>OX392511.1:1910374-3163248 GCA_947623375.1 Apotomis capreana
CATATATTATAACTTAACATCTAAAATAATACTTCATATTCTTTTATCATGAAAATAGCCACTGTAGGAACGATTTGGCGCGAGTGCGCGCCATGACAGCCACGGCCATTTGCACCAATCAGAGAGCGCCATTCGATTGTTGTACCGAACGACCCGCCATGTTTGTTTATTGTCATTCGTTCGTTCATATTGCGATAGGTGCATGTGTAATTAATTAAAGTTTTCGAAAACTAATTATCCTCGCACTGCACACTAAGGTCCGACTCGGCCGGGTTAGGTTAGGTTAGTTTTTTTTTTATATTCAGTAAAACAGTTTTGCGAATACCTTTAAATAGTATATTGAATTCGCATTATTTAGTGTGCATAATTAGTGTGCAAGTCAGATTTTTTGGTGAAACTTTCAAATATTTGATCGAAAAAAGGGAATATACAGATATCGATTTAAATACATGCCCCTTTTATCTCGAAAAATAAATAGTGTCCCCGTGTGATGAGCGGGTAACACCGCGTGGCGCCGCTACTACCTACTTCAAGAAAAAAAAAAAAAAAAAAACCGGTACGTAACCCACAACGATCTAGTTCTAAGGCAGGTCCGACTTGGCTTAGGTTAGGTACGACGACGAGCGAAGCGAGGAGGAGTGTTAGGTTGAACTGCGACCCTAACCTAAAATGAGATTTAAGTATTTTGTTTTGTTCTCTCCTCAATACTTCATATGTAATAATAGTGGCTTTAATATACTATTTGATGACAATTTTAGGTAAATTTTACGATCGATTAATGTAGGATGACTTACATTTTAAACATACTAAGTTATAAAATTAGAAGCTAATAGAGTTACTATTTTGGTGTCATATAATAATATTTTAGAAGTTTGCTATTTGAATGCATGCCTCAAATTTAGATGCTAAAAAATAATCACCATGCTAAGTTACAATTACAGTGGCTTACAAAGAAGATAACTAGTGGCTGAGATATTATTATTCAGACGCGCGTTGGTTGTGGCTGACTTAGTAATTTAGAAGGTAACTTATATTTTCTGAAGCGAATAATGCTATTAAAAAGAAGCTTGTTTAATTAGTACCCATAAATTTTGGGGGCTCCCCATACTTAGAACTGAAAGTCAAAAATTTTTTTTTCATCAAACACATACGTGTCTATGGATAGATGTCATCTATGGATATGTCTTCAAAAATGATATCGAGGTTTCTAAAATATTTTTTTTCTAAACCGAATAGTTTGCGTGACAGACGCTTCCAAAGTGGAAAAAAGTTGCCCCCCCCTCTAACTTCTAAAATAAGAAAATGAAAAATCTAAAAAAAACATATGATGTACATTACTATAAAAACTACCAACGAAAATTGTTTTGAACGAGATCTAGTAAGTAGTTTTTTTTTTTATATAATATAAATCGTATTTCATAAATCAATGGTAGGGGAGACCGGGTATGGAAGTCACACGGGTTGGTTGTCACAGCGGCCATAACTGACAACTAAAGGCACGAATCAGTTTACCGACCGGTGTCCAAGGATCGCGAGAGCTAAACCCCCCTCCGTACTTTACCTCAGTCGGCTCCGGTATGTTGTGACGGAGCCACATTCGTTTACTTTTTTCCGCCAGTAAAAGTATTTTTTTGTGCATCTGTGTTAAATCTCGTAGGTACACTTTTATTTTGCATATTAATCTTCTAATCTTCTTCGTGTATTGTTCAATTTGAACTTGTGTATATTGTTATAAGGTTTTTAGTGGAAACATGCATTTGAATTTATATTGTAAGATTATTTTCTAAAACGTGTTTTGGGGCAGGTTGTCTCAGGTCGACGGGGGCTGGTAGTCACGTGTGACTACCTTATTAGCTGAAAGCGATTTTAGTTTTTGGGTGTTTTTATTAATTATGAATTACGTATTTCGTTACTTTCCTGGTCACAGTGACTTACATACATCATTTAAGTTTATATAAGTTACTAGCTGAAAAAAAAAATGTTTTTGAGATTTTTTTATTAATTACGAATATTTCGTTATTTTCCGTTACAGTAACTTACATAAAACATTTTTATCTTCAACAAGAAAAAGGTTCGTTTGATATAAATGTGTGTATTATTGTATATCCCTCTTATTTTACTATGTGATTACGTACCCCAGCACCTGTGACAACCATCCCTGACACGGGGTTAAAAGTCACATCTCTTTTTTCATAAAAATAAAAATATTTCCTCCATACATAATGTTAGTGAAAAAGTATTGATATATTTTTAAACTCAAATAAATACACTATCCATTAAATTATCTTTTATCATCCCCAACTAAAAACAATAGTACTAAAAATGCAAAAGAAATAAAATGTGACTTCCATACCCGGTCTCCCCTAATACGGAACCCTTTGTGCGTGAGTCCGACATGCACTTTGCCGGTTTTTAAAATATTAATTATCCCGTCTTCGTCTCGAGATTTAAATTCACCATGTATGTAAGCTCTGCTACGCGTTAAACCACTCGCACTATAGTTACTTATCGTTAGAAAGAGAAAGACAAAACAAGTTTCCCCTCTCCAACGATATTCCCTAATTCACTCCGTCGCTACCCTGCGTCCTCATTATTTTTAGAGTAGAGTAGAAGGAAGACAACATTGATTTCTTATGGGTACTTTTTATCAATAAACAGTATGGGAGGGTGGGACTTTAAATCTCTTCGACGAAGCCGGGATAATTAAGATCGAACTTCACTTCAGGTAAGTTCGTTTGATCATCTAAAAATATTGAAAGCAGCGTCATCTAAGAGACGGCCCTCTACATGACGCCGCCTTGTAGAAAATTTGACAATTACAATTTACAACACAAAAAGATCAGTGGTACAATTTCCATACTAAATCCGCCTTAGTAATAGTCTGTACGATCTTCTACACTATGACCAATTACTAGTCGCCTACGCTCTCCAAATGACAAACTTTTCAAATACATTTTTCAATTACATATTGGGATTTTTGCAAAAAATGTAACATCGTGGTCATATTACATTTTTATCCTTTATTTGATAATATTGATAAATAAAAAACCTGGTTAAAAAAATTTAATGTTGTCAATTGTTTCGCCTTTGTTTCGTGTATCGTTGGTGTCCAAGTCAAGCAAAAAACCCTTTCCACGAAACCTATATATTACATTAAATAAATACATTCATTAAAACACGAACGAAAACGTCGTAATTAAACATTGATCGGAAAATTACAAACAAGCGAAAACAAACACGAACATTGGATTCAAATTGGACGTCAAAATAAATGCGATACGTTCGTCATACGATAAATAATCGAGTTGCGATATCGGCCGCCGCATTACTGGTCAAAGGACTCGTTAACCAATTTTGAATGCGAAACTGGACCTTTTTCATGCCATAGCGTGAAATATTTGCTTTTATTTCCATGTACGCTTGATATGGTCGAGACTCCGCCCCAGGCAGTTTTTCTTTGACCGGTAATTTTATCCCCCGCACTGAACCCTCCGTTTATCCAGTTGGATTAATTAGTCTAGCCCATTTGTACGAATGAAAACATCACTAAAGCGCCAAATGTAAAATTTTACTCACCTCTTCCAATTTTAGAAGGAATTTTCCCTCTAATTTGGTATGCTCAGAGGCACCCGAAATAAATTCTATTAAGTGTTCAGCCAAGCATGAAACATGCCTTAGGTAACGTACGATACATACTGCCACACGGAGTGACTAAGCTGGTTTTGCTTAAATAAATAATTACGGAACACCTTACGTATTTGGCGGGTCATGTTGTATTTTTCCTTCATAATATAATCGACGTTGTCGATATCGTGAGGCTTTAGTTTGGTGATTACGTGTTGGTAACCTGTAATTTACTAACGATTTCAAGTTTGTGTATTTTATAATTATACACATGGGTGTGTTTATTATTTAATTTGTAACATAAAATCTTAGTGTGTCTTGGAAGGAACTAGGTATCCTTTGTACGTACACTGTAGCAACAAAAGTAAAATTACTCATTTTCAAAATCTAGACGTTAGGTCTTGAGTTTGAAAAAAAAATTTTTTTCCTATACATCGTACTTCTGCCTTTTGTCCATACAATACTACCTAGGGATATGTTTTTATATTCTGTTACAGACATCAGCACCTCTAGCATAACTGTGATGCGCGACACATTATCGCGCGAGATATTTACCTATCTCTTTCTATGCGGTACTGTGAGAGAGTGACGGGTGACGCTAAGTCACGCGACAAGAGTCACGATAGTTGTGCTAGACAAAATGATCCCTAAAGAGATGTGAAGTGAATCTGCAACTACAGCGCTCACATGGTTGCTCAAAAAGAATACAAACTTCCTTTTAAAATCTTGGCTTGTCTTTCGGCTCGTATTTTCGGAGGGTCCCTCGTTAATATAGCTTATTAAGGTACGTTACTCATACTTTAAGACCCTTATACGTCCCTCGGGACCTGGCTAGCGGGTCAAACTACGCCCTATACATGTACGCCTCTATTAGATGTTCTAAGCATCTTAGGAACCTCCAGAGATTTAAAGTCATTATCCTGTTTCATAGTATAAATGCAAGTGTCGCTTTTGACAATGTTGAAAGGTTTTGGGCTTCGAACGGAATAATCATCTCCATGCGAACGTGGGCTACCAACTAGGCATTCAAATCTATAGCCTAGATCTGCATCGACATTTTCATCGAGTAGGTTCATTTCTTACACACCCTAGACTTTAGTGAATGTGGTCCATACTGCTCAGAATCTATTTAATATTAAGTAGTTAATTCAATGAACAAGGCGTTACTTTGCGGAAATACATATTAACTAAAAATAGTAATATTGCTTTGCTAATCCGCGATATATCCGCGATATCGCGGATTAGCAAAGCAATATTACTATTTTTAGTTATTAAGTAGTTTCCCGAGTGCGCGTTTACCTATAGTTGACTACGGAACCCTAAAAACAACATGATTTAAAGAATAGAATAGAATATTCTTTATTGCACACCCCAGCGGGAAATAAATACAAACAAATACAGATTACACGTAACATTCAATATTTCAAACGATATACCTAAAGCTTAGACGAAAATATGTCTCTTCAAAAAACTCACCGCTCGTTCCAAAGTTTTGATGCGAGTTTCACTTTTTTATCGATTCTGAAGATCCTCATCTGTTTGTGGCGTTGTTGGAAGTTAGGTGGAATTACAGCGTACCTACGAGATTCCTTTGGGATATGTTACAATAAAATCGCGCACAAAAAGACATCCACCTGTGTCTGGAATACCGGGTTGAACTGGATGTTATAGTAATGTAATAAGTTTAATGTCGCGTGACAGTTGCTAAATAACGATGGCTTACGCTAAATATAAATGTGCTGGGTAGTATACTAGTAAAGCTTCTCAAAGCAGAATATCCAAGTATACCGACTATATTTTTATGTGATTCAGATACGGAAGTATATGGCGATATCTACATAACTATTAACCCGAGTGTGTTTCTTATTTAATTTAGTACTAGAATTTGTGTTTTACTGTGTACTAAAATTTAAATTCGCTCTATCGTAGTCAGATTGCATAATCGAGGAACTTGTTACGTTTCTTTGTTAACATACCGTTTTACCCCCATATAACCGCCATTTTGAAACAATTCAAATATGTGCCTAACCTAATCTTACCTAATCTACTCACAAAATTTCTCGAAAATCGGTTGAGAAATGCGACCTCTATGCGTCAAACATTCGGACTTACGAAATAATCTTACGCCAAGCTGAAACGGAGACGACTCGCTCGCTTCGGTCGCTCAGTTAAAACAATTCAAAATCCTTCATAGTATATATTTTTACTCTCGCGGGGCCAAGCTTGTTATTAGATAAAGTTTATAGCTTTAGCAAACTTTGTAATAAAACGGCAGCGTGTTAGTTTGTTGAACAAGTTGCCGAGTCAGGTGGCAAACAACCGCTCGCCCGAGATAATTTTTATTTTACGTTCGGATCCCGGAAGGATGAGTTTGCTTAGTGCTTAGTGTAAGCCTTTTAGCGAACATTGTTGTTTTAATATTCATTTTACAATGTGCATATTCGCTGGAATCTACGCTAATGGCGGATTAAAAGCTTCATCGGTAGTTTCATATTGTTCTTAAAAAGTACCAACAGTCGAGGCAAGACAGGTATAATTTTTTTATATTATCAGGATCCAAGGATAGGAGCTAAATGAAAATTGCCAGCATTATGATAGATAACGAGTATAAAATATGCGTTTATTTTAGTTTACCTCGAATTATTGTTATAATTGAGTCTTCCAAATAGTACTAAATGTCAAATAGATAAAAAAACACACAATGACGACGACCTTCGTTATGCATAAAAGCCCTCCCCATTCATTGAAGCATTAGGTGCCTCCTACCGTGTTTTGGGTAAGAAGCTGAAACCGTGTGTCCGTTGGCTAACCTTTGGAACGCCACAATCGGCTATAGCCGACAACGGAAATTACTCCACCATTCAAAAGGTTGAAGACGTTCTCCATTTGTTAAGCTGAAAAACTCGAGTTTCTCAATTTCCATGGCTGATGTCTAATGCTAGCATATCCCGCTTAGTCAAAATTCCGGGAACCGGAAAGCCTATAAAACTAGAGGTGATTCGCAAATATGAATTAACTGTACTTAATCAAAATTGTTGTTTATTGCCACCATCAACAATTACCTCACCATAATTGCCACATTGCGTTTTTTTCCACGTCAAAGGCCTTGTTATTAATAATTCCATCATTCTTCCGCCTTTTATGCATAATTTGCCCGCAAGTTGTGAACGCTAACAGATTTTAATATTCCACATTTAACCCTTGTTCCAGGTATGGCTCATCAAACATGTACGCGCCGGCACTCGTCGCCAGATATCACCGCCAGCTCACACAACGCAGAACGCTTCCTGTAAGTATATCACCTATCTTAGATGCTCAAATATTTATAAACCAATAGCTAATACACTAAACATAGAAACTTAAATAGAAGCATAGAGCCAGTTACAGGAACTCGTAAATAGTTGTTGCACATGAAACATACACTTGAGTAACAACGCACATCCATGTACCGATGCGCACTGCCAGGAAATATGTGTAAAAACAAAAACAACAAAATATACGTCATATGCTACAATATAAATAGTATGATACGCGATAGTATATGCCACGACCGTAGTTTGTGTCGAAACTTGAGATTTGAACATTCGAACTTTATTGCACTTGCACGTCCTTGTAAAAATGACAATTAGGCAAAATTCTAAACGTAAGGTTATTTAAACCCAATTTAATGAAATAGAAACCTACTATTGTTGTTTCCTGCCAATCGCCGGCCTGAAACCTTGATCCGTTTCTACCGTAACTGCCCAGAAACACACTTGGGACTGTGACAACCGGGATCGAGATATGTTCTCTTGACTCGCCGCTCGGTCCTCACCATTATTTACCACACGAAGCGATTGAAGCATACATATAAGAATTTGCCTATAATACTTTAAGGAATTAATGATATTGAGCTCACACACACACAACACAATTAAACATAATTTCTTCG
This sequence comes from Apotomis capreana, assembly GCA_947623375.1. Taxonomy (NCBI): domain Eukaryota; kingdom Metazoa; phylum Arthropoda; class Insecta; order Lepidoptera; family Tortricidae; genus Apotomis; species Apotomis capreana. Next base: position 1,917,930 of record OX392511.1, read on the forward strand.
CATAGTTTTGACCTTAGTATGGCAAAGTATTGTAAAACCACAGCATTTTCCTTCGAGTGAACAGGTTCGCCTCCCCGAGCGTTGACTTAAGCTCTCGAGCGGATGTAACAGTCGCGAGCGCTCACAGTTTTTACATTTTTAACTTTTGCCCTAATGAGCGGGTTCAGGCTTAATAACTGCTAAGGGCACCTGCTAGTGGAGCCGGGACACTTATGGACTAAGTAAGGTTGCCAAAAATAGACAGTAAAAAGCCATACCTAGCTTGGTATAGTTAGTTGACGAAGTATAATTTGTTTCTTCGCCTTCACGCGTAGATATATATCAAGTTTGTTTGTACAATAGAATAACAGATTAAACTTTCACAGTTTCGTTAGCATGTAAAAGACCGATGATATGATAGTAAATAATAAATCGAGTGGAATAGGGACGATGATTATGTATATTGTCTTGGAGTTGCAGTTGACTCTATAGCTAGGGCCTTCAAGTGCGTGACAAAAGCCCGGAGGAGTTAGAGTAGGAATGGTAGCAGCTCTCTTCTTTTGCGGCAAATTAACCTGTAAAAGACAAGAAGCAGGTTTACCCACGCTGTATAAGTCGACGCAACACGCCTAAACAGAACGACCCGTCGAAAGCCTTCCTAAACCTACACGTATAATGATAAAGGTGAGTTGCACTGTGCGCCTTGTAACAGAACCTTCTAAACCAAATTCGGTAGCCACATTCGTGCACATGACCGCAGTGGCGGCCAATCGAAGACCTAAGCTCCTGAGGATGAGAATTTGAAACATGTCAAGCGGTATACGACGTGAGTTAACCCATTTTATTAGCATTTTATAAAGATAAGTTATGTGACATTAAAACGACTTAAGAAAACTTATAGGAATCTTCCAGTGCAGCCGCGGCCTTAATCTGCTTATAAAACTTTAACGGCACCTCTTCGCGACACTTTAAAATGTTCGCTCGCATTACAAAGTTCCGAGCATAAATTATATATTCTTATAACATGTCAAGCGCTTTGCATTTTCCAATTTCCTTCAATGCGATGAAATATGGCCCCGTAGCGTGCAGTTGCCGATGTGGCAATCGCTCATATTGTCGTCTGGCAATATAGCCACGGATCATATTGTCGCTGCGCGTCTTTTCGTGTTTCGCAAATTTGTTTGTGATTCGTAAAAATGAATTACTGCCGGCTATGGCAGTAAATCAAACAATGTCAGCTGTTTTATCAATTTTGTGCTGGAAATTTCTTTTTGATATTTATTTTGTTCGGCCATCTAACGCATAAATACATGTGAGATTAAAATATGACAGGTAGGCTGTGCTGTACCTATTCAAAAATATCAAATAAGTATTAAATATAATGAATCCTGATAATGTAGCAAGCTATGTATTTAAAACAAAACTCGTATCTCATCATCAATCTACTTGCTAGATGCGAGGTTTTGAAGAGCAGTGACAGAAATTTTTGTGACAGACATAATTTTCTTTATAAAAATAATCAAATGTTTCGCAAACAAATAGAAAGTTGGACGAGGCCAACTATAAAGATTACTTTTCTGATTATATTTATTTGATTTGCACTTTCATTATGATTTAACGTTTTGCGAAGAGAGGAAAGCCACGTAACCAGAAAAGCGTTAAGCATGAATGTGGACGGATATAGAAGAAGAGGAAGGTCAAAGAAAAGATGTATGGATTGTGTGAATAAGAAGGAAGTAAACGACGAGATGACGAGTAATAGGGAAGAATGGAGGAAGAAAACATGCTGCGCCGACCCCAAATAAATGGGATAAGGGCAAGCAAATGATGATTATGATTTAACGTTTTGGGAATATTTTTTTGTTCTAGATTGCCGAGAAAACTTAGGAAAATGAGGAGCAGAAATGATTTGCTAGTTAGTAAACAATACTATGAAAGAACTACCTTACTTAGGGCAAACCCCAATTCCAATTTAATCAAGCCGTTGTTTTAAAGCACTAACCTTCACCTTGACTTTCTGACAAGGAACCATTGAGGCTGACCAGATAAATTACAACCAACGGTCAGATAAAACCGACCTGGACTCTACTCAACTCATCTCACTTGAAGAGGGAAGAGGGAAGAGGGAAGAGGGAGAGGGAAGATGGAAGAAATGGGTAATTGGGTAGAAATGTCTAAATATGTCTAAAAATATGAGTGTCGTTTTTAAACGCACATCCCAAACCGCTGATTCTATAAGAGTCCAAATTTGGAAAAGGGGGTAAAATAGAGATCCAAACCAAAGTTTGTATGGGGAAACAAGATTGCGAAACAAGATTATATTCGAAACTTCACAGGAGTATTTCTAACAATAAATGAGTAAACACGCTTTTCAGGCCTTTTAAGAATTTAACCCCTAAAAGGGGGAAATGTGTTGACAAAGTCTGAATTTATCGGGTCGCTGATTACGGGTACAATAATTATTTTAAAATTCAACGTAGCGGACGTGAAATACCATTCCCCTGTGGGGGTGCGATGACGTTATGATTGTGGGTGATATGAATATGGGTGTCATTTTCATGGTTTTGTGGGACGTTAATTGCGAAAATGGCATCAAATTTGAAATTTAATATTTTGGACATGAAAATTCTTGAAAGCATTTGTGCCTAATTGCAATTCAATCGGTGCAGTAGTTTTGCAGCAAATCGGTTGTAACAGACGGACTCACAGACAGCTACAGGTGATCCTATAAGGGTTTTATTTTTGCTTTTGAGGTATGGAATGAGTCCCGTTATCCTAATAGATGCTTAAATTTGTATTTGGTGCCATCTCGATTGTCGTCAAGTGCGGGCGGCGCGGCGGGACTGGAGGAGTAGTTATCGGGAAACTTCCTGCAGCCGTAATAAATGCATTCAAACTTTTCAACAATAAAACGGCTAGACGGATATGCATGAGGGATAAGCAGATTACACCTTAACGTTAACAAATAGCCTACTTTTATCCTGAAAAAAAAAGCATCGTTCCCGTAGGATAATGTTTATCGTATAGGAACGCGGGCGAAGCCGCGGGTTAATGCTAGTAGATACATAAATAACAAATTGTCTGCGACAGACCGTGCAATTCTAGAAATAGCAAGTATACAAATCTACGGGACGAGATTTTAAAAGCCTCACCACACATTCGAGCCATAACACTCAGCACAGTAGCTATTACATAACCATTACTGTCATAATTGACTTGAAATTGTGCCAACAGAACCTTGTAAAACGAAGAAAGAATGCCAACTGAATACGTTTTTCATCTTAATAACTCCCGGGGGACGACGTAAGCGCCTGAGTGCGAAAAAACTCGCTTGTATAAAAATTCTTGAAATAAATGTCACCCTCTGACAGTTATACGCTTTTTTGATGATTATGATTCGTCTGACTGAGGTTTAATAAAGGCGGGTAGCGTTGCGACACGAGGATTGAGCGGCGACACGGCGGTGTGACGATCCGGCGCCACGAGTCACGACCGTCTGACGACACGATTGACGGTACGATGTAACGATTTGGTGATTCATCATCAAATGCGTTCGTTTTTTTATAATACTTGGTTATTAGTAGTGTCTTTTTTTTTTGTCGTACCTAATGCGTCGTTAATGTCAATAAATTCTGAAGTTATTTCATTTACTGTAATGTTGAGATTTCAAGCATTATAGAATAAAATATGCTACGATTATGGGTATGTAACTCTGTATGAGCACGGGCATTTAAATGTTGTTCTGATTCTTCTTATGTTTTGAGAATTTTGAATTCAGATGGTTACAGAAGAGTTTTAACTGTGAGCTAATGCGTTGATTTTATTTCCTTTATATGTCGTGCAAGTTATTACAATGCCTGACAATGATTTAGGTCGTTTGGTCCAAATAAATCCAGCATAATATAGTTTAGACGTCTCTCAAGCATTTAATGTTATACCACAGGTTGAGCGTAATTGGTGACGTTTAAAAAATAAACACTTGTATATGTTCCATTCCGAAAAACTTTTCGCATCACGCCGTCCACATTTCCACGGTATTAAAATTAAAATAGGCCCATTTATCCAGGGACTCGCACCACGACGATATAATATACGACAACATGTGTTGTCATAAATCCGACTTTCACACAATAACACTCCCAAACTCCCTGTGACTAATACTCGGGTCTGTCCGCCCGACAGTGACAAATACTCGGTAAAAATACTCGATGTGAATTAGAACGGGGATTAAAATCTCCCGGAGTTTAATGAAACCGTTTTATCTTGTTTTTTTTTTCTAGGAAAGAAGACCTGCATTGAGCTTATTTATTGTTTTTGTTGTACTCTTTAAGAGGTTATTAGGGGTTCGGTCGCGGCAGAAAGTCGGAAAGTAGGTCGTTTAAACGGAGGTTTATTTGAAATGCATTTGCGTTGCGAAGTTTTCATATTTTTATTAGGATTTTTATCGCGATGTATACCTACTTACTCGTTTATGATTTTCCAGGTTAAGTTATGCATATCTATAAAATGGATTTTATTAGCTTCTGTACATGATTATGAATTTGAGGTGGGCGGGTTTTTATAATAAATCGTACTATTAAAATTTTAAGTTACAGAAATTATTACCATACAGACCGTGAGTCTCGGATTCAGGTTCTTATCTGGATCGTGTGAAAGCGAGCGAGACAGGTATAAAACTCGAATCACTTTATGTCAGCTCACGTCGTATAGGATCTTTATCCGAATCCCTTACGTTTTTTAACCTATTTTTGCATTCCCTTACGTTTTATGTCATAATGATCACTTGTCCTAACACTCATATGCACTATTTTGGTTTTCCTAATATCTTATTTCCTAATGTCATTTGCCATATTGATAACTTATATTTAATATTATTATATTAATTTATTTTTCTTTCTTTTTAGGGTTCCGTACCCAAAGGGTAAAAACGGGACCCTATTACTGAGACTTCACTGTCCGTCCGTCCGTCCGTCTGTCACCAGGCTGTATCTCAAGAACGGTGATAGCTAGACAGTTGAAATTTTCACAAATGATGTATTTCTATTGCCGCTATAACAACAAATACTAAAAATAAAATAAAATAAAATAAAATAAATGTTTAACGGGGGCTCCCATACAACAAATTTGTTATAGATTATGGTACGGAACCCTTCATGCGCGAGTCGGACTCGCACTTGCCCAATTTTTTTTAACTCTTACTTTGACAAATACAGTCTACCTACATACCAACCAAAGGATTTGAACAAAACCTATTACACAGTTTTAATATTCAACAGGTAACGTCATCGAGACAATGTTTGCTAAAAGTTCGTTCTAAGAGTTCATTTGAAGTCATAGGAATTAATTATTCCCTTGATTTCATTAGACATGCAAACAACCCCCCTCGGGAAAGAATATGCTGATGATAAAGTGGCCAAGTTAAAATTAACAAGTTACTTACTGAAGTTAAACAAGCTTGTTTATGGAGTTATTCATTGGTGCAATGTTATATATCCCATCAAAAACATAAATGTTAAATTAGAGCCAAGTTCTCGCATGCAACGTTGTCGACTTCGCCGACAAAAGAATTGAGATCTATATGGGCGCCAAGTTCTTTGCCCTAATTTTTTTAGATACAAGGACATGTGACATACTCAATGCATTTATTTTACTTGGGGTGTAATTCAATATCAAGATTTGACTTGGCTAGTTTTCACAAACTGACTTAATTTTATCAAAGTAACATAGTATTATTATCAAGCTAACAGTATAAGTAACAGGACGTACACTAACTATACCTTTACGAAAATAGGTTAATGATTAGACAAATGTAATATACATTTATATGTAAAAACTAGCCAAGTCCAGTCTTGATATTGAATTACACCCCAAGTAAAATAAATGCAATTCACAAACTGACTTAATTTTATCAAAGTAACATAGTATTATTATCAAGCTAACAGTATAAGTAACAGGACGTACACTAACTATACCTTTACGAAAATAGGTTAATGATTAGACAAATGTAATATACATTTATATGTAAAAACTAGCCAAGTCCAGTCTTGATATTGAATTACACCCCAAGTAAAATAAATGCATTGAGTATGTCGCATGTCCTTGTATCTAAAAAAATTAGGGCAAAGAACTTGGCGCCCATATAGATCTCAATTCTTTTGTCGGCGAAGTCGACAACGTTGCATGCGAGAACTTGGCTCTAATTTAACATTTATGTTTTTGATGGGATATCATTACTTTTTGTACAGAAATTTGAATTGACGCCCCACCTGTCTTGACTAGAGTGACGCGGGGTAGAGGGAGGGGCCGGACCGCTCCTCGCCACGCCGCGCTCCCGCGCTTCGCTATCCGTCCCCGCGCCACGGCAATTTATTAACCTTCTCTGTGTGTGTGTGTGTGTGTGTGTGTGTGTGTGTGTGTGTGTGTGTGTGTGTGTGTGTGTGGTGTGTGTGTGAGAGAGAGAGTGCCATCTTACAAACAAAGAAAGAATTTTCCAAATCGGTTAATAAATGACGGAGTTCTGAGGCAACAAGCATAAATAATAATAATAATAAAACTAAAAAATATCACTGTTTTTGATTTTTATATGTGTACACACACAATTACCAAGCTGAATGCCAAATTTCATCTTTCTAGGTCACCTGGAAGTGGGTTAGGTTTTTGATTACTAGTGAGTCAGTCAGTCAGTGATAAAAATGCCGTTTTTTGGACGTCAATATCTCAATAACTATTTCATCTACATTTATGAAATTTGTGGTTCTAGTTGTTCTCAGAGACCTAAATACATAAGCCAAATTTCATTTTTTTCTGTTGAATAGATTTGGAGTTATTGAGGGGTCAAAAGTGGCTCCAAACGGTTCGTGTAATATAACACACGGCTGCTGCTCGCCAGTTCCTGCGGTGAACTTGGCTGGACACGCTGCCGCGTGTCTAGATCTTTTATTAAACACCGCGTCTTTCTTTTTGGCAAGTTTAATTAACTTCTCGTGGTACAGAATTTTATTTTACGAAAAGTTAGAAATTGTTATCGTGTATAAATCGTATTAACGAAATTTCATTATCCAAAACAACATGTCACATCGGAATGCAAGAAAATGGTTTGCTTATTAATAAAGCCTTGAATATTTTGATTCACAACAGGGCTCTTCTTGAAAAATAATAGTCACTGAATTATATTGCTCCGTAGTTTCAAAGTTCGGCTTGTAAATGTAATATATGCATGAGTCAAATAATGTAACTTGAATTTTCCCGTCACTGCAATCCAGTAATCCGATGGATTTGAAACTTTGTCTTTGCAAATCAAATCATTTATTTGTTGTTATTAAGTTTACATACTTACCACAAGCAAATCTTCAAATCTTTGTGTTTGCAGACTTTTAGTCCAAGCACGAACGTGAAAGTTTGCAAGTGTGTACGTTTCACCTAAACGCAAAAACCAAAGAGTATGTAATCACTACGTTTTAAGAGACGGGAGTGCCTTACAAAAAGCGGGAACTCGCATTAGTATGAAACGGGGGTGAAAAAATACTGCCAATATGAAGCCGCAAACAATATCAGTGTCAGTGTCAATTCATGACATAATGCCAACATCACGAACAAAATAGGGATGTCACATGTTACACAAATTATCGAATTATCGATATCGGTATTTAAAAAAAATGGTTCAGGCGGGGTTCGCATTCGCACCCGCGTCTCCAACGGCTTTCCGGTAATTTAAATCATTAAATACGCTTCAATGTTAACATTTGGTTTAAGTACTTTAGATTACTGACTTCATAAAAAAAAAACAAAAGTGTGCAAATAATTTTATTTCGTTCAAAATTTGCTTGGCTTGCTGATAAACATAGACGAAAAAAGCCGTTTCATCACTCCAGTCTGTGCTCCAGGTTGGAAGTTCTGCAACACAAATAATACAGGCTAAACAGAAAATTACAGAGTAAAAATGTATCTGTTTGTCCAGATGAAACCGTTACCATTCATAGTCCATTGAAGATTTTTTGTAAAATATTTCTGTGACCATAATCTAACTCAAACTGGCATAAAAAGTAGTGATAATAATGTCTTATCCTCTCATCTGAGACGGCTTTAACAGCTGTATTCAAGTGCATACTTTTGTATAAATACACATACCAATAGGCTTTTGCTTGAAGAAAGATTTTCCGTATTCTCCCAGGTATTTTTCACTTCAAATGAAAATTATCGATAAAACTTACATACAGCACTATTGTTTACATACGTATAAGGGTATGTATTATTTTACCCGAAATACCAAGTTTTCAATGAAACTTACGATTAACATGGTTATAACACGCAGTAATTAATTATATTTTTTACTTACCGATCTTCGTCCGGTGGAAATCTTGCCATGAATAGTCTTTTTTGACCGTCCATTCGACACGTTTTCATTCTGCATACTCGTATTTCGCACTTTTTCTTTTTCAATCCACTCATTTTTGCAATTGTGGTTGTCTTGTGTACCTTCTAGACGACCACTACACCCAAAGAATGCAAATTATTATTATAAAAGATCGCAGAACCTTGACAGAACCATCAGACTACACAACAAAAGAGAAACGTCAACTTACATGGCATGGCGGATAAAAATGGCGGCTGAAGTACAACCCGCCTAAATTCGAATGTCGCCAATTATCTAATGCTTTGTAGGTTTCAACGTTCTTTCAAACTTAGATAGGTAAAAAATTCACCTCCGTTTCATATAGCCGTTGTCGATCGTTTTTTACCTTGAGAGTTGCGCGAGGCTGGCAAAAACTACGCAACTGATTTCCATGAAACTTTTCCGTGATATAGCTAAGATATCAGAACAGGACATAGGTTACCTACAATAAGATTCACAATCTGACTTAAAGTGCTATTGTCGCCTACTTACTAAATAAATTATTTGAATTTCATATTATTTCAGTTTATAAGGATTTTAATCCATAAAAGGGCAATACGGGAGATAAAAGTTAGTATAGGCATCTTTTTCTTAATAGTGGGGCAAGCTGTCAATTTAAGAGTTATTTTAAGTTTTTAGAATCTTGTTTTGAAAGGATCGAAATATATTTTACTGAGATTAAGCCAATTAAAATCCTTCAGCGGGGCGAGCCGTGGGCAAAAGCTAGTAAGTACTTAATACTCGGTTATTTCAACCTCCAAAATACTAGTTTTCCTGACGACAGACTGCTGCCAGCTCCAGAACGCCTCGTCGGAAACCTACATTCCCTATTTCGTCTACAAATTATATTTCCTGTACAAATTACAGTGTGTCGCAAAAGCTGACACTATTTTCGTGGCTGGAGAGTAAAAAGGCTGCCACTGCGAAAAAGGAAATACACTTACGTGAGACTCGTTTAATATTTCCCAGAACTTTTAGTTTTAATCTCCAATATGAGTATTTAAAATTGCATTTTCGATGTTACTCTGGCGCAATTTTTAATTGGAAAGGCTATGTGGATAACATTATAATTTTGCGAGTATTTGTAAATATTTTTACACTTACTTTGGTAAAAGAACTTGATACCTATGACATTAATTAAGATTTGTGCGAAATTTTGTTTTTAAAGTTGACAATTTATAAAAAGAATCAGTCAGAATAAGGGAGACTTACCTATAGCATAACCTAATTGTCAACCCCAAACTTATTTATTATCTCAGAATAAACCAGTAATCAGTATTACTTACTTCAAAAATTATCTACCAACTTCATCATCGATTAAGATGCTAATATAGATCTAATCTAGATACCCAGCGTTTTGGAAATCAGAGTGTGATAGCACTGGTGTGATCAAATAACGTTATTTTTCATCATTGCCTATTAATTATGATACGATTACGATTACAGTGTTCACTTTCTCAAAGTATGAATATGTTATGTTATGGATCGCATTTGTTAGCCTGTAATAAATATAATCCTTCAATTTCCAAGGATTTATTTTATCCAAAGATAATCTGTAGCACAAACTTTTCTTTTAACCGTTAACAAATTTTCCTGACAAAGTTAGCAGTGGGTAATTCGGTTCCAATTAGAGAGGTCGAATTTTCCTGATAGAATCATCCACCTTTATTGCTAAATTTTAAGTAGGTACACCTGATTGCCGCTTGTGTAAGGATAATTTCTAATTTAAAAGTATTTGCAATGAACGATCACGTGATAGTCACGTGATCGCCCCTGCCACTCCGAGCAATGGCGACCGGTCACGTGGCTGGGAATAAGAGGCATTCGCTAACGGACATTGGCCGTGGTCGGTCGGTTGCTCGCCGTGGAGGCATTGTTGGTTATTTAAGGGCTAGTTATAAGTTCAAGCCTACTGAATTAAGTACAGGTCAGTGTCGCTCTCGTATTGATTGGGTATAATCAATATTAATACTATTTAATGAAGTCTATGCCTACTCACAAGTTGTATTCATTGTGCGAATAAACACCATTTGTTATCAACTGTCGTTGTTTTAATTAAACGTATCGATTCCTTATATATCAGAAGTTGGGATAGGCGAGTATTCTTATAATCACTTGCTTATCCCGCCCGCAAATGTTGAATTATCGGCCTTCACACAATGAATACGACTAACGAGCAAGAATAAGTATTAATTTCATCCTTAAACGACGTGAAAGTGCTAAATGTTTTTAATTATTTTGTGGCATTTTTGATTTAACGTTTGAGATAAATTTGCAAAAAAAAAAAGTAAATACACTTGTTTATATAATTAAACAACTATCTTAAGGGTATGCATAATTCAGCGTTCAATATGTTCGTATACCTTTCACACCCATTTACTCGGCGCTTAACTACAAGAAATCCCTTATAAATAATGACGGGTTCGTAACACTTATACTTTGATTGTTTTTATGTTCTATTTATAATATTGCTGTTATGATAAAGTGTCTACATACATAAATGCATAATCCCATCAAAAACATAAATGTAAAATGAGAGCCAAGTTCAATATCGCCTGCACTTCGCCGACAAAAGAATTGAGATCTGCAAGGGCGCCAAGTTCTTTGCCCTAAAATTTTTAGATACAAGGACATGCGACATACTCAATGCATTTATTTTACTTGGGGTGTAATTCAATATCAAGATTTGACTTGGCTAGTTTTCACAAACTAACTAAATTTTATAAAAGTAACATAGTCATAGTTCATTATCAAGCTAACAGTATAAGTAACAAGACGTACACTAACTTGCGTACTTACCTTTACGAAAATAGGTTAATGATTTGATTGATTTTGATTTATAATATAAATTTATATTTTAAAACTAGCCAAGTCAAGTCTTGATATTGAATTACACCCCAAGTAAAATAAATGCATTGAGTATGTCGCATGTCCTTGTATCTAAAAATTTTAGGGCAAAGAACTTGGCGCCCTTGCAGATCTCAATTCTTTTGTCGGCGAAGTGCAGGCGATATTGAACTTGGCTCTCATTTTACATTTATGTTTTTGATGGGATATCATTACTTTTTGTTCAGAAATTATTATGATGTGTAGATTACTTAATTATTATTTGTTAATAAGTTCTGTGTGCTATTCTAGTACATCTTTTGAAAGTTTTGAACAAACAAAGAATTTTCCAAAACGGTTAGTACGTATTGGATTTTTATGTGCATGTATGTGTGTGTGTGTGTGAGTGTATATGCTATTCTAGTATATCTTTCAAACAAAAAAAGAATTTTCCAAATCGGTTTATAAATGACAGAGTTCTGAGGCAACAACCATCAATAATAATAATAATAATAAAAACATAAAAAAATCACTGTTTTCGATTTTTATATGTATACACACACAATTACTAAGCTGGATGCCAAATTTCACCTTTCTAGGTCACCTGGAAGTGGGTTAGGTTTTTGATTACTAGTCAGTCAGTCAGTCAGTCAGTCAGTCAGTCAGTCAGTGATAAAAATACCGTTTTTTGGACTTTAATATCTCAATTACTATTTAACGTATATTAATGAAATTTGGGGTTCTACTTGTTCTAAAGGATCTTAATACATAAGCCAAATTTCATTTTTTTATGTTAAATAGATTTGGTGTTATTGCGGGGTCAAAAGTGGCTCCAAACGGTTCGTGTAATATAACACACGGCTGCTGCTCGCCAGTTCCTGCGGTGAACTTGGCTGGACACGCTGCCGCGTGTCTAGATATCAAATATCCTCTTAAATTTGTGTTGTGAAATAATTCAAGGGCTACTAATACTATGGCATTTTAATTACCAACTAAAGGGATATAATATATGTACATTCAATTAAAAATACAAACTCACTTAAAAATGCAATGGTGAATATCCGTAAAATTATAGTGTTCGACCATATTCTTTTGTTGGGTTTTAGATAGTTATCTTAATTATGTTTAGGTGGTTCAGATTGTGTATCTGTGATATTACGGGTTCTAGTATAGGTACCTAAATACCTGAACATTACTTATGCGAGAACTATTTCTCATTTATAAATGTTTCTGGGCTTTGTCTCTTGAATGAACACACAAAATATACGTAGCCCTCCAACTGTAAAAAAAATAATAATGTAATTGTATGTATAAAATATACTTACTGTCTTACAAAACAGCCGGCATTCATAAGTGCATTGTAATTATGCCTAATTTGAAGAATGAACTACTTTGGCTTTGAATGTACCATACCATACTAGGGTCTACTCTATTCTGATCTTTTACTAAGACTGTACTTTGAAACGTAAAGATGATAATTTTCGTGAGAATGGAATTTAAATACTACAAAGAAAGATACATACATGGTTATGGTTTAAGAATCTATTTCTCTAAAAGAATACAATTCACTTAACTAGAGAAATACATGCACATCATTAACTAAATACTTAACTAAGCTCAAAGTGTACGAATCGCAAATAATACAACATAAGGTAACTACTAATAACAAAAATATAAACAACAAAGTGGGTGACTAGATAAAATATTCCAGTTGCTTATCAATACGCTAACCTCTGCGCTCGTAAGTTGTAGGGTTTTATTACGTATCGGCTTGTTATTGCTATGCCGCTCAAGGCGACCAACAATGTGATAGCAATCAGACTATTTTGTGAGTTACATACCGATACATTCTCGAGATCGGTCTTAAAATCTCAAGTTCACGACCATCATCGAGGTTTCCTGGAATCCTACCATAATATACGAGTAGGTTCTGAGAACTTACCCCAAAGGTAAATTAGAAATGATCATGGGTTAATTCGAGAAACTGGGAGTAAGTTTTTGGCACTTGGTGAATTAGAAATTTAACTAGCTTTTCTTCGCGGTTTCGTTCGCGTAGGGAGGATGAGGTGCGCCCGTAGAAAACCTCGGCTCCTATTTGTCCCTCCTTTGAATGAATACCCTATGATTTGTAACCATAACACTGTGTCTCACGTTTGTAATAATGTACAATATAAGATAATCTGGCAGGACTTCTCGAAAATGACGGACTAGTAACTAAGGAGTTTAACAGCTGGACCCTTTCCTGGCTTTGTTCTCTATACGATATATGTGTTTCATTTTTTATGATCGAACCACTGATGTATGCATGCTGATAAATAAATTATCAGTGTAATCACTGTTTAAGTGCAAGTTTCAGTGATGGAGGCTGAGAAATAAGGAGGGCACTGATACTGAGCCCAGAGAGGAGCGCGAGAGAGGAGATACGATGAATGTTAGATTCATCAACATTCGCCGCGGAAGTCACCAGCCATGCTAAGTGAGGGAGCGGAAGGGAGCCTGAAAGTAGGCAAAGCCGCAAACACTTACATGCTGGACGCGGTTATGATCGCGCAGTATATCGTGAGTGAGTTTCACACTCGTGGGTACGTATATGATCCAGGTAAATATGGCAAGATCCCGCGACGACGCCGCTCACGCTGCTAGAGCGTGAATGTTGGCCGTCGAAGCACACACCACTCACGTTGTTAGAGCGTGAATGTTGGCCGTCGAAGCACACACCACTCACGCTGTTAGAGCGTGAATGTGGCCGTCGAAGCACACACCACTCACGCTGTTAGAGCGTGAATGTTGGCCGTCGAAGCACACACCACGTGATCAGCACAGATCGCATGATGTAGACGATCGGCGGGAAAGACGGTTGCGGAGGTCGCGGAGTTCATCGTATGAACGCTTTAAGGAGCATGACACGTACTTGTAACGTCATGTGAGCCCAAGACGGTATGGGCGCATGGAGACGAAGAGGCTTTATATTTATAGTAGTAGTAGTAGTAGTAGTTGTGATTATTAAGCTTCTAAATTCAAATTAAAGTTGTACTCTTCGTTCTCCAAGCGCCGCCCAACTTCTAAACTAGAGTCCGGCTAGTCAAATAATGTTGACAGATATTTCTTCGTGGTATCACCAGATGTTTATTTTAAATGAATGACTAATATTAACAATAACCATACCAAGTGAGCAAACTATTATTTAAGCTCGTAAATAATTGCGACAGTGTGCGAAGCCGATGTGAAGCGTCGTATAGCGAAAACATTGAATGTTAACAATAGAAAACAATTTAGTAGTTGGGTTATTTGTAAATATTTTGATACTTTATTTACTAGTTCAATCTTTTACCTATAACTTTGATTAGGTTCGTAAGTTTATTAATTTCTGTGAATCTCATAAACAGGACAAGTGTGTAAGGAAACGGACAAACTAAAAGTCCTGTAGAATATAAATAAAATCAAACCATTTGAACGCAAAAATTTACTGAAAACCCATATTTAGAAAAAGAAATTTGTGGAGCAAAAAAAAAAACATTGTAGTGGAATATTTAGAGGCCGATTTTGACTATAGCGAATAGGTAATGGTTAGTAAAATTAAAATGCGTTAATATTCATCTTAGTCAAAATAATTGGTTGTAGTTTATAGTTAGTTTCTCGTGGTTTTACCTATTCCGGTGTCTGTCCTGTCTGGAAGCAAGCAAACAAGAAAGGCGAATATACTAAGTTAAATTTGACCCACTTCGCGGTTTATGGTTAAAGAACTTTATTTCTCAAAAGAAATTTTACATTTCACTTAATGAGAACTTATTGTCTAAAAAAATAGTTTATTATTTCAGTGAGCATCGATTGCGACATACAAAGTTACGTTAAATTATCTAAGTTTTATTTATACATTACTAATAGCACTTTGCACTTACATACCACAAAATTATTAGAGAGATACATAAAAACACACAGACATAACATAAAATATGCAAGTAAAGTACAATGTGGGTACGCAGAGATTTATCTGTACGGTAAATTTATAAAACACCTTCATTTATGTTTAGTTTGAATGTGCTTCAAATAAAATTTTAAGGTAAATGCTTAATGACATCCTTATCAGTCGTCTTTTGTATACGATGCACAACTCCCAGGGCCGGATTTAGACGTTGTTAATTACATGGTCTCTCAGTTTTCGTTTAAACATATTAAAATTTTTACATTCCTTTATTTGTTTTGGTAATTGGTTGTAGAATAATACTCCTTGGAACCCTATGTGTTTCTTGCCAGTTTTAGTACGCGCTG
Organism: Apotomis capreana; assembly: GCA_947623375.1. Lineage (NCBI taxonomy): Eukaryota > Metazoa > Arthropoda > Insecta > Lepidoptera > Tortricidae > Apotomis > Apotomis capreana. Next base: position 1,933,396 of record OX392511.1, read on the forward strand.
ATTTGAGACATAGATTATTAGCGTTCCGCAACGGGCGTATTCCCATTTCACTCTTAGTTTTAAATTGTATTTGGGTATGGATTTTCTTATCTAATATTTTTCTTATTAGTAGTTTCCGATTGAGTTGAAATTTGGCATAGTAATTATGTAAATCTTTTTGTGATGAATTATTATTATGGTATTATCGAGCTGGGTTTTATTTACATTACATTTCATCTTTCACCTTGGTTATGGTTAGAAAGTGTAAACATGTGTTTGTTGCTGAGGGTACCGTACATAGTGGTAGAAATTATGTGAGCTGACTATGAATGCGCGACAACATATATTTAACTTATTTGTTTGGGTGCCTTACGTGTGAATAAAAAAAAAATCCTTTTTTAGTACCAAAACTATAATTCCTACTACGCAAAGTGTGGCTAGCCACAGATTTTTTAATTTTTCCTTCGTAACTTTGAGTATTAATTCATTAGCTAGACAATATCATTAAATAATGTCTTTCCTGAATTCAATGTCGAAATATCACGATTTTGACGTGGCCCACCAAAGTAAAGGAGTGTACTGAAATTGTGGATGGACTGAAAGAAAGACCGCACTTCCCAAACTTACAGAGCTTGCCAGGTCTTGATACCGGGGTCTCGGCACATTCATGGTCAGTGTGGAAGATACAACTTATAGAGTCATTCCCTTGCCGTGACGATTACGCAGAGCTTTTGTTCTGGCCAGAAGAAAAAGATCGATATAGTGAGTCCCTTGAGCACTACTACTATGCTGAAATCAATTTATTGAACAGGTGTAGCATAACTAATATAATATATAACACATAACTATAACACACACGAATGTAATATATAACAGGTTATAAATGGGTGAATTATTTATTCATATTCGCTTATTGCTGTCATGAGTAGGTACGGTGGGGTGTTAACATATATGGCAGTTAAACGCCCTGATAGGGCATTGCAATTATCTTATAACTAGAAACTAAACTACTCATATTAGATTTACACATCAGTTTTAAGTTAGGTAAATAATTTCAGTTATTATAATATCAGTTATCAAACGGTATAGAAGATCGTGTTGTACGAGTAGCTGCTCAGGCCGGATATATCAGAAAGTATCAGCTACAAAGGAAGTCAAATGTTATCGAGTAAATTTGTCTAATGAACTAAATTAATGTAGTTACCGACTTTTACAAGTTGATAAAGGGTAGGATGCTTTTAAATTTAATTCGTTTTATTGCCGGGAAGAAAAAACCATGCAAATATGTTAAATTACAAACATAGATAGTCTATAATTTAATTAAAATAACAAAATGAAATTAAAATACAATAATCAAATTCCATAATCAATAAAATCACATAAGAATATACCTAAATAAGTATACATAACAAAATCAAAGGAGACTTTTATGCCATGTCGGTAGTCAACGCACCTTCATTAGATAATTCGATTTATTAGATACCTAAATATTTAAGTTGTCTGATACGAGGCGTCGAGCCCATCATTGACATCATTAAGTAGGGCGCCTCGAGTGTGTCAGTTCTAGGCATGAACACACAATCGTGTTCTAAAATATCCGATTCGGTTTGAACTCATGTTTTTACTGTTGCCGAAAATACTCAACTATTATAAGGATTCCACATCAGTTAGTTTCGAGAAAGTAGAATCTAACAAACTGTTCTTGCAACAAATCAAGAAAGATTCAGTCGATAAATCTGTGAACGATTCGGTGGATTAAAACCTTAATTGTGTGTCAACTAGCTGCGCCTACGGGTGTCAGCCGTTCATCCTACGGGAACGCTGCATTGGCCTATGTGTTGGTCCAAGGTGTCAGCTACGTTATTTTCATACCAAAACGTATTAAAATTGGCCCAACCGTTTGAGCGTGGGGAAGTAACAGACATACACATAAACACGCTCACAAACTTTCTCCTTTATAATATTTATGAGATAATATTAAGGTGGTAATAAGCTTAGTAGTGGTTTTATTAATGATGAAACGTAATGTTCCCGCGAAATTGCTGGTGACGGTGACACTACTTTCCCCCTCCTCAGAAACTTAATGTCACAAATGATTACCGAACATAGGTGTTTACCTGAATTTTTATATGAACATTTCATATCTATCATCTTTCTTGTCAGATACTTAATAGATGCTGGGAGGATTAACCATACCATAATACATACCTCTGCCTGTTATTTGAATGTATCTCATGTTGTGTTGATGTGTTCTGTATTCCTTGATGTTGGTGTGCAATAAAGAGTATTTGTATTTGTATTTGTACATTTTAAATTAAGACATGAATCTTTGATTTTAAAAAATTATAAGGTTTACCTAGGTTTTCGCAATATACTTACAATTTTATTTATATTACTATGATGTAGTTATAGAGCGAAGAGACTTGCTCTAGCAGGATGGCCGAGCTGTAAGGATAGTTTATAATTTAAAAGTATTTGCAATGAACGATCACGTGATAGTCACGTGATCGCCCCTGCCACTCCGAGCAATGGCGACCGGTCACGTGGCTGGGAATAAGAGGCATTCGCTAACGGACATTGGCCGTGGTCGGTCGGTTGCTCGCCGTGGAGGCATTGTTGGTTATTTAAGGGCTAGTTATAAGTTCAAGCCTACTGAATTAAGTACAGGTCAGTGTCGCTCTCGTATTGATTGGGTATAATCAATATTAATACTATTTAATGAAGTCTATGCCTACTCACAAGTTGTATTCATTGTGCGAATAAACACCATTTGTTATCAACTGTCGTTGTTTTAATTAAACGTATCGATTCCTTATACTTGTGATCCTAATAATACGATACGGTATTTGTAAATCTTGAAATTAGTAGTCGAGCTAAAAATATTAGACATCTTTAATAATTATTATAAAATGAATAAACTCACGTAAAACATTCTCTGTAAGAAGCCCGACATGTTTCAAACTCGTAAAGAGCTCTTTATTAGGGACAGCTAACTGTACAACCCGGCGGTCAACCGCGATCTTAATCAGTTTGTTAGTCCACCTTGTTGGAGGCCTTCTCACGCTGCGTTTTCCGATCCGTCGCCACTCAAGAACCTTTCTGCCCCAACGGCCATCGGTTCTACGAGCAATGTGCCCCGCCCACTGCCTTAAGTTTGGCGACTGTCTGGGCTATCTACAGCCTTGTTGCTCATGCTTATCTCATCATTTCTGATTTGATCCCGCAAGGAAACTCCGAGCATAGCTCGCTCTATTGCTCTTTGAGTAACTTTGAGCTTTCTTATGGGGCCCATTGTGAGTGACCACGTTTCAATGCCGTAGGGCACTATGTCGCCACCGGCAACACACATTGGTTAAAAACCTTCGTGTTAAGACAACGGTATTTGGGATGAGAAGATTTACTAAACCGCTAAATGAGAGATACCTACTCGTATATCGTGGTTATTTGAAAATGTAACCCTTTAACTGAAAATACAGACATCACAAATACGAGTGGCTTATCAAGTTATCACACTGCAGTACCCGCACATTATATGCAAATCCCGGTAGGTACCAATAAAACGTCTCCTTGTTGACATTCGCGTTGTTCGCAGACGTGCAGTGATAGCGCCCCCGAGGGAGCAGAGGACATTGCAGCCTGCAGGAGCAGAAACGTGCTGTTATAACTTCCATATTTATCCATCTGCCTCTCGCTTTGCAGTATAATATATAAAGTTACTAATTTCATTAACATTTGTGTCGAACAGTTTTTGGTTTAAGGGCCTGTTATTTTCTTGCGCAGAATATTGTATTGTCTTGTATTTCAGGCATTGTAGACCAACGCATAGCGCCACCTCGCGAACGATTCATAACTCCCAAACAATTCGTCGGGCATTTGCGCTTAAACTAAACTTGTCCCATCATAGTTCATTCATCTTAGCGAGTGAGAATGGTGAAGTTTGCAGCCGTTGCCAACTACTTCTAGTTTTATTCGACTCCATTCTGTACGTCTTTATGACCCTGAAGATCGTGAAGTTTCGCTTCATCTTTATTTTGCTCTATCTTATATTGTCTTAATCTTATTATGGACAGCGTCTGGAAGTGTTGAAGTCACAGAATCGTTGGTACAATGTATTGAGTTATTCCTAAGAAATATCTCGCCTTTGTCTCCGTCTTACATATAAAAGGACATTCTTTCTATTCGAGCTGCGTAAAGTAAGATAACATTGATAAAGTGACCTTCGGTGATTATTTGGACCCTTTTAACCGCCTCATTACCGTAACAATATTGGCCAACTTATATATAGAAGCAATCAACATCATTTTAATGAGAATTTAAAAAATGTGCGTTTTCTACAAGACAACTTGAAATGGCGCCTTTGATCATACGGGGTTCGTCAAAATATAGTGGTCACAGTAATGAGGCGGTTAAAACGCTCTAATAATCACCCCCTTTATAATTGATTTGTTATATGTATTTAAGCGGCTATCCCCCACCACCATGGAATTTGTCGCATCATATTAATGATAAATGGGAAGCGGTGGTAGGCACTGGTTATGGCATGCGACTTTCAATCCGGGTCGCGGGTTCGAACCCGGCCCGTACCAATGAGGTTTTAACTTATGTACGGAATGTCATTTGATATTTACCACTCGCTTTTCGGTGAAGGAAAACATCGTGAGGAAACCACGTAAGCCCAATAAGGCCTAGTTTCCCCTCTGGGTTGGAAGGTCAGATGGCAGTCGCTTGCGTAAAAACTAGTGCCTACGCCACATCTTGGGATTTAGGTAGCCGACCCCGATTGAGAATTCATTCTCAAAAAATGGGACAAAGGCTAGGAGGATGATGATATTAATGATAAATGTCAATTGTGCTTATAAATTAAACTTAATTTTAAGTTCCATATTACCTATTAGGTCAGGTTAGTACGGAGCGAAGTATATACTCGTACAGACGCAAGTTTCAATTAACAAAGAGTAGTGATATTCATCTCAAGAAGAAAGAAAATTCCATAATTGTTACTCCAAATAGAGCTCATCGAGACTGTAGACACAGTGGCTTCTCAGACAGATAAAAACGTGGATCCTAGCATCTGCACAATCCAATCCCGATTGGAAACACGTCATCGTTACCCCGGATAACGAACTTTTAAACTACTTCATTTATAACCTAGACTAGTCCAACTAACATTCAAAAGATTTCTTATAAGATCGGAGAATAAAAAGATCTTTATCATTTAGCATTATTCCGACGCCAGATTGGATTCTGCAGATAAAATCACCTTTAAACGTGAAACCGGATCTCGGGTCTGCTGGGAGGAATTAACATAATTCCAGCCGGCCGCCGATTTCCGAGTTTTGAGTCTATGGATTTATAGACGCTTTGTAATCGAATCAAGTTGGAATCATTGCTCTTTTTATGCTTTGTGGTCGCTTTGGGGACAATTAAACGGTATTGAGAGAATGCGTCTGACAAAATATTTATTGATGTAAGTAATTTCATGTTTTTTTGGGAGGATTTTGGAATAACTTTTTATTTAGTAAGATGACAAAAGTCGTCCATGATTCCTAAGCGTTAGGTTAGGATCGAAAATGTATTCATCGTAGTTAATATGAACAATGTCAAAGTCAAGCCTATGACGTATAGGTATGAGTTTTTTTGGGCTTTCTTCTGAACAGTGGTATTTTCTTGGGAAATGCCGGTAGATTCACAATCTGACTAGTAAAAGTACCCTTGTGGCCTACTTATTGAATAAAGTAATTAATTTAATTTAATGAAAAAGATTTCACAATATCTTATATTCGTAAAAACGTATGTCTTTATTTATAAAAGTAAAATGTAATCGCTTTTTTATATCAATAGGGTACAAAGGCTGTACTTTAGTTTTTTTTGTATGACTTGGAAATACTGCTTTGGAAAAATCGATGTACCTAAATAATCATATTAACATTTAAAAAAATCACGGGTACCTAAATATTATTCCGAAAACAATCTTCATAATTTTAACACTACGTTTGTAAAAGCACTCAACAAAAAACATCTCAAATATTAATGAAAACAGCATTGTCTGTCATGAATAATGAGTCGCGAGTCCGAAAAATTCGGCACGAAATACTTCAAGTCAGAAAATATTCCGAATACAAGAGTGCGGCTAATATTTCAAGTCCCCGATGAGAGATTTCCTTTGAAAAAGTGCCTACAGAAGCCATTCAGCCTTTGATTCAGGGCCAAACCCACTAACTCCCAATGATCTCTTGTACGAAAAAATAAAAAAGCAACACGATTTACTTTTACAGGTTTTCCTTCCACTCCATTTCGTTTTCACAAAAACAACCTTGTTTCGTGAAACTACAGTTTAAACGTAGAAAAATCGAGAACACGTAATATGACCTCGCTAAAGTTATTTTTTACAAAACAAGGTGGCAGGCGGGTTACCCCGCCGCTCTCTGTCACTGTCATCTTTCCCGCCTTTTTTATTTTTTAGAAGCGTTTTGTTTCACCTGGCGTTTCGCAATGCGGACATTTGCGTTTCGTTTTAATTCGGAGGCGATTACAATCTGATGGTAATTTAAAACGCCGTAATGTAATTATGGGGAAAATGTGCTAATTCTCTCTGATTTAATGCTTGCAATGTGTAGTTATTACAATCTTTGCTTTTATGTATAGGTTAAGCGTAAAAAAATAACAGTAGACATGGTTGCGTTTGGTAGACGTGTAATTTTGCATGGCACGAGTTGTGGGTTGGTAGTAATTTATGATGACACATAACCTACATGGGCCTGGACTATTAATCTAGTGCTAGCTAACTTTGTGACCGTAACTTAGTCGTAAATCTGTGATAATCTTTCTTGAAGATTTATACGAACATTCATAGCTATAGGAGTATTAGGTATGTACGTATCAGTGGCATCAAACAAAAACTCAAGGCAAGCCGGGGTAGGTTTCGCTTACTTTTTTATCAGTAGCAATATAGAATGGTGCGCAATCGTCCTGAACTGGACAAGCCAGTGGAAATCGTGTTGTCTGTTCGATTATTTTGCATAACAATAATATTATTGTCATACAAAATAATCAAAACATCCGTTGATATCATCAAGTATCATCCAAAACATTAAGGGTTTATTCAATATTTGATTGGTTTTGAATTTAGTAGAAGTTGAAACTGAAAACAAACTTGTTTTATTGTCTAAATATTATATGGTGATATCACTTTAACAGTTTATTTCTTAAAAAATACAGTGTAGGAATAATTTACAACAACCTTTTATCAATCTGTTCATCATCAAAATAAATAACCTAATATCTCCGATATATGTCTCATTAATTTCACTCTCGGCAACTCCGAGCAGAATCACTCAACGACCTACTCAATGCACTCGGTCCAATCCAAACGATGGTAGTTAGTCGTGGCTGAATGTTGATGTCTGTTAATGGATACCGGAGCGCTGCAGTGCAATCCGAACTGTTGGCGTTGGCTGTTTATGCTGCATGCCCGCAACAACAAGCAACGACAACAGTGCGGCGGACAGACAAACCAGTTTTAATTTGAACATGTCTAGCTAGATTTTGTATTTCGGCAACAAATCCCTATTTATCGTTTCCGCAAAATAGTGTTGAAAGAAGCCTATCGCATGTCTTTCAAGCGTATATATTTTAGGTCTCACTTATTTTTTGCAAATAAACCCACCTTACGTTATTTTTCTTCATGTAACAAAAAAATATCAATAGCTGTTCTCAATTTTCCGCAGAATGCGTTGTTTCGCAATTGAGTTTGCAACAATAGATTCAAAATCCGGAAAATGATATTATGTTTGTATGACGAGTGTGGAGTCTAGTTTCTTAGGTGTCAAGGTCGTGGGGAGGTTAAGTAATACTGCGCTTTATGATCGAATGTTTATTCGGCGTTGTGTGCGTACAATTTCCGGCGTAAGACTGCCTGTTACCTGGGCGAGCTACTCAGGCGAGGACCGAACCGCGTTGTCAGCAGTATGTGTCCCTACACGAGCATCAAGCGGAAACAAAGTTGAATGATTTTATACTATATAGATTTTTGGCATAGTCGTGGTCATATTATTAGAAACTGGCAGCATATTAAACAATACTCTACCATATACACCTCTCTGACAAGGGTCTTCCTTATGCTAGCATGAGGTGATCTATTTACTGCAGCTTTATTTGTCTATTTCATAGATGATCTGCCTCATGCCTTCGACTTTCCCCTGGATCACAAATCGCTCAATATAATACATGTCATAGACGAAAGACGCTACGGCCATAATGACGAACTTAGTTCAATCACAGTTTCGCAGAATAGTATTTCCACTTTTACGAGTTAGCAGAGTATACTCCTTAACATTAGCAGCTTAAACATCAAGCTTCAGCAGTTTATTACTTTACTATTTTCTGCAACTAAGCGCTCGCATAATTGTTTTTCCGCACCTAACTAACTCGCCGCTGCCCACAATTTTTCGTTAACAGTTTTTCGCGGAACGTGTTCCGCAATCGAGTTTGTGGCAATTTTCCGCCAACAATACGTCGCAGGGAAACAATAGTTTGCGTGATAATCTGTCACGGGAATCGAGCGGAAAACAAATTGAATGATCTCATACTACAAATTTTGAAATCTTTCTCTACATAGGACCATGAAATTAGACAATTACTAACTTAGTTCAACTAAAATTCCGCCAAATATTATTTCAGTAAAACCTTTGTCAAGGGGGCGCTATTTATAAGACTTATATGGCAGCAATTTTGCAACCAATCGCAACCGCACAATATCATTTAATGGAATGCACTCTTTTCCTGGCTGTTTTTCGTGTAGTAAACACTTTATTTATAATATTAAGTTTACGACCGTGAATGATTGTCGGCATTTTCTTTGGATATTTTTAAATAATTGTGTTTTAAAGATACACCACGAATGACATTGGCATTGTTGACAAACCATCATTAATCATTGCCAGTGCAAGAAATTAGTTCCATTGAAACTCTGCAATATGGCGCATGCTCATATATTTCTAGTCAGGCTTTAACAGCGTACACTTAGGCCGCGTTTCCACTGACACGGAGCGGACTTTTATTTAACCAATCACGATTTCGAATTTCGAAGACTGTTCATTGATCAATAACAGTCCGCTCCGCAACGTTCTCAACGTGTTCCGCAATCGAGTTTGCAGCAATTTTTCGCCAACAATAAATACATCTCAGGCGGGAAACAATGGTTTATGTGATTATCTGTGGCACGACCATCGAGTGGAAAACAAATTGAATGTTGATGATTTGTATTCCATTTAGTTTAAACTGAGCAATCAAAGTTCCGACTGTCGTACTATACACGCGGTCAAATAATACGGGTCACTAACCCTATGATCCCCGTTTACTCGAATTCGGATAGACAGATTCGGGAAATTATTATTTTTAGGGTTCTGTACCCAAAGGTTAAAAACGGGACCCTATCATATCACTAAGCCTCCGCTGTCCGTCTGTTTGTCCCTCTGTTACCAGGCTGTACTCGTATCTCATGAACCGTGATAGCTAGACAGTTGAAATTTTCACAAATGATGTATTTCTGTTGCCGCTATAACAAAAAATACTAAAAACAGGCTCCCATACAACAAACGTGATCGGTTGCGTTAACTTTGCACCTCATTTGTATACAGCGCCATACATACCAGGTGCAAACTTAATTTAACCCGGCCAGTTAAGATAAGTATTTGTACGGAACCCTCGGTGCGCGCGTCAGACTCGAACTTGGCCGGTTTTTTTGTTTGATAGAACGTGATTTCTAGTACGTCCCGTTGTTATCAGATCAGGCTCAAAGTTTAAAGGTGCGCCCACACCAACGCTCAAAAACGGTAAGTAAGTAGTGACAGCCAAAACTCACTCAAATTTCTGTCACTGCACTTCAAAATCTCGTATCTAGTTTGTAGATTGATACTGAGACACGACCTTTATTTGAGGTAGGTATTTGTTACTTAGTGATATATTGGAATCGGAACACTAAGCAGAACTGGAGAAGTTGATTAACTGCCATAATGGTGGGATATAAAAAGGCGCCTCGTAAACTTAACGGCCGCTCTTAATTTAACTTTTTAGCTAATTACCCAGCCTTCTTTTGCATGTAAATTAAACGAGAACAACCTTATTGTGGTGCTTGGTATACTTAATTTAGTAATTGCTTCTTTACAAGCTTTTATTTTGTTACCTCGAACATAAAGCTAAGTGTATTTGAAGAAAAATATAAAATCTGCCTGAGATCAAACTCGATGGGTTCACGTCGTTTTTTTATAGAATTTCTATCACCGCTTTCATCTGATTCACCTGCATCATCAGAACAGCTCTATGGTAACAGATTATTGTACAGTCATCGAAATTACGTAGAAAAAGAATAGTCGGTCACCAGCAAGTCGTTTAACTCTAGCTTTCAGAATGTTATATACAAATTTAAAATTAAAATAAAAGCTTGTAAAGATACAGTACATAATGTTTTTCCATTATATTTTGTCGGGCAAGATCGTTTTTATATTGCCATTTCAACTTTTTCACCAAAGTTTATAGATAAAGCACGCTAAATTACCGGACAAACAATCACGGAAAACGATGTTTTAATGTGCACAATGGTACACTACTTATATCTGTAAAAACGTGTCGTTTATTTATTTAATTGGTATGGTGTTTAATTAGCAATAAAAAATAACTACTTATACCTACCTAATGTTTTCCACAATACAATACACACATGTCAGCAAAAAGTAGTCTAAGCATAAATAATGTCTATCAGCAAAGTAACATACTAAGCGTTAGATATCTCTCTTAATAGAGCTAAGCCTCGCCGAGCCAGCCCCGCCTTATCCGACAGATATCTTCAGATCAGATAGCGCCGACTAGTTAGAGGGTGATCGCATTTACCCCCGACCCGACGTACTGGGCAGAATCTGTCGCGGAGAAAACTTCATTCCCTAGAATTTAGGCTGCGTTTCCAACAGAGATTTGTAGCGGGGGTTGTGTTTTTGTTAACCAATAGAATCAACTGTGCTGAGCGAGGATAAGTAAATGAAGGTACCTATTCCATTGATTAACAAAAACATATTCCGCACTACACATCTCTGGTGGGACCGCAGCCTAATTCGATGTGATGTGGTAGCGAAAAATTTGTGAATATGAGATTTTTTAAACGGGTTTAATGAACAGGCTTTGCTTGCGTGCATTTTTAAAACGATTACATTTTGTTTGAGTTTAGAATTAATACGAAATTGTGTAAGTTTTGATTTTCTAGCTAAACAATTTGGACTGGAGATGCCGCTTTGACTTTGGCAGTTAGTAAGAATTACTATTTTTATATTGGTATTTTTTTAGCAGCAAGTCAACCGGATTTTATATTTTTATGTAGTTATAAATAAATAGATGAAAGCGTCTTACTTTGACGTAACAAATAGATTAAAAAAAAACCGAATGTTGTGTCCAGTGCTCGCCCACCCGAAACGATTAATCTGAAAGAATAATCACCTATTTTTTACTAACTTATTGTTACTAACAAAATTTATTTATTTCTGTCACTAAATACGCCATGTATATAATACGATAAGATAAAGATAAGATAAGATAAGATACTTAAAGAAATTTATTCCATAACAATCTTACAATTGTGTCGGAAATAATAATAATAATAATAATAAATTATCAAGGTATTACAATCAATTATCAAAATATTACATTCTAATGTCACAATTAAATTAAATTAAATTAAATGCATTTTTATTTATAATATAACCTTAACTAAAAACAAAGAAAATATTATTAAATAGTTACAAAGACAACAATTATCTGCTTAAATAAACATATATTTCGGACAATTAATTATTGATTACAGACAAAAACGCTAACATGATAATAGCATTTATTTATCAAGAACTCTCTGAGTCGACATTTGAAGCTATTAACATTATTCAGTGATTTGAAATCATTAGGCAGACAGTTATACAATTTAACAGCCTGATTTCGCACGCTATGATTAACAACTTTTAATTTGGGTGCAATCAAATCTTTTAAGTCCTTTCTGCGAGTGTTCTGTCTAGATACTCTTTCTTCCTCGGTCTCGTATCTTTCTGGGTGTTTAAGAACGCTGGTCAGTAAAACTAGAATGTAGAGACACGGGACCGTTAGAATTTCTAGCTTTACAAAGTGTTCTCTACATGACTGCCATGGTGGGATACGAACCATTGTTCTGATCGCTCGTTTTTGTGCAATGAAAGCTTTATTAATATTATATTCATAACTTTGCCCCCAGAACTTTATACTATATCGCAAACGAGACTCTATTAGTGCATAATAAACTGTTATCAATTGTTTTATAGTAACTTCGTCACGTAAGCTCCTAAGTGCATAGCAAGCTGAGCTGATACTACTTTCCAATGACTTTAATTCCTCCCTCCAGTTAAGATCACGGTCAATGTGCACACCAAGAAACTTAACACAATGACTGGTATCTATGTCAGATCCTTCCAAGTTCACATGCAACGACTCTTTGTTCTTAGACGTGGTTCTGAATAACATAACCTGTGTTTTATCCGTATTCAAGGATAAGTTATTACTATTAAACCACGTATGAAACTGCTTAAGAACTGCATTGACTTTATTATTCAGATGTTCTCTATTGGTCGAGGAAATTATTGCATTTGTGTCATCTGCAAAGACTACTACTCCAACATCGCTAAATTGGTGACGAATGTATCCGATTAGGTCATTTACAAAAATTACGAACAGAATTGGTCCTAGAATCGATCCTTGTGGTACTCCTCTACAGATCTTCACTAATCTGGACCTGTGTACTTTTTGATAGCCATCTTCAACTGATTTTATTTCGACAAGCATTTTCCTACTCCCTAGATATGAAGTTAAGAGCGCCAGGACCTTACCCCTTACACCATAATGCTCTAGCTTATACAGGAGTATTTCATAATCTACCATATCGAACGCAGATGTCAAGTCAAGAAACAGACCAGCTACCTTTAATTTATTATTTAAATTAATGACCACATCATTTAGAAGCATTTCGATTGCGTCGTTAGTACCTATATTCTTTTGGTAACCGTATTGTCTCTTGTTAATAATTTTATTATGTTCCAAATGCCGGACAAGTCGAATTTTAATTAATTTTTCAAATATCTTTGATAATACTGATAAGAGTAAATTGGTCTGTAATTATTTGGATCGCTCGTTAAGCCTTTTTTATGTATCGGCACAACCTTGGCTACTTTTAACTGTTCCGGAAAAACACTTTCCTCGTAGCAATTATTAAAAAAGATTGACAATGGTACAGCTAATATATCAATATTGTCTTTGATTATCGAGATTGGGAGTTCATCAGTGTCAGTTGAATACGTCCCATTATCTAAGCAATAAAGGTAAGAATGGAAAAAACGCATTTGGCGACTACACGAAAAACTGAAGGTGAGTGGTTACTTCACTTAAAACAAAAGGATGTTTTTGTATAGAGAAACCCGAGCTTTGCGCCCTAGTTCGGAAAATAAAAGCCTATTTCTGGGACAATTGTTCCAGATGTACTGTAATTTGAGAATGTGCGAAATAGCTTTTAGTTTTACCTGCTATAAAAGTCAAAACGGTAATATTGAATAAAATATGAAACTGTACTTATTTTAAAAACGCGCTTCCGTGCTGTTAGAACATTTTTATGTGACATGTGAAGAGATAAAACGCCTCAAGAAATTCAAGAGAGAATAAATACCTTTCTTTTCTGACAACATGAGTTTGTTTAAAATATAGCATTTACGAGGGTTGTTTGATAAATACCCGTGTTTAGAAAAAAACAACAAAGGTTTGTATACGTGTATATTTATTTTTCTACATAGTCACCTTCCAACTATACACTTGTTCCAACGGTGTTCTAGCGTTAATAAGCCGTCTAAAAAATAAGATTTCGGAAAGTCGTGAAAATAGGCCTCCGTGGCGGCAATGACCTCTTTATTGGACGAAAATTTCTTTCCACCGAGCCATTTTTTTAAATTTGGGAATAGGAAGAAGTCACAGGGAGCCAGGTCTAGGGAATAGGGCGGATGAGGCAGCAATTGATAATGTAATTGCTTTAATTTGGAGTCTGCGATTCTTGAGGAGTGATCTGGTGCATTATCATGATGAAAGAGAACTTTTTTCTTATTTAGATGTGGTCTCTTTTTTTTCAAAATGGTATCAAATTCTTGCAATAAATTAGCGTAATATTGCCCGGTTATCGTTCTTCCTTTTTGTAAATAATCAGTATGGATGATTCCCTGCGAGTCCCAAAAAACAGTCGCCATGACCTTTCCGGCCGATGGAACGGTCTTCGCCTTCTTTGGAGCTGATTCCCCCGGCAAAATCCACTGTTTAGACTGTTCTTTACTTTCTGGGGTATAGTGTTGTATCCACGTTTCATCAACAGTCACAAAACGCCGAAGGAACTCACCCGGACTACTTTCGTACTTATCTAAACAGTGCCTTGAAATTTGCTTCCGGGTGAGCTTTTGTTCCTCGGTGAGCAAACGCGGCACCCACCTCGCCGAAACCTTCTTCATGCCTAAGGCCGTTTCCGATTAAGGGAAGAAAATATGCCCTTTCGTGATAATGGACAGATTTTTTTTTCTACAGTCAGTTACGTCTAGTAGAGTAACTGTGTCAAGTTTGGTTAAAAAATTCTTTGTGGTTCCGCAGAAAAAAAATAAAAACGGAAATAATGAAATATGGTTTTTCTCCAAAACTATTTAACTTTAATGTACTATTATTTTTTAATTCTGTAAAGCTTAGTCAAGTTCATGTTTTAAGTGAAAATGGTATCTCTATATCTAACGATTATGTAAAAAAATAGGTAAGTCAAAATTTTAATATATATATTTTTTTACTTTTGTGAGAGATACCACTCTAATTGACATTTCTAAATAAGCCTTAGTTAACGTCTTGTAACACATATTAATTTGATGGACAAAATCGGAAAGCAACTGTGTCAAAATGAAATAAATAACTGGGCTGGAATTCATTACTATTTAATTAGGAAACTACTCTAACACTGCTAAATAACCAAAACATAGTATCCTCTTTACAAATAAACAAGATTTGACAGTTACAGTGACATTTGCTAGAAAATGTCACCTTTTTAGTTACGTAATGAAAAAAAATACACTTATTCTAATCCTCATCGCTATCTTCATTGACAGTAACGTGAATTCCGTGATTCAAAAAAAGTCCGCTTAAAGTTTCAGCAGGCCGAACGATTTTGGACAAATATCTTGCGTGCGACAAATAATAAACAATAGCAACAATGTGTGAAAAACACCCTACTGTTCGCATTCCGTTGGCACATTCACAATAATGCCGCCTTATGGATCCAACACCAATGCTGTTTGGGACATATTCGATAAAGCATCTGTAAAGATTTTTTGAAATATGGCGAGATTGGACTTTCTGTTTCAGTATATTAGAATTTTCCTTCACATATTCCAAATTCAACGAACCATCTTCATTAAATATTTCTGATAGATACGAAATCGCTACTTATATCATTGCGAGGTGATATAATGATGTAGGTTTCTTTCTTAATATTTTTTTGATTGCATTCGCTTTAGAATTCATTTTGTAAAGACGAGTTATCTTTCTAATGTCCCTGAAATGTCACGTTACATTTAAAAAAACAATTCATCTTTATTACTGTCATAATATGTATTTATTTTAATTTCGGTAGAAAGAGGATTATTGCGTGGCGAAAAAAGAATAGTTTGTAATTACAATTTCAAGATATTGAAGTCATACCCGAAAAGTCTTTTAAATTCCATTTTACAGTTAGTGTCCGATTAAAACCTTTAAATTGATAATCTGGTATAATGTTAAGTAAAGCTTATATACCAAATAGCAAAAATGATTAATATATGCATAGTTTTTATGTTATTAGAAAAATAATGACATTTTCAATAACAATAAAAGGCAAATGTCACTAACTGTCAAATCTTGTTCATTTGTAAAGAGGATGTATGCTTCGGTTATTTGGAAGTGTTAGAATAGCTTACTAATAAAATGTAATAAAATCCAACCCAGTTATTAAATTTATTTTATTTTGACACAGTTGCTTTCCGATTTTATACATCAAATTAATATGTGTTACAGGACGTTAACTAAGGCTTATTTAGAAATGTCAATTAGAGTGGTATCTCTCACAAAAGTAAAAAAATATATATATTAAAATTTTGACTTACCTATTTTTTACATAATCGTTAGATATAGAGATACCATTTTCACTTAAAACATGAACTTGACTAAGGTTTACAGAATGAAAAAATAATAGTACATTAAAGTTAAATAGTTTTGGAGAAAAACCATATTTCATTATTTCCGTTTTTATTTTTTTTCTGCGGAACCGCGAATAATTTTTCAACCAAACTTGACACAGTTACTCTACTAAACGTAACTGACTGTAGAAAAAAAAACCAAGTCATAATATTAAAGGGCATTTTTGCTTCCCTTAATCGGAAACGGCCTTTGTGTTCTAAAATGTGCTGCAAGCGTTCAATCGAAACATTTACAATGTCGACAATTTCTCTAAGTTTTATTCGGCGATCGCTAATACAATTTTCTCAATTTTTTTTACCATATCACCATAACAGGACGTCCTAGGCGATCTTCATCAAAAATGGACGTTCTGCCTCGTTTAAATTCATTGTACCAATATCTAATGGTTGTCATAGAAGGAGTATGATCATTGTAAACAGCTTGCATGCGTACTTTTATTTCATCACAAGAATTTCCTTCCAAAAACAGAAAACGAATTACAGAACGATACTGCTCTTTCTCCATTATTGCAATAACAACGCGAACTCCGTCGTAAAAAGCCGTTATAAGAAAAAAAAACAAAAGAACGCTGTATTTTTTTTTTAATTTTCTAGTCCATAAAGGATGCCTAAAAAGTTCGTATACATAATTTCAGCCAGTAACAAGAATAACTTTTTAAAACGTGTATTTATCAAACAACCCTCGTAAATCCCGATTACCGCAACGTGATGCCTATGGTTACAACTGGTCGCGCGACACGGTCGCTTTTGTCCGAGAGCCTCATAATTAGGATTACATAGAAAGCGGTGAGCCGCGGTCGCGGTCGCAGATCGTGGTTTCGTGTCGCGGTCGCCAAGATCCAAATGAAATTACTTTACAACCTTAGTGCACCTAAAAAAGTATTATTTAGAAATCACGTCATATACAAAGACTAGCTTGTGCCCGCGGCTTCGCTCGCGTTAAGAAGTATTATTATTAATTATGTATAGTTTTTGCGGCTTTACTTTTGTTTAGCGTGTGTAAAAAAATAGGGCCTACAAAACTTCTGTGTACACAATATTCTTGACTAATCTGTCATTAGGCGCTAAAACTATCAAGCTACTGGGTGAACTTACTCGAGAGCAAGCAACATAAAACTGTCCATGAGAGAAGCAATGTTCTCTCAAGTCAATACCCGCAAATTTGAGAGTTTGCCCCTGAGACTTGTTATTCGAGATTGGTTTAATGATTCTAAGCCATGTTATAAGTTACGTCATGTTCTATTGTAAGATATTGAGGTTCTCTTCGTTGATGAATAAAAAATGTATTATTCTGAGCCAGATAAACGTAATTCAGAATTCTGAAATGACTTATTATTGAAAAGCTTGAATGTATTTATTACGGATGCAGGAAGTTTCCCGATCATTACCTACTCATCCCGTCCCAACGCGCCGCCCGCCTATAGGTACCGATTGACGACGATCGAGATGCCACCAAATACTACTTTTTTAATCTATTAGGATAACACGGGTCTCTATCCATACCTCAAAAGCAAAAACCGGCCAAGTGCGTGTCGGACTCGCGCACCGAGGGTTCCGTACAAACACTTTCCATCCCTAAGTGGTTAAGTTAAGTTTGCACCTGGTATGTATAGCGCCCCATATAAATTAGGTGCAAAGTTAGGTATTAAAAAAAAACTACTTACTAGATCTCGTTCAAAACAATTTTCGTTGGTAGTTTTTATAGTAATGTACATCATATGTTTTTTTTAGATTTTTCATTTTCTTATTTTAGAAGTTAGAGGGGGGGGGACCAACTTTTTTCCACTTTGGAAGCGTCTGTCACGCAAACTATTCGGTTTAGAAAAAAAATGTTTTAGAAACCTCGATATCATTTTTGAAGACCTATCCATAGATACCTCACACGTATGTGTTTGATGAAAAAAAAAATTTTGCGTTTCAGTTCTAAGTATGGGGAGCCCCCAATATTTATTATAATTTTTTTATTTTTGCATCAAAATCTTAATGCGGTTCACAGAATACATCTACCTACCAAGTTTCAACAGTATAGCTCTTATAGTTTCGGAAAAAAATGGCTGTGACATACGGACGGACAGACAGACAGACAGACATGACGAATCTATAAGGGTTCCGTTTTTTGCCATTTGGCTACGGAACCCTAAAAAAGAACCCCCTTATAGGATCACGTGTAGCTGTCTTTCAGTCCGTCTGTTACAATCGATTTGCTGCAAAACTACTGGACCTATTAAATTGCAATTTGGCGCAAATGCTTTCAAGAATTTTCATGACCACAAATAAAATTTCAAAATCGGTGGCATTTTCGTAATTAACGTCCCAACAAACCATAAAAATTACACCCGTACTCATATTTAGTCATTTCAACCCCATCGCACCCCAAAAGGCGACCCGACCCGATAAACCATTAAAGCATTACCAATGGATTTTCAGACTTTGTCACCACATTTCTCCCTTTTAGGGGTTGAATTAAAAAAAACCTGAAACACGTGTTAACTCATTTATTGTTAGAAATACTCCTGTGAAGTTTCGCATAAAATAGTCTAACTAATCTTCTTTCGCCATACAAACTTTGGACCCCCATTTCACCCCTTTAGGGGGTAAATTTTGAAAAATCCTTTCTTAGTGCACCCCTACACCTTATAAGGAACCTACGTGCCAAATTTGAACTCTCTAGAACCAGCGGTTTAGTATTTAGACATTTCAACCCCATTTCACTCCAACAGGGGAGATGGTAACTCACGTCCGCCACGTTGGATTTTAAAATCGTTGCGGTTTTTGTAATCAGCGACCCGATAAACCATAAAAACAATACCCATGCTGATTTTCAGACTTTGTCACCACATTTCTCCCTTTTAGGGGTTGAATTTTCAAAAAACCTGAAACACGTGTTTACTCATTTATCGTTAGGAATACTCCTGTGAAGTTTCGAATAAAATAGTCTAACTAATCTTGTTTCCCCATACAAACTTTGGACCCCATTTCACCCCTTTAGGGGGTGA
The DNA here is from genome assembly GCA_947623375.1 of Apotomis capreana. Taxonomy (NCBI): domain Eukaryota; kingdom Metazoa; phylum Arthropoda; class Insecta; order Lepidoptera; family Tortricidae; genus Apotomis; species Apotomis capreana. The sequence continues at coordinate 1,952,678 of OX392511.1, forward strand.
ATTTTGAAAAATCCTTTCTTAGCGGATGCCTACGTCATAACATCTACCTGCATGCCAAATTTCAGCCCGATCCGTCCAGTGGTTTGGGCTGTGCGTTGATAGATCACTATGTCAGTCAGTCAGTCAGTCAGTCACCTTTGAGTTTTATATATATAGATAGATGTAAATAAAGATAAAATTCGAACTTTGTATCAATATGATACATAATTGAAAAGGCATAAAAGAAAGAAACCTAGTTTCTCAACTTTCAACTAAATTAAGCGGAGATTTTCGTGGAATCGACTAATTCTTGTTGAAGTATTCTCGATAAATTCTTCTGACTTGACTTAATGTCCTATGTCCCCTGCCCGTCTAGCACAACTTTGCTTCGCGACTCTTGTTGTGCGACAGTAGACTGTTGTTATGCTAGAGGTGTTGGATGGGGCAGAGGGCGTCCACAGTACGTCGCCATCCCGAACGGTCTTCGCGTTTTATAAATTCTTCTAAGGTAGGTAACATTTATTACTAATTCTTTTAGTGAATTTTGTAAAAGTCAAGACTCCCGTAGATCCCTTTTGTAACTGACAGAACAATGGGCATGTCACAATTTATCTTCTCTGAACTGAATTATACAGTTTCATTCTTTGAGGATTTTAGTCAGTCTCTTGAAAGGAAAAGGTATTGGCTGCGATGATTTTCTAAATGTGTCGGGTATTTTTATATCACTAGGTACTATTACTTAATTCATATTTATTAAAATGTTGACCTTTTTATACGTATATTTTCTCTGTCCACATCGCTCATTTACTTAATCGGCTCCTAAATAATGTTATAGTTCAAATAGATGTTGCGTCCTTTACTGTTCCTCCTAATTCTTACAACTGGCTGAATCAGTAGAATCCATTAGGTTAAATTGGGTTTAATAATTATAAGATAAAAACATAAAAATTGTCAGGAACGGCCCGACATGTTTCAAACATGTCGGTCCGTTCCTGAGAATTTTCACGTGAGTTTTTACTGTATTTTTTTTTCTTATAATTATTATGGATGTCCCACGATAGTTTTAATAATATTTGATTAGGTTTGTTTTATGTTACGACAATCCCAAAAAATTAAGTTTTGGCGGACATTATGATTAAAGAATATTCTGACAAACATTACATTATGACTATCGACATTATGGTATTCATAAGACCCACAATACAACAACAACACTATTGCACACCAATAAAAGTTTAGAAAAGGAAACTAAGCAAATACATTTATTTAAATACCGGTAGACAACATGCGCTTTTATCGGTAAAAAGCGATCTCTTCCAGACATTTTTTTATAATCAATCCGTACCTCATTTTTGTGATATCGCAATACCCAGGTTATATAAAAGGTGCCGCTTCGCTAGTTTTTGCGAAGCTAGCGGGACGTGCGGGCTCTATCTGACGGAGATGGATGGTGGGTATCGCGTGTCTCTTGTTTTTCCGCAATCGCTCGCCCGCTGATAGTTTGTTTTTTAGTGCGGAAAACGGAAATTTCTACATTCCAGTGCTATCTAGAAATTGGTTGGGCAGGCATTCAGGCAACTTAATCGGTCTGCCTTTAATAGACTTTTAACTGTAAATAATTTGTGTGAAGTTGCAGTCCTGAACGATTCCCGGCCAGGGCAAATATTTGTGATGTAGTGTTGATGTACTCAAATACTTGTTCCTGGGCCATGGATGTTTTTTATGTATTTAATTTAAGTATGTATATATTGTGTATATGGTCGTCTAGTGCACATAGCACAAGCAATGCTTAGTTTGGGCTGGATCGATTTGTTTTAGATTGACCCTTAATATTTATTACTATTTCTTACAGCCAAGTATTGCTCGGCTGAATATATTGTATTGAAAAATATAAAAGATTATTTTAATAAACATAATCCAGTGTGTTTGAAGGAAATTTTAGCATTTTAGAAATCTGGCCTATAATTCTCTAACTCCCTTCTTTATTTTTTCCAGGTAATTGACCATTCTGCAGTGACCAGAACTTTCTGCAACTCTTAAAAGAGCCGAGACAAGCAATTTTTAACCGTAATCCGTTGAGATAAAAGCTCAGTGAAGCACTAACGGTGATATGTGGCTTGGGAAAGTTTAAAGCTGGCTTTTGGTTGCCGAACGCTGTTTAGCTTCTTTGGTAAGTTTTTAAACTTTAACATCTGGATAAGATGCATTGGGGGTTTTGGCCAAAGAACATAAAAACACACATTTATGAGTAACAATATTCCAATGCACGGTTATGTCCTATTCTTGTATCTTCAGCCATTATGATTAGAATTAGGGTGTCCGTTTTCAGACGTTTCAAAATATACTCACCTATAATGCCTAAAATATCATTTTATATCATTTTACTTGAATTAATAAAGTTTACATTACTTTACTCTACTTTATTTTACTTTACTTGGAATGGGACAATTGCAATTGCACGTTTCTGCTTAACGAGCAATTTATTTTATTAAAAGCTTGTATGGCCTTCATTTTATATCTTCAGCATGCCAAGAACTGTTATCATCTTCTTGTTTTCAGGCGCGCACCAAAAGTTCCATCGCGCTGTTTTTCGCGCGCGCGTTATTTGCGCGCTAATTGGGTCGCATTTTACAGTAACAATCAATGAAATACAATTGTCAAACTTTTGCGAAGATAAATAGCGAGAACTTTTTGCACGAATTGTATTTAATGGTATGGTTCAAAACAAGTGTCATGGCGTCGTGAACATAAAAAAGAGAATATGCTGTTTAAACTTAAAAAGGTACGCGTCAACCAAATAAATACATAAAACGTAGAAGATAATGTATTTATTTAAAAGCAGTTCAGACTACACTTTATAGCAGATAAAACCGCGTGTCGGTCTACCACTAAAATTCCACTGGAGTTTTTATCACTTTTTTACGCGCAATGCATTAAAGTTGGACGATATAGCTGGAGACAAACTAGTCTTAGACAATTTTTGTTTGACTAGTGTTCGTGAAAAGTTATGTTTTAGATGTTAACTATTCGAATTAACTTTATATCGCTTACTTGAGTAGGACACTGCTTTACGTAATCTGATATCTTCTACCAAGACAATTTGGAGAACACTATTTTATTACTTTAAGTGGATTTTCTTCTAAATATTGACTTTTATATATAAAATAATGATATTTCCACATTAAAAACAAAATCAATAAGGCAAAGATTCTAAAATTATTGAATATACGGCTGTTACACAGCTATAGTGAAGTAATATATACGATACAAAGGTCAAATAAGACTCCATTGTTGAGATTTTATATTAGTTTTATATTGTCTATGTTTATCTTTGTCTATTTTTTTAAATACTATTGTTTTTACCAATCCTTGTCAATTTCTATGTCAAGCTGCTTGGTCATATTAAAACTATACTAATGTTCTATGTAAAACAAGCTGCTTGGTTTTTATCTTCGCTCCAACCATCGAAGGGTCCCGTACAACCATCTTGAATCTTGAGAGACTTGAACATATCAAGACAAATACGAAAATGTCAATAACGAACTTGATTAATAACTGGCTATCTTCAACATCTCAAACAAACAAGATGCTCGTAACTCTTCAGCTAATTTGTATGACTAACTCGTACAAAATGCCGCGCAAACTAGGGCGGCTAAATGGATTAAGTTTTAAAAGCAAAGTTGCGGCGTGCACTCTCGCCTGCTATTATTCCGCTATGTTTATGTTAAAGTGCATCCCGTGTTGTCATTTAACTTAAAATTACTGGAAAATAAGCAAACATCTGAATATTAAGAGTGACAGTTAGGGATTCCAATATCGATAAACTCACTTATCGTAAAGTATCGATACATATGCTCTAAATAGAATAGGAGTAGTATAGGAGCAGTGCTTTACTCCTATACTCTAAACAGTATTATATAGGAGTAGGGTTTATATGAATCCAGGAATGGCAGCTCGTGGCTTTTACCAATGTCAGTTTTTAATAATATTAACTTTATAAAAAATATAAACCATGCTTGGATATGTTCGTATCAAAAAAAATACACCGTAGCAAAATACCATCAGGAGTAGAGTAATAGTATAGGAGTAGTAAAGGAGTAGTATAGGAGTAGTATAGGAGTAATATAGGAGTAGTCAAGGAGTAGTATAGGAGTGAAACAGCGATAAGAGAGCGAGCAACCACTAGAAAACATTAAGTGACCTTGACAAGGGATAATTGAAAGGTCAATAGATATTATCGCTAAAGTTAGATGTAGTTGTGACATTTACAAATGACATCAGGAATGTTAACAGTACATTACATACCTAGGCCGGAGAATTAGTGAATGTCCCAGATCGCAGGTGTTTGTGGCCCGAACCGAAGGTGATGATCATAAATATGTGATCTGGGGCTTTACTAATTACCTCCCGTGGATTGTCTAAAGTTTTGCCTTGGCCAGGAAGTTAGGTCCCCCCCCCGCTTAGCGGTCAATAAATCCCTCTTACGGCCTAGGGTGACGGGTGTTATTCTACATAGCTACTTGTGCTGCTGCTGTTTAGAAGTATTTGTGGACTCACCCTTCTCAAAAATATGTCCCTTATGTCAACGAAATAAAGTTGTGGTTGAAACATATTTACCGGAGGATTCATTTTAAGGCCGGCAACGCACTTGTGACTCTTCTGGTGTTGCAGGGGTCTATGGGCGATGGTGATCGCTTTCCATCAGGCGATCCGTTTGCTCGTTTGCCCCTTATGTCATAAAAAACATACTTTTGCATTTGAGTGATTCCCATTTGTTCCATGGAACTGTGACGTCATGGTATAAAATAGGATTTATTTTGCCAAATTGTTCCATAGAACTACATACTAGCTTTTCACCCCGGTTTACTTGCCAGTGACGCACTGGAACAAAATAATACTACTCTTTTCCCATGCTGTTCCATTATGAAACAAAATAGTAATTAGTTTTCCCAAGTTGTTCTATAGAACTTCATACTAGTATATTACCCGACTTCACTACTATGCAGGCGACCTTATCACACCTCAGGCGAAGTAATAATTTTACTTATCTAATCTGTTTTACAATAAATTTTGTAACTTCAAAAAATAAAAGAAATATTTTTGTAAAGCCTGCCAAGTTCCTATTTAGAACTAATTTAAGGTAATGATTTTTTTGACAACATTTTTTAATAGATTTTAATGAAAGATTAGTCTACTTTATTATGTGTTTTACTATCATATTTAAAATAAAAAGGAAACTAAGACATCATTTCATTGATTATATGAAAATAAATGTTGGGTCCTTGCTTTGAGTATAGTCTACAGTCTGGAGTCTACACAGACTTGTCATGACTCAGAATGGTATTTATGACTTCACACCAAAATGTTTGCGGGGGGATGCTCATCAACAATTTATGTAAATGTAGTGGCTCTGTTAAATAAGAACAAGCTTCCCAAGGTTCTGTCCTGCAAAAAAATACGTTTTCATAATTACTACAGCTTTTCTCTAACCCACACAACTAATCATCATCATCATCATCATCTCAGCCATAGGACGTCCACTGCTGAACATAGGCCTCCCCTTTGGACTTCCATATATACCGGTTGGAAGCGACCTGCATCCAGCGCCTTCCGGCGACCTTTATAAGGTCATCTGTCCATCTTGTAGGTGGACGTCCTACGCTGCGCTTGCTGGTCCGAGGTCTCCACTCGAGCACTTTTCGGCCCCACCGGCCATCTGCTCTGCGTGCTATATGGCCTGCCCATTGCCACTTCAACTTACTAATCCGGTGAGCTATATCGGTCACTTTAGTTCGTCTACGGATTTCCTCATTTCTGATTCGATCACGTAGAGACACCCCGAGCATAGCCCTCTCCATTGCTCGTTGAGCGACTTTGAGCTTTGAGATGAGGCCGATAGTGAAAGACCACGTTTCGGTGCCGTAAGTCATTACTGGTAACACACATTGGTTGAAGACTTTCGTCTTGAGGCACTGAGGTATGTCTTACGAAAAGACATTGCGTAGTTTCCCGAACGCTGCCCAGCCGAGTTGGATTCGGCGGTTGACCTCTTTCTCGAAGTTGGACCTACCTAATTGGACCACTTGTCCTAGGTAGATGTATGAGTCAACAACTTCGAGTACCGAGTTTTCAACAGAGACTGGGATGGGCACAACCTTGGCATTTGACATGAGTTTCGTCTTGTCCATGTTCATTTTTAAGCCCACCCGTTGAGAAACTCGATTGAGGTCATCGAGCATCATGCTGAGTTCCTCCATCGACTTTGCCATGACTACGATACGATGTCGTCGGCAAACCGAAGGTGAGTGATGTATTCGCCATTGATGTTGATGCCAAGTCCTTGCCATTCCAGGAGCTTGAAGGCGTCTTCCATAACGGCCGTAAACAGTTTCGGGGATATAACGTCCCCCTGTCTTACGCCTCTTCTCAATGGAATGGCCTTTGTGCTCTGCTCCTGAACTCGGACCGACATGGTGGCGTTACTATACAAACACTTCAACACTTCAATGTACCGATAGTCAATATGGCATCGCTGAAGTGACTCGAGCACCGCCCATGTTTCCACCGAATCGAAGGCTTTCTCATAGTCCACAAACGCTAAGCATAATGGCAAGTTATACTCTTCAGTCTTCTGTATAACTTGCCGCAGCGTATGTATGTGGTCTATGGTACTATAGCTTCTTCGGAAACCGGCTTGTTCGGGTGGCTGGAAGTCATCAAGTCTATGTTCGAGACGGTTCATGATGACCCTTGAAAACAACTTATAAACATGGCTTAGAAGCGTGATGGGCCTGTAGTTCTTCAATAGGCTGTTATCACCTTTCTTGAAGAACAGTACCACCTCGCCTCTATTCCATGCTTCAGGCGTTTTGCCCTCGGACAAGACGGAATTAAAGAGCTTCTGGAGGACCTTAAGTACCGGTGTTCCACCCGCTCTCAGAAGCTCTGAGGTGATTCCATCTTCGCCCGGCGCCTTGTTGTTCTTAAGCTGCTTCAGGGCCATCCTAATCTTGTACAGACTGATGTCCGGGATGTCTTCGGTATAATGTCGGGACAGCTTGGCTCTTGGATCACCTACCAAGCTGTCAACGGGCTTTGCGACTGAAGTGTATAACTGACCATAGAACCTCTCGATCTCGCCTAGAACCTCTGCTTTGGTCGACGCTATGCTGCCATCTTCCCGTTTCAGCTTGGTCAGCTGGCTTTGTCCAATAGACTTGTCCTTTGCGAACACTTTGGAGCCTTTGTTCTGCTCAATGGTCTCTTTAACACGGTTCGTATTAAAGAGCCGCAGATCATGTCGCAAGGACTTCGATATACGTCTATTAAGCTGCCTATATGACCTCGCGTCATCGGGAGACTGCAACTGTACCGAGCGTCGTTCAGCCATGAGGTTTAAGGTTCGATCAGAAAATTTCTGAGGTCTATCTTTACGGCGGGGTCTGAAAAACTAAGACCCTACCGCGTGGACAGTTTCCACTAGCCCGTCGTTGATCTCGTCCACTGAGACAAAGTTCTCCAGACAAGCGAAGTGGTTGGAGAGCTCGAGTTGAAAGCTCTTGGGTTTTTGAATATGGGCCCGAGTAGGTCGGAGCGTAGACTTCATCAGACTGGACCTTTCCAGTTTAACATTGATATTCAGTGTGCCTCTTACGATTCGATGATCACTGCCGGTCTTTACCCTATTGATCACAGACACATCACTGAAAATCCGTTTCTTGTCGGTCATGATGAAGTCAATCTCGTTTCTCGTGGAACCATCGGGACTTATCCAGGTCCATTTCCTGTGAGGCGGCTTCTGGAAGAAAGAGTTCATCATGAAGAGTTCCTCCTTCTCTAGAAAGTCGGCCAGCCTCTGTCCCCTAGGGTTCCGTTGCCCGTATCCAAATTGCCCCACTCTCAACTCATCACCGCTGTTCTTGCCCACCTTTGTATTGAAGACACAACAAATAAGAAATAATAATTACCTCATAATTGTGAATTAGTTCTTCTGGTTGAGAGTCCATTTTACAACAATGTCATGATATGTTCAAGACTAATCAAAATCACAAAGACTAATCTAACTGACAGTGTTTTGAGTGGCCAGTTAATGGTGATAAGGTAAAGCATTTATTAGAATATATAATCGTAAAGAATATTATTTGCTATTTCATTCTAACCTGTCAGTTCCATGGAACAATTTTAAAAATCAAGTTTGCCATGTGTTCTTTAGAACAACTTTACAATACTGCCATATGAGTTTGTTCCACAGTATTCTAGTTCTATAGAACAAATAATATTTGGCAATCTTTTAAGTTCTATGGAACAATTAAAAATTAAAATATCACTTACTTCAATGACGTCACAGTTCCATGGAACAAATGGGAATCACTCGTTGGCGCCGTGCGCTAAATCGCGGTCGTTTATTACACATTTTTAATCCTTTTTAAATTAATGACACATTTAGCGCAGCCTGACCTTATCCCAATTTATCTCCAGACGAGCCCGCTAATCCGGCGGCCGACGGGGACGCATCGGGCTCGGTAAATCTTATCGACGGGGTTTAAAACCGAGCTATTCACACGAATTTAACACTCGGATAAATTCAGGAAACTCAACCGCGCTTTTGAGACTAATTCTTTTGATAGTTTCAATTGATAGAATTGATAGGATTCTTAATAGCCAAGTAGATTAAACGGTGGAATCAATGTGGAGGATTTTAAGTTATTTAGTTTATATCCAGTATTTTTGTGGTGGTGATACTAGGTCAGGAAAGTGCAGCGCATTTTGTCTTAATAATATTGATTACAATAACGGCAGGTACCTCAAAATCAACCTTCTATTTGCTGTACCAAACTTACATAACAAATCAAATCTAATAACTTCTCCGTACACGTACTGTATTCATGAGATGTCAAACTGAGTCTACGACTTACTACACTAACATTGCATAGCAGCAAATATTAACTGTAGGTGACATTTTGCACTTAGTCGTGAACTAAGTGTAGAAACGTTGTTTAATAAAGCGACCTAAGATCTGTTAATTTCGGAGTCCCACAAGGGAGTATACTAGGCCCCACACTATTTATCATCTACATGAACGACATTCATGACCTTTTCTTAAAAAACGCTGAAGTTTTGTGTTACGCTGATGACACTGTTGTCCTTTTTCACGGGAAAACTTGGGAGGAAACATATAAGACAACGGAAGAAGGGATGAAATCAATTAACAACTGGTTGATAAACAATCTACTCACTTTAAATAATAATAAAACTAAATATTTGTGTTTCCATAAAACTGCAGCTTCAAGCCCCAAAAGTATAAGCCACATCCAAATTCACACCTGTAACTTGCCCTACACTCAATCATGTAATTGCAATAGAATTCAACGATCCAGTAATATAAAATATCTTGGTATAATGATTGACGAAAACCTCAATTTTAAAGATCACATCGCATGTCTTTCTAAAAGAGCAAGAAAAACAATTATCATTGTCAAAAAACTAAGAGATTTAGTACCTAAGGATGTCATGAAAATGGTGTACCTGTCATTATGCCCATCGATGTTATGTTACTGTATCACTGCTTGGGGAGGTGCAGCGAAATCAGTTTTAATAGATGCAGAACGAGCTCAAAGATCTGTAATTAAGGTCATGCTTAAAAAACCCTTCAGGTACCCTACAACTCAATTATATCACGAAGCCCAGGTGTTATCAATCAGAAAGCTTTTCATTCTTAAAACAGGACTAGTCACCCAAAATGCTGTATACTCGTCTGACAATAATATCAACTTAATAAACAAACGTAGAATTAAATTACCCCTACCTTCAATCAAAACCTCCTTTGCGAGACGTTTCGGGAAATTCTTGAGACCTTATGTGTACAATTTTATATCCAATTTTTGTAATCTAAAAGAAGCTTCCAAATATAATGCAAAAATTAAAATCACTGACTGGCTGCTCACCTTAGATTATCTGGCAACAGAAAACCTGCTTACTCAAATGTATTCTAACTGTAGGTATCCAAATATCTTAAATTCCGTTTAGAGATCTCATAAATACTGGTGCAATCTAGTGTTAAGTGAAAATGTTACATGCCGATACACAAATAGATTTATGGTTAATTGTATAAGTACAAATTTCTATATGATAAATACAAAGTTATATATATTTTAATAAGTTTGATGCAAAGTATTACACACAATGGCACCCCAAGATACAGGCATAGCCTAGTTTGGGGGCCTCTGTTATTTCGTCCTACAATACACTTTTTTTGAAGCAATTGAGAAATGTACTGTACTACTGCAGTGCATTTCTCAACTGTCATAAATTTATAAAGCTAGCCTCCAGCAGCATACTTAGTAGTTTCTCTCTTATATCACAAGACAAATTTGTCTACAGCGTTTGCTGGCGGCAAGCTAAATCTTGTCCTATCTTTGGTTGTATTACGTGTTTTGTGTAACTCTGAAAATAATAAAGAATTATTATTATTATTATATTATTAATAGCATAAAAAACCTGACAGGTTCATTATGCGCTGTCAGCAACGCTAATAGCCTACGCATTACCGCACCATGGCGCTTGGCTCCGCCTTCCATATTTATTCGCGCAAAATTGACGTATGTTTGTTCGTGGTCGCTCGTATCAGTGGCCCACACGCGTCGTTCAGTCTCGTTACTACGCCCCATTACGAATTGCATTGCATTTCACACAAAAACGACCAATAAAATGCCAGTAGGTCAAGAGTAATCAAGTGTAATTTAGTTAGTTATTAACTGTGAGAAAAAAATAGATTAAAAAAGGGAACTCTTTTTTGAGTTTTTTTTTTCAAGACTAGAAGATGCCCGCAACCTCCGTTCAACGTCCAACTTTTTCTTTACCATATTCGGGTAAAAAGTTTCCTAATACCATCTTTGGATGTCCAGCTATCCCTGTATCAAAGTTGGCTCAAATCAGCCGTTGTGATGGGAGGATAAATATTTTTTCTCAAACATGCAATGAAATATTGTCTTTACGTTCCTTATAATAGGCTCGGAAGTATCGCTTTTTGGGCGCAACAACTCGAGAGGACTGTAAAGGGATTTCATACTGCTTTTCAGGCCTAGGCCTGCAAAGTAACTTTTTTTGTTTTCAACAACAAGGTCATTTACACAGCTGGCTGGTTTGACAAAAAGCAGGTTTTGTTTTTAAAGGTTGGTTGTTAGACTAAAATGTCCTATTTGTCAATTAATAAAATGTTGTTCTTTGAAGTATATTTTTTTATTTCATTGTATGCTTGAGAAAAGCACTAGACATGCCTCGTCGTGAAAACGGATTCCCGGCCTCGTATCATACCTACTTGGCCGGAAATCCTCATTTTCCCGGCCTCTGATGTAATGTACTATTTTACCAACAGATGAAGCTGTAAGTCCAAATCCTGCATCGCAATGTTAAAAAAAAAACTGAAATAATGACCGATCCTTCATAGAAAACTGATTTCCAATACAAGTCAAGAATCGTATTGCAATCAATTACAAGAATAACAGGTGTTCAAATCGAATCTATAATTAAACATCCGTTTATACACAACCACATTAACCCAAGCATTGTCGGCGAACGTGTCATTGTTTCATTCGATCGAACAAAGGTCGCGCCACAAGAGTTCTCATTCGTTCGTTCGTTCCCTAATTGAAAAAGTTGGTACGAACACTACGAACTCACCTGCCGCTTTTAATAGGGTCGGGTATTGTTTGGTTGTATTCCAGTGTATTCTATTATTAATTGTGTGAACTTAATAGGTTGAAAAGTAGATTAACGCTTGTTCTTTTTTGAACCTATGAGTCCTGAATAGTATTTAATATTTTATATGAAAAGGGTGTCTAATTTGTTAGCAATTCCCATGCAAAATAAAAATTTAAGTTCATGATGGTTCTTGGAACGATACGAAAAAAGCAATATACTTATCACTCAGTTTATATATTTAAGTTCAATAATATAATAATACTACTAAAGATGGAAACCCGTCCCTTTGCAAGCAACGCCACTCAAAATAAAATACCGCAAGACATACACAATTAAATGAAACTCGGAGGGAATCCTCGCTAATTGAAGGAAAAGTGACGCTCCGAGACAGCAATAAGTACGACTTTTCTTTCATTTAAGTCACGCCTAATGAGACATCTAATTAGCAAGTGTCAAAGAGAATCTGAAACCGGGTTAAGTCTCCTTCGTTTCGCCACAATCGAATTTAAATATTTTTAATAAAATTAGAATACAATTTTTTACACCTTGCAAGTAAACAAAACTGATTGCTTTTTTCACCTTCGCGTTGTCTAGAGGCCATTTTGTTAGGCCCGCCGTTCACTTCCAATGTAATTGCACAATATTATTGACTCATGTGTGTTGCAGTTCACATTATAGGCGGCGCAGTGACTAAGCAAATATTTACGGGAGTTAAAATAGCAGGGTACAATTTTGTGACATTGTATCGTACACTTAGATGTAATGCGTTTTCTTTGAAACGAATAAAGAACATGTTTGGTTCGAATAAAAAAAAGCTTGGTCTTGATCCTCAATAATGTTGAAACTTTTAGCTATAGATGGAATGAGTTAAACGAATTTTATCTACTTTATAGTAAAAAGCAAAAGTCTTTACAAATAGAGGATTTAATGCCGAATGACATGATCAAACAGAATACATGAAGTTGATGCAGCGACAATATACAATCTGTTCTCATTCAATATTGTGTATCTATAAAACATATTTTGTAAGTACCTACTGATACATTTTGCGTACGAGTATGTAGAGGCATGGCTGGAGCAGGCATCAATAATATTGCGCAGTTGTATTGTCGGTGTGCGACCGTACTTTACACTTCGAAATTTGAATATTCATAAAGCGGCGATACGGCCTCGGTGTTTTTCGCGCCAACGCAAATGTTTGCCGTTACGCTTTTGCTTACGTTATGGTAATGCGCGAGGATTTATTTTATCTGTGTTTCGCGCATGTAAATAGGCGGCGCTCTGAAGTGTAAAAGGGAGGAGTGGCATCTTCATATATCCAAAAGTGTCCGCTGAAAGGTGTTAAATTTTAACAAACACTACTATACACGCCACTAGCGTTACTGTGGCTGAAAGTAGTTCCGTTACTTAGCAACGGTTTGTTTATACATTTGTAATATTACTTAATTATGTGCTTTTCTACTTATTATATTTAAAGGAAGTATGTAGGAATTATTCTGGTCACAAATACTTCAACTCAGTTCACTTCGTCTAAAACTTGGAATATTTTCATACCTTCTTGCTACTCTAGCGCTATTGCGGACGGCATTGGAACTATTATAAATTTACTGCTTACCGCCGGTCACTTTTTCAAATATTCTCCTGTGAAAGATATTACTCCTTGCCTTTTACACTCCATAGGCGGCGCAAAGGATTAAGGTGCCGAATATGTATTGCGGTGAATGGCCTGCTTGTAAACTATGTCAGAGCTTTTGATAGTAAAACACATAACGGGTTTGCTCACGTAGTAGAAGTCGAATATCGCTCGACATGTTTCGAATCGGTACGCGATTTATCATCAGGAGAGCCGATCAGTCGCGGCGGCGGTCAACCGAGCGCTGCGGGCAATCGCCCTGTCCGAGCGGCATAAAATTAAGTTCATCTTTATTATTCTTTATATTTCTTATTCTTATTCTCACGTTCTATGTGAAATCTTTTCATAGCTATGGCTAATGAAATAGTCGTGCTTAAAAATAAATCTATAACCATATTTAAGCATGGTCCATTAAATACGCAATACCGCTGTGATCTGATTCATGGCTGATACAAGAAAAGTAATGATAAAAATATCAGTTTATAGATTTTTCATTTATATTATCAATCTGATAGAAAATAATTTCTTAACGTCAAAGACGATTCTCAACAGTGCTTTTAAAAGTCAGAAAATCACGTCACGAGATATCTCAAGCAAATAGTAGTTTTTTGAAACGTGAAAGCTCCCATTAGAGCGAAGCATGTTTCTTCAGCAAAAAGTTTTAACTTTCAAAGCTTCGGTGGGAGTTAAAGCTGGTCAGTAAGTGGCTTTCAGGATACTCGACGGTAATTTAATTATGCTTTTAATATCAGCTTGGATCCGCTTATAAACTTGGTTAAAATATGTTTTCGCATTAATGAAAGTGGATCACATTTTAATTTTTTAAACTTTTTTAATACAGAACTTGTTTCGTATCGGACAACCTCATATAAATCAATTATAGTTCTACAGCAAGCTCTAAAGATTTTAATATGCTTGTATATGGGCACTAATAGACGACGATGTACATACTTGTATAGATAAATATATAGAAAACATCAATGATCCTAGAACAAATATTGGAGTTCATAACACTAGCCTTCTTGAGCGTAATTTGGAACTAAGTAGGTTGACTTGTGGGAGGTTGCCTAAGGAACATATGTTCCTTAAATCAATAAATATCAAACAAACTCACACAATTTCATTTGAAATATAAGCATAGGCATATTTGAGAAAACTGGGCTTATGAATGACTGAATGAAGGAATGTATTAATGAATAAATGAAAAGCATTTATTTGCAAAGTCTGTACAATTAGGTGACCTTTTATCGAATCATGAAACATGTGAATTCTGCCTTATTTAGGTGTGCAATGTTACATTTAATATCTTAACTAATAAACTATTATTTACTTAAATTAAATAAATTCATTACAATCAAAACAATAACTTGTTATGGCAAATAATTTATTACTTTTTAAGAGTTTTTTGTCAGATCAGTTCTTTCTTCTAAACAATAATTCTTTGTCTTCTCAATTCTACCCAAATGTAGCATGAGTTTTTCATTTTAGTCTCGTAATTTGTATAAAACAATAATTATATTAGTTTATAAATTTATGAAACATGTAATGTAATTATTTTTTAATGTGGTGGTGTGGTGGTACACACCACAATTTTTATATTAAGCCATTGATAAAAAGATCAAAGCACAAAGAAAAATTGAAAAAAGGAGTTACCTGGTGGAAGAGACCGGGAATCGAATCCGATACCTCTGGATTGCCGGTCCAGCGTGTTAACAACTTCGCTACCCTAACACCAAGCAACTGCATTATTTATTTGAAAGGTTTTGCACCTTAGCTTAGCTTAGCTTTGTTTCTTTGTTCTTTGATCTTTGTATCATTGGTTTAAAATGTTAGTTGGTATTCTCGCTGCACCACAACAGGGATGCCTGTCGGAATTATAAAATGTTGTATGCCGCGGGAATACCGTTTTCCACTCTGGCGGCGCGCGGCGGCGTGCTCGAGCGTTATGGCAAAACAATACACTTTATGTGACACGGCTAGATTTGTTTAGGCTCCTTATCCGTTCAAACATAATGAATGAATAGACGACGCGGTTGGCGCAGTGGTTAAGCAACTGCCTACTGAGCCGACGGTCCCGGGTTCGAATCCCGGCAAGGGCAAATATTTGTGTGATGAACACGAATATTTGTGCCTGGGTCATGGATACTCTATGTATTTAAGTATTTATTTATATAAGTAATGTATATCGTCGCCTAGTAAAGCTTGAACACGCCAAAACGTGGGCACACATAAGTGCTTATATTTTTTTAATTCTCATAGTATACAAACGATTTAGTACTAATTTCATTAATTTGATAGTATGATGAATAAAAAATATTATGATAGCTTCCCATTCCTTCATTTGTTTTCACGATGGCGAGCTCCGAACATGAGCAGCGTGAAACAATTTTGCTCAAACACACAGAAAATCCGCATTTAAGCTATAGATCTCTAGCAAAATCCTTAAAATATCCGCAATGCACCGGATGTTCCGTCTTAAAAAGTTTTGGGGGCGTTTAACGTCAGAACGGAAGCCAGGTAGTGGAGGAAAGCAAGGAGTAAAAGACAAAAAAAAGGAAGCCCGAGTAATGCAGCTTTTTTCAGCAGATCCGAAGTTATCATCACGTGATGTCGCAAAAAAGGTACAAATGTCGCAATCTTACACCCAGAAAGTTAAGTCAAGGGCCGAATTAAGATAGTACAAAGCCCAAGCTGCACCTAAAAGCGATGCTAAGCAGAATTTATCCGCAAAACGAAGGGTACGAAAATTGTACGACGATTTGTTTCCAAAATTTTAATGCGTTGTATTACATGACGAAACGTACATTAAACCAGATTTCAAACAGATACCTGGGCAAGAATTTTACACGTGTACGAATCGAAAAAACGCTCCAGAAGATTGCAAGAAGAAAATGCTGTCGAAATTTCCAAAAAAGTTCATGTCATGGCCAGCTAGTTGTAGTTGTGGCGAACGAAGTCGTTCGTTCATCACAACAGAGACAGTAGATGGTAAAATATACAAAAAAAAAAGTTTGCCAAAGCGTGTTTTTAACTTTTTCAAGAAGTCATAACTCACAACAATTATTTTGGCCTGATCTTGCGAGCTGACACTATTCTAAAGAAGTGACGAAATGGTATGAACAGAATGCTGTTTCTGTGGTACCTATAGAGTCCAATTCTCCAAATTGTCCTGAACTCAGGCCTATCGAAGAATACTGGTCATTATGGACCAGCAAAGAAAAGGATTTAAAAAAAGAAAGGCGGACGAGTTAAATCATCTGCGGAGTTGCAAAAAAAAACGGACTTGGGCCAGCAAAAAGTACACCGATACTACTGTGCAAACCCTTATGAGCCGCATTAGACGCAAAGTACGCATGATGGCGTATTTAAAGCATAATTAAACATATGTATTTATTTTTACAATCTACATTAACATTGTATATAAACATGATAAAAAAAATCTTGAATTATAGTTTATATTGTTTTTAATTTATTAATATAAGTGCCCACGTTTTGGCGTGTTCAAGCTTTACCCATAACACAAGCCTTCTTGAGCTTTATTTGGGACTAGGTTGATTTGTGTGAGGTTGTCTGATATTTTTTTTTTTTTTATTATTTTATAATGATTGTTTTAGATATTTTTGTTATCTAAGCCAATGAGCATTTTTGAACGGCCTTAGGTAAATATTTATAAAAAACTCCATAATGTTTTGTTTTCCTAGGGTCGCTGTCAGCCCGTCATCGAAATCGATGAGGAGGACTTTATATGTGATTATGCGCTCCACGCCAGTGGGCAGGCAGTTGAAGTGGAAAACAATTGACAGTCGGAACGGTTTTGACTATTTTCTCCGTCGGGGTATCCTCTTCTTTTATAATTTTTTCCTCGGACGTCATATGTTTTCCGCAATCTTGAAAATGTCAACCTATAGATTAGATTAGGTTTGTGTGAGAATGTTATAACATTCCAAAATATTTTTATGTTTCAGAAAAAAAATGCTTTCAATGAAATGAAATTTCTATGAAATGAAAATTGGATCAAACGTGTGTATAAAGCAATGGTAAACCTTCTGTCGGAAATTCGCAACGGCTACGGCGTAGCCCGTAGTAGTATGCTACGGCGTAGGCCGTAAATGAATGCTACCACGTAGCCCGTAAATAAGTGCTACGGTGCGGTGTAGCGAAATTAATATTATTCTATTCGGTGTTTCACTTACTTGAGTATAGTTCGTAAATAACCTAAATGTAATAATATTATTAGCAACCGTGGTTTCGCTCGCTTTTACTCGCCGGCCTGTAGATAAAGCCGTTGAAAAACATTACGATGCTCCCATTTTAGTGTTTTGACTCCGATACAAACGGATATTTATTTTTGCTCAAGATATCAAAATTAAACAACTCGCTTTTTCATTTCTACGTTTTAGATCAATACACTTTTTGTGAATTTTACGTCTTTCAAAATAGCAAAACTACTGCACTTGGAATAAGTACTTTAAATCGATCACATCGCCAAATCGGAATGTAACGAAAACGTTAATTTAGATCCCGTATAATTATAATCAAAATATAGCAGTTCATAAACTAAACTGAATTCTAGTCTTAAGTGTAGAACAATTCACAGTCGGAACGGTTTCGACTGTTTACACTTCTCTCGAGCGCCGACTTGAGATATCTTCGTCGGAAGAAAGTTTGTAGCAGCTACGGCGTAGCTCGTAGCGGAGTGCTACGGCGTAGCTCGTAGCGCGCAGTTTAGTTCTACGTCGCAGCAAATTTTGACTAAATTATTCAACCTATATTCGGTGTTCCTTGAGTGAATATTCTTGATTTCCTGATAGTAGTAATGCTTGTGGTTTTGCTTGAGTTAAATTATTGTACGCCACCCTAGCGAGATTTACTGCCCTTCTCTTTGGGGAGCTAATTTCACTTCCTGGCCTTTAGACAATCCACGGCGGTAATTCGTAAAGACCCAGATCGCATATTCAAAAACACCTGCGATCTGGGACATTCACTAATTTACCGCACAAAGGTATGTAAATGTACTATTTTTTCCCCCGACAAAAAAAGAGGTGTTATAAGTGTTACATGACTGTGTATCTGTAAGTCTATCACGGGAGTTCCAATTTGAAAGCGACTTTTTTAAATCGAGAGCGTTGCCTGTCGAAATTGTTTGTAGGTGCGTGTTTGGTTGGGTCAGGGTTTTAAATTTTAAATTTAGGTTACTTAGATTTTTTATGTAGGTTATTTTGGTTTACTTACTCAAACTGTTTCATTTCCTTGTATGATTCTTGCTCATTCACAACTTAAACAGGACTTAAGCTGTATATTATTTTTATTACCTAGCATTGGTAATCTTCCGACGTGTCGGTCGCCTCTGAGTAGAATTTTTGCGAGACGAGGCGACCGAAACGTCGGAGTATTACCGACGCTATAATAGACAATTGAATGATATTCAAACTTTAACACTATTTTCATCGTTACAAAACTACTTTATAAAAATTACCTTTCACTTGAAACCAATTAACCACTACGCCTACAAATAGTTTTTTCTCTAAGCTTTACGTATTTTACTCTTTAATTTACGACCATCACTGTTCCCGTCGAAAGTGGCCAATTTGTTTTAACAAAAACAGTTATCTCCATTGAGCTAGAATGAAGATTAATTACTTAGTACCAAAAGCGTTGGCTCGGAATAGACCTCTACAAAGTTATTTAACACAGTAGCCTGGGAACCACACTTGTGCTAACTCGGGGCACTGATATTAAAAAATGTAGCAAAAATTTTATCTATCTATCAGCCACAGACGTCTACTGCTGAACATAGGCCTTCCCCATGACTCGCCACAAAGTGTGATCCCGTGCAGACCGCATCCATTGATTCCCCGCTACCCTCACGAAGTCAGCCGTTCATCTAGTAGGGGCCGACCCACGCTGCGCTTTCCTATACGTGGTCACGCTAGGACTTTGCTGCCCCAATGGCCGTCGATTCTCCGGGCTAAATGGCCTGCCCATTGCCACTTCAACCGAATCTTCACTTTAAAATATTTTATCGACAACAAAATACGATTATATCGATGCTACTGTCGACCTCAAAATGATCAACAAAAATATAAATTTTTCTCTTGATTTAAAAATGAGAACCATTAACAAATTAAAACGTTTATTTGTTTGTATATTTTAAAATAGTTTTCATAGTAAGTATACAATCAATATTTTTCCATATTTTATATTATTATATAACCTTTTTATAGTAATCGAGAATTTTCAATTAGACACATAAATATATATCGACATCTTTTTATTGCTATCAAATCTGATTATGTATGATTTCTGGTATTTCTATTATCCTGGTCCTTAAGAACAGACTTGTTTCACTTTCTTCTTATTTTTTTGCACAGACTTTCTTAATAGAGTGCACAAAAGTATGCTAAAATTAATTATACTAACTTTCATCCAAACGAAATAAGGAACTAAGTATAATTAAAAACTTAGGCCATTTGCGAAGTTATTCCTAAGGGCCATGAGTCCTTTGAATTCACGAGAACTGAGCTTATTAGGAAACTCAGCATCTGCGTCTTACGCCCTCTCAGCAGTTGCATCGGTAGTTTGTCAGTTGTATGGAATAGTTACATCGCCAGGTTGTTTGCTTGTAGTTGCTTTGATGAAGTTTGCTCTGTAGGGGGTTGTATAGGTAGGTGGTAATAGTTTGCTTTGTTGTTTTTGATATAAGGTGCAACTTCGTCGCCGACAGGCCCTTTTCACGGCTAAGGCATGTATAGTGCTTTTCTCAAACATATGTAATGAAATAAAAAAATACAGGACTCAAAAAGAAAACAGTTGTTTAGCCCGTTCATGAACTCAGACGCCATGTTTAAAAAAAATACGTCCCGGCTTAGGCCTTCAATTATGTATGAAACTCCTTTCTCTCGAGTTGTTCCGCCCGAAACGTGATGCTTTAAAGCCTGTTATAACGCACGTTATGACGACATTTCGTTGCATGTTTGAGGAAACATTGTTCCTGAATGACCGCTCTCCAACGAAAACTTCTTCTTAGTACAATTCTAGAATTGTATAACTATCTAACTTTGTGTAAATATATCTTTGTCCGGTCCAATCTACACGCCTAAAAGCCGAAAGAGAGCATCGTCCGCCGATACGTGAGTCGAGTCGAGATGTCGAGGGCTCGCGAGTCGAGAGCCCCCCTGGCTGGTTAAATCAATATATGTTTATTGTGTACACTGTTCAGAATTGGCTTTAAAGCTGTAAATACAAGATGCTTTTTGTACATCAAAATAGAATTACAAGAGTTCAATTTTAAATCAATTATATGATAGATAGTAAATAATAGATAAATTATATGGTACTTACGTACGGTGGTTGACACGAAGACGTGGTGTTATTGAACTCTGACTTTCGACGTATTAAAACTGTGTACAAACCGTGTAAACCTGTGTAAATACATCTAAACTCCATACATATCGTGCCGAACTACATTGCGAAATAAAAAACAAAGTGGAAACTGTGCTATCAAGACGGATATTCAAGTGACAAAAACTGTAGAAACTTTATAGGTTATCTGTCAACAGAACTAAATAGAAACACAGACTTAACAACAGTGAAGTGTTGCCATAACAAATAATCAACAAAACTTCTATACCAACCTAACGGCTTTAATAAAGCTGCGTTCACGCTTCTACGTTCCATTCCACGCAAGAGGTCGTCGGAAAAATGGATAACCTTCAATCTTTCTTCGACCGAATGAAAATAGAGATGTCAAAACAAACCGATGACATTTTGGCACGAATGGAAGAGTCTTTAGTTCCTTTTAGACTAGAAATTCAGGAATTAAGATCAGAAAATGAAAAAACCGGCCAAGTGCGTGTCGGACTCGCGCACCGAGGGTTCCGTACAAACACTTTCCATCCCTAAGTGGTTAAGTTAAGTTTGCACCTGGTATGTATAGCGCCCCATATAAATTAGGTGCAAAGTTAGGTATTAATAGGTATTAAAAAAAAACTACTTACTAGATCTCGTTCAAAACAATTTTCGTTGGTAGTTTTTATAGTAATGTACATCATATGTTTTTTTTAGATTTTTCATTTTCTTATTTTAGAAGTTAGAGGGGGGGGGACCAACTTTTTTCCACTTTGGAAGCGTCTGTCACGCAAACTATTCGGTTTAGAAAAAAAATGTTTTAGAAACCTCGATATCATTTTTGAAGACCTATCCATAGATACCTCACACGTATGTGTTTGATGAAAAAAAAATTTTTGCGTTTCAGTTCTAAGTATGGGGAGCCCCCAATATTTATTATTATTTTTTTATTTTTGCATCAAAATCTTAATGCGGTTCACAGAATACATCTACCTACCAAGTTTCAACAGTATAGCTCTTATAGTTTCGGAAAAAAATGGCTGTGACATACGGACGGACAGACAGACAGACAGACATGACGAATCTATAAGGGTTCCGTTTTTTGCCATTTGGCTACGGAACCCTAAAATTAAAAGACAAGATACACCACCTTGAAAAACATAAAAGATTAAACAATCTAATTTTGTATGGAGTCAAAGAAACCGAAAAATCTACAGCCAATCTCATTGAAATGATAAAGAAGAAATTCAAAGACGATCTAAACATAACTCTTGAAGACAGAGATATAAACACAGTCTACAGAATTGGCAAAAATAATCAAGAAAATGGGAAAGAGAGGCCAATACTACTGGCATTCATTAGCAACTGGAAGAAAAACCGGCCAAGTGCAAGTCGGACTCGCGCACCGAGGGTTCCGTACAAACACTTTCCATCCCTAAGTGTTTAAGTTAAGTTTGCACCTGGTATGTATAGCGCCCCATATAAATTAGGTGCAAACTTGCAAAGATAGGTATTAAAAAAAAACTACTTACTAGATCTCGTTCAAAACAATTTTCGTTGGTAGTTTTTATAGTAATGTACATCATATGTTTTTTTTAGATTTTTCATTTTCTTATTTTAGAAGTTAGAGGGGGGGGACCAACTTTTTTCCACTTTGGAAGCGTCTGTCACGCAAACTATTCGGTTTAGAAAAAAAATGTTTTAGAAACCTCGATATCATTTTTGAAGACCTATCCATAGATACCCCACACGTATGTGTTTGATGAAAAAAAAAATTTTGAGTTTCAGTTCTAAGTATGGGGAGCCCCCAATATTTATTATTATTTTTTTATTTTTGCATCAAAATCTTAATGCGGTTCACAGAATACATCTACCTACCAAGTTTCAACAGTATAGCTCTTATAGTTTCGGAAAAAAATGGCTGTGACATACGGACGGACAGACGGACAGACAGACAGACATGACGAATCTATAAGGGTTCCGTTTTTTGCCATTTGGCTACGGAACCCTAAAAATGAAATAATGAAAAATAAAAAGAAATTAAAAAATGTGTATGCTGCCGAAGATTACCCAAAGGAGATCCTCGACAAGAGGAAAGAACTACAGTCACAACTCGAAGAAGAACGGGAGAAGGGCAACTACGCATTCATAAACTATGACAAACTTGTTATCAAAGAAGGGAATTCAGGAAGCGAGAAACGCAAAAGGCAACCATCAGCCTCACCAAATGCGAAGGAGCAGCCCCGCAAACAGCAATCAACCTCAAAAACTCACCGACGGAATGCTTTTGACTTAATGAGAAACAGAAGCAACTCTCTGCCTACTGACAATATGCTACCTGACCAGAAAGCATAGGATACAGCCATCAGCCACCGGAAAACAGTTAATAAACAAGAATTTAGTAACAACATAATCAAAACATTCCCCAACCCGACTAGTCCTCGTGGGGAATTAGACTGTAACCCTCCATCAAAAAGTAAAATTAACATAAATGAAAGTACAACCCTCTATGTTTGCACTTATAATGTAAGAACGCTTGCGTCAACAGAACGGTATCTCGAACTAAATAATGCTCTAAAAAACATTAATTGTGATATTTTAGGTCTCGCAGAAATTCGAAGAATGGGGTGCAGTATCGAAGAGTATCATGACTATGTTTTTTGCTACATTGGCGAAACTAAAGGCCTTCATGGAGTGGGATTTCTAATCAAGAAAAAATATAAAGACAACATTATGAACTTTACAGGAATTTCTGAAAGAGTAGCCCTTCTACAATTAAAATTCGAATGCTTTCTTCTATCAATAATTCAAGTGTATGCACCAACCGAGAGATCAACTGAAGAAGAAATTGATCAATTTTACAAAGACATTGAATCCGCTAATGCCATGGCAGAAGGGAAGGTTATACTGATGGGAGATTTCAATGCTAAAATAGGTTGCCCAAAAACAGATTACCACCCAGTTATGGGCAAACACGGTTATGGAGTGAGCAATGAAAGAGGTGATCGCCTTTTACGTTATGCTTTTCAACACAAATTGTCAATAATGAACTCTTTCTTCAAGAAGAAAGAGAGTCGTAGATGGACTTGGCTATCACCCGACCAAAAAACCCGAAATGAAATCGACTTTATAATGATAAATAACCATAAACTAATAACTAATATTGAAGTACTAAGTAAATTCCAATTTCCATCCGATCATAGACTAGTGAGAGCAACACTACTATTAAGTCACCCTATAAAGAGCAGAAAAAACTTTGTATCACCATCTAATATCCCAAAATCAGAAGCGGAAATTAAAAGTTATATTGAAAATCTACGAGCACATACAGAAAATATCGAAACAGACCGTATTGACATTCAAAATTACTACAACATCCTAGAAAAAAGCATAACAGAAAGCTTGAAACCCAAAAATACTACTCCATCAAAATTAGAACAACATAAAATATTCTCTGAAGACACAATCCAACTAATAAAAAGACGCACGGAACTACTACACACAAAGAATAAAACCAAACACATGAAAGAACAACTTAGCAGAATATACAAAGAGACCAGTAGATCAATCAGGAAGGACTACAGAGACCACAGATACAAGATCATTTCAAGAAATATCAAGAATTTTAGAAGTGCAAAAAAAGCATATAAAGAATTAACTACACACAAAACATGGATACAAAAACTTGAGCAAAATTCAAAAGAAACAAAATCTAGAAAAGATGTAATAAACCATGCAACAGCCTTTTATAAAAAATTATACAGTAGACGAAACAACACTGAAATGGAAGTGCAAACAACTCACGAAAACAGGACTAATCATGTCAGACCAATTGAAGACTCGGAAGTATATGAACACATTAAAAAGTTAAAAGCTGAGAAGAGTCCCGGACCAGATGGATTGTGTAATGAAGTCCTCAAACTAGGAGCACCTATTTTAATTCACCATTTGACGCAACTGTTTAATATGATACTAGACGTAGAAGCTGTACCAAAACAATGGTGTACATCGGACATCATTTTGCTGTTCAAGAAAGGAAACCCCTTAGATATAGGGAATTATAGACCTATAAGCCTCTTAGCAAGCATGTATAAACTATTTTCATCCATACTTCTAAGTAGAATAACTTGCGACATTGATAAACTGCAACCAAAGGAACAAGCGGGATTCAGATCAGGCTACAGCACAATGGACCACATACAGACACTAGAACAAGTTATAGAAAAACACAGAGAGTTTAATAGACCTCTGTATGTGGCCTTTATAGACTACAGCAAAGCCTTTGACAGCATCAGTCACTGTTCAATTTGGGACGCACTACAACAATCAAACATCAACCAAAAATACATCAATATTCTGAAATATATTTATAAAAACAGCACCAGCAGAGTAAAGCTGGAAACGAGAGGAGACGAAATAAATATAGAACGAGGAGTCAGACAGGGCGATCCTCTATCTCCTAAACTTTTCATAGCAGTACTCGAAAATATTTTTCAAAAATTAGATTGGAAAAAAAAGGGAGTGCACATGAATGGACATTATTTAAACCATCTTAGGTTCGCTGACGACATAGTTGTAATAGCTGAAACTGCCAAAGACCTTGAGGAAATGATGACACAACTTGATTTCGAAAGCTCCAAAATTGGCCTAGAAATGAATTTAAATAAAACTAAGATATTAACCAACAATCGCAAAAGGCCAATAATGATAAAAGAAAACATTATAGAATACGTCAGTGACTACATATATTTGGGAAAATATCATTTAATAAGACAAGTAATGAAGAGGAAGTAACAAGAAGGATCAACTCAACTTGGAGAAAATTCTGGTCGCTGAAAGAAATTCTAAAAGGGAACTACAGCTTGCACATGAAAAAGACGGTATTTGATACATGTCTTTTACCCTGCTTATTGTATGGCTGCCAAACTTGGGTATTTACAAACAGAATAAAACAAAAGATCAAATGCAGCCAAACAGCAATGGAAAGGAGCATTTTGAAAATTAGAAAAATTCACAAAGTAAAGAGCGAACACATTAGACAAAAAACTAAACTTACCGATGCTCTCAGGCATGCACTCTTACTAAAGTGGAGATGGGCTGGACATATTTCACGATACGCAGATAGAAGATGGACCATAGAAGCCACTCAATGGAAAGGACCAAAGGGGAAAAGGAATGTTGGTCGACCAATAAGGCGGTGGGCTGATGATATCGTACAGGTGACAGGAAACGATTGGATAAAGTCAGGCAAGGACAGCGAGTTATGGAAGAGGTTGGAGGAGGCCTTTACCCAAATAGGGGTCCATATTTCAATAGAATAAGACTAACATATAGGTAAGGTAGTTTTTAGCAGGTAACTTCTGAGTTACAACTTTACTAACATCAACTTAAATGTATATATCTTTAAATGTAAACTCGAAATATGGAATAAATGGCTTTATTATTATTATTATTATGGTACTTAGTCGATTTTTGCCCCTAGGATAATGATTCCATATTTAATAATAATGTTTAAGACTGTAGGTTACTTATTTCTCCGCAACAATAGAACATCTCTTTATCTAACACCAAAAAGATTTTGGTCCAGTGCAGTGCATTGTATGCGCCGAAAGAGAGCATCGCCCGTCGATACGTCAGTCGAGTCGAGTGGTCGAGGGCTCGAGTCGAGTGCGCCCACCTGCTGTTTGGCGGAGCGTACATGGTACTCTTTAAATGTTGTTAATGTTATATTCAAATGTTCTTAGATAGGCAATATACAAACCATACATATCTTACAATCTTGGCAAAATCTTTGCATCGATAATGTGGTAAGATAATCTTGTTTCTATTACAGTAATTCAATTCACCGATACATCGAAAATAGATCTTGCCAAAAACTAACTGCGCTTTAAAAAGAACTACAAACCTTTTCAAGTTGATTGTCCAGTCCTAAACGGAAGAGAGCATTTCCTGTTGATACATCAGTCGAGTCAAGTTGTCGAGGGCTCGCGAGTCGAGCGAGAGCGCACCTGCCGTTTATGGGACGTACACCTACATGGTTGTGCCCGGTAAATATTGTATTAAAACTCCTTAAATACGCAGTATACAAACCATATATTTAATAAATTATAGGCAAAAT
The DNA here is from genome assembly GCA_947623375.1 of Apotomis capreana. Lineage (NCBI taxonomy): Eukaryota > Metazoa > Arthropoda > Insecta > Lepidoptera > Tortricidae > Apotomis > Apotomis capreana. The sequence continues at coordinate 1,979,455 of OX392511.1, forward strand.
CGATCTTGATCGATATTGTATCGATAATGTGCTAAGATAATGTTGTTTCTAACATACTTTACATTAATTCAATTCACTGAAACATAGAAAATAGATCTTGGCAAAAACTAACTGCGGTTTAATATTATTAAAACTATCGTGAGACATCTTTATAATCATTATAAAAACGGTTTGTACTCACTTAACTTGGGCCGCGAGGCGCGTAGCAGCACGGATAAATAGCTGCCCCTGATGAAGAGCTCCAATACGTGTTCGAAACATGTCGGGCCGTTCCTGACAATTTTTACGTGTTTAAACCGTCTTTATAAATATTAACTGCGCTTTAAAAAAAACTCCAACCTTTTCAAGTTGATTGTCCAGTCCTAACCCGAAGAGAGCATTTCCTGTCGATACATCAGTCGAGTCGAATTTTCGAGGGCTCGCGAGTCGAGAGCGCACCTGCCGTTTGTGGGACGTAAATGGTTGCTCTCGGCAAATACGCTAAGGCAAATAAACATGTGCGTTACAAACAGTTACAGTTCTAGAAATCGTACCGAGCACTGTTCAGTTACGCAGACGTAAGGGTCTTTTTATACCAATATTTTTTTTAGGGTTACGTACCCAAGGGGTAAAAAACGGGACCATAGGGTCCGGACAACGGAGTCTTAGTAATAGTACTAAGACTCCGCTGTCCGTTCGGGACTCTCTGTCTATATGTCTTGTCTGTCTGTCCGTCTGTCACCAGGCAGTATCTCATGAACTGTGACAGATATTGAAATTTTCACAGATGATGTATTTCTGCTGCCGCTATAACAACAAATACTAAAAACAGATTACAATGAATATTTAAGTGGGGCTCTCATACAACAAACGTGATCGGTTGCGTTAACTTTACACCCCATTTGTATGCGGCGCCGTACATACCACGTGCAAACTAAACGTAAACCGGCCAGTTAAAAGATGGGAAATGTTTGTAAGGAACCCTCGGTGCGCGAGTCTGACTCGCACCTGGCTGGTTTTATTAATCTGTGATTATGTATGTGGTGTGTGGTGGCTTTTTATGAGACTTAAATAAAGAAGTGTAGCACCACTACCATATTATTCGGTCGCTTTAAACTTCACTATAAAATTAACTTTAAAATTGCAACTCATTTAATAAAATAAAGCACTATTACCGCTGCAACCGCCTGTAAAGTAAAAACTCTTCAACCCTTATTAAAGAACAGAACTGGGACGTTAACGCGCGCGAGGCAGAGCCTCTCAAACGCCGGATAATCCTGCAACCCGAGATCCGGACAACCCGAGACACGAACAACCCGAGACCCGACAACCCGAGAGACCCGACAACCCGGGCAACCCGATACGCTTGCTAGAAACAATTACAAAGATGCTAGTTTCAAAGTCTGTGCATCGCGTCGCGCAGCTGAGTAATGCAATATGCTTCTTTTGCCAGAGCATTTTACGTATTTTTAAACTTAACTGTCTTGAATTTAATTAACGTTGGGAGTTCAACTGTACACAGGAGAATAAATGTGAATGTTTATTAAAACGTTGAAACAAAATTAGTTGAAAACCTCTGAGCTATAGGGAACAAGATTGTGTACAGAATTATGTTCACGATAGTAGAGTTGTTAGTCCGCTGTTTTCTAACATAATTGTGCGCATCGGGTTACAAGCATGAAATTTTTACCACAGATAGTGTGTTCCACGGTTATTATTTTCAGATGTGGAGGGAAGTCAGATTCGTCCCCTGTCAGGCGGGAGAGCGGACTGAATACGGCCAAGTATCCCTCTTTTCTTTCTTTATTGCTGGTCAGTTAAGTCTACCAGGACGAGTTTAGTATCGTTTCCGTGTAAAACAAATATCAGAAATTCATTTTTTTATGTTATTTTTGTATAGTTCTATATAAAAATATGGGTGTAATGGCCGAAAAGGTAAAAATCACAACAAGTTTTTTTATTCAGTGAGGTAAAATAGTTCAATTTCGTAAACATTTTCAAATTATTATTATTATTTCAAAAAGTTCATTTAATCTGGTTTCTAAAAATATATGCATGTTGGGCACTTTGCATACAAACAGTAGCTTAAAGTATATGTTTACGTCGGCGTAACCAACGTAAATCTCCGAACGCATCCTATTTCGCTTCATTAAATACATTAAATAATGATAGTTAACATGCTTTTACATAAAATATTTACTATATACGTCCTAGAAAAACAAATTAATGTAATTAAAACAAAATATTTTTTTGCTAATGTATCACGAGCACACGGGCTAATCTCAACATCAACAATTTATTTAAGTTACTGTTTGTATGAAGAGTGCCCAATATTTATATATGTTTAGAAACTAGATTAAATTTTCTATTTTGCAATATTTTGCTTAGTTGTAAATATTCAGGAAATATAACTAATTTATCTCCCTGAATAAAAAAAACTTGTTGTGATTTTTACAATTTCGGAAATACAACCATATTTTTATACGGTACTATGAATAAATAACATGAAAAATGAATTCCTGATATCTGTTTTACACGAAAACGACACGACGCAAGTCCTACTAGCGTTACCTGATCAGTAATATAGAAAGAAAAAGAGGACTCCTTTGTCCTATTCACCCCACTTTCCTGCCGCACAGGGGACGAATCTGACTTCCTTCCACATCTGAAAATAATCACCGCAGAATACTCTATCTGTGGTAGAAATTTCGTGGTTATATCCCGATGTACACAATTTCGCGACTTAGCAAAATGTACTAGAACACGCAGGCTAAGCTTAACATCAACATTTTTTTCAAGGTACTTTTTGTATCAGATGTGCCCAATATGTATACATTTTTAAAAACAAGATTAAATTTGCTGTATAGTAATATTTTTTTAAATTGTAAATATTCAGGATAGATAACTAATTCATCGTTCTGAATAAAAAAAACTTGTTGTGATTCTTAGCTTTTCGGCAATAAACCCAAATTTTTATATGAAACTATTCTTAAATAACATGAAAAATTAATAGCTGATATCTATTTTACACGAAAACGATGTCTCGCAAGCCCTAATAGCCTTAGCTGATCAGTAATAAAAAAAAGAAAAAGAACAGTACTTGGTCCTCTTCACCCCGCTTTCCCACCACACAGGGGACGAATCTGACTTCCCTCCACATCTGAAAATAATCACCGTGGAACGCTCTATGTGTGGTAGAAATTTCATGCTTGTAACCCGATGCGCACAATTTCGCGGCTTAGCAACTCTACTACGAATTCAAGTTGAATAAATAAAATAAATAAATAAATATTAAGGGACAATCATACACAAATCGACCTAGTCCCAAACTAAGCAAAGCTTGTACTATGGGCACTAGACGACGATATACATAATATATAAATACATATATAGATAACATCCATGACACAAGAACAAATATTTTGCACAAATATTTGCCCCGGCCGGGATTCGAACCCGGGACCGCCGACTCAGTAGGCAGGTGTCTACCAACCGAGCCAAACGCGTCGTCAAATAAAAGAAATATTTGAATAAAAAAAAGATAACATACTTCCAGAGGATAAATTGGTTAAATAATGACTTCGGCAAGTGTTAAATAAATTTTCAATCCTTATTGTATACAAAAGTCGAAGAGTTACGGCCATTTATGATTTACTACCTGCGCCGCGTAGTGTTTAAGAACCCACGGAAAGACTACATCTTTCGGGATGAAAAGTAGCCTATGTATTAATCCAGGGTGTCAGCCACCTTCATACCAAAATTTATCAAAATGTATCCAGCCGCTTGAGCGTAAAGAAGTAACAAACATACATATAAACAAAACACATTCACAAACTTTCGCCTTTATAATATTGGTGTCATAATGCAACTCGCAACTTTCATTAGTCATAAATATGCCGATTCCACTCCGTGTAAATTAGCCTTATCCACAACCTGTCGCAGAGCGGAACAAATAAAACTTTCATTAGAAACAGTTAAACAAACCCCAAACTCCAATTTCCCAGTTCAGCTCAACACGAGCGTACTCATTCGCTCAAATTGGTCTGACACAGCCAAATGCGACTAATTCCTTGCACCAAGGGACGCGCACATCATATGGGAATACAGAAACTCCACTCCTTACAATGTTACCGAGCGACGAGGCAATTACGTTTGAGTATGTCGAGAGCGGAGCTTCTGGAGTTGTCTAAGTTGTGTGTGCATCAGCATTGCAAAGGGAATATAGAGATTGGTCTATGTTTAATTAACATATACCGAGGCTCCCCGTGGGAAGCGAGCTGGCGATTGTAGTCGTCTTGTGCACATTAAACGCGCTGTTTCAAACTGTCTGCGAATCTGTTTACTTGCTTGTAAGCCGGATTAGAGACATCGGTTTATTGAGTTTTGTCTTTAGTGGGGCAATATAACATTCCATCATATTCATATCAACTGAACTGACGAGCTTTCATTGCAGAGGAAACGCTTCTACTTCTCTACATATAATGGTCCCCCAACCTTGCTTGGAACCCAAGAAGAGACTAGCATGGTCAGCATCGAATATTCAGTTTTGCGCAAGTTTTATAATATCGTCATTCTAAATTATAAAACTACTTACATATTCGTACATGGCTAGTCTAATCATCTACAAAAGACAAGGTTTTCCCAAAAAATTGAATATCAAGAAAATTCCTATATTGCTTCTATTTAATGAAAGGGAAAAATCCAGTATAAAAAAGTAGACAATGCTTAGTGTTCAAAGTAATTGGAACAACGCTCCTTTGTAAGCCTAGATGTCTATAACCCGAAATCTTGCAGCCCTGGGTCCCATTAGTACCCGCCCTCATTACTGGGCCCCTCGAAGCCATTTTTACGGAATTTGAGTGAAACCTCAGATCGGATAGATTAGATTAAGGGTGTATCAAATCCGGTTTAAACCAGATATTGGGGTGTCGGATCCGTTTATGCGTTTTTTGTGAGTGATAATCGTGACTGATTTTGTTCTTTGGTTATGAATAAATGTTCAAAGAGAAATACTTGTACTCTAGATCCTCTCTGTACCATCAGATTTCTAATTTGCACCCACTTCTAGTATCTCTGTTTGGCCCTATGGTTGACTGGTAGAGAATGCCATTTGGCATTAAGTCCGCCATTTGTACTGACTTGTTTTGTGCAATAAAGTTTAAATAAATAAATATACTTATGACTACGTAGTATAAAACAAAGTCACTTCCTGCTGTCTGTCTGTCTGTCTGTCCCTATGTATGCTTAGATCTTTAAAACTACGCAACGGATATTGATAGTTTTTTTTTTTAAATAGATAGAGTGATTCAAGGGAAAGGTTTATGTACAATACATGCATAATATAATATAGCATTGCACAGATTTTAGTAGTTTAACCTTGCCGCTGAATTTGCTATGCTTACACCTACACCTAACGCAAAGCAAAAGTCAAGGAATACATAGATAGCATGCAATATGATAAGTTATTAAAATCCAAAACCGTTGAAGATAAAACATCACTGTTATTCAGCAATAGATATCTCAAATCTCAAGTAACTGCAAATAAATCTAGTTTCACTCGTTATTGCCACTCTCAAGCGCAGATGAAAGACTCGTTATAAATGAATTATTGGTGATATAACGTGGGTATTAAGTTATCGTCTGGTCGCATCTGTTGCTGCTGGCGCGGTGCCAACGTGCGTCGGAGTCGTCTCAAGGGCAGACTTGTTTACTTTTAGTACAAATTGGATTTACTCATATAAAGGCCTGGAGCTTAAATGGCCGCGTATGGTACGGTTCCAAGGGAATTTTCTTCCGCGAACGCTCTGCTATGGCATGAGCCATACCGAGGTTTTCCCAGTGGACTACAGTGTGTAGTTCTTCAAAGAAGGAGGGCACAAATTTCCATGGCGTCCACAATGCTTTACAATCCTCTGGAGTTGCATGCGTCGGTACCTAGGCTACGGTAACCGCTAACTAACAGGGGAGGGGGCGTAAGCTTGTTCGCCATCTCTGTAGTATAAAAAGAAAAGATTTGCGTTAGTCATATTTGTTTGCGTTCAAAAACGATGGATTTTAATGTCATATCGTCATGTATTCATGGTGTCTCACAATATTAGTAAAGATTGGTTTAGACTACGATATATGAGTGTCTGTGAGAGTGTATCCATCATTACATTTAGATCAACCACGACACAAGCAGCTTGTCATCATGAGACTTCGTTTATTATTAGCTGGAATAGCTAAGAAACATCTCTAAAGACAGGACTTTCGACTAAAAACACACTCAAATCGGTCTATTCGTTTGGGGACTACGAGGTCCCAGACAGATGCACAGACACATTATGTTAAAGTCACATTATTTTTGTGTGTGCGTGTACCTAATAGGGTAAATGAATGTATTATTGAGAGGATTGTGGAGGTTTTCTCGGCTTCCTCTCTCTGTCAGTTCTCCCACCAGAATGCCCGTCCTGACGATAACTTCGGCACCACCCGTCATGTCAAAACGCGGGAAAATGTTGATCAGTGATTGGTCCGAAGCGAACCAATCAGGAAGTTCACTTACCATCAACAGGACATTTTTATTGGTTGATAGATTATTAATCATAGACAAGTGATCAGTGTTGCTATTCTAAAATAATATTTAGGCAGCTTGTCGCTGCGTTCAGATATCATATTAATTAGAACACCTGTGTTACCAGGTTTGACGGTTAATATTTTCAAAATATAGCTGCGTTCATAAAATATTCACTACATTTCCAGTTTAAATCCTACAAATCATGACATTATGTTATTCAAACAAACACATATTTAATAAATTGTCTAGCTAACCGGTCTTGTTAATCTGTTGCAATATTGGCTAATTCATAAAATTAATAAACATCATTTTGATGAAGTAATAAGACAACAGAAAATGGGCCCACAATTCATACGGAGTTCGTAAATACTAGGGACAGCGTAATAATATGGTTTACAAATAATCACCCGAATACCAGTAACCAATGCAGATGAATGCATTCCTGCCGGTCTAGCACAACTATGCTTCGCGAATCTTGTCGCGCGACATAGCGACATAGATCAAAATGTTTTGATTATCTCCTTCAGTGTAACACCACGCTTACGGTATTAGGTCCGATGGCCCGGCGCAATCCGGTTGCGGTTGGGGATTGCGCGCCGATGTGAGGCGTTATTGGCCGCGTGGCAGAGCCGAAGACTCCGAATAAGCGTTTGACGTTGAGGCTTCATTTTACGTTGTGTCAATGGATACAGCCCATCTAGCATAATTCTAGAATTATTATCACCCGTCACTCACTGCACAGAAAGAGACGGATAATTATCTCTGACGGACAGTTATGCTTGAGGTGCTGTTTTATTTTCGTTAGAATTTCGCGTAATTATAATAGTTTAAACAGCTATATCAATAATTTCAGTAAATCCTACCCAGCCAGAACGGGTCACCCATAAATTAAGAGTCGCAATATACCCGCGCTCATGCAATCTGCGATGGGCCCCGCGGCACTCGTTCACGGGCCTTTTAAACGACCTTCGGTTATAACGACCTCTTTAAAATTACTGGCCCGCAATTGATGAACGCTGTTCTTTAGCAAGATGGCTTCAGATTAATATGCCATTTGGTTTACAATGCGTAAATGACTTTCGGATTCAGGTGAAGACTGAACAAAATTCGACTGGATTTAATGTAAATAAAAAATGGATTTAATGCAAATAAAAAATAAAAACACTCCCAACACAAGTAGCTGGTCATTAGACCTTCATTTAATTAGTGGTATAGAATGCTATTAAAAATTAACATAACTACAAAACTTTTAATTCTTAGCTTCAATATTGGCTGAGTTTTTGTCACGTGTTCCAGTTAAAGCTGAATATGTTGGAAACTACTGGTCCTATTTCCAATAAACATAGTTTCGATTTAAAAACAAACACACTCAAATTGGTCCATCCGTCTAGGAGCTACGATGCCACAGACAGACACACAGATGGAATAGAATAATTTACTTGTAATAAACTTACATTATCATTACCGTTTTTAATTTGTTTATATGTGATTTCTTGTGTGAATGTTTTTGGTGTGCAATAAAGTGTACTTGTATTGTATTATTAATCATATAATTATTTAATTTTCAGTCTACGAAAATAATAATAATTCTAAAGTGTCGAAAAAAAAATAGATTAACAATTGTACACAAAGAAACCAATGCAGCAAATATCAAATTAAAATTAACATGTCAATTACATAATATATGTAATACACCGAAAAGGGGGATCTCGACACACTCACTCATCAAGGAACTCCTTGACAGAGTAATACGCCTTTATAATACAATTTTTTTTAAGTTTGCTGATGAAAATGCGTTCTGTAGGTGAAGCTCTGATTGGTTCAAGTATTTTGATACACATGGTTAAACTCATAACACACCTCTTTTTTCGTCGGGGGTTCAAAAGCGACTTTGACAAAAACCCGAAGGCTATTTTAAAGTCGGTCTGAAAACAGCTGGAGGAATGACTTGATCCATAATAGTAGTTTTTGATGCAAGTGTGGAAAGTATGTCATTTTGAACGAGTCCCGAGGAGTCTTGACCTGAGCCGCAAGGCGAGGGTCAAGACTCGGGACGAGTTAAAATGACACTTCCACACGTGTACCAAACAACGTTTTTTAATACATTTGCGAAAAATTGCAAGAATACAAATTTAAAACAGTAATTGAAAGGGGCAATTATATTTACTTCTGTCTGATAAAAAATAAAAGTACCTACAATTTTTAGAGCAATTGATGTGAAGGGTCGCATTTAAGGCCTTTGCTGGTAAGTTTAAAGTTTTATTCAAGTCAATTCAAGTTGTTAATAATTCTCTTTTTCTCGTTTCCAGCCAATAAAATGTTCATTGACGGCAATGGCAAATAATTTTTCTTTCGATTTTGCGGGTAAGAACACTCACTTGCAATTTTTGCCTTGGCTCGTACCTATATAGGACGGTGTTAAATCTATTCTGGTAAGGGGGCGTTCAAGTATTACGTAACGCAATTTAGGGGGGAGGGGGGTCTCGTAAAACGTTACGATGCGTTACAGGGGCGGGAGGGGGTCTCTCTGACAACACGTTACGTAACATTGTTTCTCTTGTTTATAAAAAAATTAGGATTTTAAACGCCCAAGTTGGCGACCCTTGTCGTTTATTTCACGGTCTGGTCGTAATTTTAATCATTTTAACATATCTTTTGTGACTTTTGGGTAAAAATGGTCACTTTTTGTGTCACTAATGGTGTTACGTAACGTTTAGAGAGCGGGAGGGGGGGTACAGAAAAACGTTACGGCGCGTTACAAGGGGGGGAGGGAGGGTCAAAAATCTTCAAAAATTGCGTTACGTAATACTTGAACGCCCCCTAACATCAGAATCCATCATTTTGTATCAAAAACTCTTATTTTACAAATCTTACGTGTCATTTACACATAATTAAAACAATCTTGAATGAAAAATAAAGTTTTACTTTTAATAGTAATTTTTTTTTCAAGATGGCGTCGGCTGTCATCATTCAGCCAAATCAAAAGAAATTGTTTTAATATTTCAGAAGAGATATGATAATGTTACACAGTAATTTAATTGATTTCAAACAATAAACATCGTGAATCTGTTTTTAGTTCTTTACGTTTTATACAATTGTAAATAAATGTAATATTATTTAATACACAAAAGTAGCGATCATTCATAATTATTATAAATTTATAAAGCAGCGCGTGGGTCACGCTTAATACTGTATTTTCTAATCTGTGACAATACTTTTCTTTTTAATTGTTTTAGGTCACGCATAATACTCATTTGCTCATTAAATAATAGTCACTCGGCCAATTATTAAAAAGTTTTTGAATATTTTTAATAGATACCTAACCCAATGAAACCTGATCAATTAAAATCCAATATGCAATTTAAATATTTTAAGCATAATGATAAGATATACAATTGCAATGCTGTATGACGTAATAAATAAAGTCGGAAAGTGATTGACCTTTGTTTGGATGTATGGAGACATGACGTGTTAGTACTACAGAAAATTAAAAAAAATTGAAAAGTAAAAAGCACTAGTTCGAAATATACAACTTTTCGCACGATTTGCAGCTACGAAAAGTACCACTTTTTGAGCAACTGTATTAAAAAATACTTACACTATGGAAGCATTTCAGAAATTCTTTATTGCTTACCTTTACCGAATAGGCAACTCTGAAAACAGACGATGCCAAGTAACAGAAAATCCAATGTTTATATTCTCTCGATTTTTAAATTGAAAGTTACGAATAAGCTACAGAACTCTACAAACAAATACAATACCGTTTACAATATAAATACCGTGCTGCGATAGCCTGGCTTAACACAGCCGGGGAAATCCGCGGCAAACTAGCTGTATTGACTTTCAGTTCGGATAGTTTGTGAGCTGCGTCGGTGATCGAACTGTTGTTGATCTAACTGTGCAGAGTTTTATACTGATAAAACTTATTTATATTTGTTGTATTCTATTAAAACTAGAATCCTAACAGTGTGGAAGTTTCTGATAAAATTACATTACTATTAGACGCCGGGAGAGTATGTACAGACGGCCGAGCGTAACAAGACCGGAAGAGGATACGAGGCTGCCAAACCCTTTTTACGACAAGGTATATAGGTAAATATGATATTGATGCCTTTCTCAAATGAGCAGTAAAATAAAACGTTTCTGTCAAAAATGTCATTTTAGTGGCAAGCTTTTATAGCCGACTGTACTTTTCTTTGGATATCCATCAAATGCTCACTGAGACGATTCTAAAGAGCCCAAGCTCGGTAGGATTGCTTTTTCTATTATAGACTTCCTATGGCCACCTTCCGGCTCCATCATCAGGCTGATCATTGGGGCTGATCCCCATGGTACCATATTATTGTATTGTCATCAAAGTTAAGTAAGTATGCAAAATTTCAGCTCAATCGGTTGACGATATCTGCTTCAAAATTGAGTTGCAAGATTTCGCCCCAACAAACATATTTTAAACATACAATGAAAGTTAAATAAAAGCTTGTAAAAATAGAAAAACGCCATATTTTATCACAAATTGATATTGAAACAAAAGAAGATCGTTTGGTAGGCCTGATGGTCTGGTAGGTTTTTTTTAATCTAGCCTGTGTGTGTGTCCCACTGCGTTTATATAATAATTCGTTTAAATTGTTTTTTTGAAAATTAACGACCTGTGTCTATATCAAAGAATTTGAAACATACCCAGCTGAACAAAGAGACAACCCAGGATCGACCAACCTGGCGCGTGTGAACGAGGATGGCCGATCACAAATAATGGAAAGAGGCACGGAAAAAGAAGATAATTAAATGAACTAAAGAACTTGCTTGTTTAATTTTATACTTTTCTGTGTTAGGACGATCCAACAAATCATACAGGAAAAATCCGCTTTAAAAACACAACTTTTAACTACCGCACTGAAATATTATTGCAATTTACATAAACACACTCTGTCGGGTGCACCGAGTAGGTTATTGTGTGCGGGTGTTACTCGCAGTGCTAGAGCCAAATCCGGTGTGGCACTGCCGATATCCCCAAATTAGCAATTTGGCAGCCATATTTTGATTTTTAATCGGTGATCAGGTACCAACTTTTCCAACTCAGTAATTGATGGCGGTCACGTTGACGTCGTAATTACATGAAAACAAACTTTTATTTTTCTATGATAATTTTTATTTTGAAACCATATTTGTCTTAAATTCCTTGTCACCCTACTAATCTGTATCTGTGAGCTTAATAATAATTTAATGGCAATGACAATTTATGAGTAATAACTTGTCATTGTCATTGTCATTACATAAACAAAGTCGTAGAAAATTTCGTAAAATTTCCCGCCAAAGCGATAGCACTTGACGTAGGTATCGTACTTCAATAATTTATGTAGGATGACCATGTATGTGGTGGTTATTAATTTTAATTAAATTTTAACTTTTAATTAATTAAACAGTACGGTATTTGTGTGAGACCTCGCCTATTGAGTTCAATTTTAGCTGGATATTAATATTTGTCTACTCCTGATCACCGATTAAGAATCATCGTGTATATTTTTTTTCTATTCGAGTTGCATTTAGTGATTGGCACGACACCATATTATTTTCTAGACACTAGAAGGTGTAACTTCGTCAGCGTAAAACATTTTCTTCACCATAGTCGGATAAAAAATCCTATAACCATCTTTGGATATCTAGCTGTCCCTGTAATAAAATGAAAAACCGTTCAGCCATTTCGGGGTAATGAACGGACAAAAAATTTTTTTACCAAAAAACGGCGCTGTACAGCTGGCACCGCGCACTATTATTTTTTTACTGAAAAGAAATAAGAAATATATATGTGTAGGCGCATCTATAGATCACATCGTAAAATTATGATTAGCGATAGGATTTTGGTAGCAACCGTGTTTCAAAAATTCCACGGTGTCGCTAATTGCAAAACAATTTCAAATACAATGTTTAAAAATATACCGTTACTAAACTACTATTTTTAGACTTGGACTTTGAATTTTTTACAATTTTTGTACCACGGTTGCCACCAAATGTCCCAACCCTAATTATTTATTTATTTATTTATATATCGTATGGCATTTCAGTCCCTGGATATAGGCACAATTAATTTAATCAAATTTAAAGGTTGATGTTAGCCTTCTCCAAGTGATCTCTGGCAATTTCAGTGAGGTTTTTGATGCCTTCTATTCCTCCTGTGAATTTGGTGATAGGAAAGTCGAATACGATGTGCTTGATCGTCTGGTTCGGGTGCCCAAACTCGCACCCAACCCTAATTATGATGATTGTATCTCGATGTGTCCTGGTTTTAAGTCGAATTTGGCCCCTGGCGGCCTGCCAGCGCCGGGTAGCGGGTTCGATCAAATTTGCGATAGTGCCGTGAAATACCTCCCCTTGTTACTGTTGTAACGTTTATCTTCATTTAATTGCAAGTTATGCCGCTTAGCTGCGAGTATGTGACTCGCATTGACCGTATTAACTCAGTCGGTTAAACTTGTTATCACTTCAGAATTAAGTTGAGGCTGGATTAATGCCGACTGAGATCCGAATCCTTCATTAGAGTAGTGTGGGTTCAGGGCCAGTTAGAAACAGAATTCAGATCGTCATCCTATAAAATACCTTTTCACTTCTCTCGCTCTAAAAGTTCGACTTTATGCTGTGCGTAGGCGACATAAAGTCGCTTTTTATGCTCTAGAGCATAAAGTAAAATCGTCGTCGAAGGCCAAGGCGATCGGTCCAACAGCCACACGAAAAAGGTCCTTAATAAACAGTAAAGAAAAAAACAAAACTTCATACAATAAAACCCGTTCCAGACCTTCCGATCCGATCCGATTTATCGGGAGAAATCGGATAATGTGTAGTGTATAAGATCCTAACAATTGCACTACACATTATCCGATTTCTTCCGATTAAGGAGATCGGATCGGAAGGTCTGGAACGGGTTTTAACTCTTTATTTTATTTCGTTTTGTTAGTATTCTAAGACCAAGGCAAAGATACCAACAGCCAAAGTACACAATAAAACTATTTCTCATTGCTATTAAAACAATGAGAAATATTTAAAGTAACATTAAATTTTAATTAAATTTGTTTTTAAGTAGGTATACATGATATGTGTATATGTGTATGTTATTTACATGATACAGTTTCATTTCCTCGCAATCGAAGTGAAAAGTAGAGTGTGCAACTCGTCCATAAAACGCATTTTACCCTCGACTTTATATTCATCCTCGCTCGCAAGCTCGCTCGGATGGATAAACGTCTCGTGTAAAATGATGCGTTTTATGCACTTGTCGTACAATCTACTATTATCAATCCGTACAAAATCAAGCGGGACAAAAGGGCAATCCTCGATAAGCAGAGAAGATATACCAGGACTTCTTGGTAGTGTTTTATCTGGCGGTAGTTCTTTACCACCAAGGGATTCAACTATATTGCCTTTCATACATTTTAAGACATTTTGTTTGCAACAATTAACAACATCACGCAATAATTTTTCAAGTTTCAAAATCGTTTATCAAACTTTCTTTGATATTCACAATTACCCATTTACTTACTAGTCTGGCTCAGTGACCTAAAGAGAATCTTAGCCTCTGATACAAGAGAACGCCATTCTTCTCTGTTCTCGCCTTTTGCCGCCGTTAGGGGTATTACCCATTTGTATGAAACAATTTAATCGAAACATATCGTGTATAGTTGCCGTAATCCTTTTCCCCTCGTCAGAGTAACCTTTCAATTTCAGCGAATAGTGTTCGTTAAAAGTTCTGATCCCTCGTTACATGGCATTACATAAAGTTTCACGTATACTTCCACGTGCGGCCCCGTCTCGGCGTGTGACTGACGGATGGACGGACAGGCGGAAGATATACCGAAATGGGGCATAAGGTGGGTTTGTAATAGTAAATGATGATCCACTTTGAGAAATAGTTGATGCTCATCACAAGATTAGATTTAATTTTACACACACATATACTTAGGGTTACATTTTAAGTTACATAAAGTCAAACATCAGTCCAGTTATATTTTAAATTACATAAGGTCAAACGTTCATCGTTGATTGTCAACATTAACGAGTAAGTGAGAGTAAGATAGTGACAACTTGACAAGTAATTTTATTACTAAAACTGGTTTCATGTCCAAAAGTGTAATTGCCGTAATTGGCATGGCCTCAAAAGTGGACATACGCCTTCCAAATACCATTAGAGATAAGTAGGATATCTTAGAATTTAAGCTAGCTTTAAGAAGATTATTGTTGGTAAGGTCTGCACTGCAAGTGTGCAATAAATAACGTAATCAATCATCGGGGTTATGTAACGGTATACATTCCTGTGATGCTCCTGGCGTCGCAAGTGTCCATAGGCGGCGGTAACTGCTTAACATCAAGCGGGCCGCATGCTGGTTCACCACCATCGTAATATAAAAAAAAAAACCGGCCAAGTGCGAGTCGGACTCGCGCACCGAGGGTTCCGTACAAACACTTTCCATCCCTAAGTGGTTAAGTTAAGTTTGCACCTGGTATGTATAGCGCCCCATATAAATTAGGTGCAAAGTTAGGTATTAAAAAAAAAATATATGGTTTTCGTAATTTTTCCTTTATCTATGCTATAAGACGTTGCTTCGTACCAAATTTCAAGATTCTGAGTTCACGGGAAGCACCCTGTAGGTTTTGATTCCCTTGCAAGTGTCGAAAATTTGCGGCATAAACGGCTGTATCTTTTGATTGCGTTGGCTTAGAAGTTTGATTTTTTCACAGCTTCAAGGGACAGTAGACCTGAGTAATTGATATAAATTTCAGCTTCATACCTCCACGCGTTCCTGAGAAAAAGGGTCTTGACAGACGGACGGACGGACAGACGAACAACAAAGTGATCCTATAAGGGTTCCGTTTTTTCCTTTTGAGGTACGGAACCCTAAAAACATACGCTGGGCGAGTCCAACTCGGTTATCCGGTTTTTTACTTATTTTGCGACATGGGTTATACACGTTGATCTCCTTAGAGTCGCTTTCGTGGCCACGTCGTCACCCTACGTGCACGCTGTCATCCATCACCTGCGCGACCGCCGACCATCCATCACGGTCGGTGCTCAGGTATTTTTATTGGCTGTTTTCATTTCAAATGTGGCTTACATTTAACACGGGCACGATTTAAACGGGAAATTCTGAGAATTATCGTTGTAATATTTCGATTCTCTATAGTTCAAGAAATTTAATAAAATCAGGGGAAATAATTCGTGTAGTTTTGAAAATTGGTACAGTTTATACCTTCTGGTTTCTAGATGAATATAGTAAAAGTCGTCGAGAGTGGGGGGCTTGCTGAAGGTGTAGGAGGGATTGAAGGTACCTTTTTTGAGATTTATCCTCATATCTCGAATATTTGTAGAAATAGCATTATGATTACTTCGTACAAAAGTTTCTGCATAAAATTTCCTGAGAAAAAATCTGAGAATCTGTACCTTAACCTATAATTATACGTATTTTCTATGCCATCTATGATGGGCTGTGTAAATAGATATGTGCCGATCTCGAGAACGTTCTTTCCCCATACAAATCGGGAATCGTTCTCGGGAACGGCACATCTCTATGTGTAAGGTAAGGTTTATAACTAATTACAAAACCTTATTATATTTTACCCGTGTAAAGCAACAGAATAAATAGGCCATTCGATATGATATAGGAGGTAATTCGCATCTCGTATTAGAAGTTAGGCTCACCAATCATAGCACACATTTACCACCAACTTCTACTATTAATTTCCCCCAAACTCGCGGCAGCGAATATACTACCGCTCCTTTTGTTCCTAAATATGGTAGTTTGCAAGCTATACACTTAGACAGCGAAATATTAGTTTGTATTTCACGACTGTATTTAGGCTAAAAGATGCCCAAATATGTTCACGTTGCTCTTTCTTTTTCTTTACGTTTGGCGGATAATACTAGTTTTTACCCACGGCTTCGCTCGTGTTGAAATCGCAAATATCCTACGAGAACCATATTTTTTTCCGGGATTAAAAGTAACCTATACATTAAGTTAGGGTATAATCTATGCCTGATCCAAATTGCATGCCAATCCGTCCAGCACCTTCGTTTTTATAATATTCAGTCAGCTATTTCATGCTCCGAAATTGGTTAAACCTTGTGAAGCCGTTTTGGAGTGATGAATTGATGAGGCTGGAACGCCTCCAACGATTATTAATCATTAGATCGCATTTAGACGTATTTGATCAATGATCACCGCTCTTACGAAACGAAAGACAACTTGAACGTGTTGCGTTCTTAAAAACCTGTAGTCATTTAAATAAAACAATTTAAACGGATTATATCGCGTATATTAATTATTTGAGCCCCTTGACGTTTCGGTACCTTTACAGATACCGTTGTCAAAGGATGACACGTCAGGGAGACTCAAATAATTAATATACGCGATATAATCCGTTTAAATTGTTTTATTTAAATGTGTGACAGTCGCGGAAACCGAAGAAAATAACCTGTAGTCATGTCTTGCAATCAAACGAAAGATTTAAAAATAGTGCTTCAGGCAGGGTTCTAACCTGCGTTTCCAACGGCTTTCCGGGCCAACACGGGCGTCCTACCTATTGGACCACTGAACCTGATGCGAGAGCCTTAGAATTTTTTAAGCTGTGCTTCTGCAAGCCTAGGATGGACCCTAAGATTAAATTTTTCAATTTTTCGCTTCATTGTAAACATTTGGTTTACGCTAGCAGACGTTACTGCTTTAATAAAAATAATTAACCATGTCTACTTCTTATAAAAAAATGTTTCCATAATTTCATCGAGTAGCTAATGTACGACATAATATTTAATCATGACTAAATTTCACTCCGGAAATGGTTGCCGATCAATAGATCTTTAGATATAGATTTATACTAACAAAAATAATATGAGTCACCAATGTTACTCGTATTAAACGATTTCATTCATTCTTGCATTCAATATCAAAGATCCGAAATCCGTAGAAAAAAGCCAATAGATAATACTTAACCCAGAATTTGCTGAAACGGCCCTATAAAGAATTACTTTTCGGGGTCAAGTGGCCCTCCTGCGCAGGTCCAGAATAATTGTCCCGTCCCGGACAATAGAGGATTATTGGAATTCGTTTCGAGTTGGCAGTCAATTTTTATGGACTTTTATTTTAACGTCATATTAAATTTTACGACGGAAGCCTTCATGATAACGCCCCGATTTTTGGCGAACAACGGTTAATATCGACTGATTTGTTCATTTGTTCTTGGACTCGTATATATCAGAAAATGAGCTAAATCAAAATGCATCTTGCCGATAATATTTCTCGCGCCAATCAATTAGTGCTACTTACTGAAAAAAAAACGGCCAAGTACGAGTCGGCCTCGCGCACCGAGGGTTCCGTATACAAACACTTATCCCATCTTAACTGTCCGGGTTAAGTTAAGTTTGGATACAGATGAGGTGCAAAGTTAACGCAACCGATCACGTTTGTTGTGCACATCTGTATAGTAACTAGCCTCCGACGTATTGTGAAGTAAGCCTGTTCGTAACTGTCCAGGAAGGTGCCGCGCTTAAATTTAAGTTAGTTGTTGTCTTGGGAGCCTCCCAAATATTTATTTTATTCTGTTTTTTGTTTCTTGTTGCTACAGCCGCAACAGAAATACATCATATGTGAAAATTTCAACTGTCTAATTATCATGATTGATGTGATACAGCCTGGTGACAGACGGACAGACAGACTAACAGACGGATGGACAGCGGAATCTTAGTAATAGGGTCCCGTTTTTACCCTTTGGGTACGGAACCCTAAAGATACGCAAGTTAGTACGGGTTAGCACAATTATTTTTTGTACTTGTTTTTAATAGATGGTTTTAAACAACTCGCCTTCACTGTTACATATTCACGTAACCTTGAGGCCCGAAGCCCGAGGCCCGCACGGCTAGTTTACCCATTTAAGTGGAGGGGGGACTTCCGCCGGATGTCCATTGTTGTCCGCTCGTGCGTCCGCTACCTTACCAACTACACTCAGTCGCTAAAACGTTGTATGTCCCATTAAAGTCGTGTGCAGTTACAACCTATTTCAGCTAGAGTGCTAAGTCCACTTACACTCGGTTGCTTAAATGTTGTATGCGCCGTTAAAGTCATATGCAGTTACAGCCTACTTGGGCTTAGGCACTTAGAGCATCCGGCTGTTGCTTACAGGCCAAACTCAACCGATTATCATGAAATTTTGTAAGCAGCACCTCTAGCTGTCTCTTTCTGTGCAGTACTGTAAGAGAGTGAAAGATAACGCTATGCGCGACAAGATGCACTGTTGTGCTATACGGGTCTCTTGGACTGTTTCGATAAATAAACAAACTTTTTTTGTCGAGTCTGTGTTTCGATTTTTTTCAAAATGGTGGAGTTATGAGATTCTACAGTTCACAATTACCTACATTCGTACCTCAAAATCAGTTGACTTCAGCGTGAGCAGTGATGACCGCCCACGTAGGCGGCCATCTTGCTCCGTCAACTTGTCGGACTTGCGACGTGGGCTAATTGCTCGGACAGCCATCAACGGCCGGGTATGCAAAACGAGAAACATACGAGGTTGACAGTCCTGTTAATTAATACCCTCACTACTCAGTACCAAGAGTAATACGACCTTCAAATCTTCATGAAAAGCCCACTACCAACCTTGCCGGCCTTTCGGCAACGCACTTGTGTGACTCGTCTGGTGTTGTAGGTACTTAGGTGTCTATGGGCGACGGTAATCGCTTCCGGGCTAAATTATACATTGTACGATTCAAACAGTCTTAACTAATATTTTAAGACAAAGCTGAGCTGTTCAAAGAATAAAGTACAAAAGTTAAATTCAGACACTAATTACATACAAGCCACATCGGCACGCGGCAAGCCAAAATACTACAAAACAAACCCTAGTGATCCGGATTTTAAGCCCGAGCATTAAGTCCGATTCGTGCCAAGTGTCACGTGGAATGAAAACGTTCCACTTATGCTGAAAATACGGAATTGGCAGCCCTATGTTATTACTAAGTATGTTGAAATGAAACTAATATTTTGCCAGCCCTATGTATATTGAACTCGAGTTCTGCGAGGAAATTGTTACTTTCATTCCTAGGTCGGAAATGTTCGTAGGTATTGTACATTGTAGGTTTATAAGGAGTATTTTATTGCTCAAATGCGATGACGCTATTCAGTTTTTCTCAAATGTCAAAAATATTCCATTAGTATCATAATATGAAGTTTTTAGGAAATTACTTACTTGCTCACCTGGAAATTACCTGCCGCCTCGTCCACTTAGGTTTATTTCTAAATACTTGAAAGTACAAAAGAATGTGGCTGTTTGTTGTTTTCTTTTATTCTTTGTATACATTCGAATGTTTTCTTTAGTCGTTTGTTTGAAATAGGTAATTTAGTTTGACTACAATACAATAAAATACCGTATTTTCCGGTTATGAAATTCACTAGTGCGCCTCCTAATTTCGGTTTGTTTATTTTATAAAAAAAAAAAAGTGTAAAGGTAAGTGGCAGTTTCTTACATGTTTGTAAATTTTATGCGATTGTTACATTCAGTGGTCGGTGTGAAATGATTTATTTTGACTTCAGTAAAATACCGTGTTGTACGGTAATGATAGTTCTCATGGTCACGGAATCGTGTTACCAGGGTTGGAACGACGCCAGAGCCGAAGCCCGCGGCTGGTAGGTCGTGTTGAATTTATTACGTTTGTTACATGCGCTTACGTTGGTATTGGCTGTGCGCGACTGCAGCCTGGCACTTGTAACTAAAGAGAAGAGGACTGAAATAATGATACTAATATAGAATACTCAATCATTTATTGTTTTCCACAATGTTAGTTTACAGGATACTAGGTAAACTTAAGATCTAGTTGTACATAACGGTGTTGTAAGATTATTTAGCAATGCTTCTACTATCCTTTTTTTCATGGTTTCACCAAAACGCTTTTTGGCCGAACAAGCGTAGCGTTAACGTTTCAGTTTGGCCAAAAAATATATGGTCGGATTTCTGCATTACTCAGCCGATTTTTGTGAATGTTAGCAGATACAATAAATATATAAATATATTTCAGTCATTGCGAAATATCGCGGGGTCTCACAGAGCCACTATTTTAGTATTAGCTTCATTTGTAACGAAGTAAATCACAATGTCATTATTGTCGTATCAAAACGAAATTTCGTGTGTATATCTTGTTTACATGACAATACAATAATTTGGTATCTTGGAACTGAACTCCCAAACATCACAAGATATTTCCATCTTGTTTGGGCTACTTCCATTTTTCTTGACGAGGAATTAACGATTACGTAATAAATAAAAGTTATTCGAAGGTCCAAGGGAGGTCAGCCTATCGCTAGAATACACATATACATACCTACTTAGTGGCGAAATTTGAGATAGTTATCAATCACTGAAAATCTCCATGACAGACAGTCCCAGAATTATATAATTGAAAAAAAAAAAAGAAAATTTAATATTTTATTGAAACTAAAAACATAACATCATGTCATGGGATATCCAGTGCGCCCCGAACTAGCCTGTATCTTGGGACCCTGTATTAGAAGCTGATATTATACGACAATATACTCGTAGTTAGTATCAAGCTATACACTGTTCACATAGATTCCCGGCAGACAATGGCAATGTTATCGATAGATGAAACGCGCAAATGAGCCGGACGGGCCCATTCCGGATGGCGGCGTCTACGCCCCACATACCATTGACAGTTATCCCGCCCTGCTATCGGTACCGCTCTCATACCATACGTCACATTTCGTTATACCTATACCATAGAATGAGGGGGAATCAACTATTTGACCGCACCTTTGACTGTCTGTTATATAATTTTATTAACGCATAACGCGAAGTAGTTCAGTAATAAACAACATCTGCATGGAAAATGTAGCAGTACATTATACGAGTACCTATGAAATTCCATTCCATCCGTATGGAATGTGCTTACATTTGGCTGCATCTGGATTTTCATTCATTCATTCATCTGTATTTTAAATACAACTACATTTTTGCAAATTCTTATTATTTTTCTTATTCTCTGGCGTTACTCAAAATGTCTCTGAAATTACCAAGAAATCGGGTTTATAATATACATATATTTTATGTTTATTCGTTTTACATTTAAGGCATTGCCAATTAACGTATAAGTACCTTAAATTTCTATTTACAGAAGCCATTTTTTACGGTGTCATTGTGCAACGAAGTTTTTAATTTGTGGACAGATTTGTGTCGCTAAAGCTGATTTAGACGAAAAGTTTTCCCAAGCACATCTAGTATTAAGCGAAATACTAAATAATCTTCGAAGAAATGCTACTTATTTATGGCATGTATTTAAATCGATATCTGTATATTCCCTTTTTTTCGATTAAAATATTTCAAAGTTTCACCAAAAATACTGACTTGCACACTAATTATGCACATAAAAAAATGCGAATTAAATATACTATTTAAAGGTACCTATTTGCAAAACTGTTTTACTGGAGATAAAAAAAAAACTAACCTAACCTAACCCGGCCGAGTCGGATCTTAGTGTGCAGTGCGAGGATAATTAGTGTGCAAGTCAGTATTTTTGGTGAAACTTTCAAATATATTCGATGTACGAACCATATTTTTGGTGTGAATTCGGTTAAAAAGGTCATCTCGTTTTGTATGATGTTTAAGTTTTTTTTGTAGGCCATGTTCAGTTAATCAATTGTTTTTTTGCACAGCATTAGTTTTTCTGGTATGCATTCAGTTAATTAGTGGAGCTACCTAGTGTGCTAAAAAATTATACAGATGTGCATTTAATAATATCCCCTTATTTATTATTAAATGAAATTATAGTGAAATAGTCGTTCACAATGTCATCAGCGATGTCTCAAGAAAATATAATAACTAAATTTTTTTTAGGTACATCAGTTCTAGAAATTGATTGTGGTTGAGCGCGTTCAGTTTACATTGGAAATTTTCGGTGCATTTTCGAACGTAAAGGGCAGGATGCAGGCAATTTTTCTTAGGCTATCCTGCTATACCCTTTCAGAGAACACAGTGTTTTTCGCTTTGATATTCATTTACTCAAAAGCATAATGATTTCTTTTATGTTTTATACATGAGTATCTGCGGAATGTGATGTGAGATTTATTTTATTTATCTTTATTTATCGCCTGGTGAAAAACAAAACTTACTAAAGTTTCTGTCACTAGGTACTCTTCAATACCTCGTATCTAGTTTGTAGATTTATACTGCGATACGAGCTTTGTTTTAAGTAGGTATTTGTTACTTAGTGATTTTTGGTTGTCTTCTCACTGTTTAGTGCTAATTAAACTATTTGAATAGGTACACCACTCGCCACGTCTCTAACCCTTCTCAGATTCGCGGTCCATCGACAAGCCCGCGTACCCATAAATCCCGCAAAGCCCGGGGCCCCGCGATCCCGGTAATTTCATTAATCCGCGTTCTTCACAACCCGAACACCGTACATTACCAAAAGGTCATATGTTCCATACAAAATTTGAATGTTAAGTCTTTTTGTTCATATAATATACAAGGGATCGGATTTCCAAAAATCCCGCCGACAGCGCTTTGATTAATTAAGGTTGAAACATTTGAATGAACTTAGTTTGGTTTCGACATTCGGGGGTAATGGAGCCGTGGACCGAAGCAGAACAAACGCGACCTTTCTCCTTTTGAAAAAGATTTAGAAGGTCGTTTGAGATTTACATTTTCTATAGCACATTATTATTTGGAGGCTCATGAAGATCATTCTAACGTTCCGAGCGTGATATTTACGTTCATGGTCTCAAAGACTCCTTCTGATTCTGATTTACCTTACATTTATTTTTTTAAATGCCGGCAACGCACTTGTCAGTCCTCTGGTGTTGCAGGTGTCTATGGGTGAAGCTAATCGCCTTAGATCCGGCGATCCGTTTGCTCGCTAGCCCCTATGGCATAAAAAAAACGAAAGCTTTACATTTAAGGTGAATAATGTAGGCCAAACATCATCACCTTTTCGATCCTAGAACTGTAAGTCCGCCAAAAACTCTCACGAACCCGCTTAAATGACTAGGCACTCGCTTCAGAAAGAGAAAAAAATCTTTGTTTAATTTTCAACACAAGAATGTAGTCAAGTATATAACAAATTGCATTGACAGTCCCACCAAACCCTTCAGCATTTTACCGGGACACTGATTTTCAGTGGTGTCCTGTTACAGTCTGAATCCTTTTTTGAGGTCGAATTCGAATTCACTTCGCATAAGTAGTTCTAAAGCAATGGGTACTGTATGCAATATAAAGTGCAGCCACAAACTGCACTTATTTATAAACACATTGCATTTCAAAATAGCAATTTGTGGCCGCAGTTCATAATACCCGTTGAATCTCATTGTTTGTTAGAACAAAGCGAAGTGAATACGTCCTCAAAAAAGGATTCCTACTACACTAATAATTTACTTAAATTTAAGTAGGTGTCAACAAAAGTTTCAGTTAAGTTTTTGCTATAAAAAACCTTTCACGAGATATCTAATTACTGTTAGACACTAACAGTTATTTTCACATGTCCTAACTAAAACGGATTTCGCCAAACAGCCTTAGTTTTAGCAATGTTTGTTGCAATATGTACTCGACTAGTTTTTATCGTCGACTACACCAGCTGCCGTCTCCGTCATAAAAGGCAAGAACTTTGAACGAGACTACACATACTGCAGTTTTCCTCTTTAAAAACATCCCCACTCTGTAAATGAGGACTAACTTTAAACTTCTGATATCCATTTTTCTATAGTTACATGAATGTGAACCTTGTTATAAAAACGTAAGGTCTAAGCTCGTAACTGGGCTGCGGAAGAGATGAGATGTTCTAGATATTCTCCCAAACTGCAACCGACAACTCCATTACACTCCAAACAATCGCAAAGCGTTGCGGGACTACGGAGTTGGACTTTTTATAGTTTTAGGGTTCCTTAACGCAAAAACGTAAACCCTGTAAGATCACTATTTGAAATTTACCCAGCGTGAGGATTGATTTTTACAGCATGTCAAACAGAGATAATAAAGCACGTACAATTTGTCATGCAAAGAAAACTTATTAATTGACTAAATAATGAAGTAAAACAATACACATTTATTTATTTATTTAATCTTTATTGTACAAAAGAAAGAACTTATCTTACAAAAGGCGGACTTAATGCGATTGGGCATTCTCTACCAGTCAACCATTGGCTAAGCGGATAAATTGCATAAGATATAAATTTATGGCATAAGACGAGCCATATTTTGAAATACAACATACCTATTCTTATTTCCCAAAAATGGATGACACGATTTAATTTGCTATGTCTCTAACTACTTTTTACTTGAACGGACATCTGATTTTTATGTAGTTATGTTTTTCATTGTACGCTTACTTAGCTTACCTTCAATTTCGCCCGGATCTCAGTTTAGCTATTGAGTTATATTATTCAAAATATGTTTTACAGTGGCAATCAATAAGAGTTTGAGTACATCCTGTGACGTCCAGAGTTTCAGGGCGGGAATTCAATAAAACAACAAACAGGTTTACTGTAGACCACGACCTGCCCGCTCCCGTTGACGTCTGTCATAGTCATGGCGGCAGCGGGCAGGTGGTGGTGACACTTTACTATATAAAGATGTCCATATACTACACATCGGATTAAACATGTTCACCAGATAATCCCCCCCCGTATTAAGGTTCGACTCGCTCTTGGCCAATTTGGTTTTTACGCCGACCGGGACCGCCCGCACAAAAAGTCTATGATTTACATCTTGTTCTAGTTGCTAGTTGGGAACAACTTATAGTGGTGTCTGGAAACGCCGCTCTAACTTGTTCTATCATCTGGTTTTATTTTAGCTCGTGGTTGAAGTTATTTTGCACTTTAATAATGCTTTTACCGATGAATTGCTAACTGAAATGTGCACATGCCTAACGACCGGGCATATCATGGGTGAAAATACAAAATGTTTTGTGAATAAAACTCTTTCTTTCTTGGATTTACATAAATATTTAAAGTTGCATTTAATCCGTTTATTTTGGGAAACAAATTCTAAATACTCTTCACTAAGGTAACGATTTTCCACGACTTAATTATATCGTGATTGTGATAGGTTTCTACGGTTTAGACTGTATTTACAATTTGGTTTAGTGGAGTATAAAAAAAGTTCTAGTGTGAATAAGGTTGTTAAATAAGAATGCTTATTTTTTTTCTATTATTGTTACAGGTAAAACTATGATTTTTCCCTCAATCTTCATCGTGGTAACTGCTCAGGTTATGTAAGTCCATTTTCTATCGAATTTAATGCACAGCATACGTCACTGCTAATCTTATTACACGCCAGGCTTCTCGTACTTACTTAAAGTCCGTATTAACCGACTGTCTAAAAAAAATTTTTCAAATTTTCTTGTGTGAAATGAGAAACGCCCATACTCGTCCTAAACTCATTTCGCCATCACAAAAACCTCAAATACACAAAAACACAGTTTAAATATCATAATGACTAAATAAGCGCCGACGACCCGTGAATAAAACATGGCGGAGAGGCTTTCTAAATTAAAAATAACAGATGGGCGCTCGTTAGCATAATCCCTTACGTGGAAATGTCAGACCGCGGCACTCAAGCGCAGAACGATGTAAGCGACGGGACTTTAATGTAAACACATATCCTTGTGTAACTGTAGCATGCTAAAGGATCATATATTAAAGAGCGTAAGAGAAGTGGGCGTCTTATGAAAATATGATCTTATGTAAACAGACGTACAGACTCCCGTTTCCAGTACAGCTTAAAGATCATCCACAAAATGACGTACGGGATAGGGATTGCTTGTGGAGATATGCCCTTGTGTAAACTACCAGTGGAGAGGGGGCGTTGAAACTTAGTGCACACATTGTTTATTTGTACGGCACGTTTTCGGAACTCCTTAACATGCTGCTACAAAAGGTTGAATATGTACTTTTATAAAACGAAAAACAAGTTTTTACGCGGGTTTGCCAACGTGATAAAGGCTTAATGCGGACAAAGGACCATCTTTTTGAAATCTAAAACAACCAACAATGCGACTTATCGAAAATGACGTCTATACATTTTATAATGCGAAAGTTTGTGAGTGTGTTTGTTACTTCATCACGCTCAAACTGATGGACCCTTAATAAAATTGGGTATGGTGGTAGCTGATACCCTGGATTAACACTAAGGCTACTTTTTAGGGTTCCGTACCCAAAGGGTAAAAACGGGACCCTATTACTGAGACTTTGCTGTCCGTCCGTCCGTCCGTCCGTCCGTCTGTCACCAGGCTGTATCTCAAAAACGGTGATAGCTAGACAGTTGAAATTTTCACAGATGATGTATTTCTATTGCCGCTATAACAACAAATACTAAAAATAAAATAAAATAAATATTTAAGGGGGGCTCCCATACTACAAACGTTATGTTTGCGTTAACTTTGCACCTCATTTGTATGGGGCGCTATACATACCAGGTGCAAACTTAACTTAACCACTTAAGGATGAAAAGTGTTTGTACGGAACCCTCGGTGCGCGAGTCCGACTCGCACTTGCCCAATTTTATTTTTATCCCGAAAAAATGGATAGTGTTAGCGGGTATCACCGCTGCTAGTTTAGTATAAAGGTATTAACTAGGAAAGACACCGTTTTCTCCATTTGCCTGAACAAACAAGTTGGTAGCATTGCAAAACCAAATAAAAAGTAACAAATATTTTGACGACGAATAAACCGATAATTGCATGTGTTACAGAAAATTTAAAACAGAAGTCTGACTCTAAATGCAGGGTGACATCTCAAACGCATACTGGTGCAGAATTAAGAATATCAGTGGGTTCGTTGAATCACTTGAAACTTCATGCACGTTTACCATACCTATGTGCTTAGAAATACATTTAAATCTAGCGAGTAGTTTTGAAGTTATGATATTGTATATTTCGTTCGGTGTGCAATGCCAGTGTGCCTTCAAAACCGACTCATCAGACTTTTTTTTTATCAGCCCCGCGGAATATTTTGGAAACTATAACATATCCAAAACATTTTTTAATCCATTTATTTAGTTTTAGAATGCAACACTATTATGGTAAAAATCAAAATTCGGTGATATTCTGCATTGGCGTACTTTCCCTAAGAACAATACAGAAAGGTTGCTCAACGCTTCAAAGAAGGCAATCCGATAGGTATCGAGTTTTATTGATGCTTAATCACTGCAGAGCACAGAGGTTTATTCATTTTATTCTCTATTTGTCTGCTGAAGAAGTTGCGAACACTGTAATGAACAAAAAATAACAGTGTACAGAGCAGACGGACACGACCAATGAAACAGTCCAAAAGGAACGTGATGTCCCGCTCCCGCCCCCGTCATTATGTGTGTTGGTGCCACAGGACAAAACAAATGAAACAGCAGAATAAAACAGAAGTCTGACTACAAAGACAGCACACATAGAATATAAAGGTCCACAATAATTGTTGTGTGTCAATCATAAATTATGCCGTCATACGGAATAAAAAGGAATTTGACTTTTCCCCGTAATGCATTTGTCGTTTTTTACTGATACCGAAATTTCGAAAGATATCAGATGCTTCTTCGGGGTAAGAATTATTAAATAAAGTTTAAACCTACCTCAATACTAGTAGCTCTATGAGCTGTAGACCTCACGAGTATGTCTTGAAATGGCTGCAATAAGACGTTTACGTTTTCAAATCCCACATCGTCGGCTATTTTTCAAACTAAAAAACAGAATCGAAAAAAAAAATTGAATTGACAAACCGACACACAAAATTTTACTAACAACGATAGAGAAATATGCCCTGTAGGCGAGAAATTCGGATAAAAAGACGTACCAAAGCATTTTTGCTCCGCAAATTGAAACAGAAACGCTTAATGCTTTAATTTTCCAGTTTTTTTTTTGGTTCACTTTTAACCTTTATACGAACACAAAGTTCTTCAAAGCTGTTGTTAAAAAGTTTCTACCGTAGCAGCACATCTTAGCAGATCGTTTTGGCTTATTGGCACTTGCTGCATCATATACCTACTTAGTAAGTAGCATTCAAAGTGGTGGTAAGAGGAAAATATCCTTACTTATACTTATACCCATCCTTACTGCTATGCAAACAAAGATCTATTCCGATAATGGTATTAATATTCATATTCTATTTATTGCAATTCATTTTATTTACCACGAACTTTTGACTTGTAACCATTATTACGAATATCGATAATCTGATATTATATTGTAGGCTACTTATTTGACGTTGACTGTACATGAACAGCTATATTTTGTTTGTAGCCTGATACAAAGTGTAGTCATTTTCATTGCTGGAGTGTTCATCTAAATCCAACACGCATATTCCAAGTCGGGCGTCTGTATTATTTTCTCCTGTGCCTCATATCCCGGGTACGGTAAAGGCTAGATCGAGGGTATATTTTTTGCTCATTCTTTGGAAAGGTTTGTTTTTGCTCTAGTATGTGTTCGTCTAAACAAAAAGACGTAACTCACAGGAATTTCGATACTACATAGACCTTTCTTAAACTAACGAGATGATGTTGGTTTTGCCTTTGAGCTTCGGCTAAGTAGAACATGTGTTTACTTACGCTTCTCAAAGGATAATTAGGTACATATTTATCTAGAGATTCTAGAGCAACGAATAAGGAAGGAAGCTTGTAAGTCTAAAAAACGATGACTAATGTTTACATAGTATTTTTCTACTTACCCAGGTCAAATCACAATCTTCAAGATAATACATTCTACGTTTAGGTACGTGATGATGATGATGTAAAAAAAAAGTTACATGCATATGTAACTTATTTTTTATTTTTAATGCATGCTTTTCTCTTGTTTGGATTTGAGTGCGTTATGTCTAAAATTTGATTTCTTAAATAGATAGCAGAATTAGATATGATTATTTTTATATTTTGATTGATTTTCTTGCATCTCGAATTTTCCTCGCCGTAGTGAGGTGAAAAGTTGTGTGTTCCGCACGGCTGCAGAATTATTTAACTTCTCGTGTTTTGAAAGCGTCGCTACGCTCAGGAATCTATCTTTGAATCGAATCTTAAATACTTTCGGTCGCTCAGCTTCAACACTCGCACCAAAAAACAACTTTGCAGCCTTGCATAACAAATAACTATTTCCCGTTTACCCGTTTGTAGGTTATAGGTATTTTAATAAGGGATATTATTAAATGCACATCTGTATAATTTTTCTGTAGGAAGTTGAGGACTGTGAAATTAAACTAATGAGTTGATATTTATAATAAACCGATTTCATTTAATCGTTTTAATACCACAAGGAAGCAATACGTCCATTTTGACATGAATGATGGGTAGCGAGAGAATTGCCAGTGTAAAAATATAAATAGTGAATACAGATTAATTTTTGTATATTTAAGGAGGTCAAATTCAACATTTTAAGCACACTAGGTAACTCCACTAATTAACTGAATGCATACCAGAAAAACGAATGCAAAAAAAAACAATTGATTAACTGAACATGTCCTACAAAAAAATACTTAAACATCATACAAGACGAGATGACCTTTTTAACCGAATTCACACCAAAAATATGGTTCGTACATCGGACATATTTGAAAGTTTCACCAAAAATACTGACTTGCACACTAATAATCCTCGCACTGCACACTAAGATCCGACTCGGCCGGGTTAGGTTAGGTCAGTTTTTTTTAATATCCAGTAAAACAGTTTTGCAAATACCTTTAAATAGTATATTTAATTCGCATTATTTAGTGTGCATAATTAGTGTGCAAGTCAGTATTTTTGGTGAAACTTTCAAATATTTTGATCGAAAAAAGGGAATATACAGATATCGATTTAAATACATGCCTTTTAATAATATATGCCTGAGACTCACGGTAGTTTTCTATGTAAAATATGTTTTCCGTTTTCATCGCCCACTTCAAATGCTGCATTACAAGCTTGTACAACAATAACAATATTACGTGTGATTGCGTCGTCTGTATTCCGAATACAAGCCATTTTAACCCAACTTGCTTAAATCCCGAAGCACTTAAAAAGGACCAAGCACTCTATAGTCCGCAAAATTGAACTCCACAAACCTCTATTCAAGTTAAATATAACTAAACGAATTTCCGGAGCAATTCTAGGAACCTCTATGTATATGCGGAATTGCTCCCAATATGGAAATGAAATAGTTTGGATAGCGCCGGAATTGAAGTTGGAGACGTGCAACGAGGGCTGGTGCTCGATGTTTGACTTAAACCCTACAATTTCAAGCGCATTTTTGGAATATATTTTTTACTAATCTCGCTCTCTCTTTCTCTCTCTCGCTCTCTGTCTGATATGGTGGTGTGGTCAGCTTTCGTATCTTGTTCCTCCACTTATAGTATAACTCTATGTCTGCCAGCAACACATCTGTCCAGGTGGTCATAAGTCTTCCTTCGGAGATAGGCCAATCGGCTTATCATTTCATTACCGACGAAAGCGGGTAATCTCAGTCTGAGACACGCCCGACTAATTTTGTTTTAAAATTTACTCCAGATGGGACTGCCAGTGTCACCTGGAGTATATTTAAAACCAAGCGATCACCGCCTACTATTGTAGTAAAAGTATTGGTATCGTGGTTGGCGCAGTTTGTAGTGCACCTGCCTTCTGAACCGGCGGTCCTGGGTTCGAATCCCATCATCATCCTCCTAGCCTTTGTCCCATATCTTTGTAGAGAATGAATTCTCAATCGGGGTCGGCTAAAAAAATCCCAAGATGTGGCGTAGGCACTAGTTTTTACGCAAGCGACTGCCATCTGACCTTCCAACCCAGAGGGGAAACTAGGCCTTATTGGGCTTAGGTGGTTTCCTCACGATGTTTTCCTTCACCGAAAAGCGAGTGGTAAATATCAAATGACATTCCGTACATAAGTTCCGATAAACTCATTGGTACGGGCTGGGTTCGAATCCCGGCCGGGCAAATATTTGTTTGATGAACTCGAAGTTCCTGGGTCATGGATGTTATGTATTTATTTATTATGTGTACCGTCGTCTAGTACCCATAGTACAAGCTTTGCTTAGTTTGGGATTAGGTTGATTTGTGTAAGATTGTCCCTTAATATTTATTTATTTTTTGTATGCAAAGTGTATGATTAATCGACCGATGTTCGCTATGCTCCGATCGTATACCTCCGATTTTTTTACCTCTCTTATAAAACTATTGCATAAAATACTATAATACTTGTTTACGTCTCTCTTAGATTAAATACAGATTAAAGTTTGCAAGGAAATCTGATCAGGCACCACAAGAAGAAAATAAGTCTGAAAAGCCACGCCACAAAGCTCAGTATACAATTTCCGGGATCAAAACGGAACCTGCCAAAGCCCGGGAAGTCCCGGGAAGTCCCGGGAAGTCCCGGCGCTCTTTGAGCGATCTTCTGAGCGAGGCGACAGCGCCGAACTCAAACTCTGATAATGTCAATAGAATTTCAATTTTATATTTTCTGCTCTAGTGACTTGTTGTATGGCTTTGAGCATTTTGTTTGGTGTTCGTTTTGTGGTGGGGAAATCGGTATTGTATTTCCCTATGTTAGAATAAGAAGTTAATTTGGATTGAATTGTTTCATAACGCGGTTTGTCTGACGCTTCGGTATAGCTACATATCTGTATTATTACAAAACTATAATTGCTTACCTTTTTTTAATGCTTTTGCAAAGTTTTCTTTCCAAGTTTTTTCTCTACAAATGTTATATGATCAGAGATCATCACTTGGCATAGATCTGAGAGATCAACGTCGGTAATGTCAAAACTATTTACTGCTGAACAAGACTAGCTACAATTTGCTGGCGTTTTTAATTTAAAAAAATAATACCAATTTTACTTACACTGAAGCGGAAATATTGCCAGCTTTTACTGAATTCCTCATTAATCGCTTCACATTCTAAAATCAGCTGCGGAATGTGAAACAAGCGACGAGCGGCGGCCGTTGTGCGGAATTTCCGCGCCGATTAATTAACGAACGCCGCGCCTCTCCGGTACAGAACGACTTAACCGACGCATATTTCCTAGGAACATACGTTGTTGTAAAACGGGTAGTGAATGCATGTCCAGTGCAGAATGACGTAAGTGATGGCTGTTTCGTAGGAACATATGCTCTTGTTGTATCTTGCATTTTTTGAAATACACGGATCACTTAATTGGAATGTTCTGTTCGGACATGTCCATTTTTTAATGGAATCGAATTTCTACATGCCTATCACGTGAAAATGTATATGCATGTAAGCGGAAAAAATTACATTGATACTTTGTTCTGTTACTCTTTAATTCTTAAATCGACAGAAAAAAAAAGTTCGATGGTTCAAACCTTACTAAGGTTGGATAAAGCAAACTATTCCGGTTAAAGAAAAAAAAACGAAAATAATGGTCAAAAAGTATGTATATTATAGTGCACATTGCCAAATTAAGGGTTCAGTAATAACGCATTTTTTCAATGACCTTATCATTTATGTGTGTGGTATACTGAATATTTACTTTTTAAATGGAGGCAATGTCTAAACACATCTAATTCTGATAAAAAAAAAAAAAAAATTATTAAGGCAACAAACAGTCACAATACAAAGCATATCATGTTTTATAACATCACCTATCTATAATCGTAATGCTTTATTCATAGTAAACTAGTCTTAAAACGACCCCATTTATAAGCAACTCAATCTTCTCGGATAAATTCAATACGTTTTATATCATAAAGGCTAACCGGCGCGGCACGTAGCAGCGCTACGACAATGCTACGAGCGCTACGAGTGCTACGCGACGTGCTACGAGCTCGCAAAGCTCGCTGCACATTTTTCTGCGATCGCTGAGCTAGAATAGATTTCCATTGGGTCAGAGAGTGAGTTTTTAACTTGCGCATTTTTCAGTTTCGTGCTGTTACAGTGCGGAAAATGCAGTACAATTACGAGTATAAAGCAATTGTAGATTTTTTCAACAGTAGCTGAATGAAAACTTATTTCTTTTGAACCGGCAAGTGAGTAATTAAAAAATATCAACTATTTATTTCATTTTGCAAAAAATGGTTTAACAAAGCTTAGAGGAAATCTTCATTTAACATGTGCGTTTTTCTATGCCGTGTAAATTAAAATACACGGACTTCAATAAAAACATAAATTCATCATGGATAAATAATTTGAAAGTTTCGTTTAGACGCAGATAAGTTTAAGATTGCACCTCGTTGTATGCAACGCCATAGCCAGCAGGTGCAAACTTAACTGGACCAAGTAGTTTGACGCAGTCTGCATAGAATTAGATAATATTGATCCACATCAATTATAACACACTAGCTGCGCCGCGCGGTGTTATCCGCTCTTGCCCCGGAAACACTACATTATTTCGGGATAAAAAGTAGCCCATGTGTTAATCCAGGGTGTCAGCTACCTTGATAACAAAACATTTCAAAATTGGTCCAGCCGTTTGAGGGTGACGAAGTAACAAACATACACATCAACACACTCACTAACTTTCGCCTTTATGATATTAGTGTAATAAGGGACATTATAAAAAAATACCCTCTGTATTTGCAGAAGAAAAAAAAATAGAAGAAATTTGGTACTTGCAAAAGAAAAAAAAATGGAAGAGGTTTGGGAAACGATGCACACACAGCAATATCCCGCAATATGTTTACACAAGCCAGTATAATATCTCGCGCTTCTAGTTTTCATTTAAGGCGATATTGTCCGGCCCTACGGCGGAATTGAGGGGGTGAGGTGCGCGGCAAGACGCGGAGCGCCGCCCGCGCGCCCCGACCCCGCTCGCCGAGTTCGCTAACGCGAAATTGCGATGGCAATGTACACTGTAGAGGGGTGTCACAATACAGTGATATCAGTCGGCAGTTTTTTAAGTGGCCGGTGCAAAGCGGGTTATAATTTATGTTCAAAGTGAAATGCGAATTCTTGCTATAGAAGTACTAAATATTATTTTTCGTTTTAACTAAATGTTTGTTTTAACTTAATTTATTTTTTATAGTTTTTACTTGCGACTGTGTTCTGTGGAGGAATTACGGAATAATTAGTATCCCACCAAAAACATAACATGTAAAAAATTGCAAGTCTCGCATCGCAACCTTCTACCGCTAAAATTTGTGAGATTACAATATAAAACCAAGTTGGTTAATTTATTCAGTCCCTATCACAGTGACCCCCCGCCTATATGACAACTTTGACATACATTTTCACCGGGTAACATAACTAAAAACATATTACCATGACCGTTGTAGTGTTTGCATTAATATTACACATCTTTATCTTTATAATAAATGTAATGACTTGGCCATCGCACAGCAACATACAGTGCGACACAAAAGAGTAGAAAATAAATGAGGGCGCCACTTCCTTCGCAACTGTCACATTTTTGACGTAAAGTGCTTGAATATGGTAACAATTTTGTATGAAAAATTGTTCCTTTATCATCCGTTTTCTACTCTTTTGTGTCGCACTGTAAGTACATAGGAACACGAGTAAATTAATCTCCTTTTAAAGTGATTATTATATTTTTAGCTTTATCTAATAGTTTACAATTTAGATAGTTTGGCCATTTCGTTCGGTGTTGAGCTCTGCTCCTCCCGTTTTTTTCAGCTGTTTTTACTATCTCATCTTCCTCTATTATCTTCTGTCGTCCACTTTTGCCCGTGTGGCCAGGTCCATCTTTTATCTTAGTAAGGACGGCCAAGATGAAACAATGAGTAGGAATTTACGCGTATAAATTAAGCGTGACATTTAAAGCGTTAATGATATTTGGTAGATGTTTTCATTATATCTAGAGTATATTACCGTGTGCGATTGCCAAGTCCTTAAATTTTATTAAAAAGATAAAAATGTTTAATACATTACATTATTAATGCGGGCACTAAAACGGTTATGGCAATATGTTATTAGTTATGTAATTCTGTGAAAATGTATGTCAATGTTATAATATAGGCCGGGGGTCACTTAATAAATAAATTAACCGACTTGGTGTTATATTTTATCACAATTTTTTGCGGTAGATGGTTGCGAGACTTGCATGCATGTTATGTTTTTGAAGGGATCTCATTTTTTTTAAGTGGTCCTCCTTTTTTTGACAAGCCAAGACGGTAAATACTTCTTATTCTATTATACTCTGCAGTTGCGGAGTCGACGTGAACTAGATGTAAACCGCACAGACTTGTCACTTCCTCTTATGATCCATAATGATCTCTCTCAAAATCCGTCATGATCCATATTTATCACTCTCATGATCCATAACGATCTCATGGTAAATAATGACTTAGCGGAGGCACTGTCGTGCCCCTAGATCCTTCTCATGATCCCTCTTAGCATCCATAATGATCTGTCTCTTGATTCACTCCTGAATCAACACCGCCATCATCATTCCTAATCACCATCATCGTCATGACCATCATTATCATCAAAATCATCAACAACAACACAATCATCAACAACACCACCACTATCATCATCATCATAAGCATGACCCACAACACCACCATCATCATTATCATCATTACTATCACCAACAGCATCATTATTTGACGAGTCATCATTATTGTTCTACCTATGCCTGTGCACACGACCATTTCAAAATTATCTACGCAGAAAAAACGATTCCAACTCACTGCCCCTGCGGGGTGAGGTAACTCAATTCGGCACGGGGGTGTGCGTGTCCATTCTGTATGTATAAATTCTGTGCCTGAGGTTTTAGTATCTAAACCGAAGGTTATATGAACCGCAAAATCAACTTTGTAATCGAGTATTTTTATAGGGTTCATAAGGAAATACAAATTTTCCTATGCAGGTCGCATAACTGTACACTAAACAGTAATAGAGTTCAAAATTTCAAGCTTGTGTGTCTGCTGGAAATATCTTAGAATTCGTATGATCGTGTCTAAATGAGTCAGTGAATTAGTGAGTGACAAAATTAAGGAACTTTGACTCGCAATAATTCTTAACTTACTAGTTCAAATTGAATGTAACTTGGAATATGCCTAGGTTATACTATGCCCACCTAGTTACTGAAAATTCAGGCTTCTAGCTTTGTTCACGACGAAATACAGGGGGTTTGAAAATGGTCTGAATGGCTTCGAAAAAAGGAAAAGGATGTTGCGGTGTGCCGGTAAGCGCGTTTTCTCGAGTTGGAGGGGGCAATGGCGTGCCTCTAGATACAATTAATAAAATTATTTGTTTTTTTAGATACTTTTAAATGTGACATAATCTCAAAGGTGCTATCATACATAAACAGACTGCGCTAAACACATTACCCTCCTTTGCGTCGCGCTGTCGGGTAAAAATATACTACATACCTTACCTAGGAGTCGATTGTTGCTAAAGGCCTTAAGAAAGAACAAGTACTGAGGAGCATTTGTAAAGTACAGTTTTTTTTACTTACCTATATCTAGGTTACATAACATACATAATCATGCCTTTTCCCCAGGCCGGGACTTAAAGTACTGATATATGTTAACTGTGTACTAAATCCATGTTCCAAGTTTGACAAGAGACATAAGTCAGAATACGCAAAAAAACTTAATTCAGATGAAAAATATTTGTGGTAATAAGTTCGTAAGTCAATTTGACACTTAGTGCTTTGAGCAATGAGTTCTTTTGTAGAAAGTAGTTATGTTGTTTTAAATTATGAATAAAGCGTTATTAGCATATACTTGAACATGTCAACCGTGCCACTTTTTGACATTTATGTTCGGTTCTGTTAATTTATTATAAATAAAACATTAACTTACTTTTTGGCATTCCTTGCTCGAGCATTGTCTTTTTTTATTCGTTTTATAATATGAAAAGCTTTTTGTTTACGTTGTGCTGCTTTATTTCTCATTTTTTTGTAACAATAATTCGTAAATGCGATCACGTGGTCGCGCGGAACAAATTGACACAGGTCCATCCCCTTCAAGCGCCGAAGCGCGACTGAAATGGCACCGCGAGCTATCGCCCTCATAGTTTTAGTAGATATTTCGTTCTAGTGATTAAATAAATAATTTTATTCAGAAAATCCCATCCACTTCAACTAGATAATGTTAGTATCTATACATTTACGCAAAAAACGGGTAAAAAAGGTTCGTATTTTAGCTATTCTATAGAAAAGATATTACGAATAGAGGTAACTTTGGGATCGTTTTCTATCGACCGAAATTTTTCCAATCATGTTGCTGAACACGATTTCATATTCAGAAGATCCTTAAGTATGATATACGAGGGTGGATCAAAAAGTACCTGTGTTAGAAATAAAGACGCATATATTTTTTAAAAGTTTTATTTTATTTTTCAACATAATCTCCATCTAGGTCCTTACACTTTTCCCAGCGTTTCGGCCACTTCTTTAACCCCTCCAAAAAGTAGGATTTGTCAAACTCTTCAAAATACGCTTCTGTCTCAGCTATAACGTCCTCGTTTGACCTGAATTTCTTTCCCCCGAGCCATGTTTTCATATTG
Organism: Apotomis capreana; assembly: GCA_947623375.1. Lineage (NCBI taxonomy): Eukaryota > Metazoa > Arthropoda > Insecta > Lepidoptera > Tortricidae > Apotomis > Apotomis capreana. Next base: position 2,017,398 of record OX392511.1, read on the forward strand.
GGGAACAGAAAAAAGTCACAGGGAGCCAGATCCGGTGAGTAAGGCGGGTGGGGCAGCAATTCGTAACGTAGTTGGGTTAATTTGGCAGTGACAATTTTGGATGAATGTGCTGGTGCGTTGTCATGATGGAACAACACTTTCTTCTTAGCCAAATGCGGCCGTGTCTCCTTTATTTTTTTATCAAACCGGTCCAATAACTCACTATAGTACGGCCCTGTGATAGTTTTCCCTTTTTGTAAGAAATCTATAAGGATTATTCCCTTACTATCCCAAAAAATCGTGGCCATGACTTTTCCGGCTGAAGGGACCGTTTTCGCCTTCTTTGGAGCAGATTCGTTAGAAAAAATCCATTGTTTAGACTGCCGCTTGGTCTCAGGTGTATAATAATGGATCCAGGTTTCATCAACAGTGACGACACGACGGAAAAACTCCTGCGGATTTCGCTCAAACAAGCCCAAACACTCCTTCGACATTGACAGCCGTAACCGCTTATTTTCATCCGTGAGCAATCGCGGCACCCATCGGGCGGACACTTTTTTCATATTTAATTTATCGTGTATTATATTAATTGCTGTTCCATACGACACCCCTACAGCCTCTGCTACTTCACGCACTTTGGTACGTCGATCGGTGACCATTATGTTCTTTACCTTTTGCACGACTTCTTCGGTAACCACGTCTGCCGGGCGCCCTGGGCGGTCCTCGTCGAAAACAGATGTACGACCTCGTTTAAATTCGTTAAACCAATATCTCACGGTTGTCATAGACGGCGAAAGATCTCCGTAGACAGCACCTAACTTAACTTTTATTTGTTCGCATGTTTTTCCATCCAAAAATAAGAAGCGAATTACGGAACGATATTGCTCTTTCTCCATTTTGTACGAAAAACAAAACAAGTCTTACAAAATTTGCCGCCAGAAAAAAAACTGAACCATAGACAATTGACAGATTTCATTTTTTTATTTGATAAGGTCAATACTACACGACGGTAATGCCAACTTTTCTAAGTTACGCCACCTGCCGTCAAACACGGGTACTATTTGATCTACCCTCGTATATGTTTTTCGTAATCTTCAAACACTGATTAAACGTCTACGACGAGTCTGAAAATGAGTGAGTTCGGCGTCTACTGGGAAAAGCCCGCCTTAAGAACTTTTACCGCTGCCGAGGAAAGTTGAAGCGTTGCCGAAGTTGCTAGCATGTTGCGCAACAACAACAACACGTCAAACTGTTACAAGTGCTGATTAAAATTTGTGACGTGCCGTGCAAATTTGTAAAATTATATGGAGGTATAACTTATAATAAGTGCGATCGGGCACAGTGAACAAATGTTACTTTGTTTTTTTAATGGATGTATTTTTTGTTACAGGTAAAAGGTTTCCCAACTTTGACGTCTACAATTGGCATTACGCTACGTCGTAAGTATTTTTTTCTCATTGCTTTTTTGTAAATAGTGACGAGACAGACTGCTGTTATAAATGAAATGCTCTCTATAAACATTTGTGATCATTTCTCAGATTCAAAAGTTTGTACACAATTAAGGCAGAAAATTAAAGTATTTTTTTTTCTATTTTGTTATCAATTTTGTTTATGATTTCTAATACATTAATATCAGATTATATAATATAATTAAAAAAGTTATAAGCATAACAAAACCTTAATTATCGAACATAGCCATAACATTGATATAAAATTGGTAACAAAATAGGAAAATTATATTGACTTTAATTTTCTGTTTTAATTGTGTACGTACAAACTTTTTGAAAAATGCTCTTGTAATAGTAGATTGTACAACAAGTGCATAAAACGCACCATTTTATACGAGACATTTATCCATCCGAGCGAGCTTGCGAGCGAGGATGAATATAAAGTCGAGTGTAAAATGCGTTTTATGGACGAGTTGCACACTCTACTTTTCACTTCGATTGCGAGAAAATTAAACTACATCATGTAAATATTATACTTAAAAACAAATTTAATTAAAATTTAAAATCATTTATATCTACGATAAATTATTATTGTAGTTTAAATAAATAGTATATTGATTTACTAAAATAAAAATAAATTTAAAAAGTAATAAATGATAGTAAATAAAAATTACACGTTTATTTCAAGAAGTTTGCTGTGTACTTTGGCTGTTGGTATTTTTGCCTTGGTCTTAGAATACTAACGAAACGAAAAAAATAAAGAGTTTATTCTATAAAGTTTTATTTTTTTCGTGTGGCTGTTGGACCGTTCGCCTTGGTCTTCGACGACGATTTTACTTTATGCTCTAGAGTATGTCACCTACGCACAGCATAAAGTCGAACTTTTAGAGCACGAGAAGTGAAAAGTATATTGTATGGGCACTTTGTTAAAATATGATAAATTGAAGCTTTAAATATAGAGCCTTTATCACTACTAAAACTTACGTACTATTGGTACAAGACTACTTATCCAATAGAGGCTTTAGGTACAGAGTCGAAGGCTCTCTTTCGGACCGCCATCCCATACGAGCCGGAGTTCCGCAAGGCTCCGTTCTAGCTCCCCTTTTGTTTTCGTTGTATATCAATGATATACCAAAGATCCCCGGTGTCAATTACGCCTTATTCGCGGATGACACTGCATTATATGTTACCCACCGTCGCAAACTGTGGTTGACGGGCCGTCTACAGATGGCACTCTCTCACCTAGGTGAGTGGTGCCGGAAGTGGAAGGTCGAAGTCAACCCAGACAAAAGTGCGGCCATGATTTTTTCCCGAAGGGCAAACTACCCTGCGTTTGTCCGAGCCTATAAACAATTGTGCCTCTTTAATAGGCCCATACCGTGGGTAGACCAGACGCGGTATTTAGGCGTCAACCTGGACCGGCGCCTTAATTTTAGCAGGCACATCAAAATCGTCAGAAACCGAGCGGCGTTCTACCTAAGCAGGCTCCATTTCTTATTATATAAAAATAGCAAGTTGTCCAGGCGCAACAAACTAACCATCTATAAGACTTGCATAAGGCCTGTTTTCTCATATGCAAGTCCAGCCTTTGCACACGCAGCACCATCAACTTTAAATTCCCTACAAGTGTTGCAAAATAGATTCTTACGCTCAGCGACAGGGCCCCCCCCCCTACATTAGAAATATAGATTTACACCGCGATCTGCATCTGGAGCCCATACAGACCTGGTTCAGGACCTGCTCCGAGCGGTTCTACAACAAGGCCGCAAACAGTTCAAATCCGTTGATTCTCAAGTCAATAAATTACACCCCAACTGCAGATGTGCCTACTATCCATCGTAGACCAAGGAACATACTGACAGACAGACTAGACAAACTCTCTCAACACTATGCCGACCACCCGCCTACATTCATGCGGAAAACAAAATACTGGTCGGATGAGGAGACGGACACCGAGGTCAGTGGCTCGATGTCCGTACCTAAATCCGTTCCATCCACACACTCACAGGCTCCAATTAGTAATAAACAATCTCACACACCTGCTCTAACACATCAAACTGACACACCTCAGCACAACATCACACCATCACAGCGGGACTCCATTAGGAAACACACCAAATGGAAGCCCAGACAGAAACACAAACCCGGTGCCCCTGCGTACAACGCGAGGAGGACACACTATTTTTCCAAGGCCCCCCTCTGGGAGGCAAAACGTACAAACCAGGTTGACTCGGCAGAGGTGATCGCGGCCGCGGCCGCCGCCCGACAAGAGCGTGTGCGACCCCGCCACCATCAGCATCAACACCAAACCACGAACCAAAATGGTTCAGGTTAGTAGTTTTAGTTTAAGTTAGTTATAAGTAGGTTAAGTTCTTTTCGGCGGCCCGTTCAAAAGAACGGGCCGCGACTGTCCCAGCAGTGCAAAGGGTCCCTCGGGGCCCGCAACAACGAGGAAAAAAAAAAAAAAAAAAAAAATACTAAAACTAAATCATGTAAAATAAAATAAGCATTAAATGTTACCGTATTCAGTTGCCGTGCCGTTCCGCATTTCAACGAGTTATTAAAAAAGTCACACGTGATGCGTAAATCACCCAACTCGATACTGATCTCCCAACCCTAAACGTCGTAATACATTCCAACTTTCGCGGCACATACGTCGTTTTCGATTACCAATCGTCTGCCATATTTCACGCTGAGCCGATTCGTTTTCGCAAGTTAGTTTCACATAACGAATTCTTTTGCAACGTTTAATATATCTTTGGTAAGGTTTTTCAAATGGCTTTGGAATTTATATAGAAAAGTTTTCTGCAAGGTAGTTGGGGATAAGGGCGGCGTCACATAAATCAGGACGTGTGAATGAGAAGGCTTTAGGGCGGTGTCGCAGTGATCGTTAGCGAGTTATCTATCGTGGGATCGTTTATCGCTGAAGAATCCGTGGTTATTGTTGAGTTTGACATTTTTTTGTTGCGAGATAGCGCAATACATAGTTTATTGAATGGTGTGGCATAAGTTGATGAAGCAAATCGCTGTCTAGAGTAGAAATAGGTGTATGTGTAATATGTTCTTCGTGTAGACTACGCGAAGCCCTTTGGTACAAAAGTAAGACTAATGAGAAAGCGAAACGAAGAAAGAAACTTTTTGTACAGTTTATTAGAACAAGAACGGTGGCTGTCTCTATTTTCTCTTCTTATAGAAATATGACCTACTTAACTGAAAATAAATATGAGTTTGTAGGATGCCACGGTACTTTTCGAAATGACTTATCATGTTGTTTGGAAGTAATCATCGTATAATTTTTTTAAGTCAAAGTCAAAAATATGCTTTTATAAGTGGGCCTAGCTGCAAGCAGTTTTACGTCGTCGGTTACAGAGCAATTTATTTCTAGCAATATTACTTAAACCAAAATAAACAACATAAAAAATAACATTATAAAACTAAAAGAAAGATCCAGAAATCTGTATTTGTATCTAAGCCTGTAGTTAATCCGTTGATATATCACAAATTATTATCTTACATAATATTATGCGGTTTCACCGTCAGCGACAATATAAACATTAAACCATTCGCAATATATCAACGTGTTGACTACAGAGCCCAGATTATCTGATACTTGCTTCATTGATATGTAAATCTGTGATTACCGATACAGCTAGCTACCTTCCATTTCCACAAGCCTTATATCCCATATACCCAGCGAGTAAAATCGATCAAAATCTTTGCGCACAGTCAGTATAAGGATTTAGCGCCAAGCTTTACTGTGAGACATTCGGAGCGTTCGCTCCAACCGATTAGAACGCTACTCAGTTGTGAATACTTAAACCAAACATCGGTTTCGGCTTAATACAAGTCGATGTAAGCTTTCCAAAATCCCGTGTTTCCGAATTTTGCATTCGAAAATCAACTTAGCTACATGCTATTCCAGTATGTTTAGGGTTTAGGCTTAAGCGCGAAGCTTCGACTGATACATGACGATGGAAATACAATCTTATGATGTGCAGCTGAAGTATGTTATTCAGAAGAATTACAGTGATAGGTGATTGTGAAAGTAATCTTTCGATGTATGGGTTACCGGTGCCCACAGCAGTTGCATCGGTGAAGGATATTACGTTTTTAGGATAAAAACGAAAGCCTTATAGGGTCACTTTGATGTCCATCCGTCCGTCTGTCTGTCTGTCAAGACCCTTTATGTCTGTAACGCGTGGAGGTATCGAGTTGAAATTAAAACCCTATACTCTGTTATAATCTGCTGTGAAAAAGTCAAACTTCTAAGTTAACGTAAAAAAAGATTCTGCCGCTATGGCGCAAGAAACGTATATTTCGACACTCTCAAGGATAATTATATAAACATATAATTATATAGCACACATTAATACGTGTGCAACGAATTTTGTAACATTTTTCTAAATATATAGACAAAAATCATATAATAGAAGTAACAGGTGCAAACTAAAACTGTCTTGAAATATGTTTAATCTCGGCACAGCTTGAAGCAATAATTTCGACATCGCGGAAAGCCGGGGAAGGCTGGCAACAATGCGGTCCTCTTTAATGACCCGCTTAATGTTGCCAGCTTTAATAAAATGTATCCCATTTTCTTGTACTCTGATACTTTCACATCGAATTTCCAGATGCTGTCTAGTATTTTGAAGTCAAATATTATGATTATCCAAAATTTGAGCCTACTTTCTTTAAAAGCAAGTTAACTTTTTTCTGTACACAAAAAACCCTTTGCTAGCTACAAAGAATCTGCCAAAGCGTCTACCTCAAAATTACGCATCTAAGTCATCCCGCCATCTTCGTCTGAGCCTGCCCTGTCTGCGTCACCCATCTTGCATAATATCTAATGAATCGATTTAAAATCATGTAGTGTTATTCAGTATTTGATCCTTTAAACATGCTTTTTTTATTTTGAGAGCTGTTTGCGATGCAGTGAACATCGTGGGTATCTGAATATCATGAATACTTTTATGCTAATATCAGGAATGGAATACATTTACCGGATATCTCGAATTCATTTAAAATTTAAGCGTTGAAGTTGGTTATTGAACAACACGTTACATATATAATCCATCGTATTAAATGTCAAAAAATTTCAACCCGTCCTTCCCATAACATCGAATAGGTATTTGAAGGTAGTTTTTTGGATTCTTTTTTTATACTTTTTTTGCAGTCCATTTTTTTTATAAAATTGATGTTGAAAACAATGTTGAGCAACCCGAGGTTGCATACGACTTTTATTCAGCAATTGTCGAGTACCTTCGGCGAGCGAAAGCCTTCACAAAACATGAGGCAAAAACGTGGGAGATCGTTTACCCTATTGCGGCTTCAGGCGAAGTATTTATAGCCAATGAGGCTTTGAAAATACCGCCTTTGAAGTATAGACTTTTTTCTTAGGTACTGAAGCTTTCTCGGTACCCTTCTCTCTCCTTCTTGAAGGTTTCTCGGAATCGGAACTAATAAAGGTAATAAATTCATACGTCAGTAGCTTTGAGATTTGCTATGCGATATCCTACACAACACAGTTTATAAAGTTCTATATAATACAGGACACAGGTACATAATTGAGAACCTTTCATATTTCTGACATATAAGAATTAATAAAAAGATCGAGAGAGCTTTGCGACGTGTACACGCTAATATATTTTATTTTATTTATTTTTCTTTCTGTAAACAAATATATAAAGACATAAAATAACCTAAATCTACCTATCCGCGAAAAAAATAAGCTGTCAAAAAAGCCAACCAAAACATCTTTTTTTAATTAGACATCAGACTAAAGTACCCTTCTGCCCTTCCATTGTCTCATAGTTTTGGAGGGGGTACAATTTACAATGAATACATTTTGGAGTACATTTCAATAACTGAACATTAATATTACCTCAGCAAAAATAACGTCGTAATTGTTTTTTTTTTCATTCATTTAAATAACATCATCGACATTCTGCGTCTTAATAAAAATAACGGCTTTTTTTACCATTCAATTTATATTTGGAACTACTCTAATAAAATACATGTTTAATAATACTAATACTAATAAAATACACACTTAACTCAATACAAGTTGCCTGTTACGCTACTGGTAATTTACATTCGGTTCTTATCCTTAGATATAAATATTTCAATATGATTGTTTCCGTCACTATATCTATCTATACACACATATTCTTTCACATAAGTTTCTCGATGTCTTGTAAAAAATATCGGACAACCTCACACAAATCGATCTAGTCCCAAATTAAGCTCAAGAAGGCTTGTGTTATGGGTATTAGACGATGATATACGTACTTATATAGATAAATATATGGGTTACCCTCATCTGGCAGAATAATATTGGTCAGAAATACACTTCGCATAACACGTTTCGCAGAAACACTTTCGGTCGAATGGTAAGATGGCATAAAGGTATAGTTGGCATTACTACTACCTCGCATACGACACATTTAGCAGCACATTGTTTTGTAGAATATCTCTTTGGCCGACTTTGGTTTAGCATAATTTTATGTACCATAATAATCCTATAGCATACGATTACAATAGCATAATTATTTTCTATTAGCAGAAAAGTACGTTAGTAAACTTTACGTAGTAGAATGTAAGCACCGTTAGGTACGACGACGAGCGGTTCGAGGAGCAGTGTTTGGTATCTTGCCGCCGCGGGGCAACTGCCACTAAATTTTTAATCACAACAATTGTAATGCATAAATTAGGTCCTGATTCCACCTTAAGGCAGGTCCGACTTGGATTAGGTTAGGTACGACGACGAGCGAAGTGAGGAGGAGTGTTAGGTTGAACTGAGACCCTAAACGAGCGAGCGAGCCGCGCGGCATCGGCCGGCTACCATACCACTCCATGGACAAAATGTGTAATCACAACAATTTGTAATGCATAAATTAGGTACTGATTGCACCTTAGGGCAGGTTCGACTTGGATTAGGTTAGGTACGACGACGAGCGAAGCGAGGAGGAGTGTTAGGTTGAACTGAGACCCTAAACGAGCGAGCGAGCCGCGCGGCAGCGGCCGGCTACCATACCACTCCATGGACAAAATGTGTAATCACAACAATTTGTAATGCATAAATTAGGTACTGATTGCACCTTAGGGCAGGTTTGACTTGGATTAGGTTAGGTACGACGACGAGCGAAGCGAGGAGGAGTGTTAGGTTGAACTGAGACCCTAAACGAGCGAGCGAGCCGCGCGGCAGCGGCCGGCTACCATACCACTTCATGGACAAAATGTGTAATGACAACAATTTGTAATGCATAAATTAGGTACTGATTGCACCTTAGGGCAGGTTCGACTTGGATTAGGTTAGGTACGACGACGAGCGAAGCGAGGAGGAGTGTTAGGTTGAACTGAGACCCTAAACGAGCGAGCGAGCCGCGCGGCAGCGGCCGGCTACCATACCACTCCATGGACAAAATGTGTAATGACAACAATTTGTAATGCATAAATTAGGTACTGATTGCACCTTAGGGCAGGTCCGACTTGGATTAGGTTAGGTATTCCGCATATGTCCTGTACAACAAGATAAGACAATGATGTCTATCTTGGAATCAAATGGTATTCGGCTTGACAACGTTATGCCGCCTAAAATATTATGCAAAAAAATATCTGCGAAAGTACTATGCGTTTAGAAGACTGTTATGCTCATCAAAATTATACCAATATAAGATTCGGTATTATAAAAATCTGCGAAATGATTTATGCCAAGGCATACTCTGCGTAACATGTTTCTGCCAAACGTTACTTCTGCCAAGTATCGTTATGCAAAACAAATATATGTCAAAAAAGTTTCTACAAGATAATAGTGAACCTAAATATATACTTAAATACATAGAACAACCATGACCCAAGCACAAATATTCGAGTTCATCGCACAAATATTTGCCTTGGCCGGGATTCGAACCCGGGACCGCCGGCTCAGCAGGCAGGTATCTACAAACCACACGCGTCGTAAATATCGCACAACAATGTTCGCAATTGTTTACCACGTTGGCTCGCGACGCCGGCTGCGCCGCCTTAAGCCTGCCTCGCGGCATCTCGGCCGCAGTTATTTCCCCCGAGAGCTGACGGTTTAACATCGCCAAAAGAAAGAGGTATATTACATATTACACCACCTAAAGGTGCGGCTCTATTCGAACCTTGAGGTTCAGGTGCCTCTAATAACCTTGTTTTTTATTTCGGTACTTTAAATTAAATTAACTTTTAAAACAGGGAGCCCTCTGTCTTTTAGAATTATTTTTCGTAAAATGTTTCATTTCGCCGAAGAATCATTTCGTAGAAAGTATTTTTCTTTGCAACCGTAAACTGTTGAAACAATCTCAAATACGGTTGCGGTTAACGGTTGCAAAGAAAATACTGTTGCAAATAAAACAAATTTTAACCTAATCAAACAAAAGGATGATATTTTCAAAAATTATGAAAAATGTACTGCAAAGGAATGAAAATTCCTCGAAATGATTTTTCGACATGATGAAACATTCCACGAAACAAGCAAATAAGTTTCTAGGAGTCAAGGGGCTGCCTGTTTTTGAACACAAATTCGTCTATAATTTCAAAAGTTAATTATATTATATATAAAGTACCGAAATGTGTATAAACTAACTTTATTAGCTCGTTGTTTCACAGAATGTTGGAATTTGTTGGAAAGGTATTTTTTTCCTAATTTTTGTCATGTTTTAATCTAATCTGTACCGTCCAGTTCTGTGTTTACATTACATAATTAACTTGTTTTTTTAGTTTTACACACGCCTGAGGCAGAATTCACATGTTTCATGATTCGATAAAATGTCACCTAATTTGTACACACTTGAATTCTGGCAAATAAATTATTTTCATTCATTCATTCGATAATGTCTGCTACTCATATCGTCAGTTTGTCGTACGGTTTAGTTAATTGGATCCCATCAAAAACATTACATGTAAAAAAATTGCAAGTCTCGCAACCTTCTACCGAAAAAAGTTGTGAGATACAATATAAAACCAAGTCGGTTAATTTATTCAGTACCTATCAAAGTGACCCTTCGCCTATATGACAACTTTGACATACATTTTCACCTTGACCGTGTTAGTACCCGCATTAATATTAAACATATTTATCTTTATCATAAATGTAATGACTTGGCCATCGCACGACAACATAAGTATATAAGAATACGAATAAATCTCCTTTTATTAAAGTGATTATTATATTTTTTGCTTTATTTATCCATACCAATAGATCGGTATGGAGCGGTGCTTATCCAATTCTTTTCAGCTGTTTTTACTATCTCGTCTGCTCATATTTTCTTCTGCCGTCCTCTTTTGCGGGTCGGGCCAGATCCATCTTTTATTTAAGGACGGCCAAGATGAAACAATGAGTAGGAATTTACGTTTGTATGCGTGACGTTCAAAGCGTTAATAAAATTTGGTAGATTTTATTATCATTATAATGTAGAGTGTATTATCGTGTGCGATGGCCAAGTCATTACATTTATGATAAAGATAAATATGTTTAATATTAATGCGGGTACTAACACGGTCACGGTGAAAATGTATGTCAAAGTTGTCATATAGGCGAAGGGTCACTTTGATAGGTACTGAATAAATTAACCGACTTGGTTTTATATTGTATCTCACTACTTTTTTCGGTAGAAGGTTGCGAGACTTGCAATTTTTTTACATGTAATGTTTTTGATGGGATCTCATTTCTTTTTGTAAGTGGTCCTCCTTATTTTTCCTTTAAGGACTACTAGCTGTGTATCCGCAACTGTCTTTCTTAAAGCCCACTCTCTGTCTCTGTGGGCTTTTCTCGAAAGTTTTGATGAAGCGATTTTTGACAAGCCAGGACGGTAATTACTTCTTAGTCTATTATACTCCGAAATTGCGGAGTTTTGCACTTTAACACTACCGAAGTTGACATTAACTAAATGTAAACCACACAGACTTGTCACTCCCTCTCATGATCCATAATGACCCCTCTCATTATAGATAATGATCCTTCTCATGATTCCTCTCATGACGATGGTGATGATGAGGGTGGTGATGATGGCGGCGATGATGGTGGTAGTGGTAATGGTAGTGGTTATTGTGTTGGGGATGTGGTTGTGGTAATGGTCGTGGTGGTAATGTGGTGAGGATGTTGATTTTACAACCATCGTCATCACCATCACCACAAGCATTACCATCACAATCGTCATCATCCATCACCACTATGACCATCACCATCTGAATCAAAACCCCCATCATCATACCTAATCACCATCATTGGCATCATCATCGTCATCGTCATCTTCATCATCATTATCACCATTAATCATCGACAACAACACCATCATCATCATCACCAATCACCACCACCATCATCATCATCATCATCATTACCAACACCTCCCTCACCACCACCAGTCACCACCATCTTCATTACCATCAATACCCCCATCATCACCACCGGTCACCTCCACTCCACCATCATCATCATCACCAACAGTCACCACCATCGTCGTCATCATAATCATCATCATCACCAATACCACCTTCATCAGAATCAGTCACCACCACCACCATCATAATTATCATCACCAACCCGCCCATCGCCACCACCAGTCACCATCATTATCTGAACAATCCAACACCCTCATTACCAACACCAGTCCCCAGCTTCATCATCATCATCATCATCACCAGCACCCCCATCACCACCACCGCCACCAGTTACCATCATCATCATCATCATCATCATCGCTACCATCACGATTCCAACTCACTGCCCCTGCGGGGTGAGGTAACTCAATTCGGTACGGCGATGAGCGTGTCCATTCTGTATGTATTAAGTAATAAGTATTCTGTGCCTGAGAACACCGAAAGTTATATGAACCGCAAAGTTAACTTTGTAATCGTGTATTTTTTATAGGGTTCATAAGGAAATACAAATTTATCTATGCAGCTCGCATAACTGGAAAACTACACGGAAATTTTGTAATGTTTAGGTTTTTTAATGATTTGTATACCAAACCGTAATAGAGCACGAAATTTCAAGCTTGTGTGTCTGCTAGAAGTAACTTAGAATTCGTATGATCATATATAAGTGAGTCAGTGAATCAGTGACAAAATTAAGGAACTTTGACTGGCAATAATTTCTAAACTACTGGTTCAAATTGAATGCAATTTGGAATATGCATAGGTAATATCATGCTCTCCTGGTCATTAAAAATTCAGGCTTCTAGCTTTGTCCGTTATGAAATACTGGGAGTTTGAAAATGGTCTGAATGGCTTCGAGAAAAGGATGTTACGGCGTGCCGGCAAGCGCGTTTGCTCGACTTGGCGGGGGCACTGCCGTGCCCCCAGATATACATAAAACAGTTCTAAGTTAGCCTCCTAAAAACGCCCCTCCTGTAGATCAGATGTCTCTTTCTAGAACTTAAAAAATGGTCCCGCCACTTGAGCTAAAATAGGCTAGGGTGTCCACTGTCGAGGCAGGGCTAGCCTCGACAGTGGACCCCTAGCCCATTTTATCGAGTAATAACGGTAAAGAGGGGAACAAAAGGATCTTTTTAGGGTTCCGTACCCAAAGGGTAAAAACGGGACCCTATTACTGAGACTTCGCTGTCCGTCCGTCCGTCCGTCCGTCCATCCGTCCGTCCGTCCGTCTGTCACCAGGCTGTATCTCAAGAACGGTGATAGCTAGACAGTTGAAATTTTCACAGATGATGTATTTCTATTGCCGCTATAACAACAAATACTAAAAATAAAATAAAATAAATATTTAAGGGGGGCTTCCATACAACAAACTTGTTATACCTATATATATATATATATATAGGTACGGAACCCTTCATGCGCGAGTCGGACTCGCACTTGCCCAATTTTTTATTTGTTTCTACGTCTCACGCCTGATTACAAAAGGAGCCGTTCTATAATATACCAGTATTGTAAACGGCTCTTAAATCTCACTAAACATTAAACATGAAATCTTGGGCAAATTCATTTAAATTGATCTAATTTATTATTGAAATGTAGTGAGATTAGCGGCGGCCGTTCAGGTCTATTCTGTGGTCTTAGTTATGGAACGGGCTTAGTCCTTCGACATTACTATTACACTAACGTCGTTTACCAATGGCGAAAAAGGGAATAAGACCCGTTGTAATCAAAGGCTTTTATATCCATTTACATTTAGGTATTGTGTTCAGTTTGAATAATTCAGGCGTCTTCGCCGGCCAGACTGTTTGCGGTACGTTATGAAATTAGGTATTATCTTTTGATTAAGGAGGTTCTGTGTTCATAGCAGAAATGATAGACCTAAGGCTTGATTTGCAAGAATCCCCCTAAGATAATATTAAGTTATGCGAATATTAAAATTGGGACATGCCGATATTTGTTTAGCTTGATTACACCATGATCCAAAATGTATTGCGGATATGTTTAGAGAACAATTCTACGTAAAATCACAGCTGGGACCTTCACAGCAAGATATGCCTTATGTGGATGTATTACGGGAAAGAGTGGGTTTATGTTTTTCTGCCAAAGAAGTTCAGAAGGCGATTCTTTCTATATCAAGGGGCAAATCACCAGGCCATGACGGGTTAAGCATAGAACATATTCAGTATGCTGGACCTCATATAGCGAGAGTTCTAGCTTTACTATTCAATGTATGCCTTAGTCATTCCTATCTCCCCAAGGATTTAATGAGAACTATAGTGGTCCCAATAATCAAGAATAAAACGGGAAGTCCCTCGGACAAAACAAACTATCGGCCGATATCTTTAGCGACCATAGTGGCGAAAGTTTTTGACAGGGTGCTTGATACACAGCTAAAAAGTCAACTCAAATTGCACGATAACCAATTTGGTTTTCGATCGGGGGTATCGACTGAAAGCGCAATTCTGGGTCTCAAGCACACTGTTAGATACTACACAGAACGAAACACGCCTGTTTATGCGTGCTTTTTAGATTTATCTAGGGCTTTTGACCTGGTCTCCTACGATGTACTATGGGATAAGCTTACAAAACTAAAATTACCTACAGCTTTAATAAACATATTTAAGTATTGGTATGGAGGCCAGGTCAACAGTGTTAGGTGGGCAGGACAACAGTCAGAGCATTATAAATTGGAATGTGGAGTAAGACAGGGTGGGTTGACGTCTCCTACACTTTTCAATATATACATGAATGCACTGATCGAGACGCTGAGTAGTCAGCGCGTTGGTTGCCATGTTGATGGAGTGTGCGTAAATAATCTAAGCTACGCAGATGACATGGTGCTGCTCAGCGCCTCGGTCTGTGGACTTCGAAAACTGCTCAGTACGTGTGAGGCGTATGCGGCTAGTCACGGGCTGGTGTACCTACAATGCCAAGAAAAGCCAGTTTATGGTCTTTGAGGTCAGGTCAAAGGATCCCGGCAACGTACCTCCTATAAAGCTGAATGGAGAAGAAGTAGTGAGGGTGAATCAAGTTAAATATCTAGGTCATCTAATAACGTCTGATCTCAAGGACAACCTTGATATAGAAAGAGAACGGAGAGCCCTATCTATCCGAGCTAACATGATAGCACGACGATTCGCACGTTGCTCCCCACAGGCTAAGATAACGCTTTTCAGGGCATATTGCACAACATTTTATACCTGTAGTCTGTGGGAACGGTACACGCAGAAGGTATATGGGGCTCTCAGAGTGCAATACAACGACGCGTTCCGGGTGCTGATGGGGCTGCCCCGCCGTAGCAGCGCGTCCGGCATGTTTGCCGAGGCGCGAGTAGATTGTTTCCGCGCCACCATGCGCAAGCGTGCGGCTGCCGCCGTGGCTCGCGTGCGGGCCAGCTCCAACACCATCCTTAAAATGATAGCGGACAGACTCGACTGTCCCTATATAAATCACTGTTGCATGCTTCATGTAAAAACTAACACTTAGAATAAGATAAATTGTACTACTAACAAAATGAGTCAAAGTTACTTGAAATAAAAATTATTATTATTATTATTAGAGTATTTTTTTTTTTCAAATAATTACAAAGAAACGAAAAGTCGACAGTCGTCGACAGTAAGCCTTTAGTGAACCGCTGGTAGATATTTGAAATAAATAATAAATGCCCTTCTGGCACATGTGTAACTGTCTTTACACATTAGGCCCATCTGGCATGTATGAACACCTTTATTTTAAATTAATGTTTACAAAATGGGTAGTTTGCACAAATGTAACTTTGACAGAGAAAAATTGTGTTTTTCTCAGTCAACCTTTGACAACGGTATCTGTAAAGGTACTGAAACGTCAGGGAGGCTCAAATAATTAATATACGCGATATAATCCGTTTAAATTGTTTTATTTAAACAAATATCTACTTAAAACAAAGCTCGTATCTCAGTATCAATATACAAACTAGATACGAGATTTTGAAGTGTAGTGATAGACATTTCAGTGAGTGGTTGTCACCAGGCGTTATATTAATGCTGTGAGCAAAAATGTATAATGTTTTTGGACGCCCTGATATTTAATTAATGAACTAACTGGGGTTTGATATAATGATATTTCAAATGTAAATTTTTCTAGCTGTTGGGGCAGAAAGGTTCTTGAGTGGCGACCGCGGGCCAAAAGATGCAGCATAGGAAGGCCCCCAACATGGTGAACCGACGACCTGGTTAGGATCGCGGGTAGAAATTGGATGACTTTGAATTGCAAGACCGATCGTTGTGTAGAACTTTGAGGAAGGCCTTTGTTCAGAGATCCCTAGATCGGATACAAATAAAAATACGTATTTTGCATTTCAAATAGAGAACTGAAATATGAAAAAGATTGTTGGACGGTACTAATAAGAATATTGAGATTTCTCGAAAATTCTCATCCCCAGGGAAATTCGTTTCTCAAAATTACGACCCGGTCTTTGACTCCAAAGTCATGGTTAAAATTTAATCAAAGCTATTCGGCGGAAAATAAATGATGTTATCTCTGAGCCGGAAGCCGGGCCAGTCGCCGGATCCGGAAAGCAACTTTTATAACGTTAGTTAAACTTCCGTTTCCGGCGCTTCGGTGGATCATTCTAATATTTATCTCGCGTAATTTTTGCGGGGATATGGAAGCTTGTGTTTTTTCTGCTTTGTGAAAGGGATTTTATTCAACTTCTCAACCGACTGATAAAAGAGGTTGTTATATTTTTAGGGTTCTGTACCCGTATAAGCAACAAATACAGAACGGGCGGAGACTTTAAATAAATAAATAAGAAACATTAAGGAATAATCTATCACAAATCGACCTATTCCCAAACTAAGCAACACTTACACTATGGGGTGCTATGGGTGATTTACGTAATAAATAAATACATATATAGATAACATCCATGACCCAGGAACAAATATTCGAGTTCATCACACAAATATTTGCCCTAACCGGGATTCAAACCCAGAAACGCCGCGCAGGCGCAGTAGGCAGGTTCACCACAAACTGCGCCAACCGCATCGTAAAAACGCGCGTCGCGTTTCTTGTGTCGACAAAGAAAATGTTTAATCCATCGATCAGCTCGCTTCATTAGACAAATAGTGACAAATCACTGACCTGTGCATCAAGTAAACACCAAAAACAAATATAAAATCTAATGTAATCTAATCTAATAATGAAATTTATTTGTATAATGAATATCTACCGTATAATTAATGACGTGCAAAATGTAATTGTGATTTTTACCATTAAATTCTGTATTCTGTAGGGGCAAGATCTAGGGCACAAGAAATTAGGAACGTCCAATTTAACAACTCCTGATGTATAGGTTTTCGAGTTACGTATCCGTTCGTCAAGTGAGAAATTCTTCGTAGTCCGAATTCTGCAATTTCTGGTTTTATTTTTTTTGTCCTTTGCCGGCGATTTTCCTCTCCACCGCGCCCGAATGCGATTTGTCTCGGCGATCATGGTTCCTTCCAGTTTTTTCTATCGGTAATAGTTCTTTTTATTCGTTTTATTGGCGCGGGAAAATCCCAATGAGCAAAAAAGTCGTATAAGGAATCATTTACTCAGCTTAAGATCGAGTAACAGCTGAATTAATGTTTCCAAATCACTCAATAGTGGTATAGTAGTGATTAATACGACTGTTCAGTAATTTTCACTAAATAGTGCTATAAAGAGGTCGAATAAACGTTTTTAGCACCATACTATAGCACCTTTACACAATATATTGAAAGAAGTGGAATAAACGTTATCAAATTACTTTATCTCAGCATTGTGTGCTATAAAAGTAGTATAACAGTCATGAAATAGCTAATTCGCAACGATGGTCGCTTTTATACCACCATTATTCGACATTCTTGTTTTGTGTCCATAAATGTGCTGTAAAAGTAATCTATTTACTAAAAAGCGTCGTGTTGCTTTAACTGCACGCTTATGTCACTAGTCCTATAAACTTGTGTGGATTGCCTTTATTGCACTTTAAGTGGATTCAGTAACTCTTATACCCACTTTACTCAGCTAAGAGTGGCCTAAAAGAGGCCCGAAAATCATTTACAGCGCGTATCGTCCATTTTATTGTATTAAACGCGTTTAGTATACTTAAAAGTGAAAATGGATAAAAAACAATGGAAAAAGCTGAAGAGAAGTGGTGCTTTTCGTAGGAAAGTTAAAAAAACCCTTGATGAGATGAAAACATCTATTCAATTCTCCAATGCCAACTTACCGTCAATGACTGGGTCAAGTGCGAACTCTGTTAATATTTTGGGTGATTCCGTAGCTTCAAGTTCCACAAGTAACAACGAGACGGATCGAAATTTCCATAAAATACCTGAGAACATTTGTGTCTCGTAGTCGGAGAGTAAAAAATGGAATATTCGTTCCGGAATATCATTTGTACTTGCACCACATCCGTAACATCTTTCTATTAGTACAAAATGGGTTTTTTTCCAAGGCCATCTCATATAATTAAGTAGCTGTATATCATTCATAGTTATAAATTTATCCACATCCAAGTATATCGGCATTATCACTGAAGACAAAAAACAAAAATAGCGATAATGTAGGTAAGTTGTTTGTAATGTAACCTAGTACCTAGTTTTAATAACTGCCACAATATATATGGTTTTAGCCATATACCAAATGAACCCTAAAATACAATTTCAATGGCGGCATCAAGTGCTATAAAGATAATTCAATCACCTTTATTCGAGTTAAAGTCGTAATAGTTCGAAGTAAAGGTGAAAGACAATAAAATATTTTCTTACTTTTTATTTTTGATTAATATTTATTATACAAAATTGAAAAAAACGTGAGCGCTTAAATATATACGAACTATCATCTCAGGTTTTATCAGTAAAGTTATTTGCGCATGCCGTTCGCTACGATTACCACCAGCGTAGACACTTTTTTATAACGTTAGGGCAGTGTGTTATAATTATTATGAAGTAATATTAAAATACCATATTTACCTTGTCGATGTTTACTGTCACATATATTTGTCAGGCAGCTAATATGTAAACACGTTTGAACAACAAACACAGATAGCGAATTAAAGCAAATAATTCACTCTTTCTCGGCTTAAAGGTGGAGTAAAAGCAATTCAGATTCTTTTATACGACTAAATTGCTGAATAGAAGCAATCTGGTAACTTTTATATATACAGATTAATCGAATAAGTGCAAAAATTTTACCTTAACAGCACTAATGGTAACTTTTTAGCTTTTAGTCAGCTTTTATACAACTGTTTTTAGTTTTTTAACTGCAATTACAGAACTTTTACAGCACTTTAGGCTGAATAATGTGCGCCCAAATCGCGTTGAGTAAACGTTTATAGACCCCTTACTCGATTATTTTGACCACCTTTATAGCACTAATTAGCAAAAACAGAAACGTGCTCTCGACTTTTATAGCACATATTTTTGCTAGTTGGGATGTTTCCTCGGATAAAGAGAGGATTTAGTTTTCGTCTCGCAGAAGTATTGAAATAAAGTCACTTGGTATTTTATGATAGACGACGTGGTATGTTAATCTACGGTTAGATAATATAATCGTCAACTGTTTTACACAGAAAATCGGCCTTATCTTTGAATGACATTGCAATATTACAGAAATGTACATTTCTAATGTTTTCTTAACTACTGTTAAAAAGTACACAATAAGATGTAAGAACCGAAAAAATCGCGTTCATGTGCAAAATTACTTACTTAATAAATAATGACACAAAGGTAACTTAAGAAAGAAAAATTGAATGCGATCCACTACAATCCAAGCGGGATATGAACCCGCGACCTCTGCGTTTCCGGCGCATTGCTCTTCCAACTGAGCTACTTGATCGCTACGTCAATCACACCAAATCTTTCATCCCTTAATTCTTTACGCTACTGGAGCGCCCTCTGCGTCATATATGTTTTTTGAAATGCTTATGCGCATTCGCGGGTTCATATCCCGCTTGGATTGTAGTGGATCGCATTCAATTTTTCTTTCTTAATTTACCTTTGTGTCATTATTTATAAAGGTAAAAATGTGGTATTACCACATAAAAAATATGAATGGATCAAAAGATTCTATACAAATATTACTTACTTAATTTACGCTTAGCAACATAGATAACATTAAATGATAGCTTTTGTTTTGGACCCTTTTTTTTTTTTTTTTTGGTACTGTCTTATAATTAGGTTGGTCAATAAACTGGCCACTTACTAATTTGATGAAGTTGCAACCTGACCCGAAGAGTAAAGTTGCAGATAGAGACAAAGAGAATGCCTGCCACAGAGTGAACAGGACTTTGAATTTCCCAAGTAAAAATCTAACCTTCTGCAGGCTATTGCTGAATTTGCCCTCTACAATACATTCTGGGCCCAAAACGAACGGCAATATCGCGCTCCTGGCGAATCTCATAGTCAGGCGCCCGGACTTTACGATGCTTAAAAGCCCTCAAGAGAGGTCTATACCTAATAGAAGGGTTGCCAACAGCAACCGGCAAGGCGACCGTCTCCTCACAGCCAATGTCAGAGTCAACGTCAACGTCAGATGGAATACGATTCAGTTTTTTATAATGAAGCCGGCGGCGGAGACGATCTCTCAACTCAATATCAATCTTAGGTACAGTAACTTAAAATTTAAGAGGAAACTCATCTTAGGCATTTTAGGTAAAGTAAAATTTTAACTGATCGTCGATAAAAGTTTTTAAATGTGTACACTATATTAACAAATTTGTTATTGTTTCAGGTAAATTAAACGACAACTACAAAAAATGGAAATAGTAAGTTCTAGAATATGAAAAAGGAACCGTTTTTTCACTAATGTCGTGAAAATCAAGGTACAAATCTACACTGTATAGAACTATCTAAAAAACTAGAAATAGCTATCTCCATGGAACGTGTTCTAATGCTGACTTGTACTCAACTTAAATCAAGATGCCTAAATGAAAAACGTCAAGATTCAAGACAACGTTCATCAACAAAAGACATTGGTGAAAATAGAAAAGTTTCAAGAATATTTTTTCAAGTCAAGATGACATTGAAATGAGAAAGAGAGAGAAGTAGGCAGAGCCTTGCGTGTGCTCTTATTGGTAGTGGAGTTGATAATCTATCATAAGACACACGCGGCTCTATCTAGCTTCTGCAAATCATCAGAACAAGAAGAAAATAGAAGAAGGAAAGAAGATGAAAAAATAACGAAGATGAAGATGAAAGATGCGAAGATTTATTATAATAATAATAAAACTGTAGAAATTAAATTTCGTATTAAGGCGTGAGGCAATGTTTCTACTAGCTACTACTACTCTTCTTACATCTTATTCAGAAAATAGGAAAACTCGTATAATATTTATTAAATCACTGCATACATTTTTTATGTCATTGTCCCAAAACACGGGCCCATTAGCCAAGTGGCCGCTTGAGACCTTAGCCAGTACAGTGCAAAAATTGAAGGACAGTCGCATCAGGCCTTAAAGTCAATATGATATAAAAAAACCTTACTAATATTAATAATAGGTATAAACGTGAAAGTTTGTGAATATAATTGTATGTTTGTTACTGAAAAATAGTTGGTGATTCGTTATTTATTCGATATTTCTAGTTCGAATTACCTTTCTACACTAGGGAACAAAATAGATCTTTGTGCACAGTTTTTTTTTTATGAAAACTAATTCTCTGATCATTTCGCAATAAAATAATTGCGTGCCAAGGACTACACAACCCTTTAGTTTAAATCGATACCGCGACATCCTCTCGCTTTGTCGAGTCGGCCACGGTTGATATATTTAGAACAAAGCCTCCCGTAGGTAAATTGCCTACAAACACAAAGCCCACTTGGTATTAGTCCCTCATTTGTACGAACCTTTCTGATAAGACGGTCATTTATCGTGCTCGGCGACGTTAAGACGTTTGGATCCGATATGTTGTAGCAACTAATATTTGCACTATAAATATATACAGAGGTAGTGAATAATACTTTTCCATCGTATTTTGTCGGGTAAGCTCGTTTTAATATTTCCATCTCAACTTTTTCACCGAAGTTGATAGAAAAAAACACGCTAAAACGAACTTGGACAAAATACGATGGAAAACTATTATTCACTACATCTGTACACATATTTATTGTGTGTAAACATGTATGTATCATTGTATATAAAGTAGATAATGATATATACATATTTATAGAGCATTTACTTGTACCCTAGATGCTCTCTGTACAAGTCGATTTCTGATTTGCGCCAACTTCTAGTATCTCTGTTTGTTTGACTGGTAGATTTGGCATGAAGTCCACCATTTGTACTGACCTTTGTTAGGTTCAATAAAGTAAATAAATAAACCGTTTAAGATATTAACCCTGTGAAATGCTTGTAATTTTTTTCTTTGTATTGTTATGATATTATTTAATTGTAAACTAGAAGATGGCCGTCACTTCGCCCGCGTTTAATTTTTTTTTTGTGTTTGGTTAAACAGTTATAACTAAGCATCGGACTTAACCAGAAGCACAGTAGGACTTTAGAGAGCTATGGAGCCGACATTAAAGTAAAATTCATACTCATACTCTCTCATTTATTGCATTCCAAACTACCTCTACGGTTATTGCGGTTAACATTCCCAAGCATTAAATGACTAAAATTATACATTTTTTTTACAATATTAGAAACCAATAAAACAAAAAGCAACCCAATTTACTCCAGAAAATATGGAAAAAGTCGCAAGCATTGACGTTTTTTTATGATGACGAAAAAAACAATGCCTACACAAATTACTTAGTTCTTTGATATTCTTCTGACTTTGCCCTTTGACTATACAATTTAAATTGCAAATTAAATACACTTATGAGTATGAGTATGAAATGTATTTTCATTTTAATATCGGCTCCAAGGTCGATTGCAAAAAAATTGTACATAGTTAAGGCCTTTAATTAAAACAACGTTAATTGATGCCTTTGTGTGACGAAAGTTACCCATACATTTTGTATGACTAACTTTCGTCACACAAAGGAAGCGATCGTATTTTATGTTAACCAAACTTTTAACTATGTACAATTTTTTTGCAATCGATCCTCCATAGCTCTCTAAAGTCCTACCGTCTCGT
The DNA here is from genome assembly GCA_947623375.1 of Apotomis capreana. Taxonomy (NCBI): domain Eukaryota; kingdom Metazoa; phylum Arthropoda; class Insecta; order Lepidoptera; family Tortricidae; genus Apotomis; species Apotomis capreana. Next base: position 2,040,301 of record OX392511.1, read on the forward strand.
CCGTATAAGTCCGATACCTAATTATAACCGTCTTTGGATGCTCAACTATCCCTACACCAAAATTTGTCAAAAATGGCGCCGAGCGCCTACACAAATCCTGCATCGCGCTGTTAATATTTTTAAGAACGTATAAGTATAAGTTAGAGAGAACAAAAGGTCGAGTGAATACAAAATATGTGGTGCAGAAATTTAATAAATACGAATAGATATGTGAAGTTTCATTAGGTTTAACTAGCGTAATAGTGTGTTAGTTAACCACTATACGTTGATTTATAACGCAATCACGATTAATTTTGCACCGGCGCTTTATGTTTGCCATCATACAGTAATCCAGAAACCAATAACCAATTTTATACGTGGCATTCATCAATCCGTAAATACCGAAACCGCAACAGTTGAAATGCAATCGAAAACGTCGAGGGCAATAAAGAAAATAATCCAACTCTCTGTTTAAATACCATTCGTATGTTCCGACCGCATTTCAATCCGGTTTAATCTCATCTTGACCGGCCTGCGAGCCGGATAATGGTCTGTGTTACCGGTTTGGCGATTTACCGGTTCGACAGCGTTGTCGGTATTAACGAGCGACCATTTTCGGTATTTCGATAATTGTTGGGCTTGTTGCGATGTTGGTTTTGTTAATTTTAAATCAGTATATTAATTTAAAATTAAACGAGTTTCACAGAAAACTTAATCGCGTTCAAAAGGTGTTTATTTAATTACCTCGACGTTTCGAACGTGACGTTACGTTCATTTTATCAAAGGACGTCGAGGTAATTAAATAAACTGAGCAATTTTTCTGACGTTTGTCTACAGATAGATAAGAGAGTATTATTGGTGAGTAAGAGAGACAGCTGTCGGTGCCGTTTCGTAGCATTATTTGAAATGTTAAAAAACCTTGCACTCTGTAGTGAATTAATAATATTCAAAGGGCTTTAAATATGTAAGCATAAGTCTACCTATAATACAGCGATGTTCGATACAATATATACATATGGCACTATGTTTGTCCACCACGTGTATCCAGTTGGCGTACAAAATAGGACAATTGTTGTTCTTAAATAGGTACTAAGCAAAAAAAAAACATCTAATTATAATTATGTACAGATGGTGTCAGTATTTAAATACCCGTACCGGTGTGTGTGCTACGGCGTAGCACTCGTAGAGCTTAATTGTGCCGCGTAGAATTTCGTAGAGCTTCGTAGAGTAATGTTACAGTAACTATTACAGTTATTTTTGATTGCTGGTGTCTAAGTACTAAATACTATTACATATCCTCATAATATATGTATCTCTCTCAGTTTATTTTAATTTCATTAATCATTAAGTTGATTTGGACGCAAAGAATCTCAATTTAGACTGGAAAACTTAACTCACTTAAAACTTACAGTTGAGTCTCTAGAATAAAAACTTGCTGCATAGACCGAGTGAAGCAAGTTCTGAGAATCGTGAAACCGTCTACCTCCAGCGAGTCAAGTTACGTGAGGGTTTGTAGAAATGCTTGAATTTGCACGAGCGAGAGCGTGCAGTTTGTTTACACTGCACTCTGCCAGCTGTGAGAAGTTACGGAGATAGCCGTGACTTTGCGCGACAGCGGCAGCGGTGCGCGGTACGTCGCTCTCACTCGTAAGGCCGCCGCGCTCGGATCTCTCGCTTGCTCCCCGCGCCACTGGTCGTGCAAAGTCATGGCATCTCCGGTAGTTCTTTGAACGCTGAACAGTCTATCATGCCCACCACGCCAGTAACGTCTAAAACTGTCAGCTATTGTATACTTCGATAATGAATATTTGGAATCGTTTTTTATTGGCTCATCTGTAATAAGCCATATTGCGTTCCTTATGACAATAGGGAATAGATAGAAATTGACAAAAATCTTCCTTTCCTTTGCTTCAGTTACTTTACAGTAACCGTTGTGTTGACGAGCTACTGAAACGTCAGGAACGCTCAAATAATGAATATACGATTTTTTTTTTATCTATTAATTAAGGAGCTTTGATCATTTTTATGAACATGCCAGCTCCAGCAGGCCTAACACACAACATCATTCATCTAAAAGAAATAGATAAATAAAAACACATACCGTATAAACTTAAAAATAACATGTACATAATTCGTTTAAATTGTTTTATTTGAACATTGCTTTACAGATTTATGAAACATGTAATGTCCCATTATTTTTAATGTGGGTATTTTTTTATACACCACATTTTTTTTTGTATTGAGCCTATGATACAAAGGTTAAAGCACAAAGAAAATTTTAGAGGTACGCCTTCATCTGGCGGCAGAGATCGGAATTCAGACCCCATAATCCGGTAATCCAGAGGTACCGGGTTCGGTTCCCGGCTTCTTCCGCCAGGTTACCCATTTCAATTTTTCTTTGTGTTTGGATCTTTGCATCAATGGTTTATTGCTTTATAGGTCCAAAAGTTCACATTTGTTGATTTTCTAGAAGATGCTCAACAACACAAACAAAAATGTTAAGTCGCATAGAAGTTTAACATGGATGAATGCAAATTATCCTAAATCGGTGAGTCAGTAATGCACAAGGCGGTGCACGACTCACGTCAGCTGTAATTGAGCTTTTCGGAGAGACGGGGCTTTCGCGAACAGCTGAGTCACTCGTGTGACGTCTTTGAAGCTAATATTCGTTTGCGAGTTACATGTCACTTTGAAAGCGTGCCAGTTCAGCTGAAATGGAACGGGTTTTCAATTGATTTTCGTTTATGTACGTTGTTGCCGTTTGTAGGGAAAATTTTGGTGTAAGACAAATTCATATTTTTCCAAAGGCCTACATAACATTCTATATATCATAATATTCCACGGCATTCATAATGCATTATGAATGCCGTGGAATATTATGCAACACTAACTAATAACTCTTATAGCCCATAACATACATCAGCGTTAGTAGCTGAAAATGAAGACATTACCATTATTACCATGTTATGATAATCCAGTTCTATCTCCTGAATAAACGCCGCATAATGGCTGGAGCGTAGTTTAAACCGTCACTAAAGTAAAATAACACCGCACCGGCAGCGAGCACTGCCTGCTTAGGGTTCTCCTCCCAAGAACCCTTTGACCTTATATGCTTTATTTGTGAATAGCCTTTGATGAGGTTTTCATCCGATACTAACTGTTGATTGATTGTTTTTTTTTTATGAAATTCAATAGTACAATAAACTTTCTAAGTATCTGTCAAACTGCACATCAGTTTGTTGGCAGAAAAATATACATACCATTGTACATTTTACTATAGAGTAATATCGCGTTAACTACAAAAAGTACAATTTAAATGTTACCAGATTCTTTCAACAATTAACAACAATATTGCTACTCGATAACAAGGAAAACACAGCATGAAATCAACAATCCATACTAATATTATTAATGCGAAAGTGTGTCTGTCTGTCTGTCTGTCTGTTACCTCTTCACGCTTAAACCGCTGAACCGATTTAGATGAAATTTGGTATATAGATAGTTTCAGTCCCGGGAAAGGACATAGGATACTTTCATCCCGAATAAATATAGTGTTCCCGTGGGATGAGCGGGGTAACACCGCGGGGCACAGCTAGTCGAGAATATTTCAAACAGTGTTAAGTTTAAACTAATTTCATTACTTTATTTTCACCAACATCTATTACCTTCTTGTATTTGATTATACGGACTAGGTTTATAATATAATATCGATTCTCAAGTTAAACTATACCTACAAGACAGCAGATACGTGGTTAGAACAAAGCGAAGTTAAATGGCCTCAAAAAAGGATTCCAACTATAAAAATGACTGTCTTCGGTCGCAAAACCCAAGTCTTAGTCCGTTTCGCGCTTGCCGTCTTACATAGAAGCGAGCTCTTTGACGGAGTGCGCTCATCTGTTCCGCGTTTTATGCTCTTTCTTTTTGCCCGCCTCTGTCTTTGCTAATACATTATCTTACTTAGTATGTACGGTGCTTTGTGTTTTTACTGAGACGCGGTTTGAAGGCCGAGGTCGAATGGATGTAAGAAAGAAAAAGTGTTCGGGATGAAATGGGAGGAGACGGTAAATATATCACTAGAGGAGCAATCTTTTTACAAATACATTAACGGGAATAGACATCGTTTCTTTAAATATACACGACAATTGTTTTTACGACACACAAGTAGGTATTTATTAGGGGGTTTTTAATGAAGAAACAGTTGGCAATTGACTTTGTTAAAATGTATGTTTTCATACTGTCGTATCTTTAATCCATAAAAGCTATCCGTTCAGCTACGCGAAAGTAGGCCGCGAGTCACGTAGCAGCACGGATAGCTGTCCCTGATGAAGAGCTCTATATGGGTTCGAAACATGTCGTTCTTGACAATTTTTATGTTTTCATATTACGAAACATCATAATTATTTATTTGTATAGAATCTTTTTATCGATTCTATATTTTTTATGTGGTAATACCACATTTTTATTTTTATAAATAATGACACAAAGGTAAATTAAGAAAGAAAAATTGAATGCGATCTACTACAATCCTAGGGTATGGCTAATGCGCAATAAGCATTTCAAAAAACATATATGACGCAGAGGGCGCTCCAGTAGCGTAAAGGATTAAGGGATGAAAGATTTGGTGTGACTGACGTAGCGGTCGAATAGCTCAGTTGGGAGAGCAATACGCCGGTAACCCCGCTTCGATTGTAGTAGATCGCATTCAATTTTTCTTTCTTAATTTACCTTTGTGTCATTATTTATAATCATAATTATTTCTTATTAAATGTATTAATTTAAAAGACGCAACAATGTACGTTTTATGTAATTGACTTCTCTTGAAAATTATCATTTTTATAGAATTTTCGAAGATGGTTTTTATTGGTAGGTATTAGAAATAAATAGGTAAAGGAAATGTATTCATATTAAAACAATATTTATTCATCGTTATATATACAGTTAGTTACAAAAAAAAAACAAATTAACTTTGAATATGATCCCACTCAGCATAATGCCGCAGCAAGCTTTATTAAGTCAAACCTATAAAATATTAGTTACTAAACATTATTTCCAAAGTATACTTGGCCTCGTACTGTGTGACTCAAACTCCGCTGACAAATAAGGTTAAACAGTGTAACACGGGTTTCGGGGCGGCGTCGCGCTGGCAGCAAATCGCCAGATCGCGTGATTCGCCACCAACTTAAAATTCAGCCGCGCTAATTTGAAGTGTGTAATACGAGCATGTATACAGATTGGGGCAAAAATCAGGTCGACAGTGTCTGATTCCAACCTTGGGCAAATTCAATGTTTCTAATAAGACATCTGTTCGAAATATCACTATTGAGTGCGAGACCGTCGTATTAGCAATGATGATAAAATAAAAAATGTTAGATTTCACGATTTTTTTGTTTATGAGACAGATTTCATCCTGAACAATAATCTTATCGATTAGATCATGGTTGGTTCAATTCCTGGCTGAGCCAAGATAATTTTAAATCTTTGAATTTAGTTTTGTTTCTTTATACGTGAAATGAGCTTAATTACTCAAGGATGTTTCCCTCCGGGTCCCATATTTTTATTCCACACTGTATTCACGTTAATAGCAAAAATATGAAAGAAAAAGTGAAAAAATAAGAAAGACAAATAAGAAAGAAAAAGTTACGTACGGGCCATCGTTCAAGTGGCTATATATATCAACGTCAATCGATCGAAGAAAATGGCGCGTTTCATTAATTTCCATACAAAATGTTTGCGTCCAGCTTTAAGTGAGATCGAACAATCACTCTTAGAGTAACTTTAATCAATCTTAGAGTTAAGTGCTGTCTAGACTATGCGATCTTTTCGTATATTTAGTGATGATTAGATTAGATTATATTTATTTCACACATATAGGGATACATTATAAATTACACATTGTCAATTTACACGAATCTACACGACGGTGATCGTCAACATAATAAACAAATTAAACAAATTCAGCAAGTCATAATTCATTAGATAATTAAGTAAAAACAATGTCAAAAAATTTCAAATAATATAACAATTTAAATAATGTCGAATAAATCCATACTAATATTATAAATGTGAAAGTGTGTCTGTCTGTCTGTCTGTCTGTTACCTCTTCACGCTTAAACCGCTGAACCGATTTAGATGAAATTTGGTATGGAGATAGTTTCAGTCCCGGGGAAGGACATAGGATACTTTTCATCCCGAATAAATGTAATGTTCCCGTGGGATGAGCGGGTAACACCGCGGGGCACAGCTAGTATGTCAATAAATTCACTTAATATACAAATTAAATGTCAACAGTCACCACAAAGGATCGTCGCCTACACTAAAATACAAAACATTTTATCTAAATATGTCAAGATAATCTTTAACCGATGGATGACCGATATAATTGATCTTTAGATTAGTAACAACTGGAAATTGCTGTCACATTTGACAACAGTACCTATAAGCGCAACCGGAAAAATGAAGAGATACTGGGTGGGGCGGAAATTGAAACCGTGCCAGCCCATTTTCATTAAAATATCCCATTAATAGCAATCGCAAACTACACTTTCCATGTACAGTAAAGGAAACTGATACGCCCTTTGACCTTTATTGTCATTTTGAGAAGAACGAGTAAGGTAGGTCGTGTTTTAATTTCATTGGCTGTACAATGACAATAACACATTTCAGTTTCATTCAATGGAGCCAAAATTACCACGGTGATGAAATTCGTTTTTTTTTTTTAAAACGTACGTTTAAATCGTTAGTTAAAAACACACTTTACATTTGCGAAAAAGTTACTAGGATAACACTATTGCACCTTGCAACCTATTCGGAGGCAATTACGACAAGCGCTATTAATTGTAGACCCATCTGCGGAATCGGCCGCTTGCGCGAGTTTGACAAGCCCTTGATTGATGGTTCTACCAGCACTACGAGTAGGCCGAATCTCGTCTTTAAAACGAAAGAGTGACAGTGGCATCCATGCAAGATCGATACCGGCGTGATGGAGTTTATTTAATTGTTGGTAGTATAATTGAGTTTTTATAACTAATGACACAAAGGTAAATTAGGAAGAAAAATTTAATGTGATCCACTACAATCTCAGCAGGACTCAAACCTGCGACCTCTGCGTTTCCGGCGCATTGCTCTCCTAACTGAGCTATTAGATCGCTACGTCAATCACACCAAATCTTTCATTCCATAATTCTAACGCTACTGGAGCGCCCTCTGCGTCATATGTGCGTCACATATTTTTTGCAAGTTATACTACTTATTATTGTAAGGGGTCTTTAGATTAAAATATTAGTTAACATAAAATACGATACAAAATGTATGGGTAACTTTCGTCACACAATGGAATCAATTAATGTTGTTGTAATTAAAGCCCTTAACTATGTAATTTTTTTTTGCAATCGACCCCTAATTCGATTGATATTGACAAATATCACCTAGCCTATTAAACTGGCTCTATCGCGATATTTTTTATTTTATTTCATTGCCTGACTTTATTTGACTTCATAGTCTGAGACCATGGCACGTGAAATCGTGTCGAAACATGACAATGAAGGTAAAAAAATATCGCGATATACCCGATGTGTAATACGTGCCCATCTCGTTCCCGTTTGAGATTTGGCCCCTGTGACGTAGTTTATGTTGAACAAATGGCAGATGTGCTATGGTCGTTTGCCGTCGGATCGGATCGGCCATATTGTTTGTCGGCTGATCCGGCGGCGGTCGCATTATTCAGGCAGGTGATGGTTGGCTGATGTGATCACGCTGATATATTTGCTGAAAATAAATATGTTTCATTTAAATAGCGCATCATTTCATTTATTTTCCTATCGACGTATCCCTTTCGAGGGGAGGAGCGGAACGTCCGCCATTTGTACTTTTAGGTTTGTTTTTTGTGCAATAAAGTTTAAACAAATAAATAAACAATGCGCAGAACCGGTGAGAATATTATTACACACATTATTTGTTTGTGACTTTTATGGTTTTAATAGCATTTTTTAAAAGTTACATAGATAACAATCTAACCAATGAAACTTGAAAATATATTTTGAGATTCTAATTGGAAAGCTACATTTCTTCTTGAAACGAGATCTTCAAGTCATTATCATTTGTTGATAGATCAGAACATGCACTTGTAACAACACAGTTCGCCGAGCCGAATATTCCCCGACTTCAAAAAGGGAAGTTCTATGTTTTACTGTATGTAGGTATGTTTTTTTAGTATGACGCTCGCCCAAATGTTCTTATCGAACAAATAATATTACACATTATTCTCTATTCTCTCACTACTATCAGTCGCCTTTGCACCACTACCTATCACAATCATACAATTTTGTAACATGATTAAAACCTGCTAAAGTTAGTGTCTGTTCTATATTGAGTTAACTCATAAATCTCCTAATACTTGACAATAAGTTTTCGTCAGTGATTGAGTTTATTTCGTCCCTGGTTAGATGAAATCGAGGCGGTTGTGGAGTCGTCGAGTAGAACTTTGTGAGCCGATTAGGAAGTTTCTGTATTCTGAAGAAGATTAGGCTGTTGTATGATTAATGGAATATCAGGCTTTTGTTATTTGTTGTGGCATTGAAAGCGTTACCTATTGGTAAATGGAACGTTCTTCATTTTCAACAACAATGGCTCCAAATGATTACAATGAAGCGAAAGAATTGAAAATTTTAATAGTTCAGGCAAGCTTCGGCCCTGCGTCTTCAACGGCTTTCCGAGCCAACACGGGTGTTCTACCTATTGGACCAATAAACCTGACGCGAGAGCCATTGAAATTTCAAATGTGGCATCGTAGCGTCATCTACCGTAAAGATTCAGACTTTGTGATTGGCACCATCATCTCAAATTATGTTTAGAATCTATTAAATCCCAAGTATATATTTTACGATGACGTCACTATTCGGTATGACTTTTACTGCAAAACGGCAAGGACAAATGAAAGCCGAAAAATTAGATATGAATAACTTTTGAAATGTGTTTTTGGTGGTATAAGAACCCTTTTCCCAAACGTAGTTGGGAATTTATTTTTATTTACATGATCGTAACAAATGGTGTATCCGATTTCGGGATCGTACATTAAACGTACTTGTTCGACTGAAAAGCTCCGATTTAAGCACTATTGAAAAAGTTCTGTCAATTTATTCTGAGGATGCATGCAATATTTGATCAATAAGAATATCACAGTATGTCACGTGATTGAAATCAACGAAACGCCTAGCCGGGAGTAATTCCGGAATACACCGAACCACGGAACAATTGCATCCGACAGCGACAGGGCTTACGTTAACGCCACGTGACATGTGTTACTGATGATGTTCGGAACAAGCATATTGGATGTGTATTTGTGTAAGGTATGCAGACAAATAGAGCCTGAGGCTCATATCAACGTTAGACACTGACGGCGCGACGTTCTACTTTGGCTATATACTGGAATTACATTGTCTTATTCATTGAAAGTAATATTATTTTATAATTTTATGTCCCTACATATTAATATCACGATTGGAAAGATGCAGCCCTGTGAATGACGGACAGGCAGACAGGTACTAAGGGTAAGGATATTTCGTAACATACCGTGGTTCTAAAATGCGTGGAGCCACCAATTGTATTCTTTTATTCAAAATCAAAGTCGAAATCTGAAAATATATTGCGCTACATGTTGTTGCTTAGTTTGGGACTAGGACGAATTGTAATAGTTATTTTTGCATTATTTTATATTTATTTACTAATGTAACCTTGTTACTTATTACTAAGCGTACTTGAGTGCAACACAGTTAACAAACAAACAAATGAAGGGAACTAACAAACACCCCTAACACGAACTGCAAACCCGTAGCTTTCATCGACAGCGACAGTTGACGGGTTCCGTGGAGCCCGAGGCTAACGTGCCCGCATTGTTTATATTTTTTATGTTGTTTTGGGTTTTTGGGACCACGCGGTTGGCACAGTGGTAAAGGAGCTGCCTACTGAGCCGGTGGTCCTGGGTTAGAATCCCGGCAAGGGCAAATATTTGTGTGATGAACTCGAATATTTGTGCCTGGGCCATGTTATTTGTATTGATCTATATATAAGTATGTTTATTTTCGTCTTGTGTCTATAACTCAAGCCTATACTGTTGGACTAGATCGACTTGTGTGAGGTTGTCCGATTTATTTATTTCTTATTTTCGTACGTTCCGTTGTTGCTGTTACAACAAATATAAATATTAATTTTACTGTGTCAGTAAAAAAACCCATTTATTACATGTACTTTCAGGAAAGTGTATGTTTTAAAATAAATGATTAATTATTTTGCCGTATTAATTCTCTGAAATAATTCGCGACCACGCTTTACGATGCTCGACATAATTTCATAGCTTTCGCCATCGTAAAACCCTGATTGGCAATTCAATTTTGATTACATTTTTATCCTACGTTACGTAGTACGAGTTAACTAAATTATAAGAAGGTCAAACCTTCTTATAATTTAGTTAACTCGTACGCGGACGATGTTGTCCCGTCTAGTATATATTATTGGTTATATATATTATTTTTCTAGTATAATATATATTATTGACAAATTGTAAATTTAGATTATAAGTTAGCACGCAGTGTAAATTGTACGCCATACGATAAATAAATAAATAGGTTTATTATTGGCTTAGAAGTGATTCATCGCTTTGCAAGTTTAACAGACCAATATTCGATGCAATGAATATCAAACAAGTCCCAATACGCATCATGTTAGTCATGTCATGTCGTTTCAACGGCTTTATTCGTTTTTCAACGGCTTTTTCAAAATGGAACAGACATATTGGATTTATGCCGCCGATTTTTGTGACATAATATCAAAGTCTCTTTTAGGCTCTGATGAAAGGTTGATTTTATATTCTATCTTACGATTAAACCTATCAAAGTGGGCCGCAGACAATATGTATAAAACAACGGGTAATGAATGACTCTATCGCCGCCGTGTTTTTGTAAAAGTACGTGATCATTCAAGTACTTAAAGAATAGTAGTTTGACAGTTCAATTGTGACGAAGCCCTTGAAGTGAAAATGTATTAAATATGGTCAGTTACTTCAGATGTTCCCTGCTTGACGTTCCATGTTGATTGTTTACGTTAATATTGTTATCCATCCGACGAGCTTGAACGGAATTTTTAAAAATCCAATTGCTTAAATAAGGGCTAGGATAGACTTTATTAAAACAAAACGGAATTAACCGCGTTCAAAAAGTCCCTTTGCGACCACGACCATGCACGTAACATTGCGTTCGAAACGTCGAGGTAACTAAAGAAACACTTTTTGAACGCTATTAAGTCCAGTTTCATTATACAATAATGAGTGCGAATCGTGTAGGTTTCAATCAATATATTATTGTAAATTGAGATAACTACGTGATTGTCGGATTCTTGCATAGGATGGAAGAAAGAAAAGAAATCAGGAACTAGCTTCCGGTAGCGAGACACTAATTAGGTTACATAACTAACGTATATAATATAATAACGTTATGGACTTTGAATGCTACGATCATTCATCATTTATGAAGATTACAAAGTAATGGAAATACGTTTGGAATACATTTCCATAAAACACACATTCATTGGACTCGCGAGTCATACACAGTCAAAGGAACAAAAGTCGTCTCTCCTGAGACCAAAAGTTAACCGCTTACATAGCAATAGAAGAAAATCAGGTCTTCCTTAACTTTCTACACGTCACGTCAAACGTTTAATAATCTCCCCTACAACTTCAATCCTAAGTGTATTTTGGCGTGTGATATAACGATTTTTGACATGACCGATACATGACATGACACACGTCGATATGTCTCGTTAATGCCTGGCCACATATATCGCTCTTCATGCAGGGCTGAGTTCGGTAATTGGTTCCTGTTTTGCGATGACGTCCGTCCTAGTCCAATCCAACGGTAGGTATTCTAACCAGTTGAATCAAGTAGGTATATATGTATCCAGTGAGATACACACCAGGTGCAAACAGAACTCAACCGGAGTGTACATGAAAATATCTATTGTAGCGAACTCGACAGTGCATGGCCAGGCCACATACAGTCTGAATTTCGGTAAGGTCAGCAAGCGAGACATCGCCATATGACAGACAGAGACACTTTCACTATTCAGACTGTGTGTGTAATGTTACACAAATCAGAACACGCAACGGAGCCACGCCGTTATGCCGCCTAATTCTAATCTAAATAACTCTTATTTAAGTCTTGTTTATGTATTTTTTGTAGTTCACAGTGCTTTGGTTTTATTACTGTAATGCTGTGTAACTTATTTGAATAATATATAAAAACATACTGTAGTATTATACTGTCGAGTTCGCTCGAATATTCTGTGTGTCATGTGTGTGTCGTGTATGTAGTGTACATCCTTGTGAGTATTATATTCTTTGGTGTACATGCGCTGAGTTTCAGCTTCCAATTATCTTCATGCTTACTTTTCCGGAGCTTCGTCAGTACTCACAGCAATATTATTTTTACAATTATAATAATGTCTCGCAGGCTGCTATAACAAAAACCCCGTATTTTCACTCGTATAGGTAACCGGGGATACAAGCAAGAATCTTTTTTTTTAAATATATATTTGCGATAGACAACCATTTGACCTCGAACGTACCTGATGTGAGTGCAGTTTTCTTGTTCGTTTTGCATAATCCCTTTCATGTCACATAGACATCGTATATAGCGGTTCATTCCAAACGCTGTAATAGTCTAAGATCCCTTTAAGAACGACCTTCACCGAGATGTTTATTTGATGAAATGTATTTTATATTTAATTTAATATGTCAATAAATATATTGCATATGGGTTGCCTAACAAATTTTAGTCCAGGGTATGTTTAATAAATGATTAAAAAATTTATTTTTTTAAACATTTGATTATTAGATAAATTCTATACCAATCGAAAGTATGAAGCCCATAGAATATGCAAACGTTAGGTTGCCTATTCTTTTCCCGTCAAAACTATCGGGTAGCCAGGTTTAAACTGGTAAATCTATACTAGCATTTTGCAACGGTCTGATTATTGAATTGAAATTAAATAACATTCAAGATTATTTTATTATGAACACGGTGGTATAGGGTTGTTTGCGAAAAATCAGTCCAGAATTCCGGTTGGCGAATTTTGAAAAGTAAAATATTGCAGCGAGTGAATGTGTGCGACTGAGAGGTCCCAACCAAAACCATCCCATACGATAGAAGAGGACACAGCATAGCAGCTGTTTGAAGTACAATAAGAATTGTATGGACCAAAAAAAACACGTGGGGTATATTTCTATACATATAACGGCGGACTATTCTGCGACTGATCATTTCCTATAATTCTCTCCTTGTCACCCACAGCCATTAAATCACTCCTGTGGCTCTGAGATAATCCCATTAGCGGGTTATACTCCCACACAAAGTCCGAATCACTGGTAGTGAAGGTTAAACAGCCCATACAGTTCTTCATGTTTAAAAATAAAACATAGCCATCTGTAAAGTACACAACGCCTGGCCTCCATCTGAAACAGAAAATATAATAAATTAATAACTATAAATATAGGAACTTACCTGGTCTGTTTAAACCCGCTACTGATGTGTGCCTGTAACGTAATGTATATGTGTGAATAAACGCTCGTGTACGGGCGCGAGTCTATGTGTGCGTTAGCTTGTCATATTCAGTGACCCTTTGACCGCCATCTAATACGCACGCATGTACTCGCTCCTTAAGCACAAGCTTGCCAAAATATCGCTGTTTCTACTCACCGAAGTCCTTACTTGTCCTGCGCCTGCTCCTGTCGGCTACATCTGGTCCTACGAGCCAGGATCATGAAGGAATCTGGATAAAAACGGCGTACGAAATGTTCAGCACACCGCCACCGCACGTAAATGCTACATCTCGCAGTGAGCGCGCTCACGTTCGTGAAAAGTTGAAACATTCCATGGCAAACGCTAGTGAAGTGCTCTCAGTGAAAACATGCCCTCCGGCAGGGATACTCACGGATTTCAAATATAGGGATTTAAAATTTCTACACAAAGAGAACGCTATAGAAAAAGAGGGTAGCTTAAAAACAGAGCTCGAAGAACGCTGCGCTTCAGTTCCCTCGGCCAAGAGCTCCAGATCTTCAGTAAAGACACGCAGAAAACAATTAGAGCTAGAGGCGGCCGAAGCCAAAGCCAGAATCGAACGAAAATTAATCGAAACAGAACGGGAATTAATTGATAAGAAGTTGGCAGCCGATCTCGCCGCGCTCGATGACCGATCCTCGAGGAAAAGTCGCTATAGTGACAACCAATCAATGCCAGGATCATCTAAGAAAGTGGAACAATGGCTCGAAAAAAGTGAACAGGAACCGGCCATTGATCACCCCGGGGATGAACAGGCAGTGCCGCCCGCCGTCCTACCTACTTCAAATGATTTTTTGCAGCTGTCGCACGCGATTGCCAACCTTGCTACCGCGACACAGAGCGCAAATACGAACTTCATGTCAAGATTAGCCACATCCAAGGACCTTCCCTCATTCCACGGCGATCCACTCGAATGGTTGCAATTTAAAAGAAGTTACGAAGACTCAACAAAATTGTGTAATTACAGTTATAGTGAAAACATTGCAAGACTGAACAGATGCCTCCGCGGTGAAGCCAGGGAAGCAGTTTCGTCGCTGCTCATGAGCGATACTACACCAAGTACCATTTTAGAAGCACTCGAACTTCGTTTTGGACGTCCTGAATTAATCATCTTCAAATTAGCTTCACAATTTAAGAAACTGCCACCCTTGCCACATAACTACCATAACGAGATCGTGAATTTCGCAGTTAAAGTGAGAAACTACGTCGCCGCCGTACAATCAATAAATCAAACCGACTATTTAAGAAGCCCAGACTTGCTCAACACTGTTTTATCGAAATGCCCAACTACACTCCTTAATAAATGGGCAGATTACATTTACGACAATAACGACAGCAAGAAGGCAAAACTACAATATTTTTCCGAATTTCTACATAAAGAAGCAATGAAAATCGCCTCAGCTGGAATAAGCCACATTCACGCGCAACCTGAGAATAAACCATTCAAACCAAGAATCGAAGAACGAAGAGTTTATTCGCACGCAGTTTTGAATAGCGACAATAATAGCGACGCAAAATGTAAATTCTGTCGCACACATGTTCACCCGATTTCAAACTGCACGAAGTTCAAGCGCGCGCTGCGTAAAGACAAGTGGCGATTTATTAAAATAAACAGAATGTGTCATAAGTGTCTATTATCGGGGCACGGAAAAGAAACCTGCCCGGCCGCGCCGTGCGATATCGACGAGTGCGGCCTACCTCACCATCGCTTGCTACACTGGCCCCATAAAGTAGCTTCACGTCCCAGCTGCGACGCTGTGAATGAAGAATCCAGTGCTACCCAATTAACCACGACAACCAACAATGAGTCGACCAACGACAGTGAAACTGTGACAAACACTATAGCCGCGCGAAACAGTGCTAGTGTAATGCTAAAAACAGTACGCGTGAAAGTACATGGACCGAGTGGTATAATTACTACGTACGCTTTACTAGACGACGGTGCTACAGTCTCCTTAATGTCAGCTGATCTTGCGGACAGTATTAACTTACAAGGTCAGCCTGAAACGTTACGTATGAGAGGCGCGTGGAACTCTGACATTGTTTGTCAAAGTGAAATTGTGAAATTTAAACTTTCTAACACAAGAGACCAAATGTACGAAGTGAGCGCGCGTAAAATTAGTGAACTAGACTTACCTACACAAAAGTTATCTAAAGTGAACATAGAAGACTACGAACATTTACAAAACCTGAAAAACTATGTCACCTGTGCTGATATAAAACCCAAATTATTAATTGGACAAGACAATTTCCATCTGATTATGACTCTGAAGACGATTCATCGCAAGAGAAACGAACCGTGTGCTACCCTAACACCTCTAGGGTGGTGTTTGCACGGAATCGTACCCGCAACCTCGCGCGGGCTACTAACCACTGAGCATACGCTGACTACGACGCTGTACGAAGCGCGCGACCTGCCGATCTGCCTTATCAGCGGTCCGCCCGGCGCCCCCGCCCTCGCGCAGCCAGAGATGCACAGATGCGCGGGCGCACATGCACATACAGCGCACTCAACGCTTCAACTCTCAAACGACGCACACCATGACGAAGCCATGCAGCTATACGAACTGGTTCGACGCTCGTTTGCCATAGAATCGATTGGAGTAAGCTCTACGCCACGTTTATATAAGGATGAAATTCGCGCATTCGACATGGTGGATCAATCTGCGAAACTTATTGATAACAGATGGGAAGTTGGCTTGCCCTGGAAAAATGAATCAAAAATGCCAGACTCCTACGCAACAGCCTTAAGAAGATTTCTCTCTGTTGAACGAAAGATGAAATTAAACAACGATTACGCATCGAGATATCAAGACCGAATGCATCATTTACTTGAAAACGGCTACGCGCGGGAGCTAACTGATAACGAAATTTCGACACCTAGGGAGCGAATATGGTACCTCCCACATTTTGGAGTGGACAACCCCAACAAAAACAAACTAAGACTGGTCTTTGACGCCGCAGCTAAAGTATCTCACAAATCGCTGAACGATTTTTTATTGCAAGGCGCAGATCTCTTACAATCATTGCTGGGTATCCTACTGCGATATCGTGAGAAGCCCGTCGCCGTAATGGGAGACATTAGAGACATGTTCCTGCGCATTCGAATAAAGGAAGACGACCAACACGCCCTACGATTTTTGTGGCGCGAAACTAAAGACAGCAAAATAAAAACATACGTCATGACGTCTTTGTTATTCGGTGCCAATTGCTCTCCGTTCATCGCACAGCATATAAAAAATAAAAATGCGACCCGATTTAAAGACGAGATGCCTGAAGCCACCGACGCGATCCATAAGTCCCACTACATGGACGACTATATTGAAAGTCTGGACGACATCGAAACTGCAAGAAAAATGATCAAATCAGTATCCTATATTCATCGCCAAGGCGGTTTCGAGATAAGAAATTGGATTAGTAACAAACAAGAAGTTTTAACCGAAATGCCAAAAGAGACCTTAAGCGACAAGGCAATAAGAATCAAATCTGCTTGCGACGAGTTACCAGAGCGAACGCTGGGACTGTTGTGGTTTCCCACCAGTGACTCATTCGGGTTCGATTTATCGCTCAAGCGCATACCTACGGACATTCTGAAATTCAAAAGAAAACCTACGAAAAGAGAACTCTTGCGCATTTTCATGTCCATATTCGACGTTTTCGGTTTTCTCGCTCCATTTACGGTGAAAGCAAAAATAATGCTTCAGAATACCTGGAAAAATAACATTAATTGGGACGACGAGATTTCGGACAATGAAAATAAGACCTTCCAAGACTGGATATTAGAGCTCAATTCGCTACAACACTTAAGAGTGCCTAGATATCACTTCATCGCGAGAGAACAAGACGGAATAATGAGCACATCAAGCCATAGCGACTGCCAGAACGAGACAACATGTGAACTTGAACTTCACTTGTTTTGTGATGCGTCACCCGCTGCATATTCGGCCGTTGCTTATTATCGACAGATACTCGCAAACAAACAAATCAACGTGTCATTCATCGCTTGCAAATGCCGAGCCGCTCCGATAAACAAATGTATAACTATACCGAAACTTGAGATGCAAGCCGCTGTGGTAGCCTGCCGCCTCGCCGATACAATTGCGCGCGAGACCCGATTAGTGATAAACAAACGTTTCTTTTGGACGGACTCGCAAATAGTGTTATGTCAAATAAAGAACAACACGCGCAATTATAAAGTGTTCGTCGCTAACAGACTCGGAGAAATTGACGAGTTGTCTAAGCCTCAAGAATGGAATTATATACCTACGAAGTTAAATATCGCCGACAAAGCCACAAAAATTAATACTTACAAGCTGAGTAACGACGGGGAATGGCTGCGAGGCCCACATTTTCTGCACTTGCCGCGCGAAGATTGGCCGTCCATGAAACCTGAAAAAAACGAGAAATATGATGATGAAACGTTACAAGTTAACTTGATTGTGAAAAATTGTAATAATTATGTACCCGTTCCGGAACCATCAAGATTTTCCTCCTGGCTCCGCCTGTGCCGATGCATGGCGAACGTGCTATTGTTTATTGAAAAATGTAGAACGTCTGGAACTGCTGAACTCACCTCGGAAATAATGCAGCGCGCTGAATATGAGTTATTGCGCTACTCACAATTACAGTCGTTTCCTGAGGAGGTAAATCTAATTAAAAATAATAAACCTATATCAACGGTTAGTCGCCTGAGAAAACTAACGCCAGTCTGGAACGAAAACGGGTTACTGAGCGTCAGCGGGAGAATAGAAGCTGCTGCGAACGTCAATCCAAGTGTTAAGCGACCGATAATTTTGGACGGACGTGACTACATCCCAAAATTAATAGTTAAACACTACCACGAGAGAGCAGCTCACGGCTGTACCGAAACAGTAGTTAATGACATTCGTCAAAAATACTGGCTATTGAAATTGCGACCTACTGTGCGAACAATTGCTGCGAAATGTTTGTACTGCCGTATAAGGAAAGCGAGGCCTACCAACCCACGAATGGGAGACCTGCCCGAAGCCCGGCTTGCCCATCATCAGAGACCCTATACCTATTGTGGCGTCGACCTGTTTGGCCCAATGGAGATCACAGTCAAGCGCCGTCGAGAAAAAAGGTACGGTGTTCTTTTCACCTGCCTCACTGTTCGTGCCATACACATAGAACTTGTGCCGACGCTGTCAACAGATTCATTTATAATGGCATTGCGGCGAATGGCAGCGCGGCGTGGCTGGCCGTACAGAATGTACTCGGACAATGCTACGAACTTCAGGGGCGCGGCGGCTGAACTGAAACAATCATTTCAAGCAATCAATGAAGATGCTACTGTAAAAAACGAGTTAATCAACCGTGGACTAGAGTGGTATTTCATATCCCCGGCAAGTCCTCACATGGGTGGAGCATGGGAGCGCCTTATTGGTACCGTGAAAGCGGCTCTAAGAGTAATCCTGAAAGAAAGAGCTCCGCGTGAAGAAGTGCTGATAACATTACTAGCGGAAGTGGAAAATATAGTAAACAGCCGCCCCTTGAGCCATGTTTCAGTAGACCACGAGTATCCTGAAAGTCTAACGCCCAATCATTTTCTTATCGGGACCTCTTCAAACTTACCTGTTCCTGGAAAATTTGATAATGACGACTTCTATAGTAGAAAATCATGGAGAATCACGGAGAGACTAGCAGACATGTTCTGGCAACGCTGGATGCGAGAAGTCCTACCAACTATGTTACCACGCCAAAAATGGTTTCAAGAAGGTCATCAGCTGAAACAAGGAGACGTAGTTGTAATAGTTGACCCAAAACTACCACGAAATACTTGGCCTAAAGGAATAATCGAGAGCGTCCACCCCGGCGCCGACGGCCGAGTACGCATTGTGGACATAAGGACAAAGACGGGAATACTTACCAGACCGGTGACCCGCGTGGCTTTGCTCCCCACTGCAGCTGAGAATGATTGTCCTGAAAGGACAATGGGAGGGAGAATGATGTAAAGTACACAACGCCTGGCCTCCATCTGAAACAGAAAATATAATAAATTAATAACTATAAATATAGGAACTTACCTGGTCTGTTTAAACCCGCTACTGATGTGTGCCTGTAACGTAATGTATATGTGTGAATAAACGCTCGTGTACGGGCGCGAGTCTATGTGTGCGTTAGCTTGTCATATTCAGTGACCCTTTGACCGCCATCTAATACGCACGCATGTACTCGCTCCTTAAGCACAAGCTTGCCAAAATATCGCTGTTTCTACTCACCGAAGTCCTTACTTGTCCTGCGCCTGCTCCTGTCGGCTACAGCCATCCATCACTAAATACATACTTGGATTTAAAAGGCGACAATCATCCCGGCGGATCATCCCCCACGCCGGCGACTCGGCACGCTCGCCCAACATTTGCTGACAGTCACATTACCTAATAGGTATACGAGGGCGCGTGGGATGACTAAAGCTGATTTTATTTCGGTAGCTATTAGTTTTCTATTGGTCTCAGTCTATTTGAATATATTAGGTTTCTTTGAATAGATTGCGTATACTAGCGAGTAGACTAAATGATTTCAGAGCACTGACTTTATTTCGGCATGTATTCGTTTTCTGTTGGTCTCAGTCTATTTGAATACAGATTAGGTTTCTTTGAATAAAGTGCGTATATACTAACGAGTAGGTTGAATGATATTAGACGATTGATTTTATTGTTTACTTGTCGATTTTTATAAGTGGTGTAAACTAGTATCAGTTGATAGAAATGATTAAATATTCTTATTTATGGTGTTATGTGGTTTTTAAGTTTGTTTCACACTTCCAAATCGTATTTAGGACAAAGCACGATTGCTTTAAATATAAAAAAAATATTAAACAATGGTATGAAACATTTTAACTTTTCGTCAGGGACAGTAAAACAAAAGGTGAATTGGTTTAAAATAAAATTTTATGGTACAAATGTTTCGTCGTCGGTAGGAACTATTAAAGGCAGTGTAAATGAAAATTAAAATTGACGATACAAAATTGAGTTGCGAGTCGGCAGAATCTCGACAACAGTTAATAATAATCGTAAATATGATTTTATTTTATTTAAATCTACTTGGTTTCCTCGCCGCCGCGCCGCTCCCTCCGGCTGATTCATATTTGGACTGATTTTTATTTTGTTGATCTATATCAACAAAATCTTTTTTTTTTCCGTTTTAGTGAAATCTGGTAAGTACATAGTATGCATCCTTCTGTGTAGGAAAAACATGCTTGCTCAATTTGCCCTACAATCTTTTTATGAAAACTTCCATTGGGTAACGAATATTCCATATCTTTTTTGGAAGTTGATGTATGATATCATAGTTTTTTTGGATACATCGGTAACTGCCTACGCACGGAAGTATAACATTATGTACTAACCAATTTTCATTTTCATCTAATTTCCATACAACCTACTATAGCGGTAACGAAATGGAAAAACAAAAAATATATGTAAATTTTGGGACACTTTTTTTCTCCTAATTAAAGCGAAACAGCTCGTGATTCTGAGTAGAAAATACCTAAAATATGAAAAAGTGGTGTATACAACAAAAAATATACGGCCCAAAAGCGAACTGACAACAATGTAATTACTCCGAGAATATAGTTCATTGTCATTCTCCTTTCATGCAGCTTCAGTGCAATCGCATTAGCGCGGCGGCGCGGAACGAGATACCGCCTGATTTGTTGCTCATTAGGTAATGGCGTTCATTAATTTGTTTAATCCGGAACTGAAAAACTCCAGAAAGGAAATACTTTTTTCAGACAAGAAAGTAAAGATGCGTCGGGCTGTCAGACAAAGTTAAAATTAAAGATAAAATGAAAAGTGAACACATTTTTACATTTGCGAAAATATCCCAATTTGTGAGTGAAAAATTCAATCATAATCCGCCTTCTTAAAGAGCGTAGGTGACCAATAATTGGCCACAGCGCAGAAAATCAGACTGGGAATCGGAATCGGAGTCGGACTATTTATTACTAAAGCGGATTTAGTATGGAAATTGTACTAATTGTCTGTTGTGGCTGTAAAATTTTCCAAAGGGTGACGTCACATTTTTTTTTAACTAGTCGGTGCAATCAAATAAAAATAAGTAATAGTTTCGGGTTCTGGGGTGGAAATTAGAATAAAGTGAACACTATTTGAAAATTTGAAATGTTGACAATTCTGTGTGTAACAGAATGTTGCAGTATAAGTGTTGCTTATCGAGCTCCTGCACTTCTTTGTATATTGCAATAAAGTTAACCAATTAATTCGTTTGTAACCTCGGCTGCGCTGGACATACGAGGTTTCACTACATCACTGCATGACGTGCCTCCAATAAAGAGTTGAGGAGTGTCTTTCAAAAGGGCTTATTTCTCTATGACACTCATACCAAATTTAGCTCTTTTGAAAGACACTCCTCAGTTATGACGTAATTGATTCGGTTACACATGGACGTCAATTTGGGCGTGTGTTACACTCGTAATGACCAATCACAAACGTTCGCTCGTAACTAGGGTTGCGACATCGGGATACCTGCGTATTTGGACAAATTATTTGTGCCAGGAATTTGTTGTACAAATTGTGAAATATAATAATTACGAACTGAAATGTTGTTTCATTTATCCGTCTGCCCTTATGAAACCACCTGTTGAATTTATCTCCGATTACGATTATTTGATACGTGACTAGGAGTTATATTCTGCCATGTTACGTTAAAAAGACGTATCTTACTATGACATCCGTATAAAGATACGACCTTTTACCGTAACACGGCAGTATCAAAGTGATACATGACATATTCTGTGAATAACTGTGCAGGACATTTCTGTAAGCCCAGCGGATATCCGGAGGTTATAGGATGAAGTCGCGGACACCGCTAGTGAAATGTAAAGCTACTCTAATCCTGTATCGCTACACAATGCGATCCGGTACTGTACCGGTAATCCGCCGGTGTACCGGTACCAGGGACGTCGGGAACCGGTAATAGAGCCGTGATTTCCCTCGGGCGTGAAGCGAGGCTTTTCGCACCTGCTTATTTTTTAAATTCGCGGCTTTCAGGCATTGGTTTCCTATGTGATCCCTTATTTATTACCTCTGTTGTTGGGTAAACTCTGAATATTTTGCTGCCGGGATTTCCTGCGTATGGTATCTTTTAGACGCGCATTTATATTTTAATCCACTTTAAGTATACGAAAGTATTCTAATGAGCATACGGTTTTCAATAAGAAGATAATCTCTTTTGTTACGCAGTCAGTGTTTTTAATGTTTTTCGTTATCAGATTTTCACATTATTATAAAAAACGGGATTCAATCGCCTTCAAAAAGGTGTCCATTTAATTACCGCTATATTTCGGCCGTGACGTTACGTCCATGGTCTTGAAGGAACAAGTTAAAAATCAATATATCAGGTTTTCACTTATCCGTGTTATTTAGTTACCAAAATGTCACATATTTGTTTTTTTTTTTATTTATAGTGATTTCAATGACAGCTGCCCTTTACGAACAAATAATTTTAACCAAATTATTATGTTTATTATGGAATATATCTCTTTCATATTGC
Organism: Apotomis capreana; assembly: GCA_947623375.1. Taxonomy (NCBI): domain Eukaryota; kingdom Metazoa; phylum Arthropoda; class Insecta; order Lepidoptera; family Tortricidae; genus Apotomis; species Apotomis capreana. The sequence goes on from OX392511.1 coordinate 2,063,412, forward strand.
AGAATACTCCGTCAATGAGCTTTGCCTTTCTACATCTTTTTTTTAATACTTTTTTTATATTTATATACAATCTTACGCAAATCAACCTAGTCCCAAACAAAACAAAGCTTGTACTATGGGTACTACCCCATATTTATTTAATTTGATAGACATTTAAGAGTAAGAACAAAACCGTACTCCGTATTTCATTTTGGACGAAGGTGCATCAATGCTACGCTCGCTACGCCGTAGCCGATAAGTGCTACGAATATTCATTGGCTACGGCGTAGCGGGAAAACCGCCGCCTAACTACATGTTCCTTTTGCCTTTGTCACTGTCAGCCCAAATGCACCAAAGAATATAGAATGCTCCATTTTGTTCAGAGTGTACAATTCTCTCTATCCACTACGGTATCGGTAAAATGTAGTTGTACGTACTAGAACGTGTCTGTACTATCAGTGTAGAAGGCACTGGAGGTTTTTCAACTTGAACTTCAATTCATTATAGTGAAAGTGCCACCTTCAAATTAAAACTGCACCTGCACTATAAAACTGTTTTTGTTAATTTCAATGGTTCACTGGTAGAAAATGCCTAACGGCATTAAGTTCGATGTTTGTACAGTTTTTTGTGCAATAAAGTATAATTACAAAGTATAAGTACAATTAATAACTCAATAAATAAAATATACACGCTCGCCTTCCTTCTCCTTCATGAGGACACCCACTACCCAGAAGTCGCTGGTTTAACGTACCTACTTGTTTGTTTATTGTTATATTTAACATGTATATTAGATTGTAAGAAAATTAATAAACTAAATTGAACATGATCAATGGCTATATCCATTGCCACGTCGCTCTAATTGGCTATATGTCAACGTCGCTCGAATTAGAACATTTCTTATTCTATCACAAATAATGTTTTTGTACAATAAAGTGTTTACAAACGAAACGAGTGACATCCTTCTACATACATTTCAACCAGTCGTAAAAGGGCCTACTAAGGAAGTAATAGAAATTCCTCCGCGCACCTCAATCATCGTGACGTTCGCTTTCGCATCGACAAATTGTCACCTGTCAACCTGTCGCGTGTTACCGAATAGGCCCCGACGCGTCTTCGTATTCGTCACTCTAGATTCTGTGAACAACCTGATAGAATATATTGTGGTTTTTATTTACGTATACTCGCAACTCTGGCCGCGTAACCATTTAAAAATACTTTTAACTTTGTAATCGGATAAAAATTATCTTATAACTTTCTCTTCTAAGAATCTTTGCATATTTTATTCTTGGAATAAACAAAGTATTAACTGCGCGATGCACTTTTTCTTTTGTTTTGTATGCGCATCATTACAATGCCATCCATCGGTTAAATGTCAACTATTGTTGCAGCTGTGTATTATTATATGTTTGCATTCGATACATTATATGTTTGATCATTGAAGAAAACTTTATTAAAATACGTAACAAAGTGACAGCTAATATACGAAAATTCAAAAATAAATACTACTGTGACTCGTTTAACAAATGTAAAAATAAACCTAAAAAAATGTGGGACTTAATTAATACTTTAGCTTGTAATAAGCCTAAAAAAAGTTTTATTCCTCCAAAGCTCGAAACAGATACAGGTACTTTGCATGACGGGCCAGAAATTTGTAAATGTTTTAATAACTTCTTTTCTAATATAGGTAACACCTTAGCTGATAATATCCCTGCGAAATATCACGATAGCACAACACGCACTCAGTCAAAAGAAATAGCCGATAATAATTTTTCTAACTTCATTCCATGCACAGAACAAGAAATTGGTGAAATTATTAAATCATTAGACTCAAACACTAGTACTGGGATCGATGGAATAAGCACAAAGTGTCTTAAATGTATTCATAAATTAATACTCAAAGATTTAACATTATGCCTTAACAAATGTCTTGAGGAGGGTTACTTTCCGGATACCATGAAAATAGCACGAGTTACACCTATCTTTAAATCGGGAAATAAACAGGAGTGTGGTAACTATCGTCCTGTATCAGTTTTGCCAACACTATCAAAAATTTTAGAAAAGTTAATTTATAAACGTCTTGAATCATACTTAAAATCGATCAATTTTCTATATGAACGACAATACGGATTTAGACCTTCGTCAAACACTCTCTCAGCAAATGTCGATCTTGTAACTGAAATTAAATCTAATATAGACAACAAAATGATAGCTATTGGAGTTTTCATTGATCTGAAAAAGGCATTTGATACCGTGAGCCACTCCCTTCTACTAGGCAAACTTAGAGATATAGGTATTGACGGAGCTGTATTAAAAATGCTAGAATCTTACCTTACCTGTAGATATCAACTCGTACAAATTGGAGAACACCAAAGTAACGGTCATCTTATTAAATATGGCGTACCCCAAGGGTCTATTCTGGGTCCACTGTTATTCTTAATATATATGAACAATATTCAGGACTTGGCAGTACACGGACAAATTACACTATACGCGGACGACACTTGCCTATTCTACTTTGGCCAAAGTTTGGACCACCTCATAAGCCAGGCCCAAGATGATCTAAATACGTTAAATGAATGGTTAAAATATAACTTACTCACCATCAATACTTCAAAAACATCATATATTATATTCTCAGCTAAAAATAAATACATACCAAATCATAATCCTCTTGAAATCGATGGTCAGATTTTGAACGAAAGTTGTAAAGAAAAGTATCTAGGTTTATTATTAGACCCTAAACTAACATGGAAAGATCATATTGAGGGCATACGCAATAAAATCATTCAATTGACTGGGTCAATAAGACGCTCTGTTGGCTGTTTCCCTCACCGCGTTAAATACATTATTTATAACTCATTGATTAAGTCTCGCATTGAATATCTTATTGAAATGTGGGGTGACGCAGCCACTAAATATTTAAAAAGACTACAAACAGCACAAAATAAACTAATCAAAACTTTATTTAACTATCCATTTCGTACCTCGACAACTACTATATATAAAGACACAAAAATTATGCACATTAAACAATTATTTACATTTAAAACATGTCTTCTCATTCATAAAATTCTAAAACAGCAAATACATACACAGATCACATTCAAAACGAAAACAAATAAACATAGTAAAAGAAAAAAATATTTACATAATTTACAAATTTCAAAATCTCGAACTGAATATTACGGCAAGAGAACGATAACGCATGGAGGAGTAAAACTTTACAATAACTTGCCACTAGAAATTAAAACCTTAAATTCATTTAATATGTTTAAAAAACGGCTTAAAAACTATGTTCTTGAAACAATTGATTTGCTGTAATTTTTGGTAAATTTTATGTAATTGTAAAATTTGAAAAACCTAAAAATAATGCATGCTACTTGTTATTCTACGAATACCTATTTAGATTAATTAGCTTGTAAGTTCTCATTTAAGTGAACATGTATTTTTTGTTCTTATGAGAATAAATTCTTTAAACCGAAACCGAAACCGAAAGCAGAACAATGGATATCTACCTATTTAAATCTAAATTACGTTATATTTATGAAAATCAATTTATGTCTGATTTAGTTTGATTGTAATTTTTCTTGTAGTAAAAGAAATCCCCCTCAGTTATTTAGGGCGAATTACCCTTACCGTGTACGTTTTTACTACGTCAAATATTGCTCTCCTTATCTTGCGGTTTTTGGGAGAGCGAGACATAATGCTCGTATTTACGGCCGCACCACGCGTTTAGTTTGAGTGAGTGCGTGGTATTGTGTTTACGATAGCTGTAAATGTAATGCTACGGGACCCAGTTTGGTATGAGAATTTATTTCTATTTTACAATTTATCTGAGATGTGTATAAATAAATAAATATCACACAACCCCACACAAATCGATCTAGTCCCAAATTAAGCTCAAGAAGGCTTGTATTATGGGTACTAGACGACGATATACATACTTAAATACATAGCACAACCATGACCCAAGCACAAATATTCGAGTTCATCACAAAAGTATTTGCCCTAGCCGGGATTCGAACCCGGGACCGTCGGCTCAGTAGACAGGTGCTTACCAACTGCGCCAACCGCGTCGCGCGTCTTCTAAATATATTTGAAACCTACGGTTAGAATATTTCATTGATAATTTTTATTACAGAAACTACTCGAAATTTACAAAATTCACACGGAAAATTAGTTTTTAGGGTTCCGTACCCAAAGGGTAAAAACGGGACCCTATTACTGAGACTTCGCTGTCCGTCCGTCCGTCCGTTCGTCCGTCCGTCCGTCCGTCCGTCACCAGGCTGTATCTCAACAACGGTGATAGCTAGACAGTTGAAATTTTCACAGATGATGTATTTCTATTGCCGCTATAACAACAAATACTAAAAATAAAATAAAATAAATATTTAAGGGGGGCTCCCATACAACAAACTTGTTATAGATTATATATATGTATAGGTACGGAACCCTTCATGCGCGAGTCGGGCTCGCACTTGCCCAATTTTTCATCTTATTTTCGACTGCACGCAATGAAAGCATGAAATAGCTATGTTGCTACCTAGAACTCGGGGAAAAGTATTATTCACTTCAAAAAGTTGGTTGAAAATGTCAATATATTTATCATTATATGAAAAAAAATTTTTTAATAGGAATAAGGCCTTTTAAATTGTTTTATTTTTAACCCCCGACGAAAGTAGAGGTGGCGACGAAAATAACTCCCAAACGGATGGACCAATTTGAGTGGAGTTTTTTTCAATCGAAAGACTTGTGCGTCGATAAGGTTCTTAGCTATGTTTGGTGGAAGTAGGACCAGTAGTTTTCAAGAAATTCAGCTTTGAAATTGGAACAAGCGTTGTCACTCAATCACACAATCTCAGCCAATATTAAAGTTAAGAATTCCAAAGTTATGTTTTAGTATTATCTATATCACTCATTGAATGAGGGTCTCTTGATGACTAGCTACTTATGTCGGGGGTGTTTTAAATTTTTAATTTAGATTATAAAATGTCTGATAATCGCGGAGACCAATGGAAGTAGGTGTTTTTAGGGTTCCGTACCCAAAGGGTAAAAACGGGACCCTATTACTGAGACTTCGCTGTCCGTCCGTCCGTCCGTCCGTCCATCCGTCCGTCCGTCCGTCCGTCCGTCCGTCCGTCCGTCCGTCTGTCACCATGCTGTATCTCAACAACGGTGATAGCTAGACAGTTGAAATTTTCACAGATGATGTATTTCTATTGCCGCTATAACAACAAATACTAAAAATAAAATAAAATAAATATTTGAGGGGGGCTCCCATACAACAAACTTGTTATAGATTATATATATTGTATAGGTACGGAACCCTTCATGCGCGAGTCGGGCTCGCACTTGCCCAATTTTTTATTACTATTCAACCACCCCATAAAATAGGAATACAAATAGCAAGTTAAACAAAAAAAGTAATATAAAAAACCGGCCAAGTGCGAGTCGGACTCGCGCACCGAGGGTTCCGTACAAACACTTTCCATCCCTAAGTGGTTAAGTTAAGTTTGCACCTGGTATGTATAGCGCCCCATATAAATTAGGTGCAAAGTTAGGTATTAAAATATAAAAAAAAAACTACTTACTAGATCTCGTTCAAAACAATTTTCGTTGGTAGTTTTTATAGTAATGTACATCATATGTTTTTTTTAGATTTTTCATTTTCTTATTTTAGAAGTTAGAGGGGGGGGGACCAACTTTTTTCCACTTTGGAAGCGTCTGTCACGCAAACTATTCGGTTTAGAAAAAAAATATTTTAGAAACCTCGATATCATTTTTAAAGACCTATCCATAGATACCCCACACGTATGTGTTTGATGAAAAAAAAATTTTTGAGTTTCAGTTCTAAGTATGGGGAGCCCCCAATATTTATTATTATTTTTTTATTTTTGCATCAAAATCTTAATGCGGTTTACAGAATACATCTACCTACCAAGTTTCAACAGTATAGCTCTTATAGTTTCGGAAAAAAATGGCTGTGACATACGGACGGACAGACGGACAGACAGACAGACAGACATGACGAATCTATAAGGGTTCCGTTTTTTGCCATTTGGCTACGGAACCCTAAAAAGAAGTATGTATAATGTTACAGTATCACTGTATATCGGCAGTAGGCGTGTATATTGATGGAGGACGACTACCTGCGTAAGCACTGTGACCCTCGTCACCGCTCTAATGGCCGCCCCTGCTGACGCTGCTCTGTGATAGTAGCACGCTGTAGCGCGTGTCCGGTTCGAAGGACCAACTAATGTATGGATACCTACACTATGAATAAGACCACGAGTTTTGGAATGATTCAAATGATATGGTTGCAATGAGACTGACCTGAGAATTGAAATTACTAAATCGAGAACTATTTTACATAGAAAACTAACTGAGTCTCAGACGTATTAAAAATGATACTGATGATGAATCGCGTACCGATTCTCAACATGTCGAGCGTTAGTCGGCTTCTACGACGTGAGTAAACCACGAGTAAACCCGTTTGGGTCATTGTCAGATTGTGCGCGTCTTTCCGGTGGACATTTGCGAAATTAAGGATTCCAGGGCCTAATTTTTTGGTTAAATGCCTGTGAGAATAAAGAACGTTTCCTCTTCTACAATCCGATGTAATAGCAATATAACCTAGATTCATACAAGCTCTTAAGTTTTAACCACCGAAGAGACAAATTTTGTTTTTGAACTGACATGGTAATACCACATATCTTATTTTATCCTTTGTATCGATATACCAATTATACTCTTTTTTGTGTATTTGTAGCCGTTGGCTGTATACACTTTTGTTGGCCATGCTTAGATTTTATAAATAAAATACAAAGTAAGGCGTTTGTATATAAGGTGTTTATTTTAAATAGGTTTCCTATGGTCCTATTTGACCTAATGTCTTACTTAAACCCAAAGCCACGGAGTGACAATTTTATTGTTGATCCTATTTTACTCTGACAATATGTGTATGTTCATGTTTTACAAAATGAAGGTATTTAACCATTGATACAAAGATCAAAGCACAAAGAAAATAATTATTAATGTGTATCCTGGCGGAAGAGACTGGGAGTCGAACCAGGTACCGGTCCACCTTTTTTTTTTTAAATACCTACCTTCATTTCATAAAATATGAACATACACATATTAAAAATAATGAGACATTACATGTTTCACAAGTTTATGTAGGTATTTATACTCTTATTACTACTATCGCTTTACATGGCAGTGTACCATTTCCATTAACAACTAAAACACTCACTTCATCGAAACTGTCCAATTGATTCGTTGCGAAAAACATTTCAATTCCAACTCGGCACAGCGCAGCACAGTCGCGTAATACTAAAAAGTCTAAAGAACCATACCTGTTAAAGGTTCATACGACATTTTTGATATAAATAGACGAGTTTCATAGCGACAGTCGAACAATAAAAAACTGTAAACAAAGTACATAAAGCCGAATGCGATAACTTTTTAAAAGGAAATTTTGTCGGCTTGATAATAAAATTATAGTACAACTTTAAAGTATTTAGTTAATTATAGCAAAGTTGAATGGAATAATGACAATAGCGGCTTAAATTTTGCTTAAATGAATACATTACCAACATGCACATGCCGACGGACACAAAATATATTGATAAGAAACTTATACTTACGTTTCTTATCAATATATTTTACATACACTATTTTTAAAAAAACAATCAAGAATAATATTTTCTTCGATTTCCGCGACTGTCACACATTGCAATAAAACAATTTAATCGAATTATATCGCTTTTATTAATTAACCCAGTCAACCTTTAACAACGGGTTACCGTTGTGAAGCTACCGAAATATCAGGGAGGCTCGAATAATTAATATATCAGATATAATCCGTATAAATTGTATTATTTAAATCAAGAATAATTTGGAGACGAAAAATACCGTCTTTGTAGATTGTTCATTTTAAGCCCATTGGAGCACTTCCCTTCTTCTTCACTTAGGTGCCTAATAAGTAAATTTTTTAGGTTAACGATATTTACAAATATGAAATAGATTCACGTTATTTATTTTCAAATGTACCTATACATTATATGTATAAAAAAAAATATGCATTTCCATTTTCATATTGCGTCATCTAACGTAGTAAGCTTAGATATCTATCTAAGCATCGCTTTACTTGGTCATCTCAAAGCTTTGCAAAGGCGCTCGTTAACGCTTTGTGCACAAAGTATTCGAGAGCTTTTTGTTTGTATGAGAGCTAATTGTATGGTAAGGACTCGAGTCAAAGGACTTCGTTACACGACACAGTAATTATGAAAATGCTCACATTTCTAGCTCAGTATAGAAATACTGAACCACAGACTTTCTTTTTGAAGTGAATTACGTGGTTTGTTCTATTTGCTCTTCTAAGTTCGTTATGCTGAGTTGGTTTATTTAGTTTAGATGGGTTATTTTATTTCACGATAAAAATAACTACAAATTTGCTTAGTGTCAAAATTATGCGAATTAATATTATGATCGTTAAAAATAAGGCATAAATATAATGATAAGAAAAAGAATTGTTTACAATTTCAAAATAAGTTTAAAATAATAAGGGCAGTTAACAGGTTAATCATAATCAGTTTAATCTGCCCTTGCGTCTTTCGCAGAACATTTATGGTGTAACGTTCGGGAGACACAGACACACACATAACACTAACTGTTTTTCTTTATTATTGTTACAGGTAATATTTAAATTCTATCCTCAAACCTCATCATGAGGGCAGTTCATGTAAGTTCATATTCTGTGGAATTTAATGCAAAATATTTACGAAACATGATACACTTACCGGCAAACTTTTTGAGCATAACCTTGACTGCGCAGTAGCCGATTTACGTACAAATCTATATGCGCAGATCCGCCATATTTGTTCAAGAAGTTTGCCGGCAACTGTACCTACTTACTTGAAAATAAAGAATTTTAAGTTGTATTGCACGTGCATTTGCGTGACCCGTACTTTGCATGCGTCCGTGTCAACGTCAATAAATTTAATCTATACTATTATAAAATTATAGATATGCATTGAAAATCTAATTTCTATAGATGATTTCAGGAAAAATCTTAATAGCTTGGTTCAGGACCGTCTTTTGTTTTGTATGGGCGCGCGGCGCCATGCCAGCCTGGCGCCATCTGTTAGTCATAATTTTCATTGTCCTCTCATCACGTCGAAATGGCTGAACGAATTTTAACCAAGTTTGGTACAGGGATAGCTGGACATTCAAAGATGGTTATGGGATACTTTTTATCCGTCTACGGTAAATAAAAAAATACGCAAACGAAGTATTATATTATACTAGGAGGTTCCACTCGTTGGCAAAGAAAAAATATATATAAAGGAATCGTAGCAACAATTACTAGAAATGGCCACTTGTGCGAGGTTTTCTCTTGGTACTAGCAATAGGTACCGAAAAATAATAAACTACTAAACTTATAACTGTAGTGTATGCCTCAGTTACAGTTTTGCAGTAACTTAGTTGTTTACAACAACGTAAACATATATTGCTTGAGTGGGCAAATCTTAATAATAAAAACCCATGTAACACTAATTTTAAGGTTCTTTACTTAACAATCTTTGATAAGACAATATATCATAATCAACCTGAATAATGGACTTTTCATGAAGAACCCTATCTCCAGCAATCATCATACTTCATAACCATGCATTACTATTTCATTTACATAAATTCAAGTAAACACTACTTATTAACGAGCAGCAGGCAAAGACAAAGTTATTTAGCTACCCTACCCGTGCTACCAATTAGTACCTAAATACATTTATTATCACAAAGTTGTAAAGTATAATTAGTTAGCTTTTGAACTCGAGCCTTTGTTGGCAAACGATAAATATCCCGACGTGTTTTTAACGTGGAACCAACAGATGTAATGCGAGTTTAAAATAACATTAAAACCAACTAAATATTCGTTTTTAAACTGTTTTGTAATTACATGCCACCTACATTGGGTGCTTCGCTTCCCTTTGTTATTCAAAAGAGAATTTGTTTGTTCGAGTCGCGTAATTTCGGTCGCGCCGTACATCATGTCACGTGACATACCTGTGCTAACTCGGGGCACGTTCTAGGGATAGAATGTCGATAAAAAAGATGTCGATATAATTAAATTAATATATGTGCTCATTGAACATTCTCGATTACTATAAAGAGGTTCGATGTCATATCTGATCTGATATTGAGCCTCTTAAATTCAGATAATAAAAGTATGAGGATGTCATATCAATCAAAATGACAATTTACGTATATTATGAAAATATTTTAAAATGAACATGTAAATACACGTTTTAATATGTTTCTTTTTTTTTATTTGAAAATCTGGAGAAATAAGTAATATTTATTTATGTCGATGAAATTAGACGTTGACAGTAACATCGATATATTTTTTTGTCGATAAAATATTTTGCTACGTTACTTTCGTGTAGGTGCCCCGAGTTATCCCAGGTATGGATCACGTCACACTAAGTATGGCGCGACCGAAATTACGCGACTCAAATTACGCTCGTCTGGCAGTAGTTACATATTTAGGACTAACTTTTACCGAAAGTTTTCTGTTCATTCTTGTTCTATATTATAAAATGAAAAAACGTCTTTTTTGCCAGTTTTTCGTTTACGACACCAAAAGCAGATTATAAAAATATAACGGTTTCATTCATGCTTTTGAGGAACGGTGCGATATGTTTCGAACTCGTATGAAGTTCATCTTCAGGGACATCGATGTGACTGCGATGCATCGTCCATCGCTATAGTCTGTCCATCGGCAACCGCGCGTGAAGCCATCATTTCCAATATTATAAGATATAACTCAAAACAGTTTTAATAAAACTAAGTCGATAAGTAAATTAATTATGCCTGGTGAAATACAATACTTCTAGAAACTTATTTAGTGCTTGAGTTTATATCATGACTGGCTTGATACCTAATAAACCTTCATAATAGACTAGAATAGACATATCAAAGGCCGGTATTTTTATGAAAACATACCGTCGTTCTATCGGATTGCTCATTAAGCGGCCCGCAGTACGGATTAACTCGGTTAGCCTTTATTTATTCAGCTGTTTGCTTCAGATTTACTGCGGGCTTGAATACACTGCTCTAGGTCTTTTTGAATGAGAAATAATCGGGAATATGGAAGATTAAAAAGTATTTTGTTACGCGGTTAAATTTATCTAAAAACTAACGTCGCGCTTAAAGATCTATGAAAATCACGAAAATACCTGGTTTAATTAATCAACAATCATTAAATGTAAAGAGGTTTTTGGGACGTAGGAGCGAATTATCGCTGTGTTTTTAACGTTTAAAAAATGTGTAATAAACTATATATAATCGAATTGCGGCTAGAAAATCTAAACCAAATCTTTTGGTATAAAAAATACAATTTAAAAGGATAAAATCATTGAGGACATGACTTCCTGACGTTTTGGCAACTTTACAGTTGTACTATACAACTGTAAAGTTTTGTTTTATTTACAATCGAATCGCGGAAACTGAAGAAAAATAAATCTTTTAGTCGAAAATAAGTCGTTTAACATCTAAAACATAAACAACATACCGTAAAACTACCCAACTACAGTCCTTTAACAAAACTCGTTTATTTTTATCAAAATCCATATTCTATCAGTGATTTTATACGTTTTTATTTAAGTTTGTTTAATTATGTTGATCACTTTAGAGTTTATTCGTTATAATTGTCATATATTGAGTAACAATCAATTTTCGTTGGACCTTAGTTGTGTGGACTGGACTATATTTGGGTAATTTAACGGTAATTAGGAATCATATAGCCGTTAAAAAATTAACTCCGTCCAAGATTTTACAGCTGTAATATTTCAACTTTAACTATACAAAGTATAATAATAAGTTGTAAATTAATCCCTCGCCTCACAAAAGCGTTCATCCATGTCCGTCCTTTGACAGCGCATCGCCGTGAGGATTCCTTTAGAATTTCGGGGCTTCCAGCAAAAGCCTGTAGTTAGTGCTTTAGTAATCCAAAGCGACTTAACACCCTCTAGACTGAAACCCTAGATTCGTGTAGCGGATTCCAACTGAAATTTAGGATATAATTTGTGGACATTTCGAGATTGGTACCAGGACAGTAAGTCCATCGTAATATGTCGCATTGGAGTCGTAATATGTCGCTTTGGAACAGCGATAATCCCAGGACAGAACAGTTTCTGTACATACTTGTGTGTGATTTTCGTAATGAATATATATGCTTAGAGAGCTTTTACATGTTTGAGAATTGTAATTTAAAGTTAGTATAATATACAGCCTGTTACCGGCATGCGGGCATTTATTTAAACTAATATGATCTATTAGTAATTGTTTGCATGTATTGCTAATCATAATTATGTAAATTAACTGCAAAATTAAATTTCTTAAATCCGCACATTCAATGTAGTGGGTGTACAGCGTAATTGTCGTTACTCATATCACGCTGTCATTTAACACTCACTTGTCAATTTACTGTGCTGTACATTACTGGCAATTAAAATCTTGTTAGAAAGTTAATAAAGCCTGAATTAAAGTTAATTAATTAAATTAAGGCCATGGATACGTTAAAGATCTATGTTACTTTACTCTACTTTAAGAAAAACCTACTTGGCGGTAACACACTGTATACCGATGGTTGGAAAATCGAATTTCATTATGTTCTGTTATTACGAGTAATTCACGAGTTCGTACGCATGCCCAATTATTAATCATTGATGATGATGAGTGTAATGTAATCAACAGTTAATATATGTATGTATTATATTTTGAATTTGGTTGAAGTTTCAAAACCTATTTAAAACTAACTTTAGGTACATCGCTACTTGAACACTATAAGTATAAAAACTAATTATTTGACTGACTTAATGTAATGACTAATAAAGTTACATATTCTTGTCGCTAATTAGTTTCGTTGTATAATCAAACATTATATTCAACCAATTAATTATGTCGTCAAAGAAACTTATGTAAGTATTTCTAGTTAAAAAGTTTTTATTCAACGTCTAGAAACAGTAATAAAGCAAAAACACTAGACAATTAAAGACAACACAAGTAAGCCTCAATTACAAACAAAATAACTCCTGTTAAAGAAATGGTTTTATGAGGGAAGCGGGCTGGAAGAGATTCGAGAAGTCGGAAGAGATTTGGAAGACAATCTGCGTCTGTAATCCTTGAATTTCACCGGTTTCTGCGAAACTTTGGCCGATTTACCTGTTAGATCAAATACAATAAGACATGTATTTGTTCATTTGTTTAAATGTTTCTCGCAGCAACAGCCACTCAAGAGTTCAGCAATAAAAATACCTATTTTTGTTTTAATTATTGTACTAAAGCTCGCACCTGTTAGATCAAATACAATAAGACATGTATTTGTTCATTTGTTTAAATTTTTTTCTTTAAGAAATAAATAAAATAATAAAAGAAACATAGCAAGGGTATTACATAGATATAAAGTATGGACCGGTCAAACGTAAGCTACTTTTACGAGTACGTATATTCTGAAATTATAAGCGACAATTAAGGGAATATTTTTGTCCGTACTATATGTAAGTAGGTATGTAGAAAATGTGTTATCAATTTATTAGCTTATTTATTTAGATAATAATTGCTTCGAGTCATAAAAGTCGCGTGTCACAGTTATGCTAGAGGTGTAGAGACATTTTTTTTTTTTTTTTTATATCTTTGCTTGCGGGCCCGAAGGGGCCCTTTGCACTGCTAGGGCAGACGGCCCGTCCTTTAGAACGAGCCGCCGAAACTTAACCTAATTGAAAACTTAAAACTACTGACCAGATCCGTTACCTCTGGTTTGGGGTTGTAGGTGGTGGCGGGTAATAACCTGCTGTTGGCGGGCTGCAGCCATGGCTGCGATGACCTCCTCCGAGTCCTCTGTTGCTCTGGCTTTCGCCTCCCAAAGGGGGGCTCTCGAGTGATAGTGTGCCCTCCGAGTATGATACACGGGGGCACCGGGTTTTTGTTGCAACGGGGGCTTCCACCTGGTGTGCTTCCTGATGGAAGCCCTCCGTGACTGTGTAGAGTGTCTTTGTGTCAGTGAGTGTGTGGTACCTACGCTAGTTGGTGTAGGTGTGGGTGTATGTGTGTTTGTGTCTGGGGCACGCGGATGTGGCGAATGTGGGTCAGCGTCGGGACCGGCGGCCGAGCTGTCGGATTCGGTGTCCGTGTCTTCGTCAGACCAAAGTTTTCTTTTCCTCATGAAGGAGGGGGGGAAATCAGCATAGTGCTGGGCGAGTTTGTTCGGTCTGTCCGTTAGTATGTCTCGTGGTCTACGGTCTTTAGTAGGCACATCTGGGGTTGGAGAGTAGTTGATAGCTTTGGTTATGAGAGGGTTTTTACTGAGGGCGGCCTTTTCATAAAAACGCTCTGAACATTTTTTAAAATGAGTTTGAATTGGTTCTATATGGAGGTCCCTGTGCAGGTCCGTGTTCCTAATGTACGGCGGAACTTGTTAAATAGTACTTAATGTGGAAATGAAATGTCAGACTACATGTATATGTTTACAAATTAAACGTCAGATTGGGTAGATGGTAAAAGTAATAGATTGGGTAGATACTTCTTACAAGTCACTTCTTGAATAAAAAGAGCTGTTTTTTCTCTTTTACCAATACTACGAAATAAATTTAACCGAAACGAACTTTTCCCCCAAGTCATTCTATGAACAATAAAGAAATACGACACTGTTCTTTTACAGCGCAAACAGTTTAGTATGCAAAGCCGTTACTCGAACCTTTGTTCACTTCATTTCTCTGGACCTTAATGACTTTCTAATCTTCAGAGCTGAGTTCTCGAATAAAACAAAAGAGACTTGTAGACTTTTAAATCTGTTAGGCAGTTAGTTTAATGCTTTTCCTTAATTATTTGCATTCATTTACATTCGTGTTTTGAATTTTAATGTTAGAGTATTTGGTTAGAAATCTTGTTAAAATGTTATATTTTTATTCTTACGTCTTTTTATCGTAGCCTCATATATGACGTGAATCTGATTTCACACGTGAGAATTGAATTTGAAAAAGTTATGCTTTTAAATTTCATCTACAATACAAATCCCCTTTATTGCACACCTCAAATACACAGTGATACAAAATATGAGACGTATTTACATACATTTTATTATTAAATATTATATTTTCTAACTTTATTTCACGGAATATCGCTTTTTCTTTTTTCTATTTCAGATTTAAATTCTTTATAGATTATATACAATATATACGAGATACGATTATATACGAGAGATACTATTTCAACCAATATAGAAACCATTTATACTTAAGAGAGGCTTTAATTTGGCTTACTTCGAGTTTAAGTGAATTAATTTCGGTTAAAAGACAGACAATTTGTTTATGATCAAACGACGAATCTTACAAAATAATAGTTGTCTACTATTAATATAATAGTTTATTGCATTATTTATCTTTATTTGATGAGTCAAATATAAAAAGGGGGGGGGGGGGGGGCATTACACACGATTGAGCTAAGTTTGCACCTGAATCTTATAGCTAACAAACATGTGCTCAGACTATCAAGTAGGTACCCTGTTACACTTACAGATGTCCTTTACTGACACAGACTGATTTCCACGCGTGATGGGAGCCGCGGGCACAGCTAGTATTTAATAAATGTATTAAGATTACATGAAACATGTCGGGCCGTTTCGGCCAATTCCACGTGAATGTAAACAGCTCAATAAATTGATCAACTACTTCGAGTAGTACCATCTGATTACTAACTATAACTATACTAAAATATTCATAGTACCACCCCGCAATACCACCCCATGGTATGTCTACCAACTACATGTAACATCATTATATCAGACATAACCTTTTGTATACTCTAATATCATTCATTCTAATGTCCTGCATTTATTTCCTCAAACGTTTCGAATCTAAAACAAATAGCAAGGCAAACAGAGTTAAAACGGAATCAAAGCAACAGCCGTGGTCCAAGGCATACACAAACAAACTAATGAACGTTGCTCGGTGGCGTGGAACACTGACGCTAGGGGTGCTCGCGGTTTCAGGTCTCGGCGTTCGGCCTTCGGCCTAATTAAGTTAGCTAGAAACTGCATTCTGCGATCTAACTTCGTTAGCTATGACTAGATACTCTTCAATTTTGCAACCTTTTGGATTAAAAAATCGAAGTTAAACTCTTGGTGTAGTTTTTCCATAACTTTTTCCCGAACAGAGATCTCTTCACCCTTGCCCACTTATTTCTCAACTCAAGCGTCTCAAGCTATTGTCCAAAACTAAATTCCGATTATAAACATTTTTTTACCCCGTCCGTCATATTTGAACCCGGTATGTTTGGTTAGGTTTAGTTTTGAAACATTTACGGTTTCAAAGAAAAACTAAGTTGGCGTAATAAACCAGTTCGGAGGAGTAGCCATTTGGGACACATAATTAGACCACGTCGACGCAACGTGATACGTTGTCACAACACCTTTGTGCCGTAAAATTTTATATTGCGTTTCGTTTTTTATTTCTTCATCACGACGATGCAACACCGCACGTCATGACGGCATAATGTTTCACGTCACGATGACCCATCATGGAAAACGGTTTTAGTCTTCGGCCTCGGCCTCTCGGCCAACCTGGGCAGCTCTAGTCGCACCTAACTCTCTCGATCGCTTTTGTTTTCCTTTTCTATTGATACTTCGTTCATAGACGCTCAATGGACACCAATGTTTACCTTTTCCAATCATTGTGAAGGCTAAATATACTTTTTTATGCACAAAAGCAAAGGCAAGATTGTTTTTCTTTATTGGGTAAATAGCAATTAGCTGTCATCCTAAGGATAAATGTCAAGTTTTCTATACTTCAGATCTGAACGTATGTAAATAGATTGCAATATTACATCATCATGTGAGACAACTTCCTGCGTCTTCACTTAATTATCGTATTTGACTTTCTTCACGCAGTTTCATAGAAACTATTGGGATCCCAAAATCCTTATTTTTGATAATACACTTTGCAATTCGTTTGGATTAAATACAGATGATTTAAACATTCCTATTTTCATCCTAGCGTGATTTTAAATCCTGCTACGCAATATTATTTTTTACCGTAGGTATTAGAGGAAATCCAACGCTATGAGGTAATCCTAACGAAATTCGTCTATAGCCTTTTTTAGGGTTCCGTAGCCAAATGGCAAAAAACGGAACCCTTATAGATTCGTCATGTCTGTCTGTCTGTCCGTCTGTCCGTCTGTCTGTCCGTCCGTATGTCACAGCCATTTTTTTCCGAAACTATAAGAGCTATACTGTTGAAACTTGGTAGGTAGATGTATTCTGTGAACCGCATTAAGATTTTGATGCAAAAATAAAAAAATAATAATAAATAATGGGGGCTCCCCATACTTAGAACTGAAACTCAATTTTTTTTTTTCATCAAACACATACGTGTGGGGTATCTATGGATAGGTCTTCAAAAATGATGTCGAGGTTTCTAAAATATTTTTTTTCTAAACGGAATACTTTGCGTGACAGACGCTTCCAAAGTGGAAAAAAGTTGGTCCCCCCCCTCTAACTTCTAAAATAAGGAAATGAAAAATCTAAAAAAAACATATGATGTACATTACTATAAAAACTACCAACGAAAATTGTTTTGAACGAGATCTAGTTAGTAGTTTTTTTTAATACCTAACTTTGCAAGTTTGCACCTAATTTATATGGGGCGCTATACATACCAGGTGCAAACTTAACTTAAACACTTAGGGATGGAAAGTGTTTGTACGGAACCCTCGGTGCGCGAGTCCGACTCGCACTTGGCCGGTTTTTTGGAATTCTATAAAGATATAGACAGTTGGAAATGTTCCTAGATTTCGAAAACCCTGCATTTGAACGCCACTCGAGCATCTGTCGACTGTTGCTCGCTCCGCCTCAGTGCACTCTGCAGCACACATCCCGCCACAATGCGGTGTCGCTGTTCTTCAGCTCAATGGACATTTGCTTCAGTTACTATTGATTTGTGAATAGGTCAGTTAATTTAATAGAGTCACATATGCTGATCCTCGTGTTGATAATTATCTAATTTTCATGGCATCTCATGGTCTTCTCCCAGCCCATAGCTTTCCGACCCGCAATGAAAACTGTCTGGATCATGTAATGTTGAGGACAGACACAGAGGCTGTAGTTATGGTGCTCAACAGTTTCGTAACAGATCATGCTCCTATTGTCTTTTGTTCCAAATATAAACCAGAAAGGCATACATTCAAATCTTCAGGAAGAGTGGATATGGCAGCCTTAATCGAGGATATACAAAATATTGACTTTACACCTATTTTCACTATTCGAGACTCTAACCTAGCAGCTGAAACTCTCATTAACTTACTATCAAAATTGGTATTATCTCGTACGATCCCAACGTTAGCCCCTAGGAGAAAACGTACTCTCAAACCGTGGATGACACCCGGTCTCTTACGGTGTATTAAAAACCGCGATAAACTTCATGTCAAATCCAAAAAAGAGAGCAACAATAGCATTTTAAGAACCACCTACACGCGGTATAGGAATTTTTGCAACAATCTTTTAAAAAGTATTAAACTAAACTACGAAAAACAACTTGTGGAAAAAGCCAAAGGTAAACCCAAAGACACATGGCATGCTATAAAACAGATAGCCAATATTCAGCAAGTAAAACCCTCACAACGTGAGCTGCTGTCCTTGTGTTCGGACCAAATTGCATCAGTAAATAGTGTCAATTCATTTTTTGCTAGCATTGGTAGCTCTTTAGCCCAAAATATTTATAAAAACCCAATTTATCCAAAAATTGCAGGAGAATATAAACATCAACCGTATACACAAAATAATAGTTCCATGGCAATTTTAAACACTGACGATGCTGAAGTAGAAGAAGTTATTCTTAGTCTAAGAAACAGTTGCTCGATCGGATACGATGGCATATCAACTGCTGTGTTAAAAGCTACCCGTAGTAAATTAGTCCCGGTGCTTACGTTTATTTTTAATTTGTGCATATCTGATGGTAACTTTCCTTCTGTATTCAAAAAGGCTCTTGTTCATCCAATTCATAAAAGTGGTAATAAAGAAAATCTAAATAACTACCGTCCAATTTCTGTTCTCACTAGTATCTCTAAAATTTTTGAAAAAATTCTAAATAAACGTTTAATCAGCTTTCTGAATCAACATAATATCTTAGCTCCCAACCAATTTGGTTTTAGAAGTGGCAGATCCACTGAGGATGCAGTAGTGGCTCTTACTGACAACATAATCAAGAATCTAGAAAATAAGCAAAGGACTATTGGCATCTTTTTGGATCTGTCCAAAGCTTTTGACACGGTCTCAATGTCTATCTTACTTAGCAAGATGCAAGCCATTGGTATTAGAGGGTTAGCATTGGATATCTTCAAAAGCTACCTGTCTGAACGGATGCAAACCGTTATCATTGATAAAACTAAAAGTAATGAACTGCCATTAAATTACGGAGTACCCCAAGGTAGCGTGTTGGGGCCTACTTTGTTCCTAATCTATATTAACGATCTGTGCTCCCTTCAACTCGAAAATTGTCAAATCATCACATATGCTGATGACACAGCGCTGATTGTAAACGGTAAAGACTGGGAGAGTGCTCAAGCTGCTGCTCAAACTGCACTTCGTCGCGTCTCATCCTGGCTGACGGCAAATTTACTGACCTTAAATGTCGCTAAATCCAAATTTCTCACTTTTTCCCCCAATTCAACTTTGCAACCAGAAGCTGGGTCAATGAAAATTGTAGTCCACAACTGCTCTGACACAACTACCTCTGACATGACTTCTCCCTGCGTATGCACACCTCTTACTCACTCCCAGAATATTCAGTACTTGGGCGTAATGATAGACTGCAATTTACGTTGGCAACATCATATCGAATGCTTAAGCTCAAAAATTAGAAAACTTATATACGTATTTAAAAACCTAAGGTCTGTGGTTAGTCTCGAAACACTTAAAACTATATATTTTGCTCTAGCGCAATCTTTGTTAAGTTATTGTGTTTGTGTTTGGGGCGGAGCAGGTAAAACTTTACTTCTGAGATTGGAGAGAGCACAAAGAGCTGTATTAAAGGTTATGACTAAAAAACCATTTTTATATCCTACTGTTGAACTATATCGGGACTGCAAAGTTTTAACAGTTAGAGGTTTATTTATTCGCCAGGTTATAATAAGAAAGCATAAAGCCCTTGAGTTTATAGAGGATTTGATCTTAAATAGGCGTCGTACGGACCACGTCTGTGAGGTCCACAGTTTCCGTCTGGCACGGTTTTATCACTACTTGAGCCCAAAGTTATACAATAAAACAAATAGGTTACTCGGAATTTATAAACTGACACTTAGAGAGTGCAAACTGAAACTCACAAACTGGCTGGTTATTCTGACGTACGAGGAGATTGAGGATCTCCTTTGAGCCTCGTCTTTTATAATTGTCCCTTTAAACAGACACACACACACACACACACACATATACACTTATATATACACTTTCAAACACACTTACAAAACACACGCAGACACAAACCTACATCACTCACACGTTTATAAACTAAAATAGGCATGTGCACGCTAACGTTACCTTATTTCTTAAACCTAATTTTTAAGCTACATTGTGTTACTTTGTATGTACCTCATAAATCACGTTGAATCATCTATATACTTGTATTTCCGGGGTGAGGGCCTGGAGATCTGTAGTACAGGTTTATACCTAGTTCAGACTCCAGTCTCTCACAAAGGTTACTTGTAAATAAATTTGTTAATTTAGTTTGTAAAATTGTCCTTTGTGAGGTGAAAATAAACACATTTTATTATTATTTTTTTATTTTATTATATATTTAGATAACGAGGAAATCCGATCACCTGTTAACTGCTGATAGACCCGATCCTAATAGAACATTAGAGTCTAGATGTGATAGATATAACAGCACCTCAAGCACACTGTAACACGTGAACGTGACTCTTTCTCGCGCGAGAAATATTACCAATCTCTTTCTTCACAGTACTGTGAGAGTGTGACGGGCGATGCTATGTCGCGCGATAAGAGTCGCTAAGCGTAGTTGTGCTTGACGGGCATTGACCCAAGATCAGTTTCTGCGACAGGCCTACCACTATAAGATAGCCAGTCTACCTGCCGAAAAAAAAATTACTATACCAAAGTCAAATTAATTCTACAATTATACAGACTATTGGAAATGTTCCTAGATTTCGCAAATCCGGCATTCCAACGCCACCCGAACATCTGTCAACTGTTGCTCGCTCCGTCTCGGTGCACTCCGCGGCACACGGCCTAATGCGGTGTCGCTGATTCTTCAGCTCCATTGGATGTTTGCTTCAGTTGCTATTGATTTGTGAATAACTCAGTTTAATTTAATAGAGACACATACAATTATATATCGAGGAAATCCGAACTGCTGATAAACCCAATCCCAATAGAATATTAGAGTTTATCTTATAGGTGTGATAGAAATAACCAGGGATCGTAAAATGCGAGCAAATCGATTAAAATGACTTATTGACAACCAGTGACGGCCTTAGCACATCAATGAATTTTGCTCCCATTTTACGAACCCTGGATATAACAGATCCACATTGACCCAAGATCAGCTGCTGCGACAGGCCTACCACTTCAAGATAGCTGGTCTAACTGCTGAAAAATTACTATACCAAAGTCAAGTCTATTCTACAAAGATATAGACAATTGGAAATAGATTTCGCAAACGCGGCATTTGAACGCCACCCGGACATCTGTCAACTGTTGCTCGTTCCGTCTCAGTGCACTCCGCAGCTCACGTCCCGGCACAGCTCCATTGGACGTGTGCTTCAGTTGCTATTGATTCGTAATATATATAATAGCGGTGATTTAATTAAGGTATTTGAGGTGTGGTGTGGAAGACATGAGTGCCAATGATCTCACTTCTTCTTCTTTGGCGGTACACTCTTGCCAGAGTGGTCGTGGCCGTCACGTCGTTGATTAAGTGGCCTGCTTTACAATGCAACGCCATTCTTCTCTAACCGCTGCCCTCCTGGTACAAATGATATCACTATTAGGATGCAAGAGACCGGGCAAAGCGGAAGGCAAGGATACGGAAGGTGGACCCTGGCGCTGGCCGGGACTTAACGCCAGGATGATGATGATGATGATTTGAGGTGTGGTTATTGGAAACACGCACAAACGAGAATTTTCTACCGCGAACGCTCCGCATGTGGAATGAGCTCCCTGCCGAGGTTTTCCCCGGGGGCTACAGTATGCGGTTCTTCAAGAGGGGAGTAAATAGGTTCTGAAAGGGTCGGCAACGCGCGTGCGGTGCTCCTGGCGTCGCAAGCGTCCATAGACGGCGGTAACTGCTTAACATCAGGCGGGCTGCATGCTTGTATATATGTCAAACCATGTTTGGTTAGTATCTAAATTAGTGGATGTATAATACGTGTATTTTTATTGCACTCAAATATCCTAATGATTATGAAGAACTGAAAAAATCTTGCTATTTATTATAACAATTTTATCAGTTACAGCCAGTGGCAAGACCTCTAAAATAATCTTGCTTAGCCGGATTAAATAAGAACTGAAAGGATGTGAATCAAGTTCTTAATGTAGAAATAGATCATTTAGTTTCCCCTCCCTGATGCGTGTATGACATAAACACAATCGAAAATTAAATATGGAACTCGACAACCTCAATTTCCAAGTAATATTTCCACGAAAGTAACCTATCGGATATAATAGCCCACGCAGGAGGGGACATAATACACAAGTACAGAAATATAAAAACCTGGTTATAAATGACATCCGAGGCTAATACGAGAAACGTGTATTTCTGATACAACATTTGTTCGCGTAGAAAGCCTTAAGTAGTAGAACAAAGAGCTTTCTTACTGTTAGACACAGTCGGTTATGTCATTGTTTCACTAGGGGCGGAATGGGAACCTGGCAGACGTATAGGCTGATTATATTCCCGAATACGACTCTCATTTATTTACTTTTCATATATCTTTCGTACGTATTTCTGGTAATAGTATTACGTTTTCTGGAAATTATTGCTATGTTATACGTCGCGCTTATCCGAAAATATGTTGTTTCTTGGTCCGCTTACGTTGATCTGAAGAAATAGTACATTACATCAGAGGCCGGGAAAATGAGGATTTCCGGCCAAGTAGGTATATACGGCCGAGCGAGCGTGCGAGCGAGGCCGGATAGTGATACGAGGCCGGGAATCCGTTTTCACGACGAGGCATGTATAGTGCTTTTCTCAAACATACAATGAAATAAAAAAATATACTTCAAAGAATAACACTTAATATTGTTTGTCCGATATTTTCCGAATTTGACCGAATTTTAAAAATCCGATTTCAGATTCTGACTCAGGAGCCCCAAAAACCCTCGGATACCGAATTTCAGCCTCCTAGGACCAATTTGAAATTTTCTCCATACAAATCGTTTTTTTTTTCGATATTTTCCGAATTTGACCGAATTTTCGGACAAGATTTCAGATTCATATTTTTGAGCCCCGAGAGCCCCCCGATACCGAATT
The DNA here is from genome assembly GCA_947623375.1 of Apotomis capreana. Taxonomy (NCBI): domain Eukaryota; kingdom Metazoa; phylum Arthropoda; class Insecta; order Lepidoptera; family Tortricidae; genus Apotomis; species Apotomis capreana. Next base: position 2,086,928 of record OX392511.1, read on the forward strand.
TGACCGAATTTAAAAAATCCGATTTCAGATTCTGACTCAGGAGCCCCAAAAACCCCCGGATACCGAATTTCAGCCTCCTAGGACCAATTTGAAATTTTCTCCATACAAATCGTTTTTTTTCGACATTTTCCGAATTTGACCGAATTTTCGGACAAGATTTCAGATTCATATTTTTGAGCCCCGAGAGCCCCCGAATCCGAATTTGACCGAATTTTAAAAATCCGATTTCAGATTCTGACTCAGGAGCCCCAAAAACCCCTGGATACCGAATTTCAGCCCCCTAGGACCAATTTGAAATTTTCTCCATACAAATCGGTTTTTTTTTTCGATATTTTCCGAATTTGACCGAATTTTCGGACAAGATTTCAGATTCCATATTTTTGAGCCCCGAGAGCCCCCCGATACCGAATTTGACTGAATTTAAAAAATCCGATTTCAGATTCTGACTCAGGAGCCCCAAAAACCCCCGGATACCGAATTTCAGCCTCCTAGGACCAATTTGAAATTTTCTCCATACAAATCGTTTTTTTTCGATATTTTCCGAATTTGACCGAATTTTCGGACAAGATTTTAGATTCATATTTTTGAGCCCCGAGAGCCCCCCGATACCGAGTTTTAGCCGCCTAGCACCAATTTGAAATTTTGAAAAAAAAAAGTCGCCATCTTGAATTTTTTTTTCCACAAGTGTCTAACAACCAACCTTTAAAAACAAAACCTGCTTTTTGTCAAACCAGCCAGCTGTGTGAATGACCTTGTTGTTGAAACAAAAAAAAAGTTACTTTGCAGGCCTAGGCCTGAAAAGCAGTATGAAATCCCTTTACAGTCCTCTCGAGTTGTTGCGCCCAAAAACCGATACTTCCGAGCCTATTATAAGGAACGCAAAGACAATATTTCATTGCATGTTTGAGAAAAGCTTATTTATTTTACAATCACACATTGTAATCTCAATAGATCTATTAAATTGATGGTCCTCTTCAGGTACTTTTTCCTTGTATAGTTTAACAATCATAGTTACTTTGACAGTTCCTAACTAGCGGTTCCGCTCGAATGGCAAACATATTTATTATATAATTTTATTTACTTAATCTTCATTACACAAAAATAAATACCTACAAAGGGTATTCTCCAATTTGATTTACTTCTAAATTTATTCACGAGATGACTGTCATGTGGGATTTGACGATCATTATTCCGGGTCAATTGGTATCATAGCGAAGACTTGATCACCATCACAGGAAACTCGCGGGGTAGCTGAATCAAGGATCAAAATCAGAAGAATCTGGACGCGATGTGCATCGTCAGAAAATTGCTACTGCATAACTGCCGACGGCTGCTTAGGTTCGGGTTTTGTTACAACTGGTTTTCGCTTTTACTCATACAATAACCTACATAAATTGAAAATCAAAAATGCTCCCGACACAAGTAGTCATCAAGAATGCTAATAAACTACGTAAACGGAACAATACAATTTGGAGTTCTTAGCTTGAAAATTTACTTAGATCCTGACACTACTACCTAATGAAGGCTGAATATCTCGGAGATCACTGTTTTGATTTTCACCTAATATGAACCCTACCGACAGACGAGGCTTAATTAAAAGAAATCGGAATCAAATGGGTTCATCCTTTGAAGAGCTACGATGCCATAGGCACACGGGGGTTAAAAATAATCTTTAGAAGAATAAAGGGAATTACAAAATGCTGAGTTCTCTTTGACTTCAATATTACACAAAGCAAAGAATAACAATATGCATTAAAATACCTGAATTAATCAAGTTAAACAGAGCAAGCGGGCAGAAGAATCGAGTTACCACAATTAGACCGACGACGCTCGCATGGAACTCTGAAACTTTTCACTCACGACCACAGCGCAACACGTACACACTTAAGTCTTTCCAATTTCAACCTTGAGAGGACGCAGAGGGATTTGAAATTGCTTTATATCGTTTGATGAGATTATTTTTGTTTTAAGGTTCTTTGAAGCTCGGGGCATACCAACCCCTTGTGAATACAATGACATCAAGTAGACGTTTCACATTGAAATTTAATATTTGATGCGTCTTAAGTTTTGTTGCTTTTAAAGAATAGTAGATTGTTAACCAAGGGTAGAAAGTTACCCGTTGCACCCGAGATATTTCTGGCGCTCGAACGAAGTGAGAGCGCCAATAGTTCGAGGGTGAAATGGGTAATTTCACCCGAGTTAAACACTCTACTTTTCATTTCGACTGCGAGGAAAATAAAATACTACACTCACGTGTCATGAGTGAGTTAAATTAATGTCCATGTTATTTTTAAGCAATAATCAATAAAAGACATGGTATTCATATTTAATCTCGTGTTCCCGCTTTTTCTATTGCAAACTTTCATTATAATTATTCTTAATAGAAAAAAAAGTTAAAATATACGTACCGCCAATATTAAAAAAAAACACTTCCAATGGTTTCAATTTTGTTTTTTATATAAATGTATGATTCTATCAATAAAATGAGGGACAGAATTATATGTACGTATTATAAATATAGATAATAATACATACATATTTATATTTAATAATAATTGGATATAAATAAATATATCTAACCTTTGGAGATTTTTTTTTAAGGCGACTCCGTACGTGGAATGGTGATTTTTAAAGTCCTAAGGCTCGTAATCTAGCCAACGGAAAAATCTGAAAAAAATATATGTTATTTTTGACTATTTCTTCTAAAAAATTATAGTTTGATTTTTTTTTTAAAGCAATAATTACTATGGAAAAAATAATGTTGAAATAGGGTCGTTTTAAATTTTCAATTCCCTAAGGCTTCTAAACTACAAGTGATATTTACACGGCTCTTTCGCAAGAACATTGACAATTCATTGATCTTTAATCGTATTGTTTAAAAGTTAGTAAAATGGAAATTCGGTCTAATAAAGCATCAAAAAAACTGAATTTCCGCGAGCGCGGCCGTGCCCGGGCTGCGAGCTCAGTGTAAATCTAACCGTCGAAGGGGAAGGCTGTGTCACTTGCTCTCGCGATCCATCTAGTTACGGAAAATTGTTATAGTACCGGATCCCGCGGAGGTTCGATCTGTCTTCGTGCGTTTGAAGTGTATTTTAAGAGAGTGTAGTTCATTTTTTCACACGACTACGCTATGCGACATAACAAAAAGCACTCATTTTCATATAGAATTAAATTCAACTGTTTTTTTCGTATTTAGGTATCTATTAATTTAAAGTACTTATAAAAAAATTGTCATTGCTTAGCATTCCCGGACACATTTGGATACTTAGATATTCTCAGTCATGGGCCCACACCAGACAGGATTACCAGAAAATAACACTTTTGGTGTGGGTTTTAGGGCCCTTCTCTGTGTAATATTAGAGTACCTTAGGTATTTCGGTTAGTAAAAAAAATCTGATAATACAGATATTTAAGTATGATAACGTCTAATGATCTTTATTAATTCAACCCTAAGAGATATGAATATCGTAATGCAGAACAAGTATTGTTCGTTTGAATACCATTGTAATATTCGGCAAAACGCTAATTTACGAAAACGAATATTTATTGTAAGTATTCACATTCGTTGCGTCACTAGTACAGTACACGGCATATGATATAAAAATACATTATCAAAAATTACAATAATTTTCTAGTTCAAGAAGGCAATTGACAATTTTGGCATGAGGGCTTATTTATGTAAATATAGTCAGAATACATATTTGCATCAATAAATTTCCCACTTCATATTTAAATCTAAATGAGCGTTAGTAATTATTGACATATCCGCCGGGCCTAGCTAGACATACCTAGCCTGGCCATAAGTTCTGTTCCAATTGTTAACTGTTTATAAAATAAAAACCTGATTTTTATTACATATCGTTTAAAAGCCATATATATTAATGATCGGATTACAGTTGAATTAATGAAAAAATATATAACTTTATTTAGACTCATCGTAATGCCCGGACTTGATTTTTGACTAATGCTCAGAATTTTTCTCTCTAAGTTTGCCAGAGGGCAATGAAACGATCTTGGATCAAAATTAATCTATCGCGGAAGGAACGCCAAAACCCAAATAGCTTACGTAACTCAGACAACCGCTAAACTTAAGTAGGGCTGACACGTTTGCCGCATGTCAACCGATCTGCAGATCAAGAAATCTACACCCACCCAATAAAATTCGGAACTTGTAAGTTAACGTAAAAAAAAGATACGGCTCATTATGCCGCAACAAAACGTATCTACGCTGGAAAGGAAAATTATCCAAGAGACACGGAGCTAACTTTACAGGAGATCTAAAAAACTACGAACTTTTTCAAAAAAAATTATTAAGTTATTAAATATTCTGTGGACCTACTTTTTAAATGAAGCATTTTATAATGTCGCTTTTGTTATTTTGTCTATTAATGGAATAATTTAAAATTTAGCATCGCTTACGCAAAATGGCTGTCAAAATAGAATTAGGTAAAATTATCTAAACGACACGTTTCCCGAGAAATTAGTCAGGTAAAATAGTATAATCTATTACACAACAATCAACACAATTAACAATATATATGTGCATGCTCATTTTATAGTCAGGTAAACATATAAATATGCATAAATCAACATGAAATAAATAAAGAAAAATTATCTAATCGCCTTTGTAGGAAATATTTCAGACATGAAAAGCTATTTATCGTTCATTAAAAACTCACGATTAATGTTTTAATTAAAGGAAAATATTTATTTTCAAACATTAAAATTAATGAAGTGACATTTAATTAAAGTTCTCTAAGACAAAACTTATGGTCCAATTACGCAAATACAAAAAAAACTGCTTTAGAAATGTTAAAGATTTATTCATCAGATATCACGTGAAATTTCAATTTTATCAATTTTTATGTGTGATCCATTGGCGTAGCTAACATTATTTTTCAGGGGGGGCCTGGGGTGGGCCCGGGGGTGGGCCTGGCCATGGCCTATGAGATGAAACCATGAATTTCTATGGGAAGCCCAAAATCCTGGGGTGGGCACTAGACCATACTGGGGTGGGCACGGCCCACCCGGCCACCCCCCTATATACGCCAATGTGATCTGCTGAAAGATTTCCAGTAGTTCTAGACCAATGTATGGTAGCAAACGATAGCTATGACTAATGAGAACAGCACAAGAGTTCTCAAGACTGCAGTCACTTGGTACTCATTAAGGAATTATAAATCACGAACTACGTGAAATTTCAAGTTTTACAATTGCAATGAGATAATATCCTATCCTAACAAGAATAACAAAACTACCTACAACTCTGTGTGGTATAAGTGACGTCTCGTAAGACACTGTTTGAGTGAGATGGCGTTTGGGTCCATCAAGCGAGTCCAAAGGAATGCCTTAGCGCCACAGACACAGATTTACACCACAGATGGCGGCCTAACGGCCTTTATAAATATATTGAATTACTACTAAATGTGTGCTATTTTATAAAACAGAACCGGTAAAGTTGTCTAACTACCAATTTAACGAAAATATTTGTTTTTTAGTACATTCTATGCGACAAATACGACTCAATTGTCATTCAAGCAATTCAAGATAAGCGACAGTAGTCGATTAAAGTCATATCAGGTAAAAAAGGATAAGCGACAATGGTTTCATAGTATCAAAGCAGGTAAATTTGGATAAACGCCAATAGTTAAGATACGACAATCAGGTAATTTAATCTATGTAATTTTTTTTATAGAATCTTATATCGATTCTGTTTAATAATGTGGAAATACCACATTTTTACTTTTTGGCTAATGCGCATAAGCATTTTAAACACACATGACACAGAGGGCGCTCCAGTAGCGAAGAATTATGGAATCAAAGATTTAGTGTGATTGACGTAACGATATGATAGCTCAGTTGGTAGAGCACTACGCCGGAAACTTAGGGTCGCAGGTTCGAGTCCTGCTTACATTGCAGTGGATCACATTCAATTTTTCTTTCATAATTTACCTCTATGTTAATTTTATCATAAAGACATAGGTAAAATGATCAGGTAAAAACAGTTAACCAACAAGTGCAAGGTTAGTTGCAATAAAGAAAAATTATCCAAGTTGTTTGATCTGTTTTGACAAATAAGTAAAAAAGCTCTAACGTTAATTATTATGCAAAAAACTTTTTATGTAATCTCCATTTTGCTAAAAAACGGGACGGGGACGGGATAAGCGACACAAAAGTCGTCAGACAGATGTATACGAAACACAACCCATTCGATGCAGAAAAATCTGCCGATCCCAACAGTGTGTATAACTCAATATTCCCAAAAATGTCGCTTAGATAAGTTCTCCTTTCCAGCATCGGCATATTTTGAAACTCAAGTAAATTAACATTTATAGGGTATCCATTGACCTTGAACATTGAAATTAGCCAAAAAATTCGTCTAGTAAAATATCGTCAATATCAACAAGTATAGGGGAAAATCTGAGAACATTACCAATGTAGTCATAAAAAACTATCACTGTTTATAAGTAGGTAAAGGACGTAAATCCGTTTTCCAACGGTAAAGTTGAGTTTGTCGCTCTATTATTTATAGTTTATCTTTTCATTAGAGCAGCATGACCCGGGGGATAAAGCTGTGCCTCCACCACTATGTTAAAATATCGGTTCATACGCTGGGTCACGATATGATTTATTTATTAAAAAACGATATTTTTTATTTCTGCATGATTTTACACGTATAATCAAGAATCTTGTCGGCATTTTAACTATTTTTGGTAGGTACCTACACATACAAAAGAAACTAAAAAGTATTTTTCGATGCGAGACTTCCAAATGGCCAATTTCACTTATTTTTTTGGAAAATAGCTTTAACGCATTTTATTTTTAATATTCTACTGTAGTGGGTAAATAGATATTTAGTAATCCGCAATAATTATATCATTGTTTAAATGATTTATTTTACTTCGAGAATTTTCAATGCCTTTAAATATTATAAGGTTTATTCATCTTCAACTCTCGCTCGGACTATGCGAGTGTATGAAGCTGCTTGGACGCCACTCAACGAGATTATGAACGAAGTAATGTTCCGGGGGCGCACGGTCGGCGGGGGGAATAACGTTAGGCTCCGCCCAGATCCTCAAGGACGTTGGGATTAGGAGTCGCCTTAATGGCCACTTACCACGGCCGACTAGATTGTACCTAATTGAGTTGGTCACGACGTGCATCTAGATGGCAATAGCCTTTGACTCCGTGGCAATTAAAAAAAAATTACTTTCCACCCTAGGGATGGAAAAGCTATTTTCCACCCGGCTATCTACTCATGAAAATGATACTTTCCGAACAGGAGAGATGAAAAAGTTCTTTGTAACATTCGCGACACTTGCTCGAACGAAATCACTATTTCGCTTTATATTGGAAAAGTTTAAGACGTGTGATGTTGAAACAGCTGTGTGGAATTTCAATGTGATCTTCCATTGTTTTGAGGCAATACCTTGGGCTAGTTATGATTGAAAGTAGGGTTTTTAGCCTGATATATTTTGAATGGAAGATCCGGACTATTGCATTTGCAAGTGGCACTATTGCATTTTGCCGCGCGACTCGGGCGATATAAGTGACAAAGTAACTACCACTTTCTGACACGACATTTGTGACTGTGAGAGTGATGGATGATTTATTATATATTATTATTTATTTAGCCTATGTGTTACCTTCATGCCAAAATTTATCAAAATTGGTCCAGTCGTTTGAGCGTGAAGAAGTAACAAACATACACATAAACACACACAAGCTTACGCCTTTATAATATTAGTGTAATTTATCGTGTGACAAAAGCAGTGAATGTGAAGAGACGAAAAATGTTAAGTTCGGTACTTTCATGACAATACACAAAAGTAAACAAAAATTACACCGAGCAGACACTTTATTACACCGATACGCTAAGAGGTTGGCAAGCGATGCGGTATTATAACGTCGGTAATCGATCACGCGAAACGGGAGTCGTTTGTCTTCATTGGGATCCCTTCTAGCACCCGCCCCTAGTGAGACTTTAACATTAACTCGGTGGTGTATTAGTAGGGACTGTTATACAGGGTGATTCTGGAGTCCGGAACGGGAGTTTCAGGGATGATAGGGAAATTGATTTCATAGAATCAGAAACCAAGCTATCTAGTTTCCGTTTTTACCCTTTGTTTCTATTTTTGCGGCGAGCTCCGCTCCCCGAGCCCCCCGTCTCTCATAATCGTCGTCAACACAGTTGACTTCATAGAATCAGAAGCTAAACTGTCTTTGTATCCGTTCGTCGTGTTCCTTCTTTTATTGTGCGGAGGGCTCCACCCCCGAGCCCCCCAAGCCTCTCGAGCGCTCCGAGCCCCCCAAGCCTCTCGAGCGCTCCGAGCCCCCGAGTCTTATACACTCGCCTGTTTGTTTCAAAATTGCTGAAATTTGTTTTTTTTACGTCTTCAACGCCTGTATCTCTGTATAAAAAATTACGAAAAACTGATAACTGATAAGTTCTGTATACTTATCGAACCTACACACAAAACTTTTTGAGAATCGGTTGAGAAATGCGACCTCTAGGAGAAAACAGTCGGGAATTATCCATTCAAACATCCGGACATGCGAAAGAATTTTCGGTCAATTTGAACCGCAGATGCTTCGCTCGGTCGGTCAATTTATTTATTTAGGTATTTTGTATAAATTTCCCTTTTTTATGTAATTTCGTGCACTGGATAAACCTGTTATTTAAACACGCCTCCGTCAGCTTGACCCAAAATTCTTTCGTATGCCCGGATGTTTGGATTTCCTGTTGTTCTCGCCTACTGGCCATTGACTATGTGTTGGATAATAAAGGTAATTAGCCGCGTAATATCGCGTGAGACCCGTCATATAAGTTTGACTAAGGATAAAGGCATTTGGTAAGTAGGTAATTTAGCAATTAATATTCCGCGGCTCAGCCGGTGATCCGACTCGAGCCTCTGAAAAATTAATCACTTATTCGAAGGAGGGCGTAGGCTGGTTGTGTAGGTGGGGATTAACTTAGATACACCTACCCGACATATGTATTAATGGTAAATATCATACATATTTATTGGATGAGGTTTTAGATATACGGCATTGGAATTGTACCTATAATCCGCCGTATTACATTACTGCTAGCCGTAATCAAAAACACGGCCGGTTTGAAATGCGGCGGTTTAACAATTTGATTGATTGTCATTGCGGTACGAAGCGCCAGAACCGAACTGCTACTAGTAAAGTAGGTTAGATTAGGTTAGAACTGCGACCACAACAGCGCGCGAGCCGAGCAAGCGAAGTGAGCGTACCGCGGCAGCGGTTGGCGAAGCGCCATAACTGAACTGCTAACCAGACTCGCTGTATTACATCACGGCTCGGGTTAGGTTAGGAACAGGCCCTGTTTTTGATAACGACTATAACGATTATACAATCCGACTGTAGTAACTATGTAGTTCAGACAATAAAATGTTGGAGTAGGATGTAAGAGATACGGCCTGTTCACGTCCTCAAATGTACGTTTTAACATGTGTTTGAGGACGCAAATATTTTGGTTGGCAGTTTCTGTTTGTCACTTCAAACTACATGATTTTTTTTTGTTTATAATTCACTAGATATTTATTGTACTTTAATCTACCTGTTTTTATATTTAATTTACTACGTCATTAATGTTATTTGTGCATTTTATATTTATCAAATTTTATTTTGCTACTATTTTTCAGCTTTGCCCTAAGGTTGACTGGTAGATAACGCCTCATGACATTAAGTCCGCCTTTTGTACGATAAATTTTATTTTGTGCAATAAAGATTAAATATAGGTATAAGTAAAATGTCGTATTTTCACTCATTTGAAACAGTTATTTACCCGGGATAAATATGTTTTCCTCAATATATCCTTGTATTCTAAGCGTCCATTTGCGGCGGAATTTTGGGCCAAAAACCAGATGCCTAGTACATAACGCAAAAATTGAAACGGCCCGACACTGAACATTTCGTTCCCAATCTATTCCTAAAATTTCGTACAGTTTGGTTAAGTTTTGGAGAACGGAACAGACGGAAACGAAACCTCGATTTGTATGGAAGAATGAGCCGGGGCATTTCCCCTTAAAGGCACTTCTTATTTCGGCCATTCAATACAATTTTGTTCATCAAAAGGCAAACTCGCTCATTCCCGTTCAACTTTCGTCTTTCAGAGCCCGATCGTCGAGTCGGATTTATTCGGTAACTTTTGCAAGTTACCGAAGTTATTTTAAGTTAAATTATTGCGAATAATATAATAATACTGTTATTTAGGTACTACAACGCAAATACTTTGAGTGCTTTGGGAGCGGTTTGATTACAAAATCAAATATAGATAGCTAGCTTTTGCCCGCGACTACGTCCACGTGGAACTTCGTACACACGATAGATATGCACCTAATCACCTTAATTAATAAAAGGGATTATTAAAAGCGCCTAAGCAAATGTAAGAGCAATTGTGCTTTTGGTCTAATCATTACATTTCCTGCAGGGTCATCAATGTCATCATGAACTTACTCACTTTTCAATCTTTTTAGGGATAATTTCCAGGATGAAAACTATCTTATGTATCTTATCTCCATGCCAAATTTCATCAAAATCGATTCAGCGGTTTAAGCGTGAAGAGGTAACAGACAGACATACATACTTTCGCATTTATAATTGTAGTATGGATAACTGATTTTGTGATCAACAATTATTCAATAACAGACCCGTAATTCGACGAGATACTGTAATATTTGACGACGCGGTTGGCGCAGTGGATAAAGCAGCTCCGTACTGAACCGGCGGTCCTGGGTTCGAATATTACTTATTAACCCAGAAACAAATATTCAAGAGCATCACACAAATATTTTTGCCCATCCTGGGATTCGAACTCAGGACCACCGGCTCAGGAGGCACTGGCACTACCACTGCGCCAACCGCGTCGTCATTATTTCCAGTATAGGGATCAAGTTATACGGCCTTCCTGAATACGGCTTGTGCACAAATCGCGCGAGGTTTTTTCGGCTATTTTTCGCCGCGTGAGGTCCCCTCCCTCCTCCCCCAACGTGCTCTGTCGTGACCGCCCCTCCCCTTATCGAACCTCGCGTGATTTGTGCACAAGCCCATAGAACAGCTATGAAATTGTTGCCTCTGCGAGAGCGGTTTGTGGTCGCGTAAGTCTATCACTGAGTTTTAATGAACAATACCTGCTTATTTGTTTGTTCCTATGCTTTTGTCTCAGGTGTACGTCGCTGAGGTGAAGTTTATGATAATTTACATTTAAGTTTGTTTCAGCAAAGCTTCTCTAGAATTTTCTCGCAGTCGGGTGGTCTGAATATTCGATATATTTCAGTAGAGAAGTTTTAACATTTTGCCGTTGAATTTCGTTGAAAATGTTCTAATATTTCGAATTCTACAATGAACCCGTATACAGATACCTATGTATTCCATTGTTACGTACTCACATATATTTATACTATTATGAAATTCTAAAAATACCAGTTTTCTATGGAGATAGACCATCAGGCATTTCAAGAAAAAACTTTACAGCGCCATGCAGGATTTGAGAAGGCGCGCGGTGCCTGCCGTACAATCCCATCTGTTGGTAAAAATGTCTTTGTCCCCTCGCCACCCCGAAACGACTAAACGGATTCATACCAATTTTATGTGGCAATCCAGGGATGGCAGGATATCAAAAGATGGTAATAGAATCCTTTTACCTTTTTTATGTGATAGGGGGCAAACAAGCAAACGGATCGCCTGATGGAAAGCGATTACCGTCGCCCATAGACACCTGCAACACCAGAGGAGTCACAAGTTCGTTCCCTATTACGATGAAGAAAAAATCTATGCAGAAGAAATGGCGGGCACCTAGTCGTATGATATACTGGATATGTATAGCGTTCATTTACTAACATGTGACGTAGAATACCCGCCCAGCACGAGTACCTACATAGTCCGGGCATGTGTAGATGTGAGGTCATACGTCGCTCGTCGGCGATCAATTTCCGACCGCCGATAAGACGACAAATTGCGATACGTCGCTTATTTGCGGGAAGTCCAATCAGATTGACGCGACGGCAAATATCAGATCCATGTCAGGCGCATTCTGCCTTCGCAGTAATAAGGCGTAAGGCTTTGAGATCCTTTTACACTTGTTACCTTTTAAAGTTAAAGCGCTGGTTGTAGTCGTAGGTTCTTTTTTTGGGCTGCGACGATGTATTTGACAAGTTTTAAATTGCACATGTCTACTTTGGACAGTAAAGATAGCTATAGTTGTCTATTAGTGGAGATATGCATCCAACTTATAAACTTATTAATCTGACAAGGAAAGGTACCCAACTGTCCGACTCCGATTTGATTAATTTTGATATATGTTATTTGGTGTAGTCTAAAATAGCAGACACGTATTCTTTTAGCTGCCCAAATTCGACCTGTTACTTAGGTTGAATTGTGTCAAAGTACTAAAAATTGGTCAAACCCTCTAACTTCTGTAGAGATGTGTTCAAGCAAATCGATAATTAATTACTGGTTTCACTATATTTCGGAGAACATGAAAATAGAATGGACACGTGTTTTGTCATTTCACCCACTCATATTTTATATTTAAAAAAATCCCTTTCAAATATGAAAAATTATAAAATATTAAATGTTTTTTTTGGTGAAATGACAAAACACGTGTCTGCTATTTTAGACTAATCTATAACATACATTATATCAAAATAAATGAAATCGGAGTCGTACAATTGGGTACCCTTCCTTTTGAGTGATAACTTAACTAATTTACTTACCATATCAGGTATCACCTTAAATGTCTGGGAAAAGGTAGGTCCTATGTCAGCGATATACCTACCTGTATTCAAATACACCTGTATTATATACCTGTATTAAATAGTGTGTGTCAAATGAAATTATTGTATCTAAAGATTAGAGCAAAATAGCGATAGTTAAACTGAAAAGTATGCTTGTGTCTGATTTTAGCTCCATTATTACACATCTTATTCTCAATGAACAGCTAAAACGTTATCCAGAGAGCGAACACTCAGGCTACCAAAACGCATCCATCCTATGAAATGGGTCAATCTGCATTTCAGCTGCATATTTCAGAGCCGTTCACTTTGTGGCGTCCGCGAGTAGCGGATCACAAAGCGAGATTCGTACCTATTGCGTTTTATTTAAATTCGCGTTTTTATTTAAATTCCTCGCTTACCACTTAGCGCTTGAAATGGCATTGTTTTGAATGTGAGTATACTCGGAATACTGATATTTTAATGCGCTGGTTTGCTCTCTCGGGCAGGAAGAGGCAGAAGTTAATTAAAAAAAGTTAACAGTTGGATTTGTGATAGACACTTAGTGGCGAATGGGGCATAAAGTTTGTAACTAGATCACAAGTCTATCCTACACACTGAACATACACTGTTAGAATGGTTTTTTTTTCAATGATGACGCACATGTACCGAACAAGTGTTGTTCTTTTGTTATATAGGTTAATTGCTTACGGTAAAGGACACAGTCGTCAATATCCTGTGTTAAACGTGGAATGCAGCAAAATAAAGAGATTTTAAAAAGTAAAAAAAAATTACGCTTATATTAAACATGTCAAACGGTTTAACAACAAAAGCAACGTAGCACATTAATTTACCGCCAATGCTAACACATCGCCCTACTCCTAATAAAGATATGCAATACCTACGTACTACACTAGTTTACTAATAGTACATGCTCCCCTCCGCAACCAATCCAGCCTTTTCGTTCAACATCGCAACAAGCGGCCAATCACTGCCATTTGATATACACCTGAACAGAATATTGAACTCGATAACTGGACTGTAATTCGATTATGAATGTGCTCGATAGTTGAGTTAGTAGACTATTATCTTTTGTTACTACGTCATGATTTAATTGACGTTTTGTGTTTTTCGACAATTTTTTTCTACTATTAAATATACGGCCTCTAGCAAGTGAGAATCAGAGCAATACATAATATTTATAGGACACCCATCGCTTACGAGGCTTACGTTGAGGCAAGGCATGAGGTGAGATGCGCTTAGCGACGTTTTCTTGCCGTCGATATTTACAATATAACAATTAAACCAGAAAGTGTTACAATTTTCTTATCACTAAACAGCGATTTCTTTCAGACAACATTTGGATAGAGGAATGAACAATAAAATAATAGGTAGTGTAATAAAAAAATCAGAATCATAAACTTAAATTGGATTGGACGTTCCCTACAAGTAGGTACCTATTTTTTTCCAAGCCAAGCGAAAACCATGACAACTTCAAAGGAAGGATGATATGATTAAAACAGAAATCTGTCTAAATTTCTGCAAGATCAGCTAGCTAGGAAATTGTGAAAACCAATCAAATTATGACGGAGTGAGCTAGTCTTAGACCTGCCTTGATCAAAGTCTGTAGGGATATTAGTTAGACAGGTTTGCTTTGTAACATTTTGTATTTAATAGCCTCATTGCAGTCAATTGAGAGCGATACCACAAAGGGACGTTAATCGGATGAAGTGGAACAGAATTAATTTCAACGATTAGATACAGCAACAGGCTCAGTCAAACGGCGTCTGTATCGTGCTCGCCCACAGCCATATTTGCGCAATAACATTGATGAATCCCAAAGAGACAGTCGCAATCCTCCGCAGGCCTTCGTCGTTTATCAAACGCAAAGATAAGTTCAGGTTTTACTCGCAGATCCTTAATGACAATGCTTTGTAACTTCCTAAATCTTTTCTTACCCACTCCTTTGACAGTGACAGATGTTTTATAGAAACCTGTGAACTTAATCCTTTTAATACGACGGGCTCTGGTGTGTAAGGGTCTTTGAAGTATTAAAGGGTCAGACGGCACTAAATATTTGCTTAAACTTGACGGGCGCGGGACGAGTCCCTTGCCGATTTCTATTTACGTAGCTGGAGGCCCTGTGAACTTGGGAAACGTATTTATTAATCTTGGTGCTTTGAATTGAATGTAGGCTAAGGTACTGTATAAAGGTTTGCCTGCAAAACTGAATAATTATTCTGAAGGTAGAAAGTATTCTAATTAAAGGAATTGTTGAGTGTGGACTGTATGGATTATTAAATAATAACTCAATTATGAAGATTAAAATCCCGCCAGGCAAGCGGGAGACTGTGATGTGGTCACTTCGGAGTGTGAGTGGTAAAAGTGAATGAGCCGCTGGGGGCGGGGGTATATATGCCCGCGCCACTAGCGCTCGGCGTGAGTGCGCATCAACGCGCTTAAAATTAGGCCACGCTTCCGAATTGCCTCTGGGGTATCGTTTATTGAATAAGAAATTACATATTTTATTTACAGTCATAACACATAGTAAATATTGGTAACTAAAAACAAAGGAAATAAAAACGTTTATCTTATAACTAACACATAAACAATATAACATCAGGTAATAGGTAATTAGCAAATAGAAACACTTACGTACTAAATTATATAACTAGGAGATCGACATACGTGATTCTATACATAAGTTAGGGTTATTTCCCAGAATTAATATTCGAGGTTTTGTTGAACAGTATTCCATGCTTAAATACTTTAAATAATATTCAAGCTTAGCATTTCAGAATTTGTATTGGACAAATATTATTTCTTGCCAGAAATATATTATTATTATTTCACATTGAACTCATTTCAAAAGACAGTCTACAATAACAGGTTCTTATCCAAGACCGATTGATTGTCACGGCCCAGCCATTGAAGTGATTTAGACTCATCAATGTTCTGTGGTAATTTCCGGCCCTTGTGGTACACTTGCACATCCATAAACTTCATGTTTTCCGTGTAGAACTGAGTTGTGTCGATAATGCGGTCGAATGGAAAGCCAAGTGGCATGAAATCGAAACCCGTGCTCCAACGAGCCGTGTGGCGCTCATTTATGACATTAATGTCAACTGAGTGCAGGTTGTATCCAGTGCGTACTGGTGTAACCACCACAAACAACTGAAGATCCATCCCGCCACGGTGACCCAAAGGCAGGAGAAGGTGATGAGGGAAGCCAACGCGTGTCTTCATCCACCAGTCCTGATCGATCTTACCAGTTCCTTTAACCGAATTGTCAAACATAGGGCGCGTCCAAGGCCGGTCTCCGATTACTCCCTGGAACTCCGTAGAATTGCGCACGATCGCATTTTTTCCAGACTTCAACTTGTAGAGAAAGCTGTCGATTTCAACCATGTCGAGACGTTTGTCGTTGACGTCCGTCATGCGGCCCAAAACGTCGTATTTGGGGCCGAGGAATACCCTGACGACGGCATCTACAGCTTTCGTGGAGGTAATATCGATGGTGACCTTGAATGGTTGGTTATTCAAGCGCTTTTGACGCGCTACGAATATGAAGTCTGACTTCTTGTTGCGGATCTCAGTTCCATTCAGATATACCGCATTAGTGATGTCCATATCGTAAGTATCAATAAAGGTGACCAGGTCAGTAGTGGAGATGCCTTCGACTTTTACTCCCGGGAAGTCAAACTCTTCGCGCGTGTATTTCGGCAGCTGCTTCTTGAAGAGTTGGATGATTTCGAGCGTGTGTTTAAGGACCCTCCAAGATGCAGGGTCACGTAAAGTTGTCGAGTACATATCGGTGGCAGTTGGGACATAGGAGTACCTGAAAAATTATTAAATGATAGCATGACATCCATCTCAATTATTACAATCAGTAACAATTTTACTAACTTATTGAACTAAGGGACTGTTGAATCATTGTAAATCAAAGAAATAATAGTTAAATTAGAAAAGATAATTCAAAAATAGAAATAATTCAACCATGAAATAGAGGACATGGTAGCTGAGCCCAATATACTAGGAGAAACAAAATCCCACGGACTCCGCTGGCTTGGCCACCTGGAGAGAATGGAAGAGGGTCGTGGCGTCAAGAGAGCATACCTGGGGCACCCAACAGGAAGACGACCGGTTGGGCGTCCGAGATATCGCTGGAAGGACATGGTCGAGGCGGATCTGCGCGGACTCCAAGCCTCGAAATGGAAAGAGCTGGCGCAGATTCGAGAAAAGTGGCGTGATCTCGTGTTGGAGGCCAAGATTCACTTCGGCTTGGGTCGCTGAGCCATCGTAGTAGTAAGTATTACTTACTTAATTCAAAATCATTTCTAAGTACTTATTGCGTTATATAATATAGTTTAAAACTTACCTATCAGTATTATGGGTAGCATAAGCCAGTAGTTTTCTTCCCCAGTTACCAGGGTAGACCATGGTCGGGTCCTGCACCGTCCATATCAGTCTACCAAGGTTCTCCAAGTCCTGTGGGTTCTTCAAAGGGACTACTGCGCCGTTACGCTGAAATAAAAATGAACTTTAAGTCCCTTTGTTGCTTACTATCTGGTTAAAATATATACTAAATGAATATAATAAGGTTTAATAAAGTATAATGTATATCTTAAGACTAAATGGGATTTAAATATTGCCATGATGATGGAAAAGATTAATTCTTAAAGAGAAACTGATTACAAATACGTACTAGTTCAAACTGCCCCTTCATGATGGACTGGCGTAGAAGCTTCTCAAAGTCTTCTATTTCGTCCTTGGTCTCCAGGTTGTAGTCGTGGACAATGGGCGTGTCGTTGGATCGAACGGGCATCTCGTCTCCGGTATGCAAGCGGATCTTGGGCCAGTAGCCAGTCTTGAGAGTTTCATTCCAGCTAATTGGTAAAATGTTGCGCATACCATGCGAAAGACGCTCGAGTCTCATACGCGCCAGTAACTGCTGAACTGCGTACACCACCGTTTCTCCTCGTCGCTCCTTGTCCACACTGTATGCCTCACCAGTAACCCAATATGGGTAGTTCATGTGCAAATAGTACATAAAGCTGTTCAGGTCAATGTCTTCTGTGAAGTAACTAAGGACATCATCCACAGAGAGCGTATGGCGCAGGCTCGTGTGAGAATCAATGGAAACGACGTTCTTATCGATTTTGATATTCCAGTAATCCATGAGGGCAGATTCCGCGTCACCGTTCGTCATCTTGATCATGAAGGCTTTGTAGATGACGTCGCTATTGACAAAGAAGTAGGGGTAGATCTCGTATGGGGCTGGGAGGATGATACCGCGAGTGTCAGTGCGGTGGACGATGGAGGCAGTGAAGGCGTAGACGAACATTCCCGGATTGATGCGCTCGCGCAGCCAGCAGGCTACGTTGATGAAGGCATCCCAGTCTTTAGCGAAGTACAAGAGATGAAAGACTTTGATGGCTTGCTCTACGTGCTTGGTGTTTGAGTCCACGAACATTTCACCTCGTGGCAGCATGCCGGCTTGGTAAATCTCCAGGAATAGATCCAGGACATCAGCTTTCTGGAATAAAAAGAAAATAGGTTTCTATTTCTCTTCAGCGGTTTTACAGAGTATAACGTTAATAGAAGATGTCGGCGTTGTTCGTCCACGAAGAGTAAATTATAATGTCTTTACTATTTCAAGTACTTACTTCTTCAAGGCATGTATGCAACCAACCAAATAAATAATAGAAATTGAACCTGGTTAGGTTATGAGTACAAAAGGGTCGATTGCAAAAAAAAAATACAGTTAAGGGCTTTAATTAAAACAAACGAAAGTTACCCTTACATTTTGTATGACTAACTAGTCACACAAAGGAAGCGATCATGATTTTTTGTTAACTAAGCTTTTAACTATGTACATTTTTTTTGCAATTGATCCAAAAATAATAACCCGGCCGCGCGATCCTCTGCCATTCTTTGTAGGTGACCGAGCCAACGAAGTCTATGGGACTTTGTCTCTCCGATAATGTTCGGCTCGGCCACCACTGCCACCAGCTCCTCAATCTCGGCGTTAGTTCGGATCAGCCACGTACCTACCATCATTGAATATATCATTTGATCTTATAATTCTGACACTAAAAGTTATTATATATTATAATCATTATACGTTATGTACACCTCAGGCCAAAACTATGGAAACAAGCTTAGGTATATTACAATACAAAGCTGTGATTTCCATACGGAATAAATTACAACATTACAATATAAGATAATAGACGTTTTAAAAGTCAATAAAATTATCAAAATTGCCAGTTCAACATTTTGTGGACAGGCAATGAAAAAAGACGATATGCAAGTTTTTCCTGGAGTTAGGTAAGTATATTTATTTTTATAATATTATGACGTTTTAATAACGGACGTTTTACTGTTTGATTTTATTGGGAATGGCCTAATGGTTGCTTATATTTACACGATTTTTATTTTATTGAATGGTGTAATGTTGTACAGTTCTATCAAAATCAAAATTACCAACAAGTCGGGTCGGGTCTAGTTATTTTTTTATTGACCCACAAACGTTTTACAAGACGAGAAAATTTTCGATATTCCATAAAAAAATATTGATTTTGTTGTTATAGTTGGCGTTGATTATATCTTGTGAACGTTATTAATATTAAATTATATATATTGTTATTATATTTCGTGACACGCACCCGTGATAAATCGCAAACTTTATGGTTGCGATGGTTCATGATTTCAAACCTGGTATGCTAATTTCCCGGTAGATAATGCAGGCAAAGGATTTGCAATATGACTGAACAAAAACTGGTCAGGGCTTGAACTAACGGAACTCACCAAGAACGCCTGCTGGTTCTGCTCGAGGCGCCAGGAGTTGGCCGCAGTACGTATCTCCTCGAACATTGAAGGCTGCAGGATATGGTCCAGCAGCCGTAGAACCACTTGCTGCTTCGTCCCCATGCTCGCCGATGCTGAAAAGTATAAACGCCTCAATCTGAGTAAAGTCTTTTGCACAAGATTCTTCGAAAATATTCATTTAAATTACATGCTGTAAAGTAAAGTGCCATATTGATCTATATTAAATGCACAATATATTTAAGGTACTTAATTGGATAAGGATTAATGCTGTGTTGCTTAAAATCGCTTCGTAAATAAGCCATTATTTCTCGTAAAAAGTAAAAAATGGTTATTGTGGGTTATCCCTAAGAGATAGACATATACCATCGCGGACTTTTTTGTAGACCTTTTTAAGGTGTACAATACTGTAGTACTTTATTTCGATCTATCTCGTAGGGTTCAGCCAGCATTTGCTATGTAAGCGCAAAGAAATGGGTTTATTTACGACATCACATTAGAAACCTCTTAAATTATCAGTGTTTCTCAACGATATTATGCATGTATTATGTATAAACCTTTTTGAATAAAAAATAAAACCGCATCTAAATCCGTTGCGTAGTTTTAAAGATCTAAGCATACATAGGGACAGACAGAGAGACAGACAGGAAGCGACTTTGTTTTATAGTATGTAGTGAAGTAATGATGACGATTTATTAAAATTTACTCATTCTAAAATGTAATAACTCCGAAACTATGACACAATGGAAAGCTTACTTTAGTCTGGTGTCTAATTAAAAAGAAAACGAATAGCGTTCAGCTTGACATTGCTGACAGCTTATTTTTTTCGCGGATAGGTCGAAGACTACAGTTTTTAAACAGGCATAGTTGACGTAGATTTCGGTAATTTTATGTATTTTCTAATATTTCGTTACATACAGAAAAATAAATTCAAATATATTTTTAGGGTGTACACGACGCAAAGCTCTCGATTTGTATATTAATTTCCACCTGTTAGAAATATGAAATGTTGCCAATTGTCATGGTTTTGAAAACTTTTATAACCAGGTAAAAATTATAATACTACCCCAGAAACTGATAGTCCACTAGGCAAATTCGTGCATAACTACAGTCCGCCTCATCATCATCATCATCATAACAGCCTATAGACGTCCACTGCTGAACAAAGGCCTGAAATTGTATTCTAAAAGCACTTAAAGTAATATTGTTTGAAAATAAATAACTTACTCAGCTTTTCCTTTCCGGTGACGAAGCTCATGATTCCACCGATGCCGCTGAGCAATGAAGAAGATTGATTAACCACGAGTCTTTTATTTGGTGTTTGGTTGAAATTTCTTAAAGACTCTATTTTGAAAATGGCCTTTTTATTACATAACTTTTATTGTAGATTGAACCTTACTGCTTCAATTATATAGTACATGTTTTAATTGCCAAAATAACTCTTGAATTATCTTTTGATATCTACTTATTCAAATATTATGAATACTATTGACATAAACAACTGTCGCTGCTTTAGGTACAATGATATCATCAATACTTTTAATTAGACAGCATCCATCAATATTAAGCAACACCAGAACGATGCCCTCTGATGTCTAGAATAAACATTTAAGACGGCAGAGGGTATCAACTTTGTTTTGTGTTGTACATCTATATATTATTGTTGTTTGTGAAACATTTGAATACGATATTTTATGACGCACTATTGTATGTTGAAGGAGTTCTTTGAGGCTTACGTGTACAGCAGTGGACTATTTTGCCTGACGATGATGGTATGATGTGAGCAATATCTGCTTCAAGGTTTTAATTTTGTTTTTATGAAATATATATCTGACGTATATGCGACGGCGCGGTTTAGCCGGCGGTCCCGGGTTCGAATCCCGGCCAGGGCAAATATTTGTGTGATGAACTCGAATATTTTTGCTTGGTTCATGGTTGTTCTATGTATTTAATTATATATTCATCTATATAAGTATGTATATCGTCGTCTAGTACCCATAACACAAGCCTCCTTGAGCTTAATTTGGAACTAGATCGATTTGTGTGAGGTTTTCTGATATTTATTTACTAGCTGTTGCCCGCGACTAAGTCCGCGTGGAACCGTATCTTGAAAATTTTACATCTTTATTATTTTCAGATCTAAGCAATGTTGAAATTGTTAGTGTTTTTTTTTTTTGCAATTTTTTACGAAATAGTAACGAACCCTTCGTACGCGAGTCCGACTCGCTCTTGGCTTTTTTTTTTTTTTTTTCGGCTAATTTGCTCTTATTACGCGGTATCATTATGAAAGTAGGTACATCTAGGAACTAATAGCTTTACTAAATTCGATGAGTTTAAGAACGACGTTTATAAATTCTTTAATTCGAATATTAATACCTTTATACAAAGCTTCAAGTACCGCACTCAAAAAAAATGTTTGATCTTCATACAAATTTTCAACCCCTTTTTCACCAACTTCAGGGCTGAATTTTCAAAAACGTTCAAATCACTTTTCTTGTATTCTATTGATATGCCTTTATATAAAGTTTCAAGTCCCGCACTCAAAAAAATGTTTGATCTTCATACAAACTTTCAACCCCTTTTTCACCACCATCAGGGCTGAATTTTCAAAAATGCTGAAATTATTTTTCTTACATTCTAATAATATGCCTTTATACAAAGTTTCAAGTAAGTACCGGACTCAAAAAATGTTTGATTTCATACAAATTTTCCACCCCTTTTTCACCGCCTTAGGGGATGAATTTTCAAAAACGCTGAAATAAGTCTTATTTTTTGATAAAATACCTTTTTACTAAGTTTTTAATTTCTAACTTAAAATAAAACATACCCTTTACAACCATTCATCCTCTTTTTAATCCCCTTAGGGGTTGAATTTTCAAAAATGCTAAAAATACTTTTCTTGTATTCTAATTATATGCCTTTATACAAAGTTTAAAGTCCCACGCTCAAGAAAAGGTTTGATCCCCGTACAAATTTCAACCCCTTTTTTACCACCTTAGGGGATGAATTTTCAAAAACGCAGAAATTACTTTTCTTCCATTTTATTTGCATAACTTTTTACGAAGTTTGAAGTTCCTAGCTTAAAATTAAATTTGAACCCCAAGACGAACTTTCATCCCCCTTTTAACCCCCTTAGAGGTTGAATTTTTAATAACGTTAAATTAATGTTATTTAGTTATTATTATATATGCCTTAATAAGAAGTTTCAAGGAATTTGTAATAGATTCAAACTTTCAACCCCTTTTTAACCCTTTTAGGGAACGAATTTTTAAAAACGCTGAAATTCTTTTCCTTGTATTTTAATAGTATGCCTTTACACAAAGATTCAAATCCCGCGCTCAAAAAAATAGTTAATCTCCATACAAACTTTCAACCCCTTTTTTACCACCTTAGGGGATGAATTTTCAAAAACGCTGAAAGCAGTTTTCTTCCATTTTACTTTAATATCTTTTTACAAAGTTTCAAGTTCCTAGCTTTAAAGAAAAAATTGTATCCCATACAACCTTATTGCACAAATTATCTGCTTAGCCCAATGGTTGACTGCTAGAGAATGCTCTATGGCATTAAGTCCGCCTTTTATACGATAAGTTCTTTCTTTTGTGCATTAAAGATTAAATAAATAAATAAACTTTTCATCCCCTTTTTAACCCTCTTAGGGGTTGAACTTTCAAAAGCGCTTCTTATTATCTTATGGATTCGAAAATTAGTTTTCCATGGAGAGGGATCATTAGTTATTACAAGAAAAATCTCGACCGAACGATGTAAGACTTGTATGGGCGCGTGCCGCCAGCTGTAGGGCGACATCTGTTCGTAAAATTTTCTTTGTCTTCTCGTCCTACCTTTCGTCGGTTACCTATGACAAACTCGCTCATTCCCGTTCAACTTTCGTCTTTCAGAGCCCGATCGTCGAGTCTGTATTCGGTACATATTCGGTCTGAGTATTTATTCGGTAGCTTTTGCAAGTTACCGAAGTTATTTTAAGTTAAATTATTGCGAATAATATAATAATACTGTTATTTAGGTACTCCAACGCATATACTGTAACGTATTAAAACGTTAATAACATTTGTATATCTTTAATTTAAAGCTAATGCCCTACCTTAACTATACAACCTATAACTAACTTATTATAAACTTAACCTAATTAAATAAAGAAACATATTTTAATTACAGCTTACTCGTAAATCAACTTAAATTTCAATAACAAATACTACTTGACAAAATAAATCGTAATACGAACTAGTTAACCCGCGCGCGCGCTGACTCACAGCTCAGCGAGATACGAAGTGCAGCCGAAGTTGTACGAACGCGCCCCGCTAGATCGCGGCGCCCGAGTACGTGCTGCACTCGCCGCGTCATACACTCTGCCGCCGGCTCTTGCCTGTGAGCCCGCGTCACCTTGCCTAAGAATCAGTTCTCGTACGCTCACTACGGAGCGAATATAAACTTAATTATTTTCTTGATTTTAAATTCTGTGAGTTTGTTATCCCAAATTGGGTAAGTGTTGCAATTATCTATTAAAATAAGTAGTTGTAGTGTTCATTTAGAATAGTTAATCAGTAGAACCAAGAATGTACAGTTAACTTGGTACCGTTAGCGGTCACCTTGCCGTAACCTTGCTTTGTCTCGTCGAACGTTCTCGGTTAAACTGCGCTTCTTATTACTGATCATGCATTACCTAATTGTAATCTTTCATATCTTCTTTCAATCTGTATCTTACGTAGATATTCACGCTTTTCATATTCTGTAGATACCATTAAAAAGGCGATTCTTCTCATTATTGCAAACCATGGTTCTTCGAAGATGATTTTGCCCGTTTAAAACTTGTAATTAAATCTTTCTTATAGATGAATATTACAATATAATTGTATTTAATAGGTTATTTAAAATAAGTTTTAATGCTTAATAACTATAATGGGAAAATTAATAGTGCTATAACGATAAATGAAATTAAATAGAAATATAAGTTAGGTAAATGGAAATATAAATTAAATAAAAATATAAATTAAATAGAAATATAAATGCTGAATATAATAAGTAGTTTTTGTAATATTTATCTATAGGATATGACTAAATATTCGTAACGCCGTAAATATTAATAAGCTTACTGCTGATTTTACGCTACGCTGTTTTCATTGTAATGAAGTGAGAATCTCATGTTATTGCGAAATAAATAATACATTCCGCCTTTGGCATTGCTTGTGCTTTTCGCTCGTACCCTTTTAATATAAATTTTGCTTGACAATTGATTCTCGCATCACCGCTTTGCCTTTCATGTACCTGGACTGCCCATCATACACTTTAGACTGCCTCATTGTAAATACCCACTCCTTAGTGCGCACGTGTATGATGTTCGACAGTCGAGGGCAGAATAATTGCACCGCCCTAATTGTTACGATTGGATGCGTTCCAGGAACACCCTACGGGATCGATTACCTATCCAGCTGCGTGGCCGCAGCAGGCCGCCCTTCACCTGGCCCATCACCTATGATGGAGAGCCACACATTCCGCCTAACGACCGGGCGATAGAACCGGTCGCGTCGAAGATCTGACGCTCGAGCTGCTTTTCGCCCTCTGGACGCGCCGTCGCCGTTTCGTCCACATTCGCGCTCCAGGGACGTGGGGTATTCCGGAAGCTGCTCGGCGACATTCTTGTACACTGACCTTTTAGCTAGGCCGAACTCATTTGCCTGAGATCGTTTGGACTATTTATCTACGTTAAATACTAAACTAAATTTTAAACTAAATTCTATAGAATCTTAAAACTAAACTTAAATTAACTTAACTAAATATTATTTAATAAGAATCTTAAAAGTAAACTTAAATTAACTTAACTAAATACTAAATAATATAATTAATTGGACTCAGCTTATCTTAATCATTAGATCTAAATCCTGCCTTGCTTATAGTTTTAATAAAGTCGAAAATAGTGAGTAGAATAATATTTATGTAAGAAAATATTTAGTTTAAATAAAATTGTAATTGTTATTTTTTTAAAATCTTGTTTTTTTTGTTCCGTATTAGGTCCTTAAGATAAAGAGACTTTTATTTACGTGACAGTTTGGCGCCCATACGTGTTTTTTTTAATAGCTCTTGGGTCTCTAATGTGTACAGGAGTGTCGGTGAGTTGTCTTCATTTTTTTTAAGCTTTCTTGGTGTTGGTGTGTGCACGTCCCAGACTAAGCTAATCATTAAATCTGTAGTGCTAAACCTAGTTTAAGTTGTGTATCACTTTGGAAAATTACATTATTGTGTCTTTGAATTTGTTACCATCCTTGCAACACTTACCTGGTTTAATTATAATTCATTAAATTACGTTCTATTCAATATGTCTCGCCCGATTAAGTTTTTGCAACTTACAAAATCTGAGTTGACTTACGAAGTTAAAATACGTGCGGAGGAGCCTAAGGATAGGGTTGAGGATTTAAGACAACAGATATCCAAGCTCGCAATCTCGTTCCCATCTGAAGATATTTTAGATTCATGTTACGAGTTCAATGAGGATATTGCAGGTATTAAGCACACCTTGGCTAAAGTTGCTATTAATATAGCTTGTCTTCAACAAGATCCTCATCAAAGGAACCTGCAGGAACGTACAAATACTTATTTGAATCATATCTTTCATAGATTGTCTAGGATCGCAACACCCAAAGAATCCTCGGCTTTGGGTTTGTTACATGAAACTCAGGAGTTTTATGAGGAACAATGGTCTAAGTTCCAGCAAATCCTTGTCACCCTCGGCGTATCTGATATACAGCTTGCGCGTGCTACAGCTCCGCAGGCAGATTTGCTTTCAAACCCTACTGCTGCTGGTGAAAGGGATGTTGCTGCAACTATTGCTGATTTAAAGTCTCAAAATGCTGCACTTCAGAATATTAAAGTAACTTGTGAACGCAGCCGCCTCACGTCTGAAGTAGCAAAAATTAAATTTGACGGAAAATCTTGCGTTCGGTCGTTCATATCGCGGATAGAAGAATTTCGCTTGGCCAGGGATGTCTCCGATTCGAGTATGCTCTCATACGCTACTGAAATTCTAACCGGAGATGCCTTACATTGGTATCGTAGCGTTAGAGACGGTATAACCTCTTGGGGAGACCTCCTTGCTCTGTTAAAAGAAGATTTTGATATCGTAGACTATGATTATCGGATGTTAAGCGAAATTAGGAACCGTAGTCAAGGGCCGTCTGAAACTATCACTATCTACTTAGCTATCATGCATGGTATGTTCACTAGGCTTTCAAGGAAGTTGAGCGAGCAGGAGCAATTAGAAATAATATTACACAACATTAGGCCATGCTACTCTAATGTTCTTACAACTTGCCCTGATCTTAATACTATTGCTGACCTCAGAAAACTCTGTAAGAACTACGAGCAAATTAAGGCACGTTCCGGGGACTTCAAAGAGCCTCCTTCGGCTACGGGTAATACTCTGGCCCCTGACTACGCGTATACTAGGAAGGATACTTTTAAGAATAGCTTCAAGCCTACTTACACCCAAGCACACGCTGGCCCTAGCCAAGGCAACCCATCTTACCCCAAGTCTAGTCCCAATCGACCATCGTATGTTGCGGCAGTGCGAAAAGAAGACTTTTGCTACCGCTGCCGAGTAAATACCCACACTATGAGACAGTGTCCTGCAGATCGCACGATATTTTGTTTCCGATGCGGTCTTAAAGACTATCGGCTACCTGATTGCCCCAAATGTAACCCTCGCAATGCCACAACCGATGATCCGGTTGAAACAGCACAGCCAAAAAACTAAATTGTGAAAGTTGTCGCGAGCCTAAGTTCGATGTAACTGACTGGAACAGTTGGCTGACAACAATAAAGCATTTCTTTAACACTTACAAAGTCGCGACAATTTTCAATACAAAGCCTTCTAGTGATCCTCGTCCATATGTCAACGTCGCTATAGATAACATTCCAGATTTTAACATTACGGTCTCCTTGATTCTGGCTCTGTTGTTACAATCCTTGGCAACAATTCTCATTTACATTTTCTTAAACTTGGCTACAATTTATTTACAAATGAGAATCTTTCTGTTGTAGCAGCAGGTGGTCAGAAAATACAATCTCTTGGTTACATATTACTACCCTTGATATTCGAAAATGTTAAAAAAGTAATAAAAGCGTACGTTATACCTGAAATTGAATCTAACCTCATCCTCGGAATCGACTTTTGGAAAGATTTTAAAATTTGTCCTAAATTCCTAGACAACATTAACTATATATCCTTGTCAGAGCCTTGTTTATCTCATATCAATATTGATACATCTAATGTACACATACGCTCTTATAGCAACCTTGATGACTCAGAGAGACTCATCGCAGATAATTTAATTGACCAATTTAAAGAGATCTCGTTCGAAAGTAAAGGCTTAGGCCGGACCTCGTTAATTACACACCGTATTGACACCGGAAACGCCGAGCCCATTAAACAACGGTATTATCGTCTGTCGCCTGAGAAAAAACGCATTATCACGGAACAAGTTGACGAGATGCTGTCGTTAGGCGTCATCTCTCCATGCGAAAGTCCATGGTCTTCACCGGTGTTGGTAGTAAAAAAAAAAGACGGAAAACCGCGTTTCTGTCTTGACAGCAGAAAACTTAATTCCGTTACCAAAAAGGATGCCTACAGCCTTCCATATGTATCTGAAATACTGGATAATCTTAAAAATGCTAAGTACCTTACTAGTCTGGACCTCTCAAAAGCATTTTGGCAGATTCCTATTCACGAGGAAGATAAGGAGAAGACTGCATTTTATGTACCAGGTCGCGGAACCATGATGTTCAATGTAACAGCCTTTGGTCTGACAAATGCTCCCGCGACACAACAACGCCTCGTAGACTCGTTGTTTATGCCTGACCTAGAGCTCAAAGCCTTTTGTTACCTCGATGACGTCATCATTGTTAGTGATACCTTTGAAGAACACGTTGCTATTCTTCTGAGAGTGCTCGACAAGCTTAAGAAAGCAAACTTAACTATTAATTTTGATAAGTGTCGTTTCTTCAGGGAGTCGCTAACATATTTAGGCTACGTTGTGGACTGTCACGGACTTCGAACGGACCCCGATAAGGTGCAGGCCATCTTTAACTATCCTGTTCCAACCAGCCGTAAGGAAGTGAAGCGTTTCCTGGGCACAGCTTCCTGGTACAGGCGTTTTATTCCGAACTTCAGCACCATCGCGGGCCCGCTGAATAAGCTTACCTCGACTAAAATTAAATCTGCACCATTCGAGTGGACGGCTGAGGCTGACAGGGCCTTCGTAGATCTTAAATCTCGTCTCGTACAGGCACCGATCTTGGCCTGCCCAAACTATGAATTGCCATTTGATGTCCACACAGACGCTAGTAATTACGGAGTGGGTGCTATGCTTTCACAGACAGTAGACGGTGTGGAACATCCGGTGGCATTCATGAGTAAGAGTCTGACCGGTCCTGAACGGAATTACAGTGTGACAGAGAGGGAGGCCCTCGCAGTTTTAACAGCCCTAGAGCATTGGAGGTGCTACCTAGAAAACGGCCGTCCTTTTACAGTCTATACTGACCACTCAGCCTTGAAATGGTTTTTATCCTTGACTAACCCAACCGGCCGCTTGGCAAGGTGGGGTGTGCGATTGTCCGCATTCGATTTCTCTATTAAACATCGTAAAGGGAAGGACAATGTCATACCCGACAGTCTTTCTAGGTGTGTGCCGGTAACTGAGTTATCTCACAGTAGCCCTCCTACTACATCTGACACGTGGTATCTCAATATATTTAACGGTTGCCTGAATTCGCCAACCAGCTTTCCTAACTACTTAGTTAAAAACAATAAATTATATAGACGCATGGCTAACAAGAATGTTTTAACCTCGGAATTTGCTTGGAAAGAAGTAGTGTGTGCTGAAAACCGTTCTCAAATACTATCCAAATGTCATAGTGAACCTACTGCGGGACATTTCGGTGTGTTCAAAACCTACAAGCGACTGTCTCTTAGTTACTATTGGCCCAAAATGTACAGCGATGTTGTAAAATACGTTTCTACCTGTGAAACATGTTTATCTTATAAACATGTTACACACGGCACTTTAGGTAAGATGGGAAGGCCAAAAGATTGCTGTAGACCTTGGCAGGTTATCTCCATGGATCTCGTGGGTCCCTTGCCTAACACACGGAAACAGCATAGCTACATATTTGTAGTCACCTGTTGCTTTTCTAAATACTGTCTGATATTTCCCTTGAGACGTGCTACTGCTGACGCCGTGTGTAAAATCATCGAGGACAACGTATTTTTAGTGCATGGTATTCCGCAAACAGTCATCCTAGATAACGGGAGCCAGTTCAATTGCCACGAGACTATAGACTTATTTAAAAAATATAAAGTCCCTAATGTCCACTTTACACCTAAGTATACACCGCAGATAAATAACGTTGAACGCTATAATAAAACGATCGTGACGGCTATAGCAACTTTCGTAGACGACGATCACAGGACTTGGGACCTAAATTTATCTAAAATCCAATTTGCTATCAATAACTCTGTGAACGAAGTGACCGGGTATACACCATCGTTCCTAGTCCATGGTCGCGAGCTAGTTACGTGCGGGTCTCATTATACTGAGAATGATACCCCAAACGAACTAGTTTTCATACCTCGAGACAGTTACGCGGAAAACCTAGGTTGTTTGTCAGGCGTCTTTGACAACGTCCAAGCGGCTCTCTGGCAAAGTCATAAGAAAAACTCTGAGCGATATAACACCAGAAGGAAGGAGATTGACTTTAACGTCGGAGACATTGTCTGGAAACGCTGTTATTTCCAAAGCGACAAGGGTGCCTATTTTAGTAAGAAACTAGCACCCAAATTCCAGAAATGTCGAATTAAAGTTAAGCGCTCACCTCTAGTTTATGTCGTTGAAGACATGGCTGGCCGTGACTTGGGAGCTTGGCATGTCAAAGATTTCAAAATTTGTAATGCAGCTAATACCTCATAACGTAAAGTCATGATGTTATAGAATTACCATCCCCGTGTAGGGACGGGTGTAAGAATACGTTTCCCTACCGCCGCCAGATAGCGTGACGTAAAAGGCGTCTAACTGAGCAGCCGTTTCCTAGTTATATTGTATGGATCAGCTGTAGTTTAAGGATTTGTATTGCCTCTTGCAACTTGCAAGTTCTTATGTCTGGTCTTAAAGCCTTCACCTGAGCTTTCACATATTCCTTGTAAGAAAACTCAATCTGAAGCGGGTGGTGACTTCACATATTATATCTTAAATTCTTATACAGTTTAAGAAAGTCTCAAAGCTGCTACTCGAGCATCGCATAACGGTATGCGATTCTCATTTTAATAGGAGTTTCCTTACATCAATAACAAAGTAAGAAAACAATTTGATTGATATGATTGCGTGAAAGGTGAAATATGAAAGTGTTAAGTAGTCGTGTATTGTGAGTTTTTTTTTTTTTTTTTATATGGCTTCTTCCTAGCCTAATTACTGTGCCTTGAACTTGTGTTTCATAGTGGTACCCTGAGTTTTATAAATAAAAACTGAGTAGGTTTCACAAATGATACTCTGATCTATGTGAAACGCCTTGACCGGAGGCAATCTTTCCCTTGAAGGAGTGTCTCAAACAGAAGCGGGTGATGAGTTCACATTTTCTGATTGGTGTTTATGCTAATTTTGTAACACAACTTTCTGAGTTAAAGGGCGGATTTTTATTCACCTAGGAAAAATCCTTCTTCTAGGAGACGGGGTACTGTAACGTATTAAAACGTTAATAACATTTGTATATCTTTAATTTAAAGCTAATGCCCTACCTTAACTATACAACCTATAACTAACTTATTATAAACTTAACCTAATTAAATAAAGAAACATATTTTAATTACAGCTTACTCGTAAATCAACTTAAATTTCAATAACAAATACTACTTGACAAAATAAATCGTAATACGAACTAGTTAACCCGCGCGCGCGCTGACTCACAGCTCAGCGAGATACGAAGTGCAGCCGAAGTTGTACGAACGCGCCCCGCTAGATCGCGGCGCCCGAGTACGTGCTGCACTCGCCGCGTCATACACTCTGCCGCCGGCTCTTGCCTGTGAGCCCGCGTCACCTTGCCTAAGAATCAGTTCTCGTACGCTCACTACGGAGCGAATATAAACTTAATTATTTTCTTGATTTTAAATTCTGTGAGTTTGTTATCCCAAATTGGGTAAGTGTTGCAATTATCTATTAAAATAAGTAGTTGTAGTGTTCATTTAGAATAGTTAATCAGTAGAACCAAGAATGTACAGTTAACTTGGTACCGTTAGCGGTCACCTTGCCGTAACCTTGCTTTGTCTCGTCGAACGTTCTCGGTTAAACTGCGCTTCTTATTACTGATCATGCATTACCTAATTGTAATCTTTCATATCTTCTTTCAATCTGTATCTTACGTAGATATTCACGCTTTTCATATTCTGTAGATACCATTAAAAAGGCGATTCTTCTCATTATTGCAAACCATGGTTCTTCGAAGATGATTTTGCCCGTTTAAAACTTGTAATTAAATCTTTCTTATAGATGAATATTACAATATAATTGTATTTAATAGGTTATTTAAAATAAGTTTTAATGCTTAATAACTATAATGGGAAAATTAATAGTGCTATAACGATAAATGAAATTAAATAGAAATATAAGTTAGGTAAATGGAAATATAAATTAAATAAAAATATAAATTAAATAGAAATATAAATGCTGAATATAATAAGTAGTTTTTGTAATATTTATCTATAGGATATGACTAAATATTCGTAACGCCGTAAATATTAATAAGCTTACTGCTGATTTTACGCTACGCTGTTTTCATTGTAATGAAGTGAGAATCTCATGTTATTGCGAAATAAATAATACATTCCGCCTTTGGCATTGCTTGTGCTTTTCGCTCGTACCCTTTTAATATAAATTTTGCTTGACAATTGATTCTCGCATCACCGCTTTGCCTTTCATGTACCTGGACTGCCCATCATACACTTTAGACTGCCTCATTGTAAATACCCACTCCTTAGTGCGCACGTGTATGATGTTCGACAGTCGAGGGCAGAATAATTGCACCGCCCTAATTGTTACGATTGGATGCGTTCCAGGAACACCCTACGGGATCGATTACCTATCCAGCTGCGTGGCCGCAGCAGGCCGCCCTTCACCTGGCCCATCACCTATGATGGAGAGCCACACATTCCGCCTAACGACCGGGCGATAGAACCGGTCGCGTCGAAGATCTGACGCTCGAGCTGCTTTTCGCCCTCTGGACGCGCCGTCGCCGTTTCGTCCACATTCGCGCTCCAGGGACGTGGGGTATTCCGGAAGCTGCTCGGCGACATTCTTGTACACTGACCTTTTAGCTAGGCCGAACTCATTTGCCTGAGATCGTTTGGACTATTTATCTACGTTAAATACTAAACTAAATTTTAAACTAAATTCTATAGAATCTTAAAACTAAACTTAAATTAACTTAACTAAATACTAAATAATATAATTAATTGGACTCAGCTTATCTTAATCATTAGATCTAAATCCTGCCTTGCTTATAGTTTTAATAAAGTCGAAAATAGTGAGTAGAATAATATTTATGTAAGAAAATATTTAGTTTAAATAAAATTGTAATTGTTATTTTTTTAAAATCTTGTTTTTTTTGTTCCGTATTAGGTCCTTAAGATAAAGAGACTTTTATTTACGTGACAATACTTATAGAGTGCTTTGAGAGCGGTTTGATCACAAAATCAAATATAGATAATATGATTTTGTGATCAACAACTACTCAATAACAGACCCGTAATTCGACGAGATACTGTAATATTTGACGACGCGGTTGACGCAGTGGATAAAGCAGCTGAACCGGTGGTCCTGGGTTCGAATATTACTTATTAACCCAGGAACAAATATTCGAGAGAATCACACAAATATTTTTGCTCTCCCCGGTATTCGAACTCAGGACCACCGGCTCAGGAGGCACTGGCACTACCACTGCGCCAACCGCGTCGTCATTAAATTGTTTTTAAATTAAATTGTTTTATTCAAATACAAATACAAATACATTTATTGATAAAACATAATGTACAGAGAGGTAACGGTTAAATTCTATACTTAAAAAAACCGGCCAAGAGCATGTCGGGCCACGCTCAGTGTAGGGTTCCGTAGTTGCTCATCCTTCACAATAAACTGCTGTTTTAAGCCCGAGGTTTAAGTTAAGAAAGATTTTAAGCTCTATGAAAAGGTCGTAAACGCCCTAGAAACTAAAATCACTTATTACCTTCTGGAAGTCAACTTACGTAAGTAAGTAAAGGACGTCCTTTTAAAGAAAAAACCGGCCAAGTGCGAGTCGGACTCGCGCACCGAGGGTTCCGTACAAACACTTTCCATCCCTAAGTGTTTAAGTTAAGTTTGCACCTGGTATGTATAGCGCCCCATATAAATTAGGTGCAAACTTGCAAAGTTAGGTATTAAAAAAAAACTACTTACTAGATCTCGTTCAAAACAATTTTCGTTGGTAGTTTTTATAGTAATGTACATCATATGTTTTTTTTAGATTTTTCATTTTCTTATTTTAGAAGTTAGAGGGGGGGGGGACCAACTTTTTTCCACTTTGGAAGCGTCTGTCACGCAAACTATTCGGTTTAGAAAAAAAATGTTTTAGATACCTCGATATCATTTTTGAAGACCTATCCATAGATACCCCACACGTATGTGTTTGATGAAAAAAAAAATTTTGATTTTCAGTTCTAAGTATGGGGAGCCCCCAATATTTATTATTATTTTTTTATTTTTGCATCAAAATCTTAATGCGGTTCACAGAATACATATCTACCTACCAAGTTTCAACAGTATAGCTCTTATAGTTTCGGAAAAAAATGGCTGTGACATACGGACGGACAGACGGACAGACGGACAGACAGACAGACAGACAGACAGACATGACGAATCTATAAGGGTTCCGTTTTTTGCCATTTGGCTACGGAACCCTAAAAATGTGAAATTTGGCGATAACTCAAAAACGGCTCGACCGATTTTGTTCAATATAGTTTTCATTGAAAGTACTGATAAGGTCTCATTTACATGAATTTTTCCAATTTTTTTTGACCGGTGGTTGAAAAGTTAGAGGGGGGAGGACACTATTTTTTTTTGTTTTCGGAGCGAATATTTACAAAACTGCTGACTTTATCAAAAAATAATGTTGGGAGACCCCTATTATTTTTACAAGACCTATTCAACGACACACCACACACCAGTGTTAAAAAGAAAAAAAAAATCACCCCCACTTTAGGTGTTCGAGAGGTACACGAAAAAAATAAAAATTTTGAATTTTTATTTTACCGTTCTGTCGGCGTTATACTCGTACGTACACATACTTATACCAAATTTCAGCTTTCTACTAATGATCACGGAGCTAAGCCGCGGACGGACGGACGGACGGACGGACAGACGGACATGGCGAAATTGACTACGGAACCCTGAAAACAAATAAATTCACAAATGGCATAACCTGAACTAGGGTTCCCCCTGTGTTTCAGGCAATGGGAAAGCCTTTACATTATTTAATTTAAGTACATATTCATCTATATTACAGTAATCTTATTGTAGCTTAAATACTAAAATTTACACTAAAGTACTAAATTAAACAAATACTTATTTAATGACAGCCAGTAAGTTCTCTGTATCTTCGTACGTCATCGTTTGTAGTGACTCACGAAGCGTTTTCTTACATTGAGCGAAGCTTATTATTTCCAGTATAGGGATCAAGTTACACCTGAATACGGCTTGTGCACAAATCGCGCGAGGATTTTTCGGCTACTTTTTGCCGCGTGAGGTCCCCTCCCTCCCCAGCTATCAAATTGTTGCCTCCGAGAGCGGTTTGTGGTCGCGTAAGTCTATCTCTGAGTTTTAACGAACAATACCTGCTTATTTGTTTGTTCCTATGCTTTTGTCTCAGGTGTACGTCGCTGAGGTGAAGTTTATGATAATTTACATTTAAGTTTGTTTCAGCAAAGCTTCTCTAGAATTTTCTCGCAGTCGGGTGGTCTGAATATTCGATATATTTCAGTAGAGAAGTTTTAACAATTTGCCGTTGCATTTCGTTGAAAATGTTCTAATATTTCGAATTCAACAGTGAACCCGTATACAGATACCTATGTATTTCCATTGTTACGTACTCACATCTATTTATACTATTATGAAATTCTAAAAATACCAGTTTTCTATAGAGATGGACCAAGCATTTCAAGAAAAAACTTAACAGCGCCATGCAGGATTTGAGTAGGCGCGCGGTGCCTGCCGTACAATGCCATCTGTTGTAAAAATGTCTTTGTCCCCCACCCCGAAACGAATAAACGGATTCATATTCATACCAATTTTGTGTGGCAATACAGGGATGACAGGATATCAAAAGATGGTTATAGAATACTTTTAACCCTTTTTTATGTTATAGGGGGCAAACGAGCAAACAGATCGTCTGATGGAAAGCGATTACCGCCGCGATATACTGGATATGTATAGCGTTCATTTACTGACATGTGACGTAGAATACCCGCCCAGCACGAGCACCTACATAGTCCGGGCATGTGTAGATGTGAGGTGATACTCGTCGGCGATCAATTTCCGACCGCCGATAAGACGACAAATTGCGATACGTCGCTTAATTGCGGGAAGTCCAATCAGATTGACGCGACGGCAAATATGAGATACATGTCAGGCGCATTCTGCCTTCGCAGTAATAAGGCGTAAGTCTTTGAGATCCCTTTAGACTTGTTATTTTTTAAAGTTAAAGCGCTGGTTGTAGTCGTAGGTTCTTTTTTTGGGCTGCGACGATGTATTTGACACGTTTTAAATTGCACATGTCTTCTTCGGACAGTAAAGGTAGCTATAGTTATCTATTAGTGGAGATATGCATCAAACTTAAGTTATAAACTTATTAATCTGACAAGGAAAGGTACCCAACTGTCCGACTCCGATTTGATTCATTTTGATATATGTTATTTTGTGTAGTCTAAAATAGCAGACACGTATTTTTTTTTAGCTGCCCAAATTCAACCTGTTAGGACAAATTGTCCTTCAAAGTACCTACTGAAAATTGGTCAAACCCTCTAACTTCTGTAGAGATGTGTTCAAGCAAATCGATAATTAGTAACTGGTTTCACTATATTTTGGAGAACATGAAAAAAGAATGGACACGTGTTTTGTCATTTCACCCCAAACTCATATAATTTATATTTAAAAAAAAATCCTTGCTCATATGTGAAAAATTAAAAACAATTAAATGTTTTTTTTTTTGTTTTACTTTACCATATCGGGTTTCGGTTCGGGCATTAAACATCTGGGAAAAGGTAGGTCCTATGTCAGCGATATACCTACCTGGCTCAAATGAAATATTGTATCTAAAGATTAGAGCAAAATAGCGATAGTTAAACTGAATAGTATGCTTGTGTCTGATTTTAGCTCCATTATTACACATGTTATATTCTCAATGAACAGCTAAAACGTTATCCAGAGAGCGAACACTCAGGCTTCAAAAACGCATCCATCCTATGATATGGGTCAATCAAAAGCTGCATTTCAGCTGCATATTTCAGAGCCGTTCACTTTGTGGCGTCCGCGAGTGGCGGACCACAAAGCGAGATTCGTACCTATTGCGTTTTATTTAAATTCGCGTTTAAATTTAAATTCCTCGCTTACCACTTAGCGCTTGAAATGGTAATGTTTTGAATGTGAGTATAGTACTCGGAATACGGTAAAGGACACAGTCGTCAAAATCCTGTGTTAAACGTGGAATGCAGCAAAATAAAGAGATTTAAAAAAAAATCAAAACATTACACATATAGTTTCAAAATTTGACAAAAGCTTTAACAACGCAAGCAACGCAGCATACTTATTTACCGCCATGCTAACACATCGTCCTACTCCTAATAAAGATAGGCAATAGTACTACACTAGTTAATAATAGTACCTACGTAGTGCAACCAATCCAGCCTTTTGGTTCAACATCGCAACAAGCGGCCAATCACTGCCATTTGATATACACCTGAACAGAATATTGAACTCGATAACGGACTGTAATTCGATTATGAACGTGCTCGATGATAGAATTAGTAGACTATTATCTTTTGTTACTACGTCATGATTTAATTGACGTTTTGTTTCTCGACAATTTTTTTCTACTATTAAATATACGTATACGGCCTCTAGCAAGTGAGAATCAGAGCAATACATAATATTTATAGGACACCTATCGCTTACGAGGCTTACGTTGAGGCAAGGCATGAGGTGAGATGCGCTTAGCGACGTTTTCTTGCCGTCGATATTTACAATATAACAATTAAACCAGAAAGTGTTACAATTTTCTTATCACTAAACATCGATTTCTTTCAGACAATATTTGGATAGAGGAATGAACAATACAATAATAGGTGGTGTGATAAAAAAATCAGAATCATAAACTTAAATTGGATTGAAGGTTCCCTAAAAGTACCTATTTTTATTTTTTTATTTCCAAGCTAAGCGAAAACCATGAAAAACTTCAAAGGAAGGATGATATGATTAAAACCGAAATGTCTAAATTTCTGCAAGATCAGCTAGCTAGGAAATTGTGAAAACCAATCAAATTATGACGGAGTGAGCTAGTCTTAGACTTGTCTTGATCAAAGTCTGTAGGGATATTAGTTAAAGACAGGTTTGCTTTGTAACATTTTGTATTTAATAGCTTCAGTCAATTGAGAGCGATACCACAAAGGGACGTTAATCGGATGAAGTGGAACAGAATTCATTTCAACGATTAGATACAGCAACAGGCTCAGTCAAACGGCGTCTGTATCGTGCTCGCCCGCAGCCATATTTAAAATAAATAAATAAATAAATATTAAGAGACAATCATACACAAATCGACCTAGTCCCAAACTAAGCAAAGCTTGTACTATGGGTACTAGACGACGATATACATAATATATAAATACATATATAGATAACATCCATGACCCAAGAACAAATATTTTGCACAAATATTTGCCCCGGCCGGGATTCGAACCCGGGACCGCCGACTCAGTAGGCAGGTGTCTACCAACCGAGCCAAACGCGTCGTCAATTGCGCAATAACATTGATGAATCCCAAAGAGACAATCGCAATCCTCCGCAGGCCTGCGTCGTTTATCAAACGGAAGGATATACGTATATGCAGCGGGACCCAATGTTATAATGGTTTAGGTCCTAAATAATCGAGTTGGTATATATTTCTACCTGTCGATTTATGCACTTTAAAATTTCTACCTTTGCAAATTAGTGAAAAAAAAAAAGATTCTGTGCCAGCGGGGCCCTTTGTGATTTGTCAGTTTACAGACTAAATTAATTACTATTCATGGAGCCTCTTATTTCTACCTTCCGAATAACTTTTCACTACACCCTCGATATAAATAGTTTTTGAAAAATACGCGTTCGAAGATTTTGTCCTTCTAGCAGGGCCCTTGGGTATTTAGTGACTTACATGACCCCAGGTAATTTTAAAAAACAGCCGGTTATTTCTACTTACTGAATCTATTATTACCAACTTGCTAGTGACAGATTTTCAAGAAAAAAAAAACATATTATTATATTATATTATCACTAAACCTTTATACTGTAAACTTACTGATAGATACGTGGGATGGGGACAAGTGAAACCACTGCTTACTATTAGCGTACTGACGTGTATTTATAAAATAACAAGGCGGGTGTGTGAGTGCACGCACACATATCCAACATTCCTCCCCTTAGTTTAGATACACGTCAAATTGAGAACATAACATAATACACAATTGTCTTAACCTAAAAGTATTGTTTATAATTAACCTTAGGCCGGTTGCGTTTAAACCGAGGAGTGGTTGCCAGGGAACTACTATTACTGGGCTCTTGCGCAGGCTCTGCTGACTGTAAGGTTGGGTCAAGGTCAGGCAAAGCCTCCTGGAATTCGTCATCTTCCGACCGGTCCGGTTCTTGCGTTATCGATGGTTCATGTGCATCTCCACCTGGCAGAGCCTGGCTATGACTGCCTTGAAGCTCAATCGCTGCCTCGTTTCTCCTTTCCTCCTCCACGCAAGGCTGCGCGTGCTCCCTCGGCGCTCGTGCGACGTCGGGCGATGAGTCATCGCTCCGGATCTCCATGTCTAAATCCGCATAGTCATAACGCGCGCTATCGTAGCCCTTGTATGCAACTATTTGATTTTTATGTTTCTTAAAAGTCATTGACGTAATATTGTCTCTTACTATGTACACGACTTTACCAACTTTTTTTACAATTATACCCCTGCACCATGTAAATTTACCGTTTGTTGTATATTTTTTAAATAATACGTGGTCTCCATGAGAGAAACACTGTTTATTATGGCCTCCTGATGCCTTATTCTGTGAACACTGATTTTGAGATACAACGTTAGCAAGCGACGGAGATGAGGGCGTCGGCAGATGAGGGTTAATCAAGTCCAACCGGGACCTGAGTTTGCGGCCATAAACTAGCTCGGCAGGCGAAACCCCAGTTGTAGTATGTACAGAATTCCTATAATCAAACAAGTATTTCAAAAGATTTTTATGCGAATTCTGTACTCCTTTGACGCTAAGTAAACTAGCTTTAATGCCCTTCTTAATTATCTTAACATAAGATTCCGCCTGCCCATTGCTAGCCGGATTGTACGGCGGTGACGTCACATGCGAAATACCGTTCAGTGTACAAAAAGCCTCAAATTCGCGCGAGATAAATGCTGTGCCATTGTCAGTAACCAATGTATATGGAATCCCGAACCTCGACATAAAATCGCAAAATTTCTCAATTGTTGCCGTAGATGTCGACGTGCTTTTCATATTATATACTTCCGCCCACTTCGTATATGCGTCTACTATAACTAGTGTTCCATAAGACTCGAGCCCTTTTAGCCCGAATTTGAAGCCTCACGAGCTCTTTTTAGAGCTGGCTTGATAAAATGAGTTTCGAAGAGCTAGTGATTATAATAAGGCCTTAGTCTTAAAAAAAGCCTATGGGTTTTTATTTTTATATTAGCCTTTTAAGGGACTTTAGGCCTTTTTAAAGGCTGTAGCCATTTTTTAGGCCTAGGCTACGCTAAGGCTACTTACTTGTGTACGTTAACTTATACCACAAAACAGATAGGTACAGAAATCAACCACATGTATACTTCACTTTTCATACCGGTGGTCGGCGGTCGCTCTAGGGTTGTCAACTATATGGCTTATGAACGAAAAAATATCGTGGTACTGGCGCTCCTTTATAGTTGATTGATTTATTGTGGAGAATGAAACGGGAAGAATGAAAATATAAATTAGTAATAACTACAATATTTTTATTTTTATGTCATTGTTATATTAGTATATTACAAATTTGTCACAGAAAATATTTTAAATACCGTAACCTCAAAAATAACGGGCCAGAAGTGAAGCTCGTTGCTCCAAGCATAAAATAGTTCACAGGCGCGCGTGTCTAGCGGATGGCACTCGCGCTCGTGTGAAAATTTCAACTGTCTAGCTATGACCGTTCTTGAGATACAGCCTGGTGACAGACGGACGCACGGGCGGACGGACGGACGCACCGCACGGACGGACGGACGGACGGACAGCGAAGTCTCAGTAATAGGGTCCCGTTTTTACCCTTTGGGAACGGAACCCTAAAAATTACATAATCTTATTATGTAGGTACCTATAAGTATTCTCGAGTTACCTTCTTTGTTAAATATTCATCTTCGAAAAAACCAGTTATGACTTCGCTTTTTTTTTAATTGACAGTTGCTGTTTGCCGCATTGATGATAATACTTTCGAGCGGAATCCTCATTGGAGATTTTTTTTATTTGATTTGATGGCATGAATTACAGAGTCAATTAATTTAATTTTACAGAAATAAACAATGCGATTAAATTCACCATAAATAAATTCAAAACTAGTCACTATCACATCAATAAGTACATTTTTTATTTATTTCTGCCGTCATGTTGGCATGTCAGACCGCCGACCAATCAGAGGTAGCTACTGTAGACTATTCACAGATAATGTAAAATATTGTGTATGAGCGGAAAAAACACAACATAGAGAAAATAATTATTAAAATTGAAATTTACAAAACGCAATAAAACGTATTTATACACTTTTATAATAACAATTACTTATCTAGACTTCTCTTTAAAAATGAATTTAAAACAATAAAGTAAAAACTTAGTAACTCTTGAATAAACACTTCTTGGCCTATCATATAACTAACCAAGCATACGAGGGGCGTCTGAAAAGTTCTAAGCCTAAGGTATTTCGAGGTTATATATGCGTTTATGATACTGGCCACTAGAAAGGCCATTTAAAAACAAATTATTAAATTAGTTCGAATTGAGAACCTCCTCCTTTTTTGAAGTCGGTTAAAAATAACATGTCACGTTTTTATTATTCTGTTTCGAGATATTCAACGGAAAAGTACATCATGTGTGAATTACCAACGAATATTACGAAAATTGAGCACCGTGCTGTAATTAAATTCCTTACAAAAAGTGACAAATCACCGCAGTGTATTTTTGAGGAAATGGCTATTATTTACGGTGATTCTGGGCCTTCTTATGCCACAGTCAAAAAGTGGAGTCGCTTATTTAAACTCGGACGGGAATCGATCGAAGACGACCCCCGCTCAGGGCGGCCAATATCG
This sequence comes from Apotomis capreana, assembly GCA_947623375.1. Taxonomy (NCBI): domain Eukaryota; kingdom Metazoa; phylum Arthropoda; class Insecta; order Lepidoptera; family Tortricidae; genus Apotomis; species Apotomis capreana. The sequence goes on from OX392511.1 coordinate 2,129,165, forward strand.
GTAGTGACCGAAGAAAACGTAGCTAAAGTCAAAAAGCTGGTATTAGAAGATAGAAGAATTAAGGTTTGGCAAATAGCTGAGGTCTTAGGTATTAGTAAAGAAAGAGTCGGAGAAATTTTACATGAACATTTGTACATGAGTAAAGTCAGTGCTCGTTGGGTACCGAAAATGCTAACGGCCTTCGATAAAGTACGTCGTGTGGAAACTTTTCGGGCGTTTTTAGAATTGTGCGAAGATGATTTAGATGAAGTTTGTTCCCGAATAGTAACTGTTGATGAAACATGGATCAGACAGTATGATCCGGAGTGTAAGTCTGAGTCGATGCAGTGGATTGAAAAGGGTGAAAGGCCGCCGAAGAAATTTAAAGTGCAAAAGTCGGCCTCTAAGTTAATGGCTACGGTATTTTGGGATTGTGATGGCATTCTTTTAATCGATTATTTAGAAAAAGGCTCTACGATAAACGGAACTTATTATGCAAATCTAATAAGACAGGTGCGACAAGCCATAGTTGAGAAAAGGCGGGGTAAACTAAGGAAAGGCATTTTGTTTTTGCAAGACAACGCACCCGTTCACACCGCTAATGTTGCGAGGCGTGCTCTGAAGGAAGTTGGTTTTGACGAAATTGACCACCCACCCTACAGCCCAGATCTAGCCCCAAGCGATTATTTTCTATTCAATAATTTGAAGAAAGAGTTGAGGGGAAAGCGATTTAGAAGTGACGAAGAGATGAAGGCGGCTGTACAGGAGCATTTTGAAGGGCAAAATGAAGATTATTTTTTTAATGGCCTAAAAGCACTGTATAAAAAATGTAAAAAATGCATTGATTTAGGAGGAGACTATATTGAAAAATAAACACGAGTTCATTTGTGTAAATTGTTTTTTTCTATCTTAGGCTTAGAACTTTTCAGACGCCCCTCGTATACCCAACCAAGCCATTTAACCAAGCTTTTAACTATGTACAAATTTTTTGCAATCGATTCAAATGCGTTTTTACCCGAAAGGAAAGTTGTCCGAGCTAGTAAGGTACAAATTAATGTGAATGCTACGTAACATTTTCGTCAAAATCTTTTCAAAGTCTTTTGCCTATTACAGAAATTATTAAACTTAAAAAAATAAACAGGCTCCCCCTTATGTAAAACGTATGTTAATGGCACTTTCTTGCCTGTTCCAAATACAAAAATTATATAATTGTTGAGAAAACATACTCACGTCTTTTGTTTTATTTAAAACACCCCACTAAAAGAGCGCCGAGTTTATTAAATCTTTTTAATAAGCTCAAAAATATTTTTGCCTCCAAGCCTGTTGAAGTTCGGAGGCCAAAATAGGTTTAAGTCTCATTATTTTTACAAAGTCTTTTAGGCAGTTTTAGCCCTTTAAACTTATAGCCTTTTAATAAGGTTACGAGCTCTGAGAGTCTAGGCCGGTGGCTTGGGGGCTAAAGAGCTTTTTAGGCTTTTAGCCCTCTTAGGCGTCAAAATATAGGCCAGCCTTAAATAAAAGAGCTAAAGGGCTCGAGTCCTTTGGAACACTAACTATAACTAAAAAGGTGTTCCCGTTAATAGGACCTAGGAAATCACAATGTACTCTATGAAACGGGTACGGCGGGTAGGGCCACTGCGCTAGCGGCGCGCGCGCCGGTGTCGGGCGCAGTCGCAGGCACACATCACACGAATTTATCATACTTTCTAGGGCCGCATCAACACCGGGGAACCAGAATCTAGACCGAACCTCCGCCTTTGTTTTTACAATACCCAGATGCGATCGGTGAAGTTCCGTTAAAACGCTATTTTGAAGGGTTCCAGGGATAACTACTTTGTGGCCCCTCATCACACAGCCGTTTTCATAAGAAAGTTGTAATCTACATAAATGAAACGGTTTCATGGTTACATCTACCATTTTCGTAGGCCAACCATTTAAAATAAAATGTATCACTTTTTGTAAAGTTGCATCTTTACAAGTTTGCTCGCGCAACTGGTTTAGTGTTACCGGCAAATTACCTTCTACGACGAAATTAATGTACGAGGCGCGATCAGGTATGTCTTGTGCGGCGTCAGCGCCGAGCGCGCCCTCCGGCGTGCGCCCCCCCACTCGCTCGGGCAGGCTGGCTCGCGATAAAAAGTCTGCACTGTTGTCAGCGCTTCGAACGTATTCAATGTTATAATTGTAACCGCTTAAAAACATTGCATATCGTTGAAGTCTGTTCGCGGACACTTCCGGTATGCCACGATACGGCCCGAAAATCGACAAGAGGGGTTTGTGGTCTGTCCTAAGAGTGAACGGAACGGCTCGCCCGTACAAATATTGGTGGTACCTCCGTACCCCAAAAATTATCGCGGTCGCTTCTTTCTGGATTTGCGAATATCGTTTCTCGGCAGCGTTTAAAGATCTAGACGCGAAAGATATCGGACGCTCGCTATCACCGTCGATCTGGGATAAAATGGCCCCTAATCCCGCTGGCCCAGCATCTACCGTGAGCACTAGATTCGAGGCTGGGTTGAAATGAGCTAGCACCTGCTCCGAGGCCAGACATTCCTTAATGGCAACAAACGCTTTATTATGCTCATCAGTCCACATCCATTTTACTCCTTTTTTTAGTAAATCGTACAACGGATTTAATATGCTAGTTGCGTTGGGGACAAAATTTCTATAGTAATTTACTAACCCCAAAAAAGATTGCAGCTGACTTACGTTTGTAGGTACCGGCGCTTCTACCATAGCTTTGACTTTAAGCGGAGATTTGTTTAAACCATTTTTATTAATTACGTAACCCAGATAATCGACCTCATTTTTAAAAAATTCACACTTCTCCTTTTGTAGTGTAAGGCCTGCGTCCTGTAATCTTTTCAGCACCTCATTGAGCCTAAGCAAGTGTTGTTCGGTGTCTTCCCCCGTGACGAGCACGTCGTCTAGCAGACACAGCGTGCCTGGCACCCCCGCCAGCACGCTCTCCATGGCCCGCTGAAATAAACTCGGAGCCGAACAAATTCCAAAAACCATTCGTGTATATCTGAAAATTCCACGGTGCGTATTAATACAAGTCAATTCCTGTGATTTCTCATCTAACTCGAACTGGTTGTACGCATTCGACAGGTCTAATTTTGTAAATTGTTGACCGCCGTGTAATTTTGCAAATAACTCAGTTATAGTAGGCAATGGATAGTGATCGACAACCAACTGTTTATTAAGACCCGTCGAATAATCGGCGCAAATCCTAATCGACCCCGATTTTTTTAAAACTGGTACGATTGGTGCTGCGTACTGCGCATGAGTCACCGGTACTAAAACGCCTAATGCCAGCAACCGATCTATTTCCTTATCTACTTTATCCCGCAACGCAAATGCTATCGGCCTAGCGCGTATGAAAACCGGTTTCGGGTTTTCTTTTAATTGTAGACTAACTTTATACTTTTTGAACCGTCCTAAATTGTCAGAAAAGACCGATGAATATTGTTTTTGTAGCCTAGAAACTATTTCGCTACTTTCGCTAGTTTGTTTACAATATCGAACCGGCAAGAGTTCTAATTTGAACAGCGAAATAAAATCACGGCCTAATATCTCCGCAGCTGCATTCCGTACGACATAAACACTAAGCGAATGCGTCTGCTGCGCGTAATTAACGGGTAAGACTACTACCCCCAAGCACGGAATCTTATCACCGGTATACGATAATAACCGTTTTTTTGTTAATGACAATGGCACATTCGAAAAATATTTTTTGTAAGTGATCTCGGACATCGCTGTAACGGCAGAACCGCTATCCACTTCAAATCTAAGTTGAACCCCCGAAATGGAAATAGTTTCGACCATAGGCTCACCTTTCACTGAACGAATATTAAAACACTCACCGTCATCGCTGTCGCCCTCATCTACGTTACTCGTTTCCATGAAATTAACATATTTACACATCCTACGTAAATGACCAACCGACTTGCACTTTTTACATTTGGATTTCGCGAAACGACACTCAGATGTTTTGTGATTATAATAACCACACACTTGACACTGCACTTTACCACCCGCGGAGCTGCGCTCGGCGGCGTTCACCCGCTGCCGCGCTTGAGTAACTCTGAACAGCTGTTCGTGATGTACCTGTGCTGGCTGCGCGGCCGCCGAGCCGGCGCGCGCGCAATGTACACTCTCCGCCAACTCCACCGCCTTAGCCAGAGTCAAGTCCTTAAGGTCCTGTGCGAAGAGCTTATCCTTCTCCGGGCCAGATACCATCCCCATGACGAATCTGTCTCGGAGAGCTTCTCCCACGTTAGTGAACTCGCAATGCGCCGATAAACCGCGCAAGCGCGCTGCCCACTGACTAAACGTCTCTTCCGACTGCTGCATAGCCGCGAAAAACTTGAACCGCTCACTAAATCCACAGCGCTTCGGAGTGAAGTGTTCGTCTAGCAGCTGGAAGATATCTTCGTATGGCACGTCCTGTAGCTTCTTTGGCAGGGCGAGGTCAGCCGCCAATTTGTACGTGCCATCACTGAGTGCGCTGAGCAGTATCGCTCGTCGCTTTGTTCCCGCAGTATCTGTAGTCGGGTTTATGTCATTCGCGATGAACCACTGTGAAATCCGGGCCTTGTAAGTTTCCCAAGACTGGATATTATGGTCAAACGATGATAAAATCCCGAATATTGCACCGGACATTTTCCGTTATTTTTTTTTTTTTAAAACGTAGGTAGTCGTCGCCACTGATAGATACGTGGGATGGGGACAAGTGAAACCACTGCTTACTATTAGCGTACTGACGTGTATTTATAAAATAACAAGGCGGGTGTGTGAGTGCACGCACACATATCCAACACTTACAATTAACAAAGGGCCCCGCTGACAGAATCTTTTTTTTTTTCATTAATTTGCAAAGGTAGAAATTTTAAAGTACATAAATCGACATGTAGAAATATATACCAACTCGATTATTTACGACCTAAACCATAATTACATGGGGTCCCACTGATTATACGTATATAACGGAAGGATAAGTTCAGGGGGGGTATTCGACCAATTTTAGAGATATAACGGAGATCTCTCCTTTTCATCGCCATCCGTCACTTTTGACGTGTGCCTACTTGACAAGTGGCGATATCCCCAGAACATCGCAACTTCGTCAATTCGGACGTGCAAAATTTTCGTTTCCTTTGTATGTGACGGCATAAATAACAGGCGCATACTTTAAATTGACCGCGTAGTACGTGAAATTAGTCCGTTACGTTTCGTTCAAAACAGAAATTTATATACATGAATAACATTTTTGACAATCATTATCGCCTTCGTATTTCCAAAATTGAGATGAGATATGTCACTTTTAAGCTCATCGCATTTCAATGACAGTTCAATGGCGATATAACTGTTATCTAATAGAGATTTGACGTTTGGCGATCACTGAAATGTCAATCTCGAATTAGGTCCCAGGTTTTACTCGCAGATCCTTAATGACAGTGCTTTGTAACTTCCTAAATTTTTTATTACCCACTCCTTTGACAGTGACAGATGTCTTATAAAAACCTGTGAACTTAATCCTTTTAATACGATGGGCTCTGGTGTGTAAGGGTCTATGAAGTATTAAAGGGTCAGGTGGACGGCACTAAATATTTGCTTAAACTTGAAGGCGCGGGACGAGTCCCTTGCCGATTTCTATTTACGTAGCTGGAGGCCCTCTGAACTTGGGAGTCGTATTTATTAATCTTGGTGCTTTGAATTGAATGTAGGCTAAGGTACTGTATAAAGGTTTGCTGCAAAACTGAATAATTATTCTGAAGGAAGAAAGTTTTCTAATTAAAGGAAAGGAAAGAAGTCATTGTTCTGATATTTAGCAGAATTAATATTCGAGGTTTTGTTGAACAGTATTCTATGCTTAAATACTGTAAATAATAGTCAAGCTTAGCATTTCAGAATTTGTATTGGACAAATATTATTTCATGCCAGAAATGTATTATTATTATTTCACATTGAACTCATTTCAAAAGACAGTCTACAATAACAGGTCATTATCCAAGACCGAAAGATCGTCACGGCCTAGCCATTGACCTGATTTAGACTCATCAATGTTCTGAGGTACTCGGTCCTTGTGGTACACCAGCACATCCATAAACTTCATGTTCTTCGTGTAGAACTGAGTCGTGTCGATCACGCGGTCGAATGGGAAGCCAAGTGGCATGGAGTCGAAACCCGTGGTCCAACGAGGCGTGTTGCGCTCATTTATGACATTAATGTCAACTAATGGCATGTTGTATCCAGTGCGTACTGGTGTAACCACCACAAACAACTGAAGATCCATCCCACCACGGTGACCCAAAGGCAGGAGAAGGTGATGGGGAAAGCCAACGCGTGTCTTCCACCACCAGTCCTGATCGATCTTACCAGTTCCTTTAACCGAATTGTCAAACATAGGGCGCGTCCAAGGCCGGTCTCCGATTACTCCCTGGAACTCCGTAGAATTGCGCACGATCGCATTTTTTCCAGACTTCAACTTGTAGAGAAAGCTGTCGATTTCAACCATGTCGAGACGTTTGTCGTTGACGTCCGTGATGCGGCCCAAATCGTCGTATTTGGGGCCCAGGAATACCCTGACGACGGCATCTACAGCTTTCGTGGAGGTAATATCGATGGTGACCTTGAATGGTTGGTTATTCAAGCGCCTTTGACGCGCCACGAATACGAAGTCTGACTTCTTGTTGCGGATCTCAGTTCCATTCAGATATACCGCATTAGTGATGTCCACATCGTAAGTATCAATGAAGGTGACCAGGTCAGTAGTGGAGATGCCTTCGACTTTCACTCCCGGGAAGTCAAACTCTTCGCGCGTGTATTTCGGCAGCTGATTCTTGAAGAGTTGAATGATATCGAACTTGTGTTTAAGGACCCTCCAAGATGCAGGGTCACGTAAAGTTGTCGAGTACATATCGGTGGCAGTTGGGACATAGGAGTACCTGAAAAATTATTAAATAATAGCATGAGGTCCATCTCAATTATTACAATCAGTAACAATTTTACTATTTTATTAAACTAAGGGACTGTTGAATCATTGTTAATCAATGAAATAATAGTTAAATTAGAAAAGATAATTCAAAAATAATTTGTAGGTACTTATTGCGTTATATTATATAATATAGTTTAAAACTTACTTGTCAGTATTAAAGGTAGCATAAGCCAGTAGTTTTCTTTCCCAGTTGCCAGGGTAGACCATGGTCGGGTCCTGCACCGTCCACATCAGTCTTCCAAGGTTCTCCAAGTCCTGTGGGTTCTTCAATGGGACTACTGCGCCGTTACGCTGAAATAAAAAAGAACTATAAGTCTCTTTGTTGCTTACTATCTGGTTAAAATAAGTACTATATGAATATAATAAGCGTTAAATAAAGTATAATGTATATCTTAAGACTAAACGGAATTTAAATATTGATTCTTAAAGAGAAACTGATTACAAATACGTACTAGTTCAAACTTCCCCTTTATGATGGCCAGGCGTAGAAGCTTCTCAAAGTCTTCTACTACTTCCTTGGCCTTCCGGTTGTAGTCGTGGACAATGGGCGTGTCGTTGGATCGAACGGGCATCTCGTCTCCGGTATGCAAGCGGATCTTGGGCCAGTAGCCAGTCTTGAGAGTTTCATTCCAGCTAATTGGTAAAATGTCGCACATACCATGCGAAAGACGCTCGAGTCTCATACGCGCCAGTAACTGCTGAACTGCGTACACCACCGTTTCTCCTCGTCGCTCCTTCTCCACACTGTATGCCTCACCAGAAACCCAATATGGGTAGCTCATGTGCAAATAGTACATAAAGCTGTTCAGGTCCATGTCTTCTGTGAAGTAACTAAGGACATCATCCACAGAGAGCGTATGGCGCAGGCTCGTGCGAGAATCAATGGAAATGACGTTCTTATCGATTTTGATATTCCAGTAATCCATGAGGGCAGATTCCGCTTCACCGTTCGTCATCTTCATCATGAAGGCTTTGTTGATGACGTCGCTATTGACAAAGAAGTAGGGGTAGATCTCGTATGGGGCTGGGAGGATGATACCGCGAGTGTCATTACGGTGGAAGATGGAAGCAGTGAAGGCGTAGACGAACATTCCCGGATTGATGTGCTCGCGCAGCCAGCAGGCTACGTTGATGAAGGCATCCCAGTCTTTAGCGAAGTACAAGAGATGGAAGACTTTGATGGCTTGCTCTACGTGCTTGGTGTTTGAGTCCACGAACACTTCAGCTCGTGGCAGCATGCCGGCTTGGTAAATCTCCAGGAATAGATCCAGGACATCAGCTTTCTGGAATAAAAAGAAAATAGGTTTCTATTTCTCTTCAGCGGTTTTACAGAGTACGAGTATAACGTTAATAGAAGATGTCGGCGTTGGTCGTTCACGAAGAGTAAATTATAATGTCTTACTATTTCAAACTTACTTATTCTAGGCATGTATTCAACCAACCAAATAAATTATAGAAATTTAACCTGGTTAGGTTATGTGTACAAAAATAATAACCTGGCCGCGCGATCCTCTTCCAATCTTTGTAGATGTAGGTGACCGAGCTAACGAAGTTTATGAGGCCTTGTCTCTCCGATAATGTTCGGTTCGGCCACCAGCTCCTCAATCTCGGCGTTAGTTCGGATCCGCCACGTACATCATTCAATATATCATATGATATTATATCTTATAATTCTGACATTAAAAGATATTATATATTATTATATACGATATTATATATCATTATAAATAATGTTGTTATATCTCGTGAGACGCACCCGTGATAAATCGCAAACTTTATGGTTCCGATGGATCGTGATTTCAAACCTGCATAATTTCCCGGTAGGTAATGCAGGCAAAGGATTTCCAATATGACCGAATACAAACTGATCAGGGCTTGATCTAACTGAACTCACCAAGAACGCCTGCTGGTTCTGCTCGAGGCGCCAGGAGTTGGCCACAGTACGTATGTCCTCGAACACTGAAGGCTGCAGGATATGGTCCAGCAGCCGTAGAACCACTTGCTGCTTCGTCCCCATGCTCGCTGATGCTGAAAAGTATAAACGCCTCAATCTGAGTAAAGTTTTTTGGACAAGATTCTTACCAATCTTCCTGGGTGTAAATGAATCTTCTGAAGTTTTTGGATTATATATGCCATTTAAATTACATTTTCCCTTTTAAAGGGTATATATCTATTCTTCTATAATGTGTTACAATGTTTATGTACGCTCAGACAGTACTCCAAAACAAGTATCACTCGCTACAGTTACGGAAGGTGCTGCCTTTATAGTTCGGTGAATAGAGACTAAAGTACGGGGGGTGACCTTACAAACGGTCCGGTAGTTTTGAATTTTTGATATTTTGTTTAGGATGGTTAGTGGGTGTTTAATATGCAAAATACACAATTCCCGTAATTATCTGACCTTGAAACAAAATTTGAAATGTTAATTATAGTCAATTTAATTCTCTACAACATTGTCTAAGCTTTTTTCTAAAATGCTCTAAAACGAAGATATAAGCCAGAAGTTTGATACATTACTGAAAATTGCAATTTCTTACAATTTTTAAAATGTGTATATCTCCGTAACTATGTAAAATGTAAATTATTGTAAATTTAATTGTCTACAACAAGATGACGTAATCTGTTTTTATATTTTTCCTGAGATTACTAATTATTTTATTATTTACTAGCGACCCACCCCGGCTCGCATGGGTGCAACGCTGATACTAATTATTATTAATGCATAATGCTGTATTATACATAAACCTTCCTCTTAGGGTTCACACGACGCAAAGCTCTCTCGATTTGCATATTAATTTCTGCCTGTTAGAAATAATAATATTTTTAACAGTCTATTTGTATGGTGGTCATAATGTGCGGTTCTTGAACGCATCATGCAGGGTTTATGATATTTGGATAGATAAAAACACTAAAAGTAATATTGTTTGAAAATAAATAACTTACTCAGCTTTTCCTTTCCGGTAACGAAGCTCATGATTCCACCGACGCCGCTGAGCAATGACGTTTGATTGATTAACAACGAGTCTTTTATTTGGTTGAACTTTCTTAAAGAGTCTATTTTCAAAATGGCCTTTTAATTACATAACTTTTATTGTAAATTGAACCTTACTGATTCAATTATATAGTATATATACGTTTTAATTACCAAAATAACTCTTGAATTGTCTCATGATAGCTACTTATCCAATATTATGAATACTATTGGTATAAACAACTGTGGCTGCTTTAGGTACAATGATATTATCAAAGAGGATGCACGAAAAATACTTTTAATTAGACAGCATCCAATATTAAGCAACACCACAATGATGCCCTTTGATGTCTTTAGAATGAACTTTAAAGACGGCTGAGGACATCAACTTTGTTTTGTGTTGTATGTCTATCTATATTGTTGTTTGTGAAACATTTGAATACGATATTTTATGAAACAGCCTATTATATGATGAGGAAGTTCTTTGGGGGAGGCCAGCGTCCAGCGGTGGACGTATTTTGTCTGCCGATGACCATGATGGTATGATGTGAGCAGTATCTGCTTCGAGGTTTTAATATTTATCTATATATTATAAAACAGTTTTGATCAATAGTTTTCCATGGAGAGGGATCATTATTACAAGATTTTTTTTAACAGCGCGATGGAGTACTTGTATGGGCGTACTTTGTACTCGTCCAACCTCTCGTCGTTTACCTATAAAGTAGCTGTGTCGGGTAAAAAGTGTCATATAATCATCTTTTTTATGTCGATCTATTCCTGAACGAAAATTGGTGAAAATCCAGCTAACCGGCGTGATGCACTGTACGGCTGGTTGCATGCAACTGCATCGCGCTAATAAGATTTGTCCTGGAATCATCTCTCCATAGAAAAACCGATGTCAAAAAAAGTAGGAGGGTTCTCAATTCGACTGGTTTTTTTAATGTATATGTTACCTCAGAACTTTCGACTGGGTGAATCGATCTTGATGATTCTGCTTTTATTTGAAAGGTTGTCCCGTGTGGTCCCATTTTTTGGTCTGTTCTGACAAAGAAATCCATGAGAAAATCATATACTTAAGTATTATTGTATGTTCCATTTCGCTCATTGTCATTGAAGTCGGTTATTTTTTGTGAAAAGCTGATTATATTTGGATCGCTAAAAAGCAAAAAAAAAAAATGTAATAAAAAACGAACCGACTTCAATAAAAAACTGAAATCCAAAAATAACCCGATCATGGGCAGATTACATTTGAACTTGCGGTATCTTATTGTGTTTTCATAAATGTGATTGAAATGTAATCTGTACATGATCGGTTTATTATTGGCTATTCAGTTTTTTTTTAAGTCGGTTACTTCTTTGTTAAAAATTTAAACTAATAATTTATTTAAAACACTGACGGTTTTATGAGATTCATACAGGTAACAAGGGCATCGGCGAGTACTATGAATGACGTAAACGAAACATAAGTAAAAATTAACAGTACACAACTTAACCTAAATAAAATTAACTAACAAAACCGATGTCCCCCAGATCATGGCCCTGCAGCAGGGTACCCATGATGCCGGCTACATTCCCCCGTTGAATAGCCAAGCTAATCCTTTGGCCGAGGAATGAGCCGGCTCTGTGGTCCGAAGAACATTCGGAAAGTTTTTTTTTTATTAAAGAGAAAAGTTTGTGGGCGTCCGGACTCCACGGTCCGAGTGTCTCCACTGCGAACGCCGCAAATATGAAGTTATTAGAGAGACCTCTATATTTGCGGCGCTTTGCAGCCTCAGCACAAACCGCTGCCCCGCCAGCTCTCAACGACGTACTGGACAAATGGGACGGAGCCAGGGTGTCTACGCAAGTAGCGTCCCAGATGAGAGGCCGTCCCATTTGCCATGGAATGAGGGTCATTCCGTCGGGTCTCTTGCCATCGTCACGTGCGAGGCCAGGTGGTACTAGTACAGCTGGCACGTTAACGCTGGCAAGGGCCCGACGGATTACATCGTTGAGACAAGCGTGGCGGGAAAAGCGGCCTGCGCTCTTCCTGCAGGAAAGGCCGTGGTGTCCAAAACAATCGACTGCGCTGCCGCAGGGACACCGGTGGGGGACAACAATTTTGGCGCCTAAACGGAGACCGACGGCCAGCCTCAGCGAATTGTTGTCTAATAAAGTTGCGCAATGAGCAGAAGGATACGCGTGAAGTCAGTAGCAATCCATTTAAAATTTAAATGGATTTTACTTCTTAACATGTATTCCTATTGCTATAGAATAGGTCGGTAGGTGTTTCAGTTTACATATATAAAAAAAAACATCTGATAATTTGTTTACGCATTTCAATTTGTCTTTAATCTTTGTATATATCAATGGTTTAATATAAAAATTGTGGTGTGTACCCACTAAGAAATGAGACATTACACGTTTCATAAATTTATAAACATAAGGTGTTTACCAGTTGGCTATCTTGTTTTGGCTTAAGTTATTCTAAATTAAAAAGTTTATCAACGGCAGTTATGGATTTATTTTTAATGAGTCTTGAAAGAGCATAATATGGATTAGGTACCTATGAAATAATTTAGGTCCAAAGCACAATTACAAAAGACACGATATCACATCGTGGTACGACGCGACATCGTGAGATTGTAAAATGGATTTTAATTTAGCATCTTGTCAAATGAAGATAAAGTTCATTTTGGATTTATGCATTTCCCCGACACGACATCGCATCGTGGCACGATGTCGCGTCGTACCACGATGCGATGGAATTTTGTTTTGGCCCTTAGGTATTCGTTTTGGATGTGGTTCTTACTTTTGTCCCATATATGTATTATATAACATATTATTTTATTTTACTCGCGTGGTACGAATGTATTTATATATACCTACCTACTAATTGAAATACAAATAATAACTATTTCACAACAAATAACCGACTTCAACAAGGAGAAATTGTATTTTCAAGAACAACTGAACGAGTTTACAGATCACACACTACGCGCTATCAAAGGCATTAAAATTTAATTTGAAAATAAAACACATGATTAAATAAATTTTTATTCTGAACTCCATCCATATTTTGTCCGCTCGCCTCTTAAGCTGTAGCTTAATTCAATCTCGAGATCCATTTTTTTCTGTTTCTTGAATAGCTAGCTCAAAAAAAAGTGATTGTGAAATTCTCGATCCAATTAAGCGCATTTTTTTTAAAGTTCTGAAACATTTTTGAAAAAACGGAACCGTCAATCACTTCTCATCTCTCTCGATGCGGCCGTTAAATACTTAATTTATTATTATCATTGTATCTTCATCTTCCTTTTAGTAACCGTATTTTAATTCGATTGTCGCATTATTATTGCAGTAGATTAGCGTAGGTACCCCATCTACGCTAAATATAAAACAAACATTTTCAATGTTAAAAACACCGAAACCGTTACAGACGTGCGTGCAATATTTGAAAAGTTACCTCGATTCTTCGTGGATGTTGTCATAACATCTTTTCCAATATGGAACCAACTTGGATTGGACCTGCCTACTTTTGCACAAAAATAACGATTTAAAATTTTTGATTTTTGTTTTCTCCGCCACCCAAAGGTTGTCTGGAAGAGATCGCTCTTTAGCGATAAGACCGCCTATTGTCTACCATTATTTAATTTATGATTTCTCATGTAATATTTTTCTTGTTGGTGTGCAATAAAGTATTGTTGTATTGTATTGCATTGTATTAAAAATGCTTATTTTTGTCAGAATTACAATTACCTGACTTGTAATATGGGAAAAGGTAGCACCAATTTCTTTTTTTTTATCGGACAACACCTCACACTAATCAATCTAGTCCCACAGTAAGCTCCAGTAGGCTTGTGTTTTGGACACTAGACGACGATAAACATACTTATATACATTAATACATACTTAAATACAAATAACTCATCACACAATTATTTGCCCTTGCCGGGATTCGAACCCAGGACCGTCGGCTCAGCAGGCAGTTTCTTAACCACTGCGCCAACCGCGTCGCCAAAACCTTTGAGTACTTCGATCTGTAGAGCAGGCCTTGAACAACCACGACGTATTTCGAGAGTGGTAACCCTATTGCGTTGAAGTAGGTCAATCCAAGAAGCGAATTCGCCTGCATAGTCAGTCGCTGCTTTTTGTAGTGGCTGCGCTTTACCGGTGGATCTAGGGGTGTCAATGTCAACTCTAACCGAAGGCTGAGGGTGACATTTGGTATATACAACTTGAGTGTGCTTATGGCAATGTAGAAATATAATTGGATTGCGTGATCGCTCGTTAATCGTTGGCATTTTTTCGATATCACACTTATGCATTTTGACATTTAGAATATTCATTTATTACTTAGTACAAAATAAAGTTCAAGGAACACAACTATTAAAATACTTACAATAAAACTACACCTAAAAATGAAACCAAACTCGAACATAATAAAGTTAAACTAAATCTAATAAGTTTCTCTCAAAAATTTCATTTTAGTGACAAGCTTATATAGCCGACTGTACTTTTCTTCGGATATCAATCAAATGCTCACAGATGATTCTAAAGAGCCCAAGCTCGGTAGGATTGCTTTTTCTATTATAGAGTTCCTATGGCCACCTTCTGGCTCCATCATCAGATCAGCCCCATGGTACATATTATTGAATTGTCATCAAAGTTAAGTAAGTATGCAAAATTTCAGCTCAATAGGTTGACGATATCTGCTTCAAAATTGAGTTGCAAGATTCCACCCGAACAAACATACTTACATACATACAATGCAAGTTAAATAAAAGCTTGTAAAAATGGCCCCTGCGGCATAGTGCAAAAGAATAATACATTTTGACGTTTAGAATTTTATTCTAAAACATTCTAGTCTCCCTTTTTATTTGTATTATATTTTATTTATTGACGATCCTTTTTGGGATTTTTCTTTCATTTCTATTGTTATTCTGTATGTTTTATTTTATTTTTATGTTAGTAATAGTGAAATTCTATCAAGAAATTGCTCTGCTCTCTGTAACTGACGATTCGAGTGCTTGTTATGTCTTGTTGCCTACTTGAATAAATAATATTTTGACATTGACTTTATGCGACTGCCTTATGAAACAAAGTGCGTGTTGTGGCCATGTCGGGTGTATTTGTGTTTTTTATTTCACAAGTCAGCTATATATTAATATTATAAACATTGTAATAATAAAATATTTCATATCAATCAAAAAGGCTAAATTTCTAGAAACATTTTTTTAGAGCTGTTTGCAACCCTGACTATAAAGTGCGGATTACAAAGGCACATCGCTGAATCACATTACAAGAGTGAGATGCACTCAATATACATTACGCTATTTCTGAAGTAGACGTAGGTACGCTATTATCGTTTTACGAGTCTGGTTTTATTTTAGAACTTACATTAAAAAGGAGTATTTTCCCATGTTGCACGAGGTTCAAGTTTTTATTTATCCTGCTTTGTTCGTGGCAAATTCTATATTGCAAAGTAATACGCGTTAGGTCTTATATGTATAGAATTATACCTTATTGTTTTGATGTAACATACATTATGAACTTTATTAACACTTTCGGGTGGGCAACGTCTCATAGGCATCGCGTAGTCATCTGTTTCTCTAGACCAAACACTCTGTCAGTGTTAATATGCACCTGTAGGATCTATCTATGTAACAAAAAAACCATATATTAATTCATAAATTTTACCTCACAGTTTTGGCAACCCTGCCGAAATAGTGCGAGCTACAAAGGCACAGCGCTGCACGCTGTATCGCGTTACGTGTGAGATCCGCTCTTTGAAATGCACTCCCCATATCTTTGAGCACACTTACACATCTTTGAGCTCAAAAAAAGTTGACCTTTATTTATATTTTTTGGCCATACAAAGTGTGAAAAAGCAGTCACTTTACACTTATTTATACCAAACTAGCTTTTGCCCGCGACTACGTCCGCGTGGAACTTGGAAGTATGGAAGCAACCTCGTACAACACGATGGATATCCACCTAATCGACTTAATTAATAAAAGGGATTATTAAAAGCGCCTAAGCAAATGTAAGAGCAATTGTGATTTTGGTCTAATCATTACATTTCCTACAGGGTCATCAATGTCATCATGAATTACTTACTCACTCTTCAATCTTTTTAGGGATAATTTCCAGGATGAAAACTATGCTATGTCCTTCCTCGGATCTTACACTATCTCCATGCTAAATTTCATCAAAATCGATTTAGCGGTTTAAGCGTGAAGAGGTAACAGACAGACAGACACACTTTCGCATTTATAATATTAGTATGGATTATTGTCAACTTTACAGGGATGACTAATGTTAAATGCTACAGGATACAGTAATTATTATATGCATAAAATTAGCTCAATGTGTCATGAAACAAAGAAAAAAATCCAAAAAAATGTATTTTTCTCAATACCTATGGGACTTCAAACGTACGCAACGTTTTTTTTAATCCAAACGAAATTTTGATATTGTTTGGAGAATTCTCATAATTTAACAAAACAATAATTGTATTATAACCATGAACGAACGCACTTTTTACGGTGATAATGGCAAATCAGTTATAGTCTCCATTGGTATAATAACGTCACGATTAGGGGACCATTTGTATGGAGCGTTTTAGCGCTCCATAGGAATGTTGAACTGTGACGGCTATTTTCGACTTTTAGCGCAGTTTAAGTGTAGTTAGTCCCATATAGACATTTGATCCCAATAAAAACTAGAATCGATTGACATCCTCAAAATAATTTTCGTCATGCCTATTATAAAGTGTTGGCAAGTTAATTTTAACCGCGACTTGTAACCATGAAATAAGTGTATTGTGCATAATATTTGTGTGATGTTTCATCGACTAATCAGATTGCATCTGGCTAAGTAGATTGTAGTTCTTTAGAGGTTATTACAAATCAACTAGTAGTAATAGGTTATTATAATTGAAGGGTCAAAAGGGTTTAGGAAAATTATAAAAACGAAATCGTATTGCATGAAGTTTTTAATTGACTTCAAATTACTTAATCTAGGTCGTAGTTAACACCCATTCGCGCAAATATCCATTAGCCCTAATATTTTAAAGAGCGAGCAGTGATAGCAAGCGACTTATATCAACATTACATCTAAAGAACGTTTGCGCAAATCGATGTAAGTGTAGGTTGTTTACATTCGCACCATCTGGTCGACGCTCATGAGCATGACGTCCTTGTAGCTCATGTGCATGAGCATATCCTTGTCCATCATGGTGAGGTCGTCGCGGCGCATCACCATGTTCGACATGTCTACGTCTTTGTTGGTGTTGGCCAGGTCCATGTCTTTGCGGAACACCAAGATGTCCGTGAACTTCATGTTGGGCGTGAAGAAGTGGGTCATATCGATCTCGCGGTCGAAGGGGAAGCCAAGCGGCATCGTGTCCACACAAGTCGTCCAGAAACAAGTGCGGCGCTCTTTCATGATGGTCATGTCGACAGTCGGGATGGTCAGGCCGGTACGCACTGGCGTCACGACGACGAACATCTGCATCTCAAAACCGCCCTTGGTACCGAGCGGCAGCAGAAGGCGTGCGGGGAAGCCGCGGCGCGTCTTGTGCCACCAGCTGTCGACCATGACGCGGTCGCGCACGTCCACGCCCATGGTGGTCTCCAGAGTGCGGTCCCACATGCGGCGGGTCATCGGCCTGTCCTCGATCACTCCGTGCATCTCGTTAGATTTGCGGACGATTGTGTTCTTGCCGGTGTCCAGTTTGTACAGGAAGCTGTCGATTTCGACCATATCGAGGCGTTTCTGGTTGACGCTGAGGAGACGGCCCATGCAGTCGTATTTGGGACCGATGAAGATGCGAACGACGCAGTCAGTGGCCTTGTCGGAGACGACGTCCACGGTGACCTTGAAGGGATGGTTGTTAAGGCGGCGCTGGCGGGCGATCATGACCATGTCCATGTGCTTCTTCTTCATCTCGGCCGCGTCCAAGTACAACGCGTTGGTGATGTCCATGTCGTACTCATCCATGAAGGTGACGAGTTTGTCGGTGCTGATGCCCTCGACCTTGACGCCGGGGAAGTGCAGCTCTTCGTGGGTGTATTTCGGCAGCAGTCTCTTGAAGAGTGTGCTCATTTCCTGGATGCGCTTCATCAGGCGCCAGAAGAGCGGGTCGCGAAGGCAAGTCGTGTACATGTCCATGGCGGTCGGGACGTACGTGTCACTGTGAAACAAAACCAGAAATAAATAGATCGTCTAAATATTTTAGTAGACAAAACTTTCGGCAGTTTCACAACAACACATATACAAGAAGTCCAAAACTTAAGTGTATAAGTACAGAATCTAAGAGACCGACTTTAAGTTTGTGGGGAATGAAATCTATATAAATTAATATCAATAATAGAATACGTACGTGTCAACGTTGTACAAGCTGTAGGAGAACATCTTCTTGAACAGGTTAGTGATGTGGATAACCTTGGCGTCGTCGTTCAGCATGCCCATGCCTCCGGCTATCATGCGAGCCAGGTATTCGAAGTCCTCGGCCTTCTTCAGAGTGATGACGGTACCATCACGCTGTGAACATACGTTATACATTATTATAAAGTCCGACAAAGCTTAAAATTGGCAAAACTATATCATCCACAATTGTTCTCCTAGGCATTTTTGATGATTATGGTAGAGTAGTAAGATTGCAAATAAATTAAATTAAGTTCCGAGAAACATCAAGGGAATAGAAACTGGGACATTATCTTGTGTGCTACTGTACTAAATTACTAATACTAATACTCTGTAGTATTGAAGAACAACTAAGAAGAAAAAGGAACCACGCCGACTAAAGTCTAACTTCTAAATGTTACTAAACACTTACGCGTTCCATCTTTCCGGTGAGAATAGCTGTACGGATGATCTTCTCAACATCGTCCAACAGAAGTTTGATCTTAATGTTGTCCTCGTTGAGGATCTTCACGTTGCCGACGCGCATGGGCATCTCCCAGCCGTTGTGCATGCGGATCTTGGGCCAGTAGCCGTGCTTGATCTTCTCGTCCCATTTCAGCATCTTGATGTCGCACATACCACGGCCAAGGCGCTCGAGTCTCATTCTAGCCAGAAGCTGCTCGCCGGCGTACATCATAACCTCACCGCGACGCTCCTTGTGCAGACCGTACACTTCATTGTCCATCCAGTAGGGGTAGTTCATGTGCAGGTAGTAGAAGTATGTGTTCAGGTCAATATCTTCAGCAAAGTATGTGACCAGGTCATCCTTGATAGTGGTGCCCACAACGTTACGCAGACCCTTGCGGGAGTCGATGTAACAGACATTCTTGTCGGTCATTTTGATGCCCCAGTAGTTCATAAGGACATGGTCGACGTTCGTTTTGGTCATCTTCATCATCATAGCCTTTTCGATGACGTCGGCGTTGACGAAGAAGTACGGGTAGATCTCGTAGGGGGCAGGGAGGATGATGCCGCGGCAGTCGACACGGTGGAAGACGGCAGCGGTGAGAGCGTACACGAACATACCGCCGTTGATGCGCTCACGCAGCCAGCAGCAGGTCTTGATGAACACATCGAAGTCTTTGGCGAAGTACAGGATGCGGAACACCCTGACGGCTTCCTTGATGTGCTTCTCGTTCGTGTGGACGAAGATCTCGCCGCGCGGGAGCATACCCATCCTGAACATCTCGACGAACTGCTTCACGACGTCAGTTTTCTACAACGGGTGGAAAAAATAAAGTCAATACTAGCATAAAACTGTTCATTAAAAGTAAAGGTTAAATATCAAATTAAAAATATTCGAGCGGGAGACTGATCTAGCCTTCAGCTCGATCAAGATATCTACACGAAACCTCATAAAAAGAAATTGATATTGCAAAAAATTCCTTGGGACGATTCCATAAATCTACGATGTCTCACCAGGTATTTGTCCATGTTCTCTTCGATCGAGTACTCGCGCGCGACCGTGCGGATGTCCTCGTACATCGTGGGCTGCAGAATGTGGTTCAGCAACTTCATGATGCACAGCTCCCGAACTTTGACATCCACATTCACTGCAACATTAAATAAAAAAGTCAAAAACTATTTGAAAATATTGGTCTTCGCCGGGCTGATCTCTGTGTGAGATTACGCTTATTCAATAGTTTTCCTATTCCAATTCACTATAGTTATACCATAAATGTACGAGAGAATGCTAAACCCGTGTAATTACAATAGAAATAAATGATTAGGGAAATACTCACGTCTTCGGATAATTTATAGGTAATCCGATTGGACCAAAACAAATTGCGAACCCCATTATTTAAATAGTATCCATTTTTACAATACATTTTAGAAAAGATGATAATGTCACTTGCACATGGGTAAACTTTGTGAAGATGTTTCATAACTTTTGAACTTTTGAAGGGATCTAGATGAAACTTAGTAGGTACTTAATTCGTGGGTCCGCCGACGAATAAATAAATAAATGTTAAGGAACAATCTTGCATAAATTGGACTTGTCCCAAACCAAGCAATAAAAATAAAATAAAAATGGGCACTACACGACGATATATGAATGCTAGTTTGAAAGTAAATACTAGAAGTATTTGAAAAGAGGGATGTACTCTATTGACCAAGGTTTTGTTTGACATGAATTCAGTGAGTCGGACTTTATGTCGGAGAATAACCAACGAATGGGATTATCTCCGCACCACAGGTGTGATTTCTTACCAAGGGTTTCCTTGCCGATAAATATCTTGTCGTGGTCGATAGCGGACGCCGCCGCCGCGGCGACCAGAGCGGCTATGATCAGAACCCTCATGATGGCCGGTGCTCGAGTGTGCCGAGACTCTGGCGCAGCCCCCTTTTATACAGCTTATCTGTTATCAGCCACGTCAGGTGCCCGAACCGTCCGTCTTATCCGATTCGCACTGGTCTTGCCTAGTTGGTTTTAAAAACTGTGTGTGTGTAAGTGCATTCGACATGTGATACGTAAGTTATGCGCTCTCGTAAACATGAACAATATTATGGTTTTTTAACTAATTTGAGGACGATTTTTCAATCTAGATCTAATCCGGACCTGCAGTGGATAGCCTTCCTTAGATTAAGTATGAGTTGCAGCCATGCGATTGTATTTTTAAGGTTTCTGATTCAAGAAGAGAAAGTCCAAGTTATAATAGTGGTATAGAATATAATAGGGACTAGATCGATTTGTGTGAGGTTGTCCAATATTTATTTTATATTTATTTATTTATTTATATCTTATTATTCTATGTTAAGGTTCGTTATTTACTTTTCCAGCAAGCTTGCATTGCAAACATTCTTTCTAAGTAAATCATTACTTTTTTCCATTGTTGCTTCAAGTTGAGTCCGGTAAAAAACGGATTTTAATTTTATCAGATTATTTATTAATCTGTGCTATAAAATATTTTACTGAACATATTATGATATGAAATTGAAAATTAAAATGATATTGGGTCCTTGTTTCGAAAATTACCTCTTTTGGATTTTATGATATCTTATTTTTTATTAAAGCAGTTACGTCTGCTAACGTAAACTAAGCCGTTGGAAACGCAGGTTCGAATCCTGTCCGAATCATTAAATTTTTCAATTTTCGCTTCATTTGTAAACATTTATGATATTTGTTTGTGTTTAATTTAAATGTGTCTTTGTAGGTTAATGCCGGCAAAGGCCCTGGGCGGTTTCGGACATTTTAAATACAGTAATAGTTGTACTACATGCGAATTACGGGTTTAGGATACTTTTTAGCATACAGGATAAAAAAGACTGTGATAGGTTTTTTCCAAAGCGTTTTCAAGGCAATTGGTAAATGAGTTGAAAGTGCTTTAATCTTATGTTTGTGTTACGTTTATTTCGTAGTACGGTCAGTATTAAAACAAAACGACTTTGTTACTACTAGCTTATGTAAAATTGCATATTATAATTGTCAGCTACTTTTCAATTCAATTCAATTTATGTATTTCACGTATAAATAGATAGGCCCATAGATAAATAACTAAAATAACATACATATTAAGTACAAAATAAACTTAAAAACAAGGTTACATTATCACTGCGATGTGTTTACGCTGTTCGTGGTATCAGGTAGCCCACGGAAGCGCCGGAACATGACACCTTTCGGCCAAAACTTCTTTGGTGCTGACTGTACATTTTGCGTAATGTTTTCGTGTAACAATTAATGAAATTCCTAAGGTACCTCCAAAGCAGATTTCTGTATGAATCGATTGGAAACCTCCGTCGTGGGCCGCCCTTGTCGACACGAAGCAAACTTCCTTAGGTTCGCAACAAGAACTTTTTAATCGCGCGACTCGCACAAAGGCTCCTTTCTCTATTGTGTTTCGTTTTCGTTTGTTGAAATGTTTGCTTTCGTTATTTTTGCGAGAATCTGCGACTTAGACCCTAATTAATACTTTGCTTTATGTTTTTGACCGAGCCAGCGAAGTACGTTTCAGCTTGACCTAAAATTCTTTCGTATGTCCAGGCAGTTCAGGCTGTTCACGCCCAAATGTCGCATTTCTCAACCGATTCTCGTGAAATTTTGTCAGTAGGCTCGTTAACTAATTTTTTGTCGATTTAGTTTTTTGACATTATCAAAATGGCGGAGATAGAGGATGAAATGAACTCGCGAGGTCGACATAGCTCACAAAACCACGATATTTTTAATTAAAAGCTTTTATTTAACTTGCATTGTATGTATGTATGTATGTATGTATGTATCTAAGTATGTTTGTTCGGGTGAAATCTTGCAACTCAATTTTGAAGCAGATATCGTCAACCGATTGAGCTGAAATTTTGCATACTCAGTTAAATTTGATGACAATACAATAATATGGTACCATGGGGCTGATCTGATGATGGAGCCGGAAGGTGGCCATAGGAACTCTATAATAGAAAAAGCAATTCTACCGAGCTTGGGCTCTTTAGAATCGTCTCAGTCAGCATTTGAGGGATATCGAAAGAAAAGTACAGTCGGCTATAAAAGCTTGCCACTAAAATGTTATTTTTGACAGAAACTTTTTGACATAAAACGCGTTTGTAATTTTTTGGAATTTACGAATGTCAGAATTTTTGTTTGTAGTATTAGGTACTTACCGTTGTTTTTAATATGATTTTGTTTTGTTTATATCTCTGCTAAATAACTTTTATTATTGTTGGTTGTATGTCATATAACTTCTACTGAGACAGTATTCATCCAGCGTGATTCAAAATTGTTACCTAAATTGTCAGATTATGTTATGACAACGCACAAATATTGGTCAGGAACAAATATATATATTTTTTATTTAGTTAAATTTTATTGGACAAAACACAAAGTCAGTATAAATGGCGGACTTAATGCCAAATGGCAATGTCTTCCAGTCAACCATAGGCCATAGGACTAGAATTGGTGAAGCAGGAATTTAATTGAAAATATTCGTGCAGTATTACACAAATTCTCGATTTTAGTTGTTACAAAATAAATGTACCTATGTACTTAGTTTTAAGTGCTATTATCTTTAATGTTTGTTTTCTCTTTGCTAATTATAAAAATGTTTAGCTCATAAGTCTCCTCTTAATATTACTGTTGGTGTCGGTGATGAAATAAAGTTTTTATCTATCTATCTATCAGTATTGATATTTTGTAATTCGTCGTCCGGTGTCCGTAGTAGTAATCCATCGTCACTAATATTTATAGGTTTAAAGTATTTTAAAATGCATATGTATTTCAACTTGATTGTGAATATTTGCCGTATTTTCTAACCGATACAAGTTATTCATTTCTAATTTCATATAATCTGACCGATACTTTCTCTTGTTCCAGACATTCCGACACGGGTTCCCGTTCTCGCCAACCGCGCTAGCATGGGACCCCATACAGAAGTTACTCGCCATCGGCGACAAAGGCGGCAACCTCAGAATGTATCCTTTTCAAACACACCAATACTCCTTAGGCTAGACTGAGAGCGGTAAGTCGATTTTGTGATTTCGATGTTCGGCTCTGAAGCGTGTGCATTCGAAGGTTGAAGTGGATACGTGACTAGTTGTAACCCTAGCTCCACACTACTCGCGAAGTTGGCCGAGGCAAAGTTGGCCAAAGTAGAGGTTTCCGCAGCGGAGTGCCTCCACACATGTTCGATGTGTAGGAGCGTGACGTCCATAGAACCCGATTCCTACCAGCTGGCCCACTTCAGTACGATTGAGAACGCTCCAATACGAAGGAAAAGTACCACATACGCTCCTCATGGTGTTTGACCACGTTATCGGGCCATCTTCTGGTGCGTTTGACCTCAACTTCATTCATTAGCATACCCCACGGTTTTTTGGTGCACGAATAAATAAATAAATATCAGACAACTTCACAGAAATCGATCTAGTCCCAAATTAAGCTCAAGAAGGCTTGTGTTTTGGGTACTAGACGACGATATACATACTTATATAGATAAATATATACTTAAATACATAGAACAACCATGACCCAAGCAAAAACACTCGAGTTCATCACACAAATATTTGCCCTGGCCGGGATTCGAACCCGGGACCGCCGCTCAGTAGGCAGGTGCTTACAAACTGAGCCAACCGCGTCGTCAAATAACGTCGTAAAATGATTTGACACTAAGCCGGCAGTAGTGAAATCATTCGTGCACCCAAAACCCCGGCGTATGTACATTATGCGTGAGGCTTATTCCCTTCTCTAAGGTCCGTTAGGTCTAAAAACTTCTAATCGAAGTGGGCCAGCACCATTATTAATCGTATTATATTCTCAAAGTATTACAGGTAAGTGGATGCATAGCGAGTACTCTAGTTTCAATAAATAAATAAATAAAAATAAAATAAAGAAGAAACTTGTCGCTGAACATAGCTTGGCAGCCCTTTTAACTAAAAAATACGTGCAAACTAGAATATCTCAATCTGACAACATCATCATCACGATCAGCTGAACTACTAGTACGGTTATAGGTACAAAAGCCTCCCAAGTTTCTCCCCATCGACCGGTCATGCGCTGTCCTTATCTAACAGTTGATCACATCATCCGTTGAACTTTTAATGAGCTCAATCAGCTGTTTTGATACCCGTTGTCAAGTGCTACATTGTAATATATAACTATAAACAATTAACTAACTCAACAAGGTGGACACTGTTCAAAATGTACCTTGCTTCTATGTATTAAAGCAGCTTATTCATTTACTTAATAGAACAATGCAGTACTCCAAAATAATACCTTATCGTAATTAAAATTAAGAGGCCTTTTTCCTTTTCAAACTTATTTTTTTCATATTATATTGATAATTTCAACCAATTTTTTTAAGGGATTAATACTTTTCCCCGAGTTCTAGGTAGTAGCATAGCTATTTCATGCTTTCATTGCGTGCAGTCGGAAATAAGTTGTAAAAACAAATTTTCCGTTTGAATTTTGGTCAATCCCGAGTAGTTTTTGAAACAAAAATTATCAATGAAAAGTTTTGAAGAAGTTTCAAATGTATACCAATAAATCCCAATAGCCCTGTTCTAGGTAGTAACATCAATAATATGTTAAGAAACATGTTTGATCATAGAGAAAAAATCTAAAACAATCAGCATTTTAAAAGGAATAAGGCCTCTTAAGTTGGTTTTAATGTTATATATAATTTGATAGTACAATCACCTTTGCCATATCTGAAAGTTGTTTCTTTCGGAGTTATCGAAGAAAGAGTCGCGGGGCGATCTTTTGGCCTTTTCTTACGCAATTCCAGAAGATAAATTACTTCAATATTTTTAATATTTTTTTTATATTATAATCATAGACATTTCTAATATAAATATTATTTTATACATTACTTGAATATGAAATTGTGTATTGACGATCCAAATTGGGAGATACTATTTGATTGTTATTTCCATTTAGTGACATTACGAATATTATTTTTTATTGAGATTTTTATTATTTTTGTCGATCATGATACGCATATAATTTTGTCATGAATCAAACTTGTAATGTATTTTTTATCGTGAAATAAAATATCTTATTTTATCTCGTTCGAAGACTTACAGTCCTAAAGTTTTTTTTAAGTACAGTCAGCCAAGAAAATGGTCAACGACTTTCAGACCGAATACAGATGAAATAGAGTCGAAAAATTGTAGATTTTTCTGACTGTACCTCCATGATTGATACAATAAAATTTAAAAGATATTTTTTGCCATGCCGGAGCAACATTTGAGCTCAATTGGTAGAGCACTAAATTTTTTATTGTATTTGATCTTTGTATCGTGTCTATAAAATGAATATGACGATCATAGAAGTAAAACTGCTCCATTATTTCTGCGGATCGGTTTATGTTGTTCGCATCACGGACGTCCAGCCGTATGATACTTATAAGTTATAAGGATATCACTCAAACGGTTTAAACGAGATATTTAGTCGAATTTTTATTTATCGAATGTTCATTTCGTTGAAGGCATTTTTCTCTGAAACCGTACAATATTTCTGATTGTTATACAACAAACCTAACCTAACCTAAGCAATAGGATGATATTTTCAAGATTTTTTATTGTTATTATTATTTTGACGACGCGGTTGGCTCAGTTTGTAAGCACTTGCCTACTGAGCCGGCGGTTCTGGGTTCGAATCCCGGCCAGGGCAAATATTTGTGTGATGAACTCGAATATTTGTGGTTGGGTCATGGATGTTTATCTATATATGTATTTATATCGTCGTCTAGTACCCATAGTAGAAGCTTTGCTTAGTTTAGGACTAGGTCGATTTGTCCCTTAAAAAAAAACTGTTCCCTTTAAACCTAAATAGTGCTAGTAATAATAAAGTTAGGCTGGATTCGACCGAACTTTAATTTTAAATTCTTTGTTGCAAATAGTAAAACTAAACTATAACAAGATAAATACTAAATCTAAACTAACTACAGTATCTACCAAACTTTTATACCACGAATAGGGTGAAGCCAGTCGAGCGTAATTTGAGTCCCGTAATTTCTGTTGCCATACTTCATGTCACGTGATCACCGACGACGAGGTATGGCGCGACCGAAAAAAAAAAAAAAAATACGAGACTCAAATGACGCTTGTCTGGCTTCACCCTTACTTTCGGATAGTACTGTCAAACCAAATATTATGAGATTTTGACACTACTTTCCGAAAGTAAGCGTTATTCTTGGAATAAAATTTTGATCAAATCCATCCTAAGTATAATAATTAGTAGTGATAAGTACTTCATAAACATAAACAATTTAAACCTGATTACCACCAAGGAGATTTTGTTTTGTCTTTAACGGATACTAAACTACTCTGTTGAGTTCTGTTTGCACCTGGTATTGTACAACGGCGCATACAAACATTGGGCATTTTTAATTTAGTCCAGTAACATTGCAACATAGCAACGAAATAAGATAGCAAGCACTTGTTATGTATTTAAGTATGTTTCCGTGCTCTTATAATAGGGGGCAATGACTAACTCTGTGATTAAATAGATGTGAATAATATTTGTTGTTACCATTTCGTATAATCGTTGTTTTTATGTTATGCGCAAATATATTATATGTTTTAGATAAGGTGTAACTTATTGGTTAATTTTGTAGGCTAGTCTTTACTAGTGGTTTATCTAGTTACAACTACGAGGGCGGGTTGAAGTTGAATCTAAATAATTAAAAACGTTTTATAGTAGTAGATATCAAGGTCCTAGGTACTTTCATACATAAATGAAAAACAAGTTAAACGGATTACATCCCGTATATTAATTATTTGAGCCTCTTTGACGTTTCGCCAACTTTCCAGTTACCGTTGTCAAATGTTGACTGAGAAAAACACAACTTTTCTCTATCAAAGTTGCAATTGTGCAACCTACTTATTTTAAAAATATCATAAAATAAAAATAAAAGTGTACATTAACATGCAAGATGTATGTAACTTCAGGGAGGCTCAAATAAATGATATATGCGATATAATCCGTTAAAACTGTTTTATTTAAATGTGTGACAGTCGCAGAAACCGAAGAAAATATTATAAAAGTGAAAAAATATCAAGTACCAATATCGACAACGTAAATTTACAAAATTAAATATTTTGCTCTAATGGAGCTGCAATTATCTGTGCACTGTATTATTATTAATACGATGCAAAAGATACAAACTGATCTTATATTATATTATAATATAACAGATATTCGGGAAACGTAGTATTGATATAAAAGTAAAGTACTTCATTTGTTCTGCCGCCACTATCACTATTTTGATTTAGCTCTATTTATTACAATCTCCAAAAAATACGTAACGAACTCCCTGCAGGCTCCTAAATGCCGTCAATTTCGCAACGCTACGCCGCGAAGGAAAATAAGGGAAAATCCGAGCATAAAGCCACGGCGAAATTGAGTCACTTAAAATAGTGAAAGAGCCGGTGACGCGCCCGTCTCATCCGGTTAATCCGGCAGGGCTGGCGCGGACACCGCCGGATATTTTGAGACTTAATTTATTTATTAGAATATTTTGAAAATCAGACAGTGAACCGAATTTATTTTTGTGCTTGTTTTTATAATTTCATCTTTCGATAGATGCAATGTGAAGAACGTCCGACTGCAAGGTCCACCGGGGCTATTTTACTTTCTGTTGTACACTCTTTTGTCAAACTGGCACAAGTGACAAACGACCTTCATTTTACGGGTATCGGTCGACTGTATATAAATATAACTTGTGCAAAATTGATATAATTTTCGGATATACTATACCGTGCTATATACAATTCCAGATTTGCTCTTTGTAAGTAAAAGTGGTTTTCTATTGTAGAAAAGACGTGCTAATATAAATGAGTCGAGACTTGGCTTGGTTCATAACACGATGCACAACCCTGGTTTATCCGGCTATATCACTGAACGTTTAACCGGCTCGGCCAAACATTTGAGAGCTGAGCTTTAGAAGGCTTCCAGGAGCACGCAGTATTTGCTGAGGACTTCAGATGCGGTTATATAAGACTTATATAAATCGCCGTTAAGTAACTTATGGATAACGCTTCACCTAACAAACTTTTTCACAAAGCCTCGTGAAAAAAAAACATGCGTACTGTCAGTCATTGCATGGGTTGTCAAGTTGTAGTAAAAACACATTGAACTGTTATTGTTCAACGAATATAGATATGAACAGACGTTCTTTAGATTTGACAATCAGTTGATCTCGCTCTTACAACATTGATTATGAATTTTGCTATCCCAGTCACACGTTGAAAATTTCTGGTACATCGCCCGCAAGTCAATATATCGATAAATAATAATGATAGAGAAAAGCTTATTTGCTTTGTCCAATGGTTGACTGATAGGGAATGGTGGCATTAATTGGAATAAATATTAAAGGGTACTATTTAAACAGGCTTCTTTTTAATAGCATTATTCGCCTCAGAAAATATAAGTTACCTTCTAAATTACTAAGTCAGCCACAACCAACGCGCGTCTGAATAATAATATCTCAGCCACTAGTTATCTTCTTTGTAAGCCACTGTAATTGTAACTTAGCATGGTGATTATTTTTTAGCATCTAAATTTGAGGCATGCATTCAAATAGCAAACTTCTAAAATATTATTTTATGATATTAGCTTCTAATTTTATAACTTAGTATGTTTAAAATGTAAGTCATCCTACATTAATCGATCGTAAAATTTACCTAAAATTGTCATCAAATAGTATATTAAAGCCACTATTATTACACATGAACTATTGAGGAGAGAACAAAACAAAAGGCATGTATTTAAATCGGTTCACTAATATTTGACCAAAAAACGTTTGACCAAGTATGAGGATGAGTATGAGGGAGTATGAGGATGAGGATGAGGATGATTATGAGGATGAGGATGAGTATGAGTATGATGATGAGTATGAGGATGAGGATGAGTATGAGGATTAGGATGAGTATGAGTATGATGATGAGTATGGGTATAAGGATGAGGATGAGGATGATGATGAGGATGAGGATGAGGAAAGATTGGCGAAACGTTATTTTGGTGAAACGTTATTTTGGTGAAACGTTGTTTGGTCAAACGTTTTTTGGTCAAACGATAGGACACCATTTCAATCGATATCTGTATATTCCCTTTTTTCGATCAAAATATTTGAAAGTTTCACCAAAATTACAGACTTGCACACAAATTATGCACACTGAATAATGCGAATTCAATATACTATTTAAAGGTACTTGCAAAACTGTTTTACTGGATATAAAAAAAAAACTAACCTAACCTAACCCGGCCGAGTCGGACCTTAGTGTGCAGTGCGAGGATAATTAGTGTGCAAGTCAGTATTTTTGGTGAAACTTTCAAATAGCATTATCCGATGTACGAACCATATTTTTGGTCTGAATTCGGTTAAAAAGGTCATCTCGTTTTGTATGATGATTAAGTTTTTTTTGTAGGACATGTTCAGTTAATCAATTGTTTTTTTTGCACAGCATTCGTTTTTCTGGTATGCACAGTTTTCGAAAACTTTAATTAATTACACATGCACCTATCGCAATATGAACGACGAATGACAATAAACAAACATGGCGGGTCGTTCGGTACAAGAATCGAATGGCGCTCTCTGATTGGTGCAAATGGCCGTGGCTGTCGTCGTCGTTCCTACAGTGGCTATATTCATGATAAAAGAATATGAAGTATTATTTTAGATGTTAAGTTATAATATATGATGCTGTCTATTGAAGCTCGAATATATAATTTTTGAGGAGCTTGTATAGAAGCTGTAAAACGAAAAATGATGATGAGTTGCAAATTCCGTGGCTGAGTTAGTAAATTAGATGGCAATGTATAAATCAGAAGGACAAGTAATAATAATTGTTGATTAAGACTTGATGCTTTCTTTAACATTTTTAGATGGCGTTGTAAAGAAGATGAATTAGTTTATTAGAGGCTATGTCATATTCCCGATGCTTAGTTATTAAATGAGAAGTTCGACCAAGTGGCCAAAAAATAAAATTGCGGCCGGATTTATTATTTCTCAATATTAAATACCTAAATGGATAGAATAGGTTGACGCAATGCAACTAAACGTGAAAACGATTGATTCAGTCATTCAGTCATTTGGTTCAAAATATAGAGCTTAAGTACTTTAAAAAAAACTGGGAGTTTGGAAAATCGGTGATTTTATAGATTTTAATGTGTTTTTTCCGAATTTCAACTTTGCCACCTTGTGACTCTGCTGCTCACGCCGCCATATAAAAATGCATCTGACAGTTTTTGACAATATATATCCTTTCCTATAAATTTTACGATGAAAACATTTTTAGAAAATGTAACTAGAGAATATTTTCTAAAATTTTCAATACTCCCGGTTTTTTTTTCAGTCACCTCTATTTCTAGTTACTTTGAGCAACAGAAACGTAAGTTGTCGATATCGAATCTTTATTATCCCTAATTTTTTTATTTAGAAAAAAATGCAATATCCTCTATGCAATTAACCTGTCATAAGTCCATAGGCTAAGTAGTCCGTGAGATAGATTAACGGATTTGATTTTAACGCAACGCGCAACCCTGGCTTATCCGGCTATCGCCGAACGTTTAACCGGTTCGGGCGAACATTCGAGATCTGAGCTTTAAAAGGATTCTCTCAGCATACAGTATTTGCTGAGAATTTCAAGTGCAGTTATGTAAGAAACAAAAGTGTTTTATTCAATTTATGAACATACAAGATCATAATTTGATCAATCCTCCAAAGCAATGAGTCCTGTATTAAACCGCTTAACCTAAACGTTACGGTTGGCCCATTACGAGACGTAGATATTTTTTAACCAACATAAGAAAGGATAAGGATATCTATTCGGTTGTATTTTTTTTATTTTTAATGTTTGATACCTCAGAACTTCGTCATTTATGAACCGATTTGGTTTTTTTAAGAGGAGGTATTCACATTGGTCCCATTAGATTTTGGTAAGGATTTGATGACGATATCTATGAGAATCTTTTTATTTTTAATATTATGTAACACGTAAATATATGCGGTGCCGCTAGTGGTAATCAAATATGTTTCTTTCATACATTCGGTAAAACTAAATAGCGAATGTATAAAAAACAGAATTGAGTAAACAGTCTTTATAATTTAAAGTATCCGCTCAACACAAATAACATCTGATATTATCGGCTTGTTAACAATATTTTTACAAGTGAATAACCTGCCTGATAATTCCTAGCAAACAAGCGTAAATAGAATCTAAACAAAATAAAATCGAAGGTAACTGATGTTATGTTGGCAAGTTAAGGAAGGAAAATCGTTTTTTTTTAATGGTTCAGAAAACAGTCAATATAATAACTTTCAATCAATGTTGCTTAACAGACTACGACACAAATGTCCGACATAAACGTCTGCTCCATTGTATTCATTCCGACAGTCGCTTTCACATACACATACTCATATATACACATCAGCGGGCCTATGATGGTTGCTTTTATCACGCGATAAATAAGTGACAAAGCATTCGTCACGTTTTGCCATGATGCGAGTGTGAGTGACAGATGCTTTGGCACTTATTTATCACGTGATAAACGCAACCATCATAGGCCCCCTGATCGTATACACCAAAAATATGGTAGTCTAAGCCATACCTATATTTTATCCATCTCGCGTAATCGATTAGGAACACTAGCAAATAATTAATTGTATCAGGCGTTACTTTGAGGAAATATGTTTTAATTAAGGAACAGTAGCTTACAAATATGTCTTCATCTCGTCGATTATTTACGTACCATTTCTTACCTTTGAGAACAAAGTGTTCACGACGCATGATCATAGCGATTCGACACTCAAAGCGAGTTAGTGACGCAAACATGACACTAATTACGATTACCTTTGAAGATCCTTACGATCCGAGCTGCGTCGTTTATGAAGCCAGTTAGTTAGCAGAAGAAGGAACTTGGCAAAGGTTGTGCATTGTACGATAGTGTGACACGGTGAAATTCCAGTTTTTGTTTTGTTTGCAAATGGCTCGTTGTTTTTGAAACTGGTTGATGGTAGTAAATCAACGACCTAGTCATTTAATTGACTCCGAGTAGCTGATTCGACGTCCACTTAGTAAGTTGGCAGTCCACAACTGTGCGTTTTTCTAGAAATTTCCTACCTCGCACGACTGCATTGTGGAATGAATTGTCGCTTGCGGTATTTCCGGACCGATACGACCTTCAAACCTTCAAGAAAAGAGCGTACTCCCACCTGAAAGGTCGACAACGCACTTTGTGACTCCTCTGGTGTTGCAGGTGTCTATGGGCAACGGTAATCGCTTAACATCAGGCGATCCTTTTGCTCGTTTATGACATAAAAAAATAGACATTACACATCACAAACAAAAACTGTCGTAGTCTAAACCTGCCCTTCCAATATCCTATCTCGCTTAATCGAATAGGAGTTGAGCGTAATGTCTTCCTCGCGTCGATCATGTACGGTCCTCGCTTTATCTTCGAGAACAAAAGGCCTCACGTCGCGTGATCAAAGCGAGTCGATACTCAAAGCGAGTTGATACTCAAAGCGAGTTAGGGACGCAAACATGACAATAATTATAATTAATGATTGAGGATGTTTACTACGGCGTTTATGAAGCTAGTTAGCTTTGAATAAATTAAAGGTAATAGTTGCGCGATGGTTCGATACGGAGAAACTTATGTTTCAAATTTGTGCCCTATTCGATTTGCCGTTGGAGATTTGTTGATATTCGTTGAAATTAAGATCTCTACGAATACGGTATCGCCTTTGCTAGTGACTATGGTTCCACTAGCAGCTGCCTTTAATCAATTCAATTCAATTTTATATAAAAAAAAATGGCTACTGCCCATTGGGTCAATTCTGCCAGTGTCAAAGTTGACGAACGTTGTACGGTGAGTTGAGCTTTTTGTAAAGTGATAGCGATTTACAAAAAACCACGCGGTCTACCGGGCCTTGACCCAAGAAGGGCTATGTACGCTTCAAGTTGAATTCTTCATTAACCATTCACTCATACGTTAGTTCACTGCACAATAGGCTATCAATACTACACATTGAACAACCAAAATGAATAAATAACGAATAACTAAACTTAAAGGCATGCGGCCATCTTAAGTCACAAACCGGAAGCCCTTGCCTTTAATCAAAACCAAGAAACAAACATTCGTGTAGGTATGATTGAAGAGTTTAGATGTGATGTGACATTTTCGTGTAGGTATTTCGGTGTATTTTCTATGGGATTTTTTTCCGACAAATTTCTCACTTCGTATAAATCGTAAAACGGACTCGGCAGCACATCTCTATTTAGATTGCACACTCGTTCCCAAAGTTATATCCATAGGCAGGCACATATACCATTCACAATAATAATGTTTAAAAGTAGTAAACTTCCGTTGGTGACACGAAACATTTAACGTATACTCACTTAACTTTCCTTTCATATCCTATTTAACCTTTCTCTAGCCGTGATTTTATTCATACAGCTCATAACAGCGGCCTTCCTTGAAAACACAAAGGCGCCGTCCCGCGGGGCAGGACGTCCGATCCTAAACGGATAATGGCGGGTGTCACTTTTCTCCTTAACTGCACTCCTGTGTCTGCCCTAACAGGGCTGCCACATCTCAAACCTAGAAACCGACATTTTATTTATTTATTTATTGAATCACATAAAATGTAACATGACAGTTTATTCACCAAAGCGTTACACGGATTCTTAAGCTTAATACTTAACTAACTTACAACTAGTTACAAGATAATTATCTTGCTCTTTCTCTAGCACTCTCTTCCATTTAGTCACCAGTCTCGCTATCTCATTCGCAAACAAATCGCATTCAGATTGTGCTGACTAGGTTTTAGGGAGTTTTATTGGAAATATGTTTTAATTTCGATGCCAGTTTAACCGACATTTCAAGTAGGTATCGTTTATCTGATGTAAAACAGCAACTGCCTCAACCCACACCAAAACCTGCCAGGTGTCTTAAACTTGTGGTCTGGTTATGGGTGGTTTTGAAGTTTATGTAAATAGAAACATATTAATGCAAATGACGACTGTTGAGTTTCATTCGGCTTTACTTCTCAACAGTGATATTCTCTTGTGAAATGCCGGTAAACTCAGGCATGTAAAACCCTTGTACTCTAACAACTTAAAATAAAATTCGTTATTTCATTACTATTCCATAATAATTGCATTATAAAAGCTGATTACATGTAATTTTTTATAACATTGGATTAGTAATCCTTATTAAACCAGTACCTTTTTATCCCAAAATATAAGGACATTTTAAAGCAGACACACTTCATAGTTATTTTATTTTTAAATACTAGCTGAGAAAATTTGTTCAAGAGCACGTACTAAGTTTTGATATGGGAACCGAACAAGGGCTTACCTAAGACCAACCAGGCCTCGGGATAAGAGATTTCAAATAGATTGTGCCAGTACTATTTTTATTTTTACACGTTGGGTCGCGGGTGTTATCTAATCTAGTATGTTAAGTAACAATTTCGGTAGCCCAAACAAAGGGGTTACGAATTCGCATAAAAGAGGTAAGGTGTACTTGGCTAATTCCGAATGGCGGGTAATTCCGAAAATTACTGATATCTAATAAACGGGGTAACATTTTTTGCGCTACCAACACTTCCTACTGTAGAAGTGTAGGTATACCTAGTATATGAGGAAGTGTAGCTAGCGCAAAAAATGTTACTTCGTTTATGAGATATCAGTAATTTTCGGAATTAGCCGAGTAAACCTTAGTATGAAACTTGTATTTTTATTTATTAATATGGTGCTCCGTATTCTCGCTTATTCTACGATTAAAGTGTTATATTATGGCGTTGAGGACTCCGGGCTGATGATGATGATGATGATGATGATGATTATGGCGTTAGAAATTCTCACGTAGAATAAAATATATTTACTTACCTACGCGTAAAATGTATGACCCAGTAGAAATCGACACTCAAATACTTACATATAAATATACAGACATACATACATAGACTGCTAAACTTATAACCCTTCCTTTTGGCTTTGCCGTAGTCGGGTAAATAAGCTATAATTGCAAGGGACAATGTATGGTTAGGATTTTTAATAATTATGCTGTAAGTATGACGTTTTATGTAGGTAGGTACGTATATAAGATTCTTCGCCCCTAGAGAAAAATTCGGAAATATACTTGTGCAACAATTACTTAGGATATCGACATTTCACCTCGTTTTGACATTTCAATCTCAGACTAATTTTATAGCGTTGCTTAAATTTAACTCTTCTTTATTTACCTACTAACAAGTTTTACGTTACATCTACTAATCTACAATTTGGAAACTAAGGATCTAAGTCGATTAACATTGAAAATATAAGGGCCACGTAACTTATGATGCCGAAATAATCTCCTTTAATACCCCATAATAAATAAAAATGAGGAGAAAGATGAAATTGGTTATTTGAGTTTTACGTCCCCCCACTTTTATATAGTTCGCTTTCACCAATGTTTAAAAGTTTGTATATGAAAATCACTACTTACTAAATAAAGTGTGTAAAATTCGTGTGGCCCTTATTTTCTTTTGAGCAGTATACATATAGCAGAACATTGATTGAGCATGTCCGAGCATGTCCGCCATAATAATTATCTATCTATCCGATGAAATTTTTGAGCTAACGTAAGAGACGGCGACATAAAAACACGGCAACAAGGAAACAAATCTGATCAGAAAAGGCTGATCTACAAAGTTATCAACCGCAAAAAGCGGAACCTTTTCGCCATCCGTGAGTTCCAACTGTATGGGCCGCCGGTCAGACGGTCAGAATTTTCGTTCGGTTACCGTACGGAATGACGTCAGCAAGCGAGACATCGCCATATGACAGACAGAGACAGAGACACTTTCTGACGTCATTCCGTACGGAAACCGAACGAAAATTCCGAACGTCTGTAGCGGCCGCGGCCCTATAACCGGTTGATTGTGCTATGTTCGGTTCCGTGTTCCGAAAACGGGTACAAGGCGCGAATTAAACGGGCATTCCTACATTAGGAGGTGGATGTGTGTATGTGTATAGTCTATGGTCGAGTTAAACCTTCCATACCAGGAACAAGACCGTACGTGTAGTAACTCGGAGGACAGGCTTATGGAATTACAGATGTAGTGAATAACGTTTTACCATCGTTTTTTGACGGATAAGTTCGTTTTAGCTTGGTTTCTCTCTTAGCTTCGGTGAAATAATTCTTGCCCGGCAAATACGAGATTACCCGCAATAACTTCATTCACTAGATCCTGGACTCCTTTACGTTTTTTTGATAAAAGATAGAAAAAGATAAACCATTACATTACATTTCAAAAATAATAAATTACTTATAAATATCTACTTCGAAATTCTCAATTAAATATTGTTTTTATTCAATTAGAACATTTAATTTCAATTAAAAACCTGCTCGGATATTGTTCTAGGCTGATTTTATTTTTATGATTTTCAGTCAGACGTCACAAACCTTCTAGGAAAGAAACCTTCATTACCCATGCGCATCAAAACCCCGATGGGTCCTACAAAGTAGGCAGAAAGTTCCCTCAGCAAGACTTACATTAATTCAGCCCAGACAGCGGCACCAGAACCCATCGCGGGTTATAGCCGCTATCTAAATTGGCCAATTTTCTCGCTGGCAACACTCCAACGCCACCTGGGCTAACGTCTTATCGTCGTGTCGGCGTCGTGTCGTGCTGACGTATCGAGTTTTGTCACTGTCTGGTTAGGTCGTTAATCTTTCGTCGGTACCCTCAGGTTTCTGCGGATTTTAAGGTCGTCTAAACGGAAGTCAGATCGAATCGTTTGAATGTATCGTTAAATAGAAATCGTGTTAGGATTCCACGTACAGTTGACTTTAGATTCTGAATAAAGTATAGAATCTTAACATCGTCTCTAGCACAAGTATGAAACTTATATTTATAAAATAGGCATCAATTTCTACTTATTATTTGTTAACAACTTGGTAGGTACACATTCCCTAACACTTTATCCAATGAATACCTATGCATTGTAAGTATTATGACCTGCAAACTCCGCTTATACTTAGAACAGTTGCAGTTTGTAATCCACGGGGTATGGAGAACCGACTGACACGAACACAACTGCATGACATAAAAAACTCCACACTCGAAAATTAACTCCGTAAACTTTTGCACTTCAACCATGGGTTGCTTCCTTCCGCTTCACCAATCAGAGGCTTTGATATAACCCAAACGTGTAGAAGAATCGCAGATCAAAACTCTTACGTCTGATTGCGGACTCGCACACTACACAAAAGGCCCGCGATATAAAGGCGATATCCCGGAAAGGCAATCTTATCCGACACCGCTGCCGCCGCCTGGCGTTGGCTGCGCGCCAGGATCGAATGCATAGTCACCAACTCATTTAGCGAGAAGATTTATAATTCTGCCACTTCGGCTTCTTCTGTAAACGAAAGGACGCAACTCTTATACTTTGACGATAAGACACACATATGCACGCCAAAGTTTACTTTCACCTGCGAAATTCAAAGTTCAATGTGCTTTATTTGTAAATAAAACTATTCCATGTATGTTTATATAGTAGGGAAAATTAAAAAAAAATTATACTTTGAGCGGGATTTGAACCCACGTCCCCACGGCTTTTCGGGCCAGACGGGTACGTTACCAATAATTAGTTTACGCTATAGCAGACGTTACTGCTATAGCGTAACTTTACTTGATAAAACTTATCTTGTATTGATTTCATGTCAATCTCAGGTCTCTCAGGTCAGGCTGTCAGGCTCAGAGGTAACTTAGGTACTAGTCAGTGCTTTGTACAAAGGCAATTTCTATAAATAGGGAACGTATTGATTTGATTGCTATTTCCGACTTATTATTATAAGGGTACTATTTAAACAGGCTTCTTTTTAATAGCATTATTCGCCTCAGAAAATATAAGTTACCTTCTAAATTACTAAGTCAGCCACAACCAACGCGCGTCTGAATAATAATATCTCAGCCACTAGTTATCTTCTTTGTAAGCCACTGTAATTGTAACTTAGCATGGTGATTATTTTTTAGCATCTAAATTTGAGGCATGCATTCAAATAGCAAACTTCTAAAATATTATTTTATGACACCAAAATAGTAACTCTATTAGCTTCTAATTTTATAACTTAGTATGTTTAAAATGTAAGTCATCCTACATTAATCGATCGTAAAATGTACCTAAAATTGTCATCAAATAGTATATTAAAGCCACTATTATTACATAATTATGAACTATTGAGGAGAGAACAAAACAAAAGGCATGTATTTAAATCGGTTCACTAATGTTTGACCAAAAAACGTTTGACCAAGTATGAGGATGAGTATGAGGGAGTATGAGGATGAGGATGAGGATGAGTATGAGGATGAGTATGAGTATGAGGATGATGATGAGGATGAGGATGAGGATGAGGATGAGTATGAGGATTAAGATGAGTATGAGTATGAGTATGATGATGAGTATGAGGATGAGTATGAGGATGAGGATGAGGATGAGGATGATGATGAGGATGAGGAAAGATTGGCGAAACGTTATTTTGGTGAAACGTTATTTTGGTGAAACGTTGTTTGGTCAAACGTTTTTTGGTCAAACGATAGGACACCATTTCAATCGACGATCAAAATATTTGAAAGTTTCACCAAAATTACAGACTTGCACACAAATTATGCACACTGAATAATGCGAATTCAATATACTATTTAAAGGTATTTGCAAAACTGTTTTACTGGATATAAAAAAAAAAACTAACCTAACCTAACCCGGCCGAGTCGGACCTTAGTGTGCAGTGCGAGGATAATTAGTGTGCAAGTCAGTATTTTTGGTGAAACTTTCAAACATAATTATCCGATGTACGAACCATATTTTTGGTGTGAATTCGGTTAAAAAGGTCATCTCGTTTTGTATGATGATTAAGTTTTTTTTGTAGGACATGTTCAGTTAATCAATTGTTTTTTTTTGCACAGCATTCGTTTTTCTGGTATGCACAGTTTTCGAAAACTTTAATTAATTACACATGCACCTATCGCAATATGAACGACGAATGACAATAAACAAACATGGCGGGTCTTTCGGTACAAGAATCGAATGGCGCTCTCTGATTGGTGCAAATGGCCGTGGCTGTCATGGCGCGCACTCGCGCCAAATCGTTCCTACAGTGGCTATATTCATGATAAAAGAATATGAAGTATTATTTTAGATGTTAAGTTATAATATATGATGCTGTCTATTGAAGCTCGAATATATAATTTTTGAGGAGCTTGTATAGAAGCTGTAAAACGAAAAATGATGATGAGTTGCAAATTCCGTGGCTGAGTTAGTAAATTAGATGGCAATGTATAAATCAGAAGGACAAGTAATAATAATTGCTGATTATGACTTGATGCTTTCTTTAACATTTTTAGATGGCGTTGTAAAGAAGATGAATTAGTTTATTAGAGGCTATGTCATATTCCCGATGCTTAGTTATTAAATGAGAAGTTCGACCAAGTGGCCAAAAAATAAAATTGCGGCCGGATTTATTATTTCTCTTATGATAACACTAAAATAATGTTTCAAAACCGGTCCCTATTTTACTTAAACATTTTTGATATTATTTTTCTAAATAAAGTTGCTAGAAAATGTCTGTAATCTGTAAAATGCCTTCTTAATTTTCCTCGCTTGTCGGGAATCCTTAAGATATTCGTGAAATTCTCATTTTATCCTAATAACCTTTTTCAAACTTATTAAGAGGCTAAGCTCTAATTTGGTCGCGTTTTCGGCGATTCTCGACGCCGGCGAAAACCCTCGCCTAAACTGGATCTTTTCATCCACCGTCTTCAATTTGTTTAGTCAATTTAGGCTTTTAGTATTATTAGGCATTTCTAAATGCCTGTTTACTTAAAGCCGGTTTTCTACGATTACCGTGTTTATATTTATTTCATTGCCTGCTCTTGGCATTCGCTTAATTGGCCGGGTATCCGTTTAAGCTTGTACTTACGAATAAAATATTAGAAATATTTTTTGGTGGAAAGTAATCAAATTGTTTTACTGCTGACCAAGAATAATTTATTTGGGTAAGGACCAAATTCTTTGCATCGTTGGACAACGGAAATCACAATGGAATGTGTCACACCGGAAAAAAGTAGTAAATAAAATTGTAAATGTATGTGTACAAGGTTTGAAGATGAATAATAAATAAACATCGGGACAGGTGAAACTAAATAAAAGCTTGTAAGCACAATTGGTAACGTTGTCTTCGCTTCGACGAATTTCCGTTGTGACACGTAGCACAATGTTGTGTCCCTTGTCGCACAATGGAGGCAAAATACTTCACGACCTAACCAGAAATAACAACATGGCAGCACTATCGAAGTCAAGCTTGCAAGTTCGGAGTCAGTGTGCCATTAAAATAATTGAAGAATCTACTGGAATAGCGTTGTAAGTTCCGTGTAATGTCGTCGCACAACTGGAGGTTGCACAATGGAAGAATATTTGGGACATGCATAAAATAGCCGCAAAATTTAAAATGATGAAGGATATCGAATATTAAACGATACCTGCGTCTTAACAAAACCTAAGACTATACATACAAATAAACTGTATAAGTTAAGGCGTTCGTACTTTAAAACAAAATCAATGTATTCTCGAGAAAGCAGAGTACGGACATATTCATTTTGTATGGGAAATATAATAAAGATAAAAAAGTATATTTCTGAATAATTTTTTTATTAACTATTCTGAAAATCAATTCGTTTATTGATGATTGGGTTAATAGGAACTGTTATTTGGCGTGTTTTTCTACTCTACAAATTAACGATAAATGTTCTATTTTTAGTTTGAGATGAGGTGGACATTAATGTATGACAGTATTTGCAAAGAATTTGGTCCTTACCCATTTGTCTTTCACGAAATGTCTTCCATTTCTTAATATTTTATTTGTTATCATTGTTTTTAGCCTATGTTGTCCCACTGCTGGGCAAAGGCCCCCTCTCTTTCTTCCACTCGTCTCTGTTTAAGGCAGCAACAGACGAATCTATTCGGAATGTGTGTAGGTCATCCCGCCATCTCCGTCGTGGTCTGCCGCGACGCCGTACTCTATTAGGCGGGATCCAATAAGTGGTGTTCTTAGCCCACAGTTCGTTCAACACGCGGCAAACGTGTCCAGCCCAGTCCCACTTAAGCTGGCGGCTGTCAGGGCTACGTCTACTAATTTACGTTCACTCATTTATTTATATCAAGATCAAGAGGGTCTTTTGAAAACAAGATCAAGCAACAAAGTCCTAGCCACTGCAATTTCCATAAATCTGGATTATCAGTTTTAAAACGTCCTAAAAGGCTTTGCAACGGAAAGAGACTTAATTTTTTCCCACCCAAATATGTCGTAATCTCGCCTTGATAAAAACAAGGTGAGAGGGCGTAACTTT
The DNA here is from genome assembly GCA_947623375.1 of Apotomis capreana. NCBI lineage: Eukaryota > Metazoa > Arthropoda > Insecta > Lepidoptera > Tortricidae > Apotomis > Apotomis capreana. The sequence goes on from OX392511.1 coordinate 2,171,385, forward strand.
AAAATTTCGTAATTACAAGTTTTGATCCTTTTTGCGAGTTTTATTTTAATTTAGCGTTTCCTCCCAAACTTGGTGATTTATGCAAGGAGTCCAACACAGGGTCCGCTCTGTCAACTCTAATAAATGGAGATTGTAAAAAGAGGGCCAACAGGTCTGCGGAAATTAATATTTTGCGAATTAATTATTAAAAGCCGGGCGTGTTCCGTGGAAATAATTTTAGGTCGGACGACAGAGAGGCGTTTAATTGTATGTTTGGGATGTTTCGTTTAATTGCAACGCCGATGGGGGATAGATATCTATAACACCTTGTGTAACCTTGATTCAGGTTTCATTGTCGCAGTGATTAAGGATCGTTGTCGTCAGTGTAAATTTGTCGTGCCAAATTAGTGATAGAGCTAGATGTGCCATTCTTGACAACGTTTCCCGATCCGTATAGGGAAAGAACGGTCTCGAGCCCATTCCCCATACAAATCGGAAAACGTTTTCGAGAACGGCACGTCTCTAGATAGACCAGACTGCACCGCGGAAATCAGGAAAGGACTAATAGAAATAATAATGATGATTTGTACACCAAACCGTAATAGAGCTCAAAATTTCAAGCTTGTGTGTCTGCTAGAAGTAACTTAGAATTCGTATGATCGTATGTAAATGGGTCAGTGAATCAGTGAGTGACAAAATTAAGGAACTTTGACTGGCAATAATTCCTAAACTACTGGTTCAAATTGAATGTAATTTGGAATATGCCTAGGTTATATTATGCCCTCCTGGTCACTAAAAATTCAGGCTTTAGCTTTGTCCACAACGAAATAGAGGGGGGTTGAAAATGGTCTGAATGGCCGTGCCCCCAGATATGAGACTGCACTGCAGCTCAACTATTTTAACTACTTGAGAAATAGCCAAATTGTGCTTAGTAGTAACCAAAATTATGCTAATTTTACACAACTTATTTTGGTTACTAGTATTAATTAGCAGCTGATATATGGGCTACTGTTAACAAATCTTTTTTTTTTCAGTGTGTCATGTCTCAATTTCATAACAGGAACGATTGCACGACCATACTCGTATAATGTGGGATTCCCTGCCTGCGTCAGTATTTCCGAACACTTTTAAACCCATATTTAGGCATCTTCTGAGTGGAGCACTCATTACCATAGGCTTACCATCAGACATGATTGTAGTCAAGAGCAATCCTGTTAAAATATTTATATATATATATATATATATATATATATATATATATATACTAACGGTAGTCAAATTAAGCTGTTAAGCCACTGCCCTTTTCATCAATTTATAATGAAGTCAATTTCTTTTCCAGCGAGTCAATAAGTTAACCGGCAGCACTTTGGACAAACTTTTCCAATTTCGCGTTTAACCTTTGTATAATTGGACAATTTGAAAAGTTGACGAAAGTAATGACTTACGATTTTCGAGGTTCAATGATTCTGTTACGTCAGCGTCACAAATTTGTTTTAATATTTAATGTATTTTGTTTTCTTTTTAAAATTTTGTTTGGTACATAATATAGCTACATAAGATGTTATGACTATGACTTTATTCCTGACGACTCTTGGTTTGCTCTAAGGTAGTACAGCTGCCAAGAAAGCCAGCAGCGATTCCGTGTTTGCATCCCAGCGATGTTTGTTACGGGGTCATAGATGTTTCATATTTATCTATATTACATACCTATATAAGTAGAATGTCTTAGGCTATAGTTATTATTACTGTAAAATAAGTTATTATTCAATAAATATCTTATCTTATCTTATCTTATATTATGTTTTTGTGTACCTATATCACTACTTAGTATGTTGCTTAGTTTGAGACAATGCTATATTACATTACATTATAGCTATAGGGCGGTGAGTTCGTGAGGTGAGGAAATTTTAAGGTCTTGCCTTGACCAAGATGTAAGATTTTCTTCCCGCCCAAAATCCCAATTACGGCGTAGGATGACATAAATTATGTCAATTTGTGTATTCTTCCTGATATTCATTTGCTTACTTAAGTATGTACCTGTAATCTAGAGATTACAATTGATAGGAAATACATACTAGACCCAACAGGAAATTGTTTCTCCCGAGGCTATAATTCCTCGTTCCGCTAATTAATTACCCTTGGTAACTACTATTAAAGAGCTGCCACTTCATTAAGGGTGCTTAAGTATAATCAGTGAGATAGTTCGTAAGAAATGGGCCCCGTGGGGAATGCTGTATTTAGTTAGTTCTATAGTAGAGTCCCCTAAACATGTAGTGTAGTTCCGATGGCAGTGTAGCTGCTTTTCCCCGCGGTTCCGCTCGCGTAGAAGGATGAATCTCTTATGAATAAATAAATATAATAATATAAATAATAAACGTACATTCTCACAAACTTTCACGTTTAAAATACGTATCTGAGATAACCGACCAATTTTCTAATACTGTCAACATTCACAATGAATTTAACTACTACCTGCAATTAACTTGTAAAGTTATTTTACCAATACATAAATGTAATATGGATATGGGCGCGTAAATATAACTATCCTGTCAACCGCTTCATAGTTAACACGTTCACTGTCCGTGTCCCAAATTCACGTGTCCGTGTTCACATGTCAAACTGGGACAGTGAACGTGTTAAAGCAGAGCCCTAAATTGTAAACATCTTGTAGCGTAAAGAATTCCAATTCCGCCAACTTTCATAAATAATTTACGATCCTGAGGACAGTCTTATACGAAGTTGAATAATTAAGTACCGCGCATTTGCACAAGGGCGCAAGTGACACGATTTCCCTATGAAAACTGTCCTTCAGCGTCTGAGAAGTGTCGCTGGAACTTTTTTAATAAGCAACTTGGCCGTAACCTACGTCATTCCTTGCGTTAAATAGTGTTGTACTAAAAGCCCCTTTATTTCCTGTTTAATAGAATTCAAAATCCTAACATCATTAAGAGCCACTTTAACAAGTATAAATAATTTTGCCCGAATGAAAATCTTACTAGTAAATATAACCTTCTGGCGTACGAAAGAGAATTCAATCCTCGTGAAAACTGAAAATATGGAATGGGCTTTTAGCACATGGCCTCTTATTTTACTAAATGCGAATCTTACACTAATTTTACGAGTAGAACCTTGCAAATGGTAGGCACTAATTAAGCTCGTTTACACCACAAAGTTATAAGTGTCTTCTCTACAGATGTCGTATTTTCCAGAGTGCTTACATATGTCAGACTTGTGCCAAACGTGGTGAGCAAAATGAACTTTTGATCATGGTTTCAAACCAAGCATCGGTAATTCGTAGAGAAATAGTAGTTAGGTACCGATACGTGATTAGAAGTTACCATGTTAATAATCACTTTATAAGAAAAATAAATGAGCAAGTGCGAGTCCGACTCGCGCATGAAGGGTTCCGTACCATAATCTATAACAAGTTTGTTATATGGGAGCCCCCCTTAAATATTTATTTTATTTTTAGTATTTCTTGTTATAGCGGCAATATAAATACATCATCTGTGAAAATTTCAACTGTCTAGAGATACAGCCTGGTGACAGATGGACGGACGGACGTACAGCGAAGTCTCGGTACGAAACCCTAAAAATAACCGACGTCAATGAAACGTAGTTATGTTATATGCTCTTCGAAACACAGAAATGGGTCGATTGCAAAAAAATTGTACATAGTTAAAGGCTTAGTTAACATTAAATACGATCGCTTCCTTTGTGTGACGAAAGTTAGTCATACAAAATGTATGGGTAACTTTCGTCACACAAAGGAATCAATTAACATTGTTTTAATTAAAGCCCTTAACTATGTACAATTTTTTTGCAATTGACCCAAATAATTTTCCAATTCAGTCCAGACGTTTTCGAGTAATAGCAAGCAAACAATCAAACAGAGATAGGGTTTATAGTAGTGTAATCATTAATCAAGATGATTTTGAAAATTACACTTACTTGAGACCCCGTTATTATTTTTGGAAAATTTCCCGAACAGCAATGAAATGCAAACATAACGTGATACGAGCTTTTTGAAGTAATTATTAGACATTGTTCAATCGTCAACAAACGCTAATTTGAATGTGTAGCGTTACATTGCAGCATGAATTATTTTGTATGAATTTATTTTGGTGTTATTTACTTTTCACTTCTCATGCTCTAAAAGTTCGACTTTATGCTGTGCGTAGGCGACATAAAGTTGATTTTTATGCTCTAGAGCATAAAGTAAAATCGTCGTCGAAGACCAAGGCGATCGGTCCAACAGCCACACGAACAACATAAAACTTTATAGAATAAACTTTTTATTTTTTTCGTTTCTTTAGTATTCTAAGACCAAGGAAAAATACCAACAGCCAAAGTACACAATAAAACTTCGTGAAATAAATTTGTAATTTTTATTTACTATCATTTATTACTTTTTAAATTTATTTCTATTTTAGCAAATCAATATACTATATATTGAAACTACAACAATAATTTATCGTAGACATAAAACACTAAATGTATTTAAATTTTAATTTAATTTGTTCTTAAGTATAAAATTTACATGATGTAGTTAAATTTTCTCGCAATCGAAGTGAAAAGTAGAGTGTGCAACTCGTCCATAAAACGCATTTTACACTCGACTTTATATGCATCCTCGCTCGCAAGCTCGCTCGGATGGATAAACGTCTCGTATAAAATGATGCGTTTTATGCACTTGTTGTGCAATCTACTATTTAGTTACTTAAATATATTATTAGATCCTAGCATAGCACCACCAACATTTAAATATTTGCCCAGTATTGAAAATAGACACTGTATAAGGAAGTAAACCTTTACTTGTTGATACTTTATCAGTACCGGATATTAACTCGTCTCGCTTTGAAAACGGGTCAACAGTTTTCAGTACGATATTGATATTTGGTGCAAATCGGAAGGAAGGCAAGCGAATGGAAAAGGAGCGCCTTTTAACTCGCTACGATGAATTTATTTCCATGGGACGAGAAATGTTACATTACGCACCTAGGGCTGTGGAGATATCTTAAGACACCTGATTGCTACACGAGCCGAACGTGAGGACAAGAAAAGAAGTATTTTACGTTGTACAATGTACTCTAATCAATAAGTTTAATTTTAGACCCATAATAATATCTTCGTTATCACTGACATTTGATCGCTGATATTTGACAATTGCATGACTCTAACATGTGAACTTTTTAGAGTTGGTGCCAGAATTTATATACTACTACTACTCAGTGGCTCAGCGACCCAAAGCGGGTCTTGGCCTCCGACACGAGTTTTTGCCATTTTCCACGATCCTGCACCGTTTCCCGCCAATTGCTGGCTTGGAGTTCACGCAAATCCGAATGGACGACGTACAAATAGGTACACGTGCTCAAATAAACTCATGCACGTATTTGCCTAAAAGCCAAATTTAAAGTCATTGAAATTAGTGTTAGCTCGTACACGGGTAATGGAGACCAAATCCCATATTAAACCTATATGGGTGCCGCTGTTCATATCCATAGTGATATGCCCTCGCTGGTTAGTAATGCTCATAAATCTCTGATGTTTATTTTGAGAGTAGTCTCATGTGTGAACAGAATATTGAACAAGAACACTTGTATCTTTTATAATTTGTATGTATTTGCGCATGTGTATGTATGTATGTATTTAAACACTTTATCGTACACAAAAACTGCCGTGCGTCATTGCCAGTGGCTACGCTGCGCGAGTGCGCTGCGATTGTAAAACTTGTTACCGATCTCAATCTAAAAGCACTGACATCCTTTTTAATTACCTATACAATACGTTGATAATACTTATAATATAAAATATATAAATATTGTTAAATATATTACATAAATATTTATAATGAATATTGTTATATAGAAATATTGTTTGTTTCTCGCTTAAGCGATTTCTAATCTTAGAGAAATACATATACAAATTTGAACTGATTTGAACTGAAAAACAATTCACAAAACTTCAAAACAATAAACAAACTATCAAATAAAATGTGATATGGTGTCAGGGGTTATATGGTAACTTGGTAGTAATAGCTACTAACATAAACATAAGTAACCATATCACGCATTAGTATTTAACATACATTATACTAATAAATTAAACCCAAATTAGCTCTAGTAGGCTTGTTTTATGGGTATGGGTACTAAGTACACGAGGATTTACATTTACGTACTTACTTATATTATATAGATAAATATGTTTATATATACTTATATATTTACTTAAATACATAGAAACATTCATGGCCCAATCTCAAATATAATAATAGTTACTTACACAATTTGCGAAATCATGACTCCCGGCTCAATAAATTAATAAAATAAATAAATATCGGACAACCTCACACAAATCAATCTAGTCTAGTCCCAAAGTAAGCTCTAATAGGCTTGTGTCTTGGGACTTAACGACGACGATAAACATACGTACCTATATAGATGAATACCTACATACTTATCATAGAAACATTCATGACCCAGGAACAAAAAATCGAGTTCCTCACACAAAAATTTGTCCTTGACGGTTTTGTACCCGGGACTGCCGGCTCAATTTATAAATGAATATCAGACAACCTCAAACAAAGCTCTAGTACGCTTGTGTTTTAGGTACTAGCCGACGATATACCGGGTGATCTATCCAAATGGGTCAGTAGGGAGAAAATGAAAACTATAAGAGATAGGGAAATCTGTTCTTAGAAACCATAGCTTCGATTTTAGATTTATTAAAAACTGCACTTTTTTTCGTATATCTCATGCATAACCCGGTATCGAACCCGGTCGAAATTGAGTAGAGAAGAAAATAAAATAAGATGTCAATCAATCCTATTTTTTATTGAGAACAAATGTTTGTATGGACATACATTTAGAGAGCTCTAAGAATCAGAAATTGCTGCCGGTGTCTGCAAACTGCGCCAACCGTGTCGTCAAATTATAATATTAAGTAAGTATATCAATATTTTTTGGTCAGTCCTATTCTATCAATGTTAACACAAAGTTTTTTGATTTACAAAATCACTAGGAAACTAGAAACACTGCCAGACATATTTTACAAGAATTTGTGTTTCACAAAGACTTTTTACACATTTAACGAAGGAACTTTGCGGGCACCGTCGCCTCTCTGATTACATGTCTTTGCAGCAAAAAGACTTTGTTACTGTACAAACTTTACAAAGTCGCAGAACTTTGTGGCTTTGTGTTTTCTGAAGTTTTTATTTATTTGGGAGTCGGAACAAAATTTTGAATTTACATTTTAACTTTGTAGTTTTGAACTTTATTCAAAGAAGTGGGTGTGAAAACAGATTTCATCGCCATATTTGCACCAAATAAAAACACTATTTTATTAAATACAGAATTATTGCGATTAACATATGGATATTTTCTACATATCTATAGAATAGTAATGTATTATATAAGATCTCGAAGTTAATTTGAATACAGTGGTGACACAGAAAACAAGAAACAGTGTGGCCTGGGTCAAAAATATTAGTCTATTATTTATTTTACACCCTCGATTGCGAAGGACGGTTAAAAAAATATTATTTTAGTTTAATTCGTCGAAATTCAACGTAAAAAATAAAAAATAAAGAGTGCATACTTTTAAACGGTTAGAGTTATTTAGCTCCAAATTTGCTTACAAGCAAAAAAGGTTTTATGAAGCACCACAAAAGATAAGTTGCCTTATTAGTTCTCCTTAAAGTTAAGGACCTAATTTAAGTTACCTTTAACGTCTGGAAGAACAAGAGAAGCCAATTGTGCTCCAAACGGACGCGGCACAATTTAATTAAAAGCTTTTCCGCGTTTTAAAATGAAGTTGCGATGCTGAAAAATAATTGCTTTGTGAAACTTCACACAATAAGAGAAAACGTGTACTTTTCAGAGTTCCGTACGCAAAGGGTAAAAACGGGATGCTATTACTAAGCCTCCGCTGTCCGTCTGTCTGTCTGTCACCAGGCTCTTTCTCATGAACCGTGATAGCTTGAGCGTTAAAATTTTCACAGATAATATATTTCTGTTGCCGCTATAACAACAAATACTAAAAACAGAATAATACATGTTTAAGTTGGGGTTCCTGTACAATAACAAACGCGATCGGTTGCGTTAACTTTGCACCTCTTACGTATCCGGCGCCATACATTCCAGGTGCAAACTTAACTTAACCCGGCCCGTTTATGATGGAATCAGTGTTTGCACGGAACCCTCGAAGCGTGAGTCCGACTCGCACTTGACCGGTCTTAAAGAAAGGCAATAAGCGCGCGGTTTGGTTAGTGAAATTAAATTCTGGGTTAGCGTATTTGCGAATGCTCGTTGGAAATTATTTCTGCAGTTTTGTGCAAACAAAGTAACTCTGGCTTTAATCAAACTATGGTTGAAAAGGATTCCCGATGAAAAGTTTTCATTATTAATCCCGTGGCTGCATCGGAATGAATATCAGAATTAAATTGTGTGTATTTTAATTACTTCATGCGGATTTCACGAAATTTGGTGCGCTTTTAGTACTACCTGTTATCCAAAACAATAGGCGTTGAGTTGAGTTTATAATTTAAAAAGCTACGATGCTATAATATAATTATTTTTACGGAGATCCGGATATTTTGTATGTCGAATATAAGGTTGTGTGGTAAGGGTACAAGTATATCTGACTTCATGACAGACATTTGCAGCATGACCGCTAATACATAGTTACCTACTTATCTCTTTCCGTCTAAAAGCTACAAATACCTATACAATTCATTTAAGGCTCCTTATCCGTTCAAAAATGCTGATTGTTTTATACATTTTTGTCTATGATCAAACAAACATGTTTCTTAACATATTATCAGTGTTACTATTAATTTACTAACCTACAGTTTCGAATTTATCATTGATATTTTTTGTTTCAAAAACTACTCGAAATTGACAAAATTCGCGCAGATAACTGGTTTTTCCAACTTATTTTCGACTGCACGCAATGAAAGCATGAAATAGCTAAGTTACTGTCTAGAACTCAGGGAAAAGTATTATTCACATTAAAAAGTTGCGTGAAATTATCAATATATTTGTCATAATATGAAAACAATCAATTTTAAAAGGAATAAGGCCTCTTAATAGCAATGAATTTTGGAGAAGCTGTCCGAGTTAAATACTTGTGCACGAATTCGCTCCGAAATTAGCTAATTAGCGAGTTGTGCGTCCCGCACCGACTAATACCTCTTAATTCCATCTTCCCGAACAATTCGTAGCGATAGTACGCTTTGTAACATTTTCGCTTAAACTCCTCTGACAATTGCGTATGACGACCCTTAATAATACGACAAGGCAATGGAATACATAGACCTGTAGATATTTACGATTTAAGCTGTAATTTGAGTTGGTTGTCTCTTGTGGGCAATTTGAGAACATATCCTTTGAACATGTTATACCCGATACTAATTGTTGATACAACTCAATGAATTGTTTAGCATTTAAATTATATTCCTTCCTGAGTACGTTTATACAAACCTACCTTCACACACATCCTGGGCTTGTGACTCTATCGCAAGACTGCACGACAAGTTTGACTATATGGGGAGGGCTTTCACAGTACAGCAGATCGGTGTATATAAGGCAAGGCTATCTAGACGGCTAAAGTCCTTACTGTACCTACTAAAAACCTTATTGTACTAAAAACTTGTCAAAAGTTTGATCCACAGCGATTTACAAGGTTGGATAAGAATCGAACAGCATGCCTATTTTGAATTGTACTGTTGAGAAAAAAAAAACATAATGGTTACCTAGTTGGAATACTGCACTTCCCTTAAATAAATAAAGAGATATATATTTTGTCGAATTAAATTATGCCTTGATTACCTACGGGACAGGCTGTGCCTAGTGTAGAAGCCAGTGTAACAGCTAAGATTTATTTACCCATATCAGTGCATGAAATTGAATTTATAAGCCATATATTTTTGTACACATCATTGAATACATAGTGTGACTGTATGAATTATAACTATATTTAAGTGCAATAATCTTACTTACTATCATGGACATATTATTTTGTAAATATATAGAAATCATTTCCAAAAGTGTTATCATTTCCACGGCAGTTTTTTTTGACGTTTGCCACAAAGACTCTTGACCTCAATTTTTAAAACACCTCTACCCACATATCGGTGCCAGCTGGTGACACAATTCCTGAAGCCCACATTGTGTTCATTGGCAACCCAAATACTCCACACTTGGCAACTTGACACACTCTAAATTAGCAACGGAGCGGACCGCAAGCCTAATCACATTGTATTTTAAACGTGAACTAATTTACGCTTTGAACCCTGACCCTAGAACTCGTTTCAGGTTGCCGGCGAAGGCACACGGGTGACAGGCTCTAATTAAGGGGCGTTTAGTTTAAGTTGGGCTGTGAAGCGTAAATAGCGTCGGATTACACCCGGACGATTCTATTTTAGCCTTTGCGCGCCAATTCTTGTGGTAGTCACGAGCTGGGGCAAAATTCAACATTAATAACGAAATGTGTCCATGATCTCGCCACTCTAATATCTATTTAGGCGATGCGCTGTATTCGAAGTAACTATTATTCGAAAATGTTCTGAATCATTCAGAACTCTCGAAGCCATTTAGAGTGAATGGCTTCGAGAAAGGGATGGTACGGCGCGCGGGTTTGCTCGACTTGGCAGGCCCGTGCGCCGAGATGATTTTTTTTATTCTCACTGAGATGTACAATGTCCTCTATTTTAAGATTTAACTTAGACCAAATTTGAATCAGCTCAATCGGTAACCGGGAAGTGTTTTAAACCTCACTTGCAAGATTTGATTACGGACACCGGGATAGGTGAAAGTTAAAATAAAATAAAAACTTGTAAAATGGGCGTATAAAATTACTGCGGTCACTTTTTTGAACTGCCTGAATTGTATGCCTTATTGGCTGCAGAGACCTTTATGTCACCCGCGGTTTTTTAATCTGTGAATTTGTGAAACGTTATTAATAATAAATTTATCAAACATAATTAATAATAAAAATATTTTTAAAGGTGGAAACACAACATTGCTTTAATTGAACCATGTATTGATACAAAACCCAAATCACAAAGTAAAATAAAAATGCGTTTTTTTTTGTATTTTATTTTCATTGTGAAAATAGCGATAAAACCGTATTTCAATTTCAGTTACAGTACCGTAACCTCCGGCTACCGCTTGATTGGTCACAATCGCACACAAATCATATTGTACACCGCATCCGCAAAACGTTGCATTGCAGAATAGAAGCGAGAAACGCCAGGGAAGCGATATCGATGCCCCCGGGCGTGGCGAGACTCAGCACTATGTCAGTGTGGTGTGGTTGTAATGCTGTGTGCAGACTGCCGAAAACGTTGGAGACTTATAAAAAAATAGTGTGGAACTATGGCTAGCATATCTTGCAGTTATTTCGTTTATCACGCGAAAAAGAGTCGCGTGCCACAGTTATGCTAGACGTACTGGAGTTATATAATACGAGTACAATACTTTAAAATTTTCTCAATGTTCCTATTTAACCCTATCGTTGACTGGGAGAGAATGCCTTATGGTAGTCCGCCATTTGCCTAGTTTGATCTGTGAAGATAAAGTTTAAACAAATAAAAAACTACAATTATTTAACCATAGCGACCCGCCCCGACTTCGCACGGGTGCAATGCTGATAAATTATGCATGTATATAACTATAAACCTTCCTGTTGTATCTATTAAAAAAACGCATCAAAATCCGTTAAGTACGTAGTTTTAAAGATTTAAGTATGCATAGGGACAGATAGACAGGAAGCGACTTTGTTTTATAGTATGTAGTGAATGCAAACCAACAAACATTGTTTTACAATTAAAACCTTAATTCAACCATTAAGTAATTGTAATTCTTCTTTTTTTTTCAATCTGTAACGAACACGTATGTCGCCGGGTTCTTCACTTAGGATATTATTTTCTCCGAAGCGCTATGGTACCAGTATAATCAACACTTGCAAAAGTGCTCGTGTAGTGTCTGTGCAATTTATTTTTACTTCTAAATGTTAATGCACACGCTGGTCTATACACAGCTTAATACTGCCGTGTTGGCGTATTCTTTCCTCGGAAAATATATCCACTTTCATATGCAATGGTATTACAGAACAATCACGAAGAGAAATATATCCTACTCAACACATTTGAAGTTTGTGATTTTGCAAAGCGAATAATAAACGAGATAAAATGTAATTTTAGTAACTGAATAAATTCGCGCGGCTCCTATATCTATGCACTTTGCCCTTCGGGCATCTGAAGATAGCCAATGAATCTAATCTAGCCCTAGGGCCGTTGTACATCGCCTATATATAGGAGTTTTTCAGAATTATATGTCTCGACATTTTGTCTTTTAGACCATTGGTCATCTTTATACTTCGTATAATCGTCGTCTTTATAAAAATGACCGTATAATGGTCATTTTTATTTCTTGACAATAATTCGTATTTGAACATTTTTATACCTCGTTATTTTTCCTTATAGACAAATTATGACTATTTGGCCTCTTTCAGTTCCAATCAATGGGGTATTTCTACTCTGTGATTGCGAGGTATTACTAATAAACTCGTATTTAATCATTATTTTCTTCGGTTTCCGCGACTGTCACACATTTAAATAAAACAATTTAAACGGATTATATCGCGGATATTAATTATTTGAGCCTCCCTGACATTTCGATATAGCTTTACAGATACCGTTGTCAAAGGTTGACTCAAAAGGTTGTCATAAGATCGTATTTAACTACCCAATGTAACATAATAAACTTGGGCAACTAGGTCTGTGTGTATAACCAAAATATAACTACTATGGCGTTAATACTATTAATGCACTCCCTTTCAGTTCCCTCACGGAAAGCAATTACTTACCTCTGTTCGGTTCCACAGGCTTGTAGATACAATACAGCACGAACAAACAAACACACATACGTTACACGCCTTCGTAGCTTGCATCTCCATGTTTGATTTCACGCATCAAGGTGAGATTGGCACCGAAATTCGAAACACAGATTGCATTTCTGTATGGAAATATTCAGAGCGTATATGCATGCGACACCCGGAGATGCCCGAATATCGGATATTCGAGATTTGAGAGATGGAAAATGAACAACCATGGGAAGTCCACGTTTTTAATGATATGTGTCGGGAAAATTTTTATTTAACCTTTTTAACGCCACAGTCGTCATGTCACGACATCGGAAAGTTTTGCCACTGACGATAATATCGCCTAGTGACGCTCAAATTTCAATGGTCAAATTTTGAAACGTAAAAGAGAATAAGAATATTGTATTTAATATATATAATATAGTAATATTTCTGTACAAATTGAAATTTGATGGAGACTAGGCGTACAGACAAAAAACAATTTATTCAATTTACGGACAGAACAATTTTGGTCTGTATTTCAAACTTAACTTTTAAAAATTTGCTTAAGTTTCATATAAGACGTTCGGTTGTCTTACTCCTGTTTCGAGGCCAGCAGTCAGTCCATCGCATTTCACAGTAAAAACCCGGGAATGTTGTAATTAAATGAATCCAGAATAATAATGTTGTATATGCGTGCGTCCCACAACCAACGTGCACCCTGTGTACCTCTTTTCCTTGCATACCACTTTCCATTGAATCGACCGGCACCGATCGTTTTTGTCACCATCTCTGATAAGAAAGCTCGCTGCCATGTCGCGGCAATCCCTGATAACGAGACCCTAGCGACACGTCACGCCAATCCATGCTTACTTTGTAACTTATCCACATATTTGTGTGCTATCTTATATAAATAAACCCACGACTACACCTAGTTTCAGGAATTGGCCGAAAAGTGTGCTGAAAAGCACAACCGCGATACTACCTATACTATTTCCCCCGCTCGACAACTGACGTGTGGAAAAGGTGGATGTGTATGTCGCTCCCGGATATGGTTACATAGCCGGATAGGGATACAGACACTGCTTAAAGCATCTGTCAAGATGTACGAGGCCTTATGTGTATATATAAAGAAAAAACTAAGCGCTGACTCGTACAGTCGCCATCAGATATATCGCAGCATATTAGGCGTTCATAAATATCTGAACACGACTTATTGACTGGGCGTTACAGTAGATGTTCAGATATTTATGAACGCCTTATATGCTGCGATATATCTGATGGCGACTGTACCAATCCATGCCACTTCGCGCTATCCCTGATAAAACACCATCTTTGTCCCATGTCGCGGCAGCCCGCGCCGCTGCGCACTAGTATCTGATAAGGCGCTCGACATGTTCGACAATTGGCGCTATGCGACGCTACGCTATCCGACGAAGGGGCGCCCGATTTTCTTTCTACGATATCTCTAAAAGGAATTTATTGCTGAATAGATTCTCGATATATTCTTCTACAAATGGGATTGTGGCTAACGGATCATATTATCCAGTTAGTGCACTTGGGAAAAATGGGTATCAATTGATAACGATACTCGTCTAACGATAACAACATGCATTTACTATGAAAATATAAATGTTAAAAATAAATATTTCTGATTGGTGGATTCATGCTGTCGCGTAAGGCTACAAACTTTACATATTCCCTAAAAAGCCTTCGCAGTTTCGCAGTACGCTCGGCCACTAGTTGCATTACCTTAATGGACTGGAGGTTGTTCTACATACTGCTGAAACAAAAGGACATAATGAGCATTACCTCCACAATACTTTTATGCTATTTTTAAAACAAAGGCAGTTGGCTGCGGGAATAAGGAAATCTCCAGAAGCTCCTATCTTTCGTTTCCGTGTCTTTGAAATGTGGCTCTTATTCGATTGTGGCCAAGATTGGTTTTGCTGCTATGCGATTGAGAGAGATAGATTGTGTGGGTGAGCCATGGAAGTGGGTCGACACGTGCACATATCAGCGTATTGTCTTGCTTTTAGATGTGATTGCATTCGACGCGGATTATTTGTTCTGTTGCGCTCGCTTTTCAAATGCAACAGAAAGTGCTGCTAGGTTATGTAGAGTTGTAACTATAAAACTGGCGTACTTACTATAAAAAACTGTTTTTTCTGCTGACGAGCTGTTGACCTTATTGCGCTAGACGGCACCTATCTAAATATATAAAAGAAGAAACTGACTGACTGACTGACTGACTGATTGACTGACTGACATATCAACGCACAGCCCAAACCGCTGGTTCTAGAGAGTTCAAATTTGGCACGTAGGTTCCTTATAAGGTGTAGGGGTGCACTAAGAAAGGATTTTTCAAAAGTCGTCCCCTAAAGGGGTGAAATGGGGTTCCAAAGTTTGTATGGGAAAACAAGATTAGTTAGACCATTTTATTCGAAACTTCACAGGAGTATTTCTAACGATAAATGAGTAAACACGTGTTTCAGGTTTTTTGAAAATTCAACCCCTAAAATGGAGAAATGTGGTGACAAAGTCTGAAAATCAACATGGGTATTGTTTTTATGGTTTATCGGGTCGCTGATTACGAAAACCACAATGATTTTAAAATCCAACGAGGCGGACGTGAGTTACCATCTCCCCTGTTGGGGTGAAATGGGGTTGAAATGTCTAAACACTAAACCGCTGGTTCTAGAGAGTTCAAATTTGGCACGTAGGTTCCTTATAAGGTGTAAGGGTGCACTAAGAAATGATTTTTCAAAACTCACCCCCTAAAGGGGTGAAATGGGGTTCCAACGTTTGTATGGGGAAACAAGATTAGTTTGACCATTTTATTCGAAACTTCATAGGAGTATTTCTAACGATAAATGAGTAAATAAATGTTTCAGGTTTTTTGAAAATTCAACCCCTATAAGGGAGAAATGTGACAAAGTCTGAAAATCAGCATGGGTACTGTTTTTATGGTTTATCGGGTCGCTGATTACGAAAACCGCAAGGATTTTAAATTCCGACGTGGCGGACGTGAGTTACCATCTCCCCTGTTGGGGTGAAATGGAGTTGAAATGTCTAAATACTAAACCGCTGGTTCTAGAGAGTCCAATTTGGCACGTAGGTTCCTTATAAGGTGTAGGGGTGCACTAAGAGATAATTTTTCAAAAGTCACCCCCATAGGAGTGAAATGGGGGTCCAAAGTTTGTATGGGGAAACAAGATTAGTTATACTATTTTATTCGAAACTTCACAGGAGTATTTCTAACGATAAATGAAAAAACACGTGTTTCAGTTTTTTTTTAAATTCAACCCCTAAAAGGGAGAAATGTGGTGACAAATTCTGAAAATCAACATTGGTAAGTAATGCTTTTATGGTTTAACGGATCGCTGATTACGAAAACCGCAACGATTTTAAAATCCAACGTGGCGGACGTGAATTAACATCTCCCCTGTTGGGGTGAAATGGGGTTGAAATGTCTAAATATGAGTACCTATGGGTGTAATTTTTATGGTTTCTTGGGACGTTAATTACGAAAATGCCACCGATTTTGAAATTTTATATTGTGGACATGAAAATTCTTGAAAGCATTTGCGCCAAATTGCAGCATTTGGCCAATTAAATGGGCCAGTAGTTTTGCAGCAAATCGGTTGTAACAGACGGACTTTGACAGACAGCTACATGTGATCCTATAAGGGGGTTCTATTTTTGCTTTTGAGGTATGGATAGAGACCCGCGTTATCCTAATAGATAAAAAAAAATAGTATTTGGTGGCATCTCGATCGTCGTCAATCGGTACCTAGGCGGGCGGCGCGTTGGGACGGGAGGAGTTATGATCGGGAAACTTCCTGCATCCGTAATAAATACATTCAAGCTTTTCAATAGTTACGAGTATGTTAAGTCATTTCAGAATTCTGAATTACGTTTATCTGGCTCGGAGTAATAGGTACATTTTTCAATCATCAACGAAGAGAACCTCAATATCTTACAATAGAACATGACGTAACTTAGAACATGGCTTAGAATCATTAAACCAATCTCGAATATCCCAAGTCGATAAGCGGAGGCTCGGGACATTATAAAAGCTTTATACAAATAAAATGCACACATATCCCGGTGTCTTAGCTTCACTTCGAGTTATGAATTTTGAAGTGAACTTTATTTGGATACAGTAAAAGCTGAGATCGCTTGATTTGAGTGCTTGAGTTTTCGGCTTGATTTGTTAAAGTGGAGTTGTGATAACATAAAAGTATTTCCCAGTAATATTAGAAAAGCGAAAGTCTGTGTATGTTTGTTACTTCTTCACGCTAAAACGGCTGGACGGATATGCATGAGGGAAATGCAGATTGCAGATTATACCCCAACTTAACAAATAAGCCTACTTTCAATCCTGAAAAAAAGAGCATTGTTCCCGTAGGATGATGTATATTATATAGGCACGCGAGCGCAGCCACGGGTTAATGCTAGTGTTATTATATGTATAGTGCATAATGTTTCGCCACCAGGCACAAGGCACTAGTTCAAGTCTGGTCAGGGTCTAAAATCTATTTATAATGTTAAGAGCATCTGTAATTCTGTACATACTATCTGACATAATATATAGTACGTAGTACCTCAGAAGCAACACTGTAAGTCTTTCGCACCTCAGAAGCAAAACACTGTAAGTGCTATAATATGATAAATACACGAACTTACAGTGTTATACTTCTCAGGTACGGATGTGACTGAATTCTTCTATGTTTATTTATACTTTATAGTATATGCAATTACACAGTTATTTCATAGTGTTTGAACCTCCCAAAACTGTTAATTTCCTGAACCCCGCTCAGTCTAGGCGGCCCCGGCGTGGACGCGCACGCGCGGCACGAGGCCGGCGAGGCGGTGCTGCGCGCGCAGTTCCTGGTGAACGAGGGTGCGCTGGTCACCGCCACCGCCGACGACCAGCTGCACCTGTGGACCTTCCGCCAGAAGAATCCGCAGCGGGTGCAGAGCCTCAAGTTCCAGAGAGAGAGGTGAGACAGTTTCTTAACCCCTCTACGACTTGGACGACCACAATTTTTCTCGGGCCAGCACGGCAGCGTCAACTGACAGCACCCAAGTCGCAATAGCAACTGACAAGAAACCAACGGTTGGTTTTTTTGTCAGTTGCCATTGCAAATTGAACTCCTCTTTTTGCTTACCATGAGGTGAAGTGGAGCCACTATACTGTGCTGTTATAAAATATATATATATATTATATAGCTTGCAGCTGGCTTGCAATCAGTTGCAGTTGCCGTGGTCGACTAAATGCAGAACAGTTCGGTTGCAGTTATGCCAACTGCATTAGAATTGCCCTCGAATTGCCATTATGCAGCTAGATTGCAGATGAAATGCTGTCAGTCTGTATCGGCCCTATAACTTGTAACCAATTCTAGAATAGTATACTTATCCTTTACTAAAATATTAAGTAATTAATATATTTATAAGAAAATACATTTGTAAAGGAATTCACATTTGGAAAATTACCCCATTCACACTTGGCAACCTCACCTTTTTGTTTTATTTAGATAGTTTTTTTTTTACATTTATCTAATGTACCTATGATAGTTTTGGTATTTTAATTACTTCATGTAAATTGTTAACATACTCACATATAAGGTATTTAAAATACCTTATATTAAAGTGCGGATGACGAACCTAAATGTAGGATACATCTTGGCTAATCTAGTCACATATCAATGTTAACAAGCCGTATATATCAGCGGAATCAATGGGCAATTGTCATGATTGATCCGAAGGAATTAGCCGTTCGATAATCCATTATTGGCAGCCAGGCTGACATTTCCGGGATTATAGACACATTGTGTTTACACACAGTAATGCACAACATAATGTAAATTATTATAACAGTATCGTTTGATTACGTGCCTGGTAAAATTAAAGAGTGATATCTCGAAGTCAATACCTATCAATTAATTGTTCAGCAGGCGCTTGTGTTTTTTTTTTATTTTATTATGTGATAGTGAATTGCTTGGTACGTACTATTACGCACAAGAATAAATCAACCTAATTTCAAAGTATATCTAGAGCTAGGGCTATCCGTCCGGGTTTTGTCCTAGTTTGGAGGCCGTTCGGGGGCCGTCCGGGGGGGTTTTCAATAAGTGTCCCAGACACTTTTTACGTGAATGAGAAGTAAAGCGATTGTTTTCTTAATAACAATATTTTTGGACACGTCCGGGGAAAAAATGCAATTTTACGCCAAATGTCCGGGTTTTTAAGTCTTTGTCCGGGTCGGTGAATTTAGAGATGGCAGCCCTGTCTAGAGCTCCATTTCCCACTATAATTTAAGGTTCCGTTCCATCTTAGAGACATTCTCGAGCACCCGGTAAGCGGGCAATCTATCGCGCCGCGAACAGACGCGACAATTAATAGTGTTCCGATCGCAACCGATAATCGTAACCCATCCGGTGGTAACGGGGCAATTAGTGACTGCTACAGGAACATCTATCTAGGCTTTATGCAGCTATTACACTTTCCTAAATTAGTCACTGAAGAGAGGGATATAGCTATACGAAGGAGTGAGATGCAGTTATCTCCATACGTGTCTCACATATTGCTGCATGCCTCTCGTCAGTCACTAATTTAGGAAAGTCTAATAGCCTTATTGCTAGCTAACTACTAAGCTAAATTGTTTAAGTCATATAATAGTGTAAATCAGGCGTCATACAAGAATGGCGTCATATTCTTGTATGACGCCTGATCTACACTATTGCAAACGCATCGTTGGTAATTTTAATACTCGTAACGTCACAACTGGCTGATTATGTCCGGGCGGTATTAGGGAGCGGAAAATTAAATTTTGGTCCCGGTATCTGAAAGGGAACATTAATTCCGCTGAGGTATATAATAATAATAATAATAAATTCTTTATTTACCAAGTAAGAAGTCAATACAAAATGGTGATTCAGTGACTTCCACACTAGGCAAAGCCTGTATCGTGGAGGTCAAGCCTTATTCGAGAATTACAGCATTATGAGAGCGACTATCAAAGAACAACAGTAATGTTTTGGAATAGAATATCACAATTACATTAAATAAACAGAAAGCAGTTCAAAAACAAAAAAAATAACTAAAGTAAGAAAGGTAGATAATGATGCTGATGGTATTAAAAACATTCTTAATTTCCTAATTCTAATTGCAATTATCTACAAGTCAAGTAGTTCTTAAATAAAAAAGATGTGTGAAGTGTGTATATGAGTGTAGTGTTAGTGTGTGTGAGTGTAGTGTGGTTGCAAATTTTATCTTAAGGCTTCTTCAGCCTGATCGTAAGTCCAGGACAGTAGGAGCTCCAGTAATTTAGTTTTAGCTGTGGTGACGCGGCAGAGTTTAATGTCGCATAATTTAACTATTCTGTTATATACAAACGGTAAGATGTATTTTTTGAAGCGTTTTGCGAATGCAGTTTTTACGGATGGAAGAGGGACTTTAAAAACTCTCCTATTTAATAAATCAGGATAGGATGGGAGTTGCAAGGTCTGCTTATGCATGAAAGTTGTGGCTCGTAGCAAAAATAACCTGCGAACACTTAAAACTTTAGCCTCTCTATAGAGGTCTACAGTAGGGTAACGCCAGCGTTTACGAAGGCTGACCTTCAGAACCGCCCTCTGAGCTCTTTCTAAGGAGATTAGAGAAGATTTTGCGTATGGCATTATTATACTTATATAGCTGCCTACAAATTCGATATAGATAACTATCAGGAGTTTATTGTAACGATATATTTACTTGAAATCGGACCCTCGAAGCTATTCAAGCAGAATCATTTCGGGTTCCCACAACTTGTCCGTTCCTTTCACTCATTGAACTCGGTAAGCGGTCGATTCCGGGACAAACGCCTACAGGAATTCCTCTGAGAGTAATTTAATATCGACTCAAAGGTCCGTTTAAAGGTTTCCAAACTATCTTACCTTTGTGGGTTGTTAAAGTACGGACGAATCTCTTGAAGCGAAGTTGCTTATTAGACCAAATATTTAAACAGTTAGTCGTCGATATCGAATTAAAATGGATCGTCATCGTTATTCCATTTATTTCGATCAGCGGAGCATGTTTGGTTGTCAACTGACGATATGATAATGCAAATAGCTAATACATGTGCAATAACTTGAGCTTAGTCTTATCTTGCATTTTGTCACTGTTCGTTTAATTTGTCTGCCGGAAACCAACTGTAAAAGGTGTCACCCTGCAAGATTATCGTGTTAAAGGGTAAAAAAATTACACTACTCCTTTCATAGACTCGTTGCAGAGTGTAATTATTATCCCACCAAAAACATTTCATGTAAAATTGACGGCCAAGACTCACATTCTCATAACGCTTTCGCTGTAAAAAGTTATCAGATCCTAGGAAAAGCCAAGCCCCTAAGCCCCGACTTTACTAACCCCACCACCTTGGTTTAAAAAGTATGGCATCAACTGGCTTCAAGCCCCTAAACCGGAGTTTACTAACCCTACACCTTTGTTTCAAAAGTATGGCTTGGCCGTTTCATAGAGTACCGTAAATAAGTCCAACGGACCGTCTGGCCCATATGGTATCAAGAAACTAAGTTTATGTCTTTGATAATATATACTTATAAACTTAATTCCTTACGATATGGGCCGGACAGTCCGCTAGACTTATTTACGGTAGTCTATGAAACGGCCAAGCCATACTTTTGAAACAAAGGTGTAGGGTTAGTAAACTCCGGGTTTAGGGGCTTGAAGCCAGTTGATGCCATACTTTTTAAACCAAGGTGGTGGGGTTAGTAAAGTCGGGGCTTAGGGGCTTGGCTTTTCCTAGGATCTGATAACTTTTTACAGCGAAAGCGTTATGAGAATGTGAGTCTTGGCCGTCAATTTTACATGAAATGTTTTTGGTGGGATCTCATTTCTTTTTGTAAGGTGCTTTAGTTTTTTTATTTTTTTTGGGCTGTAGGGTTTCTTGAGCGTCAACTGAAGTAGACAATTGTGTATTTAAGAAATACTTAAGTTTAGCCCCATATATATATACACTTTTATCCCCTATTATGGGAAACCCATACAAACTTCCATCCCCTTATTTAAAGGGTGGGGGGTGATTTTTTAAAAGTCCTACAATATGTATTAGATTTATAACAATGAGTCCCTATAGGTTTCAATTTTCAGACCTCTAGTATCAAAATTTGCGGAAGTTTCATACAAACTTCCATCCCCTAGTTTAAGGGGTTGGGGGGTAAAAGTTCCAAGTTTTAGAATTATTTTGTTGTTTGTGTACTAATACTAGCTTACATACCAAATTTCAGCTTTCTAGGTCATCGGGAAGTACCCCAGAGGTTTTGATACGTCAGTGAGTGAGTGGCAAAATCGGCGTATTTTAGGTACCTATAAAACCTAAAGTATAAAAGCTAGATCAATTAAATTTTGTACATTTTATATGTTTGCTAACTGCATCTTAACCTGAGAATTTGGGCGCTCTAGTGTTAACTGGGACGAAACTATGAGGGTTTGAATATGAGACGAAACGGTTCGAGAAAAGGTAGGTAGTGCCCCCTTCTTTTTTGTTCGTCTTGGCGGGGGCACTACCGTGCCCCCAGATTAAGCACATTTTCCCATCACAATTATTTGCGGGTTACCAAAATGACCAAATACACTTAATAAAATATTCTACAAAATAATTATCAGGCTAACCGCTCGCGGCGCGCCGCGGTCACGAGCCGGCAAATCTGCAAGCTGTCGTACGGTACACCACGAAGGGTGTTAAATAACAAATAAATAATACAGTAAGCATTTCTCCTATGTCCATTCGATATCACGAAAAGCGGCAAAATTAGATAACGAATTAGATTAAATCACGAACCGGCCACAATGGAGCAAACCTCTTGTTTTCCTCGTAATTAATTCTCCCCTCTCTTTTCTCTGTTTGGGAAGGAAGGAGATAGATAGACGGGACGTGGCCGTGGGGTACTCATTGTCAGGCGCTTAATGATCACGTTTCGAGTCGACAAAGAGCTGATTCCGCCTGCTGTTTGTTGTTCGCGAGAATTGTTTTGTTGAAAAGTCTTTGTCGTAACGATTCGGGATTTGCTTACGAATTAAGAAGTGCTTAGTAATTTCTAAGGGGGTTTGTTCTCCGGAGGGGGTAATGTTTCAGTTAGTATTACTTCTAGATAAATCAATTGTTTTTCGTTTTATCCCTTCAATAATGTAGTGATGTTAGGAAAATATATTAAAACATTAATAACTGTTAGGGCCGGTACAGATGGATAGCAATTGAACTACAACCTAGCGGCAAATGGCAGTTCGGGGGCAGTTCTGATGCAGTAGGCGTAACTGCATCCAAACTGCAAACTAACTGCGTAATCCACTTGCAACTAGCGTACAGTCAGTCGAAAGAATTGCCAGTTGGCATCAGTATTTGTATACTGATCATAATGATGTTAGAGGCCGTAAGCCGAAGTTGAAATAAATCGATTGATCAATAAGTTACGACGGTTGTAATGGCCGTATCTCGCATTTATCCCAGTCTATTCAATCATCCCCACAACGGATCTCTCTAATCGCTTTCCGGGTATTAGTCGTGTGACAATGGTCGCCGGTTTGATGAAGATCGGGACATGTTTGTGGCTAGAGTTTCAATAAATAATAATAATCTATAGGTAGGTGATAATTTTAATGACGAGGGAAGATGAAAGATGAACACTAAGGGCAAACGAGCCCGGGGACGGTCCCCAACCAGATGGACCGATCAAGTGAAGGGCTCTTCCTCAACCAAGTTTTGCTCGGCCATCAGAGACGCGATAAACAGGAGGCAGATCATAAAAACTAGGTGTAGAGCATCCACAACCACCGATGACCACGATCCTCAGTCATGAGGGAGCGACCACAGAGAGAGAGAGGTGATAACTTTAGTATGCAATGTGCCAGTAGTAAAAATGGGTGTTATCGGTTCCGTCACGCCAAATCTGATTTGAAGTTACTTTAGTGCACGGAATATTACTATCAAAGATGGTTATTTTTTTTATTATTCCAAGTGCAACTGAATTTAGTCTATCGAACGTCTTCTGGTAGCTATTATACAACATTCGATTCCAATTACAGATAAAATGATTTTCCATATTCCGTAACTCAGTGGGAATTGGTAAAATATGGACATTAGCTTACTTTTCAGACGGAGTGCTTAATTTTCTTAGATTGCATGTGATATTTATATGGAAATTACAGGGACCTTGGCATTGAATTCGTGTTTCGCTCCAAATTCCGATGAATAATTCAGACGTGCGCGTAGCTCTAGGCGGCGCGCGACTCAGATGTCGAAACGAGGGAAAGAAATCTGCCGTCCTACGTTAATAGGTCGTATCTTTGTATGGATTTCATAGTAAGATACGACTTTTTACCGTAGCACGGCAGAAATAACTACATGATAATATATTTTTTTTGTAAAAAAATACATTTGGACACATTATACAGTTAGGTATGACAAACAATATTCTTGATAAAGCTGATGCAAATATTTCTTATGTTTTCTTCAAGTGCAGTAGAATAAGGTATTAAAATGGCTTACAATAGGTAGCCCGATGGGCTTCGGGTATAGGTATTAACGC
Organism: Apotomis capreana; assembly: GCA_947623375.1. NCBI lineage: Eukaryota > Metazoa > Arthropoda > Insecta > Lepidoptera > Tortricidae > Apotomis > Apotomis capreana. The sequence goes on from OX392511.1 coordinate 2,195,807, forward strand.
CTCGCCAACTCCATTGATACTAAATCTGCAGGCGGAAGTAACTTAAATAATACACCAACTAATAAACATTAGATCTATAAGAAAATTAGTTCAACCCGATAATAATACACCGATTCGATATATGCCATCCAGCCGCAATACCAACAATATCCAGGTTTCTAATCAAAGCGACAAACACATGTAGGTAGTGAACAGGCAATGTCCAGCCTTATATCGGTAGGGTAGGGTGTGAGTGGTGGTACAGGTATGTTGGTCGGGCCGTGCTTTGTGTAGCTGTGGCCGTAGGCTGTGCAGTACAAAGGGTGTTTGCTGTGCGGCGCCGGACGCGGTCAGATCCGGTCCGGCTGTTTGTCCGGCACAACGCAAACGTCTGATTGAATCAACATGCTGTTGGGGTTGTCAATGAGCTTTGAAATGACGCCTGCCTTTATAATGTTGGTATGAAATGAATTTACTTGAATTTTGCTCCATACGTTACATTTTAACGCTCCTATCAAACAGATGTCGTTGTCTCCCATTGTTGCTGTAATCGCAAACCTATTGTTCTTTATGATACCATAATTACCACCAATCTGTACCATCATAATTGTGACGTCGTATTCTCACATTGGCATAAGCAATATACCTTGTTATTGATTCCCCCACAAAAATACTTCTAGTACAGAAACGGCGTATAAAATACCGTCTCGACTTAAACCATGTAAATAATTTATAAGTAGGGGTAGTCTATCATGCCTTCCATTCATGAGCATCTTTTTCTACGCAACAGTTTCGCCCTCGAAAATGTGGCAATGAATTCGATATTCCCCTCAAAATGAATATTATATGGATGTGGCAGAATAGAAGGGAGCGATACCACTTCACTCATAAAATGTTGAATTGTGTCAATTTATAGTTTTTATTCTATTCAGTATAAATTAGGACATTTGCTACGGTCGGTGTACCTAACTGTAGGATGTGTATAGGTAAGATCATTAATATAGCAGAGACATTCCCATTTAAACTATCGGATCACGAGGCCGCTTTCGACAAACATCATTGACAATTATTGTATAGGGGTAATGGCGTAAACTAATTAAAAAATAAACGCTGCTACAGTGTGTTTACGGCATTAGACATACAATTTTTTACGACCCATGTTAATTAAACCATTTCTGGGAATAGGGCTCTTCTTGTACCTTGTAAAATAAATAGATTGTGACAATATGACACACACCAAAGTTAAGTTACTTACGTACGTGTCTTATTAATTATTATTTTAAATGTATAAACTTTTATTTATAACACAACACAACACAACAGATTAACAATTACTGATAATCTTAATATTAAAATGTTAATGAACATTTAGTTAATATATTTACCTGTTTTTTAGGGTTCCGTATACAAAGGGTAAAAACGGGACCCTATTACTGAGACTTCGCTGTCCGTCCGTCCGTCGGTCCGTCCGTCCGTCTGTCACCAGGCTGTATCTCAAGAACGGTGATAGCTAGACAGTTGAAATTTTCACAGATGATGTATTTCTATTGCCGCTATAACATCAAATACTAAAAATAAAATAAACTAAATATTTAAGGAGGGCTCCCATACAACAAACTTGTTATAGATTATGGTACGGAACCCTTCATGCGCGAGTCGGACTCGCATTTGCCCAATTTTTTTAATAGATTGGCCGCGCGTATTTGGCTGCTGTAATCTGTAGGAAAGATTCTAGTACCATGAACTTCATTATTAGGAGCAGCGGGCACTAGGGGTACATACATTCCTGAGTTGTATATTATGATATACCTATTATGTAGTTGGTTGACAAATTTCAAGCGGACCCCTGTTGCAGGTTCATGGTCAAATTGACGCGACAAACGAACGAAATCAAGGGGTGAGTGGTCAGTGTTGTCGAGCTCGGAGCTTCTTCTTTCGCCGTCTTGCTCGCGCTGTTTTTATCTGTCTCAGTGTCTGTTCAAGTCAACATTCTGTACTTAAGTTGTATCCCAGGTAGCAAACAGGCTGTATAAGAGCTTATATAGCCATTATAACTCTAATTTGAGCTGTATAAAGGCTGTATCAGTGCTTAATTGCTTATGCAGGCTGCGTGCTACTTGAGATGTATAGTTAGCAGTGGATTAATCTACTTAGACCTTTTTGCGTATCTTCCGTCCGTAACAGAGTAGAGTCTGCTACGGATTTTCTGAGCATAAGTATTTGCTGCTAACTGCACGAATAATGACTGAAATTCTGAATTACTACTTGCGCGAGCGGTACACTTTTCTAAAGTTTATCAGTTCGTACTGGCGATTTTGGAAATTAACATATGTTTCTAATGACTTCCCAGCGTATACTTCGAAAACGTAACTATTGGGATAATAAATCGATCCCTTCGTTTCACCGAAGGATTCGGATGCTTAACTGCATAGAATTTGTATTTCATCAACATCTTTTTTCTCTGAAATCAAGAATCATACATAAGTTTCAAAGGTCATCAAAGAGAAACCATAAAAAATGCTTTTGATTAAATAATATAATCTATATATCTATCTATCAGCCACAGACGTCCACTGCTGAACATAGGCCTCCCCCATGACTCGCCACAAAGTGCGATCCTGTGCAGACCGCATCCAATGAGTCCCCGCTACCCTCACGAGGTCATCCGTCCATCTAGTCGGGGGCCGACCCACGCTGCGCTTTCCTATACGTGGTCGCCACTCTAGGACTTTGCTGCCCCAACGGCCGTCCGTTCTCCGGGCTACATGGCCTGCCCATTGCCACTTCAACCGGGCAATCCTGTGCACTATGTCGGTTACCTTGGTTCTTCTAAATAATATAATAAGTAAATTAAATGAAGCCTTAAAAACAGATAAGTACGAGTTCGTATTTTTAAAATGCCACCGGCAAAGTGGCACGATTGTGTCTACCTGACTCGAATCGCGTCTGATGGATGGCGCATGTCTCCGATGTCTTTCTTGAATGTGCTGTACTCTGAAGTAGCTCTTCTAGTGCATTGGATGTGTAGAATTATGATGTTGTTGCATTATATCTGTCGTTATATCGTATTACTTTGCATTTTCTTGGTGTACGAGTGTATATTGCTTGTATATCGCTCCTATCAGCCGCAGGCTCGCCAAGTCCTCGAAACTGACTCATGTGATGGGCCCCACGGTTTATAACCACCTACCTAATAATATAACGGAGGCACCTAGTATTAACAGCTTTAAGCATCGCCTAAAATGTTGGCTTATTGAGCGCCCGTTCTACAGTTACGATGAGTTCATAAAACCAAGGAATCATGTTAAAAAAAAAACAATGCATTGATTGAAATTCAACTAATTATTTTATATACTTGACAGCTAATTGATTTATTTTTTATTGGACTTCTATTGTTTTTTTTGTTTATTATTGTTATTGTAATAACTAATTGAATATGCTTAAGTTATAAGGATTATTTATATTCACTGAATGTTAAATCTTCAATCTGTGTATGCAATGAAAACTGACATGTAAATTGGCTTTACAAATAAATTGATTATGATTATGATTATTGTTTATCGACGTTTTCGTTTGCACGCAATGCGTTGTAGGTTTACTTTAGGTGTGTAATGTTGCAATTTAGTATTATCGGGGCCATTTCTACATTCTCAATTTAAGGATAAAAGGAAATACGCAGTATCAGTATGTATGTTGGAAGCCCTTAATCAGTTATGGCTTTGGGTAAATTTTTAGCCTTCACGCTAAACGTACAACACGTTGTAAGTTGTAACACCGTAGACGGTCTACGAAATGAACGTTTGGAAACGTCCCATGTTCAAGATCCTAAATGCAATCGTAGACTCGCTACGAATTCCACGCTCGTAGCAACAAAACGTGCTACGCCGTCCATTTTGACTGCTACGCTCCGTATATGTATACGTCGAAGGTTGACTGCTTCAAATATTTATATTTTAAAGTTGATTAGTGGGTAAAAGTTTAAATCCTAATAATGTTTAATAAAAATTGGATCAGTTTGATCAATTATGACGTCATGTTAACCCAAGACATGATCTTTCTCTACAAAGTTAGCAAACCCTAGTTTCTTCTAAAGGTAAATATTATATTAGTATACGTATATTAAATTATTTACGTACTCTTTTAGTCCCAGATGCTTTTAAAATTTTAAAAGACTTAAATAGACCTACGTCAAAATTCAATATCCCCCGAAACTACTATGAGTAAATAACATCATATACTTAATTATCAAAGGAGTGTGAAGCTGGGGCGGGCATTATAGCCGAGAAGGCTATTGTTCCTCTAAACCCATCGCCCGCGCCTTACAAACAATACTTTAGCAATACCTTTATAACGCAGTACTGAAACAGATTACATAACCTTCTGTCTATACAACGAAGTACACATTCAAATGTAAAGTTATCGATACTTGCGTCATTTTCAAACGTACTTCCATAACATAACGCACTATATGGTTCACAACCAAACGGATTTCAATTGAGAGCGCTAAGTTTTTCAGAGGTATACATATTTTTCCCGATGGTATACCTATACCTTATTGGGATTGAGAATCTACGATTAGTTTATTTTAACGACCGATATTTTTTTTATATAACTTTTCAAAACCTCTATGTGACATTTGGTCATTTTCCGAAGGTATACAACATTACTTTGGTCACAAGGAATTAGGAAGGAAAATAGAAAGTACGTCATGAGACATTGCCAGTATTTTTTATTCTCCTTACCAATTCCATATAGACCAAAGTATTCGGAATGTGACCAAATGTTACGTTGCGGTTTTAAAAAACTATACGACATAAAAATAAACTAATACTTAGTAGATTCTGAATTCAAATAAGGTATACAATGGGGAAGAATATTATATAAATACCTTTGTAAAACTTAATGTTCCCAATTATATTGGAAGTAAACTATGAAAACGAGGTTTAGATTGTAATGAAAACCTAACTAAAACAGCGTCGTTGTGAAGAATAATGGTGAACCAGCCAAACGGGACGTTGAGATGGTAAAAGCACATTAATTCACCGTTACTTTGTCCCGCATGCCTCAATACAATAAGTATTATAATAGTATAGATTAATAAAAAGGGGTTTTCAACGGGCGCAGCTGAAATATGACCGTAATTTCGTCACAGCTATACTTTTGGACGGCCAATCACTGTGATTTTTTCACTGTATAACATCACCTCTAGTGGGACATGTCAATAAACCTGCAGGTGTCTGGCGCGGACAGTGTCGGGTTAAAATTGGTCAGTTTGACACGGGTTAATCCTCTGGGGTGCAATGACCGATTGTGAATAGCTGTGTATTTTGAATTGTTAGTTGACATTGTAAAAACTTTTGCTTACAAAGCTTAGCTTTGCTCAGTATATCCAAATCGTAAGTTAATCACGTCTATTATATCCCGTTGTATGCGAAGTTCGACGTTTTAATTTGTTAATTCCCATTGAAGTAATTAATTTTTATAACACTCTCAATCGAATGTTCTGCATAAACATTTATCTACCTTTATATTTTGAATACTGGTATGAAAGAATACTGCAGCAACCAAAAGGTATGTAAATATTATCTAAGCATACCTTCGTACATTTTCAACATGGTGCGAGCGAGGGATAGTTTTCTCTTACAATATTTACCTGGTATAAAATGTTTAGAAACGCTCGCGAATTCTGCGAGCCGTCGAGATAAGGCACCTTCATTCAAATTTGATGTTTTGTATGCACCTGCGTAATGTTCTCGTTGCATTATGAATAACAATGTGTGGGTTACATCCTGAATCTAAATCTGAATTCATCCGTAAAATTTATATTGTATACTAAAATGAAATACTCTTGAAAGGTGTGTTACCTTTTACAGTGTGCATTTGGTACTGATAGTACGAGAGCCCACGACCAAAATTTTTGTCTCATAGCAATACGGCCAAAACCGCATCAAATCAATAGATACGATTATCCTGAACTCGAAAATACCAATATCAGACATTTTCCGCGTAGCGTTTGATCTGACCGAATTTTCAAAATTGTCAAAGAATTTTACCGAACTGCATCATAGCAATATGTCTGATTTGCAGACTGTAGTTGAATGATAGTTCTGAGATACCGGAAACATATTTTTCAGACGTTAGTGGTGTAGCGCAAACCCGTAAAATCACTTAAAAAAATTAAAAATGAGACAAAAAAAAATATCTCATAGCAATACGCTATATATAATATTTTCAGACGGAAATGTGAACGCATTAAATTTTGAGATCGTTTTGAAAATGTTAACAAATTTTACCGATCGGTATCATAGCAATATGTCTGAAAATTGTTGGACATGATAAAATAAGTTGTCCACATGTGCAAAAAATTTATATCAGACAAATTAAGTGTAGCACCTTCTCTATCAGACAACTTTTCGATACTCAGATATCATTTAAAAATCGTATTGAGGCATCTTGAATTTTCTGTTACAAACCAATAAATACGTTGCGACCCTGAATTTATTAGATGATAATTAACAAAGAATTTACCCGAAACCGTAACATTGAAGTTGAAGGACTGAAATAAATCGCACAAAAGGAAGCTGGGATGAATGACGTTATTTTCGTTTTTGGGAGTATATGCTACACTTAAAGTGTCTGAAAACAGGTTTTTGGTAATCATGGCAGCAATACGAAAAGTTGAAAAAAAAAATTATCCGTATTGCTATGATACAGGTCGGCTAAATTTGTTGACATTTTCAAAAATGCGCTCAGGCTATATGCTACGCGCAAAATGTCTGAAAACAAACTTTTTCGTAATACAATTTTAAAATCTATGTACATTTTCACTATCAGACGTATTGCTATAATACCGACTGTCTTTTTTTTTGACACAGCAGAAATGGCCTCCCACGCAGTTGCTACACTTTCGACCGTTACTACACACCTAGTCGGGTTCAGAATCATACAATCTAACGATTTTATAGGGTTTTTGCCGTATTGCTATGAGACATGGTTTTGGTCGTGGGCTCTCGTACTGGGCGTTACGAGGCGTAATGTAATTTGTCATTTCTCTTTCTACCATGATACACTACGATACGTTGGAAAAGATATGTTTCTATAACCCTTTAAGGTCCTGTCAATACTCACCTTTATGTTTACAATAAACTTGGCAATTCTTCACTGTCAGGATGTTGTTACATCTGCCGATGCCAGTGGTCGGATGTGCCGCTCGCTTTTGGCTTACATAACTACGAAAAATAGTGTCTTCTGTTGTCATAACAAAGCTAAATATATGCGACACTGCAGTGTTATGTCAAGTTTGTATCCTAACAGTTTTCCATGAACTGCGCAATACTTAGAAATAAAACAATTTATCTATAGTTTATCTCTATTCTGCAATATGAGATTGAGACCCAACTGAGAGCCCCTATTTATTTATGTGATGTACCTTCGGAAAACTGTCTAAATTATACGAGTACCCTCGTTTAACCGTGTGTGTTATCGGCAGGATCACATGCCTGCACCTCCCGCTGCAATCGAAGTGGGTGCACGTGGGCACGGAGCGCGGCAACGTGCACGTGGTCAACATCGAGACGTTCGCGCTGAGCGGCTACGTCATCAACTGGAACAAGGCCATCGAGGTGTGAGTACCGACACACGTGCATAACACTAGACCCCACACATGTACACCTGTACACATTGGCGTATTTAGGGGCATGGCCGGGTGGGCTGCGCCCACCCCAATATGGTCAAGTGGCCACCCCAGGATTTTGGGTAGCCCATAGAAATTCATGACTTCATCTCATAGGCCATGGCCAGGCCCCACCTAGGCCCCGCCTGAAAAATAATCTTACATACGCCCTGTACACCTGCAGGCGAAGTGGCCCTCATCAGACTTTCACGGCGTAAGCTCTCAAGCTCTCATATTATAGTATTATTAAAACTATCAAGAGACAGCTGCAGTAATTATAAAATGGTTTAAACTCCCGTAAAATTATATCCAGTGCAGTGGGCCGCGAATCGCGCAGCACGAACAGCTGCCCCTGATGAAGAGCTCCAAAATGAGGTCGAAACATGTTCGGCCATTACTGACATTTCACAAATATTCATTTTTTTATTGGGACTAAACGTCTATATGGGACTCACTACACTTAGACTGCTCTAAAAGTCAGAAATGACCGTCAAAGTTCTAAATTCCTAATGGAACGCTAAAAACGCTCCATACAAATGGCCATCTAATCGTGATGTCATTATATGTTATGGGTACAAATATTTATTGTTATGACATATCGAGCTAATTTCATTCATATTAGCAGTTAACTGCAGTATGCCGTAGAATTTAATATCAGTACCTACGCTTCAAATGCAAAAAGTTCCAAATATGACTTTAAACATATTAGTCTCATATTCATCATCCACATGGTTGAAATGGTTACTACTTTAGTCACAATTTAAATAGAAAACATTTCTCTAGAGCCTCTTAAAATGTTCGGGGGTTAACCACCGTCCTGTGGTTGGCGGCGGCGGCGCTTAATGTTCGCTGATTCGTTCACGGACACGTGAACTTGGTTCGCGGGGGTTGATTCTCAAAGTTCGCTACTTAGCGGTTTATTTGGATGTTCCAAACGTTCTAATTCAAGGTCCGCATTATACGGCTACGGTTTTATGTCTACGCACGCATCCGAAAGTTAGAACACGATGTTTCAACTGCAATGACTATATTCTGTTTGAAATGTAACCAACAAAACATCGTGAATTTGGGGTCTTTTCGCCAATCAAAGTAATAGCGCGATACGCGAATGGTTTTGAACTTCAATAAGTGCGTGATTTTTTGTAGTGCGTTGATTATAATTTTTTCACTCGTTTCGTATTGCACTGACATAATCTCTCGATAAAACTGTTAGAAAATAATACGAATTGTTAAAACAGTAAAATGCGATGCCTTAGTGCAGAAGAAATGCTTTTGAATAATATGATTTACAGAGGTTGCTTGCAAAAACATTTTTGCTACCTAACGCACACTGAAGATCCGTTACAAGATGTTCATACGCAATAATACTCGATATAACCTTGTTGACTTATAAAAAAAACCGTACAATGCGAATTATTTTAGTTTGAGGGGTAATTATACCCTTCCCGTATTGGACTATAACCAAGCCAAAACCAAAGAAGTAAGTATTCTATGCATATACATACGTACCACTGCAGGCTAATTAACTTCATTCATAGAGTACTTTATTGCAATTAGCCGACAAATTACTACTAAACAAACGGAGAATAGCAATTTTTAGGGTTCCGTACCTCAAAAGGAAAAAACGGAACCCTTATAGGATCACTTTGTTGTCCGTCTGTCCGTCCGTCCGTCCGTCTGTCAAGACCCTTTTTCTCAGGAACGCGTGGAGGTATGAAGCTGAAATTTATATCAATTACTCAGGTCTACTGTCCCTTGAAGCTGTGAAAAAAACAAACTTCTAAGCCAACGCAATCAAAAGATACAGCCGTTTATGCCGCAAATTTTCGACACTTGCAAGGGAATCAAAACCTACAGGGTGCTTCCCGTGAACTCAGAATCTTGAAATTTGGTACGAAGCAACGTCTTATAGCATAGATAAAGGAAAAATTACGAAAACCATAATTTTTTTTTTTAATACCTAACTTTGCACCTAATTTATATGGGGCGCTATACATACCAGGTGCAAACTTAACTTAACCACTTAGGGATGGAAAGTGTTTGTACGGAACCCTCGGTGCGCGAGTCCGACTCGCACTTGGCCGGTTTTTTTTGACATATACGTTTACTGCAAATGTTGTAAATGCTACGATTAGTAGTTAAGTCACCTGACGCTATGTTTTAAAGAATTAATTTTCTTTTATAAGTGTATGACTTAGAAAGTCTATCATATACTAAGTCTAAAGTGTGCTACGAAGCCTTTTTCGTCGATCGAAATTGATTAGGACGTTTATATTTCAGTTGTGAACTAAAGTCAATTTCGGTTCAGTCAATCGGTTGGTTTCTCGAAAAAGAAACGTCCCCCACTTACGTCTCTTTTTATTTAAAATTTACAAAACAGATGACGATGATTTCCCAAAATCAACGCCATAAATAATTCGTAAACATCAGTTAAAACCTCATCCCATTAACATAAAGCCGCGATGTTCAAAGCTTGATGAGTCTCACTCCACTAAATATCATTATTTTCGAGCGATACCGCGTAACAGCGAGCGCTGAACTCGAGATGAGATGGGTCTGCACCTGCATCGTGCTTTTATGAAAGCATTTTTGCTAGAAAAATGAAAATTTCATGCATAAATGAGCACCCAACGCAAATTCTGTGATGAAATGCTAACAATTTTGGTGCCCATTGCCTTTTAAGTTACAAAATAAATTGAATTACAAATTAAATGATTCGTTTGTGGTGCATTTTGTGAAAATACATGTGGCTTGTTTATCCTAAGATAGGTAGTGCTTTTTTTCTAACGACTGTTAAGGTCGCAAGAATCCACTAGGTGCCAAGTAAGGTTGCCAGGTCGCCAAACCCAATAGCCAGACAGAGCAGCCAGTTTGGCCGGACATTTGGGTATAAAAGCCGGACACCCTAAATTATTGAGGAGTTTGTGATTCATTAATTATTAAAAGGTACGACAAAAAAAATATGTAAAAAGCCGGACACCATTTTTTTTGGCTGGACACGCAATCAAAAAGTCGAACTATGTCCGGATTTATACGGACGCCTGGCAACGCTATCATCAAGGATAAATATAGCGGTGGCCTGTGTTCAAAAAACCTTTGATGAAAACCAACGTTGTAAATGTAGTCCTTAATGGAATCAACTTACTTATAAAAAAAAATATATAAATTGTATTACGTGCCCGAAATGCTTTCCACGTACAAACCTTAAAACCCTAATGATTAACTACAGCACGCACGCACGTTTACATAATTTAATAGATAGAGTAAAATACTTCGCCCTAATGTCACTCAGCGATAACTGTCGTACTAAAAATAAATACCGTTCATTCCGAATGCTTTTAGTGAATGGAACGTTCAATTCGTCCAATTCCATTCACTCGCAAGTGGTCGCCGCCTCATTAGTTGTATCGCGCGATAAGACCGGGCGATAATTGTCGCTCGTTAACTAATTAAGCGACTCAGCGAGCGGTTACAGAATAGGCCAGCTGACATAATTGGCGTCTTTTAAATTTCAAGTAGGTATAATTCAATCTTAAATATTAATCGTACTTTAGAATTACTGGCTTTTTAATATTTAAATACGACCCGAACTTTGAATACCATTTGCTTTCTTAAAATGGTGTTCTTAACGAATTATATTTTTATTATGTCGGCAAAAAACTCCCATTATTGGATAAATGACAAGGACAACATACAGAAAGGTCCGAAGGGGTCACCACGATACAGTCTTACGCTATCACCAACGGTCGTCGGTCCACCTTGCATGTTGCCCGTTCACGTCGTCCAGTTTGAGGTTCACAATTGAAAACCTTATTGTTATCCAGTTCCTTAAATTCAAAAAACTAACGAACCGTCGTATTGTGCCAATGCATGTTCTTATTAAAAGCTCCTATATTCTTCCTAATTTTTTAACTTGTTTTTTTTTTTCATTAATTTCTTAGACAATGTTTTGTTTTTATTAGAAATTGATACCTCTTCTGCGTAGCGTAATAGGACAGTAACACCGCTGAACCCTCAAAATCTCTTAATCTCCTGCGATATGAGTTTCATCTCGTATCGAAAACAAATTACAACTTAACGTGCACAATTTACGTACACCCCCCTCCGCCCCCCGATTGTTCCCTCCATTGAGGCCCCTCCCCCAAATCACAGCGGGTAATTGGAGGCCGTAAACGTGATGGCGGCGGTAACCGGCAAATTGATATTTTTACGTCGAGGGCAATACGTGTTGTAAGAGTCGCAACCCGCGGTGTACATTACGATGTGTCCCGATTGTATTCCAGCTTGTTCACTCATACGTGGGCAAATCTACTTTTTGACCGACACAAAACCTGACTAATAATATAAACATTTATTCGTAGTAACTGTACTCCTACACATTACACAACTTCTGCCAAACTGTAAAACAGTTTGTTGGCAGAAATAAGCTCCCTTTCTTTACATTACTGTTTTCAGCTTACGAACTATTTAGGTAAGTATTCCATACCTATAGGTAATTAAAGGTAATTAACTACATTTGTAAACACAACATATATTTATATATGTAAGTATTACTAACTAAAAGGCCTTATTCATCTTGACAGATGATTTAAGCAGCGTCAGTTTGCGAGAGACAACGCCTCTCGTGACTATTTAGTCCTATCCGGGAGCAACACACACGTCCACATTTTCTACATGTCCATGAAGACCCCGTCGCGGAGGAGACAGTGTCGCAATTGTGCCTTTTTGCACGCTTTCTGGCCAAGTCTTGAAACCACATGTTATCGTGGGTTTCTCGACCTTTCGCGACAACACTTCTCCAATCATCGCGGTTCGACGCTAGTTCCTCCCACGACTTACAGTCGATGCCAAATGCGACCATGTCACGCTTTACACAGTCTTTAAATCGTAGCATGGGTCGTCCTACGTTGCGCTTTTCGAATGCGACTTGGCTCAACATGGTCTGCCTGGGCAAACGAGTGCTGCTCATGCGTTGCACATGCCCAAGCCACCGCAAGCGTCTCTGTTTGAGTAGCGCGATGATGCTTGGAAGCTGTGCAATCTCCAACACTCTCTCGTTTGTAACCTTATCCTTCCATGTGATGTTGAGGATACTTCGAAGACAGCGCATGTGAAAAACGTTGAGTCTTCGTTCATGGTTAGCGTACGACGTCCAGGTTTCAGCCCCGTACAAGAGTGTACTTAAGACACAAGTCTGGTATACAATCATTTTGGTCTTAATGGTAAGATGGTTATTATCCCACACCCTTGTACGTAGCCTGCCGAACGTTGTAGCCGCCTTGCCGATGCGAATATTGACCTCCCCATCAAGGGATAGGTTGCTCGACACAGACGACCCCAGATAACAGAACCTATCAACGACTTCTAAGGGCTCGCTCTCCAGCAAGATGGACGGCTGGATCGAGTAGCCCTGCGCTAAAACTACGGTCTTCTTAGTATTTATAGACATGGATAACAAGCCACAAGCGTAGGCGAATTTGTCCAGGAGAACCTGAAGTTCCTGGGGAGATCTCGCAACAAAGGCTGCGTCGTCGGCAAAGAGCAGGCTGTCGATAAAGAGATCCACACGATTGCGACGGGACTTTAGGAGGTTGATATTAAACAATTTACCGTCTGCTCTTGTATGTAGGTGAACTCCCTGTTGCGTATCACCAAAAGCGACTTTCAGCAACAGAGAAAAGAATATGCCGAATAGCGTGGGTGCCAAAACGCAGCCTTGGCGAACACCTCTCCGCATCTCGAATGCGTCGGACGTCTGACCGTTAAAGACGACGGAGCCCCTCATGCCATCCTGAAAAGATTTTATAAGCTTCAGTAGCTTCGGAGGACATCCTATCTTCTCAAGTGCCACGTAAAGCCCCTCCCTGCTGACCGTGTCGAAGGCCTTGTTAAGGTCCACAAACGCGATCACCAAGGGTGTGCTTTGCTCACGACACTTTTCCTGAAGTTGCCGGAGAGAGAAAATCATATCAATAGTGGAGCGCTGGGATCGAAAGCCACACTGCGCCTCTGGATACACGCGTTCGGCAAGACTTTGCAGTTTTGTCAGTATGACTCTGGCAAACAGTTTGCCGACGATGCTTAAAAGGGATATACCACGGTAGCAGTTACAATCGCCACGGTCCCCTTTCCCTTTGTATAAGGTCGTGATATTAGCATCGCGCATATCCTGAGGCAAGATCTCCTGCTCCCAGCATTTCCCTAAAAGATTATGGAGCAAAGGTAATGTGCACTTAAGTTTAAGGATTTCGGTTACGATACCATCTTCCCCGGGACTCTTGCCACACTTAAGCTTAAGCACGGCGGCATGAAGGTCTCTAACTGTGGGCAAGGTGTCAAGCTCAGCCATGATGGGAAGGTTCGGAATTAAGTCCATGGCTACCAGATTGATTTCGGCTGGTCGAGAATAGAGCTCGGTATAATGCTCCACCCACCGACCAAGCTGACGACTACTATCAGTGATAATCGTGCCATCAATCTCTTTCAGAGGTGCTGTCTTGTTTTGGACAGGGCCAAGAGCTGTCTTAATCCCAGCATAAACACCACGAAAGTTACCTTTCGCAGCACAGTCTTGGATGCTTCTGCACAACTCTATCCAGTAAGAGTTGGCAAGCTCACGACATGTACGCTGAAGCAACGCCTTGGCACTGCAGAACTCAGCGCGAGAGGCTTCACTAGGATTGAGACGGAAGTTCAAAGCGTATTGTCGTTTAGAGTCGATTAATGGCTTTAGCTGTTGCAAATTATCAGAGAACCAATCCGATGCCTTATTATTGGCGAGCCCAAATATCTCACTAGCTGAGTTGGTGAGAAGGTCTTTAATGGAGTTCCATTCCGATTCAATAGGCGCATCCACGTCCCAAGTTGTTGCTTTCTGTCGCACCAAGGAGCTAAAATAATCCACTAACTCAGGATCTTTGGTTTTAGTGAGATCCAATTTCTTCTTCCCGGGAGTTTTAGAGGAGTGAATTCTTTTAGCGGACAGATTGACCTTACACGCTACTAGGGAGTGGTCGGTGTCGCATTGTGCACTGTGGAAGGATCTTGTGTGGATGACTTCTTTTAAGCACATTCTTCTGGTCAAGATAAGGTCTAATTGGTGCCAGTGACCCGATCGGGGATGTTTCCACGAAACCTTACGCATCGTTTTGCCTTTGAAGTATGTATTGGTAACGCACAGCAGTTACTTAGAACAAAATTCTAGCAGGCGTTGACCATTTTCGTTTGGTTTCCCTATACCGTGATTACCTAAACAATCGGGCCATGAGGTGTTGTCCTGTCCTACACGAGCGTTAAAGTCTCCCAGAATAAGCAGCCGATCCCCACATGGTACATTATTGACAGCAGTGCACAGCTTATCGTAAAAGTCGTCCTTTGACTCTGCTGTCGAGGTAAGCGTTGGAGCATAGGCGGAAATGAGAGTGATAAAACCGCTTTTTGTACTTAGACGTAAGACCATAATACGCTCCGAAATGCCTCGAGGTGTTTCAATGGCACTCAAAAAAGTGTTACAAACTGCAAAGCCCACGCCGTGTTCACGATGTTCGTCTGAACCCTTACCTTTCCAAAAAAAGGTGTAATTTTGTTCGCGCAAAGAGCCTTCATCGGGGAGCCTAGTTTCCTGCAGCGCAGCGATGGATACATTCAGACGTGACAGTTCCAGGTCAACGATAGCTGTTTTACGCAGTTCGTTCGCGTATTCTGTAGTCTCCAAGTTATCCAAGAGACCTGTCCTCAATGTTCGGACATTCCAAGAACCAAAGCGCATGGAAGCGTAAGCTTTAGATTTTTTAATTGTTTGCTTTTTGGTCGCGGGTGTAAAACAGCTCAGCATCGCTTTCCGGGCAAAACCCTGTGCTCCCAACACCCTAGAGGAACAGGCGGGCTAGAGGAACGCCCATATGCGCAGGCTTATAACCGGTAACTGTTGCTTCCCGTGTTGTTCTCCACACCGCAAAACGGTGTAGGTGAAGTGTCCTCTCCACAGACGCTGCGTCGCCTGGGACGCTATTTGGTGACACAGGGTTGCCCAGGACCTGCATCACCCTCTCGACCACCCCAGCTTGACCTGCAGGAAAGGCATGCCAATACGTGCAGAGCCACCAGGTAGGTTGCAGATAACTGCCGCTGTTCGGATTGTATCCTACTCGCGCCTAACGGAGTTACCGATACCGGGTTTAATTTCGGAGTTATCCGTCTCCTAGATGAGTGGCAAACCAATGCTAAAGACGCTCATCTCGCCAAATTAAAGGAATGTGGGATGTGAACGAGAAGAAGGACTTTGACTTGGGACAGGATAAAGGTTTAGGATGCTATTGCTCAGGAAAACAGGGGTAGAGACAATAGCAGCTCGGGAAGCCGGGGACGCGTACCCGAATACCTTACAACGCTCACCGGAAAGGTGATGAACGCCTACGGTACCCCTGACATAAATAATGTATGTAAGTATACACACACACATACACCCTATGCTTACAAATGTAGTTACAGCAAGCATTTCATATTTAAATATTTAAATTTTTAGCTTAAGTTTACATTTAAATTAATTTTGTTTTCATATTGCTTCAACATATGCTTTTTTAGTTTTGATTTAAATACATTTTTGCTCGTACTTTTTCTGATAGTTAGTGGTATATTGTTGTAGTGGTATATTGTAGTGTACAAGATAAGGTCTGGATCTCTTTCCATAATAATTGACCATTCTAGGTAAAACCAATATTTCCTTAGCTTAGCCACCTTTCTACGCAAACGTGGGTTAGTCACAGGGACTTTAAACTCACACATGTCAAACTGTTCCAATGCTATCTACTACAACTTTTAAACTTCGTTTTAAATAATCCCCCCCATATAAATAGTTCCCCCTTTAAATAATGGCCTACATGTTATATTATATGTTTGTTTTTGTTCACATTCGGGCACATGATCGACGCTCAAGAAGCTCATTGACCCAGGTTCGCCATTGATGATTGACGTCAAGGAGAACTATAATATTAATTTAATTTACTTTATTTTAGATGTTAGTTCTTTAGTTTTAATTTGAATTTAATTGTCCACTATAAAATAAACACGACAGCTTACACTTCCATATCCCCGCAGCGAATCAATTGGCCAGGTAGAATCATAACCCCCGCCATTACCATAATCCGGTCACACTGGCCGACCGCCGTAATTGATAGACACTGCCCAACGAGATAAGGGCGTGTGGGGGGCGCTTAACGGCCATTTGTACTGTTGGCCGTTAAATTTGATAACATGAGGAGACAACGGTTATTGCAAAGTTCGATGCTGTGCTGAAAGAGCTTAACTTGTGTGGATTACATGAAATATAAAGTCTCTTGGTTAGGGAATAAGTTTAATACTGTCTGGGCTATGGCGGTTTGTGAATACCCATTTTGAATCGATAGACAATTGTAATTCGAACTGCTGGTTCTCATCGGACTGTGTGTAAATCAGAACCATTTTGCACGGGATTGCTAATATGACGCATAATTGTACAAACAGAGGTTATCAAGAGTTCCTTTTTTAACTTGTTAATTAGGTATACTCGTATTCATTCACGTTAAACTGAATGGATTAAAAGACAATTCTCTCTTTCTTGGTCTCGTAAACAAAATATAAGGGCACGTCACAGGTAAAAGGATATCATTATTCTCACATAAAATCTGAATCTGAATCATCTATTGACATATTGAACTAGCAAAAGCTAATTCTTTGCACATAAGAAAATTACTGGTGCGCAAATTGTCGTTGTTTTTGTTCCAAGCCTTAACTTCTTGCGCTCCAGGTTTTCTAACAGATTGGATGAGGATTTCTTAAAGGTTTTGTTGTGCAGTCAAAAGCAAGAAGTAATTATTCAACAATTAAGCTTTTCGCAGTAGATAATAGTAATGGCACAGATTGTGTTATAGCAGTTGAAAGTCAATGATCAGTTGATCACTTATTTTTGATGTTAAGTGTACTCGTAAAGTGTTCCTCAAAACACCGCAGACCCCGATCGCAACCAAAGCGATCCCTCGGGGCCGCACTCTGTAAAACGACAACAACACAAATTAGATTCGTATTTATTTGTCGTTCACGCTCCGCGTAAGTGTAGTTTTCGTGCCGAGCCCGGCCGTGCCTGCTGCCCAGCCTCACCCTAATTACCGAACACCGTTTAGCTTTTTAGACCCACGCCACCTGTAATTAATGCAAGCTAATGCCGTTACCTGGTTGGCCTTATTATATGGTTGGTATAATATATGATTGATTGTAAATGATTACAACATGACGCTAAAATTGACATTTCTAATTGCATACTCGTAAAGCCGAAGTATCGCGACTATTTGTCTACTTTAGCAATGTGGGGTTGAAAGGCGTTACTGCTTTAATAGAAAAATATTAATGAATGCTATATATATTCTTATTTGACTTATAATAGGTATAAAATGTTGACATTCTATTATAGAGCCCTCCTTGGCGTACCTGTCAATTGCGAACCTGGCTTCGTTGCCTTCACGAGCGTTCATCGTGTGCCCGAATGTAGCTTGCAAAATCAAATTTGTTACATTTTATTAATAAACTAGCGACCCGCCCCGGCTTCGCACGGGTGCAATGCTGATAAATTATGCATGTATTATACATATAAACCTTCCTCTTGAATCACTCTATCTATTAAAAAAACCGCATAAAATCCGATGCGTAATTTTAAAGATTTAAGCATACAAAGGGACATAGGGACAGAGAAAGCGACTTTGTTTTATACTATGTAGTGATGAGTAACCTTGCAACGCGTGCTTATGGAAACCCTACCTTTTCCGACGACTTGCGGACGAAAAAACGAAAAGGAAACTTAATAGAAACACCAAAGCAAAACACAATTTCTCCCGCACGACGACATCGAAATGAACATCATAACGTCACGCTCACCCTAATTGCAAAACCGTAAATTCAGTTCAGCTCATCGTATATTCGGGCACAACTATTTCCGGAAACTTCGCGCCCGTAAATAAATAATACATTTCAGCATGCATTGGCCTATGCAAAATATTCCAGCGATACGGGAAATATAAATACGAGCAGGTACTCGTATGTCCTCCTGTCTTCTCAGTTTCTAAACTGAAGTTCGCCTCCATGTTATCTAATACATCTTCGATCGATCTAAAAGTTACTATATACGTTTCGTAGCACATAAACTGACATACAGATATATACTGGTCTATTTACACTACTACTAAGCTATAATCGCAACCATTAAACTTACGTAGTTATATATATTTTTTTATACGACGACGGTGGCAAACAAGCATGCGGCCCACCTGACGTTAAGCAGATACCGCCGCCATGAAAATAAACAAGTTCTGATTCTGATTATGGACGCTTGCGATGCCAGGAGCATCACAGGCGCGTTGCCGACCCTTTAAGAACCTATTTACTCCCCTCTTAAAGAACCGCATACTGTAGCCCCCGGGGAAAACCACGACAGGGAGCTCAGTCCTCATGCGGAAGGTTCGCGATAGGAAACACCCCTGGAACCGCACAGTTCTCGGCCATGTATACTATTTAATAAAGTAAATATCAAACATTTGTCACTCCTCATTTCTCTTGCTCAGAAAATACAATAGCTCAGAAGTCTACCTCTACTCGTATTTCAAAGTACCTTTGTCTTATACACGAGCGACGCTCACTATTATCCTCGAACATCGTTAACATTCCCCGTTGCCATGGAAACCGTCCACCGTCTTCGTTCGACAAGGCAATTTTTACGCTTGTTAATCTTGTTAGTCACACGTCTACACAGTTACGTTCCCTGCGCTTGTGTTAATACAACTTGCTTTTAGAACTGCAATAGTTAGCTTCAACGTGTCTACCAAGTTCGAACACAAAAGCAATAATGAGGAGAGCACAGTTGGCAAACTAGAAACGCAACTTCGTAAGGTCATAACTAACGAAGATTTGTATGGAACTAGACTGTTTCGATGATATTGAGGGTTACCTGGCGGGTTTGAAGTGTTATCAAACGATTCGCGAAATGGGAGGTGATATGGAGGGAACTAGTCTTTGTTAGCTGTGATCTGGGATGTCGAAAGCTAGGATCTAGTTTTACAACTATTAAGTATTTAGTTTCGGGTACGAAAATAAACGGTTTGTTCACTCTGGCGATTGGTGTTATCTTGTGTATTTCTTTTATGATAACACAAATCTAGACGTTCGGCAATAATGTATTATATTTTTTTATGAAAACTTATACAGAAATTAAATATCATGCCAGGAAAGAACATTTAAAGATACTAGTATTAATTAGATCCTAGTTTTGTATTGAAAGTCAGGTTTCTATGGATAGGACACACGATTTCAGGAAAAATCTTAATAGCGTCATGCAGTATCGTCTTTTGTTTTGTATGGTATTTGTTATGTACTTACGCCATCTGTTGGGCATCACGCCGAAATACCTAACAAATTTTAACCAATTTCGGTACAGGGATAACTAGAGTTATAGGATACTTTTTACCCGGCTACGGTAAAAATACGCGTACGAAGTTGCGGACACCTTGTAGTAAAACAGTAAATTTGGGGATCTTATGGACATCTGTATTATCGAATACGTGAACCTTTAATATATGTACTTACGCGTAGTATATGTATAGGAAACGAAGTTCGTGACACGTAACCAAATTACTAAGACACTGAGCTAAAATCTAAAAACGTCCTCATTTTTGAAGTATGTTAATGCGCTATTTACACCGTTCCACGTTGTTGATTTAAAGTTTATGTTGAACAGTAATTTCCCTGACAAAGGCAAAGCTTGATTTAATTAAAGTAGCCCTTTGACATATTATCGGCGATGTTGCATTCGCTACACAGTATCATCCATTATCAGTTCATCGCTGCTGAAGTGGAACGGGCGTACATTAACAATATTAACGATTTTAGCTTGTCAGCTTTAGCTTGTTATAACGACGTTATAAGCAGGGATCGTAGTGTGAGCAAAATCGCAATTTCATAATATTATAGATGTACTTGTTGTTTCAAATTCAAATTCAAAATGAAAACTTTATTCTGCAGGTATGTTGCAAGAGCTCTTTTACATGTCAGATTAAGTTAAATGTAAAAAAAAAATACAATTTACAATAATAATATCATTGTAGTAATGCAACAGAAAAGGGGTTTTACCTTACAAACGGTCCGGTAGTTTTGAATTTTTGATATGTTGTCTAGGATGGTTAGTGAGTGTTTAAAATGCAAAATGCGCAATTCCCCCTCCTCCGCACCCGCCGGCATATTGAAAAAACCGGCAATTTCTGCATATTTTTGCTTATACCTTCGTTTAGGAGCATTTTAGCTAGAAAAGCTCTCTAGCCTCTTTTTTATCAAACAATAATTATCGAATATATGTATATTGTTTGATAAACATAAAGAGGACTTTAACCTTTAATAGAAGTGTGTTTCGGTCGAAATTCACTTTTTATTTATTACGACAAATAAAAAAACAGTTTTATAGCTTTTTACTCTTATGCCTCCGGAAAGACAATCTCCTTTATTTAATGGAGATGTAGAGTCTCCGTGGTTAAAGAATTCGGAGATGTAAAGGTCTCGACAGTCTCGAAATGTCAAAGACAAAAAAATCTAAGCAAGTCAGAGAAGAGACTATTAAGCTAACAGTCATTATAACTAGACTAGAGGTACTAATAAGTATGTAATAACGAGTATGTATTCAGGATGTCAACATACCTGTTTGTTTAATTTAGTGAGATTTAGTCAAATATTAGCTATCGGCGAATATCAAATACCTACGAATTCATAATGAAACAAATTACTAGAGAACCAGGTCGCTCTGTGCTCTTTGATAGAGTTTCAGTATAGATTCATATTTCATATTCATATAGTACTTACGTGATTATGAATTCCTAGCAGTTTAACTAAAATCGAACCAAATTACGTCAAACTATAATTATGTTAAGGAAACTATAATACAATTTGAAATGACGTTTGACGACCAGTGACGACCCTAGCACTAACTTATTCAGTATTCTTTGTTCGATTTTCTAATTACATTTTACACGAGTGCAGATTCTTACGAGTATAAAGGGCGTGTTTGTTTTACGTATGTATGGACATCACATTCTCTCCCTTAAGATTACTTTCCAAGGTATAACTGCCATCCGAAATAATTCTTACTACCTATACGAATTACAAAGCGAATGAAAATGTTGCTTATACTTATAATCTTGTAATTGTATTTTTTTAATAATTTTAGTAGTTCTGCCTTTTGTGTTATACATACAATACATACAAGCATATTAAATAATATCTGAAAAGGCATTTAATGGCTTAACATTTTCGTGGGGCAAATGTGCATAAGGCACTTTTTATTTTTACTCACATGATTACAAACTTAATAAACTTAAAACTAATTAGGTATAGCAGGCTAATGAAATGAAGGTAAATAAAAATGAATGCGATAGACCCGTTACACGTATAATTAGTTTCAATACATACTTGATGACACAGTACACAGATTCAATAGTTGGTACATATTGTTAATAAGCAATATCGTATAATCGTTCCAGCCAAACAAATTAATAGGCACGTATCGACCGGCAAACAATACCTCCACCATGAACAATAATTACAGCTCGCAAGCGCCTCGAATATCCTTTGTACGGCAGTGTATAGACCGTACCACACGGCACGTAGGTTCACATTGGGCTGGAGCTAGAAACATTAATTGAAACAAGATATTTTCTACATAAAATCAATTTGGCGATGTGCTGAAATTGATATTGATGTAATGAACAGTAATTATATTGTTATAGACGCATTCACTGATCAACAGAATGGAAAGTTAATGAAATAACATGTTAATTAACGTCGTAGGCACGAGTGATTTTTAGGCTTCGTTTGCCAACGAGTGCGCACGTTATAAATTGTAAACATATATTGTCCATTCGAACAGGTCTCAATCCCTCAACATATAAAAGGTATTTACCTACTTAAGTTTTTACCTGCCGTTCACTTATGTACTTGTTATTTGTTTTTGGTTGAGATTTCGTCAAATATTAGGCGAATATCAAATAGGTACCTTCTATTTAATTAATATTGAAACACAAATTACTACCGAACCAAGTCGCTCTGTACTCTCAAAAATAATTTATATGTCATATAGTATTTCAGCGATTACGAACTCCTGCTGAGTTTACCTAAAATCTAACCAAATCACACCAAACTATAAATATTTTATGGGAACTATAATTACGTTTCGAGAAACTTTTATAATATTAGCAGTGCAGGTATATTATTCCAGATATTATTTGCTTGGTTCTATTGCACATTGGCCTTGCCACTATTAACGTACGATTTGTATCTTCATTGAATAAAACTTACTTAATATAATAAACAACTAGAATCAATTTATCTGATGCGAGATAATAACCAACGGCACCGATTGTGTTTAACAAACCCACTGTCAATAATCCTATAATCGATAACCGCTAAATATTTACATAATTCGTTTGCTTACATAACGGAATCAAACACGATTTAACCTATTAAGTTGGCAAACATGTGATGGTGTTGTGTTATAGCTGAAAGGCGAATCCAACTAATTAATATTAATGTCCCATTTACTTTGACAGTACGAATTTTAGTGGCAATTCCCTGGGTGTTATTAGAGATGTAGTTATACCTACTAAGTACATATTTGAATATCGATAAGAACATGACCGAATATACTGAAATATGTTGACTTTTTATGTTTTATATTTCACAATCGTGCTGCTTGTGTAAAAGTGCCTGCCTTGTTTAATACTTTAATTACAAAATACTGATGATGATGATGATGATGATGATGATGATGATGATGATGATGAGATTATAGTAATTTTGACGTCACTTAACGATGTTGGCGTCAGTGGCACAATTTTCTGATGTCGATGTCGTAATATGACGGCTGGGGCGATCAAAAGTTTAACAATCTTTCATTCCCTTTTCCACGCCACATCTTAATCTTATGCGTTGTCTCTCTACTTATCGATATAGATTCAATAACTCAAGTCTCAGCTCTAGCCACAAGCCGCAACACTTATCAGATAAAGTTTGACGGTGTCGTAAGTTACGTCTCGGTCCTAGCAGCTCTTGGATATACTGCTTATTACCAGGCATACTAACGAACATGCCACAAGGTAATAGCTGCTGGAGATGTTGAATTTATTTTATGATAGACATAGTTTCTATTAGGCACGGATAAATCATGTAAAATATACGAATAGAGGCACACGATCTAAAAATATACGAAAACAGAAACCTAATTGAGAATATAGTACGGATCTGTGGTCGTATACATATTTTGTGGCAAACATTTTGGACTATGTAGTTTTAAGACTTATATATTATTGATAGGTATATATCGATAAGTCTATCACACATCACACCTCTAGTAAGAGCTTTAGTCACAACACGTATCGGATGAAGATTGACGGTGCCGTAAAGTTTACGTCGACATTACATGGCCTCTCGGGTATACTGCTTATTACCGGCACACTCTAACCGCAGAATTAAACACTACGTATCGATAGTTTACCTGTTAGTAACAGCTCTAGTCACCATCATGGAAAACAAAACAAACGGTCAAAGCTATTTATATAAGCCAGAATAATCAATGTGGATTTTATTAAGCAGCGATAAACAAATCTAAGACATAAGTAGAGATAAAGCACTCATGAAGATAGAACAGAACTTACATAGAACCTTTACAAATGGCGTTGTCTACGAAAATGTCACACACAAATAACCGCAAACTTCTCAGCGTGCTAACCAGAGTCTCCACCACCACACACCACCGCACCATAAGGTCGTATGTGTCTACAACAAACAACGTTTTAACACCCTTTCGGTACTATTTTGGCAGGTATTATTTGACACGTGAGTACGTGACCAAGCCGGCTGCTCGGTTATCTGAAGATATCAGATATCCCGAGATATTTCGTGCGTCGCTTGTCGTAATAACGTAATGGAGAAGCTCGTCTTAGTGGTAATGGAGGCACGGAGTCGTACGTCGAAGAGATATTGTTACTATATGCAAGATTTACAGTATATTTCATGACGGCAGTGTGAAATTACGAGTATGCAGACAATAATTTATGTATTAGGTACATAACGTGTTGGGTCGCATACCTCATATATCCAGGCGACATTGTTTATACTCGTATACAAGGAACGTATATTAGTGTTTTAGAATAAACCTATATATTTCACGAGCAACTTGTAGTAGTCAATGGAAGTATGGCTGTTAAGAATATATTTTATATTATATATAATATATATATACGAGTATGTACTTGTACAATTAGCTTTGGTGAATTTGACATTTCACAAACAGAATTTGACAAACAGGTTGAGAAACAGGTGCAACGGGACCAAAGTCTAAAAGTTCAGTATCGTGTGAAGTAAAAAGTAAATCCTTTTATAAGAAGAGATAAAAAAATAATTCGAATACTTAAAATAGAGAATACACTACGATGCTATAAATTAAATGCGAAATGTACAAAAAATATTTTCAATGTGACATGGTTCGTTAATTAAAGCAAATTTTATTTCACCTAGGTAATATTTTGATGGGCATGTTTGCAAAATATTTCGTTGATATTGTAATTCGCGTCATGTTGTACACAATTCGGCGGACCACGGCCCAATTAAACATGCGACTGACGTGTAATTTGGCGACACAAAAGCTGCGAATTTTGGTATCATCGAAATACATTTTCCACTGGTTAATAGACATTTACTTTAAAAAAAACGAATAACACTTGCGCACCGAGGGTTCCGTACAAATACTTATTCCATATTAACTGATAGGCGGGTTGAATTTACCCTTGGTATATATAGCGCCGGATACAAATAAGGTGCAAAGTCACCGCAACCGGGTTCTCCAAATATGATTTTTGAAAAGGACTATATTTTACTTTAATATTTATTTTATTCTGTTTAATATTTGTTGTTGTAGCGGTAAGTTATTTCGCATACACATTTTCAGATAGCATGTTATCTGTTCCACCAGTATATATTGAGTTTTAATTCGATGTACTTAGCTTCGTTTCCAAAATAAAGTTTAATTAACGATAATTCTTAAAACTGGTAAAAAAGAAGGCGACAAAGTCGAAATATTTGATACGTGTCATATCACGTTCCCATCAACCTGTATTCCGAAATCACGTTATCAAATAAACAGCAAAATCATCCTGACATCAGGAAAGCGTATCCTTACACGTCCATCGCAAGGATTTATTATGCCGTAGACTTGGGGATGAATAGGCGTGTCGAAATCTTGCTATCCGTAATTTATCAAAACTTTCCAAATACCTACTCGTACACAGAGTAAAATAACTTCTTTTCCTAACAAATGATAATATGAATTGTTGTAGATTGTTTTATACTAATCGGAATTCCATCATAATTTCTACAGAAGATTTCCACTACAGAACACTAATTTATTGTTATTACAAGCAAACTCAAGCTTAACAAACAACAAGTAAGTACCTACATATTGATAACCCGAATCTAAAATGTAATACACCCCCGACATAAGTAGCTTAATACTATTGCTTTTGTTTCCACCAAACAATGCTGAGCTACAATCTCGACAAGACTCAATTAAAAAATGACTCTCAAATCGGTTCATCCGTTAGGACGCTACGTTGCCAGACACACACTTTATACTTATAAGACGATTGCCTCTTTTTGGTGGTTATAAATAAAAACATTTTATTTAATAATTACGCCTTCTCGTAAACTCTATTAAGAAATATTTACTTCCACGTGGGGTGTTTACTGTGGGCAATAATTGAGCATCGCTCAGCACTCACGGCTCGGTTGAATAGAAAGCCGCGGGTATTGGGATTTTTTTGTATATTCATCCAATTCCGATCGCTTTTTTTAAGCGTTTTGAATGATATTGGGCTCCGAACCGAGTGCTGTAACTTCATAGTAATTGATGACACAACACTTCTTTTTGAACACCCTACGAAGAATTACGGGTGGTATAAGGTGTTCAACGTCCGTATTTGCCAGTGGCGTGGTGTTCATTGAACCGGATTTATACCGGCTTGGTCATATCAAAGTAATTGCTGCTTTATAAAGCAATTGATACGTCATGATACTATTTTTATAGAAAATAATCTGCTTCAGCTTTAACAAGAATATTTTTCACCTTACATCATCCACTCGATTTCAAAAGATTATCAATAAATTCAGTAATGCCTCAAATCAATGACTGCTATTAATTTTTATTTTGGGAAATATAACCTGTCTTCTATTGGGGCATTAGGCGTTAACATTTTTTAGGGTTCCGTACCCAAAGGGTAAAAACGGGACCCTATTACTGAGACTTCGCTGTCCGTCCGTCCGTCCGTCTGTCACCAGGCTGTATCTCAAGAACGTTGATAGCTAGACAGTTGAAATTTTTACAGATGATGTATTTCTTTTGTCGCTATAACAACAAATACTAAAAATAAAATAAAATAAATATTTAAGGAGGGCTCCCATACATCAAAGGGATTGGTTGCGTTAACTTTGCACCTCATTTGTATAGAGCGCTATACATACCAGGTGCAAATTTAACTTAAACAACTAAAGGATGGAAAGTGTTTGTACGGAACCCTCGTTGCGCGAGTCCGACTCGCACTTGACCGGTTTTATTTTTGTATAATTTGTAAAAAAAGTCCTTTAATATCAAAACCCAGCTGGACCCAAACAAATCTCCATCATGAACATAAGCGTAAATACATTAAAATTCTAAATTGCATTAAATTAAAAGCAGCATTTTTTCAGCCAGGCCCGCAATGAAAATAAACAATAACAAAACACACCGTTTGTATTTGAATCACGTCCAAGCGCGTTTCGTGCGATTCGTCCTCATTACCAAGTTGCTGTACAAAAAAGAGACACAAACCTTCGGTAGCGATGGAGACTTACGTTGTTTTAGATTTGTGCAGATTACCGCGTCCAGGGCGCGCCATAGATCCTGAATACTAAGCAAACAACGAACGAATTCGCATAAGTAATTTCGATCGGCTCATCTAACATTCCAATTGAATCACAGCTCTTGTGTAGTCTTTTTCATGCTGGGGTTTTCCGCGGCGGCGTGCGGAATCCTAATTTCAGGTTAGACGTTTACTTTGTTACTTCCACATAATACTATTAGATAATTTTATAATAAATTTATGCGCAACGAGTGTGACAAAAATACTTAATTATCTTTTACTGTCGCAGCCCAAAAAAAAAGTTAGCGTTGGTGTTGTTCTACTTGTTCTGTCAAATAGGTTACACCCTTTGATATTGTCTGCGCCGAAAATAATCATTCAAAATCAGCCATTTATTATTTGTCTTCTCTTGGGACTTTAAAATTAGTTTTTTACTTATTTTTACAACAACAAACATTAAAAAAAGAAACACTCATTTCTTTTGCGAGACACCACAGAAAAAAGTGTGAAAACACCGATTTAGAGCGGTAAGAACTGCGTATACGCGCTAAGAATCATTCTACAGTTGTAAAACATTATTGTACAGCGGTGGAGAGGTAAACTTTTGTGAAGCAACTTCAGTTAAACGCTTAGAGCCTGCCCTCAGAGGGTCAACCCTCGCCTCAAAAGGCTCGGACACAAAGGCTGTCAGTTGACCCTACATTTACATGCATTACCATCGCGAGTGCCTACTGACGTACATGCCGACTAATGCCAACTTTAGTAAGAGCTGGAAAGTGCCCGCAACTTCGTTCAGGGAGGAAGGAAAGTCATAAACAATTTTCGTTTTTATCAGTATTAAATGTATGAAAAATAAATAAAAATCAGTACGTGGAAAAAGTATTCTACAATATGTATAATCTGTGGTTGACCGGCCACATAACCTTATATGAAAAATTGGGCAAGTGCGAGTCCGACTCGCGCATGAAGGGTTCCGTACCATAATATATAACAAGTTTGTTGTATGGGAGCCCCCCTTAAATATTGATTTTATTTTATTTTTAGTATTTGTTGTTATAGCGACAATAGAAATACATCATCTGTGAAAATTTTAACTGTCTAGCTATCACCGTTCTTGAGATACAGCCTGGTGACAGACGGACAGACGGACGGACGGACGGACGGACAGCGAAGTCTCAGTAATAGGGTCCCGTTTTTACCCTTTGGGTAAGGAACCCTAAAAATGGTCGAAATCTGTGTCACTTAATGTTTCACTCGTATTTTTGGCGGACCCCTCAAACTTGCTCATACGTTTCCTAGAGGGTAATATGAACAAATGAAGATATATTTTTACCAAGAGTTTCCGATAGTTTCGCCGACTCGATGATTATATATTTTTCTCAAAAATTGCATGTAATGTTGCCTTACCATCGCTAGATAGACTACAGTAAGTGGAACATACCGAAGACTTTTTAGAAGTGTCCAGTAAACAGCGAGATTTCAAATTTGGAATCAATATTTGTCCAGTAAGTAAGTATGTAATTCCTATTACGTATCAAGATATTTGAATATCGAAACACGATTTACATCGTCACCGACCTATAAAAAACTAAGGATGTGAAGGCGATGAGGTCGTATATAAATGTAAAAAGGATGCATTCCACAAATTGTTTTAATTATAAGTACAGTGCGACAGCAAATTGTAGAAATTAAAAAGTGGCGTCCCTTTTTCATAGATTAAATAGAAAGAGACGACATTGCAGTATACACTTGCAATTTACACTAAGAGCAAATGTAAAATAAAAAGAGGTTAGCACTATTGGCAGTATAAACGTAACTCAAGATGCATATTAAAAAAAAAAAGTAGCAACAAGGTTTAGTGCGGAAGTTTGTATGCAGCGTTTAGTTCATAATTGTGCTGTGTAAAATGACAATGATATTTCGGAATTCCTTCCTTTTTTGTGTCGCTTAGGAAAAACCTCGGAGTTAAAATTGAAGGTAAGCTTTATGATATGAAAATTAGTTAGAAAATACAACAATGTATAACAATAATTAAATTTTATCTTTAGATTTGTAAGACAGTGCAAATAATTAATTTAAATTAAAAGACAAAAATTTCAAATGAAAAGACAAAAATTTCAAATTTGTTTGTGTGATCTATTCACAGACAACAATAATTCAGCAAAAATGAGTTCAGACCCAGAAGAGTATGGCATGGCTGTTTCATAGGTTACCGTAAATATAAACCGTAATGCGCCTCACGGTCCGTTGGACTTATTTACGGTACTATGAAACGGCCAAGCCATACTTTTGAAACCAAGGTGAAGGGTTAGTAAAGTCAGGGCTTAGGGGCTTGGCTTTTCCTGGGATCTGATAACTTTTTACAGCGAAAGCGTTATGAGCATGTGAGTCTTGGCCGCCAATTTTACATGAAATGTTTTGGTGGGATCTCATTTCTTTTTGTAAGGTGCCCTAGTTTTTTTTTTGGGCTGTAGGTGGGTTTGAAAATGAGACGAAATGGTTCGAGAAAAGGTAGGTAGAGCCCCGCCTCTTTTTTGTTCGTCTTGGCGGGGGCACTACCGTGCCCCCAGATTTAAAATGCGAAGTCACGGTGTAGATACAGAAGTAGTAATAATTGTGTATTTAAGAAATACTTACGTTTAGCCCCATATATAATATACACTTTTATTCCCTATTATGGGAACCCCATCCCCATACAAACTTCCATCCCCTTATTTAAAGGGTGGGAGGGTGATTTTCTAAAAATCCCAGAATATTATGTGTTTTATTTATAACAAGGAGTCCCTATATCAATTTTCAGACCTCTAGTATCAAAATTTGCAGAAGTCTCATACAAACTTCCATCCCCTAGGTTAAGGGGTTGGGTGGTAAAGTTCCAAGTTTAAGAATTATTTTGTTGTTTGTGTACTAATACTAGCTTCCATACCAAATTTCAGCTTTCTAGGTCATCCGGAAGTACCCCAGAGGTTTTGATACGTCAGTGTATAAGTGAGTGGCAAAATCGGCGTATTTTAGGTACCAATAAAACGTAAAGTATAAAAGCTAGATCAGTGAAATTTAGTACATTTCGTATGTTCCCTAACTGCATCTTAACCTGTGAATTTGGGCGCTCTGGTGTTAACTGGGACGAAACTATGAGGGTTTGAAAATGAGACGAAACGGTTCGAGAAAAGGTAGGTAGTGCCCCACCTCTTTTTTGTTCGTCTTGGCGGGGGCACTACCGTGCCCCCAGATT
Source organism: Apotomis capreana (assembly GCA_947623375.1). Taxonomy (NCBI): domain Eukaryota; kingdom Metazoa; phylum Arthropoda; class Insecta; order Lepidoptera; family Tortricidae; genus Apotomis; species Apotomis capreana. The sequence goes on from OX392511.1 coordinate 2,226,645, forward strand.
ACCACAGATTATATACAAGTTACTACGTAACAGATACCCCACTTGTTTGGACGGCAGGCGTTGCCATCGCTATCGATGCCCCCTCCCGCGGGTGACGCAACGTCATTGGAATGTGCGCTAGGGTTGCCTCCGTTATGTAAACGCTAGCTTTTTCTCGTGCCTTCGCTCGTTTGGTCAACCAGTCTAGTCAGCAGAGGCGTGGCGTCCAGACAACCCGATTCCCACTGGGTTGCCCACTTCAGGACGATTAAACACCATTCTCTACACGGTTTGAACAGGGTCTTTTTCTTTAAAAAGACCCTGTTCAAACCGTTTGGTTACCTTTGCATCCGACCGTTCCCTCTTTCCGCTTCTCTGCTTTCCGTTCTCCGCACGCCGCTCTCCGCTCTCCGCACGCTGCACTACATTCTCCACACGCCACTCTCCGCACGCCGCTCTCCGTTTTCCGCACGCCGCTCTCCGCGCGCCGCTCTCCGCGCGCCGCTCTCCGCTCTCCGCACGCTCCACTACGCTCTCCGCACACCGCTCTCCGCTCTCCGCACGCCGCACTCCGCTCTCCACACGCCGCTCTCCGCTTTCCGCACGCCACTCTCCGCTCTCCGCACGCCTTTCTCCGCTCTCCGATCGCCGCTTTCCGCTCTTCCCTCTCCGCTCTTCCCTCTTGTTACAGTAATACAAGATGGTTTTTATAGTGCGGTACTCTAAGATGTTCTAGGCAGGGACTTAGACTTACAAAAAGTCTTATCTTATTTTTCCTAATATTAATCGAGAGAAAGTTAATCGAATTAATTAATCGATTAAAAATTTAATCGCTAAAATTTAATCGACAATTAGGTAACTTAATCTTTCGAGATTAAATCAATCGGAACTCGTACGATTAGATTAACTAATCGTCAATTTTAATCGTTAATCGAGCTTAAAAAAGTTAATATCGGAACTCGTACGATTAGATTAACTAATCGTCAATTTTAATCGTTAATCGAGATTAAGAAAGTTAGTCTTAATCGTTAATCGATTAACTTTTGCCCATCTCTGCTGGGAGCGCGGAAATCATGTTTTTTCGGTTTAATTATTAAAATAATACAGATTTTGAAAATGTAAGACGTATACATTATAGTTAACATCTCGTTATGTTATTATTAAAAAAACTGATAACTTTCCCTGCAGTATTTATGACATACTCTAAGGGTTTATGTTGCTTTTTTGAGGTAACTTTAAAAAAAACTATCGAGGAAACTACAAGTAATCGTGTTTCTAAAACATAACGAATAATAGAGTGAATCTTTAAATATTTTACTTATTGATTGTATAACTAAACATTCAGTAATAACAACACAGCATGGAATCAAACCAACACAATTAATTCGAAAAAAAGCTAGGCGCCCCCATAAAGATTTTTAGAGAAATACCCAGACTTTAATAGTTACGCGTCAATAGTGCCCCAGTAAACGTTAAGTCTTAAACAAAATCTTTTATTCCGGAGGGTCTAATGTGTTCTGGAACAAATGAAATCATTTTCAATCGTCTTTGTTGCCACAAAAACAATATGCCCGACTTTTATTTTTCGACATCGTACAGCACAGGTTGCGCGGGAAACGTTAACTGTACGCCGTCCGCTCGCCGCGAGGCGTGGCAGCCCACTGGGCCCACTGGCATTTTGTCGCGCCGGGTTGCCACTTAGAGATTGGAATGTTTCGCGCGGCCGAAACGCGTGGGGTTAGCCTGCTATTACTGGATGTGATATGATGTTAATATGCTCATGTCATGTTTGTTTGTACACAGATAGATGCCAATTCAATCAAAATAAATTTAAGTCGGACGATTGTAGAGTTTTAAAAATAAGTTTGAAACTCGTTCAGTCCTAAACAGTAAACGAACTTTTATCCACAGCCGAGACAGAATGCCATATTTTCTAAAAATCTATTTATACGTTCCCAGCATTTTCAATTCTGGCAGAGCGCTGCCCAGCGGCCTCCCGCGGTTATTGTTATTACGGTGTCTAGACAAAACAAACAAGTAATCCTTCGCCCCGTGCATTATAAAAAAAAACTTTTAATTGACGCTGAGTTCCAAACCCGTGCGTTCCACACGTAAATATTTGCTGTGGTCTGGCGGACATGTTTAAAAAGTAAAAACCGGCCAAGTGCGAGTCGGACTCGCGCACCGAGGGTTCCGTACAAACACTTTCCATCCCTAAGTGTTTAAGTTAAGTTTGCACCTGGTATGTATAGCGCCCCATATAAATTAGGTGCAAAGTTAGGTATTTGGTATTAACAAAAAAACTACCTGCTAGATCTCGTTCAAAACAATTTTCGTTGGTAGTTTTTATAGTAATGTACATCATATGTTTTTTTTAGATTTTTCATTTTCTTATTTTAGAAGTTAGAGGGGGGGGGACCAACTTTTTTCCACTTTGGAAGCGTCTGTCACGCAAACTATTCGGTTTAGAAAAAAAATGTTTTAGAAACCTCGATATCATTTTTGAAGACCTATCCATAGATACCCCACACGTATGTGTTTGATGAAAAAAATTTTTTTGAGTTTCAGTTCTAAGTATGGGGAGCCCCCAATATTTATTATTATTTTTTTATTTTTGAATCAAAATCTTAATGCGGTTCACAGAATACATCTACCTACCAAGTTTCAAGAGAGCTCTTATAGTTTCGGAAAAAAATGGCTGTGACATACGGACGGACAGACGGACAGACGGACAGACAGACAGACATGACGAATCTATAAGGGTTCCGTTTTTTGCCATTTGGCTACGGAACCCTAAAAAGGTTGCGTTCCAATTCCAAACATGATTTTCGTAAATCTTTTGGCCGTATTTTCGTAATTTTTTTAATCCAGTCAACGCGTGGCGCGCGTATCTTAATTATATTAATTAAGTTTAAAATTCGTAATTAATTTTGTTTGATGTGATGTTATTGCGCGCAAAAATTAATTTGGAAGTGTCAGGGACATGATATTTCAATTAACGACGTAAATTTGAGTTAGCCTTGCAGCAACCAAGCGAATTCTCATTAAGGCTCTTATTATACAAGTTCCGTTGTTAATTGTTGTCATTGCGGGAATAGGAATATGAAACGTTATTTTGATTTATTTACGAGTCTATTCGCTAGCTGCTGAATGTTTGAAAATCGAGCGTGGGGCACAAAAGATACCTTCGTTTCGTATCTATTCTAAACTTAAAAGTTTGAAAGTAATTTCAACAAAATTTTTGAGTTCTCAACTACGCAAAGGTTGTCTGAAAGAGATCGCTATTTAGCTATGTTTTTTATCCCTAATTTTTATTAGTTGCGTTAAATTTCTCCTGTATCTTTTGTGTGGTGTGCAATAAAGAGTACCTACTTACTTGTATCGTAATGTAAAGGCAAAATTTATTAAAATTCCAAATGTGTTTAAACTAAAGCGTGTCAGGCTTTTCCCACTGTCAAGTAAATAGGTCCGCCATCCGTCCGGGTTTCCCCGGATTTATCCTAGCTTGGAGGCCGTCCGGGTGCCGGGTTTTCAAAGTGTCCCGACACTTTTTATGTGAATGAAAAATAAAGCCATTGTTTTTTTAATAATAATATTTTCGAGCACGTCCGAGGAAAAAAATCGATTTACGACGAATGTCCGGGTTTTTTTAAGTTTTTGTTCGGGTTCGGCGAATTTCGAGATGGCAGCCCTACGTGTGAACATGAGTCCTAATCTGACTGAGAACCTGATCTAACTACGCAGCACCTCAGGATTAGTTCGGCGCCAGCACGTGTTTGCCAGCCTAATCTAACAACACATCACGGAGTGCTAGCTGTTTCACTAATTGGAGTTTGTGCTTGCTAAACTTTGCGACAGTTTTGTATTAGCCTGAACTTCTAATTGGACTAAAAACAATTCAATGGAATAGGTATAATTAAAAACTTTGTTCAGAGCATATAATTACGGTTTTCAATAACTGAGTAGGTAGTGATGATTATAACCGTTAATTTGGAGAACTTGGAACACCTCGGGATAATTTGAAACACGTTATTATAACAAAGCGTGACTTAATCGCATTGAAACAGAGTTTATTTAATTACCTTGACGTTTCGATCGTGACGTTACGTTCATGGTCTCGAAGGGACAATTGAAGGAAATAAACACTTTTTGAATGCGATAAAGTCCAGTTTTGTAATCAGGTGTGAAAATCATGTACGTTCAATTTAATTTCAAACAAAGCGAAATTATGTCTAATTCAATTATAAGATTGCTCTAGCTTTTTTTTTTTTTTTTTTCCATGGTTGCTTGCGGGTCCAAAGGACCCTTTGCACTGCTGGTGCCAGACGTGCTACTCCGCTTGGAGAAGCACCGGAGGGTTTTTGCTCTAGCTAGACGTCACTGTGCCTTTTATAATGGGTTTTTGGATGTACGAATGATTTGACTCCTACTGTCGACTTAGTGTCAAATCATTCGTGCACCCAAAACCCCGGGGTATGTTTATAAAAGGCACAGTGACGTCTAGCTAGAGCAATCTTATAATTTAATTAGACATAATTGAACTATAAAGCTCAGGGCAAAAACGTTTGTCTAAATATTTTACGACTTTTTTGATTTTTGACGGTATTTGAATTTGATCTTGCATTTTTTTTTCTTTGCGTCAGACGTTTTAAAGGCAATCGACTAGTAGTTTACGAAAACTCGCTGAATCAGGAGAAGTGTGTAATTTTGTTTAGATAATGGAATAACTTCCAAACGTATGCCTCATTTCTTAAGCAAATTTAATTTACTACTATCATTAACAGTTTTATGAGGTGTCAAAATACTTAATTAACCATTTGAAAGACATCGCAAAGAGAATCGAAAGTGCCTGATAGCAGTTAACAGGTAGATTTTAATTAACAGATTCCAAAGAAGTAATTAACAGGCGGCATGGCTTAATATAATCTCGACCTATGTGAGATAAAGATAATGCAGTTAATAAATAAGGAATGTTAATGTTTTTCATTGTTACTTTACAATTAAATACGAAACACCAGACACATAAAAAAGCCAGGCAGAAAAAGCAGATGTGTCCATCATAAATTATTTTATTTCACTGACGTCTTTTCATTTAAAGGCGTTTCTTGTTCGGTACAGGCATATACTCAAATGATCCGTTTTATGCAAATTGCCTAAACCCCTGCTTTTTCACGAGAGATCTTCTCACCCTTGCTATAACGCCAACCATGACATTAACAAGTTATTCTAGACAAATTTCCCACCACTCAGCGCACGTGATAAATGTTAAAACGCGCAAAGACAAATTAAATACGTCTACACGGTGTCGCTATAATTGTAGAGGGAAGTTTAACACAGTTGATTATGAGCGCGCGCCCGACCGCGAGGCTGCTTGGTGTTTGCTCAGACAACACAAGGCAAATTGCTGGAACACTCGCGGCTCACACCGTTTGCACGCCCAACCAAAACTACATTACTGTGTGTTTATCTGTACACGACACGGCTGTTTTTTCATACACAATCTCAATTCACTGTCTGGGAAAGAATTGCGCGCTAAAAAGTTCGAAATTTACTGCCGTTTTAATTTTAAACTCATTTTCCGGGACCATTAGTTTTCCTTGACTTCGACTTGCGCTTTTAAGCCCAAAAATTGCTATAATTTATTATGAATTTACCTCAGTAATTCCTGTTAACGACACGCCCGCAGGCGCCGGCGGTAGGTGCTAAGCCAACGGTCTGTGCTTCATAAACAATCGTCTTAATTGGCGAAGTTGTGCGCCGCGGGCTCACTCGCTCCGCCATATTGTAAGTGTTAACTGCACAAACAATAAAGATCGTTATAACACACCCTCGGGCGTGTGCCAGCCCTGTTACCTGGCGTCGCGTTCGCAATTGAAATAACTCCCCTTATTGGTGCGCTCGCGATATCAACCGCCAATGGTAACGCTGTGATAATTAAAGCCCCCCAGGGTTGTCTCCGCGCTATTGTCATATATTTTCCACAATTTAAATTACCGGCGTACTAACGACGTCCGCCGCAGACGTGTCCGGGCACAAAGGTATCTCGAGTGGCAATAAAAAGCGCCTCGAGATCCGAAAGAAAAGGCACGTTTGTTCGCGTCCTCTTGAAGCGATATAAATTATAAATAATTACCATTTCGGCGCAAACTCTGAGAGGCGATGTAATGGCGCAGCGAGTGAGCACCCTTGTAATGCCTCTCCAGCCGGAAAATTGCGTAACTGCCGTGTTTCAAACATTCCGTTATCATATTCGCTTTTGCATTCTCCTCTTGCCTTTGCTTTGAGGTGCCTGTTCTTTATGGCATTCCGGGCCGTTTTAAAGGAATTCGAAGTCATTTTGCTGTAGCCAATTGTGATTCAACGGTGAAGCGAGTCGGAGTGTCGACACGTCTTGCAAAGCGATACGTGGACAATAGGCGCTTGTCTAACAAGTTGCCGTCCGCCGTGTCCCTGTCCCGCTTGTCTCGCTTGTCCCGCTTGTCCCGCTTGTCTCGACTGTCTCGCCGCCGCGCCGTGTCGCAACACCGGACAGCATGATAGCCGCCCGACGCAAACCGCGCTCCCGTCACTCACAATAAGATACAACTCGGTATATACTGACTATACCGCGGACAGCGTGTCTATGAGACACGTCAAACGTGGCAAGGTCTGCAATAATGAAGCACTTTTTTAAATATAGGCGAATACTATAAACTTCAAAACTTTAAAGCATTCGCATTTAAAGTTTAAAGGGAGACTTGGAGTAAGCAATTCGCTGGCTTAAAATAAATTGTATTTTTATGAAATGTGTGGCAAACGAGCAGACGCGCCTGGTTGCCCATTATAATTTGAAGAAAACATTTTCCTCATTAAAGTGAAGTGAGCCGTTAAACTAGGTCTCGTGCCGTTGTGACGAGATGGCGGGCGGACGCGGCGGCGCCGGACGCTTATCTCGAGCAACAGTTGTCGGTGGCCGCCATTCACTGCTTTTCCATGTTTACAATATAGCGTAACTTCCATTTATTCACAGAAATTCCTGTTTTATATCATTAAGCTGTTTATCGTTTTTGCGATATATTTTTTCTTCTCGTAGCTTCGCTTTCGTGAAGTTTTCCAAAATGTTATCCGTATTCTTAGCATCATGAGATGGGAGAAGACTGCCACAGTCCAATAACTGTTTACCCCGTTAGACATTATACCTGTTATTCTTAGCCCACCTTACCTTATGCGTGAATACTTATGTTATTTATTTACTTCTACATCAGTCAGTCAAATAGTATTAAAATAAGTCACGATTGATAAATTGGTTGGGCAAACTAATTAAAATATCGCCAAAATTTAAATCCCAATATCAATTTATTCAGCGTTACAGTTTTCAGTTATCTAATCCTTATTGGATCCTGAAAATTAAGCAGAGTTTAGGATTTAGGAATAATAAGATTAGACAAGGTTGTACGTGTATAGATATAGCTCAGACAGTCGCCAAACTTGCATGGCGGCAGTGGGAGGGTCACATTTCTCGTAGAACCGATGGTTGTTGGGGCAGAAAGGTTCTTGAGTGGCGACCGCGGACCGGAGGACGCAGAATGGGAGGCCTCCAACAAGGTAGAATGACGACCTGATCGCGGGCAGAAATTGTATGAGGGCGGTGCAAACCCATCGTTGTAGAGAACTTTGGGGGAGGCCTTTATCCAGCAGTGGACGTCTATTGGCTAATATGATGATGATGATAATAATGAGATGAGACGATTTGTAATAAAAACCAGCGAGGTAACGTGAAAGAGGTGAACGTGGCTTCACACATAGGTACACGGGATAATTTGAGTCAAGGAAGGTCGAATTGACCCCTACAATAATCTAGGTGACTTACAATTCGTCGATAGGTAATTGAAATCTATAAGTCTAAATCACAATACCAATTTATTCAGCGTACCTACAGTTTTAAGTTACGTTAAGCCTTATTAACTCCTGAAATTAAGATAATTTATCGCATTGTAAAACCCAGAGGTTACGCTCGCATTAGGCTTTGCACACATGGGGTAAGTTGGGCCAAGGCAGCTCCTGCGAATTGACTCCTGCGGGTCGGGCACATAAATCAACCCACGATGTGGCAGCAACAGGGTTGCTGATACTTAGGAAAGGCTTACAATTAAGGCTGTTTCCGATGCGGTGCACGGCCGCCGGCCTCTTTAAAGTTCAATGGAAACATATAGGATTTCAGGAAATATATACATGCCTCAATTGAAATAAGTACAGAAAAATTGTGTAATTTATATGGGTAGATTTATGTTTGATAGCTACTAGTGAAATAAAACGGAGAACCGTTTGGGACACCATACGGAGCGGACGCGTTTTCTTAGCCTCTGCCGATCTGTATTGGCATCGTAAAAACCCGGCCAAAACAATAGAGTCACGAGACAAAAACAAGGCTCGACCAGATGTTTGCATGGTCGCCTGTTAAATTTTTACCGCGTGTAAACGAATTTACCGCGTTATATCTTTTCTTCTGTCTTTCTTTCAAATGTTACTTACCAAGTAGATAGCCTAGTGTTTAGGTGCGTCTATATTACTCGGCCTATCTGTGAGTGTTGATCAAGTGTGTGCGATTCCGAGTCTGCAGTGCCCCTCCGCCGTGCCGACCACACCACAGCAGCTTAATTTGGTGAGACCGTTCCATTTTCTAATGTCAATTGCAATAATATTATACTCCTTGTCTACGACCTGGCTATGCCGGCCCGCCACTAAAAAAGCTAGGCGAGCCCAAGGATATGGTTTAAGAGTTTAAGCTAAAACCAGTACGAAGTTTAGATGGACATAGGGCCAAGCACGGCCCGTATAGTAACACTCTTTAACTAACATCAATTATGCACCTTTTCTTGGAAATCAGGCCACACTTAATCAACCTCTACCTGTGGAGCAGCGTAATATAGTACGACCCAGCCATCTCACGGTATTCGGCAGAACAATTATATCTTTAGATACTTTAAGTTGCAAACAAACGGTACCGGCAACAATATCGGGAGTTGTTGTAAAATATATACAATAACTGTCATTTAATACATTTTATTACTAGCAAACATTCAATAAAATATAAGTAATAATTTAAATAAATAATCCAGTTAGTTTAAAATTCAGGCTTTATTTATTGGAATTGATAGTATTAATGTAGTTTTAGGTTTTATTCACTGTAATTTTCATTACCTAAGTACTTTTCCTACCAGAGGGACTTTCCTTTACCTCAGTACTTGTACTACTTTCCCATAAAACTTATATTTCTACCCGTAATTCAATTACTGTGGACAGTTTGTAATTCATCTAGTGAAATAATAAACTACCCTAACCTATCCGTCAGTTTACATTGTCACTGGTAGTTTACAAACGGATGGTAGGTTTTTTTTATCCTTTTATGTTGTACAACCATAATCGAAAGATTCCGGCGTGCTTCTTGCTGATATAACCTTCGGTTTGAAGGTGTAATTAATACCTTGTATTATACTCGTTATTTTGTTTGTTTAAGTAAGACAGCTCTCTGTCAGGGACGAAGAGGTGAACGGCCAGCTAAATAATTATTCGTTTATATTTTAATTTTAGTGTCTTTTTTTATTTTTTTTTGTATATTAAACTATAATTATGCTCGTTACATTATGTAATACCAAAACTATAGTAAAAGTCCTGCCTTAAATCGAATATTAACTAAGTGTAGTGTATGATACACATCTTTAATTTTTGCCGTAGGACTTAAATAGCATAGTATGGGTAACTAAGAAATATATATTAACCGTTCAATGGTAGTAATTTCGATAGATGCTACGTAATGAAGAAATGCAGCAGCTTGCAAGCAATAACTTCCTAGAACAAAGAGGTCCCTTTTTTCATTGCTCCTAAAGGCCAGGTCACTTTGTCCCGAACACGTGCGGACACCGCCAGCTAGCAACAATTAGCCATTGTCGAAAAAAAAGGGACTAGCATAAACATAAGTGCATCGCCGGCTCATCCATAACATTAAACTCGACTGTCTTCATTTGTCACGATGGAATTTTTATCAATTCCCAAGGGAGGCAATTATCTGTACCTATAAGGGCGATAGCGAACCAGTTGAAAATCGTGTTGATACCAATATCGACCATCGATGGAGGTCCGAGTATTGCTCGCTAATCAATTGCCGGACGAGAAAAATAACAGTTAAATCTAATTAGAGATTAATGGCAGTGTTTCAGACTTAATCTCTCCCGGTTACAATGCTCCTCCCTTCGCGGAACAAATTGATAACACATTCGGAACCTGTTTAGAAACGGTTTTCAGGGTGGAGAAAATATGGCTATATTCCGCCGTGAATTGCTCTACGGTAAATATCAATGTGCATATGAATCATCAGCGACCACTACAATATAGGACACCCCGGCCATATACCTACGAACACCACAATGCCAAATCTTCGTGTCTTCTACGACTTCGCGGAGCTCCGTCCACTTCAACAGTCCTAACACTGAAGTATCATAGATTCAACAATTCAGTGCTGACCAAACCACGACCGATGTAATGCACAGCTACCGATTAATTGACGCACAACCTAAAATAAACTAAAAACGCATGCTATCACGCAACCTCACAATAACAGCTATGGTAAAGAGATATCAAAAGGAAGTGAACCGTCATCAAACGGCCATAACCACGATGTCACAAGGTGAAGAAGAATGTGTCTAGTAAGAACCCAATATAGGGCGAATCCAACGAGAACTCATACAGGCATCAAATAAGACCCCGCCATAGAACTTGATTTGGCTCGCGACCGTCTTCCTTCAATTATCACTAAAGAAACTTCAAGATATCACCTACAAAGATGTCACACACGCAATACTATTTGAACCCTAACGTTAATCTGGATTATACCGTTGAAGGAAAGCACAAGCTAATTTTATTCACTAGAGTAATCAGCCAGAACGAAGAAGTAATATTATCGCCAGAACATGGACCCAACACGGCCACTTGTAGTGTGGATGAAAAATCTAAAATAGATAGAAACAGACACGGAATCAAAACCGGAGGACGATCACATACAAATAGCGACGGCTCAGCGACATCAACCTACAACACAAGAACTTATCCGACGTAGTAACCGGAAACTTTGGACGATGAGACGCAGTCCACTATCCTACCCTGTATATATTTACACAACTATCTGTCTATTTCCTTCCTGCCTCGATGCTGGTATTCTTGTCGGATCTCTCCCGTCGGTCCTCATCCTGACTGCAAAATAACCCCGCTCCCCGGTGCCTCGGATAGGAGGGCCAGTTGATCTTACCGGAGCGGCAAAAGACGGAGGGGAACACGAGAGGACCCGGATACGTGCCCTGTCACAGAACCGAAAGCTCCGGCCAGGGAATGTTAAGGTTTCTATACTACCCTGAACGACTTTCGGTATTGTGCCAGTATGCGCTTCTGAGTCATTTCGTTGAGCTTCTTTCTCTTTCCCTCTCTTGCATGCTCAACGCCTCCGCGTCCTTGCAGCAGAACTGCTGGCTGGGTGTAGTCACCGAAACGAAACGAAACGAAACGAAACGATAGCTACTAGTGAAATAAAACAATTCAGCAAAATTACATTCACTCTATTCCTTCTAGAAAAAATAGTCGTAAACAATGGTTCAGCTGTCAATGAAACTTCTACACAGGTATTTAGAAGCATCGAAGTCGCAGGTGTAGCTTCAAACATACCTTCTTTTCACTTGCATATGGCATTTATGCACTAACAGCCCCTCTTGCCTCTCTTCGCGTTATGCATTCCTCGAATTGGAGTTTTCAAATAATATGTATCTGCAAGTAGTTAAATCTGCTGCCGGCTTCACATTTAACTCGTGGTATGGAAGGGACTGAACATGTCGAAAAGTACCCGACCGACGGTCCGTTTTGTATTCGAAATATGTCTATTCTCCAAGTAAGTTAAATTTGACAACCCAAGTCGATCCCTGGTGAATAATGTTGCGTAATATGTTCGGGATACCTACGCATAGTTTCGACCCCCTGTCGTGTTGTTACATGCTCGAAAGTGCGGCCAAAGGGAATCTACCCTTTCCCTTTATTGCCTTTGTATTGTATACTCGCATGTGCTGGTATGAGCTCTTGCATACTCGCGTAAGTTTTGAATATCTGTTGAACTATTTATTGCGTTTGTTTTCGACAAGAAACTCCTGTTTATTCTCTACGTGTGATTTGTCTTTCTACCGGCTTGTTAGAAAATGGCATTCTACTTTATACTGGTCTGTTTCGATTTCAATTGTTCTCACGACATCTGAAGCCTGTGACATCTGTCTCTGCGAGGATTTGTCAATATTTGTCTATTTTCGCGTTATATCATCATCATCATTCATATCAGCCGATCCCAGGCGAAACCCTCCCCTAAAATTCTCCACAACGATCGGTTGCACCACCCTTATCCAATTTCTGCCCGCGATCTAACCAGGTCGTTAGTCCACCTTGACATTGTCGCTTTATATAGTTTCTCCTGTTATTGCATTGTTATATGCAAGTTAGCCATAAGCCTTTAGAGTTCGACGTTCTTTACAATCCATCTCGGTCGGTATTTGATACGGGTCAAATCAAATATGTATACTGCGAAAATTTTGCACTTAGCCACCATTGTTGTCCCGTTTGAGTGTTAAAGTTATGTATCACAGTATCCGACGGATGATATTGACTATTCAGGTTACTAACAAAATAACTTCCTGGCGGTTAACATTACTACTTTTTTTTTTGTATATCCATGTGATGGAAAATTCATTGCATTCTTACGAATATTGCCGGGCCTTGTGATCGCTCTAAATAAAGATGTGAGATGTCAGAGGCACGTGGAAGGTCGTAAAGGTGGTAATATCTTTTATGAGCCATTGTGAGAGATTGCCGATCATTGTCGTATCATCGGCTGAACTCGTAAATCGCACATAAAATTTATAATTCCGCTACGATACTCAAAGCAGCAGATTCATTAAGATGAAAATGGCAATGGTAGGTTCGGTAGTGGAATATTTCGAAGCCAATTCGATTCCTTTCATATTTATACGCAAAACAGTTTTCACTCCCTTTACTTTGATCACAAAAGAGTCGTATTTTAATTTTATACGAGTATTGTCTACACTTAAAGGGAGAATACGAATGTTGAATACCAATTCCGACTCTGTTTAACCCTTTACTGAACAGTTACGAGTACTATTGCAAATAGCTGAAACATAATAGTGATTTTTTACCTTGATATCAGGCGATATGGCTCATCTCTCATCTCATAACTCAACAAAAAAAAAAAGAAAACGTCTCGTTAATAGCTTAAAACACCAACCAGTATCCTGTAGAAGTGTATCGGCGAGTACAGTCAACAGCAAAAGTGACCAAACGATCCAAATGCTCAAAATTATCTGCACTCGAGTCTAGATAAATTATCCTAAATTCAAAATTTAAAAACCCCCAACCTAACCAATCCTAGCTAAGAACGATCGGACTATCCGTTTGGGGCTAATACGATATCACAGACGGACACCGATACACAATATTAAATTTACAACACTCCTTTTTTTGTTAGGGGTTAATACTTGGTTCAATTTTAATGTGTTATTCTACGTGAACAGTGAACACTTTTGCTTCTTGCATTAAAATGTCCATTAGTCAGCCGCTACCGCGGAATATTGACGTGGCAATTGGCATTGAGATGACCACTTGTTGGGCACTAGGTCATCGCAGTGTCAGACAGCGATAATCTCAGCTTATTCAATGCGGATCCACGAAACGGGCGTATTAAGTTACCGTCCGTTCCTGTCCTATGTAATATATAAGTTGGTCGAATAACCTGGTAGATGGCGGTATTACTTTGAGGACAATCCTAATCATAATCATAATCATATATTTATTGCAATATTGTGCCCGCATCGCGGTATCGTTTGTTTCCCGGAAAATGTGTAGAGGCTTTCAAGAAATAAATGTGTTCGTTCGCAACCCAATAGTGTTTTATTATACGCTATTGTAGAGGTACCGAGGACGAGTCGGTGGTGTACGTACACTACTTATTAGCCCGTCTAGCACAACTATGGTTCCCGACTCATGTCGCGCGACAGCGATATTCTCTGACAGTGTTGTACAGAGAGAGATAGATGGTATATCTCGCGTGGGGAAGAGTCGCGTGTCACAGTTGTGCTAGAGGTGCTGGTCGAAGCAACTACGTCCGCGTAACCCTCTTGTAAGTAAGTAAGTAAGTAAGTAATTATTTATTTGTAAAACATAGGTAACATAACACAGGATGGTACAGAAGTACAAATAGTCTCACTATGTTTAGCTATGTTTACCTATATTTGTCTTTATCGTACTTGAGCAAAAAGTTAAAAAAAAGGTTAAAATCCGTCCAAACAGCGGAACAGGGTTAACCATCCTATGGCGTAGTAATCAAGTCTATACGAAACAAAAGAAACGTACATCATGTTGTTAAGTTCTTTTTTTAATGCAATCGTGATTACGTGATCAAACTATGATTAATGTTGAAACTGCTAATCTCCAAGCCCCATGTGTACGTGGCACCTAGAGTAGGGGTCAGGGGGGGCCAATGGGGGGTCGAGGAGGCTCCAGGGAGTGGGGTCGCAACAAGTGGCGCCGGGGTGCCGCCGAACTTGCTCTGTGAGGACAGCTTGGTTGGGATTGTGCAAAAAAGTGGAATATATTTTACTCGTACAACGGGAAATTAGGTATTGTTATTAGAACATTACTAAGGGCGATGAAATAGTCAATGACCCAGAGGTGTTTGTGGCCCGAACGGTAGGTGAGGGTCATAAATATGCGATCTGAGGCTTTACTAATTACCGCCCATGGGTTGTCTTATATTACGTCTTGCCTTGGCCTGGAAGTGTTTTTATTTTCTCCGCGTAGCATGCGGTAAATCCTACTTACGGCCTTGGGTGACGTTAAATATATTACAAGCTAATACATCACTGTATTGTCTTGATTTGGTCCAATTTGCAGACTAAGACTGCAAGGTGAATTATAGGGCATGGTTTGATTCTTGGCAATTGAAAAAAAATTACAATACAATACCAATAAGCTTTATTGTACACCAAAAATACATTTACAAATCGGCAACACAAGGTAAAATAGGAGACAACTGGCGGTTAAAGTTACATTTTACTTCTTTGAACTTTCCTGTTTTCTACGTATTTAATTAACTTAATGTTAATGTTGTATACACATACATGTTATCAATGCCACTGAGTGAAGACCAAAAAGTTTGCTACGGCAACTCATTTAGGTAATTAAAATTTGTATACATTTTTCCATTGTACGACGACAAATTAACCATCGGATAACGTAGCAAACTTTTTGGCCTTCACCCCACTGTGTTTCAAAGGAAAGACAAATGTTACGTCATGCGGTGACACGGCGTACAACAATAACGCCGTATGCCCATTTGAGTAGCCCTGATACTAATATTTATAGCTATGTACAAACAAAGCATTTAGCGTAGCGAAGTAGGTATTTATTGTTATTTAACAGCGCTTATTGACCGAGTGAGCGAGGAGTCTCCGTTTTAGCTTGGACAAAAATGCTTTCGTATGTGCGTATAGAATTTGTCCTGCTGTCCAGAATCTGATCTGATGTTCTCGCCTACGTATCGGCATTTTTTTACCGCTTCTCGTTAAATGTTGTATGCAGGTTCGATAATTGTAATATGTATTTTTACCGATTAAATTTTCCTATATTTTTCAAAACAGCGTAGATCTACATCTGAGGGATGAAAAAGTAAAAAATACATATTTGTATCGCGAAGTCTACTCGTATGTCACACAGAGCCACATCGTACCAGCGATTGACTTTCAATAGTATTGAATTTAATAAGATAATTTGAAATTGGATTTAATTAGGGTAGGGGCGCAGCGATTGATGGTAATTAATGATGTCATTTTCTGCGATATAACCTAATGATACAACTCCATACTCCATAGAACGAGACAGTATACCTAGTTATAGGTATAGCGGGCCGCCCCGGCTTCGCACGGGTGCAATGCTGATAAATTATGCATGTATTAGACATATAAACCTTCCTCGTCAATCATATTAAAAAACCGCATCAAAATCCGTTGCGTAGTTTTAGAGATCTAAGCATACATACATAGGGACAGGCCGACAGACAGACAGACAGACAGCAGGAAGCGACTTTGTTTTATACTAGGTATGTAGTGATTTAAACATCGGTGTACATAACACTCCTTAAATTACCTCTGACTGAGTGTGTCGCTCAAATAGAGACACGGCTCAACTAGCAATGCCACGGACTGCGCGTAGACACGGAAGACGAATGTGCCACGCAGCGCGGTTTCAGCAAGATAGCAAGATTAACTGCTCGTGGTCGTTGGCATCTGTCACTGTCAACAGCCCAATTAAAATGTGACGCGCGTTCTACACTTAAGTAATTTTGAACTTAATTAGGCGGTCTTCAATTTCACTTTAACAATTTAACTAATTTCCATCGGTATTTATCCAGTAAACCGTCGGAAAGTACTCTAACCGCCTAGCGTGCATAGTACCTACATTACATAACTAGGGCGGTGTATTCGTGAATATTCCACATCCAAAGATGTGCCGTTTTCGAAAATCCCTGTACAAAAATGGGAAGTTTCCGGAAATTTTCGGAAAAATTCCGCAAGCGTTTATGCGATCTGGGGCTTTACAAATTACCGCCCGTGGTTTTTCTAATGTTTTACGTCTTGCCTTGGCTGGGAAGTGAACCCACTTGCAGCCTAGGGTGACGCAAAGAAATTAATGAGTGGTGATGAACCAGGACCGTAGGAAGTGGAAGGACGTAGTCTCTGCCTACCCCGTTGGGAAAGAGGCTTGATTATATACTCCACAAGTTTACCCGCAACCAAACGTATTTTGGTTGCGGGTAAACTTGAGCGTGGGATATGCCAATGTCAATCAAATGACGACCCTACCAATGCTACCCAGGTAGCAAACAGGCTGTATAAGAATCAAATCAAATCAAATCAAAATGGTTTATTTGTCAAACATAGGTAGGTAACAGGTGGCATACAATTATTACAAGTAACAAGTACATCTATGTTTCACCGTTAGGCACACAAATATATATTTATTATTATTATGCTAGTTTTAAACATTATTTCATATTATGAATAGGTTTATGTCAAGGCATTATTTATTCACATTTATCAATAAAGAAATCATCTAGAGCTTATAAAGCCATTCTAAATCTAATTTAAGCTGTATAAAGGATGTATATGCTTAGTTTTTTAGTCTGTACTTGGGTATCTAATAAATACACACATAATATGGGTTAGCATGATTTCGTTACCAAATTACTCGTAAAAGTATCCCAGAAATTCTCACAATATTGCTGACGACTTGACGACGGCGGCCATCTAGTCCCACTCACGACGACAATCCGAACCCTCCACTGGTCGGATAATCTGAGGTTATTCGATTTGCCAACAGAGAAGAGGTTCATTACGAGGCGACTTGTGATATATGAGCCACGGCAGGCTAAATTCAACGTTACTAATTACGTGTGTCCGAGATCTTGCAGCTATATGCCCAATTTCGCAATCATATTTTCTTCTTTTTGAAATGCATCGATACGCTGGGGGGTATTCGACCAATTTTAGAGATATAATGGAGATCTCTCATTTTCATCGCCATCCGTCACTTTTGACGTGTGCCTACTTGACAAGTGGCGATATCGCAACTTCGTCAATTCGGACGCGCAAAATTTTCGTTTCCTTTGTATGTGACGGCATAAATAACAGGCGCATACTTTAAATTGACCGCATAGTACGTGAAATTGGTCCGTTAAGTTTCGTTCAAAACAGAAATTTATATACATGAATAACATTTTTGACAATCATTATCGCCTTCGTATTTCCAAAATTGAGATAAGATATGTCACTTTTAAGCTCATCGCATTTAAATGACAGTTCAATGGCGATATAACTGTTATCTAATGGAGATTTGACGTTTGGAGATATCTCCAACGGCATTCTCGAATTGGGCCCGACAATGACAGGCGTAAAAGGCGGCGATTTGCTAAAGTGCTTTGCATGCAGATGAGTCATGAAACATGCAATATTAGGCACCTAATCACGATATATTGAATTAAATTCCATTAAAGACTAATAAAGTCAGTATCAGTTATTTTATTCTACATCTTATATTTATCTTATATTCATCATATATTTTAGAGCTAGGCTCTTGTCAGTGGGGTAATTTCCAGCTCATTCTACACTCCACTTTTTCTTTGTTCCTTATATGTCCGTCTGGTTCTTCCACTTTTCCTTTTCCCTTCTTCTTTTCCTTCTATTATCACCTTGATGTAGTTATCGTGACGTATGATATCACCTAAGCTAACATCTTCCCTCTACTATTGTCAATCATGTTCAACAAAGTTATTTTTTGTATATGTATATGACAGTGATAAAACCAAGATATTGCTAAATTAAGGA
Organism: Apotomis capreana; assembly: GCA_947623375.1. NCBI lineage: Eukaryota > Metazoa > Arthropoda > Insecta > Lepidoptera > Tortricidae > Apotomis > Apotomis capreana. The sequence goes on from OX392511.1 coordinate 2,245,082, forward strand.
TGTTGCAATGCCGTCTCGAATCAAGACCAAGGATAACCGAGCCAAATTGGAGCAAGTAGGGTGCGTCCGACGAGGGTGCCTTAATAATATTTGATAGGACAACTCTGCGCTCCAGTCTTATCCTGCTTTATCCTTAATATCCAGTAGTTGCCACGGAACTACCAACTTTATGTCATTCAGTTAAAATTGAAACTTATTGTTGCATATATCCCTAAATAAGAAAACGATGGTGTGATGACGCTCGGTTTGTGAAAATCGGATTACCGAATCAAATAAATCTTGACCACTATTCTGGAAAAGCTTTTTGAGCCTCAATAAACGAACGATATTGGGAAATGTCATCTGTGAGTTCCGTTTGTAATCTGAATCTGAATCTAATATTAAATATATATTATTATATTATTAATGTTAATGTCAGTAAAATCATATTTCCATAGCTTAAATCATAATAAAATTGGCCAAATTAGAAGGAAGACACGTTGCCGTCTCTACGAAGACGTAAATTATACGTCGTCTTTCAAACGCTCTCCAATTATATAATTAAGCTACAATTTCTTATTTTTTATTAAAGCAGTAACGTCTGCTAACGTAAACTCTAAATGATTATCGATGATAAAGTCTAAATCTTTACGGTAGATGTCGCTACGATGCCACCCTAAGGCATGTCGAAGCAACTGGTTGAAAAATTCAATGACTCTGACATCTGATTCGGTGGTCCAATTGGGAGGACGCCAGTGTTGGCCCGGAAAGCCGTTGGAAACGCAGGTTCGAATCCTGTCCGAATCATTAAATTTTCCAATTTTCGCTTCATTTGTAAACATTAAGCTACAATTTATAATCTAACGACACGACTCGTGAGTTCGTATTCAACATTCTTAATGATTATCAGAAGCGAAATTACTGGGGTCCTTAACTTTAGCCTAATATGCAAAGATTGAAGACAAATTTGTTGTACTCCCAGCTTAAATATTCCCAATACGTGTAACATTTAGGACAGTAAAATTTGGTGAATGGCGAGCATATAAGATATACATTATTTTTAAACAAGTTTTGCATCCGAAAATTAGATAAATTGTTAATTATTTATCTGTTTGTTGCAGCACGAGAACAAACCATCCCGGCGCAGTGGTCGAAATAAGTGATAATCCTTTGGATGCAAGTAAGGTAGGAATGAGCATTCTTTACATATTTTTTTAATTATATCGGGTTCCTGGACATGGTCAATTCACCTCCAAGAGATTCGTACGATAAAAAGAGGAACAGTGAAGAGCAAGCAAGAGCAGCTAAAGGCTGCCAGAACTCATCGCGAGAGGATAATTTCAAAAAGTAATCGGAGTAGAAATCTACTTCTTATCAGACTACATTCTTATCACTCACACAGCTTAAACTGATTGATTCAGAAGTATAGGCTTCTGGACCGATTAGTGTAAAAGTGTAACTTTGATCTAGCAGGTCCACATGTATTGTATACAACCACAGTACTAAACTTTAGCGTTTCTATTGTGAGCTGTATGCCGCAGTTCACAGTCTGTAAGTAACGGTTTTGCTACTAGATTGCCCGTTTTCCGCCATGCTAAATGATCTTCTAAAACATTTAATATCTACATTCCAGTTACTAGTCGCGTTTGAAACCGGGCTGGTAATAGTATGGGACCTGCGCGCACGCATGGCCGAGTGGCGAGGGTCGCTCGGTGGCCCAGGCGAGGGCATCCGTGCGGCGGCGTGGCAGCAAGATGGGAAGCTCATGACGGCCCATGTCGACGGGGCCCTAGCCGTGTGGAGCACGCGGCAGCCCAGGCCCACGTCGCTCTCCTACCCGCATGGTAAGTACCTACTTCTTTATGCTATTTTTTATACTACTAGCATGCGGCCCGCCTAATGTTAAGCAGTTAGGACTGCCTATGGACACTTGCCAACCGTTTAAGAAGCTATTCATGCTCTCTTGGTTATTGTAAAACCTTTACGTCAGAACGTCATAAAACATGCGCATGCAAAGGCGTCCCCATGATACTGCCTGCATACTGGGTGCTTATTGAAAAGTGCTGACTGCATAGTTGTGTCTTATTATATTTAATGATAATATAATTGTAATGTACCTAACCATTTTTTTTCGTTTTCAGCAAAAGCAAACAAAGACGGGAAATTAGAACCTTGCAAACCTATACACAGGATTGAATGGAAAACATCAAAAACTGGGTAAGTTTCGTAGTTCACTAACAATCCTGTAAATTAATCTCGTGTTTCCATTCGAGCAAGTTCAAACCTGAACTCATCGGTTTTTTAACATTTAAATCAGTTTTCTGTGGAGAGGGGTCATAATTTCAGGATAAAATCTTTCAACGCCAACTAATCTCAACGCTTTTCTCTTGACAGGGTAGCTAAAAACATCTTCCACCGCTCATCACGCTAAAACGGCTGAACGGATTTTTTTAATCCATTTTGGTACAGAGATAGCTACCATCCAAGATAGTTTTTCACGAACTTAGTTGCCTTCTAGTATAATAATAAGAACTTAAGCGCTCGCTAATACACTTCTTGTGTCATTTCAGGGAGACCCTGGTGATATTCTCAGGCGGTCTCCCCACGGACAAGGCGGGCCGCACACACAGCATCACAGTCCTCAACGGAAAGAGCACAACGGTGCTGGAGATGGAGCACAGCGTGGTGGACTTTGTCACGCTCTGCGAGAGCCCACACACAGCTGGTAAGCCCCAGGCCTTAACCACATATAATATACTATTATAGAATTCTAAAATTGACAACATTTCATATATTTAAGACTATCATTTTATTACTTTTCTGAATTCTGCTTAAAAAGATGAAGTAATCTCTGTTTTTATTTATTTTCTGAGATGATTATTTATTTTATTATCAATTTATAAAAACATACTCATTTGTGTTCCGGTGTGGGGGTAAGATAGCCGGTGAAATTACTAGCATAGAGGCATTCTATCTTCGTCCTCCGGGTAGGCAAGCACTTGTGACACCTCTGGTGTTGCAGGTGTTTATGGGCGACGGTAATCGCTTTCCATCAGGCGATACGTTTGCTCGTTTGCCCCCCTGTGACATAAAAAAAAAAAAAAAAAAAATTAAAATGTGGCAACACCAAAACCAGAATTTAATGGAACGGTTACTTTGGTCGGTTTTCTTATTAAAAAAAACTTAACAAAACTGTCATCTGTCAACGTCAAATAAAAAAAATATATATTCTTTCGCTCTTTGGTTTAGACAACAACCCTATTCAGCCCGTATTGTCTTAGATTGCAGTTATTTGATGTATTTTCTTATATTTCTTTAAATACATTAGAATAAATTCAAAGATTTTTTTTAAGGTACACGACATAAAGCCCTGTCGATCTCTATATTTATTTCCACCTGTTATAAATATGAAATGTTGTCAATTGTATTGATAACTAATTCTATAGAGCGGGGATTTCAGGAAAAATCTTAACAGCGCAGGATTTATATGAAAGGGCAGTTCAGCGGATTTTAGTAAAAGTTTGTTTGTTCTCTCATCACGCCGAAATGGCTGGAGCTGGACGGATTTTAGCCAATTTTGGTATTGTGATAGCTGGACAACCAAAGATGGTTTATAGAATAGTTTTAATCCGATTGCATTTATCGTGTCCTTCAAAAAGTTAATGTTCGTGGATTATTAACGAAGCGTTAACCATACCTTTTTAAACAAGAGATACCAGGAATAAGATACTACCATCAGTGCTTTTTTTTTAGCAATGGTAATCGCGGTATGTGCCGCGCCTACCTTAAATTTTCTGACGGGTACTTTTATGTACATATCTATAACATCTTTGTTGTACCTTTTCAAGAGTAGTCAAAAATGCCATACGAATTATTCGACATTTAAATAATGTAATTTTTAAATAAAGATCTTCTAGATTCAGCATTGCAAGATATTTAATTTACGTCTACAAATGTTTTTTTTTTTATCGATTATAATATTATCGATAATTGTCGATGATAGCCATTTGTTAAAATTAGCCTTCCGCTGGGCCTTTTTGACACCAGCACCTCTAGCGTAACTGTGACACGCGACTCCTTGTCGCGTGACCTACAATACCTGTCACTTTCCTATCAATACTGTGCGAGCATGACAGATGAATGCTGAGTCACGCGACAAGCGATGTTGCGGTAAGATATGCTAGCCCTGCTGATAGCAATAGCATCATAGTTTTATGTTGTAGGTGAAGGGGCCTCTAACACAACGTTATTTTCGATATCCGAAGAGAGTAAGTCGCGATGTGGTCGTAGTTTCGATTGTAATCCTTTACATCCCTTTTAAGTCATACGTACAGTTAACAAACTTCGTGTAAGTTAGTTTATCAGTCGCTAAAACGATATCGTAGCATCGTACCATGTTAACTGTGTAGCATTCATTTATCAAGTAAATTTTATTTACAAATGTAATAACAAGGAAAATGATAATCATCTGGCTCTAGAAAAACTAGCAATCCAGCATATTTTTCATTTAGTGTAAAAACTTGCTTGAAGCTTTTTAATTGCTAAAATTAAAAGTAACATAGCAGAACTTGTATCAGTTTGAATTTGATGAATATTTTGTAATGTTCTTACATTGCTGGGCTGGCTAATGTACCCCTTTGTAAACCGTTGTTAATTTGCTAAAGAACTCTACAGCTTAAAAACCAAATGTATTTTAACCGTTCTCAATTGTTCTTCCCTCGTCTTCCAGACTACCAGGAGCCGTACGCGATCGTAGTGCTGCTGCAGAATGACCTGGTGGTCATTGACCTGCAGACGCCCGGGTACCCCTGCTTCGAGAACCCCTACCCGATGGACATCCACGAGTCGCCCGTCACCTGCTGTTCCTACTTCGCTGACTGCCCCTCGGACTTGGTACTTATCTGATTTCTCTATTTAACTTAAATGGACAATAAAGGAAATTGTTCCTAACGAGTCCCTTTTTAACCCTAATTGTTCTTGTAATAAGACCGAAAAAGGTGTGTGTTTCAATTTCATATTGTGTGAGAAATAATCTCGCAAATCTATATTTAACCGCCCGAATAGATATCAATTTCGTTAACCGCTAACAAAACCATCCTTTAATTGTTTAACAAAAGTAATATGCCAAAGTTAAGAAGAACTAAAGGAGCGCAAACGCTGGTTTTATACTTTAAGAGAAGGACCTGCGCTCAGCAATTGACATCCATGAGAGGTTAAGTGAGAATCATGGCATATTTTGGCAGGCTTTTTGTCATGACAGTTTTTTGTCCAACAGTGGATGTCTTTCAATTGATATCTATCTTTATAAACAAAAATATATCACTAAATGTGTTGCTAAGCGCCATAAGTCGAGAAAGTGTGGTCCAATTTAGCTAATTATGTTTATAAAGAGAAAATTTGCAAGAAATACCCTGAAAAACGTAAAAACCCAACATTTCTTTTTTCTCTAGCAAATTTGTCCTTGCGCGCAGATAAATTGCCAGAGCCAAATTACTTACGGCAGAATGACATCTGTTGGGTCAGCTAGTGATGATGATGAATAAAATTCCTTGACCGCTGCGTTTCAGATCCCGGCGTTCTACTCGGTAGGGCGACAGGGCAACAAGAAGGCGACGGGGTTCAGCGAAAAGCTGTGGCCCATCAACGGAGGCGAGTGGGCGCCCGCCTCCTGCTCCTACAGCGAGATTATACTTACAGGGTAAGTGTCAAACTGCGGCGTTCTACTCAGTAGGGCGACAGGGCAACAAGAAGGCGACGGGGTTCAGCGAGAAGCTGTGGCCCATCAACGGAGGCGAGTGGGCGCCCGCCTCCTGCTCCTACAGCGAGATTATACTTACAGGGTAAGTGTCAAACTGCGGCGTTCTACTCAGTAGGGCGACAGGGCAACAAGAAGGCGACGGGGTTCAGCGAGAAGCTGTGGCCCATCAACGGAGGCGAGTGGGCGCCCGCCTCCTGCTCCTACAGCGAGATTATACTTACAGGGTAAGTGTCAAACTGCGGCGTTCTACTCAGTAGGGCGACAGGGCAACAAGAAGGCGACGGGGTTCAGCGAGAAGCTGTGGCCCATCAACGGAGGCGAGTGGGCGCCCGCCTCCTGCTCCTACAGCGAGATTATACTTACAGGGTAAGTGTCAAACTGCGGCGTTCTACTCAGTAGGGCGACAGGGCAACAAGAAGGCGACGGGGTTCAGCGAGAAGCTGTGGCCCATCAACGGAGGCGAGTGGGCGCCCGCCTCCTGCTCCTACAGCGAGATTATACTTACAGGGTAAGTGTCAAACTGCGGCGTTCTACTCAGTAGGGCGACAGGGCAACAAGAAGGCGACGGGGTTCAGCGAGAAGCTGTGGCCCATCAACGGAGGCGAGTGGGCGCCCGCCTCCTGCTCCTACAGCGAGATTATACTTACAGGGTAAGTGTCAAACTGCGGCGTTCTACTCAGTAGGGCGACAGGGCAACAAGAAGGCGACGGGGTTCAGCGAGAAGCTGTGGCCCATCAACGGAGGCGAGTGGGCGCCCGCCTCCTGCTCCTACAGCGAGATTATACTTACAGGGTAAGTGTCAAACTGCGGCGTTCTACTCAGTAGGGCGACAGGGCAACAAGAAGGCGACGGGGTTCAGCGAGAAGCTGTGGCCCATCAACGGAGGCGAGTGGGCGCCCGCCTCCTGCTCCTACAGCGAGATTATACTTACAGGGTAAGTGTCAAACTGCGGCGTTCTACTCAGTAGGGCGACAGGGCAACAAGAAGGCGACGGGGTTCAGCGAGAAGCTGTGGCCCATCAACGGAGGCGAGTGGGCGCCCGCCTCCTGCTCCTACAGCGAGATTATACTTACAGGGTAAGTGTCAAACTGCGGCGTTCTACTCAGTAGGGCGACCGGGCAACAAGAAGGCGACGGGTTTCAGCGAGAAGCTGTGGCCCATCAACGGAGGCGAGTGGGCGCCCGCCTCCTGCTCCTACAGCGAGATTATACTTACAGGGTAAGTGTCAAACTGCGGCGTTCTACTCAGTAGGGCGACAGGGCAACAAGAAGGCGACGGGGTTCAGCGAGAAGCTGTGGCCCATCAACGGAGGCGAGTGGGCGCCCGCCTCCTGCTCCTACAGCGAGATTATACTTACAGGGTAAGTGTCAAACTGTGGCGTTCTACTCAGTAGGGCGACAGGGCAACAAGAAGGCGACGGGGTTCAGCGAGAAGCTGTGGCCCATCAACGGAGGCGAGTGGGCGCCCGCCTCCTGCTCCTACAGCGAGATTATACTTACAGGGTAAGTGTCAAACTGTGGCGTTCTACTCAGTAGGGCGACAGGGCAACAAGAAGGCGACGGGATTCAGCGAGAAGCTGTGGCCCATCAACGGAGGCGAGTGGGCGCCCGCCTCCTGCTCCTACAGCGAGATTATACTTACAGGGTAAGGTGTCAAACTGCGGCATTCCACTCTTAAATGTAAGCTGAGAATGAGTTTTGTTTAATGATAATTTAACTTAATGGTGCTACGTGGCATACAAAAATTGACATCAAATGTAAGCAAGTAAATAATTCAACCATTTTTGTATGTTTGAGATCAATTAAAATATTTACATTTACACTCAGTAGGGCGACAGCGATTAGTGGCTAGACCGCGCGTGTTTTGAAACTTCAATCACTTAACGCATATACATAGCCATATGATATTATGATGATGATTTTCGTTAAACATACTTAATTTACATTTAATATGTGGACATTGGTTTGAACGTTGCATTATTGGAGCTACTCGTAACATAACTATTTTGTGTTTTCCAGGCATGCAGACGGTAGCATAAAGTTTTGGGACGCAAGTGCAGGGACCTTACAAGTTTTATACAAATTAAAATGTTCTAAAGGTAAGTGTGTTATATTTATAATTCCAACTGTATACTAATGTAGTAATGTCATTTATATAGATATAGTTCTTGATAAGCCATACGAATCTGAACTAATAAGAAGTTAGTTATCAATACTGTGGGATACTTATAAAATAATACGGATACGACGCATCACATATTTCAAAAAGTCCCATATCACGGTGGCACGGGCTCACCTTAACTGTGCTTTTCCCACAATTAACATTTGTTACAAAAATGAACATGATGTTCTTGGCGTGAAGGGTGGTTATGTATGTAAGGTGGTAAGTCCGATGATTAAACAGTAGCGTAAGCTCAAAAGTTTATAAGTAATACCTTTACAAATAAAGAAAATAGGCCCAAACGTGTTTTGTATCGGCATTTCCGCGGTCGGCTATCTGACACCACGAACACATCGCAGTTTAACACTCCCAGCCGGCCATATGTAAGCGGTTCTACTTCAGCAGGCCTCGGGATCCGCTGGCGAATCCCAATCCCAAGTTATCTGTAACCACGCCACGGCCTACCAACATAAGGATGGGGGCGCGGGCGTTCCCCGCGGCCTCCTGACGGAAAACGAGGTCAGCGGGGGTCCCAGCGGATCCCAGCGGAGAGTGTTCACATGTGACCTAGGTGTTAATTAATGTATTTACAAGGTACTTATGTATGAATTATATAATGGGAATTATCAAATGTAACCGTTCTATCCGCAGTGTTCGAGCGGCGCGGCTCGGTGTCGGGCGGCTACGGCGGCGAGGAGTCGCCGCTGGCCATCCAGCAGGCGGCGCTGTGCGCGGAGTCGCGCCGCCTCTGCGCGGCTCTGCCTCACGGACACGTGGTGCTCTTCAAGTTCCGCAAGGCGGAGACACATGCGGAGACACACGTTAGTACATCCAGCAGGCGGCGCTGTGCGCGGAGTCGCGCCGCCTCTGCGCGGCTCTGCCTCACGGACACGTGGTGCTCTTCAAGTTCCGCAAGGCGGAGACACATGCGGAGACACACGTTAGTACATCCAGCAGGCGGCGCTGTGCGCGGAGTCGCGCCGCCTCTGCGCGGCTCTGCCTCACGGACACGTGGTGCTCTTCAAGTTCCGCAAGGCGGAGACACATGCGGAGACACACGTTAGTACATCCAGCAGGCGGCGCTGTGCGCGGAGTCGCGCCGCCTCTGCGCGGCTCTGCCTCACGGACACGTGGTGCTCTTCAAGTTCCGCAAGGCGGAGACACATGCGGAGACACACGTTAGTACATCCAGCAGGCGGCGCTGTGCGCGGAGTCGCGCCGCCTCTGCGCGGCTCTGCCTCACGGACACGTGGTGCTCTTCAAGTTCCGCAAGGCGGAGACACATGCGGAGACACACGTTAGTACATCCAGCAGGCGGCGCTGTGCGCGGAGTCGCGCCGCCTCTGCGCGGCTCTGCCTCACGGACACGTGGTGCTCTTCAAGTTCCGCAAGGCGGAGACACATGCGGAGACACACGTTAGTACATCCAGCAGGCGGCGCTGTGCGCGGAGTCGCGCCGCCTCTGCGCGGCTCTGCCTCACGGACACGTGGTGCTCTTCAAGTTCCGCAAGGCGGAGACACATGCGGAGACACACGTTAGTACATCTCACTTCACCTCTACATCCCTCCAATCTTATAATACTATTTCAAAGAGCAGGTAAGTGAAATGTAGATGAGGCAGAAGCAATGAACAACTCGCCAGACTAAGAATGATAAAATTGGGTACAGGCTATCCAGATCCGAAGGAATTCCAGGCACTGCCATTGGTTTCCATCATCCGATATGTAGAGATGGTGGAATAAGCCTTTTAGTTGCAACAAAAGGTAACACAAAAGATGCAGCAGATATGTAATAAGCAGGTAACTTTACAATCAACTGCCTTCCTTTGGCTCCTGAGTCTAGAAGAGGCGATTCATTCTCATCTGAGAGTATTCTAAGGAAGCAATGATACGTATAGATTATACCTAGTCATTAAATAAATATCTTCATCTACCTCAATTAACCTCAATCCAAAGCCCCCTACAGCAACAAATGTCTACACACAAAAACCTTAAACATAAAAAAAACCTTATAAACTGCTACTTACTTCACAGCACAAAAAGTATCTACTAATTTAAAACATTTCTGTTTCAGGTATTAGAAATTCCAATGATTACGGACTCACTAGAAGAAGAGGCTTCGCCGGAGCCCGACGGCAGTCGCTCGGCTTCCTTCAGCCGCGGCGGTGAAAGCATAGAAGGCGAGAGTCGGAGAGTAAGCTATTTCTTCTTTTTTAGTGTCGAACCAGTTCTTAATCTTCTTAAGCTTATCAGGATGTAACACTAACAACTGTGTGTAATAGAAATATTAAAGTGGCGCCTAACAGTATACTTAGGGTGGCCAGATAGAATGACTGAAATGTCTTGTACTATTTGTAACTAACAATGTGGTCAAATCTCAGATAAACATTTTAACCTACTTCTAATAGTTTGTGTTAGAAAAGACAGTTGGCAATGAAAGCGTGCTTAAGTGATATCTAACTTTGATTGTGTCAATAAAAGCGTGTTTACATGATATCTAACTTTGATTGTGTCAATAAAAGCGTGTTTACATGATATCTAACTTTGAATGTGTCAATAAAAGCGTGTTAACATGATGTGTAACTTTGATGACTTTTTTGCACACTATGTCGTTAAACGCTTGCCTGGACCAGTATTTTTTGAATCTATGTAAATAGTGAAATTTAAGTTCTTTTATAAGCATGTTTGTTATAAGTAAATAAATAAAGATGGTGTGGGCACAGAGCGGCGTGTGGGCGGGCGGGGGCGGGGGCGGGCTGGGCGCGCTGCGCGTGCGCGGCGCCGCGGGCACGGGCGGCGCGCGCCGCGCCCCGGGCTTCCAGGCCGCGCTCGTGTGCCTCCAGCTGGGCGCGCCCAGCGCCATCACCGCGCTCACCATCAACTCCTCCTACGGCCTGTGAGTACCGATCCCGATGTGAGCGGGTTATCCGCGAAATATTGGTGGTGCATTAGCGAACCCGAAGGCCATTCTATTGTAATCGTATAATCCTTGATTATTTAAAGTTTCATAATCAATAGTTTAAATTGCTTTTTTAGAGGTCCTCAGGATGAGGACCACAGGTAGTCAGGTTACTGCTACACGCGATTACTATTTAAAGCAATTTGAACTCTTGGCAAAGGGCTTAGTGTTGATAATCCACCAAAATAACACTTTATCTATGAAACACGCTCCTCTTTTATGACGGACGATAATGAGGTACGAAACCACACAGTAGTTCTTCCTTTTTAATGAGATCATGCACAACGCTACTGCAGGACTAATCTGGTTAACCGAAATGTTACTGGCGCATTTGCCAGACCAAAAATCATTCTATTGTAATGGTACAATCATCAGCTATGGATCGCTCCGCTTACAATCGATTTCTCCTAGGGCGTTTAAGTATCGGTATAGCTTTTTAATGATTACTGTAAACGAATGATTACTATAAATCGTAATTCTACAGTGAACAGCTGACAGAGTAATATTATCTATCACTTATTTATTGCATTAAAATAGTTTACAATATACAAGTCTAAGATAGAATCTATTATACTTAACGGGTTATACGCGAATTATTTGTTTACATCAGTGACATTCACCGACTTTCAACGTCAGTTACCAAAAACCGGCCAAGAGCATGTCGGGCCACGCTCAGTGTAGGGTTCCGTAGTTGCTCATCCTTCACAATAAACTGCTGTTTTAAGCCCGAGTTTTAAGTTAAGAAAGATTTTAAGCTCTATAAAAAGGTCGTAAACGCCCTAGAAACTGTAATCACTTATTACCTTCTGGAAGTCAACTTACGTCCTTTAATAAAAAAAATATGAAATTTGGCGATAACTCAAAAAACGGCTCGACCGATTTTGTTCAATATAATTTTCATTGAAAGTACTTTTAAGGCCTCATTTACATGAATTTTTCCGATTTTTTTTGACCCGTGGTTGAAAAGTTAGAGGGGGGGGGGGACACATTTTTTTTGTTTTCGGAGCGAATATTTACAAAACTGCTGGCTTTATCAAAAAATAATGTTAGGAGACCCCAGTAAAATAATTTAGTACCACTGAAAATCCGCAATATGGCGTGGGTTGTAAAATCCCTTGCAGGGCTATAAAGTGCACGATAGATGCTTACTTATAAAATGCCTATTGACTGTCGACTTGAAGAGTCCTTGGTTTAACTGTTCAGGAAAAAGTGTGCTGGGCGATTCATTCTTAGTTTTTTAAGGCATTTCTATGGATAGGGTTATTACATAGAAAAAAATAGTACATCGTATACACAGGATGGCGTGGGGCGGCGAGCGCGGCGTGGTGGTGGTGGACGTGTCGCGGCGCGCGGTGGTGGCGGCGCTGGGCGCGCGCGCGCTGTACGGCCCGCTGGACCCGTGGGGCCGCCACGAGCGGCCCGAGCGGCACGAGCGGCCGCGCGAGCCCAGCCTCGACCAGGTCAGTGTCGCCAGGCGCCAGGTGCCAGGTGCCAGGTCGCGACGGGTCCCGACCCGCCCGATACTAGATTTCTTCACATTATATTTGATTTGCGATTTATGTTCAGTTGTGCGCTCTGAGTTGCCGCGGCCGCCGCGCCGCCCGCGGGCGCCCCGGCGGCCGACCCCGTTCCGTTTGAGAGTTCCTCTCGATAGTTTTAGCGTAGTGCCGACCCTGGCTTGTTCTAGTAGCGACATATGGCATGGCATCGTTAGACTCTCTCTCCACTCGGCCTCTCTTCACTCCTGTGCATACGTAGCGCGACTCGACGTCGCGAGAACGATTTAGCCCCGATTGAAGTTCACAGATCTCTGTTCGCGCGCGGTCGCCGGGCGTCGCCACCACGTAGGACCGCTAGCGCGTAGAGAACGTTCGCATTCGGACATCGATACCCCAGTAAGCGTAGTCGGATCAGCCGTCCATGTGTCGATGTCGCTCACTACACGTCATAGACTCACGCACAGAACATCCCCGGTCAGTTTCAGCCGTCGCGCCATACCTCACCAAACTGTTTTCCCCTCCATTCCCCTCAAGCTCGAGGATGTCAGCGCGCGCTCCCCGCCTTCCGGCGTCGGCGTCGTCGGCGCCGCCACCGCGCCCGCCGCGCCCAGTCCCGCCGAGCCCGACGACCCTCCCGACCCGCCGCCCAAGCTCGACGCGCGCAGGAAGTCCACGCCCTGGAAGACCTTCAACCTGAAGCGCCAGCTGTCCAAGGTCGACTTGAAGCTCAAGGCGGCGTTCGCGGTGCCCTCGGAGCCCAACCTCGAGGAGAAGACCGAGGAGGCCGGTTCGCAAGTCGACTGCGAAGCGCCTATAGAGAAGGCCGAAGTGGCGATCGAGTCGCTCTCGGAGTCTCCGGCGAGCGAGTCGCCGCGCGAGGAGGACAGCGCGGCGACGTCGCCGGCGCGCGGGGACGCGGAGGCCTCGGACCCGTACGACCGCATGCACAGGGAGCTGCAGGCGCGCTGGCAGGAGCGGGACGAGGCGGCGGCGCGGCCGGACAACCTGCCGCTGTTCGAGGAGGCGCCGCCCGCGCGGCCGCCGCGCGCGCGCGAGCGCGAGGCGCGCGACCAGCGCCTGCTGTCCGTGCCCAACATCAAGTACGGCAAGCAGGCGGAGGTGAGGGACCTGCGCCGGCGCCAGCCCGCCGGGGCCGCGGCCGGCGCGCAGCCGTCGTTCGCGGGGAACCTCATGCGGCGCTTCAGTAAGTACCGGCCCATCGCGTCACTCATGTCACCCACGCATCGCTCCCGGTCTCGGGCGTAGCACTTAGCGTTCTCGCTGTCGTATAGCGTAGTTCTCGATTGCTCTCGGATTGGATTGGAATGGTAATGGTTTGGCGTTTTTATTCATGGTTCACTAACGATCCGTAGCCCCTTTAATCATTTTTAATACGGTAGAACGTTTTGGCTCGTTTATGGTGAAGTAGTTAGTGTTTTTGATCTTAAATGATGTTATAAAGCGGATATTAACCGGACCATTTCCGACATGATAACTAATGATGTATAACTAATATTAACGAGAGTGCAGTTTTAAGATTTTTATTATATGCTTTATGCTTTTTGTGATATTTGGCTTTTTATTTATTTTGATTTACTATTGTATCATATGAAATGTATAGTATACGATGCGTGTACGGTATGTATCGAGTGGACGCGACCCGGACTGATGAGTTTGTTTTCTATCCCCAAGGCCGAGGACTCGTCAGACGAAGACTCTAACTGCCTTAAATATCTATTCGCGGACTTTCTCGGTAATTCCACAATCAGTATAATTGCATCGATCGTAAATCGAGTAGGTGATCTCTGTGTTGTCGATGTCCGTTTGAGATGAGTACATGCTATGGTTATGGTACGGCCGCTAGAGGCCGCTAGACTCACCGCTTACAGTAGCCGGCGTCGGCGCTCTGAACCGTTCCTAATGTCCCCAGGGGAGTATCTAGCGCGACTCTGCACACGGAACATCGCCGCTCGCGCCGACAGAGTGGTGGAGCCAGTGGCGCAAGCTCGGATAGGTATGCTCGCCGGCGCACACTAACCCGGCTCGCTCACCTAACCGCGAGCCGCCGGCACAGAGATCACTGTCGCTAACCCGTGTCAGGCCCGGTGTGGCGGTCTCCATGTGTGGTGGTGGCGCACAGTAGCACGGTGTTGTGTTGTAGATGAACGGCGGCGGCGGGCCGGCGGCGGGCGGCGCTGCCGGGCGCGTGCGGCGCTCGCGCTCGCAAGGTACCCGCAAACTGCACAAGTGCCTGTCCACGGCGTCCGACGTCTACGCCGCGCCCCCCGCCCCGCAGCATTCTCTGCTCACGACGCGACAGTATTGCAGTTTTGGTAGTAGTCACCTTATACGATGTCACTCAGTCTCGTCTTTCCATTCTGAAACAGTCGCAATTTCTCTTCTTCTTGGTTCACCTTTTTGTTTTCGTTTCCCTTTTTTCGTTGAATCTGGTTAGAAGTTATGTTCATCGTGCTCGCAAGAAATTCTCGCGCGAGTCGTCTCCTAGATTTAGCATTGACTGGAACCACAAAATTCACTTTCCACTCGAGTATTGTAATCACATATTTAACTAATACTGCTTTAAAATTATAGCTCGGGACCACTAATCGACCGTTTAACAGTAACAGCACCGTACTCGGGTTTGCTTCACCCGGTGTTCTTGAGTCAATTTACACGTGATGTATGATTTCATTAACTTCTGGATGCACTTCGCTGCGACTAGTTTTTTACAACTGATTCAAGTAAGATCTATTTAATAAAAGTATTTTTATTTTCGTTAATTCCTTTCTTTTTCATTATTTCTTCTATATTCACTGAATTACTTCTTTCCATTACTAATGATAACATATTGACTGTAGCTATGAATTTGCAGATAGTTGACGACGAAACTTAGTTTAAGTCGTGGTTTTAAAGCGCACTCTGCTAGCATCTACAAATTCATAGCAACAATTTTCAAAAAATTTGGTCAATGACTTCCAAAATAAAACGAATCCTAAATCAATCATGACAGTTCTTGAATTGGCAATAATTATGTACTAAACTTTCACTCATTACTTCATTTAGAATTGGTGAATAAAGTTAGAATGATTATGATTTGTTCACCCCCTTTTGTTTTGCCGACGAGCATGGGTTCAGTTAGAGTTTCCGTATATTTATTTTTGACAACTTTCCAATTTCAGATCGGACTCATTTAATAGGTAATCATTGGAATATACCACGCATCTGTCGGTTATGATTTATTACTCTCTAGCTGTTTCCTCCCAGTAGTTTCATGTGTAACCTCATCGTCAACTTCTAGAATGAGACCCTCCCGAATACTTGTGTGTGTCCGATGTGGCCTCCAGGCCGCTCTCCGCGGCGCGGTGGCGCGTGCGGCGCTGCACCACAACTCACCTATCTATTGGATCCAAAGGAGATTCGCCTTGTCTGAACCTCCCTTAGATCCATCCTACTCACACACACATAGACACGAGACCCACTCACACACACAGATCCTCTCGTCACCGACACGCGCCGCGCGGGCCGCCGCAGCCGCCATCTGGTGATCATGCTTGTAACGATTGTGGTTTTGTTTGTCGGTACAGAACCACCTATTCCGCAGTCTCTCGCATCTATGGAGTACTTACACATAATGCAACCCAATGGTATCCGAAACGTTTGCATCAACATTTTTTCTTTATTCCTTTTCTACATTTTATTTTCGATTGATGATTGTTTGGTTGCTTGAACACACACGTCACCCGGTGACACGTAGATGTTACGTTAGAGTTGAAATTGTGGCTGTGACTGTATGTCATGTCTCCGCACATTCCGGTCTGCACTCGATATGCTCGACTTCGTGGCATGACTAGATATAAGACAAAAGGTGACTTACTACTCAAAACTATTTTATAATCTATCACTTACTCTATTGACGGTGGGCGGATCTATTGTATGTTACATGTGCATATACGAGCGAGGCTTTCCATATTGTATCAGATACATGTATCCGTATTATCATTTCTATATTTCCTGTTTTGTTACGTCGGTAATTTGTACCACGAGCGCTCACGTTTATTATTTGTTTGCCTGTCTGCAAGTTGACGCCTCGCGTCGCCTCAGTAGCGGGCCGCCCCTGGCGCCTCCATCACGTTATTTCTTACGATTTCTCTTGTAAGCTGTTGAGTACATGATATTTTTCTTTTTCTAGCTCGACCACAAAGCAAAAAGTTTATATGGCTCGTTTTTGGCTGCCTCTATATACGGCTGTCGTTATGTCTATGTATGCTTACGGTACTCTCCTTAATAACGCACTAGTCGCATGCCCGCCCTGTACTGCACCGCTCTTTGGTTGTAGCCCTTGTGTTTGATTGCCGTAGACTTGTCTGTCCGTCCACGCGACCGCTTCGTCCTAGCCGTGTGCCGCGTGTGAGCCGACCCCGCGCCGCCAGGGGTCGCCGTAGCGCCGCTAGAGGCGCGCGCGCCGTAGTGCCGCTAGAGGCGCGCGCTTGTGGCTGATCATCCATCGCGACTCATGCCACGTGTTTCTTTGCTGACTGTTAAAGTTTCGTTTACTAACTCGGCGCTTCTCACTCATCTTACCGTTTAGAGCTGTTTATCAATGTGCTAACTATAACATAAGAGAACATCTAAATTCTAAGGTATACATTTTAAAGGGCTGTTTGGTGTTTTGACTTGGAACTGGTCCTCCTGTGAACGCTTTCGAGTCAGAGCGCCATTTAAAATAAATCCAACTAACCAAACCATGTTCATATTCGATCTAAACATCTCGACTAACGATTAGACATACGTTGTGTAAATAAGCTGAGATTGGACGGGCATGCAACCGACTCTTCCGGCATGAGTTTTGATCTTTTTGTAATTTTGGAGCACTGTCCCGTGTATGTGGCACCTCGGGTGGTTTCAGCTGATTTCACAACTGCACCGGCTGCGCTAACGATAGCCTGCAACTGCTCGTAGAGTAGCCGGGCGCTGCTGGCGCGGTTCACTGTCAATAACGACCAACAAGTCAAACAACGGCGGGTTCTGCACTAGCAAGTAACCGTAGGCATTGTGTCAATTGGGGTCAATGGTCAATTACATGTTGTTTCAAACGAACGTGATTTTCGAAACATAATTACAACAAAAACGGACACTGGACAATGTTGTCCAGTGGACATTGCTAATTTTGCAATGTCTTTTCGCATTTGTTTTCTCGCAGCCCGTGCGTCGATGCGAGGCCGTTAAAGCAACAAACCAATAATATCATCAGGAAATTACCAACACAAGTTTATTAAATAATAGTTATACCTACTCGATAATTCCCGATTCGTGATTATTGAATTCGTTGTGATATTTCTCATGAATACCGCCACGTTAACTCGTTAATGTATAACCCGCTGAACACATCACACACGTAACCCCACTTGGTGTCAGTCCGCCAGCAGCGCCCGGCCCCCGCTCCGGCGGGCGCCGCGCGCCGCTGCGGAGACAATAACTAGTGTGTTCTGTTGGCAACCGGCCGCGTAGACAAGCTGGACAGCTCGTTCTCGCGCTCCCGATCCAGCAGCATGTCCAGCCTGGAGAACATCTCGCAGGAGGGCATCCAGTGTCTTGCCTTCGCTGACAGCTATACCAAGAAATCAGGTGAGGATACGTTCCGATATTAACTAATAAGGGTGGTATGCCACTCATCAAATTTCTACGTCCATTGTCAATTTAATCCGATATGTGTTTGTCTATGGCCGCTCAGAAGTTAACTAACATTGTCAACTTGGTAGTACTACTAAGCTGCTAGGTAACATTGAATATGGCACAAAACTTCCGAAAATAGTTTAAGGATTGGTCTATATTAAATATTTTTTTTATTCTTCAATCCATGTCAAATAGCATCTAGAAATGTAAAAAGCGGCTGTTTGTATTTTTTTTTCCCAAAGAAGAACCGTCGTCAATTTTACTTTAAGCAAATGATTACGTCAGTGGCATACGACCCTATTCATTACGTCAATTTTGATTTCGTTGTGGCATCGGTATCGATGTCTCAGACGAAGAATATAACCTGTCATTGACCATACAGACCCGACGACGCTGCTCCCGACGCTGTGGATCGGCACGACGCTGGGCTCGGTGCTCACGATGATGATCAGCCTACCCGAGGCCGACAACCGGCACACGCAACCGGTCGTCGTCTCCATGAGTGGTATGGCTCCATCTTTGTTGATTTAACCGACAGTCAAGAGGATCAGGGATAGAAGATAATCTTTAATTTTGCCAGGCTTAACATAGTAGTGATAGTGACTGCTTATTTCCAATCAATGATCAGACATAAAGACTAACATCTTCAATCTAGTTATACAAGAAGGAAATAGACACAATCATTGAATATCCACTATTCATTAATTACTAAAGAATAGGTACATACTTTATTATAAAATGCAATATCAACTTACTTCTCACATTGTTCATTAATTCTCTTACTTGAACTTTTTCAGGTGGTCCTATTTTCAGGTTAAAAGGTTCAATTCTAGCGATGTCGTTCCTTGACTGCAATGGTGCTTTAATACCTTATTCATTTGAAAGTTGGAAAGACGACGCGAAAGATGTAAGTATCACGTACAAATGATTCCCCTGCAAAAGCTTTTGATCGCGTTAAGGCATCGTAGTGTTAAGATATCCTATTCTGATAAGTTTTTTTTTTTTGATTTACAAGACGTCTATTAATATTAGATCACCTACAGTAATAAAAATCGATATAATTTAAATACTTCTACAATATTTCCTAACAACCGTGAGGAGTATCTCAAGGCACTACTCCAAGTCCTAAATTACACGAACACTGCAAAATAGCAAATGTAACTTTAAGGTAAGAGGAAGCCGCGAGCGAACACCAACGAAACAGAGCTCATCAGGCAGCGGAAGCCGCATGAGTCCCACGCCAGGGGCCGAGGGCAGCAGCGGCGCCGGCGACCGCCAGTTCGTGGTCATCGCAAGCGAGAAGCAGGCGCGTGTCGTGGCGCTGCCCAGCCAGAACTGCGTCTACCGCCAGCAGATTGTAGACACCGACTTTGTTGTTAAGGCTGAGATTGTTAGCTTGAAAGGTGGGTCAATCGAGACGTTTGTCGTTTTACGGACGTTTATATTAAGTTAATAATTGCGTAGAATTATGCCGATATAAGAGAGTCCTTCTAGCCTATTCCTAATTCACTCAATTCTTCTTCTGAAGTAAAACTTTGATAATTAAGCTGTTTTCGACTCGCCCTACAATTAGTCCTGTTCTAGTAATCTTTCTAGATCTAAGATATGCCACGTAATTTTAAGTTAGCAACCCGCTTACAACCTTTGTGCTGGTATTTCCAGATAGTGTTTGTCTTGTCAATTACCTGTCGACGGGTCATCTGGCGGCGTACAGTCTACCATCACTCCGGCCACTTGTCCACGTCGACTTCCTACCACTCTCGGAGCTCAGGTGAGCACCACGCCAACGCCGAACGTTCTAATATCAGCGCTCCTTCTCCTTGTGCCATCAACTCCAATAAACCCGCGCCTGAGACAGAGCTCGAAGTGATTTGTTGCGGTGGTGTACCTTGGGGTGATGGCACCAGGAATAGGGCAAAGAAACATGCCCCGAACGGGCTCGAGGCACTGGATGTTGTGTCGCGCTCACGATAGATGTCCCGTGACACACACCTAGACGATTCTCTGCACCAGACGAAGGCACTAAATGATAAACGGCTTATTTTTTACTAGACATATTAGCCATTAGCTTCGCAGATTTTTCAGCATGAGAATGCTGTTTTTCAGCTAACGATTTGTCATTTTTACGGTTTTCGCATTCATCCTCAGTCATCAACAGAAGACCACATATCGATTTTTTGCTATTTTATCATTTGGGAGCCGGATGACAGACTTCCTGTGAGTTTCGATCGGTGTTAGACGCAGCTCGACGCGCGGCCCGCTCGGACCGGGCCACGTGTGCATGGCCCGGCCACGCGTGCATGGCCTGGCCACGCGGGCCACGGTCGGGCCACGCGAGGCCACGGGCCGGGCGTCGAGCGGCCGGCCACCGCCGCGCCCACGCTACCGTCGCGCTACTTCTATTCACAACGTAGTCAAAATTGCAAATCTATCGAGCACCACCTGTGCTTCCGATATTTGGCACTCTTCATCTATTTTTCAGTTTTATGAGATAAGACGCTCCCGTCACACATTAGACACACCTCGGAATCGATTTCCGGACAGATATGAGATACACCGATCCATTTTCTTACAGTATTCCCCGCACGGTGCAGTGCTGATGATTATTGTATATACACTATCGACCTCTCACAGCCCCGATCCGACACACACATCGATCGATCATTGAATGTACCTAACACCGGATGCGTGCCATGCTAACCGAACCTCTTGATTTGACTAGTGTGTAACCCTGCATCTGACTAGTACATTACCTTAGTAGCAGGAGGAAAGAGCGGGGGCGCGCCGCTTCCCCCTACCGTCGGACCTGTTGTCGAGACCGAGTGGGGGAGGCGGCGCGCCGAACCGCGGAGGGAGTCCATACTGACGGCTGTCTGTGTTCCTGGTAGCTTCCAGACACAATCCAAACAGAGGGGTATCGTAGACCCAATGCTCTCCATATGGGGTCAACAGCTCATTGTAAACGAAGACACGGACCAGTAAGTCACCGACACACAATGACATGCGTTAGCCATGTTCCGCCACCATGTAATGTGGAGTTCACTCCGGCCTCTGTTGCGTTCTCTCTAGACATGTTTGTTCATGTGCGTCAGCTTCGACCTTCCCCTCTCCGTGTCCCCCGACGAACGGTAGTAGCGGGGGAGGCACCTCGTCTTACCGCTAGCGCCCTCTTGCGTCACTACCGGAAGAGAACAAAAGATTCCTTATGTGCATCGCAAGTTGTTCAAACTTAGAATCATTTGCACATCAATTACCATCCTGGCACGAAAACGAGTTACAGACAAGATGGTGGATGATGAGTTGCCTCCCGCCGAAGGCTGCTTGCGACTGTGCTTCATTAGATCCCACTCATACCCACAGCCCACTGTGCCCACTCTTCACGCACACACACAGCACTCGGCGCACCTCGACTGCCGGTGCACCCTCACATACCTACCTACTCTCTACTCTACCCACACTATATACCCCTTCTACAGTTTCCACACGAATGTTCACACGGTTTTGCTGTCTACTGGCTGGTTCTTGCTCTTTTTACTTCCTTCTCTTACCTCAATGCTAAAGCATGAAGGCTTTTGGATGTTTTCTAAGTACTTGGATGTCTTTGGAATGCAACTATAGCAGTCATTTGTCTAGATGGATTTACGTAGCTTACATGTTAGTTATAAATTTGATCCACTAGATTTCATCGGATTTGAGGATGCCAGGTGAGACATTTTAATACTCTCCGATTCGAAATTTAATTTGTCAAAAATTGGCTTCATGAGTTCGTAAAGTCTCGGTCACACCCATCAAAATATGAAAAGCTGCCCATGGAACTTTTCCGGTAGTAAATAACCCGTACTACGGATCAAAGCCAAAGCCAATTAGTGTTATGTAGTCTATATGTTGAAAGTAAAAATATCCACCGCAACGACAATGGTCAAACGTCCTAATAAAGAAAAATATAGGTACCGCAAAATTATGCTGAAGACAACGATTATAACGATTAACGACGAACTATATAACGATTGTAGTTCCAGGTGTAAAGTGAAGACCTTCCAAAGCGTGGTGGATGTTTTTACTGTTGGATATCGCTGGTACAAACTGAGTCGTGTTACAGGATAGCGAAGACGTTTTGCTTCAGCAACCGCGGGCACGGGCTGTACCTCGCGTCGCCCACGGAGATACAAAAGTTCACCATCGACGCTGAGTTCTGGTTAGTATTTACCAGATCAATATACAATATGTGAGCTGAGAAAATCTGGTTCGAGTTTTATACCTGTGTCGCTAGCTTTTATGCGATGGAGATTAGAACCTCTCCGGTTTCAGCCAAACCCGAATCCCAGTCTAAGAGTTGTTGTCACGGACTGTAGGTAAGATATGTTGTGAAAATAGTGAATGCTGTGGAACGTTTTTAAGCCGACTCCACTATCACCACCAACAGTCTAATAAACGTTCCGCCTCTACTAAAATGTCGGTAATATATAAAGGTAGCCCGCGACACTCAACCTTACGGTTACGATAAAAATAGACGGACTTGAAGATATGAGAGATTGACTTCCACAGATATTTCATGAAACACATAGTGATCATTTGCACCCTTAATTGTTGTCTCGTGTAAAGTGACATTTGTGTTTCAGCTGCAGCCTGAACGAGATGATTGGTGAACTATTCCTGCCGCGCGACATGCCTGAGCCGCCCAAGGAGAGCTTCTTCCGCGGCCTCTTCGGCGGTGGATCCAGACCTCTCGATCGAGAAGAGCTCTGTAAGTTTTTTGCTGTAAAACGACTCGAAGGGAAATTTATTCTGCGGTCTCGTTACTACGTGTCTTATTATGTTCAGGTAGCGTTTTTTTTAACTGCCACGCAGGCTACAACTTGATTGTGACTTATCAATTTCAGTCGGCGAGGGCAGCGGCAAACCTAACCGGGCGGTGGCGAAAGTGATCCCCGTGAAAGAGAACCTTGATCAGCTCGGCGCGCGCGCGTCGACGGCCAGCAGCGAGGTGGCGCGGGCGCACATGCTCGTGCTGGAGAGAGGGGACAAACTGTCGCAGCTAGAAGAGCGCACTGAGCGCATGACTAACCAGGCCGCGGGTGCGTGCTCCAACTATTCACACATACACCGAAGCTCCCAAAGCACGGGTTTCTTCGCGTTGCCGTGGTATCGTCATACACCAGTTAGAGCTATAAATAGGCAAGCTATTTATATAATGCTTTTGTTGCAGAGTTCTCGTCGTCCGCACATCAGCTGATGCTCAAATACAAGGACAAGAAATGGTACCAGCTGTGAACAAGCGACTGCCGCGGAGCATCTGAACTGACCGCCGCAGGCGGACTCGGTCGACTCGGCTTGTGGACTGCTGGCGCGGCCTGCTGACCTGCGGGCTCGCTGTCGACCCGCGGACTCGGTCGACTCGGCCTGTGGACTGCTGGCGCGGCCTGCTGACCTGCGGGCTCGCTGTCGACCCGCGGACTCGGTCGACTCGGCCTGTGGACTGCTGGCGCGGCCTGCTGACCTGCGGACTCGCTGTCGACCTGCGGACTCGGTCGACTCGGCCTGTGGACTGCTGGCGCGGCCTGCTGACCTGTGGACTCGCTGTCGACCTGCGGACTTGGTCGAATCGGCCTGTGGACTGCTGGCGCGGCCTGCTGACCTGCGGACTCGGTCGACTCGGCCTGTGGACTGCTGGCGCGGCCCGTAGGCTCAGCCGCGCGCCATTTGTAATTTAGGCGTCCGGCGCCCTAGAGCTTAGCTACCCACGTAGAGATCTTATGAACCTAACTTTAGACTCCCTTAGGCGTGACTCGAAATGAATGAACGCACAATCTTCTCAGTACCGCGAATGGCCCCGGCGCCGCCGCGCATCCCTTCGATCCGCAAAATACCAGATTTGTGATCGGATATCAGTGCAACTACAATTTGCCGAAAAAAAAGTATAGTCCTCCTGAAAGAAAACTGTTAGTCATATGTAAAATCATTGTACGTCGATGTGCCTTGGCGATGTTTTGTGAAACTATAACGTAACTGAATCCCGAGGCTTGGTCAAAAAGGGATACTTGGTGGATATTTGGAGGATTTAATTTTTAATTAATCTGGTGTTTTGGGAAGGAAGGCTTCAACTTCGCGCTAAATCGTTCAATTATTTCTGTGCCTAATATTCTTACCTCGATCGGTGGCGCCGGTGCTTTTCCGGGCATTTCTAGACAGTTTCAATCGCCAATCATCACCGCCGAGTCATTGACTACGACGACAAACAATGCCGACTATCGGCTAGTCTGTTCTTGTCAGAGAGTAAGTATATTTCGTGAACAAGATGGTGGCGGTGATGCGTGTCGATGGAGACGGGCCGGAGCGTCCTCTCTCGCTTCAGCGCGGCCCGGCCCGGCGCTCGCCGTGTACAAAGCGCCGCATTCGTTCACGCGATGTGATAATGTAAATAAACAAAAGCATTAACTATTGTACTTAAATCTTTTTATACAATGTACCCGTCGGTAGCGTCCGCTCCGCTGTTCCGGTAGATGCACGTAGGCTCGCAACTCGTCGGCTAGACGGCACTCACTTGTACATTTTATAGATACGACGAGTAACAGAACTTTAAGTATAATTAATTACAATAATGATAGTCGACGATGTTGATCTGTATAAAGTATTAAGTACATAATAAATAAAGAGATACTTATAAAGATTGGAAAATTAAGCATTGGATGACAATAATTTTTGTTACAATCGTCACGCTCGGTCGTCGGTCCGCCGGGCGCGTCCGGTGCCCTGCGCCACGACGCTTCATCGCGACCATTTGTCCTAACAAATGTATGCAACATCAACAACGAAATACGACAATTTGCTGCAAAGTTGTCATATTTGTCACGTCAAAGTTGTCGCGGAGAAGCTTGGTGACGCAGGCCATTGGTGCCTTCACGTTACGTTACGCCCCCAGATCGTTTATTTAGCATTTATTAGTAAATTAAAGTTATATTATTGTTAGTGTTAAATAATCAGAGACGTCGCTGCATTGCGACGTTTATACAAAGAATAGCAATACTACGTGTGGGTTACCAGCCTAAAGTAAACCAGACCAATCGGTGTCGTGTCGGTGTTGCTAGCTAAAACAAATATAAAAATAAAGCGATAACTACTCTCTTATGTAAACTAACGACTAAACGCTGTTGTGTATATCGCTGGCTCGTAGATAGAAGCGGACCGCGGCCCGCGCCGTGCCTCTCGGGCGAGTCTTTATATACTGTGTAGGTACCTACCTACTTCCATCACTGCATTTATAGTGCAAGCTGACTTCATATTTTTAAATCGACCCGTTAAAAAACTCAGTGTATAAAGACTGGGACTAGTTTTTTACAGAAACAGCCCGGATCGCACAGCGCGGGCCCCCGCGTAGCGTAAGTACCGTGTAGTATATCGGTGTATCACATGGCAATAATCGTTTTGTATCTGCGCGACCGCCGCTACACAGCTCCGTTGCTTTCCGATCGTTTATCTATTCTATCCTTCTCTAAACTTCCTTTGGATAATGTATCGTCCGATGTCATTTAATCGCCTTACTTAGCTTCGATTTTATATTCTCTATAGAGATGCTAGTTCGATTTAGTTTGTACGTCTTAGTTAGTATCTGTCTATATAATATCTTCAGCTGTATAATATTGGATGCCAAAGGTTTGTACTGTTTTGACGCTGTGTTATACCTACTTGTTACAAGATTTGTAAACGTATTCTAATTTAGTTTCTATCGATAAGAATTCAGTTTTTGCAAATATGACAACTAGAGTACATGACGGCTTGCGGTGCGTGTTGGATTGCCGCTTGCCTATATCACTATCCTATACAGTAGCAGTTTTAACCAGATTATTTTGGAATAGAGACCTATATTGAAAGAGCCGGATTTTACTCGAGAAGTGGCTATTTTCTTAACAGTTTTTCCTGGTGTCGCCAGACGTTTTAATGAAGCGTTTTAGGTATTTCATTAGTCAACCCGTACCTGCCGCTCGCGTATCACTGTATCGTCGCATATCAGTCGAGTAAGGTCGGAGGCTCAGTTTGAACCTTAGCCGTAGAAAGTAGTTTTTTTTTCACAAGTCGAGTAATGTTAAGGTCCTTTGATGCCGTTGAAAGCTCCGTTGTATATGAGTCAGAGTTTATTTCAGAGATTTCAGTGTCCTTTGTCGCCAAACTTTACCACAAAATTGCCAATATAGTCGACTAAACTGGTTATAGCATCTTCGTTGAAAATATTTTCATCTCATCACAAAATAACAGTAACGACCTTCTTCTTTTTATCATTCTATTATTTGTTTAACTAAAAATATTTGCAAAGATAGTGCAACATTTAGTGGTAATTTCTTACATTACTCCAATTTTCCAATGTGTGTAATGAATTAGAATACACTTTTAGTGTACCTTGTCTACAGTCAAATATAGTTTCAACTAGTGTATTATAGTAATTGTTTTTCTAAACACCTTTTTAATCCGACAAATAAGGTAAAGGACCCTGTGCTCGACACGCTAGTGCCGAATAGATGACACCATGCTGTCACCTCAATTGCTAATGACATACCATTCAAGATGGCAACTATTGGGACAGTGACGAGCACAGGGACGTTTACCTTATGCATATTGTCTATGACTATCAACAATTTGTGATTGGATCCGACAATTTTGAGAGAAGGTAATATTGACATGGTAAGGTTTGTCGCGACAGAGCGGCCGGCTCAGTCTCTGTTTTCATATAAATAATACATGTATAAACTACAGTCCGCCATACTGTCTAGTCTCCCTCGTCACTGTCTCGCTCTCGCCGGGGCCTCACTCTACTAGTGTAAAAAGGACAAGTTAAGTTTCCCAATTTTATTAAATTGTTATGCAGTTAAAGTTTATATTGTAGTTCTGTTCGAGCTAGCCGAATGTTCCGATAATACGCTGAGAATTCGTTTGGAAATTATGGGACTAAATTAAGATAAGATTGTAAATAAATAAGTAACAAAAAAACTTGTGGCAAATTATTACTTGTTAATCTGTAATAATGGTTGATTTTATTATTTTGTATCAATTAAACGACTGTCTCCTTTTTTAAACGTTCGGAAATGTGGAAATTATATAACTATACATATTGTATATAAAGGATGCTGTTGAATTATATTTATTATTTAGTTTGGTAGATGATTATTAGTCATTATATAAATAAAATAAAAAAATAAAATATTATCGAAATAACTTCTGTTTTTCATTTCTACGACCTTTTTACCGTGTGCCTGTATGAGAAGAGGCTTTTGCTATTTCTGATTAACTGACAAAAAGTAATTTGGTAAAAGGGACATTACACCAAACTATTTCAATCGTGGCACCCAGTCCGAGAGAAGAGCCTTATGGTATTTCCAACCTGTTTACGTGTAATCGGCTTGGAAATAGTCGGCTATACCAACCGACAAACCAGACATTTCAACCAGTTGGACGTTTGATACTTATTTTTCCCATGCGACAACCTGGTTTGAAGGTTAATAGTAGACATTCCCGACCTGCACCCTGGCTGCCAGGTTGATACTTATTTTTCCCAACTAACCATCCAAACTGCCAACTAGATGGCTGGTTAGTACATTTTTCCTATTCAGCCAATTAAGCTAGCAACCAGGTGGTCAGTTAGTACTTTTCTCGTCACATACCAGCCAGATAGACCATTTGATTGGTCAACGGACCAACCAGACATATATATTTTTGTTGAGGTATAAATAGGCATGTATTTAAATCGATATCTGTATATTCCCTTTTTTCGATCAAAATATTTGAAAGTTTCACCAATAATACTGACTTGCACACTAATTATGCACACTAAATAATGCGAATTCAATATACTATTTAAAGGTATTTGCAAAACTGTTTTACTGGATATAAAAAAAAAACTAACCTAACCCGGCTGAGTCGGATATTAGTGTGCAGTGCGAGGATAATTAGTGCGCAAGTCAGTATTTTTGGTGAAACTTTCAAATATATCTGATGTACAAACCATATTTTTGGTGTGAATTCGGTTAAAAAGGTCATCTGGTTTTGTATGATGTTTAAGTTTTTTTTGTAGGACATGTTCAGTTAATCAATTGTTTTTTTTGCACAGCATAAGTTTTCTGGCATGCATTCAGTTAATTAGTCGAGTTACCTAGTGCACTGAAAAATTATATAGATGTGCATTTAAATATATCCCTAATTTATATTGACAGTAAACAAATCATATTAAATAAAAAGCAGGATATTGAGCAACTTTTTTAATAAAACTTTTAACTATGATATAAATACAATAGAATACATTACGAGCATTTATTATGTCTCGGGCGGGGGCGGCGAGGCGTGGGAGGGGTGAGGGGCGCGGGGGGCGGGGACGGGGAGCGCCGCCCCGCAGCCCGGAAGGCACAGTTCTCGTTTTGGGTACTTCCCAATAGTCCTATACAACTGACCTCGGATGTACACTCGCCGAGGGCGGGCATACATGTATAACCTCTTTCTCTTACTTATATGAAGTGAAAGCATGCGTGTAATGCACGAGCTCGAGGTATCTGTACACCCAAGATGAGACGCTGTGTACGATTTTGAACTATTTCATAAGGCTTACAGTTCTATGGAACGAATGGAAAGTACTCGGTTCCACGCGGCCGTTTCGCTCGACCGACGCAATCATGTCAACGGTCATTCAACGTCAAACATTAATATTCATATTTAAACTGAGTTGTGACATGATTACTTTAGTAGACAGGCCGGATTTGCTGTGAATCTCGCCTGCCAACGGCGGTCGGTTACAAAACATACTTCATTAATAGTGAACTTTAACTAAGAAAAAACGGTGATCGCTTTATGTCAAAATACAAAGTCTAACAGACTAATTTAATATGACGCCACAGGACCGTAGGGAAGGCAAAACCGTTATTTTCCTATTGTAGATAAAGTTTGTTACTAAACCAATTATAGTATAGTTCCATGCACTTCCTAGTGTCCAAATAGCGCCAAACATATTCACAGTTTAACCGACGCTCAAAACATTACGGAGACGCCAGTGACTTTGCGCGACAGCGGTGCGCGGTACGTGTGTCTCGCTCGCTCGTATGGCCGCCGCGTTCGGATCTCTCGCTCAACCGCTCGCCGCGCCGCTGGTCGCGCAAAGTCGTGACATCTCCGTTATTGGTGTTCTATTCTTGCTCTGTTATACATAAAACGGAGTGTGTACGACGATATACGTAGTCATCATGTTTTTTATCATGTCGATTATAGAGTGCACCTACGCACACTGTTTTTCATATGAAGTTGTTTTTGGTGCGTTTTCAACGCGTTTAATAATACCGTGTGCGTAAGTTTTTATAATTGGAGACTAGAGTGTAGGCTTCTATGATGTAGCGTACATTAAGCACATAAGTTACATTCTGCATCGTACAGAAACCATAACTCGGTCCCTAATTAGAGGTACTTTTGACATACAGATAGAGTTCTATGTTTACAACTATGACAAGCATTAAGAAAACATCAAGGACGGTCGCAGTTAGCTAGAAGGTCGAAAACGTAGTTATCACAAAATCCTGTACATTGTAAAAATCGTTGGAAGTTCCCCTGAAGCGAGCAAAAGTATCACATCACACTCGCTCAATACAAAATACCAATATATTTTGCTACGAATCTACTAAAACTAAATTCCACCCGGTGCGAAACGACAGATCAGCCAATCAGCGGGCAGTTCGCCGGCGCCATTACGACTTCCGATTCGTTAAGACCTAAGTGTCGTAACACACTAGGTGGAATTCGTGAATATTAATTTACAATAATTATGTAATTTGGTACCAGACTTGTACATGCGTTATACAGGATACAGTTTTATTATCAAATTGATTATTTACAATGGATGAGTGAGAACACGAGAACCAAGGGCCCGCCACAGCGGATAATTGCACTACTAATACGATTGCATCCACTCACGGGACGACTCTGGGTACTTCGCTAGTACCAGAATCGGAGAAAGTTGGGATGTTAATAGTATTGTATTATGCAGGTTAACTAACCATTACTTACTTCTAAAACGAGCACAGTTTTAGTATTTAAGCTTCAGACTAATTTGCAAACAAATGCAATTATTTATATTTGAAATGTAAGTCATTAAACGTATCTGAACTGTGTACAGTCAGCCAAGAAATTAGTTATCTTTGACTCTAGTTCATGTGTGAGGTGGCTTGTACTGGATATTGTATAGCCGAGAACTTTAAGACTCTTTGAACCTCCTTACATTGACACCAAGGTTTAAAATGGGTCTTAAATTTAAGTTCTTCCGTGCAACTGGACTGGGGATGTGTTAACCTACATACTACAATCTCACTAATAAAAGTCGACGCCACAAATCGACTAATACATATGTTTTCTCGCCATGAGTGTGTTCCCCTGCTTACGCGCCGCGCCGCCGTGTGAACGCGCCTTACCCCTTACGAATACAGTTTCGGTGTAATAAATTAATGATATAGTCAAAATAGTATATGAAAATCCCACGATAGTAATCGAAAATCGGTTATACGTCAAGTACTACTCGGTTATACTTTGTCAAAAACAAGTGAGATAGTCCACCAAATAACCGTCCCGGTATTTATTCAAAGTTGATGATTCGAGAGAATTAAAGACTCGTCATTTAGGTAAAAAATATAAATGTAGAATACCGGTTGGATACTGATACTGGTAAAAGATGTCCCACACAGCGGCACGACTCTAACCTACGTCTAACAAATGCTATACACACCGACACAACAGACGCGGGAGACGACACATAAGCGTAACTTACAATACTTACAAACAGACATACAAACATGGGTACGTACAAAATCTTATAGTTAGCACCTTGCGAGCGGCGTCGCGGCGGGTACGCAACGTTTTAAAAGATTTGTTTTTTTATAATATAACAAGTTTTTTTTGCAATAAATGAACAGCACTAACGTTCGTGTTATGATCGCATAAACATGACGATTAAAACCGAGTGACGCACCTATCCGTTTCTAAGGATTAGTAGTACAGAAAGGCGCGTCTTTTTGGGCTTATTTATAAGCCAGTAAAGTTCATCCGTGAGGTATTTTACGCCCAATACATTTAGTTAGATATAATACGTACATAAACGTTTATTAACAAAGTCAGACTTCGAAATTTGTACCAAATTTGGATTATTGGGCCAAGGCAAAATCGGTGTGATAGCGATAATTTTTTTAATATACTTATGTTGCCCGCGCCGCCGCTCCTCATCACAATAGGATCACCGCCGATTGCACGCCGCGCGCGCCGCGCCGATATAACCGATATAACCATGGATTTGTGTAAGAGAATCTTACACAAATCCACTTAAGCAATGCTTGTACTATGGGTACTAGATGACGATCTACATATAATATTAATACATATATAGATAAGTAAGTCATGACCTAGGAATAAATATTCGAGTTCATCACGCAAATATTTGTCCTTGCCGGGATTCGAACCCAGGACCGTCGGCTCAGTAGACAGCTGCACTGCAAACTGCGCCAACCTGGTCGTTACAATGACAAGAGGCATCCAGTTAAGCTAAGCTTTCTAAGCGCACATTCTAGTACAATAATTTGAACCAACTATTTCTACGGACACGGGTGAAATTAATGTCCAACAATAAAAGTTTGTGCAATTTTTCATATGAAAAATTATATTCGTTAGTTTCCTGTTATAAAATTCTCATACAGTTTTTTATTAAATTAACCTTGAATTTTACATCTAGCTGCTTGCTTATGAAAACGCTACATTAGCGAAGAGTACCAATATTAATCCAACCATTTTATGGAGGCATATTGCTGATAGGAGAAATATTCTTAGAAATGTGGACGGAAAATCAAGGCCTGCGTTAAATCTAAAAATTACAAAACAGAAAAACTGATAAGGATAACACAAACTAATGAAATCGATGTTAAAAGTTTACTATAAGAATAGTATGTAGGTAGGTAACACTGTCTAAGAAAAACTTATCTCTGGACGAATTATCAATGGATGGCGTTACAGTCCGTCGGTCGGTCCGTCTCCAATCCCTACATACATACTTTATAGTGAGAACGACCGATGGCGAGAGTAACGCCATGTAATATATCTATAGTGTATCTATATCCCACAGATCCGTATCATTTCTGGACAATGTTACCTCCAAGCTCTGATACAAACGTAACTGATAGAATTGTAAGAGAATGGGCTTCGGGCGGCGCGCGCGACGGTTACATATAACACATTAAAATCCAAGAAACTAACCAACCGTACACAAACCTGAGTATAAAATAATTCTCAACTGACAACTAATAATCAGAGTAAAGAAACCTTACAGCTGTAGCCCTTTTAAGGATAGCAAAGTTGTATAGATGGGCTTAAAACTGCAGTATCTTACAAATCGCCAATTTTTAATCTTAATTTCGAGAATAGGGAGTATGTAGAAATGTTAATATTATTTTGGACCATTAATATTATAATAAAACCATATAAATATAAAAAGATAATGTATAAATAAATTCGTTACCAATATATTCGTACGTAAGTAAATTGCTTAGTTTCATGTGCCGCTACAAATTCAAGGTTTCTTTAAATCTGACTTATCTATATACATATTTATACCAGTAGCTTCGTAGCAGTCGCTTTGTACGTCCAAAGTAACCTTACGATATGGATTCACAATATGTTTCGGAAACATTGAAATGTAAAACTGACCGAGCCCCGATCAGCTCTGGCAGTCAGCATTTGGTGTATGGCATCTCTTGATTCTAAGAATATGTAAAATTGATTGTTGAATCACATATTTTATACTTTGGGAAAGTAATAAAAATACACAACC
Source organism: Apotomis capreana (assembly GCA_947623375.1). Taxonomy (NCBI): domain Eukaryota; kingdom Metazoa; phylum Arthropoda; class Insecta; order Lepidoptera; family Tortricidae; genus Apotomis; species Apotomis capreana. The sequence continues at coordinate 2,277,939 of OX392511.1, forward strand.
GCTCACTCTTTTCACAATAGATTTTGAACTTTCTTGCTCAATCGGTGCAGTAAAATTTGCTAATGACTGTGTAAGGTCAAGGGATGCCTCTTAAAATATCTCGAACGGACTCCTATTTAACTGTAATATTTCTACCTGTCGTTGATAGTACCTATACAGTCGCCATCAGACATATCGTAGCATGTAAGGTATTCATAAATATCTGAACACGACTCTTATTGACTGGGCGTTACAGTACATGTTCATTGTTCACATATTTATGAACGCCATATATGCTGCGATATATCTGATGGCGACTGTACAGCGATTACAAGTGTGCCAGAAATACAACCAAATCATGGCTAATTAAAAGATATTGCGTAACTTGGGCCCCGAAATGAAAACTCAGATTTTCGGAATAACATTTAAGTATTTAACAAGGAAATACAAATTGTTAAAATTATCGATGAATATTTTGATTGGTTGTATTTAAACACAATACCGTCGAAGGCTGCAACTTTACCAACATGCTACAATATTGCCTTTTTTGCAAATACTTATTTTTCTACCAAACCGTTATCTATTTTTTACTTCTAAAAATGGTAGAAATGACATTGTTTAGCTGGCAACCCATTTTAATATTTTTTGTTGTAGCAACACTGGTCGTTTTGGACTCAGTCGGCGTCAACGCCTTAAAAGCGGCCACGTGTTTTTTCGGTGTGTCCAAAACTTTTGTAATTGCAGTGAAAATACGAGGTATAGCTGCTTGCAGAGTATTTGTATGGTAAGTAATAACGCTCTTTTCGTTGTTTATCGTACTTATGCTTGTAAATATGCTCACATAAGGCTAGAACGACGATAGGCAATGTTGTGAAAGGTTTCTTAGAACATCCAGGCCCCAACATTGCCTAGGCTAGGGTTGTCACCACTTCGTTTATTACCCACTTCCATAAGCAGAATCGCTTTAGTCATTAAAATTAGTCAAGTAGGTATACCTTACCTGATTAACTGCCTCATTTCATTTCCCAACTCAAGCTGAAAATCTTTGTGGATTATGAACCGTACGAACATTTGACGCGTTTTGCAAAAAAAAAAATATCTTTATTTAAGGAGCTTGTCACAATTAGACGTGTGCGCCGATTTTAAAATGATCGGCGGCGGCGGCGTGAAATCGGATTATAGACTGCTAGCTCTGTCGCACATTATTTGAGCGAAAGAGATGCAGATACGAAATTTTCAGTCATTCGGTTTTCGAAATAGAGGCCCAGATTTGAATAATTTAGTTGCTGCATTCATAATTCCCCATTTCATATATTGATCATATATTTGACTATATTTTAATTCTGAAGGTACAAAAAAAATGGGAAAGAAAAGCAGGCGGAAGTCCGGAGCGCGACGGTACGCAGACTACGACGAAGAAACGCTAAAACTAGCCGTGGATTTAGTAAAATCAAAAGCGCTTACGTCTTACGATGCCGAAAGACATTTTGGGATTCCACGACGCACAATATTAAACCATGCCAGAAATAAACATGAAAAGGCTGTCGGTCGACCAACCGCGCTGTCAGTAGAAGATGAAAAACATATCGCTGATGTACTAGAACTTACCGGAAGGTTTGGTTGTCCCTTGTCAATGTTAGATTTACGCATAGTAGTACATAATTACATACAAAAAAGTGGAAGGAATCACCTTTTCAACGGAAAAATGCCCGGAGAACGTTGGGTTCGTGATTTTCTGGAGCTACACAAATTTTCGCTGCGAGCTACACAAAATATCAAACGTAGTCGAGCAGCTAAATCGGTTGATGAGATTTCCACGTATTTTGACCATCTGCAAACATCGATTAAGGATATTCCTAGTCAAAATATTCTTAACTTTGATGAGACCAATTTAAGTGATGATCCTGGATCTTCGAAAGCGGCTTTTAAACGTGGGACTAAACACCCTGAGCGTGTGTTAAATTCCAGTAAAACCTCTATTTCGATCATGTTCAGCATAACAGCCGACGGCGAATGCTTACCTCCGTACGTGGTATATAAAGCTGAACATTTGTGGACCCAGTGGTGTAAGAATGGGCCACCAAATGCAAGATATAATCGAACAAAATCGGGTTGGTTCGATATGGCCTGTTTCGATGACTGGTTCAAGACTATTGTCTTACCTTGGGCAAATTCGCGCGAAGGGCAGAAAGTTATAATCGGAGATAATTTGTCATCTCATCTGAGTGCTGAAGTTATACAATTATGCGGAGAGAATAACATTAATTTAGTATTTTTACCGCCAAATTCAACACACTTAACCCAGCCCCTTGATGTTGCATTTTTCGGTCCAATGAAGAGATCATGGCGTAAAATCTTACTCGACTACAAAACGGCAAACAAAAATGTCTCGACGTTAAATAAGACACATTTTCCGGAGCTACTTAAACAGCTTCTGGTGGAAATAAATATGTCCAGCTCCAAAACTATTTGCAGCGGTTTTGCCGCATGTGGCATATTTCCGTATGATCCAACTAGAGTGATCGGTAAAATACCAGCTACAACAGTTGAAGAAACTAATCAATTTGATGTGTGTCTTTTACAATATTTAGAACAAAACAGAACACCCATTCCTCAGACCAAAACAAAAAACAATAAAAAATTAGCAGTAGTACCTGGAAAATCAGTTTCCACGGAAGATTTTAACCAGTTCATAAAAGGTAAAGGCAAAGGCAAAACTACAGTTAAAGACAAATATCAAATATTACCGGAACCGAAATCATTAAAAAGCCTATGTACTGATTTTGTGAACAAATTAATTTTTGGAGAAGTCAGTGATCGACCCATTAAATCAGGAAAAAGAACTTCAAAGAAAACCACGCTTAAGTCAATCCGCCTATTGGGTCATGCGTCTCACCATGCCGCTAAAGAAAATACCCCATTCACAGCTGTAAATTATCGTGACTTACCACAGTGCCTGCAAATGCAAGAAATAATTAATGATGATAACTGCGAGGCACCAAAATCCAAAATAACAATATTACAAGACGTGAAGGTTATGCCAGGTCCATCGGGTATCAAGTCTAAAGGAGTCAAAAACCAAAATGTTCGAAGTAAAAATATCAAGCCTAAAATATCTACTGACTTTGCGGCATTAAACACTAAAATAATACTTACAAAAAAAGTGAAAAAGCTGCAATCAATTAAACCCATAGTACATATGAAGAAAGAAACAACAAGGGAAGATCACAAGGGAAACGCATTAACAAAGAATAGAAAGAGAAGAGCGGTACGGCATTCGACATCAAGTACAAGCATTTCTGACGACATGAGTGTACATAGCGACTCTAGTATCATGAACATCTCTGAAATTGATTCTGATGACGATTTACCACTTTCTCGTGTAACAAACTTATTGTCACCGAATATAGATACAAATAAAGGTACTAACATCTCAGACACGCCTACTTTGAAAAATGGCGATGATCACATTTCAGTCCCATGCGAAGTTAATTCAGAATACTTGTCGCTTTTTGGCCACAATGACCCAGAACTACTACGCACGTATACGTCTACGAACACCTCAGATATTCCTAATTCTGAGGGTTTATGCAATGCGCTGTCTGGCATGAATAACTGTCCGGAAATTGAATACACGCTCACAAAACGCTCACTTGATGATTCACGTAGCCCTATAAAGTCCTGTTATTCGTCTGGGGAAACAAACAATGAAATATCCCAATGTGAGACTACTTCACCGAAAGATTCACAGTTAGTTTCAATTATCGAACCCAATGATAAAGTTTTGGTGAGGTATTATACCAATTCATGGAAATACTATATTGGTGTTGTGACAACTATAAATAACGATGACACATTTGAAATATCATTTTACAAAACGATGCGTACTAAAGGCGAGTTAAAATTTAAAAAGCCTCGTAGGCTAGACAGAGATATAGTGCCAAGAGAATCAATAATAAAGGTTATTGAGTTGTCTAAAACTTCCGACAAACCTGAAGTGTTTCACTTGCTTAATCAAGATGATGCTACATATTTCTAAGCAATTGTAAGAGGTTGTATACTAAACAGTCAGTACCATTTTACTCGTTTGTTTTATGCCTATGGCTGATTAGTTATTACGATCGACGTTTTGATCTTTTTGACTTGATATTTTAATAGACTTTAATTACGTCTTAATTTGTTAGCAAACTTTTTAAGAATGGCTCTTTTAACTGTCTGATAATGATTAGGTATTATTAAATGTATGAGACTGTAAAATAAGGCTGATTATCTTTTTGTTGTTACGTTAACATTTCAGCTGTCTAAAAATGATTACTTAAAGATATTAAGGTAGTTATATTAGGTAGGTGATATTAACAGTATAAGACTGTAATGTGAGACTATGGCTGATTAAGTGTAAGATTTTGATAATTGCAATTTAAAGTTATATGGTGAGAATTTATAAGCCGTTACCGTTTTGTTGTTAGTTTAACTGTTAAGCTGTCTAAAACTTATTAAAGATATAAGGTTGTATAAGACTGTGACTGTGATTAAATATTGGATTTTGATAATTATAACGTAAAGTTCTATGAGAATTATAAACCGTTACCATTTTGTTGTTATATTAACTTATTAGCTGTATAAAAATGATTACAGTCAGACATTAGGTAACTGTCATTTTAATAATATACGACTGTAAAGTAAGACAATGACTGATTAAGTATTAGTTTTTGATAGTTGCAATTTAAAGTTGAGAATTTAGAAGCCGTTACCATTTTGTTGTTAGTTTAACTTTTTAGCTGTATAAAAATGATTACAGATAGACATTAGGTAAGTGTCACTTTAATAATATACCACTGTAAAGTAAGACAATGACTGATTAAGTATTAGTTTTTGATAGTTGCAATTTAAAGTTGAGAATTTAGAAGCCGTTACCGTTTTGTTATTAGTTTAACTTTTTAGCTGTATAAAAATGATTACAGATAGACATTAGGTAAGTGTCACTTTAATAATATGAGACTGTAAAGTAAGACTATGACTGATTAAGTAGTAGTTTTTGATAATTGCAATTTAAAGTTGAGAATTTATAAGCCGTTACCGTTTGTTGTTAGTTTAACTGTTTAGCTGTCTAAAACTTATTAAAGATATAAGGTTAATAACAGTATAAGACTGTGACTGTGAATTAAATATTGGATTTTGATAATTATAATGTAAAGTTCTATAACGAGAATTATAAACCGTTACCGTTTTGTAGTTAGGTTAACTTCTTAGCTGTATAAAAAATATTAAAGGTACCTATAAGGTAGGTGTTATTAAAAATACAAGACTGTAGCTGATTTGATTCCTTACGTTGATTATATGAAACATTTATAAAAAAAAACAGTTTCTTTTAATATATACCTACTTACATTACCAACTACTCATATATTCATATCTTGTTGTTATATTTGTGTATTGAAATACACACACAGTATTCCAAAAACCCTTCGGACCGGACATTTTTAACTGACCCCACAGATTGACGTACTTAGTTATACTAGTCCGGTTTTTAGAATACTGTGACATGGTAAGAAAATATAGCAAGATATAAAATTAAGTTATTTTCTTAGCAGTTTTCAAAATACAGTTTATGCCACACCTGGCCAAAAGCGAGTTTTTCCGCACGCTGCGCGTGCGGAAAAGCGCACTTTTTAGCCAGGCGCAGATATACAATTATGTACACTACACGTGCCGTAAAACAGAAAGCCCTCTATCGCGTATTTATGACCCTCGCCTGCGGCTCGGGCCCCAAACATCTGCGATTTCGTTCTTTCTTTGTTTTACAGCACTAGTTGTGTAATGTACTATTTCCTAACTTGTTTTATTATTTGGCACAACCCTAGCTACGCTTTAAACTTGTATGGACTTGCTGCAGAACACGCCACAACTTTGCCTACGTTGCGAAAAAAATGCTTAAATAGCAGTTTAGTGATTTCTAATGACATCTTGGAATTGATTTAACGGTTGTTAATTTAAAAATATACGTTTTTTTTAATACTCCATATGTTACCACAGATAATCCACTAGGCAATGTTGCAACTTCTGGCCACAACTTTGCCTACAACTTTGAGAGCTTCTACAAGCAAAACTAAGAGTGTTTGAAGTATTTTGAACCGTTATGTATGTGTATTTAGGTCTAGATTGGCTTAACAGGGATGGCAAAAGCACAGATAACGTATAATAAAAGGGTAATGTAAAAAATACATGAATTTCCGTGCAAAGTTGCAGCATTTGACGGTACAACTTAATTAATATGATGCTATTAATGCTGACTGAACGACATCGTTTCGATACATCGGGAGCTCGATTCAACCATCGGGTACAAAAACAACGCGTAGAATTTACCAATTCAACCAAAGTTTAAATTTCAATGCGCGAACAAAACATTTTGGCACTTGACATCACAAGAACAAGTAACAGACAAAACCAGACTATAACACATTCACGTATATAATATACTTTATACAAGGCCACATAATGTTACGTTGCGGGTTGTTCACTATCCGTTTGGAAGAATCCATTTTGAAACGAGTGGGGGATTCCATCATCAAACTTGGATCAATACGGAATACCTTAAGGAGTAAACATGATTTAAAAAACATTACGATGTTTTTGAGATTTTAAGCTTCTGAAAAGGCTGTTTAATTGCCAGCATTTACCCCTAAGAGATCTGAGTTAGGTTGAGAAGGATTTAATATTCCCAAGTGTTTAACCACAGTTATATTGTTGTATTGTATTGTATGGTTTGCACAATTAATGTTCAGAATGTTGTCAATTATTTTATATTCGACTCAGTGAATGGATTCTGCCAACGGATAGCAGACAGGGTTACAATTACAAGGTAAGCGGAAATACTTTTAGTGTACCCAGAAAATCAGGTAATCCTGCATACCCATTATAAAAGCTGCCCAACAGGCACATTAAACACTCGCCTGTAAAAACAGGCCAAAATCTAAAGAGCGAGATCACCTAGACTTCTGGTTGTTGTACATTTGTATACAGTCGAGCTCATCCGTTAGCTAAGCAGGATGGACCTACAACTGGATCTAAAACGAACTTATTCTATACTATTTATATCCACAGATATGTCCGACTACCTAATGGAGGAAACAGACATCTTGATTGCACTTTAACACCGAGGAAGAAACGTCACAGGAAGCTTAGTATTGCTAAATGAGTCAAGGAACCTTGAGAACCTTGTAAATATGTTTTAAATAACTAACAATTGGAATAATTGTTAACTCGACGTCGTCCGCCTATCACAATACTTTACTATAACGATTTTAATAAAAGTCATAATGAACACTATGAAATTCTTTATAAACTATTTATGCATACTGAACAGAATCAATACTGATCCTATTTTTGTGGTGATCACAAAATAAATTTCAGGCACGAAACGATACTACGTTTTTCGTTCGTACAAAATGGGGTAAATCATTGGCGATATTTGTCATAGTAAATTGTGATAGGGCGAAGTCGGCGCGGGGCGCGCGTACTGTTGAGCCGTGGGACTAACTAGTCTACAAGTGCTGTACGAAAATATCCAACCGTTACAGATATGTCGAGTGATATTACGGACCGATATGATAAGATATAAACTCGTGGGCGAAGGGTTGGACAGAGATCTTATGGATGCTGGATGTTTTTATTTTTATTTGAAAACAGGCAGCTCAGTAAAGCGTTGGCCAACCCGTCCGCCCTGTGGCACGCGCCCCGCGTTTTAAAGCCCGTCGTCCACTCAGATGATACAGCAACGCTGCACGCAAATTACACTATGTCTGTCAGTCAGAAAGGCTAAAGCCACCTCAAAATACCGGATTTGACAGAAGCAGAAAGCTTATAAAATATTGAGAAAGTTCTCGGGATTTTTTGGAACTTCTCTACGTACGTTGAACAATTTTCGACACATATAATCTATGTTACCAGAGTTGTGAATTCCTTAGCTTATCTGAGCTTATCTGATCAGGTTGATTCATCTGTATTTGTGTGTACTATTATAGTATAATTAAAACTTGCTTAAATTTGTTGTACCACCCACAATTTATCCGCATTGTCCGAAGGTTGACTGTTAGAGAATGTCTCATGGCATTAAGCCCACGTTTTTTACGATACGTTTTTCTTTTGTGCAATAAATAGATATACTGGAAACCTGGAAAGACTGTAGTGTATTACCAAGGGTAATTTTGGCGCTTGCATGCCTCGCTGTACCTGTATCGTCTGAGTGAATACAGGCTATACTTAAATTAAACTACGGCGAATGAACTATACGTTAAGGTACGCGAATAAGGCTATGCGTTGCTCTGCTTGTAGACGACTAACATAACTACACTTTGTACCAGGCAACGCGTCAATTGAATATGAATTGAACACATTAAGAAATAAATACAACGAATGTTCCTTCAGATCTGGAAACTAACCTCAAACCTTAAAGGTTGTAATACATCATTTACAAACAATACAAAGAGCATTTTCCACTTCTGGTCCACAACATGTTGTAACAAATTGTACTGGTATTACTATAATAATCGAGATATCATGAAAATGGTTATAGGAAGATTTTGTTTTGCTCCTAAACCTATTCAAGTAGATTTGTATTCCGTCTGTTCCATTCTCTATGTTGAAGAAGGAGACAACACAAATCTTCACCGCGAAAGTGATTAGAGATTTAATTATTTTTTTAAACTATCTGTACAGCCGAATATGAAAAGCTTTGTGACTTATACGGATAAGTTCGTTTTTTATACATATCTATTAAAGTTTTGTGAATTGTTTTATGTACAATAAAGAGTTTACACACATGCATATTTTTGAACCTTACATTACGTAAATTCGAAAACAAACAAACCTTTTCATCCCCCGACTACACAGTAAATAGAACCTGTGTGATACAACTTGTTGGGGAGGAGACATTGTACGCTATTTGTATTTGTTTGTGTACATAAGACACGACATTCGACATTCAGGAACTGTAACGAGTATAGAATATAATATACCTGATTATTCAATCAATGCTTAAGATTTTTATGGATCTAAAACCATTAATTAGTCAATTTTGCTACACATTTGCTACTGTACGTATTGGCTTTAGTATAATGTGGCAATTCTTTGGCAACATTTTCGTGTCACAGCAATTTTTTTTACAGTTACAAGTTCAACTTTTGATGTAAGATATTTCGTTATATATTATGTTCGTTATCCAATATTTCAAACTGATTTGTCGTAACAGACATAATAAATCTTCAAGAGATATAACGTAAATGTATTACAGAATACCATAATTGGTGGATAAAACTACCCTCAAAATGCATTCCATTTACTAAAACGGAAAATCCGGGTTATTACTATTTCTTCAAATAATTTGCAATAATATATCCACACGATATTGTATAAGTAGAGCTTTTATTTACAAGAAGTTGCTTTGACAAACATCTCGAGTTTGGGTTTTGTTACTTATGTTAATTATTAGACTTTGATAACAGACCACTCTTTCCTTAAAAAGAGAAAAGATGTTATCCGTCAAACATACATTTAGTCCACAATTTCATTTAAGATTCCTCCTTCTTAATTACCTTGATACAGACAACAATGTAACAACAACTTTGACAATACATACAATATTAAGAATATAAAGTCATTCGATGTCTCTCTATACACATGTAGCCGCCTTATTGCAAAACGCAAATACAGAGTATTCAAGTCAATGGAAGATGGGCTGGTGATTAATACATTTCCTAATACTCGATACCAACGGAGCAACGATCCTCTTTTATGGTCACAGCATTTGGACTAGCAAACAAATGTGATGTTATTTTGGTTATTAAGTTATCAAGGGTTAATATAATTTATATCGAAAAAAAAACATGTTTGTGACAAGCAAGTTAAAACCCGTTAATGCCGGATATACACTCGCGTCAACCAGATGAGAGACGCATGCCCATTCTTGTTTTCTTTATAAGGTCTGAAAGGGACGTCGCGTCTGCCTGGTCCAGTCTCGACGAATGTGTACGTTCGGCGAAACAATTATGTTGTATTACGTAGTTCGATTTGAAGCTCGATTGCCGCGGCCTGGCCGTGCCGTTGACTATGTACAAATATAAAGCTCGATTCAATTGCCCAAATTATTTGATATAACTATACATTTATATACAAACGTTGATCGACTATACAACAGACGTGCAGTGCGACAGGACTCTAAAGAAAATTGCTTGATAATCTGTTAAGATTCCACTTCAAGACTTTGTTGTCACAGTTTTTTTGGCAACACTGATGATCTGTAAAGAGTGTGTCTTCCGAGTCGGTCGCACCGCTCGCTCCATTTCACAAGGCAGGCTCGGGCCCGCTATACTGTTCCCAGGTATACTACAATTAGATACACAGCCAATAGTCAGCTATACATTAGCGATATATTGCGAATTATTGGAATGATAAACGTATGAGTTTATGAATCGTACGGTTCCGGGCTAGTAGGCTATATAAGGATCTCAAGATATGTTTTCAATACACACATGCCACATTATTGATTTGGAATAGAGACATTTTTCCTAAAGTGTCCAAGAGTCTGTTTTTTATTTGCATCTTGTTTCACAGATACCATAATATCGTATTAATACATATTTTCTGATGTCAAGACACTAATAAGGTCCCACCTTTGAGGTATACCAGCTATGCCCAGAACCCACGACGTTTCATACATTTATGTCTCACAGGTTATACAAAAAAACGATTTAGTATTGCATCTGCACGCGGCGCTGCCGAGAGCCAGCCGAGATACAAGGGCTCCTTAGCTGAGTAGTCTTGAAGTAAAAATTTCTACAATTTTCAACTGGGTTGCTGGGCAGGGTTACAGTAGTTTTGGGATTACCCAGCCTATCGGAACAGATTCCTCCAGTAAGGGCGGGCTGTTTTAACCAAACTCAATGGACCAATTCAGTATTAATTATTAAATTGAAACGCTGACTCACTCTTGGTTTGAAACAGTCCTCACTACCTGCAGAGGGAGGATCAGCTCTCACTGGCGGCCGACGGTTGCCCGCTCGCACTATCACTGACACTGCCTGGCTCCCTGACACTATCACTGACACTGCCCACTTTATCGCTGACACTCGCGACACTCGACGGGATGGCCGTGTCGGCGGGCGCATTGGCCGCCACGGTCGTGTTGGATGCGTCCGTGACGGATATGGACGCGGTGACGTTGGACGCGTCAGTGACGGCCGTGTTGGATGCGTCCGTGACGGATTTGGACGCCGCGGCGTTGGACGTGCCGGTGTTGGACACGTCGGTGACGCTGGGGACGTCGGCGAGCGGCACGTCGAGCGCGGGCGTCATGTTCGCATTCACGATGTTGGCTATCACCTAGAGCGATACATTATTTTATTATTGTCAAGCCTTGAAATTCATTATTGGAGCGGAGCGAGCGAAGCGAGCGAAGCTCCCATGGATCGGCTCGAATGGACTTTGTAACAATGCGCAGATCTCAGCGAGTTCTCAACCGATTTTAGAAATTTTTGTTTTAAAATGCACAAATTAAATTTCGCTAGGTCGTGACGAAGAGAAAATTTCGAAAAAAAAAAAAAAAAAAAAACTCCGCTCCAATCTATGGTGCAAGCTTAGCCGGTGGCTGACTCTGCATCGACCTAGTTTAATTTAGAAACAAAAGAGTGTTAGTATTCAATTGGTAACCAGATCGCCAAACCATTTATAACAGCTCGTACCCTAGACGCCACTGTCAAGAATTGACAACATTTCATATTTAGAACAGGTGGAAATTAATATAGAGATCGACAGAGCTTTATGTCGTGTACCTTAAAAAAAAATGTTTGAATTTATTCTTCTGTATTTAAAGAAATATAAGAAAATACATCAAATAACTGCAATCTAAGACAATACGGGCTGAATAGGGTTGTTGTCTAAACCAAAGAGCGAAACAATATATATATTTTTTTATTTGAAGTTGACGGATGACAGATGCATACCGAGTTTTATTAAGTTTTTTTTTAATAAGAAAACCGACTAAAGTAACCGTTCCATTAAGTTCTGGTTTTGGTGTTACCACATTTTAAAATGAGTATGTTTTTACAAATTAATAATAAAATAAATAATCAACTCAGAAAATAAATAAAAACAGAGATTACTTCATCTTTTTAAGCAGAATTCAGAAAAGTAATAAAATGATAGTCTTAAAAATATGAAATGTTGTCAATTACAATCTATATGAACAGCTTGGCTAGGGAATTTTAAAAAGCAACAAGCACTGAAAACACACTTAAATTTTATCATATGCGACCATTGGCGTGTTGGGCGCTTCGAGCGCTCAACATAAGCTGTACGCACAGGTGTACGCTTGTTACTATTTAGAGCTACATATAATAGACTAACATAGAGTTTAAGTTAACATACTAACAACATCATATGGATTTCTGATAGTCCGTTTTTTGTTTTTTTTTTTTATATAACTTTGCGATGAACATGTTAATTCTCACATTATAAGAATAACTAAACTCACTTCCGGCGTCATAGAGCTCATGGCGGTGCGTAGATTGTCGGCCAGCGAGCTGCTGAGCTCGTCCAGCGGCTTGTCCAGCGCGTCCAGCCGCATGCCTCTCAGACCCTGTTCCACTCCGCTCGTGCTGTTCACATCTGGAATTAATCGATGTGATCAAATCAGATCAGATCGGATCGTATGGCCTGTTCTCTTATTCAGGCAATCGCCTTCGGCTCGTTTCATAAAACAACACTAGTGTTTTGAGACCTCTCATTTTGTACCAGTTGCAAAAACTACTATTAGAAGGGAACGCGCATTCGAGCTCCCTGGAGTTGTAAGCTTACATAGGTTACGTTGACCGCTTAACATACCATAACGGTTCGGCCACAACTTCGGCTTCTTAGCGGCGAGCGGGAGCGGTGCGCGGTACGTGCATTTCACTCACTCGTATGGCCGTCGCGCTCGGATCCCTCGTTCAACCGCTCGCCGCGCCGCTTACCGCCGAAAGTCGGGACATGTACGGACATGCCAGCACAGCAGCAGTATTCCATTTATTATACCACTTACGGAAGCGCTATGAAAAAAAACCGGCCAAGAGCATGTCGGGCCACGCTCAGTGTAGGTTCCGTAGTTGCTCATCCTTTACAATAAACTGCTGTTTTAAGCCCGAGGTTTACGTTAAGAAAGATTTTAAGCTCTATAAAAAGGTCGTAAACGCCCTAGAAACTGTAATCACTTATTACCTTCTGGAAGTCAAATTACGACCTTTTAAAGAAAAAATATGAAAGGCCGTTTCCGATTAAGGGAAGCAAAAATGCCCTTTAATATTATGACTTAGTTTTTTTTTCTACAGTCAGTTACGTCTAGTAGAGTAACTGTGTCAAGTTTGGTTGAAAAATTCTTTGCGGTTCCGCAGAAAAAAAATAAAAACGGAAATAATGAAATATGGTTTTTCTCCAAAAATATTTAACTTTAATGAACTATTATTTTTTCATTCTGTAAAGCTTAGTCAAGTTCATGTTTTAAGTGAAAATGGTATCTCTATATCTAACGATTATGTAAAAAATAGATAAGTGAAAATTTTAATATATATATTTTTTTATTTTTGTGAGAGATACCACTCTAATTGATATTTCTAAATAAGCCTTAGTTAACGTCCTGTAACACATATTAATTTGATGGATAAAATCGGAAAGCAACTGTGTCAAAATGAAATAAATAAATGGGTTGGATTACATTTTATTAGTAAGCTATTCTAATACTTCCAAATAACCAACGCCAAATGTCAAATCTTGTTCATTTGTAAAGAGGATGTATTCTTTACAAATGAACAAGATTTGACAGTTAGTGACATTTGCCTTTTATTGTTATTGAAAATGTCATTATTTTTCTAATAACATAAACTATGCATATATTAATCATTTTTGCTATTTGGTATATAAGCTTTACTTAACATTATACCAGATTATCAATTTAAAGGTTTTAATCGGACACTAGCTGTAAAATGGAAATAAAAGACTTTTCGGGTATGACTTCATTATCTTGAAATTGTAATTACAAACTATTCTTTTTTCGCCACGCAATAATCCTCTTTCTACCGAAATTAAAATAAATACATGTTATGACAGTAATAAAGATGATTGAAGATTGTTTTTTTAAATGTAACATGACATTTCAGGGACATTAGAAAAATAACTCGTCTTTACAAAATGAATTCTAAAGCGAATGCAATCAAAAAATTATTAAGAAAGAAACCTACATCATTATATCACCTCGCAATGATATAAGTAGCGATTTCGTATCCATCAGAAATACTTAATGAAGATGGTTCGTTGAATTTGGAATATGTGAAGGAAAATTCTAATATACTGAAACTGAAAGTCCAATCTCGCCATATTTCAAAAAATATTTACAGATGCTTTATCGAATATGTCCCAAACAGCATTGGTGTTGGATCCATAAGGCGGCATTATTGTGGATGTGCCAACGGAATGCGAACAGTAGGGTGTTGTTCACACATTGTTGCTATTGTTTATTATTTATCGCACGCAAGATATTTGTCCAAAATCGTTCGGCCTGCGGAAACTTTAAGCGGACTTTTTGTGAATCACGGAATTCACGTTACTGTCAATGAAGATAGCGATGAGGATTAGAAAAAGTAGTGTACCAGTGTACCGCCAAACAGCAATGTTCGCATTGTTGTGTTCCGGTGTGGGGGTAAGATAGCCGGTGAAATTACTAGCATAGAGGCATTCTATCTTCGTCCTCCGGGTAGGCAAGCACTTGTGACTCCTCTGGTGTTGCAGGTATTTATGGGCGACGGTAATCGCTTTCCATCAGGCGATACGTTTGCTCGTTTGCCCCCTATGACATTAAAAAAAAAAAGTGTATTTTTTTTCATTACGTAACTAAAAAGGTGACTTTTCTAGCAAATGTCACTGTAACTGTCAAATCTTGTTTATTTGTAAAGAGGATATTATGTTTTGGTTATTTAGCAGTGTTAGAGTAGTTTACTTATTAAATAGTAATGAATTCCAGCCCAGTTATTTATTTCATTTTGACACAGTTGCTTTCCGATTTTATCCATCAAATTAATATGTGTTACAGGACGTTAACTAAGGCTTATTTAGAAATATCAATTAGAGTGGTATCTCTCACTAAAATAAAAAAATATATATATTAAAATTTTCACTTATCTATTTTTTACATAATCGTTAGATATAGAGATACCATTTTCACTTAAAACATGAACTTGACTAAGCTTTACAGAATGAAAAAATAATAGTACATTAAAGTTAAATATTTTTGGAGAAAAACCATATTTCATTATTTCCGTTTTTATTTTTTTTCTGCGGAACCGCAAAGAATTTTTCAACCAAACTTGACACAGTTACTCTACTAGACGTAACTGACTGTAGAAAAAAAAATCTGTCCATTATCACGAAAGGGCATATTTTCTTCCCTTAATCGGAAACGGCCTTTGGCGATAACTCAAAAAAGGCTCGACCGATTTTGTTCAATATAGTTTTCATTGCAAGTACTTATAAGGCCACATTAACATGAATTTTTCCGAATTTTTTTGACCCGTGGTTGAAAAGTTAGAGGGGGGACACTATTCTTTTTGTTTTTTGAGCGAATTTTTACAAAACAGCTGACTTTATCAAAAAATAACGTTAGAAGACCCCTATTATTTTTACAAGACCTATTCAACGACACCCCACACACCAGTGTTGAAAAGAAAAAAAAAAAAAATTTTTAATTTTATTTTACCGTTCTGTCGGCGTTATACATACACATATTCATACCAAATTTCAGCTTTCTAGTACTAATGATCACGGAGCTAAGCCGCGGACGGACGGACGGACAGACTGACAGACAGACATGGCGAAACTATAAGGGTTCCTAGTTGACTACGGAACCCTAAAAAATGGATCCACCTGTAATACATTCAATATACTCAAAGCTCACCAGCTTCCTTGTCCTGGTATCCCCAGAAGGGCGTGAAGTCGTCGTTGGCGGCGCGGCCCGCGAACGTGTCCTCGGCGAAGGCGGCGCCGTCGAACCGCTCGGCCTTGAAGGCGAAGGCGTCGTTGGCGTCGGTGTCGGCGTACGTGTCGGCGAACGTGTCGGCGTACGTGTCGGCGAACGTGTCGGCGAACGGGTCGGCGGGGCTGCCGAACGCGTCCGCCGAGAACTGCGCCCAGCCCTCGCCCGCCATGCCGCCCTCTTCGTATGAACTCTCCCACGCTGTTGAACATCAAGATGATGCATATTTGATGTTATATGCGCTAGATATGCGATGGCTCATTTCTGAGACAGCACAGACGACAGTTCTGATTGTGGCTAGTCGCCTGAGTATGTTGGAATAAGATCAAGGAAGTTACTATTTTGTTATATACACCTTAAAATTTTAAATTCTTGTGCCGCGAGCACACGCTTACCAAGCCACGGCTTGCATAGAGTGAGCACGATGTAGTTCCGTCTCACTTCAACATATAACTGTATCATGCAGGCTTGCCAAGGCTTGACAAGTGAGTGGCCCCGGCATAAAATTTCGATTCGGGTTTGGGTGAAAACTGAGAGATTCTTATCTTGGCATTCTTATTATGGCGCGGCGCACGACAGCTACTCACGGTTGGCGGCGGCGAGCACTTCCCTGACGGAGTGCGCGGCCACCTCTCCCTCTCCCTCTCCCTCCTCGCCTCCTCGCTGCTCCCTCTCCGCCCTCTCCTCCCGCTCCTCCCTCTCCGAGCCCTCCTCCCCCGTGGGCGCGTCGTCCCACATATCCGCTTGATTCCTGAAACAGTCATACGGATATCAGACTGATAATATGGATATCAGAGTGATGTCATAAACCAGGGCTCCTTCAAGGTCACACTGCAAAATTTCCAAAAATGCGAACCGTATGTGCAAAAATGTCGGTAATTTGGTACTTCTCTGTAATCACTATCCCATCAAAAACATAAATGTTAAATTAGAGCCAAGTCCTTGCATGCAACGTTGTCGACTTCGCCGACAAAAGAATTGAGATCTATATGGGCGCCAAGTTCTTTGCCCTAAAATTTTTAGATACAAGGACATGCGACATACTCAATGCATTTATTTTACATGGGGAGTAATTCAATATCAAGACTGGACTTGGCTAGTTTTTACATATAAATTTATATTATACTAGCTACCCGCCCCGGCTTCGCACGGGTGCAATGCTGATAAATTATGCATGTATTATACATATAAACCTTCCTCTTGAATCACTCTATCTATTAAAAAAAAACCGCATCAAAATCCGTTGCGTAGTTTTAAAGATTTAAGCATACAAAGGGACATAGGGACAGAGAAAGCGACTTTGTTTTATACTATGTAGTGATTTGTCTAATCATTAACCTATTTTCGTAAAGGTATGAGGTATGTTCGCAAGTTAGTGTACGTCCTGTTACTTATACTGTTAGCTTGATAATAATACTATATTACTTTGATAAAATTAAGTCAGTTTGTGAAAACTAGCCAAGTCAAATCTTGATATTGAATTACACCCCAAGTAAAATAAATGCATTGAGTATGTCGCATGTCCTTGTATCTAAAAATTTTAGGGCAAAGAACTTGGCGCCCATATAGATCTCAATTCTTTTGTCGGCGAAGTCGACAACGTTGCATGCGAGAACTAATTTGCTATTTCCATTAATTGCTATTTCTGAAATACACAGAAATCGTTCGCTAAAGCTCGAGTTTTTAAATGTCCAAATAGTAAAAATAAGAGTCTAGCTGATCGTGTAGTGACCTCAAAACACAAAGTTTGTTTGAAATTTCGTACTGTCGGAGCGTTTTGGCAATTCATAAAAAGTTGCTGATTTGATCAGTTAGTCAAGTACCCTGTTCCACAAAAGAAACTGAAATGCAATTTTCCATCATGGTAATTTAGACACAAATTTGATATTTTTGAAATATAGGAAAATCCAGATTTACTTACTCGCACATCCGCTGGTTGGAAAGTTCCAAAAACTTTTCCATGTTGGTCGAAGATGTCACCTGAAAACGAAACGATTTCATATTAATTATCCTTTATTTTTATTAATGGCACAAAATCTAAGTGAACAATACTCGATATACATACTTCGCTCAAATCTTCCTCGGTTAAGTAGTCGCTATACTAGAAATAGAAATAAATAAAATTAGTGCAAGAAGTGAAGTTTTAAATGGAAATAATAGTTAGCCATTATTATAACAAAATGGGACTTAATAGTGTTAATTTTATTACTTCGACGTTTCGAACATAATGTTCACGGTCTCAAGGGGGCGAGTATCACATTCAAAACGTCAAGGTAATTCCCGTTTTTGTTATAATAATGTGTGAAAATCTAAAGTTTAAATCAATATAAAAGCTGTAGTAATATGATAACAGCCCCGGCAATAACGCGAGAAAGACGAATAAGAAAGAATAATAGGTAAAGGAAGACCTCAAGATGGCTGTTAAGACTGCACCGAGCGAAATGTGAAAAAATAGGCAGTTGCCGTTAAGTAGATAACGTCAACACTAATTGTTTAATCCATTTCTAAACTATATATTTAGCATTTCGAAGAATGTGTTAACGACTTCTCCGTGGAAAAATTATAAGATTATTAATATTTTACCCTAGAGAACTAAAGTAAAGTTGGACGAAAATTGTAAAATCGTAAGCAGGCGTTAAGTGTTTTTTTATACTTTAACAATGGAAATCTATTCTGATTTTCAGTTCAAAAAAAAGATGAATGTTTACATTACAATTTGTCCGCATCAAATATTTCAATTATTGTTTGGTATTAAAGGTCCAGATTTATCAAAAAGTGCTTTTGATTCTCCATACATTTTTACTATGGCGGCTGCGCGCCGATTTAAATACGCATTCCCCGCGCTCTATGGTTCAGTCGCTAACGCTCGGCGCCCTCTTAAATATTCCAAAAGATTTGAAATGAGTCTCACTGACAAAATGTATCAGAAAGCGTCTCACGTAACCAGATCCTTCCCGTTATTTCAAGTGATTACTTACGTTCGTAAGGTTGTACAATCTCGTCTCCACCTCCACCATGCCGTCCGTCTAAAACATGCGTTATATGATGAGTCATCAGTAAGAAGTGATAATACAACTTACGAAAATAAATAAATAATAAGGGACATTCTTACACTAATAGACCTGACCTACTCCAAAACTAAGCGAAACTTGAACTATGGGCGTTAGACGACGGTAAACATTATATATAAACACATATATAGATAACATCCATTACCCACGAACAAATATTCGAGTTCATCACACTAATATTTGCCCTTGCCGGGATTCGAACCCAGGACCGCCGGCTCAGTAGCTGGTACACTATAAATTGCGCCAAACGCGCCGTCAAAACGGACAGTCAGTTTAACAAAATCAACTATCCCTGCAAGCATAGCATACCTTGCCACGACTTCGATTGTCTTACGACTTAGCTTAGCGTCACCTGTCTTGCACCCGCGATATTGAAAGGAAAGTGACAGGCGGTATTTGTCGCGCGACAGAGTCGCGTGTCACAGTTATTCTAGACGTGCTGTTTGTGGAACTTACCTCGACTTCATACGTGTTCTCTGATGGGTAGTAACCACCCTGAAATAAACACAACATTTATATTACAATGTGAGTTGATCTCTATTTAAAAAACAAACGATTACTACTAAAAGGTTTTCAAAAGGTTAGCATCAAAAGTACCTGACGATTTTATTACTGTCATACTCGTAGGTCAAATTACATATTAATACTGATAGATACTTTTCATGCTAAATGTACGTCTGTTACAACATAATCCGGCTATTACACTTTCATAAATTATTAGTCACTGACGAGTGAGATGCAGCAATAGGACGGAATGATATGAAGTTAGCTCCATACGTGTCTCACATATTGCTACATCCCTGCCTAATAATCTAACCTAATCTAATCTAATGCAGTGATCCATCAGTTTTCTTTCGAGAAACGCACTGACACCATCTTGTCATGCCAGATTGTTTAAGGTTCTCGCACATTCTGCTTTAGATTCCTCCATCATAATCATAACCATGTACACATACGAGTATATGTCTTTCAGTAAGCTGATTTTGCAAACGGCGTCCATTTTAAACGGTAATAATGCCCAAATTTTACTGAAAAAGTAGTCACGCGCGTAAATTTTCAAGTGTTTGGGATGCAAATACATCCGTTTCGGATTGCAAAATGGAGGATTACTGGACAAAGTAATCACCACGTGGCCCATGTAGCCGGCGCGCGGACAGAGTATCGGACAGAGTAATCACCAGCGGGGTGTCGAGCCGCTGTAGGAGCGGGTGTATGCTGGAGGCGGCCCAGCGCTCCTGCCGCTCCACCTCGGGCTGCAGGCTGCGCAGGAGCAGCACCACGTGGCCCATGTAGCCGGCGCGCGGACAGAGTATCGGACAGAGTAATCACCAGCGGGGTGTCGAGCCGCTGTAGGAGCGGGTGTATGCTGGAGGCGGCCCAGCGCTCCTGCCGCTCCACCTCGGGCTGCAGGCTGCGCAGGAGCAGCACCACGTGGCCCATGTAGCCGGCGCGCGGACAGAGTATCGGACAGAGTAATCACCAGCGGGGTGTCGAGCCGCTGTAGGAGCGGGTGTATGCTGGAGGCGGCCCAGCGCTCCTGCCGCTCCACCTCGGGCTGCAGGCTGCGCAGGAGCAGCACCACGTGGCCCATGTAGCCGGCGCGCGGACAGAGTATCGGACAGAGTAATCACCAGCGGGGTGTCGAGCCGCTGTAGGAGCGGGTGTATGCTGGAGGCGGCCCAGCGCTCCTGCCGCTCCACCTCGGGCTGCAGGCTGCGCAGGAGCAGCACCACGTGGCCCATGTAGCCGGCGCGCGGACAGAGTATCGGACAGAGTAATCACCAGCGGGGTGTCGAGCCGCTGTAGGAGCGGGTGTATGCTGGAGGCGGCCCAGCGCTCCTGCCGCTCCACCTCGGGCTGCAGGCTGCGCAGGAGCAGCACCACGTGGCCCATGTAGCCGGCGCGCGGACAGAGTATCGGACAGAGTAATCACCAGCGGGGTGTCGAGCCGCTGTAGGAGCGGGTGTATGCTGGAGGCGGCCCAGCGCTCCTGCCGCTCCACCTCGGGCTGCAGGCTGCGCAGGAGCAGCACCACGTGGCCCATGTAGCCGGCGCGCGGACAGAGTATCGGACAGAGTAATCACCAGCGGGGTGTCGAGCCGCTGTAGGAGCGGGTGTATGCTGGAGGCGGCCCAGCGCTCCTGCCGCTCCACCTCGGGCTGCAGGCTGCGCAGGAGCAGCACCACGTGGCCCATGTAGCCGGCGCGCGGACAGCTCGCCGTGCCCCTGGGAAATTCAATAAAACACTCGATACTTTTTTTGTCAGACTTAAGGTAGACAGTTTGACGACGCGTTTGGCTCGGTTGGTAGACACCTGCCTACTGAGTCGGCGGTCCCGGGTTCGAATCCCGGCCGGGGCAAATATTTGTGCAAAATATTTGTTCTTGGGTCATGGATGTTATCTATATATGTATTTATATATTATGTATATCGTCGTCTAGTACCCATAGTACAAGCTTTGCTTAGTTTGGGACTAGGTCGATTTGTGTATGATTGTCCCTTAATATTTATTTATTTATTTAATATAATTTTTTCAAACATGCAAAGAAATGTCATAACGTGCGTGCGTTATAACAGGCTTAGAAGTATCACGTTTTGGGCGGAACAACTCGAGTGAACTGTAAAGAAATTTTATACAAAATTGAAGGCCTATGCCGGGAAGTAAATATTTTTTAATCGTGGCGTCTATTTAATATTCGTTAAATTATTTAGAGGTTTTTTTTTTTCCATTGCATGTGTTTGAGAAAAGCACTATACATGAATATGTCCAGTCGCTTGATGAACAGAGCATAATTCTCGTCAATATAAATTAACTGATATCAACCGTTCAAAAATCGTCTGTTGACAACCAAAACTCACTAAGTAACTAATACCTACTTAAAACAAAGCTCGTATCGCAGTACTAATGTACTAAGTAAATACGGGGTTTTGAAGAGCAGTGACAGAAATTGTGAAAGTTGTAGCGAGTTTTGGTTGTCACCAGGCGAAATATACAAAGAACTAATAACAACGAATCTTCAATAAACGCAACACAAGCGCGTTAAGGACGGTCCGCGCGGTTTGACCAATCACAGCACTGCTACGGCTCCACGATGTGGCCGCCATCATGTTTTGACTCGTTCAGTTCTATGCGCCCGCGTTGAATGTAACATCGCTCAGTTACTTATTGAATAAATGCGGTGTTGTGTGAAGTAAAAGTGTGTTTATACTGTTTATATCTATTAGAACTATCATACTGAAATATTAATTTGTAGTTTGAATTTTTTTAAATAAGCAAAAGCCAAATAAAATTAGCAATTTGACCATAGAGGTCGGTAGGGTTGTCGTAGTTTTCGATTCTCTTATAAATTTCACACTATTCCGGCATTTTGACATTCCGTCAAGAGTTGCTGATTGTGTCTGTCAGAAAACGTCCCTATTGTAAGTTTTGGTGAAGGATAGTTAACAGGAGCTCACCTTTTGGTTTCATTATCTTCATATACGTCCATTAATCTATTGAATAAGTCGCACTCATCTAATATCTGCAAAAAAGAAACAAAAGATACTGTGTGTAAGTTGTGTACTTATAGAATTATAAAACGCTGGTATAAAATAATAGTTCGATCCATTTAGGATTACATTCTTCGACACGAACCGAGAATGTCATGATTTTTTCAACAAACATTTCAGGCGTCTCGCCAGGAAAGCCACCTTCCTTTGTTTCAATATCAATTTCTGATTTTGACACAAAATTATAGCTTTCAGTCATTTAAATAAAAATTGGGCAAGTGCGAGTCGGACTCGCACACCAAGGGTTCCGTACAAACACTTTTCATCATTAAGTGGTTAAGTTTGCACCTGGTATGTATAGCGCCCCATACAAATGAGGTGCAAAGTTAACGCAACCAACCCGTTTGTTGTATGGGAGCCCCCCTTAAATATTTATTTTATTTTATTTTTAGTATTTGTTGTTATAGCGGCAATAGAAATACATCATCTGTGAAAATTTCAACTGTCTAGCTATCACCGTTCTTGAGATACAGCCTGGTGACAGACGGACGGACCGACGGACGGACGGACGGACGGACGGACGGACAGCGAAGTCTCAGTAATAGGGTCCCGTTTTTACCCTTTGGGTACGGAACCCTAAAAAAACATAAGCTTTATAACATTCTGCCACTACGCTCATAAAAAATAAGCAATAATAGCAGTTTTTGTAAAAAAAAAATGTTTTTAACATACATAACATAACTTTTAATTTAAATTTCAACCAATTCATTCATTCTAAACTATAGATGGATATGTTTAATCTGATTCCAATGGAAAAAATGTTCAGATATTTTTTCATCTGATCTGACCAGATCGGACATCGGTGTCAAGAAGTCTTTAAAAAAATATATATTCGCATGTGCAAACAGAAAATTATATTGAACAAAACATTGGGTTTGGTTGTCAAATTGTATTTTTTTTACTTTGTGATTTGATTTCATTGCTTGATGTTTAATTTTATGTCATATCATATTTCAGAAAGCACTATACCTACTCGGTAGCCAATTCCGATTGCCGTCTCATAGCGGCCGTCTCCATACTTCGTACTTACTTCGTACTAGTATGAAGTATGGAGACGGCCGCTATATGACGGCACCGCTATCCTAGGAAACCAGAGCTTTGGTGGATGTTTCGGTTTAAAATGTTGGCAATGTATAAAACAGATGTATTTTCTTTGTTGGAAACTCAGTGTGTGTGAGTATTCCTAGGTTTATCAAGTTTAACAATAGTAGTAAGCGATTCCAAATTTATGTATAAAAAAAGTCTTGTTTTTTGGTTTTAATTGTTTAATTTATAGTTGAGTAAATAGCTTTTTATTTTTTCTGTTGGCAACAAATATGTCAGTAAAACTTTTGGTCCGTGTAATGTAAAATTTTCATCACTATAATACTATGTATGAAACTATAGGTCTACAATTAAGGTGATTTGTAGTCCTATTACAACACCAATGTTATATTATTTTAAGACTGTTTGTTTCTTAATAAAAAAAAAAAAAAAAAAAAAAAAAAAAAAGTCGCATTGTTTACTCACGTGGCGGGCGTACTGCGTGCGGTAGGCGCGGTTGGAGAGCGCGTTGCGCACCATCGTCAGCACCTGCGCATGCAGGAAGTTGTTGTCGGCGTGCGCGAAGAACATGTCGAGCAGCACGCCCGGGGTGCCTGCGGACGAATATCGAATCATTATTTAATCTATACTGTTATAAAAATTGTAAGGAGACTATTCAGGACAAACATTAAAAGCGCGATAGCGCAGTACAGCACCATCTGTTGGTAGTAATTTTTTTGTCCTCTTATCACGCCGACACGGCTGAACGGATGTTAACTAATTTTAGTACAGGGAGAGCTTGGCATCTAAAGATGGAAAAAGGGTAATTTTTATCCGACTGCGGTGAAGAAAGAAGTTTTACACGAACGAAGGTGCCCACTTTACTCAGCCGCGCGCACTAGTGTAGGGCGGGCACACACCTAGCGTGAGCATGGTGGAGGCGACCTCGTGCACCTCGGAGCCGCAGAGCGCGGCCAGCAGCGCCGCCACCTGCACTAGTGTAGGGCGGGCACACACCTAGCGTGAGCATGGTGGAGGCGACCTCGTGCACCTCGGAGCCGCAGAGCGCGGCCAGCAGCGCCGCCACCTGCACTAGTGTAGGGCGGGCACACACCTAGCGTGAGCATGGTGGAGGCGACCTCGTGCACCTCGGAGCCGCAGAGCGCGGCCAGCAGCGCCGCCACCTGCACTAGTGTAGGGCGGGCACACACCTAGCGTGAGCATGGTGGAGGCGACCTCGTGCACCTCGGAGCCGCAGAGCGCGGCCAGCAGCGCCGCCACCTGCACTAGTGTAGGGCGGGCACACACCTAGCGTGAGCATGGTGGAGGCGACCTCGTGCACCTCGGAGCCGCAGAGCGCGGCCAGCAGCGCCGCCACCTGCACTAGTGTAGGGCGGGCACACACCTAGCGTGAGCATGGTGGAGGCGACCTCGTGCACCTCGGAGCCGCAGAGCGCGGCCAGCAGCGCCGCCACCTGCACTAGTGTAGGGCGGGCACACACCTAGCGTGAGCATGGTGGAGGCGACCTCGTGCACCTCGGAGCCGCAGAGCGCGGCCAGCAGCGCCGCCACCTGCACTAGTGTAGGGCGGGCACACACCTAGCGTGAGCATGGTGGAGGCGACCTCGTGCACCTCGGAGCCGCAGAGCGCGGCCAGCAGCGCCGCCACCTGCACTAGTGTAGGGCGGGCACACACCTAGCGTGAGCATGGTGGAGGCGACCTCGTGCACCTCGGAGCCGCAGAGCGCGGCCAGCAGCGCCGCCACCTGCACTAGTGTAGGGCGGGCACACACCTAGCGTGAGCATGGTGGAGGCGACCTCGTGCACCTCGGAGCCGCAGAGCGCGGCCAGCAGCGCCGCCACCTGCAGCCGCGCCGCTCCCACTGCGGCCGGTGCGGGGGCTCGCGGCGCTGGAGCCGGCGCCGCGGCGGGGGCTGCGGCCGGGGGCGCGGGGGCGGACGTGTCCGCGCTGCTGGCGTCGGGCGCGGGCGCGGCGTCTCCCGAGGAGGCGGCAGGAGCGCCGTCTCCCGAGGTTGCAACAGGAGCGACGTCTCCCGAGGGGGCAACAGGAGCGACGTCTCCCGAGGGGGCAACAGGAGCGGCGTCTCCCGACGGGGCAGCAGGCGCGGCCGCAGCGTCAGCAGCGCCCCCGCCGCCGTCCGCTGGCGCTTCCACCGCTGAGGGCTCCTGAATATAGATTCAACGATATGTTAATATATTGACAAAGAAATTCTATCACGACGTAAAAATTCATTGCGATCGTCTGCAATTTAAAAACCAATTCGACGGCTACACATAGCGACATTTGGAACAATACAGTCGCGATACGATACGATTGCTAAACACAAGAAATGAGAACAGAGCCGATGACGCGCGACGACAGCCGAGCACCTCCGTCCGCATCCGCAAGCGCCCGATCGGCCGGCAGCGGCGCCAATAACATTCGAATATGGGATCTGACTGTTGTACAGAAGCTCTACATTCCTTTGGCAACTATTTAGATGCGCTTTAGCGCGCGCCGACTCCGCCCGGTCAGTGGGAATCGTACATATTGGTGCCTTTAGTCGACAATGACGTCACGGTTTGGATTTGGACACCATTTGAAAATAGAATCGATAAAAACTTCAAAACAAAATTGTCGTCATGGACTATTCCTGTCGGCTCGCTTCGCTAATCAGAAATCACACTAAATAATATTAAAAAGGCGAAAGTATGCGAGTGTGTTTATTTGTTTGTTACATCTTCACGCTCAAACGGCTGGACCAATTTTGATACATTTTGGTATGAAGGTAGCTTACATCCGGGATTAACACATAGGCTACTTAATCCCGATAAAATTTAGTGTTCCCTTGGGATGAGCGGGTAACACCGCGGGGCGCAGCTACTTATAGTTATGGCTCTCGAGCTAGTATCTTGCTGAGGTGGGACCTTCGTGGCAGCCATAACGATATATAGTTACCTATTGTTTTATATTATTATAATTTTTTATCACTTCTGTCACACCCTATAAGGGGCTTCTAAACGGGCCATGTTTCCTGCAATTTGCGGCCGGCCATTATTTGCATCTTGCTCTAGCGTAGGGTGTCGAGGGACGGCCATAGTTGCCGGCAACAAATTGCAGTAAAACTTTTTTTTTTTTTCTTCTCTTGATATCTGCAATCGACCATTTCGGTCATAATCATATTGTGTGACTTCTTGGTATGTTTTGAGAGGTGTTCCATTAAACACTCTCCAGTAAAATATGGCCCATTTAGAAGCCCCATTATGTAATTATGATCACGTCGCAAATAAACGTATTTCCTTTTTTTTTTTGATTTTCTTATAACTAAATATGGAGAAAATATAATAAGCTCACATGCTGGTAGGGCTCCGGCGGCTGCAGCAGCGCCGTGTGCAGCAGCGGCAGGTGCGGCGCCACCGCCAGCTCCACGCCGCCGCGGCAGCCCGCCCCCCCGCATCTGATAATAAATTAATAAATAATAAATATCAGACAACCTCACACAAATCAACCTGTAGCTGGTCATGGGCACCTTGTGTGACGCAGCACTTTTAAACCACCACGCTGCGGGTACGGAGGTCCCACTCTGCGACCCCACCCGCACATCCCGATTGCCCTAGTACAGCCGAAAGGCTCGGGCCTATCAATAGAAAAAAAAAAAAAAAAATCAACCTAATCCCAAATTAAGCTCAAGAAGGCTTGTGTTATGGGTACTAGGCGACGATATACATACTTATCTAGATAAATAAATACTTAAATACATAGAACATCCATGACCCAGGCACAAATATTCGTGTTCATCACACAAATATTTGCCCTTGCCGGGATTCAAACCCGGGACCGTCGGCTCAGTAGGCAGTTGAAACATCTGCACGCACACACACACACACACACACACACACACACATACACATCCCGCCCACATTCCCTTAAACCACCATTTGTTTATTGACTTCGTTCATTGAACAGGAAATTCTTAACTCTCATTTTAATTGACAACTCATAACAGAAGCCACAACTGGATTTTCCTTATTAGGGTTTAGGATCAATCAACTTTTTTCTGTAGCTTGTTGCGATGATGTCCCCTGGGTTACTCTTTAAAACTACGATTTTCAGCGGCAATATTCAACAAAAATGTTGTTATTGCGGCAATTATAAGCCCATTCTTATTTAAAATAACTCTTGAAAATACGAATATCATAAATTAAACTATCAACACTTTTCTAGGAAGTTTAATCACCATTGTGTCCTGGGTGACAGCTCAGACTAACAACAACAAAAAGTTGATCATGATAAATTGTATTTGTCTTGTTTCCTTTTGTAAACTTTTATTGGTGTGCAATAAAGTATTGTTGTATTGTATTGTATTGTATTGATCCACCCATTAACAAAACACTTATTCACTCTATGCTCTACTTCTGAAAAAATGCCTGACTGTTGAGTTTCTTACGGCGTTTCTTCTCAACAGTGGTCTCCTCTTATGAAATGCCGGTAGACTCAGACATGCAAAAGTGGCCTTGTGGCCTATTTGCAGAATAAAATTCATTATTTCA
The DNA here is from genome assembly GCA_947623375.1 of Apotomis capreana. Classification (NCBI taxonomy): domain Eukaryota; kingdom Metazoa; phylum Arthropoda; class Insecta; order Lepidoptera; family Tortricidae; genus Apotomis; species Apotomis capreana. Next base: position 2,306,163 of record OX392511.1, read on the forward strand.
TTACGTGTTACTGAAAGTAGGTACTCCTTGCAGAACGTACATGAAAGAAGAGACATCCGCCCACGTCATTCTCAAAATATCCTACCGTGATAAAATACAGAGTATTCCCAGAAGTCTAGGGGTTCGCTAGGGTCGGGGTCGGAAGGCAAGAGTAATCCATCAAACCATCACACAAAATAGGCCCAATGTAAGACATCAACTGGTTAGACACTAACCCATGTATACCTATGTTTTTTTTTATGTCATAGGGGGCAAACGAACAAACGTATCCTGATGGAAAGCGATTACCGTCGCCCATAGACACACACACTCATAGACACCTGCAAGACCAGTGGAGTCACAAGTGAGTTGCCGACCTTTCATGTAGGAGTACGCTCTTTTCTTGAAGGTTTGAAGATCGTATCGGTCCGGCAATACCGCAGGCGACCACTCATTCCACAATGCAGTCGTGCGAGGCAAGACAATTCTAGAACTGCCAACTATCTTTTTTTTATTTTATTTATGTAACACAATAGTACAATAAACTTTCTAAATATCTGCCAAACTGCACAGCAGTTTGTTGGCAGAAAAACATAGTGCCCTCCACCATTGTACATATTACTATTGAGTAGTATCGTATTTTATTTAACTTACAAACTACAAAAAGTGCACTGTAAATAAACAACAATATTGCTACTCGATAACAAGGAAAAGCCAGATTGTAATCAAGAACATTTCAAACAGTGTTAAGTTTAAACTAATTTTATTACTTAATTTCTAAGTAGTGAGGATGAAATAGTAGTCGCGTAGAACGATGGCGGAAAGATGCGGCAGTGAATCACTTACTGTTCAGGCTCCATCGCCTCCTGGTCCGCGCGCCGCATGGCCAGCAGCACCTTGGCTCCGTGCACGAGCGCGTGGCGGCGCGCGTGAGTAGGGCTCGTGAACATGCCCTGGAGGAGAGCGCCCACGCCTTGTGGGGACGTCGCGCGCGACACCAGCGCCAGGGCGGTGCGGGATCTGACAAAAGAGGTCCAATTAGCACACATTAAAACAAAAACAAAAGTAAATGTATTTGTATAGAATCTTTTTATCGATTCTATATTTTTTATGTGGTAATACCACATTTTTATTTTTATAAATAATGACACAAAGGTAAATTAAGAAGGAAAAATTGAATGCGATCTACTACAATCGAAGCGGGGTTTGAACCCGCGACCTCTGCGTTACCGGCGCATTGCTCTCCCAACTGAGCTATTTGACCGCTACGTCAGTCACACCAAATCTTTCATCCCTTAATCCTTTACGCTACTGGAGCGCCCTCTGCGTCATATATGTTTTTTGAAATGCTTATTGCGCATTAGCCATACCCTAGGATGTGCGTTTTACACGCACGATCCCCAATCCCCATTGCTTTACAGCAAGTGTGAAGACTGCGAGAGAGATGGCGCTGTTCTAAATATTTGTATAGAATCTTTTTATCGATTCGAATTTTTCCTTCTTAATTTACCTTTGTGTCATTATTTATAAAAGTAAATATGCCAAATGCCGTACATTATATAAGAGCTCGGAAGGTGTAATACGTGGCAGCGTTTGGTTGAAGGACTGAAAAGAGCTGGAAAGAGCAGAGAAGGCTGGAAAGAGGTGGGAGATGCCGCCCACGACCACAACAAGTGGAAGTCTCTTCTGCGAACCCAATGTCTCCTAATGAGGTCCCTAAGAGGAACATCTCATGATAATCTAATAAATATGTGCCTGAAATAAATGCAGACAGCCAACTTAGGTTCTGAAGTGACAGAGTCATGAATCGTATCTTATCTTATCTTATTAGGAAGGGGTCCCTGCGGATACACTTCGACCCAATGGGATCTTTTGTGTAGTTACCCCCATCGCGCCTACTCAAAGGATTGTTCCACCACCTTCATATATCGGATGATGGAACCAGTTGGTAGTGCCTGGAATTCCTTCGGTTCTGGGTAACCAATACCGAATTCCTTCATTCTGAGTCTGGCGAGGGCATGACATCCACACAGTATGTGCTTCATTGTCTCTGCCTCCTCGCCACACATTCTACAATCTGTATTGTCAAACAGTCCCAACTTGGCCAATAGTCCTTTGACCCCAAAGTGACCAGTAAACACCCCCGTTATGATTCGGAGCTGTCTTTTGCTGTATTCCCATAATTTCTTGGTCCAGCCTGATTCTATACATTCCATGAATAGCTTTGAGTGCCTCAAGGCTGCCATTTTCTTCCACTCTTGTTGGTGCTGGTTTTTGGCATAGTCCTTGATGGCTGTGTCATGAATCGTAAGTCAAAGTGTGGACAGACCTCTCAAAGGGTGGCCCTAGTGGACCTAAGGTCTTGTGAGAATCGTGGGAAGCCCCTGAAGACCAACCGTCGCAGAGATTCGTGGGGAGAAGATCGTTTGGTAGCAGACACAGACCACCCCCACTAGACGGAGCATGTAAGGCACATTTAAGGCGACCCGCGCGAACCAACGATATGGTACGGCAGAACATTAAAGTATCAACACGGCGGCCACCGTTTACTTGCGTCCATGTTGATGAGGTCTCTCTACACCACTTAACACTACAATTTAGCATGTTATTTATTTAATTTCTTTTTTCGTTTACGTACGCATGGATCATAAACATGGACGCAACTAAACGGTGGCCGCCGTGTTGATACTTTAATGTTCTGCCGTACCATATCGTTGGTGCGCGCGGGTCGCCTTACATGCTCCGTCTAGTGGGGGTTGTCTGTGGTAGCAGATCTTGTCGGTGATAACGACCTACCTCGCATTGCCAGCGGGCGAGACCTGACTGTACTCGGCGGCACACCCGTTGAGGATGATGTCGCTGAGCAGCGCCGCGGCGTTGGCGGCCGCCACGCCCCGCACCCGCTCCCGCGCGCTCTCCGCCCCCGCCTCCGCCTCCGCCTCCGCGCTCGCCTCCGCCAGGTTCGAGTCGCCCATCGCTTGTGCCGCTTCTGACGTTGACTCCTCTCCCGGTACTTCTGTAAAACGTGTTGGCGTTCAGTATGAAATTGTCTAAATCGAGATGAATTAGCTTTATGTCAGTCTTAAATCTTAGGTTTTTTTTTCTTTATTTCATGTATGTATTGAGCTATTTCATGATCGTTCGTCATCCCTATTCTCGCGGGAAGGTTCTCAAATCAACGTTGTATCAGTATCAGGTCGGTCCCAGAACACTTTCTCGAGTGAGCAATATTCCCTATCTCTATTCGCCGAACTGTGAGAGAGTGACGGGCGATGCTATGTCGGGCGACAAGAGTCGCGAGCATAGATGTGCTAGACGGGCTGAGCAGTTGCCACTGTAGAGAACTTCTTACCTTTCCCCTGAGCGTCCAGGTCCCCCTTCTCGACTCCCTCCTTCTCCTTCTCGCTCTGCTCGCGCTGCCCCTTCTCCAGCTCGCTGGAGGCCGGCGCCGCGGGCCGCGGGGCCAGCGGCGGCGGCTCGTACGTGCCGCAGATGATCGCGATCAGGGCTTCCAGGAACTGGTGCTCCTCCAACCACTGTTATATATAGGTTATAGGTTATCGCGGGCTAGTTTTCCGCAACTCGACGTCTTACAATGCGCCTATTTTGCGTAAAGGGTTGCTGGCACTACTCTTGCCAACCCAACTCTACCAGAAAGCCTAGCAGTCCCTTGATGTTGCCGACGACTTCTGGGAGTGACCTCGGAGACCCGAGGTGTTGTGCCCGGTATTTGGCCACACCAGGACATTCGAGAACATAACCACTGTTACCAAATTGTAGTTTATGCAACTGGTATTGTCGCATGTAGGTTAGGTATACTATGTAATAATTATAAGTTAGCTCGATCATATATAGCAGTAAGTAATCAGCATAGAATGAGAAATCATTTATATACAAAGTCGTATTTCTTTTCGTTTAATTTTACTTAATATTTAAGGTTAATTGCTCTCATTATTGTGTATAGGATAAGATATGAAGCTTTGGTTAATTACTATGTAAAACCACCATAAATAAATATATAACGAAAACATATAGAAAGCTTCATAAAGTAGGTTGATGATACTGTAAACATTAAAATTATCCAATAAGAATCTTATACGAAACTTGTCGATAAATATATATTCGACCAATGTATATTATGTACCTTATGTGAATGTTCTATATACTAAATAAAGGGATAATGTTGTTCAGATTACATTTACACACCACACCAAACATACATAAGAATTGAGGCCCTTCTTACCCATTGGCCCAATCAACGCGTAATCAAGCGATCATTATAAATATGGCCGCTCGATTAACTTGATATCATTCTCTTGCGGCCTCCGATCAAGCAACACTTCACAGCAGCATTATGTGAAACTTACGTCACAGTGTTATTATTTTATGGGACTTCCCTATACTACAGAAGATTCCCTTTACCAGTTTAAAGTTAAATTCAATCAAGATACAGTCCTCTGCTCCTCACAGGTATATAATGGCAAGTCTTAGAACACGTCTGTTTTAAGGCCTAATTGTGTACAGTTGCATACTATACTTTACAATGCATGTGCTCGAATAGAGCGTATTCTAGGCATTCAAACTGTGCGGAAAGTACTACTTTTCCACACTAGTGCTTTATGCCTTTCATTTTTTTTTTTTTCTAGCTGTATCTGACAGCCTCACACAAAGAGCTTTTATTATTTACAAAAAGTTAGATAAATTAGTCAAATACCGATAATTATCATAAATTTAAGCCCGTAAAATGTTTTTGAAAAGGTAAAAAATGTTAACGAGGCCTCTTGTTGGATAAATCAAATCAAAACACTTTTTTCCAATGCAAACAGTCTTTGTGAGGATTCAAGTATTTTCTATTTTTTCGTACATGCATAGTAAAGTTTTGTACGAAACTCGTGTGTAAGATGATTTCCGACTCGTGTTTGTTTAATCACTCGCTCGTGAATAAAAACCACACTCGTCTAAAATCACCTACCTTACACACTTGTATCGTAAATAGCTATTACCTACACACATATTCATCATCGTATCATAGATTTTCTTTTATGTAGATTTGAAGTACAGTATTTAAGTAGATTACAAGTAAATATCGCGATAGACCCGCTATAATCACTTTTAATTAACTATAGTATTATCTTTATTTTTGATCTGAAAATAACACAACACAGCGTGATGAAAACAACGAGATACCTACAACTTTTTTAATATCGATAAATTAATTTTGATAAGATTGTGATTAAATAGATTTTCTTATACTTCAGTTTTTCTTTGGTCCTTAAACCGACTAGCGATTGACCTGACTAACAGAGTAAGAGACTACAGGGTCGAAGATGTAGTGCTGGTTCAACAGCAGCCTATTAGCTCTTGCCTTGAAGAGACCCTACTTATAAATTTCAGGAAATACACACGATGGGAGCGAGCGCCATTCTTTAGCGGTCCGCATTAGAAATGATGCAAATCGCTTCGTGCGAATAAGTGGTAAACTAACAACATATGAAGTCGCTCCCCTCGCCTGGACGTCCAAAGGTGTGACAGAGATGGCGGGATTAAATCTTGCAAGTCCTACCTTGATACCTACCTCCATGACGAGCTTGTTGAAGAGGTCGTTGAGCCGTATGAAGCACTTGAGCGCGTCGAGCACGGCCGAGGTGTGGATGTGTCTCAGCAGGTTTGGCAGGAAGTCGCGCCGCGCCTTCAAGAAGTCTAAGACGCGCAGGCAGACGATGTGGTACAGGTACCAGTCCTGGATCAATCAATTCTATTTTACTCGTAATTCTTACGTTGTTAAAAAAAAATTGGGCGAGTGCGAGAAGGGTTCCGTACCATAAAACAAGTTTGTTGTATGGGAGCCCCCCCCCCTTAAATATTTATTTTATTTTATATTTAGTATTTGTTGTTATAGCGGCAATAGAAATACGTCATCTGTGAAAATTTCAACTGTCTAGCTATCACCGTTCTTGAGATACAGCCTGGTGACAGTTGGACGTACGGACAGCGAAGTCTCAACAACGGACAGCGAAGTCTCAGTAATAGGGTCCCGTTTTTAGGGTTCCGTAGCCAAATGGCAAAAAACGGAACCCTTATAGATTCGTCATGTCTGTCTGTCTGTCTGTCCGTCCGTATGTCACAGCCATTTTTTTCCGAAACTATAAGAGCTATACTGTTGAAACTTGGTAGGTAGATGTATTCTGTGAACCGCATTAAGATTTTGATGCAAAAATAAAAAAATAATAATAAATAATGGGGGCTCCCCATACTTAGAACTGAAACTCAAAAATTTTTTTTTCATCAAACACATACGTGTGGGGTATCTATGGATAGGTCTTCAAAAATGATGTCGAGGTTTCTAAAATATTTTTTTTCTAAACCGAATAGTTTGCGTGACAGACGCTTCCAAAGTGGAAAAAAGTTGGTCCCCCCCCCTCTAACTTCTAAAATAAGGAAATGAAAAATCTAAAAAAAACATATGATGTACATTACTATAAAAACTACCAACGAAAATTGTTTTGAACGAGATCTAGTAAGTAGTTTTTTTTTAATACCTAACTTTGCAAGTTTGCACCTAATTTATATGGGGCGCTATACATACCAGGTGCAAACTTAACTTAAACACTTAGGGATGGAAAGTGTTTGTACGGAACCCTCGGTGCGCGAGTCCGACTCGCACTTGGCCGGTTTTTACTCTTTGGGTACGGAAACCTAAAAAAAAAGAAAATTGGTTTTCATTTTCTTTTATCTGAACTACTCAACAGATTTTTTTGTAACTTATATACCCTATGTAAATAATAAAGTTGTTATTTAAAAAAATAGATTTCGAAATATCCTTATAAGTAGTGAAATTTTCACTTTTAATTTTTCAATACCTTTTTTTATATTTTCGAGATAGGGACACCCACCAATTAGCTGTATTATGTATAAACTAATATTCTATCATATATATTTTTTCAAAAACAGTCACTTGAATCAACATATCCAAAATGAGACAAACTTATCGCCTGGTGACAACCAAAACTCACAAATTTTTCTGACAGTACTCTATGTCAAACGTGTGATTAAAAATAAATCAGACTGTAACTGACCATCAGAAGGGCCTTATGTCAATGTTAATACGGTCTACCGATGGTCAGTTAGATGCGATGCTGTTTGTGTTCGCACCATATGTAATATATAAATAGGTTAGTCGAATTTCCTGGTAGATGGCGGTGTTACTTTGATGGAAATGCTGCATCGCGGTATCGTTTGTTTCCCGGAGAATGTATATAGGTTTTCAAGAAATAAATATTATTCGTTCGCAACCCAATAGTGTGTTTTATTAGCCGCTATTGTAGAGGGCGTCCCGAGGACGAGTACGGTGTTGTACATGGTCCTAATCGAGCCGGATGGCTGAAGACGGGTGTTCGTCGTTTTTGGCGTAGTTTCAAAGAGTGACGGGTTGTCGTCACTGGAGCAACGATAGCTCCGGAGCGACCAGGCGGCAGATCCGGAAGTTCCTGTCAACGGGTGTGACGTCAGTGCCGACGAACAAGGATAAGTGCAGTGTTTACATATTTACGAAGAATTACTGTAAGTACTTTAAAGAGTTTTTATTAGTGTCTGTGAAAAGTGACTTAAGTGACCTGTCATCAAATCAAAACAAAACTGACAGTTGTCAAATTGGGACTTAGAAATTTTGTGAATTAGAAGTAAAACATTTACAAGTTCTAAACACTTAGAATAGTTTTACAAAAAGTGTTTAGACGGGGAATCCATGCCCGAATTCACCCCCAAGTTTCAAACACTTGTAAAATTTTCAAGATTTATTCAGTGGACTTAGAGAAATATCAAGACTTGTAAATTTTCATCGGCCTTTTAATTTCTAAAATTCAATCAATCAAACTTTGGACTACGTTTCATCAATTTCTGAACTTCAAACACATTCATACAAATTTGGCTTGAAATTTAAACATGGATACGGATATCAATGTTCTTGTGGATATTTCTGTACGCATCGCTAAAGCATATACCAACTTCAAGAAGTCACCTAAGGAGCGTGTGACAGTAGCGTATGTGGAAACGCGACTAGAGAGTTTGGAATCATTATGGGAGAAGTTCTCTACGAGACATCTTGATTTGATTCAACAGTATTCACAAGTGGAAATAGCTCAATCTGTCTATGGTACGGAGTTAGTTTACGATGTAACGGATGACAACTATTTAGACTACAAGTGCGATCTTAAAAGTGCGCTCAGCAGATTGCAACCGAAACCAAGCTGTTCTGATACATCGATGCAAAATGACAGATCTTCAAGCTCAAAGTCAAGTCATGTCAAGTTGCCGAAGATTTCAATTCCAATATTTACGGGACTATATACAGAATGGATGAGTTTCAGAGATTTATTCATATCACTCATCCACAACAACAACGAAATTGATGATGTACAAAAATTACACTACCTGAAAGGTCATCTCAAAGGAGAAGCGGAGCAATTGTTACGGCATATTCCCATTACTGATGACAGTTACGGGCAATGTTGGACTCTCTTGAAAGATCGTTATAACAACAAGCAATACTTGATAAATTGCATATTGCAACGGTTTTTCAGTCAAAGGGGTATTTCATCAGAGTCCTCCAGCGCTATCAAACAATTGTTAGATGTAACAACCGAAACATTAAATGCACTCAAAGGGTTAGGTATTGACACTGGTACGTGGGATGTCATAATAATCTATATAGTCAGCCAGAGATTCGATCCCGAAAGTAGAAAACAGTGGGAGACCCAAGTCAGTGAGTTGTCTCGCTTAGATAAGTTACCCAACATGTCACAGTTTCGAGAGTTCTTAGAAACAAAATACCATTCACTAGAGTACTTAGATACAAATTCAAATCACGGTCCGATACAGCGCACTTACATTGATAATATCAATCACAGTAATCAAATTAGCAAATCAAACCCAATCCACATGTTACATGTTGCTCAGTTAACCTGCGTATATTGTAAAGGAGATCATCATCTTAGAAGTTGTAGGGAATTTATAAACACTGATCTCAACAGCAAGCGTAACTTTGTCCAAGGTCACGGGTTATGTTTCAATTGTTTAAGGAGTAATCACTGGGTAAAACACTGTAAAATCACCGCGTCTTGCCAAATATGCAAAAGAAGACACCACTCATTATTACATCCAAAGGGCGAAAATCAACCAGCTGTCTCAAGGGAGTCAGTTGGCAATCAGGTTGCACCAATCACGAGTCAAGTCAAGTCATCAACACAGGGAGAATATTCATCAACATTCACGAACATCACAAACCATTTTGTGAAAGGAGCGGCGCATCAGGTGCTGCTAGCCACAGCTTTAGTGAAAGCTGAGTCACAGAATGGAGGGAAACATCAGCTCTTAAGAGCTCTCATAGATCAGGGGTCTCAAGTCTCATTTATCACGAAAGCGGCAGTCCAGTCGCTTGGACTGAAAACTACACCAACCAAGGGACTCGTATCAGGGTTGGGAGGTGAACAGCACCTTAAAGCAAGGTCAATGGTACAGTTAGCAATCAGTTCACGTCTCAACTCAGGTTGTGTGATTCATGTTTCAGCATATGTCATTGAGAAACTGACAGAGTATGTACCTGCATCAGTTGTAGCATCAGCATCATCAATCACTTCATGGCCGGAGTTAGAACAAATAACCCTAGCTGACCCGGAATATCAAACTGCTAATAAGATAGACATCTTATTAGGGGCGGAGATTTATAGTAGAATTATACATCAAGGAGTCATCAAATGTCCGTCAGGGTCTTTGATAGCACAAAATACCACCCTGGGATGGATATTAAGTGGGCAAATAGAATCAAATAAATACATACCTATTACAAATACTGTATCCATGCATGCACACGTAGAACCTGTGGAAGAACCGTCGGAGCCGTCTCACAAAGAGAAGATTCTGTCAGTTAAAGAACAGAGAAGTGACGACTTCTATAACGTCACATTAACACGAGACGAAAATAATCGAAATGTGGGGAACATCTCGTCTCGAGACAGAAATTCAGAATGCGCGGATGATCGATCGCGGGACAAAGTATTGAGAAGACGTCATTATCAGGGAAGGAAGCTGCAGAAAGACGAGCATCTGAAACAGAAAAATAAAAACGCATGTGATAAGTACTTAGAAGCAAATTACATAAAAGGAATATACGGAAACAAAGCAGAAGGTTTATACGTATCATATCATACATCAATGAGGGAAGACAATTTAAAGGAATACAAAGTGCATAAGGGTAAAACCAAGAAGAAAAATAAAAGAGATGATTGGTTCATATAGCAACTGAGAAGCCTTAAAAATGGATTTGATGTCAAGAAGTAGAGCAAGAAGTAAGAAAATGAAATACAAGCAAAAAAGGGGTTTAGTCAAACAACAGTGAAGCAATGATGAGTAAAACATAAGCAAGCAAGCATACATAAATAGAAAAGCAATTACCAACATAAAAAATGGATATCAAAAATAAAATAGTGGGACTTCCCTGGGGTCATATTTTAGGTTTTGTATATGTAGTTCTTTAAGCATCAACTCAAACTTAATACTGCAAGTTAATTATTTCAAGAGCATTAAGCGTCATAATGGATTAGTTACGTTCTTTTAGCTTTTGGGGATATTTTTAGTTAAAAAAGATTATAAACATTTCACACAAAAATAAGTGAACTTACCTTCGTTAATCCACGGCTAGTGAGCTAGCACTATTCCGAGTAGGCGGGCGGCAATTTACTTGCCAATATGTAATTCATAGGATGACACAAAAATACACAGGTTGTTTCTGATTTGTAATATTGAAGACATTGTACGGGTTAAAGGTATATTTCAACAACAGCATGATTATTATTAAAGCAAATGGTTTTAGAACATCCTGTATTGGACAAAGTTATGCATGTTGTGTCTTAGAATAGTTAGGCTAGTCAAATTTGTTAAATTCCACTACCAGTGTTTAAACTTGTGTTAGTTATCCTGAATAGTTCAATTGAAGAGTTCTTAGTTTATTGAACATTTCACTCAATTGTAACATCTAACGTATAGATTCGAGCATGTTTTAACAGAGACACGTATAGTGAACAGTTTCATTTAATTTGTATCATTACACTTTTATCAATGTTATGTCGAGAAAGTTATTAAGTTTATGGGAAACATTTCACAACACGTGTAATTTACTTTTTTATATGCATCAGGGAAACAGATTGTAATTAAGAGGCTTGAGCATGCATCAATCATTTTAATGTGATTTAAGAACAGTTGTTCTTGGCGGGCGGTATGTTCGCACCATATGTAATATATAAATAGGTTAGTCGAATTTCCTGGTAGATGGCGGTGTTACTTTGATGGAAATGCTGCATCGCGGTATCGTTTGTTTCCCGGAGAATGTATATAGGTTTTCAAGAAATAAATATTATTCGTTCGCAACCCAATAGTGTGTTTTATTAGCCGCTATTGTAGAGGGCGTCCCGAGGACGAGTACGGTGTTGTACAGTTTGTACTATAGATATTTTATTTAGACGATGCTCTTATGTTATTTTTTTTAAATTCTTGTACGAGTAGTTAGGCATATTAAGTCCAATAATCGTATGGTATACCATAACGTCTGTTGTAGACCAAAACTCACTAACCACTAGATTGCTTTTGGTAACTACGGCTACCTGTCACCGCTCTTATTTTATTATTATAAATAGAGTCCAACTCAAAATTCGAAGCAATTGAGTGGTTGTAACAAAGACCTACTTAAAATAAAACTCTTATCTCAGTATCAATCTACAAAACAGATACGAGGTTTTGAAGAGTACTGCCAAAAACTTTTGTGAGTTATGGTTGTCACCAGGCGATAAGTTTGTTTCATTTTGGATATGTTGATCCAAGTGAATGTTTTTGAATAAAATATATATTATAGAACATTAGTTATACATAACTAGCGAACCACCCCGGCTTCGCACGGATGCAATGCTGATAAATTATGCATGTATTATACATATAAACCTTCCTCTTGAATCACTCTATCTATTAAAAAAAACCGCATCAAAATCCGTTGCGTACTATGTAGTGATATAGCTAAAATTGGTGGATGTTTTATTTAAACTTTATTGCACTGATCAAACTAGTACAAATGGCCGACTTAATGCATTCCACAAGGCATTCTCTAGCAGACAACCATAAGGCTAAACTTTGTGATTGGCTATGTTCAGTGTCAAACTTTAGTTCTCAGTTACTGTGAAGAGCCTGCATTTCTTTTGTTTGTTTCTCTTCCTATCTCCATTGAATTTCAAACTTCAAAGAACCCCTCAGTCCTCAGTCCTAAGTTACATAAGATGACAACTAGACTCAATATGATTTAGAGAATACTCCAAAACTCTCCTAGTTTCTTTATTGAAGATGATGAAATTTTGAAAAAAGAACTAGATGGAGATAGCATTGTTTGTTTGCAATGTTATAATAAATGCTTAGCATGAACCTATAGCTCTATATATATATTCTCCGGACCGTATTTGATCACAGCACTTTAAATCCATTGCTGGTGCTTGTGTGCTCTCATGTGGCTGATGTAGCAGATGTTATTTTCTAAAGACCTGCGCACACAATAGCTAATAGTTCACACAATTACATAATTCTCAAAGAACCAGATAGAAATTAATATGAAAGGTTATTTGCATAACACATTTATGTAGTAAATAGTTGACCACAGTTATGGAGACAGCGACCAGACCAGAGTTTTTTTTGTCACATTGACTTAAATCTTAACTCAAACAGTTTGGCCGATTTTTGCAATACTAATAAAATGTACTCTGGTCGCTTACTGGTCTACTATGGTCATTTGTTCCTTGCAAACAAACTTCAAGATGATTTTGTTTCCTTCCGATTATATGTATTACCTGTTTAGGACTTCTGTCGAGCAGCATTTCAATAGTTTTACTAAAGTATGATGCCAGCAAGGGATTTAAGGGTGGCTCCTTGTTGATGAAATCACAGAGACGGTGCATCTGTGCCGTGTCCATGGACAGCCGGTCCGAGAGTGTGGGCAGCTGGGACGTGAGAACTTCACATGCGATGGTGGCGTGTCGGTACTGCAGACTGAGCTCCACATTTTTGGGCGGCTCCTCTGTGATCAGGGTTACAAGCTCTGCTAGGATGTCTGGCCGTGTGAGGCTGGAAAATCAGGAATTGTACAGCATTTTAGAACAAAGCGATAGTAATTTCTTAGTAGAAGTTTATAGTACATTTTTCTGTAAAAATAGTAATATGCAGGTTCTTTGAAATAAATAATTGAAAGCATGGAATGTTTCACAATACTAGGCAGACATATTTATTTGTGTAATGGCAGATGTCCATGTTTGATTTGTGATTTGATTTCTGTCCAGGTGCTAAAATGTGAGATTCAATTGCCAAAAAGCACACTGAAATTTGAGATACACTGTAGTAAAGTTTACACAACAACAATATAATGATTACACCAGAGAACAGGCTCATTAACATTAAAATATAATTCATACTCATACTACTGTGCTACGAGAATTCCAATGCCTAATTATCAGTAAAGATTTTTACTAAATAGTTCAATGTTATATTTTTTGCAACATAATTATGTGTATGACTTTAAAGCACTTAAAATTATTCAACCATATGGGAGTTTGCACCCTTTTATAGAATACAATATGTAAATAAAAAGACCATACTATTCTGATAACTAATATTATAATATGTATGTTTAACATTTAGTTTGAGATCTAAATGTTTGCTTTTGCAATGATAAGAACTGAGTGGTAAGTGTGTTATAAATGTTATAATCCTTAAAATACCTTACAAAATTGAAAGTATTCAATTGAAATTTACTGATGGATGCTGACATTTCAATGACTTTGTTTACATTCTCTTTGTGTTGGCCAAGAACAGCACATTCTTTGGAGTGCAAGATACACACAGTGTCAATAAAATTACTTAGATGACTCATTTCCCTCACCAATAAGACCAACAAGCCAACAACTGTTTCTAATAAAAGGTTTTCCAAGTTTAGGCAGGTTTATCCCCTAAACACCTGATCTCATAGTAATTAATAAATGTGTGCTGCTGTCCGAGCCCAATGAGTACTCACAACTGTATGAGCGCCTTATTGTCCGCCTTGCACTCCTGGAGAACGTCGTCCGCCTCCAAAACCTGGCCCAGCGTCACGTTCTGAAACACACACCACACCACTGACTACTGCTCACTACACTCATCTATATACCTCTGCAATAACACTCTACCCCGCCTTCGACAAGGCTTGACCATCGCGAACTTCCCCCGATCGTAAAACGGGGCGGAAAACACTCAAATCCGCCGCAAATACAAGTCATCGCTTCACTCATAACCATGAATTTTTCAACAATATACGCACCTCCTCTTTGAGCAAGGTATTTAGCTCCCGCACGGCTATATAGTTCCCACTCCAGAACATGACTTAAAATAATAAGTACTGATTATTTAATTACTTTAGATCCATAGAAAACTTAGTTATTTTACGGATTTCAGCGTTTCTTTGATAAAGTGCAACGATCCGTTTTCTCATCTGACAGCACAGCGCCAGTGTTGTAATGTTTTAACTTTTATTAAATTAATATTATAATCAAATTTTAGATTAATAATAGTTTGATGTATTGTTAGTTTAAAGAAGTCCATATTTTTATTGTGCTCGTTACGACTCATTAAGATAATATTGGGCCAGCAGCCTCTCCCTTCTCACTACTCGCGAAGTAGGTCTGAAACCTGTTCTAGACCTTCCGATCCGATCCGATTTATCGGAAGAAATTTCCTAACAATTACAGCCCGACACAAAAGAGTAGAAAACGGATGAAAAAGGTGTTAAATAATATAAAACCGTGTGTTTTGTATCGAAATATATTTGACAGTAAAAGATTAAAAGGAATGACAGTTCTATATAAAATTCAAATTAAACAAGTATTAGAACCTCTTCTTAACATTCCCTCCCTTCTTCACTGGAGGCTCATCAGCTCTGTGAGGTAGAGCAGCCTCGGTTTGTATAGCGGCTTCGTCAACATATCCGCCAAGTTCTCAACAGAAGCAACTTTACTTGCCACTAAGTTGTTATCCAGGATACATTCTCTCAAAAAGAAATGTCTTCTTTTGACGTGCATGTGCTTGGTTTGATGATGGTTCTCTATAGGGTTCTTGCTAAGTTTCAGCGCGGACTCGTTATCAATGAGCAACTCCACTTTTCCAACATCAGTAGCAATGTCGTCAATTATTCTCCTTAGCCACAGTTTTCTGAGCGTTTTGAGTCGTTCTGTTTCTATCTCTTGTGCAGATAAATACTCGTCACTTTCAGGTTCCATCTCTATCTCTCTTTCCGATTCAATAGATCTGTCGAAATCGTTTTCATCACTCGAATTCTGATCATCATCGTCATCTTTTTCATTTTCAGTAGCAGTAGGATGTTCTGCAGCTGACGTCGATGCGATTGGATCCAGGTATGGAGGTTGCAAAAGGATTTCATTTCGTGGTGAAAAAGTCTTCTCCTGAAACGTCACATCTCGAGATCGTATGAGTGTACTCTTTTCTTTGCACCAGATTCTATATCCATCATCATTGTCATATCCAATTAAGACTCCCTTCACAGCTTTCTTATCCATTTTCTTTCTATTGCATTTTGGGATGTGTGCGTAGCAGGTGCTTCCTATAATTCTCAAATGCTTAATGTTGGGTTTCTTACCAAACCAGAGTTCGTAAGGCGACTTTCCTTCTTGTGTCGGTCCTGTACGGTTCAAGATGTAAGCAGCAGTATTGATAAGTTCAGCCCATAGGCCTTGAGGCATTTCTTCATGCGCATGCATCATGGCTCTTGCCGACTCTACAATCGTCCTGTTGTCTCTCTCACAGCACCCGTTCTGTTCCGGTGAATAAGGCATAGTCAATCTGTGACGTACTCCATTTTTGTGTAAAATTTCCCGAACTTTTGCATTATCGAATTCGCCTCCATTGTCGCTTAGAATTTCTTTAACAATATGTCCAGTAGCTTTAGTCTCTGCCAACATTTGTTCAAGTTTTTCATGGACTTCTCCCTTCTCTCTCATAAAATAGATTTGGCGATATTTTGTGAAGTCATCTTTAAAAAGAACATAATATCTTAATTTGGAATATGAATTTTTGAAAGGACCACACACGTCAGTGTGTATCAGCTCTCCAGGCTGTGATGCTCGTTCCCTGGTGCCAAATTTGCGTCGATGGGTTTTGCCAAATACACATCCTTCGCAGAGTTCTCTGTCTAATTTCAGTTTTATACCAAGCTCTGTCTCGACAACCTTCTTAACATGCGACTTATTTTGGTGTCCCAACCTCTCATGATATAATTGCATTTGATCGGATATCTCGATGTTATTTACTTCTTGAGAGCCTTTAATGTTTTTGACATTCAATTTGTATAGTCCCCCATTTTTAGCTCGCATTCCAATAAGTAGAGTTTGTCCGCCCTCATACTTCATTACACATTTTTGGGTTCTGGATTCAAAAATTGTATTTGTTAATTTGTCTTGAGCTGATAAAACCGAAAACAGGTTCTTCTTAATAGATGGTACATACCACACGTCGTTCAGGGTAATAATCACCTTAGTACCGTATACGTCAGCTTCAATGTCCAGGACTCCCTTTCCAATAGCCTGAATAGCTGTACCGTTTGCAGTTGTAACTGTGTGCGACGTAGAAAAATATTCGAATGTTTTGAATAAATCTCCTCGATTTGTAACATGGCTGGTAGCGCCATTGTCCACGTACCAGTTGTCATGGTCGATGTCTTCCACATTGTTTACAATTGCCATTAAGTGCATGTTGACGTTTGACGTACTTGGTTTATTAGGCGTGGGCTTGGGTGGTCTCCCATCAGCTATCCATCTCGGGCAGGTTTTCACTCTATGCCCTAATTGTTTGCAATAATTGCATTTCCATTTTTTCTCTTTACTCTTACTTTTCTCTTTCGATCTCAATACTAAAGCTTCTTCAACAACGGTCTCCCTTGTGCCACTTGCTAGAGCCCTTTCATGAGCGCACAACTGTGTCGTCAAGTTTTCAATATTTCGGTCACTCTTATTCATTAACAGCCAGCTTGATTTGAAATTAAAGTATTGTTCTGGAAGTGTATCCAAGATTTTGCAAATTAAAAGCATTTCTGGGAGATCATTTCCTTCAATTTCTTTATTCAACTCGTACCAGATGTTCTTGAGCGTTGAAATGTGAGTAGCCATATCGTGATCTTCAGTCTTTTGGAAGCGAAAGAATCTCATGCAAAGTTCGTAGCTTCGATCCTCCTTTGCTCCATCGTAAAGACGATGTAACTCTGTCCACATCTCTCTTGACGTATTGCACCGCATGACCTTGTGCAAGGTTTCTTCGGTCATGTTCGTGGTAAGAATAAGTAAGGCATGACTGTCAAGACTTTGGTAGTTCTCCAATTGCGTCTCATATTTCGACACATCTGCTGGTGCTGCCGTCGCCGCTGGTGGCTCTGGCTTTTTTACTTTGCCCTGGATAATGTCTAGCGTACCTGGCGTGCTCCGTAACAGCAAGGAAACCTTAAACTTCCACGTCTGCCAGTTTGCGCTGCCTTCTAAGCGCCCAATCTCATATCTTATATTAGAACTCATTTTTCTAATTTATCGATAGATGTACACTGTAGAAATAAGCCACAAAGTCCAGTTTCAGCACACTAAATATCGTATTTACGCTCTGCTACCATGTTAAATAATATAAAACCGTGTGTTTTGTATCGAAATATATTTGACAGTAAAAGATTAAAAGGAATGACAGTTCTATATAAAATTCAAATTAAACAAGTATTAGAACCTCTTCTTAACAAAAGGAACTATAATTTTTCATACAAAATTGTTACCATATTCAAGCACTTTACGTCAAAAATGTGACAGTTGCGAAGGAAGTGGCGCCCTCATTTATTTTCTACTCTTTTGTGTCGCACTGTACACTACACATTATCCGTTTTCATCCGATAAATCGGATCGGATCGGGAGGTCTGGAACGGGTTTGACTTGGGTCTAAATTTATGAATATGTATGTATGAGATCTGTCCATCGTTGTCCATCGCATGTTCATGGCCTCTACGGTCTGCCTCAGGGCTACGAACTTATCCCTAGCTCCACACTACTCACGAAGTTGACCGAAGTTGGCTGAAGTATGGGTTTCCACAGCGAAGTGCCCTTCTAAACTATCATTTTCGCCCAACCTCGGCCAACTTCGCGAGTAGTGTACTGCGGCAAGAAACGTCATTCTTGGACACTATTGGTTATGTTCTCAAATTAAGTAGGTAGGTGAATAATCACACCATGGATCCAGTAACCGGTAGGCAGTGTTCGCCCTGTGATGTCATTACGATATTCCGCTTGTTGCACTCGTCTGGCAACCCCGCATGACAGGACTGACAATTACATTATTTTCATTTTTTCAACTTAGTCGCATTATTACAAACATAGATAAGAATGATTACAAACTTAACTTATGTTCAAAGACTACAATGTAACATAGGGATAAATGTATTTGTATCTTATGTTATTAAAATGAGTTATTTAATTTAATATCAAATTGATTTTGATATGTGAAAGACATTTTTTTACATATAGTAGTTACTATTTTTTACTTTCATCTGTGATATATACTATAACTTCTGTTATTGTCGAGTAACATTACCACTAACCATTAAAAAGAGTTATTTAATATCAAATTCATTTTGATGTGTGGATGTGTGTGAAAGACTATTTTTTGCATATAGTATGACCTGTGTGGTGAGCGGGTGCAACTCGAACTCAAGAAATTCAAGAAGGTTAGGGGGAGATTTAAGTTTTCACGTGTAAGTAACTCAGTATTTTGTTTTCAAACAAATTCACTATGAAATATTTCTTCTATTTCTTCTATATTTCTTTATTCAGTTGTAAAGTCATGTACATTCAGATTAAGGTGTTACATAATAGTGATTTGTCAGACCATGACGCCCTGTAAGGGCACACAATAACTTAATACTAGCATGCGTA
Organism: Apotomis capreana; assembly: GCA_947623375.1. NCBI lineage: Eukaryota > Metazoa > Arthropoda > Insecta > Lepidoptera > Tortricidae > Apotomis > Apotomis capreana. The sequence goes on from OX392511.1 coordinate 2,325,170, forward strand.
AGCGTAATACATATTTAAATAGCAAAAATAGGACATAATTTCGTCACTAATAATACATCTAAATTATGAACAGTTTGTTTCGTTTTAGTTTATATAGAATTTATATAATATAATTTAATTAAAATTTATTTCATTGGTAACATCATTTACATAATTATTTCAATATTTTAATTAATAATTTAAATATGTTATTTATAATGTATCATCATTTAAAAAATCGTCTACAGAGTAATAACATTTCTCAATTAATAATTTTTGTAGTTTATTTTTATATATTTTTCCGTTTGGTTCTTGTTAAATATCGACTTAATTAAATTCAATATTGTCAGTTTTTAATAGATTACTAGTGATGTAGAAAAAAATATCGATAGATTCTGTATCCAGAGAGAAAAATCATAAGGAAAAATAAAAGAGATGCAGTTTGTAGATCCTTATAGCAAGGCATATTGAACAAAGTATAATTTAATTGACTTAAAAAACTTACCTATACCCCATAAGATGTATGGATATAGCTTTTTTTTTTCAGGTTTCCCAAAAATGATGAATTGCGTAAGAAATGGTTTATTGCCACTAATCGGACGGAGAAACAGTTCAACAAGCATTGGAAAGTGTGTTCAAAGCATTTTAATCCCAAATGTTTTTTGGGTCCAAAGTGTGGAGCCCGTAGGCGAGTTTTCTTAACAGAAGAAGCAGTACCTAATTTAAATTTGCCTACAGAAACAGCAAATTTTAAAGTATATTCGGTATGTGACCTATTTAAGTTCTATAATTAAAAGTACTCTTTATAAACTATAACTGGTAAAGTATTCATTAAATATTTTCAGGGCGATGCTAGTGCAAATGTCAGTCATCAACAAAGTAACATGAGTGAGTGCTGTCCAGCGTTACGGCAAACAACAAATGTGAACCGTCAACAAAGCCCCATTCCCATTAGATTAATAAGATCACCATTAGCAACCACTCGCCCGGTAAGCATTCACTTATCTTATAACATGTGCTAAAATGCCTAATCATATTTATTTTGAATAACAAGTTAAAGATTTTCTTTTCAGAGCACTCCAAAAAGAAATATGGGCCAGAATCAAAGTGACAAGAATGTATTGACTGACAACACCAGCATGGTAAGTTTATTTTTAGAGTTCCATACCCAAAGGGTAAATGGGAGCCTATTACTAAGACTCCACAGTCTGTCTGTCACCAGGCTCTATCTCACGAACTGTGATAGCTAGCTACAGTTGAAATTTTAACAGATGATGTATTTCTGTTGCCTTTAACAAAAAATACTAAAAACAGAATAAAATAAATATTTAAGTGGGGCTCCCATACAACAAATGTGATCGGTTGTGTTAACTTTTCACCTCATTTGTATGCGGCGCTATACGTGCCAGGTGCAAACTTATCTTAATCCGGCCAGTTAAGATGAGAAGTGTTTGTACCAAGGGTTCCCTTGGTGTGCGAGTCCGACTTTCACTTGGCTTTTTAACGTATGAACGGTCAACTCACGAAGTTAGTCGTTTGACGACGCGTTTGGCTCGGTTGGTAGACACCTGCCTACTGAGTCGGCGGTCCCGGGTTCGAATCCCGGCCGGGGCAAATATTTGTGCAAAATATTTGTTCTTGGGTCATGGATGTTATCTATATATTATATGTATTTATATATTATGTATATCGTCGTCTAGTACCCATCCATAGTACAAGCTTTGCTCAGTTTGGGACTAGGTCGATTTGTGTATGATTGTCCCTTATTTATTTATTTATTTATTAGTAATCAATTGCGACAAAAAATTAGGTAAGTTTGCTCAATGCATTTTAGTCCCAAATGATTATTGGGTGCAAAGTGTGGAGCCTATAAGCGTGTTCACTAAGCAGAAGAAGCAGTTCCTTCATAAAATTTGCCTATAGAAACAGTAAATTTTAATGTATATTCGGTATGTGATCTACTTAACTTCCATAACAAAAAGTACTCTTTATAAACTACAAGTGGTAAACTATTTATTATATATTTTCAGGGTGATGCAAGTGCAAATGTCAGTCATCAACAAAGTAGCATGAGTGAGTGCTGTCCATCGTTACGGCAAACAACAAATGTTAACGGTCAGCAAAGCACTATTCCCATTAGATTAATAAGTTCACCACTAGCAACTACTTGCATGGTAAGCATCTACTTCACTATAACTACATAGTATAAAACAAAGTCGCTTCCTGATGTCTGTCCCCCCTCTGTATCCTGATCTTTTAGCAACGGATTTTGATGGGTTTTTTTTATAGATAGATGTGATTCAAGAGGAAGTTTATATGTATAATAAATAATATAGCATTGCACCTGTCCGAAGCCGGGGCGGGTCGCTAGTATCTTATAAAATATGCTAAAATGCCTATTCATATTTATTATGAATCATTTTAACAAGTTGAAGATTTTCTTTTCAGAGCACTCCAAACATAAATATGAGCCAGAATCAAAGTAATAAGAATGTAGTGACTGACAAGACCAGCACGGTAAGTTTATTTTTAGGGTTCCATACCCAAAGGGTAAGAAACAGAATCAGAATTTATTTGCTAGGATACAGTCAAGTGGATGTCAAATACATTTTCGCGGTACAGTGTATTCTGCCTGCTAGTAGGCATGCAAATATTATAAAATTAAAAATAATAATGTACTAAAATTAACTAAGACATGGTATTTTTCCTATAATTACGAGTCAGCAAGCAATTTTATTTAAATTGTGCAATGCATATGAGAAACTATTTAACTTCTTACAAATACTGTCAATTTGGTTAAACCATGTCAACTTATTATCTTTTCTCGTAATTTTTGTCTTTTGTGAAGGATGGGCAACTACGGAACCCTACACTGAGCATGGCCCGACATGCTCTTGGCCGGTTTTTTAAAAGTGGTCGCACAATAGCGACTTTCAACTTTTCAAGAAAGACACCTTGCTCCATGCACCAATTAATAATATAACTTATAGGTAATGCCACTTTTTATATGTGCATTAAGCGGTTTACACTCACGTGAAATTGTCAGCAACGGCCCGACATGTTTCGAACTCGTATGGAGCTCTTCATCAGGGACGGCTGCCCGTACACCGCCGCGGCAAGTGAGTGCGGTGAGTGTAAACCGCTTAATACAATAATGAAAGTATTTTAATCCCAAATGTTTATTGGGTGCAAAATGTGGAGCTTATAAGCGAGAGAGAGAAGAGTAAGTAAGAGTTCACTAAACAGAAGAAGTGTTTCCTTCTTTAAATTTGCCTATAGAAACAGTAAATTTTAATGTATATTCGGTATGTGACCTACTTAACTTCCATAACTAAAAGTACTCTTTATAAACTACAAGTGCAAGTGGTAAAGTATTTATTATATATTTACAGGGTGACGCAAGTGCAAATGTCAGTCATCAGCAGAGTAGCATGAGTGAGTGCTGTCCAACGTTACGGCAAACAACAAATGTTAACGGTCAACAAAGTCCCGTTCCCATTAGATTGATAAGATCACCACTAACAACCACTCGCATAGTAAGCATCTACTTCACTATAACTACATAGTATAAAACAAAGTCGCTTCCTGCTGCCTGTCCCTCTGTATGCTAAGATCTTTTTTTTTATAGATAGTGTTAATCAAGAGGAAGGTTTACCTATATGCATTTCACAAAGCATTTCACCCGTGTGAAGCCGGGGCGGGTCGCTAGTAACTTATTAGCTAAAATGCCTATTCATATTTATTTTGGATCATACTAACACGTAAAAATTTTCTTTTCAGAACACGCCAAATACAAATATGAGCCAGAATCAAAGTGACACGAATGTATTGACTGCCATGACCAGCACGGTAAGTTTATTTTTAACTAAACAGCTTTCAACTCACAAAGTAATCAATTGCAACAAAAAATTAAGTAAAGTTATATGGGGTAAAAGTGATGAAGAGTAATACGAGGTTTGCAGCACTGTCTCGTTTGTATTCTCAACTAGTTTCAGTGACTACTGCTGTAGCTTGTGCTTTATATGAGTGATTTGATAAGCAAATTTATTGATGAGTTGTTCTTTAATCAGTTTATACTGATTAAAGCCAGCTTTTTCGTTGATTAAACATTATTTTTCTTATTTTGCTTTCAGAATTTGAAAGAAATAATTAAATCGCAACAAACTAAAATTGCGGTGTACCAAGGGCATGTTGACAGACTCGAAAAGCGAGTTCAGCATCTTGAGTCATTAGCAAAGGATCGCATGTTAAAGATAGGAAGACTAATGCAATTGCGTCGCCGTTTAAAGATAAAGAATACTGCTATCAATGATAAGCTGATAGAACTACTAAGAGAAGAGTATGTGCGGAATAATGGTTTATGTTAAAAATCGTCAAAGCCTCATGACTCATGAAATAATTAAAACGTATCCAAAGTGTAGGGACACTGGATTATGAAAAAAACTGCCACACCTTGGCGTCATCCGTGACCAAAACGGGCATTTTAAACCGTTATTAACACAATGCCTTACGGCATTGAGTCCGCCTTTTGTACGATGAATTTTTATTTTCTGCGCTGAAGACTAAATATATAAACGAAACGAATAATATTAATAAACATTATTCCAGCTTTAACTTCGTGTTTTATTGAAACATCAGCCAAAACAGCAGTTTTTACAAGATGAGGCAGTGTGAATTGAAAAGAAAAAAAGCCAAGGCGTAGAGGCCCTTTCCACAATTTAATGGAATGTAAAGTGTAGATCGAACGGCTGTCCCTATAAAAAAACAATCACGAGGTACCTGCCCTGACCATCGCGATTGTTTTTTTTTCATGGTATAAGTAAGTCGTCGTTTCGCTGATGAGTGATAACATCGTCCTTTTCTCAACGTCGGCGGCCGAACTCAGAAGTATGCTCCAATAGCTAAGCACAGCAAGCCATGGAATTATATTGCATATGAACACGTCAAAGACCAAGCTCATGACAAACAGCACTAAACATAGGATAGAAGTCGAAGGCGGAAGTATTGAATATGTCCTTGAGTACATATACTTGGGCGTACCGAAAATGCCTGGAAGAGCTATTGGTCCATGAAGGAGAAGGGAGAAATTCCCATTACTTCATTTTAACGCGGAAACTCATGGACATGTGCATTCTTCCGATCCTCACTTGTGGTGCCCAGACTTGATCTTAAGGCTCAAGAGTATTCCCTCAAGGTTTGCCAGAGGGCAATGGAGCGTAATATCTTGGGCATCAAATTAGCAGATCGTACTAGAAATACCATCTTGCGCTCCAAACCAAAACCAAAGTAGCCGACGTAGCCCTGACAGCCGCTAAGATTAAGTGGGACTGGACTGGACACGTTTGTCGCACGAACTAACTGTGGGCTAAGAATACCGCTGGCTGAATCCCACCTAATAGAGTACGGCGTCTCGGCAGACCACGACGGAGATGGCGTTGTTGCCTTGAACAGAGATGACTGAAAGAAAGAGAGGGAGGTCTTTGCCCTATAGTGGGGCAGCACAAACTAAAAAAAAAAGAACATAAGGTATGGTACTCCGGCAAGACAGCCTTTCTACGCCGCTAATTAGTTGCCGCTTTATGGTAATAAAATAATTATAAGGAAAACAATGTTCGTCACTAGTCGTACAAAAAAAAATGCATTACAATGATCATGTTCTTTGAATAAATGTTATTTTGTCGTAATAATTGATTTTAGACACGATTTTATAATATTACAAGTAACAAGGGAAGGGAGTCGGGGAGTATTATGATATACTACTGGCAACACAGAAACAGATTGACAGAACCGTCCAACCAACCAATAGCGTTGTCATTCCGGAGTGAACGAAAAAAGGGTCCATCAAAAATTCAAAAAAATATATTCTAGTGAAGTTTTTCTGCGTTTTGTTCGTATACAAAGTATTGTATGCAATCGTTACACAATTGGTCTTAAAATCTCGTATATTCCTTACTTCGGCCACTCGGCAAGCCTCGTTCCACTTTAAGAACCTTCATTGTTTCTATTGCATAAAATACTATTTTATAGATATTTGAAAAAACATTATTTCATTGTATGTTTTTTTTTTATCAAATGCAATAGATTATGCATATTTACGTTATATGAGTTCTGTCACTTCTGTCATGTGTCAAATATATATGTGTTAAAAAAAAACGATTTGTTGTAGTCCAAAGAATATAATACTCACATAATAGTCGCATCGCATTATAACATTATACCTATTATTATTCATTTCATCTGTGATATATACTATAACTTCTGTTATTGTCGAGTATCATTACCACTAACCATAGATCCACTAACCATTAAAATGAGTTATTTAATATCAAATTGATTTTGATGTGTGTGAAAGACTATTTTTTGCATATAGTATGACCTGTGTGGTGAGCGGGTGCAACTCGAACTCAAGAAATTCAAGAAGGTTAGGGGAAGATTTAAGTTTTCACGTGTAAGTAACTCAGTATTTTGTTTTCAAACAAATTCACTATGAAATATCGACTTAATGAAATTCAATATTTTCAGTTATTAATAGATTACTATTGATGTAGAAAAAAATATTGATAGATATCCAGAGAGAAACCATAATGAGGAAAAATAAAAGAGATGCAGTTTGCAGTTTGTAGATCCTTATAGCAAGGCATATTGAACAAAATATAATTTAATTGACTTATAAAACTTACCTACCCCATAAGTTTTTTTTTTTTTAAGGTTTCCCAAAAATGATGAATTGCGTAAGAAATGGTTTATTGCCACTAATCGGACGGAGAAACAGTTCAACAAGCATTGGAAAGTGTGCTCAAAGCATTTTAATCCCAAATGTTTTTTGGGTCCAAAGTGTGGAGCCCATAGGCGAGTTTTCTTTACAGAAGAAGCAGTGCCTACTTTAAATTTGCCTACAGAAACACATAATTTTAATGTACATTTGGTATGTGACCTATTTAACTTGTATAATTAAAAGTACTCTTTATAACCACTCAATTGCTTCGAATTGGACTCTATTTATATAATAAAATAAGAGCGGTGACAGGTAGCCGTAGTTACCAAAAGCAATCTAGTGGATATACTATATGTGGTAAAGTATTTATTATAAATTTTCAGGGTGATGCAAGTGCAAATGTCAGTCATCAACAAAGTAGCATGAGTGAGTGCTGTCCAGCGTTACAGCAAACAACAAATGTTAACCGTCAACAAAGCCCCATTCCCATTAGATTAATAAGATCACCACTCACAACCAGTTGCCCGGTAAGCATCTACTTATTTTATAAAATATGCTAAAATGCCTATTCATATTTATCTTGGATCATTTTAACAAGTAAAAATTTTCTTTTTAGAACACTCCAAATACAAATATGAGCCAGAATCAAAGTGACACGAATGTATTGACTGACATGGCCAGCAAGGTAAGTTTATTTATAACTTAAGAACTGTCAACGTACAAAGTAATCAATTGTGACAAAAAATTAGGTAAAGTTATAAGGGTTAAAAGTGATGAAGAGTGATAAGAAGCATGCAGCACTGTTTCGGTTTTAATAATAATAATAATAAGCCAAGCTTTTTTGTTGATTTAACAACATTATTTTCCTATATTTACTTTCAGAATTTGATGGAAACAATCAAATCGCAACAAACGAAAATTGCGGTATACCAGGGGCAGGTTGACATACTTGAAGAGCGAGTTCAGCATCTTGAGTCAATAGCCAAGTATCGCTTGTTAAAGGGAAATCGCCTACATCAACAGTGTCTCCGTTTAAAGAAAAAGAATATTCCCATCAATAATAAGCTGATTGAACTACTAGAAAAAAGGGCGCAGAATAATGGATTAAGTTAAAAGATCGTCAAAGCCATGAAACGAAACTTGACTCATGAAATAATTAACAGGTATCCAAAGTGTGGGAACACTGGATTATGAAATAAACTGCCCCTCCCTTGGCGACGTCTTTGACCAAAACGGTTATTTTAAATCAATATTAACGATATGCTTCATGGCATTAAGTCCGCCTTTTGTATAGGTTTATATTTCGTGTACTGAAGATTAAATAAATAAACGAAACAAATAATATTAATAAACATTATTCTAGCTTTGACTTCGTTTTTTATTGAAACATCGGCCAAAACAACAGCTTGGGACCTTTTACAAGTTGAGGCAGTGTCTATCATAGCAGCTTCTTGAATTCCATCAAGCACAGGCACAATCGTGTATGGAGCTATAACTGCTGAAATAGAACTATATATTTCCGTCATATCGGGAAAATATCTTGATCGTTGACCTAGCCTCAACCTTCCCTTAATAATAGTACATTACGTAACAAGAGTGGTAAACGAGGAATTACAAACGAGTGTCTATTAGAAGCCCGAAGCCGAAGGCAACGGCTTTAATGACCTGAGTTTGGAATTCCTTTACCACCAAAGTCACGTATGACGTTTTTCATCACACTTTTGAGGAAATAAAACAACAGTAGTAGTAGTCAAAACCAAAATTACTTACCGCTCTAGGGCGTAATATACGAGTTACCGCCCTAGGGCGTAATTTACGTCTTACCGCCCGCTTTACCAACATGTCAACCCTTGTTTACGAGCAAGTAATGAAAATATTATTATTATGCCTGTATGTCGAACTCGTTCACGGGACACTAGTGTCCCGGACCTTTCAGAGGCGTGCGCCGAACCAACGTGTAGAGGCCCTTTCGTTTGAGCGCCAAAGACGGCAAATCACGTCGACGGAAAATTGTGCCACTGACGCCAAGGACGCTCACTGACGTCAAAATTTCAATGGTCAAAAACACGCTAATTCAAACCACAATCTGTGTTTTTCTATCTCTATTGATTATGGAGCACTTTTGCTTTGGCGTCAGGGGCACGGTGAATTGCTCTATCGCTTGGCGTTCAAAAGGTGGAATGTAAAGTGTACACAAAACGGATACTGTCCCTATTCGTGTCATGGGATGCACACAGAGACAGCGCCTGCTAGGCGCAGCAACAAGTGTTGGATATATGGAATATAAATACAAATTAGGCTATGGGAATGAAATGAGATTTATTTATTTAACTAAGAATTTAGGTAATTAAATGTGCTCTCTCAAAGCCTGATAGTATTAAGTATGCTCTGCGTAGATTTAAGACTTTATTCTAGTTGTTCTTATTATGTTTTTTATTAATAAAGATGATTAAATATAAGAATTATTATTAATGGAAGGATGGCTAATTGGGCTATGTATTGAGACAATCGGGCGTCTACCCTACCAGGAAAAAAGTCTCATGTGTAGGTAATTACACTGGTAGACAATGACTCGAATCCCAAATAGCGACACATAGCGTGGCCTAAGGGCACAACATCGATGCGGAAGGCTAAGGGCAGAGACGTGTAATACTGTGCTTTAAACCCAATTACTCCCATAAGTTTCTTACCTTATCACAAGGCAATACTTTTCCATCAATCAATTTAAACAGTGCAATTATAATAATGCAATGGTAAATTTTGTCGATATCGATAAAATTATTCGGTAATCACAACTTAATAGCACTTCTAGCAAATTATGCAGGCAGAACATAAAACCTTTGAGGCAGATAGGCTTGGGCGACTACTAAAATGTTTGCCGCCATACAAAAATGATCCTAAAAGTTCCTCACTGACTTTTCAAGTATCTTTCTGTATCAATAATTAAGAATTTTGAAAAAAAAAAAACGTGGTCAACTTCAAATCACATTATTACTTACAAAGTATGAAACAGATGTAAGACTGGGTAAAAATAGGTATTTCGTTTCTGTTCCAGGGCAAGATTAAAGGACTCTTTGAGACCTGTCCGTATTGAGAAAAGCAATCATAGAATATTTTTTTGTAGGATTCATAATGTCCGATAAAGAAAACACAGAGTATATGAATAAATTAATCAATTTATTATTTCCCCTTGAGCAGCTGTATCGCCAGCGCCTCGGCCTCCTGCACGGACAGGGCTGCGGCCACGTCCGTCAGCCGAGCCGCCTTGCGCGGCGCCACGCTCGCCTGCGGGATGCCCTTACTTTCCACCAGCTTTCGTTTCAGCGGCCTAGACATACAAACGGAAACATTAACAAGTGGTCCAATTGCTCTGAAGTTTATTGTTGATCAAAGAAATTACATACTTTTGACCTTAGAAAGGGCTTCTTCTGCAACCTTGGGACTAAAATGTTAACAAAAGTAAACTTCTCCTACCATATTTCGATACAAACTCTCTTATAAAATCTCAGTGAGATAAAAATTTAGAGGAATAGACAATTGATAAACAAGTAATCTTTCAAAATACTTAGATGCAATTACCTGTGATACTTTTCTTCTTCAGGTTCAACTTCTGACTGTTCATCATCTGATCCTAGTCTGTCATTATCTTCTTCACCAGAATTTTGGTCATTACTACTACTGTGATCCTGTTTATTATACACCTTGTCAGGATCGGGCAGCCATGACAAGTCGGGACCATCTGATTCTGATTCTGATCCAAAGTCATCCTTTTCTCCTTCTTCCTCTTTGCGCTTGTTCTTCAGTTTCCATTTCTGCTCCTTGTGTTTTGCTTTTACTTTCTCTCTGAATCGGATCTTATCAAATTTGTCTTCCTCCTTGAGCACTTCCTTGGCCTTTTCAATGTCAATACCCCCAACATTCTCATTAACAAATTGTTTGGCAAGCTCAGACTTCACATCTTTCTTTTCATCCTCCATAGCTTCACCATCCTCTGTGAACATCACCTTAGTATTCACTTTGATTTTCTTTTTAAGTAATTTTTTTGCAATAGCTGCTTTAGTCAAGGGTTTAGATTTTTTCTTAGACTTGTGCTCTTCCTCCTCTATCATGGTGTCATCCTCAATAAGAACATTGGATTTTTTGACTTGCAGGAAGTCATCTTCATCACTTTCATCATCATTATGGAAGTTTAATTTAGGGGCTTCTTTGACAAGTTTCTTCTTTACTTTCTTTTCTACTTGGGGCTCTTCTTCAGCAGGGCTTGCATCTGAACCCTCATCATCGTCTGCTTTTTCCTTTAGTTTTGTTATTACGTCATCATCAGCCTCTGATTCCTTTTTAGGAGCATTATTCTTCTGGTATCTTTGCAGGAACCTAATTCTGGGAGGCACTATCAACCCCAATGATCTAGCATAGGCATCTGTGTCTAGAAGCTGCACATTAAATATTTCTTTGTTCTTCATTAGATACACAGACTTCAAATAGCTCACAAATGCCTTTTGGGCAGTCTGTTTCAGTTCTGTGTGATCAGATAATAATGCTTCTATTTTTCTTTGGGGTGCTACTACTTTAGATGGGTCTACAGATATCTTATTGATAGGAATTTTGTTTTTATTTAAGTCCTCTACTAGTTTTTCCTCATGAGGCAGGAGCATAAGAAGCCCTTCTCCTTTACCCTGGACTCCGCGGGCAGTGCGACCAGCCCTGTGGATGTAGGTTTGCACATCTTCTGGACAATCCATTTGTATTACCCAGTTGACTCTAGGGAAGTCCAATCCTCTTGAAGCTAGGTCAGTTGCAAACAAAACTACATTAGACTTTCTACAGAAATCGGTGTAAATCCTCTCTCTTTTCTCTTGATGTAGTGTTCCATACAGAGCCAGGAGACTAGTTCCAGGGCGGAGCTTACAGAACAGCTCATAAGTGTACTTGACTTGCTTGCAGGTTGCCATGAATACTATTACCTTCTGCTTCAGATGGTTCTTAATGAATGACCAGAGTATACCAAGCTTCTCATCAATCTCACAGACTATGTAACTCTGTTGCAGAGCCTCAGGGGTAACAGTGTCAGCTTGTTCATGAGGTGCCACATATGTCGGAAATTTTAAGCTCAATCTGGCTAAATCTTTTACAGATTTTGTCTGTGTTGCAGAAAACAAAAGTGTCTGTCTTTCAACAGGTAAATTTTCTATAATACCATTCATAGTAGCTTCAAAGCCCATATCTAAGCATCTGTCTGCCTCGTCCAACACTAAGATCTGCAGATGACTGCAGTCAAACAAAGGATTTTCATCCATGTGTTGCAGTAACCTACCAGGGGTGCAGATTAATATGTTCACTTGATCCATTCTCTTCCTTTCGAACTTGAGGTTCTGTCCACCAATAATTAGTCCAGCAGAGAAGTCGTGTAGTTGCCCGATCTTTCGTAGAGTCTGGAATATTTGGTAGGCAAGCTCTCTTGTGGGCGAGATCACTAAGGCTCCTACTCCATCCATTCGAGTCCATTTGCTGCAGAACAAGTTTTCCAAAATGGGAATTAGAAAGGCCAGTGTCTTTCCTGAACCTGTTTTGGCGGCCCCAAGTATGTCTTTTCCTTGTAACGCATAGCCTATAGCTTGTCGCTGGATCTCAGTGGGCACAGTGTAGTTGTTATCTTTAAGGCCCTTAAGAGTTTTCTGTGAGAGTGGCAGATCTTTGAAAGTTTTAATTTCATCTGGAACAATCTGTAAGTAATTGAAATATTAATAAAAGAAGCCAATTTTGGTTTGATTACTATGGTTTAGATTATGAAACTTGAAGTTAGCTTACCTTATCATACTGTGCTTTTAAATATTGTATAGCTGCATCCTCCTCAGCATTCTTTTTGCGGCGAGGCTTATACAACTGAAACTTCTTTTTCCTCTCGCCCTTTTTCTGTGAATTGCTTTGTTGTTTCATGTTAGCAAATTAACTCATAACCTCATAATTTCCACGCACTCGAACAACATAATGAATGACATTTCCTAAACGTCAACTAGTTCAGTCCTGAATCGATAAATTCCGGTAATACCAGAAGTGGTACCAATTTTCCGAGCAACGATTCGAGTGTTTAATCGTATCGTAAATCGTTATCGCTCAGTTAGTTTATGGTTAAGGTTAAGTCCGCTGTTTCTGGTTAGTTTATGGTTTCTTGCTAGTATTTTTTAACGAACTTTGCGTCATTCCTGACATAAACAAATTGAAAGCTCTTCCGAGCAGTCGTGTTTGTGGGCAGTCGATCTCACTGTTTCGCGTCGCGTTAATTAATTGTAATTTAATTAATTCTGACTGTATAGGAAATACTAAATAATTCAGGTAAGTTACAAATATTATGAAATCAATATTAAAAGAAATGTAATTACTACCCACCACTTGGTAGCACGAAGTTTTCAAGAACTTTACTAGTGTGCGTGTGGATTGAGTGAGCACCCTTCAAAAATGAAAAAAAATGTGCTGATCATTTAGTAAAAGTTCTAAAACAATTGTAAAACTAATTGATGAATTTGTAAAACGATAAATAAAAAGAATACATTCATTAACGTATGCTCACTCAGTTCTCACAAACAACCAACGAAATCTGTGAATGTGTTTATTTAACATATAATATTGATATCCTAATTTTTTGTAAAAATTATGCTTAAGGTAGGTAATAATTTGTAGATCACCTGGTTACGTATTTAAAGTTTTACAAATTATTTCGTATGCTCACTCAATCCGCACACTTTCGAAAACCCGATTTCTGATGAAAATACTGCAGATTGAAACTTCTATATATGTATATAGTTTAGTAAAACTCATATGGGAATTTGTAAAATACAAAACAAACCGCTAACGTGGCAGATTTTTGGATAATACATGTTTGTAAATGCTCACTCAGTCCACACATTATTCGTAAGTTAAAAATGTATAAATATCTTAAGATTTTTTTTTTAGTATCTAGGAAACAACAAAGTAGTTCAACTTTTAGTAAAAAAAATTACTAAATATCCACCTACAATATCTTTAAAAGCAGACAACGAATATGACATTTTAGATTGTGGATATTTAGTTAAAAAAAATACTAAAAGTTGAACTACTTTGTAGTTTCCTAGATACTACAAATCTTAAGATATTTACATTTTTAACTTACGAATAATGTGTGGACTGAGTGAGCACTTACAAACATGTATTGTTCAAAAATCTGCCACGTTAGCGGTTTGTTTTGTATTTTACAAATTCCCATATGAGTTTTACTAAACTATATACATATATAGAAGTTTCAATCTGCAGTATTTTCATCAGAAATCGGGTTTTCGAAAGTGTGCGGATTGAGTGAGCATACAAAATAATTTGTAAAACTTAAAATACGTAACCAAATGATCTACAAATGATTACCTACCTTAAGCATAATTTTTACTAAAAATTAGGATATAAATATTATATGTTAAATAAACACATTCACAGATTTCGTTGGTTGTTTGTGAGAACTGAGTGAGCATACGTTAATGAATGTATTCTTTTTATTTATCGTTTTACAAATTCATCAATTAGTTTTACAATTGTTTTAGAACTTTTACTAAATGATCAGCACATTTTTTTTTTCATTTTTGAAGGGTGCTCACTCAATCCACACGCACACACTTTACTAATAGAGTCAAGGTGCGAATATTTGATCACATTATAACAATTGAAACTGTAGTTTAAATTTTCCGGGGCAGCAGTGGGCTATCAAGAACTGCTCAGGCAAGGCATGGCGAGGACGAGGATAGAAGTTTTTCCATAAAATTCTGTTTCTCTCTAATTGTGCAAAATGAATGTTTACTCGTATACATCATCAATTTTTAATTGCCACAAACAATATAAAACATTTCAAAAATTTAATTACTAAGATGATACCATTTATCAAAAAAATCTTTATCTTAGTATGACTGTCCTTTTCTGGATCCTTTTCACCAAATTAACATGGTCATAAATGACAACATGGTCCATCTATCCATGTTACAATTTCTTTTGTTTGTTACAGCAGAATGAAGAGTTTAGCAGTACTTCTATGCGTGGTGGCAGCTGCCAGTGCCATCTCGTTCTTCGACCTGGTGCGCGAAGAGTGGAGCGCCTTCAAGGTACATAATTAAGTATTTAAAAAATTAGTCCCGTCAAAGTTTCGGGAACAACCATGTAGGTTCTTAGGAGTGTGATTCTCTTGAACTCATTCAAACTATTTGCAATCCTCTGAATGATGACTAAGCAAATTTTAGAGTAGGTAGGTACCTTTAAATGCTGCTCAACTAAGCTTTTTTACCTGTTTCACATTACCTACCAAACATTAAGGAAAATACAGTGATGAAATCACCTAGCACTAGGTATTTTGTGAAGCACCTAGGTGTTGATATATTTTCCTGTCATACCTTAGAATGAGAACTAAAATACCTTCCCCTCCACAGTTGGAGCACAACAAACAATATGAGTCAAAGGAAGAAGACAAGTTCCGCATGAAGGTGTACGCTGAGAACAAGCACAAGATCGCCAAACACAACCAGCGCTACGAGCAGGGCCAGGCCTCCTTCCGGCTCAAGCAGAACAAGTACGGAGACCTGTTGCACCTCGAGTTCGTGCACACCATGAACGGGTTCAACAGGACCAACAAGTGAGTAAAATATGAAAAGTTCTTGTCATTTTGAGCAGTGAAACAGTTGAGCAGTGAGCAGAAAGTAACTAGTACTACGCAAAGTTATTTAGCTATGGGTAGCGACAGCTACCTATGTATTAAGGGGATTAACTTTGGGTAGTTGGGTAGAGTAGTATTAAGATGATAAACTACTTTAACAAGTTTTGTTCAAATATTATTATTGAAAACAAATCGTCAATACCAGCATAGTTCACAGTTCATACCATTTATTTGAAAACATTATATTGTTTTGTAACATTTGAGTTATTTTAAACAACAGTTATTTTATATTACATATTATCTCGCAAGATAAATTAGCAGGAAGCTAAAACGACAAATAACGGACGTGTTGTTAAAATTAGGCAGTTAGGAATACAATGTTATTAATATACAGTTGGTTCCTTATAGTTATCAGTTTTATCGACAACTTTTCATAGGCGAAGAACAAGACGTGACAGAAATTAGGTAGCAGATAATGATTTGCCAAACAATACTTATCTTGTTTCAAGCACGGGAAAAATATAAACAAATTTGCTAGTGACCCATGGACTGAGGAGATAAACTTATGAGTGTTCGTAACTTCTAGATCTGATATAATTTATTACCTCTTTGAACAGCGTTTGAGCTTTGACCTCTTTGGTCAGCGTTGAAAACATAAAACACATCATTTACTAGAGAGAATTGTACAGTAGAAAGACATTGTTTTCGTATTGTTACCGCGTTCATATAACGACAATAGTGGCATAGAACAATGAAACTTAAAATACGCTAAATTCATAGTGTTAACTTTCCTATGGAACATGACTAGTTGGTCAAGTTGTACAACAATTGCACATGCACATTTTTAAATAATTGTGTTGTTTAGCTGCTGATCGTGATAGACTGTTCAGAATGCAAAAGCGCGCCCTTCGTATAATCGATAGCAAACCCGCCAACTACCCTGCACAATCTCTTTTCCAACGTCATAAAATACTAACGTTACCATGTATGTATATACTGACCGCCTGTACTTATGTCAGAGCAAACATACACATGTACAAATCTAGTGCACCTACCCGCAGTGGCCCAGCCCGCAGGTCGCCTGTTCTGCTCACTCCGAAATGCTGGCTCGCGAAATCACGAAAGTCAATCCACATCATGGGACCAACACTTTACAACTCATTACCGACTGACATAAAAGAATCGAACAATAACACCATATTCATCAAAAACTTAAAATCCTTACTAATAAAACAGGCATATTACGCAATCGATGAGTTTTTATTATCCATGCGTAGCGGTCATTGATCCTAACATCGTATTGAACAGGGCCCTAAAGGTACCTAATATTTTTATTTATTTATAACTTAGCATGTATTGTTATTGTTATGAAAAATCTAATTTGAATAATAATCTAATTTAAAACATTATGACATGTAAAATGTATTAATTTTACCAATAAAATCTGTATCTGTATCTGTTTTTATCAGTTTGTGTATTAGCTCTGTATTTACAGTTTTTAATTGTTTTAATCATCATTTCTTACAAAGGAGCTTTACTTGAGTATATCTATGACTAATATCAATATCCAATTATCGTAATCAACGAGCGTCGTGGCGCGAATCGCGATGATTGAGCGACTCTTCTTGCATTTCTAGTAATCAATGATAAACAACTTAATGTGGTAGGAAAATTGAAATTTTTGTAGGATTTGTAGATATGAAATATGACCTACGTTTTTTGCTGTTTCACCTACGTAGCAGCTACTTATCCTTTAGGAACTGTAAGTTTGAGGATAAAGAACAAAGAACTCCCATCGATCTTAATCTGAACTGACGAGCCATTTTATTCGCTATTTATAAAATGTAGAACATAATCGAGCTCTTGTTTACCGAGCGAACGAAGCGTCGCCGTTTCAGCTTACAAAAAATGCTTTTGTATGTCCGGATCGGACAGTACAGATGTCCAAATCTCCGGCTGTTCCTGTCTACGGGTCTCATTTCTCAACCGATTGTCGCGAAATTTTATGAGCAATATCGACAATTACGTTGTTTTTAGGGTTCCGTAGCCAAATGGCAAAAAACGGAACCCTTATAGATTCGTCATGTCTGTCTGTCCGTCTGTCCGTCCGTATGTCGCAGCCATTTTTTTCCGAAACTATAAGAGCTATACTGTTGAAACTTGGTAGGTAGATGTATTCTGTGAACCGCATTAAGATTTTGATGGAAAAATAAAAAAATAATAATAAATATTGGGGGCTCCCCATACTTTAGAACTGAAACTCAAAATTTTCTTTTCATCAAACACATACCTGTGGGGTATCTATGGATAGGTCTTCAAAAATGATATCGAGGTTTTTAAATTTTTTTTTTTCTAAACCGAATAGTTTGCGTGACAGACGCTTCCAAAGTGGAAAAACGTTGGTCCCCCCCCCCCTCTAACTTCTAAAATAAGAAAATGAAAAATCTAAAAAAAACATATGATGTACATTACTATAAAAACTACCAACGAAAATTGTTTTGCACGAGATCTAGTAAGTAGTTTTTTTTTAATACCTAACTTTGCACCTAATTTATATGGGGCGCTATACATACCAGGTGCAAACTTAACTTAACCACTTAGGGATGGAAAGTGTTTGTACGGAACCCTCGGTGCGCGAGTCCGACTCGCACTTGGCCGGTTTTTTATTTTATACTATGGAGTATAAAAAAAAGTGATAAGAGAAATGACAGGCGAGACTTGACGTCATCACGCTACGATGGTTGGTTTTGTCAATGTCAATCCGTTTCTGTGTTGCCAGTGATGTATCATAATACCGTAAGTGTTCAAATCAATTATTACGATAAAATAAAACTTAGTCAAAGAACATGACAATCGTAATGCATAATTATTATTTGTTGTACGAGCGGCGGCATACATTTGTTTCCTTGGAAATAGGTATGGGGTTTGAAAACTGACGACTTCACATTTCAAGCAATATCGAAACAAATTAGCGAGGTTTACAGCTCAGAGATGCATTAGTCAGGTGAACGGAAATAACTTATTATAAATACGTCAATTAGGTAGGCAGGCATTCATGTACATTTACTGAAACGTGGTGTTTGTCCTTAGAGGCAAGGGTCTCCTGGCCAAGGCGTCGACCGTGAAGGGCGCCACGTTCATCTCGCCCGCGCACGTGACGTTCCCCGACCAGGTGGACTGGCGTAAGAAGGGCGCCGTCACCGATATCAAGGACCAGGGCAGGTGCGGCTCATGCTGGTCGTTCAGTACCGTGAGTATTCATTTCTCATTTCATTAAATGGTCCATACTTAGGAAGAGAAACAAACATGATTCTTCTCAATTGTCATGCCTACTCAATGATCCGAAGTACTTATTCTTTCATCTGTTTTATAATATCTACCATGGCTTTTGAAAGTTTTGATTTGTATGACCTCAAGGATTATTTTTTACTAGATAAAAAAAGCTCCTTTTGTATTTCTTTTTCTGATGTTTGTTTATAATGTGATCAGAAAATAAGTAGAGCATTTATAGATAGATACCATTTTACAAAATGATGCCGTGACCAGGATTAAAATTTCTTTGAAAATATTTCATTCGGAAATTACAATTTTATCAAGAGCAGATTAACAAATCAATTATGCATACCCCACATCGTCATGTATCCTTAAAACCTTAAATTATCTTATTAAAATTGTCACTTGACCGATTTATGTGGCATCCGCGAACTCTTGTATGTATATAAACAACCAACATACATATATGTAGAAAGCGGTCTGTTCGGACGTTCCGTTACGCCAATCACGTGCCTGTTCACCTCGAACTAGAGCTGCAAACCGGTCTTTGTTTGTGTTAGTATCAACTTTTCTACATGATATTATTGAAATCTATAAATGTTAAAGATATGGGTCTACATGGGATGTGCCGACGGATAGTTCCCAAAATTACGAAGCATTCCGTATGGGAATTTCTTAATGTTTCAAAATTTCCAACTTGAAATATTCTCAGCTTTTTGGAAACATTCCGAGACGATATATGCCCGGGTTGTCGCCACAGCATGAGGGGTTACTGCGACAACAAACTAATTTAACCTTGCCCGGGTTCATAGTATTTAACCTAACCTGTAACTCGCTTCGCTACTGAAATAATAGCCCTATTTGTTGAATAGGAATGCGTCAGATGTAATGCAATAGTCCATACCTGCTAATTTACAAGCTCGCTCCACTCTGCTGCTATCCTCACATCCGTGTAGTATCATTATTTGTGTTCCTTCATCTCACAGGAATCTCCTATCACAGGATTGTCGTCTCCTTTCTGGAAAAGGTATATACATGACTTCCATTGTCATGTATTGTTTGCGCCTTGTATCTTAGCATAAAATTGACATTACCAGACTATTTATCTCTGTGTAACGTCTTGCAGTTAATATATTAAAACATATGGTACGGTATGAAGTCAGTTCCCCACAGTCCTCAAGGAATACACCATTTACGAGGATAGGACCTGATCTCATCCATTACGAACTTCAATCACTCGACTGCGACTGCGACAGAGCGTTGAGGGGATACGAGGAGCATGTTAAGCCAGCATATAAGGACCATCAGATTCGTCAATCTTCCGGTCAAATAAATAGGTACAACTAGGTACAAATAGATAAGTAAGGAGAATATCTCTCCACATAAGTTACCCGTTCCCAATGCGTCCCCGGTCAAAACGAATGCTATCACATGCCCGGGAAAGCATCCGCCTGACTGGGCGATGCGTATAAAACTGCAAATAATGTGTAATTATATTGGCAATAAGTAACACAAGGCCACAAACTTAACTGATAGAGCAGGCGAACTGGAGCAATCACAAAATACTTTAGTTAATATGCATGTGCACTCAAAGGGTCCAAAAACAAACTAAATTGCCTTGTCAAAGAAAATAATTGAATAGTAAAAATAAGAAATTCAAATATCTCACCATAGACAATCTAAGAAGAGTCAGTAACGTGGAAAGCCAAGACGTTGTCAAAGAAGTATGAATATAATCGCGAGTCGTCGCGACACTCCCGCCGCGGCAAGTTAATGAAGAATAGTAAGTGTAGTCATTAAGTGTTGAGTCCATTCTTTGATTTTATCCATTGCCTGGACTGCGGCAGCTCTCTTAAGTTTCTCATTTCTAGGTAGTGTAGATGTAGATTCGACTTCATCAATTACGACATCTTCAGATGTTGTGTTTGCGTTGTCCTTTTCAGTATTTTCTATCATTGAAATATCTATTGTGTGTGCGTCTCTCGAAAGGTCAATTGTGTCAGTAATATCAGCTGTCTCAACATCCATGTCCTTTGATGGCTGAGGTAAATCTTCAAGTAATGGTACTGATACATTATGCTCCACTTCGGAACTTGTATCTAAAGAGCCATGCGACGAGTTAACTTCATGCAAGGGCTTATCCAATTCGAGTGGGTATAAATGTCCAATAGATCTTGTAAATATTGTGTCTCCCACTTTCACTCTTGCGACTCTACACAATCCGTCTGTACTGCGCAGTAATTCACATATACGACCTACTTTCCAATTTCCCCGATTTTTACTATCACTTTTGATTTGAACTGTATCACCAATGCAAGGTTCATTGTGAGATTTTATTCTCGATTGATTGGGTGAATGACTACTACGTTCTCTTAAGCTTAATAGGTATTGATTTATGAACATATCCTTGTACTCGTTCATTATTATTTCTCCCCGTTTCCATCCTTCTATGAGTCGCTGTTTGGTAGATGTTGTTCCTGTAGCTATGTTATCTTCCAAGTTCTGCAGGTTAATGCATTTTCCTGGTGTTAGGAAATCAACAGGTTTCAGTATGTGATCCAACTCAGATGACACATAGGTTAGCGGTCTAGTATTGACTATCGCTTCAACTTCTTTGATGATAGTTAGCAACTCGTTGTCGTTAAGAAGATGTTTCTGTAGGGAACGTTTGAGACAATGTTTCACTACTCCTACAAGTCGTTCATAGACACCTCCGTGCCAAGGCGCTAGTTGAGGTATAAATTTCCATCTAATCCCCTTTTCTGTGAGTTCTCTCACTGTTAGTATCTCTGATAGCAATCTGAATTGAAGTGCATTATCTGATAATATCAGTGTAGGAATACCCCTGGAAGCTATAAACCGACGAAATGCGAGAGAGCATTCCTCTGCTGTCATGTCATTTACAACTTCGAGATGAATAGCTCGAACTACTAAGCACGTAAATAGACAAATCCAACGTTTTTCTTGATCCTTGTTTGATTTTACTAACACTGGACCGAAGTAATCCACTCCTACGTAAGTGAATGCTGAAGTATATTTCACCCTTTCTGGTGGTAAAGCAGGTGTATCTGGTAAAGCGTATGGACCGCCACCATGCTTCACACATTGTGGGCATTTGCTTAGGATTCTTTGTACTTGAGTTCGTCCCTGAGGAATCCAGAACTTATGTCTTATTATGCTTAAGGTATGTGATACACCAACATGATAGTTCTCGATATGTGTCTTCATGATGATTTCCTTGGTGAACTCACATTGCTTAGGTAAGAGAATAGGATGTTTAGCATCATAGGATAAATCTGAATGTGTTAAACGACCATCACACCGGATAACACCGTCCACATCTTTGAACAATCCTAGATTTCTAGTAAGGTTAGTTATTTTATCTTTTGATTCATCTGGAAAAAACTGTTTCTGTAAATTTATTATTTCCTGTATCTCCGAATTCGTTCCTGTTTGAATAGTCGAAGGTGTTGTAAGATTATCTTGAGGTAAGAGTTCATTAGACTCTTCCATACATGCATCTTCTGTATTATTTTCCTTTGAAACTTGGTCTTCCTTTTCAGAATGTAGCTCAAATTCTGACGTATTCGGAAGAACCTCCCCCGCCAGAAGAATGGCGTCCGTAGTTAGTTCTGTAGGCCAGTTGATTGACTTCATGGATAGAAATGTCGGACCATATAACCATCGTTTCAGATCTTCACTGGTTTTCATTGGTCTTGTCGCTACATCTGCAGGATTAAATATCGAAGGTATGTATTTGATTACCAATGACTTAATTCTTTTTATTTCGTCTACCCTTCGTGATACAAAGGTATCCAGTAGTTTATCAGTTTGACACCAATTTATCGCAATTTGGCTATCTGACCACAAGGTTAGTTGTGTGACGTTTGCTTTGATGTATTTCGTGATGAATTGAATCAATCTGGTTCCAATGAGAACTCCTAGTAGTTCTAAACGAGGAATCTTCAAATTCTCCAGATCCTTCAAAGGTGTCAATCTGGATTTTCCCATGACAAATTGTATATTGTTGTCTTGCACTAGGTAAACTACAGCAGCGTAAGCCTTAGTGGAAGAATCTGTAAAACAATGTAGTTGAACTTCTTTGTTGTTCAATATGTTTCTTGGTAAACAGATCTCTTTGATTAAATCAAAGTCCTTTAAAATGTTCTTCCATTGAACTGACGTTTGTTCTGGTAACGCTGTGTCCCAATTTAGTTTCTTCTCTTTCCATAGAGATTGGAAAAGAATCTTGGCAGATAAAGTTATAGGTGCAGCAAATCCACATGGATCAAAAATTGATGCAACAGATTTCAATATTCCTCTTTTAGTGTATGGATTTTCTTTATTCTTCACCCTCAGTTGAAGTGAATCTTCTTTTAAGTTCCAGTTTAATCCTAAAGTTTTTACTATTTTATCATCACCAATGTCTGGAATTTGTTTCATAAATTTCTTTGAGTTAGAACTCCATTCACGTATGTTCATTGAAATTTGCTGAAACACTTGTTTCACATTCTTATACAAGTTCATTGCTTCTTCGATGCTATCTGTACCAGTTAAAAGATTATCGACATATATGTCATTAGCTATATCTTTTGCATGTTTTGAATTTGAATTCAGCAATAGATGTCTGATGGTTGCATTCAATAGAAACGGCGAACTAATTACTCCAAAAGGAACTCTAGTGAATCTATAGTGCAAAAGATTGTCCACAGTAACTGGTTTATTAGTATCTTTTAGCCATAAAAATCTAGTAACATCTCTGTCCTTTTCTTTCAAACCCATTTGAAGAAAAGCTTTTTCTACATCAGCAGTTAATCCTATGGTATGACATCGGAACCTTATTAGCAGTCCTGTTAGGTCTTCCAACATTTTTGGTCCACAGTATAAACATTCGTTTAGACTTTTAGTATCTTTTGTTTTCGCGGATGCATCATATACAATGCGAAGAGCTTTTCCTGGTACTAAGACTCCGTGATGAGGTAGGTAATGGATAGGATGATCAATCTGTTCTGATTCAGGTACCAACTCAATGATCCCCTTTTGAATTTGATCATTCAACGTTTTGTTGTAAGCTGACAGAGTTTCTGTATCGAGTCTCTTCATTAGACCAATTAGTCGACCATAAGCTAAGTTGTAATTAGTTGGTAAATCAGGAGGATATTCTTTCCAAGGCCAAGTGACATAATAACGGTTGTCTCTGATCTCCGTAGTTTCGTTGAAGTTTTTGATTGCTTCCTCCTCCCTGTTCATACTTGGAGAGTCCATAATACCGATTGATTCTAAATCCCATAAATGTTGTATGCTAATATTATCAAGAGTGATCCACCTCTTAGTCCATTTGTTTTCATAAGAAGATTGAAAGTATGTAAGTACGTTCAAGTCATCATTATGAGACGTGTTCTCGGTTTTCCCGGATAAAATCAATCCAAAAATTGAATCTAAGAGATATAGGTTTTCTTCAATGACCTTCGAATCTCCTTTTCATTGGCATTGTAGTTCTTGCAAATGTGGAGAAAAAGGATCCAACTTTGTTGAAACGATTTTCCGTTCTATTAAACTTGGGCTTTGCTTTATTAAACCGTTTATTGGACTTCATCGATCTAATATGTAGAGCATCAGTTGTGTATCGGACTTCTTCGGATCCGTTTTTATAATTAAACCCTCTTGCATCTTCCTTTGCCGTGATAATGATGTTTAGTTGTTTCCTCATTGCTTCAATAGATTCAGATTCCGATTTTAATCTCATTTCATACAGTATATCTTCCGGAAATTTCTCCATAATCAAGAATCTTAAGTGATTATGAGATGTATCTTCTCCCATAGATTGTAAGACACGCAGATGTTTCTCAATTTCATCTAGAGTCTTCCGACAATCCTCAAATCTAACCGCTGGCTTTATTTTGTAAAGAGTGGCATAGTGGGCATCTATGACATGTTCACGCTTCCCATATCTTCCCTTTAAAGTATCCACCGCTATTTGGTAGTTCTCGTTGGTAGTCTCCAAGCCTTCAATCATGTCTTTTGCCTCTCCATCCAAAGAAGCCTTCAAGTATAGAAGCTTGTCCACATCTCGTAGGTTTCTTTGACCTATATTCGAATAAAATTGATCCCAAAATGGAAACCAACCCATAATGTCTCCTTTGAACTTCTGCAAAGTCAATTCAGGCAGTTTACTGCGATTATCCGAGAAGGTAGATGGCTCCTTCACTTGTGAGTTCTTATCGGCTTGAATGGTTGCGTTAAGTTCCGCTAACATTTCTTCACCTTGCAATTGAGAAGTAGTAAGGTTTGAAATCTCGTCCGCGTTCGGTGTACTACTGACATTAAAATATTGATAGAGATCAGCATTGAAGCGATTAAGCATTGATTGTAGCTTTGAGGCATTAATCGCACTCTGTTCTCGCTTCTCATTATCCCAAGGACGATTCACACACAATGTTTCTGCCTCCTTTGACAGTACTAAAATGCTTGACGCAAAGGTATTCAGACGACTGAGTAAAATTCCCTCCATGTTTATTCAATTCTGAAAATATTTTAAGTATCTAGTTGACACATTCATTGATGCATGATATTTAAAGTCGCAATGTTCATTATTAAGTTATTGACATTATCAATAATCTAGCAGAAAGTATAAAATTATTTGTAAGTTATTTAATTAATTAATAAAATGTTTTCATATATTTAAAGAAAGAAAGGTTCTCTTTAAACTGTTAACAGATCCCTACATTATATTTGTAAGTTGAAAAAATTGTTGAAATGTCAAACAAAAATAATAAAATATTTCATAAATTATAAGTCTCATATGCTGCTGACTGTACTTGCATTATAATTGTTATAGAATGGAATAATATTTGTAATATTTATATTGCAACATGAAAGTAAACAATTGGACAGAAAATTATATGAAAATTCTCTCTTTCATATAATTTGGAAACTAGAGATTATGGTTTGACTTACCTGTATTAAATATTATTCATAAGTTTTATGGATGTCTCGAAGTTCATGAGAATCATAAATATTGTTGTTGGTTTATAACTTCATAGAAATTATCCGGTAGAAATCTCTCCTTAATGTAAACCTATGACAATAATACACATTTCCTAAATATATGCAGTTATAACGTTGTTGTGAAATATATTCAAATAAATCTGTTTTATTGACGCATCTCTATTCAACTTTATATAACCTATGGTTGTTATTGTAGCGAGTTTGTTTCAGAATAAACTTGGATACTTAACAAGATAATTTATTACCTAGTTTGATACGATCGGTATAGAATCGAGTATAATATAGTTAGAGCACATATTTTATATATAAAACGAGAAAGTAAATCAGAGAAATATCTCATAAATGTTGATAAACATGATTGTTTTGATATTTGGTTCGTACGACAAATACTCACCTTATGTTCACGATTTAATAAGTCAATGATATTAACACCCTTTTTACACATCACTTTATACATTTATTCATCGTAATCACAATGAATATACACCAAATAACACTATTTATCACCATATCTGAATAAAATATTTCGAAAGGTACAATTTGGCGGCGTTAAACAACCATTTTCTCAACAACTGGCAAAAGTGACATTAGGACTGCGTACAACAGCGGCATATTCGATTATACGCTGCAATCGAATTGTCAGTCGATCAAATTTGTCGTCGAACAATAAATGTTATTTATTTGGTGGTAAATGGGTAATAAACACAACACTATTTATTTTCAAATAGCATAGACGAAGTCAATATCGTATAATAATCGTAAGACGTAAATATAGTGAATAAAATAAAATCGCCGATGTTTCGATACTCGGTGCATAAATCGTTGTTCATAGCATATTTGACTCGTTTGAAATAATCCGAATAAACAATCGATGATGCAAATATGACGCATCGTATTCATACCTCGAATCGATCTATTAAAATCAAGTATCGATTTGAAGTATCACCGTACATTCTAGAATTCGTCACAACTATCGAATCGTCGTGATTTGTCCGCACGAACTATAATCGATTTTGATTATCTCATTTTGAGTATAATACGAATTGTAATACTTTAGTAAACGTCTGACTCACCACTTTACTTTCAAATACGCAATAATTTTGGTTAGGCAATCTAGCTACTAAAGATTTGTATGAAAACTATTACACCACAATCTGACACATTTAGGCTGAAAATTATACCATAATTTATCAAGTAATCGCAATACCGAATTCTAAACTACGGCCAGTGATTCTAACAACACTTCCCTCAAAGTGCCACCAGAATCCCAGCACTGTTCTTCACCAGAATTTGTCGCCACAGCATGAGGGGTTACTGCGACAACAAACTAATTTAACCTTGCCCGGGTTCATAGTATTTAACCTAACCTGTAACTCGCTTCGCTACTGAAATAATAGCCCTATTTGTTGAATAGGAATGCGTCAGATGTAATGCAATAGTCCATACCTGCTAATTTACAAGCTCGCTCCACTCTGCTGCTATCCTCACATCCGTGTAGTATCATTATTTGTGTTCCTTCATCTCACAGGAATCTCCTATCACAGGATTGTCGTCTCCTTTCTGGAAAAGGTATATACATGACTTCCATTGTCATGTATTGTTTGCGCCTTGTATCTTAGCATAAAATTGACATTACCAGACTATTTATCTCTGTGTAACGTCTTGCAGTTAATATATTAAAACATATGGTACGGTATGAAGTCAGTTCCCCACAGTCCTCAAGGAATACACCATTTACGAGGATAGGACCTGATCTCATCCATTACGAACTTCAATCACTCGACTGCGAATGCGACAGAGCGTTGAGGGGATACGAGGAGCATGTTAAGCCAGCATATAAGGACCATCAGATTCGTCAATCTTCCGGTCAAATAAATAGGTACAACTAGGTACAAATAGATAAGTAAGGAGAATATCTCTCCACATAAGTTACCCGTTCCCAATGCGTCCCCGGTCAAAACGAATGCTATCACATGCCCGGGAAAGCATCCGCCTGACTGGGCGATGCGTATAAAACTGCAAATAATGTGTAATTATATTGGCAATAAGTAACACAAGGCCACAAACTTAACTGATAGAGCAGGCGAACTGGAGCAATCACAAAATACTTTAGTTAATATGCATGTGCACTCAAAGGGTCCAAAAACAAACTAAATTGCCTTGTCAAAGAAAATAATTGAATAGTAAAAATAAGAAATTCAAATATCTCACCATAGACAATCTAAGAAGAGTCAGTAACGTGGAAAGCCAAGACGTTGTCAAAGAAGTATGAATATAATCGCGAGTCGTCGCGACACGGGTCTCAAAATAGTTTAATAGTTAAAATTGTTTTCCTTAAACCGTCGGTATCAAAGCGTCTGTCTAATCGATTATCACGGCACGCATAAACAATAAGCTATCCAGTTACGCGACCTTGTTCAAAACAATGCATCGCACGGAAAATAGGATGACTCATAAAAACATTCTGCTATAGATTTAGGCGTATATACAAATATGAAGATTGGTTTAAGACATGAGAACTGGTGAAAGGTTAATTATACAGACACCTTTGCGGTTTTTTGGCATCGCTTTGAGACTTGTTTTTGTTTATTTTCAACCTACGTCATAAAGGATATTTAGGAGTTCAATGCGACTTGTTTGTAATTATCAAAAGCGAGGACCATAAATAAATAAAACACTTCTCATAAGATTCCTATGTTTTGTCAGGTCTCCGGCCTCTTGAAGTCGGCTGCTTATATTTTATTATTTCCAATTTTGTAATTCCTTTTCTTTATAATGAAATCAATTTCCCCACTTGAGTAGCCCTTGACAAATATAAACGCGTAATGTAACTTAACCGACACCGACACCGACGTCCCTTTTTAGCTAGAAATACAAATCATTCACAACGAATACAAATTATTCGGATGACCTTCTCAGACGAAGGACGAGTCGACCTAGAAAGGTTATATTAAAAGAACCTACCGCTGGACTGTTAGGCACCTATTCAATAAAGTTAATTTTACTACGCGGTCATTCATTTGTCATCATTATCAAAGTACCATAGAAGTAGAAGAATAGTAAAAGTTATTAAAATATATTACATTCACATTCTACCACTAGTTAATCTGGCTAATTGGAAAGTGATTATAAGCTATGATTACCCAATTACCCATTAACAAGGACCATCATGCAGTCGGTGTCATATTTATCCCATCAAAAACATAAATGTTAAATTAGAGCCAAGTTCTCGCATGCAACGTTGTCGACTTCGCCGACAAAAGAATTGAGATCTATATGGGCGCCAAGTTCTTTGCCCTAATTTTTTTAGATACAAGGACATGCGACATACTCAATGCATTTATTTTACTTGGGGTGTAATTCAATATCAAGACTGGACTTGGCTAGTTTTTACATATAAATGTATATTACATTTGTCTAATCATTAACCTATTTTCGTAAAGGTATAGTTAGTGTACGTCCTGTTACTTATACTGTTAGCTTGATAATAATACTATGTTACTTTGATAAAATTAAGTCAGTTTGTGAAAACTAGCCAAGTCAAATCTTGATATTGAATTACACCCCAAGTAAAATAAATGCATTGAGTATGTCACATGTCCTTGTATCTAAAAAAATTAGGGCAAAGAACTTGGCGCCCATATAGATCTCAATTCTTTTGTCGGCGAAGTCGACAACGTTGCATGCGAGAACTTGGCTCTAATTTAACATTTATGTTTTTGATGGGATATCATTACTTTTTGTACAGAAATTTGAATTGACGCCCCACCTGTCTTGACTAGAGTGACGCGGGGTAGAGGGAGGGGCCGGACCGCTCCTCGCCACGCCGCGCTCCCGCGCTTCGCTATCCGTCCCCGCGCCACGGCAATTTATTAACCTTCTCTGTGTGTGTGTGTGTGTGTGTGTGTGTGTGTGTGTGTGTGTGTGTGTGTGGTGTGTGTGTGAGAGAGAGAGTGCCATCTTACAAACAAAGAAAGAATTTTCCAAATCGGTTAATAAATGACGGAGTTCTGAGGCAACAAGCATAAATAATAATAATAATAAAACTAAAAAATATCACTGTTTTTGATTTTTATATGTGTACACACACAATTACCAAGCTGAATGCCAAATTTCATCTTTCTAGGTCACCTGGAAGTGGGTTAGGTTTTTGATTACTAGTGAGTCAGTCAGTCAGTGATAAAAATGCCGTTTTTTGGACGTCAATATCTCAATAACTATTTCATCTACATTTATGAAATTTGTGGTTCTAGTTGTTCTCAGGGACCTAAATACATAAGCCAAATTTCATTTTTTTCTGTTGAATAGATTTGGAGTTATTGAGGGGTCAAAAGTGGCTCCAAACGGTTCGTGTAATATAACACACGGCTGCTGCTCGCCAGTTCCTGCGGTGAACTTGGCTGGACACGCTGCCGCGTGTCTAGATCTGCTTATGCGGTAACGCGACCTGTTTTTCATGGATTTACAATAATGACAAATCAGTGTTGTTTTGGTATGATGGCAAGACAAACTGAACGGTGAAATAGCTTAATTTGGCATCGTAAAAAAAACCTTCATGGTTGGCATTTGAGATTATACTATCCATGGATTTCAGAGTCCACGAGTCATAAGATACCTTGTGCGCTCGTTTGTAAAAATCCTTTACATTATCCTAGGCCGTTGCAGCCGCGCGAAAAATTCCGATCTCTAAGTAGCTACCCGGCGGGACAAAATATCAGTAGGCTGCCACGCCTCGCGGCGAGTGGACTCAGGGGCATTTCACTCAGTACTTTACAGATTTCATACATTAAAACTTGCGTGCGTTTTATACGAGACTCGCTCGATAGATGGAGCAAAATTCAATATTTGAATTAGTGTTATTAAAATGAAATCTGTTTTATGTTAATATTTTATCCATAAATAATCATATAATAAAAACATAATTATAAGTTATTGTGAAAGATTATGAAGCATTATTTTAATTTATCATTACAGGCAACATTACGGCTTAAGATTAGATCCCCGTTCCATTCCACTCATTTATTTTTAGATTTCACCTATTATATTTTAAGCAGTTATATGATGATTGTCACAAAAATTTAATATCCACAAAAAAAATGGAAAATGATAAATGCGTATTTTTTAAATGTAAAAAAACAATAGAAGAAAGAAAACTAAAAGACTACTTAGTTAATACAATTCGGTGTAGAGGAACGGGTAGCGTAGTGCTGTTTGACAGTTTACTTTATATGGATTATGGACAAGTTTGTTTTCTGGTGGATATTCAAACGGGTATAAGAAATTTACTTCGGCTGTGCTTTACGGATATTAGCGAATCTGCTCTACGTTGTTGACCTTTACGCTAACTTGGATTTCGACGACAGAAGTTCCAGGAAGGATTTCGATCCCGGCTTTGTGTAATGGATCACGATTGCCTCGGTTTAAACTATTTTAAAGTCAAGGTTGCAGTAAAAATGTTGTTTGTGTCTACCTGTGGTAAGCGTTTGTTCTAATTATGTGTCCCAAAATTAATGTAATAAAAATAATTAATTATTAATGTGTCTTTTTTATACCTTCCTACAAGCATAACTAGTTTTAAAGCCCACTTATTATGTTAAGTGTGAGATGAATCATATAATATAATATGTATTGAAAGTACCTACAGTACAGTGCATAGCGATTGCTATATATACATATGTACATGATTCAGATAACTCGAGACTCGCTCAATAGATGGCGCTAGTACACAAAGGAAGCTGATGACTCTATCTCAGTATGTATAATTTACTCTATGGAGTGGACGGCGTACAGTTAACGTTTACCGCGCAACCTGTGCTGTACGATGTCGAAAAATAAGTCAGGCATATTGTTTTTGTGGCAACAAAGACGATTGAAAATGATTTCATTTGTTCCAGAACACATTAAACTCTCCGGAATAAAAGATTTTGTTTAAGAATTAACGTTTACTGGGGCACTATTGACGCGTAACTATTAAAGTCTGGGTATTTCTCTAAAAATCTTTATGGGGGCGCCTAGCTTTTTTTCGAAATAATTGTGTTGGTTTGATTCCATGCTGTGTTGTTATTACTGAAGGTTTAGTTATACAATCAATAAGTAAAATATTTAAAGATTCACTCTATAATACGTTATGTTTTAGAAACACGATTACTTGTAAGTAGTTTCCTCGATAGTTTTTTTTAAAGCTACCTCAAAAAAGCAACATTAACCCTTAGTATGTCATAAATATTGCAGGGAAAGTTATCAGTTTTTTTTAATAATAACATAACGAGATGTTATCTATAATGTATACGTCTTACATTTTTAAAATCTGTATTATTTTAATAATTAAACCGAAAAAACATGATTTCCGCACTCGCGGAAAGAGGGAACGGTCGGATGCAAAGGTAACCGAACGGTTTGAACAGGGTCTTTTTAAAGAAAAAGACCTGTTAAAACCGTTTCTAAAGGTACCTTTTCAGTCCCTGGACAAGACATATTGTATGTATTTTCGTAAAAAGCACAAATGAGCGTGTTCCAACTTTTAATCGAGAATTAATCGTGAAATTTAATCGATTAATGTGACGATTAGTTAATCGTCAATCGAAGTCTGTCGATTAATTTAATCTAGATTAAATTAATCGCGATTAATGCCCATCTCTGGCTTCCAGGCACGCACTTCCATTTCGCTCAAGCTTACGCTCAGCGAGAGAGGGAGCTGACCAAAGCCCCGCGCCCTCTTAATTCACAATAAAAAACAAATTACTTTTGTCTAAGGCATATATTATGGCTAATAATGTCCAAAAAACCTCGGCTATCACCCCCTTAAAGCTTTGCACCTAGCTACCAAACGCCTTGTATAAAATGCATGTACAATTGAAGGAATGTTTACAAAAAACAAAGCTGACTAGTAGTGGCGTGGCGTCTAACAAATTTCTGCCGGAACTTATTTTGGGCTACTTTTTCTTCGGAAGCAATAGAGAATGGTGTTCAATCGTCTTGAAGTGGGCAACCCAGTGGGAATCGGGTTGTATGGACGCCACGCCTCTGCTGACTAGACTGGTTGACCAAACGAGCGAAGGCACGAGAAAAAGCTAGCGTTTAACCCTAGCGCACATTCCAATGACGTTGCGTCACCCGCGTCCAATAGGAGCGAGTCAATGGAGGGGGCATCGATAGCGTTGGCAACGCCTACCGTCCAAACAAGTGGTGTATCTGTTACGTAGTAACTTGTATATAATCTGTGGCCGCGCCATCGGCAATTACTCGCCGCGCCCGAGACACGCACCGTTTCTCACAGAAGCTCGCCTCTTGTTCTAGCTCTGCACTGTCTTAATGCATGTCTCGCATCTGCACCTGACTGGGATATTTTTGTAAGTAGTTGGTTAAATGTATGTCGTGAATGCTTAAGATTTTGTGAGACGATGGATGAATAGTTCTGTTTTTTAGGTGTATTTAAAACCTGTTATGAAATTCACAGTGCTTTAGTTTTTTACTGTCATGCTGTGTATTATTTTGTAAATAAATAAACAGGAAGGTTTATTATAAGTATAATACATGCATAGTATATTTAGTATCAGCATTGGTGCCGTGCGAAGCCGGGGCAAGTAACTAGTAAAAATATATATATATTTTTTTAATAAATATCACATCTCCAGATTTCACCAGTTTGCACCGTCTAATCCCGTCATATATTAATTTGCAAGCATAATAATAACAGAAGCTCTCCATCCTCAGACCGGCGCGCTGGAAGCCCAGCACTTCCGCAAGAGCGGCTACCTGGTGTCCCTCTCCGAGCAGAACCTGATCGACTGCTCGGCGGCGTACGGAAACAACGGCTGCAACGGCGGCCTCATGGACAACGCCTTCAAGTACATCAAGGACAACGGCGGCATCGACACCGAGAAGAGCTACCCGTACGAAGCTGTCAATGACAAGTGCAGGTATGTACCGGACACAACTGATCGACTGTCGTACAATAACGGCTGCAGGCGGCCTTATGGAAGCCTTTAAGTACATCAAGGACAACGGCGGCATCGTCACCGAGAAGAGCTACCCGTACCAGGCTATCCCCTCCCCACTCGTTGCGGCCGCGCGAAAAATTCCGATCTCTAAGTAGCTACCCGGCGGGACAAAATATCAGTGGGCTGCCACGCCTCGCGGCGAGCGGACGGCGTACAGTTAACGTTTCCCGCGCCACCTGTGCAGTACGATGTCGAGAAATAAAAGTCGGGCATATTGTTTTTGTGGCAACAAAGACGATTGAAAATTATTTCATTTGTTGCAGAACACATTAAACTCTCCGGAATAAAAGATTTTGTTTAAGAATTAACGTTTACTGGGGCACTATTGACGCGTTGTAACTATTAAAGTCTGGGTATTTCTCTAAAAATCGTTATGGGGGCGCATAGCTTTTTTTCGAAATAATTGTGTTGGTTTGATTCCATGCTGCGTTGTTATTACTGAAGGTTTAGTTATACAATCAATAAGTAAAATATTTAAAGATTCACTCTACGTTATGTTTTAGAAACACGATTACTTGTAGTTTCCTCTATAGTTTTTTTTTTTAAAGCTACCTCAAAAACGCAACATAAACCCTTAGTATGTCATAAATACTGCAGGGAAAGTTATCAGTTTTTTTAATAATAACATAACGAGATGTTATCTATAATGCATACGTCTTACATTTTCAAAATCCGTATTATTTTAATAATTAAACCGAAAAAACATGATTTCCGCGCTCCCAGCAGAGATGGGCAAAAGTTAATCGATTAACGATTAAGATTAACTTTTTAAATCTCGAATAACGATTAAAATTGTCGATTAGTTAATCTAATCGTACGAGTTCCGATTGATTTAATCTCGGTTAAGTTAATTGACGATGAATTTTTAGCGATTAAATTTTTAATCGATTAATTAATTCGATTAACTTTCTCTCGATTAATATTAGATTAGACTTTTTGTAAGTCCAAGTCCCTGCCTAGAACATCTTAGAGTACCGCACTATAAAAACCATCTTGTATTACTGTAACAAGAGGGAAGAGGGATGAGCGGAGAGGGAACAGCGGAGAGCGTAGAGCGGAGAGCGGAGAAAGGCTTGCGGAGAGTGGCGTGCGGAGAGCGGCGTGCGGAGAGCAGAGAGCGGCGTGCGGAGAGCGGAAAGCAGAGAAGCGGAGAGCGGAAAGCAGAGAAGTGGAGAGCGGAAAGCAGAGAAGCGGAAAGAGGGAACGGTCGGATGCAAAGGGAACCGGACGGTTTGAACAGGGTCTTTTTAAAGAAAATGACCTGTTCAAACCGTTTCTAAAGGTACCTTTTCAGTCCTTGGACAAGACATATTGTATGTATTTTCGTAAAAAGCACAAATGAGCGTGTTCCAACTTTTAATCGAGATTTAATCGTGAAATTTAATCGATTAATGTGACGATTAGTTAATCGTCAATCGAAGACTGTCGATTAATTTAATCTAGATTAAATTAATCGCGATTAATGCCCATCTCTGGCGTCCAGGCACGCACTTCCATTTCGCTCAAGCTTACGCTCAGCGAGAGAGGGAGCTGACCAAAGCCCCGCGCCCTCTTAATTCACAATAAAAAACAAATTACTTTCGTCTGAGGCATATATTATGGATAAAAATGTTCAAAAAAACCTCGGCTATCACCCCCTTATAACTTTGCACCTAGCTACCAAACGCCTTGTATTAAATGCATGTACAATTGAAGGAATGTTTACAAAAAACATAGCTGACTAGCAGTGGCGTGGCGTCAAACAAATTTCTGCCGGAACTTATTTTGGGCTACTTTTTCTTCGGAAGCAATGGCTGGAATAAACATGTCCGGGACGCTCACGGGCAGGCCAGGATGCGCTTCCAGGAGTGGGTCAATTTTAATAAGCCTATGTCGGGAGTCATTTACGAAAATATGTGCTCAAGTCGGAAATTATTCAAAAGCAAGTTGAAATGGTGCCAAAATCATCAAGAGCAAATAAGACTTGATATTTTGGCATCACATCATAGCTCCAAAGACTTTAAGCAATTATGGAAGGCCGTTAAGAAACTTGATGGGCAGCCTGGCGTCCCCGTGAGCGTCGGAGATGTGAGTGAGCCGGAATCTATAGCAAATATGTTTGTCAGTCATTTCAAAATAGAATCTCCGCTTGGCTCTGCGCAGCAAGGGGTTGATGACGGGGCCTGTAGTGAGTCGGACTTTGTTCGTTTTACCTCTGAACAGGTCAAACACGTAATCTCGAAAATGACCAGAGGGAAGTCACCGGGTCACGATGGGCTCAGTATAGAACATTTGCAGTTTGCGGGAAAACAGTTAAATACAGTCCTGGCTAAGTTCTATTCTTTGTGCATGTCTCACTCCTACCTTCCGTACGACTTAATGAGAACTATTATTGTGCCTATTCTCAAGGATAAAACGGGCGATGTTTCTAGCAAATGTAATTATCGCCCCATCTCACTTGCTACTGTGCTGGCTAAGGTGCTGGATAGGTTACTGGACGCACAACTTGAGAAGCATTTAAATTAACACTATGCGCAGTTTGGGTTTCGAGCTGGACTATCCACTGAAAGTGCAATAACCTAGTGCAGTAACCTCCCCCAAGCTCTTCAACCTGTACGTTAACGACCTGATCGAGGGATTGAGCCGCACTCCAGTAGGCTGCAGAGTTGATGACGTTAGTATAAACAACATCAGCTATGCAGACGACATGGTTCTGCTCACTCCAACGGTCAGGGCGTTAAGAAAACTACTGAGCATATGTGAGGAGTACGTAAAAAAGCACGGTTTACTGTACAACGCTAAGAAAAGCGAATACTTGGTATTTAAGGCCGTCGGAGGCGAGCTACCGGAAAGTGTACCTTCCATAAAGCTTAATAACAACGAGCTCAAACGCGTGTATAAATTTAAGTACCTTGGACACTATCTCACCGACGACCTTAAAGACCAATTAGATATAGAAAGGGAGCGCAGGGCACTGGCGGTCCGATGTAACATGTTGGTAAGGAGGTTTGCACGTTGTAGTCAACAGGTAAAAATAACACTTTTTAAAGCCTATTGTCAGGTTTTCTACACGTGCGTGCAGCCTGTGGACTAACTTTACGCAGAAGACCATCAGTTCCCTGCGCGTCCAATACAACAACGGCTTCAGGATGTTGTTGGGGTTGCCGCGATTCTGCAGCGCATCCGGCATGTTTGCGGAAGCCCGCACCGACGATTATTACGCAATAATGCGGAAAAAAATTGCATCGTTGATGTTCAGAGTGCGCGCCAGCTCCAACCCCATCCTGACTACTGTAGCGAGCCGGTATGAGTCACCCATTATGCGGCACTACGAATGTGTGATGACCGCTACTAGATAATTATTATTATCTAGTAATTGTATCTTATATGTAATGTTATATTTCTGTCAATCTGTTTACTAACACTGTATCATATGTTACTAACAAATTATGGGCCATTGTTGTCTTTTAAATAAATGAATTTGAATAGAGAATGGTGTTCAATCGTCCTGAAGTGGGCAACCCAGTGGGAATCGGGTTGTATGGACGCCACGCCTCTGCTGACTAGACTGGTTGACCAAACGAGCGAAGGCACGAGAAAAAGCTAGCGTTTACATAACGGAGGCAACCCTAGCGCACATTCCAATGACGTTGCGTCACCCGCGTCCAATAGGAGCGAGTCAATGGAGGGGGCATCGATAGCGGTGGCAACGCCTACCGTCCAAACAAGTGGTGTATCTGTTACGTAGTAACATGTATATAATCTGTGCCCGTACGAGGCTGTCGATGACAAGTGCAGGTATGTACCGGACATAAACTGATCGACTACTCGTACAACGATGGCTACAGGCGGCCTTATGGACGTCTTCAAGGACACCGGCGGTGTTGACTGGTGTCAAAGCCGCGTTTGTCCTCATACGGGCGACGTACGGTCGTATGGTCGACAGCCTCGTACGGGTAGTCGAAGTTGTCCATGACAAGTGCATGGACTTGCGAAAAAATAAACTGCGTTTCCTCGCTTGACACTGCACGGATGAGGTACTATATCAAAATATGTGTGGTCTCAAATATATTCGAAGATAAGATACAAGTTAACTGAATGGTTGTTTAAATTTAAATCTTCACCAAGTGAGACTCGATTTGTGTACAAAAGTCCATTAATTTCCATTAAAGGAGGGCGAGATTTTGGTACAAATTTCACATAATTCTTTTGCTTGTTTTTCGCAACCAACGTTTCTGGTAATCGCAAGTAAAGTGACGACTTTGTACAATAATGAATGTTTTGAAGAAGACAAATGTTTTAAAATTATTTACATAAAGAGCGATTCTGATGACGAATGGTGTTGTTTTATGAAGCACATTTAACCCTTAAATGCATGGTGTAAGATGCAGCTTACATAAACAAAAATGAATTACTGGTTGATAACAAGAAACATTTATTTGACATAAAATAATATTTTATAATATTGTGTTTTTTAAATTCATGCATTTAAGGGTTAATACAAACAGTACGCAATAATTATTATGCTCAATTGTCATCGATTTAATTTTACATTGTTCCTGTTTTCTTTATCACAGTAAACTGCCGTGGTGTTTACCATTTAATCCTTTTTTACGATTTATACATCATTAAATAATGTACATTTGATTTGAATTATAGTTACATATGATTACAATTAATTATAAATTATTGTAGGTCACTGCTAAGATAAACATGTAATCGCAAAAGTTCTACATTTTTCTTGAACAAAGTTCTCTTGTTATCTAAATAATTGTTATGTACGTGACTCATCGTAATGGTCGTTAGTATCGGCGATATTTTTAAATTAAACCTATATTTAAAACTGAGACTTGCGTTCAGGAAAATAATTGTTATTCTAGCAAACGACAATTCCTTATCGTAAATGACGTTTTTAAGGACATCCGGATTTCTTTAGAGCTACAACTAAATTCCTATTAGCTAGGTGATTTTGAGAACAATATTACCTACCGCCTAAACAACTTTTGCTTTTCATATTATGACATATATTGATAATTTCAACCAACTTTTCGAAATGAATAATACTTTTCCCCTAGTTCTAGGTAGCAATATAGCTATTTCTTGCTTTCATTGCGTGCAGTCGAAAATAAGTTGTAAAAACTAATTTTCAGCCCGAATTTCAATTATCAATGAAAAATTCAAACTAGGTTTCCAATATATACCAATAAATCCCAATAGTCCTGTTCTAGGTAGTAACATCAATCATATATTAAGAAACATGCTTGATCATAGAGAAAAATGTCTAAAACAATCAGCATTTTAAAAGGAATAAGGCCTTAAAAACAAACATTTTATCCACAGGTACAACCCCAAGAACGCTGGCGCTGATGACGTGGGCTTCACCGACATCCCACACGGCGACGAGCAGAAGCTGATGGAAGCCGTGGCCACCGTGGGGCCGGTCGCCGTCGCCATTGATGCTACGCAGGAGTCCTTCCAGTTCTACTCCGATGGCGTTTACTACGAAGAGAACTGCACCACCACGAACTTGGACCATGCGGTAAGAATACCGTCTGTTACTAATCAAAGTCGCTTCGAAGTGCAAGCAACGATTTTTAGGCTAAGGGTAAAAATTAAGTGCTGTCCGGGTCTCTGTCTGTCACCAGGCTGTATCTCATTAACCGCGATAGCTAGACAGTTGAAATTTTCACAGACGATGTATTTCTGTTCCCAGAATAGGGAGTTTTGTAAATATTCGCTCCGAAAATAAAAAAAAATAGTGTCCCCCCCCCGAACTTTTCAACCACGGGTCAAAAAATTATGGGAAAATTCATGAAAATGAGGCCTTATAAGTACTTTCAATGAAAACTATATTGAACAAAATCGGTCCAGCCGTTTTTGAGTTATCGCAAAATTTCATAATTTTCTTAAAAGGACGTAAGTTGACTTCTAGAAGGTAATAAGTAACTACAGTTACTTTGGCGTTTACGACCTTTTTATACAGCTTAAAATCTTTCTGGTAACTTAAGTCTATTGTGAAGGATGAGAAACTACGAAAGTACGGAACCCTACACTGAGCGTGGCCCGACATGCTCTTGGCCGGTTTTTATTTTATTATGTTTTTATAAATAAATATCAGACAACCTCACACAAATCGATCTAGTCCCAAATTAGGCTTGTGTTATGGGTACCTACTAGACGACGATATACGTACTGTACTTACATAGATAAATATATACTTAAATACATAGAACAACCATAACCCAAACACAAATATTCAAGTTCATCACACAAATATTTGCCCTGGCCGGGATACGAATCCGGGTACGCCGGCTATATTTAACAACAAGAGATGATATGGAGAAAAAGGAATTAATATACTAGATGACGAATGATAGGGAAGAATCGAAGAAAAAGCATGCAGCATTAAATGGAATAAGGACAAGAGAATGAATGATGATTTAACACCAATCTAACTGCGTATTTATTTTTGTTCAGGTGTTGGTGGTTGGCTACGGCACGGACGAGAAGGGAGGCGACTACTGGCTCGTGAAGAACTCGTGGGGCCGCTCGTGGGGCGCCCTCGGCTACATCAAGATGGCGCGCAACCGCAACAACAACTGCGGCATCGCCTCCGCCGCCTCCTACCCGCTCGTCTAACCGCTTCTCTTTACACGCCACTTCTCTAATGACAGGCCATGAACACGATTTTACAAAGAACATAGTAGAAAAGTAACCGCAGGAATTATACAAAAGAGATCAAGAAGCTTGGAGAAAACCAGACTTATCAAGCGACTGAACTGCTTTAACCTTTCGTATGTGAGATTTAAAAAAAAAAAACGCGCGTTGGAGCCTCTTGAGCTGCAATGAGTAAAAAAAATATCCGTAAAACTACAAAAAGATGGCCTTAATATGTGGTCCTTTATCAGACACTAACTACGAGAGGTTAACACTCAAAAATAAGATTAAATCCTGCAATGTTTGAGAAATGAACGCTAAAACTTTATTTCATAAATCTGAGATGCTGTAATTACTTATGAATCTCGATGATATATTTTAATAGTCTGTCATTAAGACTGGCCTGCCATACTGTTGTAATTTTATGAAATAAAGTCAAAGTGGTGGTACTTACATGCATACATAAGAGTAAGAGCGTTATGAAAATTATGAACCCATATTTTTTATTTAAAAAACTACCAACAAAATCATACCCTGTGAGTAGCAAATTCTACAAACTCGTCAAAACCAAATTTTAAAGTAAAATCGTGTAAAAAAAAGTTCAATTTAACTTGCCTCGTGGAAATGCTAGCCTATGTGATCAATGTTACACGAGTGTTCGACATAATACAACCAGTTCATAATTATGTTTGATTAGTGTTAGAAGCTTTACATTTGTACTTAGTTTGTAAGGCTTAAAGTTTAATAGGTATTTGTAAATCATATTTTATGTAGAGTGAAGGTCGCAATCTGGTAGAAAATGCATTTATGCCATTGTGCAGTCGAAGGCAAATAGGATGCATTATAGTCTCAAAATATATGTTGAGACCTTTTGACTGTCATTTATAATATCATTCCATTACGTCAGTGAAACATCACATTCTCTCTATTTTAAGGCCTGGGTTTTATAAAACATCGCTGTTCTAATAAAATATAGAGGTTATTATAGAAATTGTACTGAATTATTTAAACTGTATACGGAGTTTTATAAAACATAGGGCATATAATTTTAATTATAGGTTTAGTTATAAGTCCCAATTTTATGTTCATGTGATATAATTGTGTGGCTGTAAGTTTGAAAATACAAATATATTTTATTTAAAATTTAATGTCTTCTTTTTATTAGTATGATACTAATCAACCTCCTAACTTAATCCGTCGAGATTAATTCAAATGGGCTAATATTTTAGAGCGTCGTCGGTCACAGTAAAGTGTTCATTTACACACCATGATGATGATAGAAAATAAACATAAGTGGCGCCTAGTGACGTCCAAATTTCAATGGTGAGAAACTTTGTAATTCAAACTGCTACAAGTTTCTTTTTAATCTCACTTTGTGGTTATGAACCACTTTTTTAGGGTTCCGTAGTAAACTAGGAACCCTTATAGTTTCGTCATGTCCGTCTGTCCGTCCGTCCGCGGCTTAGCTTCGTGATAATTAGTACTAGAAAACTGAAATTTGGTATGAATATGTGTATATGTATCACGCCGACAAAACGGTAAAAAAAAACTAAAAATTTTTTTTTTCGGATACCTCTCGAACACCTAATGTGCGGGTGATTTTTTTTTCGTTTCAACCCTAGTATGTGGGTTGTCGTTGAATAGGTCTGTTAAAAATAATAGGGGTCTTGAAACATTACTTTTTGATTAAGTAGGTAGTTTTGTAAATATTCGCTCAGAAAATAAAAAAAAATTGTGTTCTCGCCCCCTCTAACTTTTCAACCACGGGTCAAAAAAATATGGAAAAATTCATGAAAATGAGGCCTTATAAGTACTTTCAATGAAAACTATATTGATCAAAATCGGTCCATCCTTCTTTGAGTTATCGCAAAATTTCATAATTTTCTTTAAAAGGACGTCAGTTGACTTCCAGAAGGTAATAAGTAATTACAGTTACTTTGGCTTTTACGACCTTTTTATAGAACTTGAAATCTCTCGTAATTTAAACCTCGGGCTTAAAACCGCTGTTTTAAGCCGTTGTGAAGGATGATCAACTACGGAACCCTACACTGAACGTGGCCCGACATGCTCTTGGCCGGTTTTTATTTTTTGCTGTCAGTGGCATGATAAATTGCTTCACCACTTGGCGTTCAAAACGATGATGCTCCGAACCGAAGGTGAGGACCATAAATATGCGATCTGATGCTTTACGAATTACCGCCCGTGGTTAGTCTACAATTTTACGTCTTGCCTTGGCCAGAAGTGAGATTTTCTCCCCGCAAAAAATCCCACTTAAGTTACGGCCTAAGGTGGCGTAAAATCATTGTCAGGTAGGGTAGAGCGGGGCTTAAAGGTCCGCGGGTAGAAAGGTCCACCATACCTAACTCCGAAATTAAAAGTTCGTTTGACATCGAAGTGACTCGACTGTGAGGGGTTTGCGGGGGGAGTACGCGTGCCGCCTCGCGCAGTGCTCTGGCGAACAGCCGGGTCCTGACTGAGCGAGCAGCCTCGCGAGGCCGCCTCGGACGTTTGCCGCGCGAGGCTGGCTCGTGTTGTAACGATATTTATAAATAGCCGGGTCCTGACTGAGCGAGCAGCCTCGCGAGGCCGCCTCGGACGTTTGCCGCGCGAGGCCGGCTTGTAGCGATTCACATGTTCTCGTCATGTGTACGCCATCATGTAGATATATATCGCCATCGTAAGACTCACATCATCATTATCATCATCAGGTTCCCAACACATTAGCATCATATTTCGCCAGCTAATACTAAAATCATCACTTAATAACTATAATACAATACAAATGCCTAATAGAAGTAACAGTATGAATGTTTACGAAAGCAAGTAAAAATAT
This sequence comes from Apotomis capreana, assembly GCA_947623375.1. Classification (NCBI taxonomy): domain Eukaryota; kingdom Metazoa; phylum Arthropoda; class Insecta; order Lepidoptera; family Tortricidae; genus Apotomis; species Apotomis capreana. The sequence goes on from OX392511.1 coordinate 2,368,276, forward strand.
TCTAATAACTAAGCATCCTACCTTTTTAAAATAGCAAATTACTATTCACAAAATTTTCCAACGGAAGAATTGAGCTTTATTCATACTGCATAAGGATCAAAGTTATGGGCGTGGGCGTGTCTGTGGGCGTGGCCAGAGTGTCCAGAGTTTTCAGCGAGTCCAGCGCGTCTATTCGTCTAGCGCGTCTATTTGTATAGGGCGTCTATTTGTATAGGGCGTCTATTTGTCTAGGGCGTCTATTCGTCTAGGGCGTCTATCCGTCTAGCGGGTCTAGCGTGTCGGGGGATATTGGTATAAATAGGGACGGATTTTATAGAGTTCATTCAATTCTTACTTGCGACTTCGACTGGGTAACATTATTGTCTGGCACTAAGGTATTAAATTTAATTTTAAGGGGAATTTCTGTTGGAATTTAGATTGTTTTTCGGGATTATAATTATTCATTGAAATTTATTGGGATTTTGTTGTTTGAAAGCTATTAAGCTTAATTACATGCCAGAAATAGTGTTTTGGTACATGGTTGCCAGATGAAAGATATTTAACCTTGCGGCTGTTAAACGAATATCTTTCAGACTCTTCTAGTTTTATCCGGGTTAGACGTCCCGGACACTTGCCATTTACAAGTGCAGTGATCAGTCTACAGATCTAGAGTAATCTATCTGGTGAACGCAAGGTCCACAGGTTGGGCAAGTGGGATTTCCACACTTGTTGAAATCAGATGGACCTCCAGGTTTGGTCTCATATACATATATATTTATATATTTGCATTATCTACACATATTAGGGCGGGTTACTCTGCGCATCCGGCGTTTCTTCAGCCGCGTAAGGGGGGACCCAATTACACGGATTCTAGTCCAACCTCGGGTTAATCTCCCGAATTTATAGTTTAGCTTACTTAGGTTCCATACACGTTTAAATGTAAATATGAGGTTTAGGCCTCTAGTGTTTGTACTAGCTAGGGAACAGGGTATAGTGATAGGTACACTTTAATAGGAATATTAGGATAGGGTTCTTTATTTTCCGAGCAATCGGCCATTCATCATTAACTAACATAACATCTATTCAAATTATTTTAATCTCGTCAGATACAGTAAATGCAGATGCTAACCTACTGTTTTATTAGTGTTTATGGCTCGGGTTGTCTGTAGTAAAAAACAAAATCTTGTGACAGTTTATAAGGAATGGAATAGAGAAATCTGTTATTTAGACCTTTCGGATAATTAAAACCTTTGATTTTACATAGATATTTGTAGAAACAATTAGATAATTTTTACCGATTATGATTTAAAATTTGGTAAAGTAATGTACTTATAACAGACATCGGTAGTGTAAGATGGCAACACTGAAGATAAGTCAAATCAAATCAACTGAGAAATGACATTCGCCCCATTCAATGAACAGAAATAATTTTAAATTTTGTTATAATATTTGATAAGGAAATTCTATGATAGATTGTTGTGTAGTATGTCTAGAAATGGAAAACAAATCATTCCTATGGCTGGATTTGGAGTATCTGAAGTGTAAATTGCTAAAAGAAGCCGGGGACTTATGGATGACAATAATGAAAGTTATTCGTTCCCGTATTTACATCACAGACCTCAGAACTGAATTAATTTATATCACAGAGGCGTAGAAGAATTCCTTTATCAGAATGAGTCAATCGAGAGTTGAAAGATACTACGAATGGACACAATAGTCTTTATGTTTCAAGGACGAATGACATTATTTTTGAGTATGGTTAAACGAAAACCCAAGTTATACAAATCTATTGTTTGTAATGAATGAAGTGAGAATTCAATTTAGTTCACGAGTGAAGAAAATTCGTGTTGTCTAATAACAAATATAGATAGTAAAGATTCATAGATTCTAGATAGATCCGGGAGAGACCTTTACTCTAAAAGAGCCCGAAGGCCAATAAAAGATCAAATCTGGCAATCATACGGCATCCAGAGAACATGGGTTTGGTGATATTTAAAATAACACACCAAACAGATTTAACAGAAATTTGTTTTATTTTCCGAGGAACGATTTTCCCTCAATATGTACACATGAAGTAACCATGTTTTTTACCCGATTGCCCATGTCAGTAGACATGATGGTAGCCGCCATTATTATAACAAAACTAAATATTTTTGGGAGAATGAGATGATAGCATTACAATATAACACAGTCTAATGATAATATTTAGTATGCGGTCGAAGGATTTCAATAATACTCAGAATTCTATTCACCAATCAATTACCTCTTGTTTAGATCCAGAATCTATTTTAGAAATATCATACTAAAACTTACTAAAAGTATGAATTCCCTACCTTTATTCCATATTAAATTATCAGAATAAAATTATTTAATTTAGTCGAACATGAAAACTTAAGATTCATTAAATTTGTAATAAAACTTTATATTTTCAGTAACTTCAATCTATTTATAGATAAGTTATGTAGTGTAGTTTCATAAAGTACAAAATTACTTGTCTACTAGACATTCTTGGAACAGACATGCAATTCCAAGAAAACAATCTAAATTATCTCTCATCTTAGAACTCTAATAATATTTGGTTTTGATTCATATATTTTCTAATATATCTATAACTTACTTGTGGACTGAATGAGTTTTATATTTCATTTAGAAATGATATAACTAATATTTAATAAAAGTAGAATACCCCATACTGAATCATGTTATAAGAGCTGTAGATATTTTTGAAGGCTGGACTACATAGGAAGTAACAGTTTATATTTTGAGGATAAATAGCATTAAGTTAAGTTAGAAATTTAATTTAGTACAAAGAACCAAGGTAGCAGTAGGATAGGAGAAGCTTGCATTAAATAAGTAAGAGAATACACATTTATTTGGTAATACATGGTAGCATAGCACAGTATATGGGTACGGAAGCACTTGGCGACACATCACGGTTAGATTTCTCTTAAAAGAGCTTGAGTTACTACTTCAACGTGGGTTCCTGTCATCTAGACGTTCACAACGGTTAAACCGATCACTTTTTTGGCCATTAGTTATAAGAAATGTTCAGCTCAACTGTATAAAGATCCTTTCATATCTAGGTTTGTTTAGTTGTAGGTTGTGGTAGACTAGGAGATGCTGTTAAGATATCCTTAGGTAATTGTTGTAGGGTTTTCCTAGGGTTTTGTTGTAGGAGTAGAGTTTAGTGAAGAGGGTGAAGCAGACGAAGGATCTGTACCTTTAGTTAGGGCTTAGCATACATTACAGTTGGCGCGCGTTCCCAGGATGTATTTAGGCGTAGATATTACGATTGGTGGTCCCGTGACTCAGGATAACTCTAGAGTTAAAGTACGTTAGCTAGTAGATATTACAGGCTCGTGTTGTAACGATATTTATAAATAAGTGCCGCGCGAGGAAATGCCGAGCCAGTTTTGCTCAAGAACGCCATGCGGCCGTACGTTCGGAAAGTTGTCGCCACCACTGCCTTTCTAATAATTCTACGGCTTGTAAAAAAAGAACGTTTTTGGATGAAACTGTTATTTAAAAACAGATTACATACTGGGAACAGATTGTTTGAAGAGTTGTGTTTCGATAACGCAGATTTTTTTTTTACTACTAGTGAGTAAAATTGAATTAAAAAATCTGTACACTCTTATCAAAAAAAAAAAAATCAAAATCATTTATTATTAACATAGTTTTTACAAAAACTAGTCGAATCCTCCTTTTAAGTTTTACACTTGTGTTAGGAGGTATTCGCTCTTTCATACAGATGTTGACACAGTTAATAACATAAGGTTTAGTTATTGTTATCTTAAAAGCTAACTTAATCTATAGAAATTGGTGAGAACAGCAGTAGGTAAGTCCCACAGTGGGACGAGAATATCATATTGTATTATATAGTGTTTTACATAAGTTCGGTGTTCGGTGGGGTAAATTATTTGTATTATGTTGTGCTATATTTATAGATCTATTGATATGTATAAAATTAATATGCTATATATGCAAGTGCGCGTGAAATATACTCTCACTCCTACATACACACATACACACACATATATATATATATAAGAGCGAGAGTCGGAATGAAAATATCTGCTCTTAAGGTAGGTCTGTATTAAGTAGGTGCATGTGCTAGGTGATTTCTGATTACAGTCTTTGTATGAGTATTTCAATTTCTTCATAGCTTTTTGTTTTTAACCATGATGTTATTTGTTTTTTACACTCTCCATATGTTTTACCGTAGATATTAGTCACTCTGTTAATTTTGTTATATAAGTAAATTGATGCTACATTAAATTGTCTTTTTGCAAAAGAAGTTCTACTAAAAGTTGCCTGCTTAATTACTGAGAAAGGGTTTCGTTTATTTATTATATTAGTATCAGGTTTAGTATTTTTATGAATTTTTAGGATGCAATTCAGGATATATAATTGCCTTACCGTAAGTACGTTTGCTTCTGAATAAACATTCATGGTACTATAGCGTATATTTTTACCTAGCAGTACTTTCAGAATTGAACGTTGTGCCCTCTCCAGTACGATAAGTTTAGTTTTGTGACAACCTCCCCAAACTGGTAAACAGTAAAGAACAACAGATTGCACTAGTGTTTTGTAGATATATACCAAGAGTTCCTTATCGGTAATATGACGTAGATATTTGAACAACCATATTAACCGTCGAATTCTCTTAGCTGTAATTTCTATTTGTTGGTGCCACGAGAGAAGCTGGTCTATGTATATACCCAGGTACTTAGTTGAAGTCACATGATTGACACACAAACAAGAACAGGCGATTGCACAACTATTTGAGCAAGTGTGGGCTATTAGTTTAAATTTAGTTTCATCAGGTTGCGTAGAATTTAGGATTGAAAATGTTATGTAATTTGTTTTGTTTATATTCAATGTAAGTAAATTCGTCTCTAACCATGTCATTACTTTGGCCAGTCCCGCCTCTGCATAGGCATAAGCCTCCTCCCAGGTGTCTCCATGAAATAGAAGCGCTGTATCATCTGCATATGAGATGACTTGACCGTTCGTTAGTTGAATGTCTGTAAGGTCATTTATATAGACGAGAAAGAGCGTCGGGCCTAAGACACTCCCCTGAGGAATGCCAAAGTGGGTGGAAGTCTCGTCATCGCTGTAGACATTGTCGTTTAATTTAACGCGTTGCTCTCTCTCATACAAATAGCTCGTAATGAGGTCAAGGAATTTCCCACGAATACCCATTAGCTCAAGTTTGCGTATAAGGATGGGGACAGAGACTGAGTCGAAGGCTTTTTTTAAATCAAGAAATATACACAAAGACTTTTTTTTCTCCTCTAAATGCTTCACAATAGAATTAGTTAGCTCCAATACTGCTTCTTCAGTACTTTTCCCTTCACGAAAGCCATATTGTCTCGGTGATAAAAGACCAAATGAATTTAGATATTTAATTAATCTATTGTTTATCAATTTTTCTATTATTTTAGATATAGAAGGGAGTACCGATATTGGCCTGTAATTGTTGACATCGTCTTTGTCCCCATCCTTATAGACTGGGTGAATAATTGCCCGCTTGAGTGCAGTGGGAAATATGCCCTGGGATAAACAGAGTGAGCTTAGATGTGTAATCACGGGAAGTAACTCATATTTTGCAGATTTAATAAAAATATTAGGTATGTTGTCCCAACCTGAGGCAGATTTAGTTTTAATATTTGAAATTAACGAATCAGTTTCACTTATATCAGGTTCAATTATTCCAATTGAAGAAGATTGTGAATCCAAGGAATTCAGGTAAGAGTTAAGATTTGGATGTACAGTTCCTGACGGTGCAATATGTTCAGCTAATTGCTGACCAACATTGACAAAGTGCGTATTTACTACATTTGCTGACATATTAGGACAATTCGTTAGGTTGAGCAGTTCATCATTTCTACATTTGGTTTTGTTTAAATTTGTTATAGTTTTTATCGTATTCCAAAGGGTTTTATTATTACCTTTTGCCTTATCAAGAAGTTCTTTCTCGTACTTCTCTTTTAGCCTCTCAGTTAAATTATTACAATAATTCCTATATCGTCGATAAGTTAGTTTTAAGATTTCGTTAGAGGGATGTTTCCTGAGATTATTTTGTAACTTATTTCTAAACTGAATACATCTCAGTACACCAGGAGTGATCCATGGCTTTAATATACGTTTATTTGAGGGTATACTGACTGTTTTTGTACTGGCGGCTAATGCATTTTGAATAATTTGCAGTAAAGTATTTGTCAACCGGTTGGGGTCCTGAATTGTAAGAAGATCATTAATGTCGGTTTGTTTGAGCAAAGAAAGCGCATTAGAGTAGTCAACCACAGTCTTAAAGGCCGCTTTTGACGTATTTACTGATTTCGAATATACGTGAAATGAGGTCATCATATGGTCAGTTACCGTTGTTTCGAGTATTCCTGTTCTAGAAAAAAATAAGTTGGGATTTATATTTATTAAAATATGATCCAAACAGCTATTAATCCGAGTATTCAAATAATGGGCTGGTAATAACCCGTGAGAAGCTAAAGTATCTAGGTAAGTATTTGTAGTGTTATTTTGTAGTAAAATATTTATATTTATATCCCCAGTGATGACTATATTACATTCCAGTTGACAATTCCTTAAATGTGAGCTCAATGATGATATAAAATTAGTCGTGTTCGTGTTTGACGGGGATCGGTAAATGCACAAAACAGTAAAACACAAAATCGTGATTTGAAGGCAAGACGCATCAGCCAGGCCAATCTCCTTAACCTGGTGTGGAAATGAATTTTTTATATATGCGACGACACCATCATTTTGTGTTATTTGTTGTGTGGTGTGATGACAAGAGTAGTTAGGTTTTATCGGCAACGGCCTGTTTTCAATTAATCGACATTCTGTAAGTACTAAGATGTCTGGGTCACGTTGAAACAAACTTAAGTTAATATCAAGGTCATTAATATTTTTATATATACTTCTAATATTTTGCGTTATAATAGAAAGTGTAGGTTTACTTTTCGGTAAGTGTGACGGTAGATCTGAGATACTACAAGTGAAGCTTTGATTATTATCTAAGTCATCCAACTCTGTTAGAATGTCATCCTGCGTCATGAATGTAGATATATAACTGTTTCAACGTCGTTTCCAATACGGGTATATATGTTAGATAGGGTCGTGTATAAATATTTATTCGATATATGGTTTTTATCACGGTAGGTGGGGTGTAATTGTATCTGTATTATTAGTTGTAAGCAGAAATAGCTAGTTTGGTAAATCGTAAGAATAAATGCATGAACATTTGTGTTTTTAGTTTCTGTAAGTATCACAGTTAAGTAGTAAAACTTAGAGACAGAGTAAATAAATATATTACGTTGGTATAAAGGAACAGTAGCGCATAGCGGTGTAGTAAACAATAAGCGATAAACATGAACATTAGAGTACGGTGTAGAATATTTAATGACAATATGATCTATATTTTCCTTGTAGGTACTTTCACTTGAATAAACGCAAATCCAATCACATGCAACTCGGTGTAGTCATTCATTAAATAGTCTTTGTACCTGTGTTTCACTAGTTATCCAGATTACTGGCGAATCGTCCGTTTTACGTACGTAGATACGGCCGTTTAACGGCCAGCAATGTTTATATTCTTTAGATCGCTTTAGGTCTCTCGCCAAAAAGTAAAGTCTGGAGGCTTTTGGCGTTAATCTTTCGTTAATAAATATGGGTGAATCCGGGTTTCCCTCAATGCCGAGGTGTGTGGCGGCAAGCTTTTTGGTCTTATTTTGAATATTATATGATTTAGCCGACTTTAGAATCTTGTTTTTATTAATTGTTGAGTTAAATTCAACGATTATCGTTTTTTTTTCGGATTTCCCTTTAATGCTATATATGTCACTTATGTCAGAATTTGATATCACAATACTCAAGTTATTGGCGAGGGTATTTACCATGCCAATTAAAGATTCCTGGGGCACTCTATCATCCAGGGGGACATTTTTTATTTCAATCATTTTATTGAAATTCATCCTGTAACAATCTTCAAGTTTCTCTTCCAATAACAACACATGATCTGTTTTAGCCTTAAGGGCGTCCTCTAGGTGTTGAATTTTTTGTTTAAGTTCACTGTTCTCTTCGCTGAGGAAGTTAATGGAGGCCTCAATCTTTGCGTTCGACTGTTGAATACCTTGGAGTATCGGGAATAGCTTGCTCATTTGTGCTTCTTGCTTTATAACAGAGTTATTAAATAACTCTTTCATCTCGTCACGTAACTGCGATTTCAACGCTCATATTTTTCTGAAGCCTTTTTCTTTTAGAGCGCAACGTGATCTGACTGAGGGACTCTTCCCCAACAGCCGGGCAGTTGGCGAGTTCTGGATCTGAGTTGTATTTCGGCGAAGACATCTTTAGAGTTGGGTGATTGATGTTGGAGATAACAATAGCATAGAATTCGTAAGTCGTAACTCGTAGCGCAGTCGGGTACCTTCGTGCGCAAACGGGGCGCCTCGTGCCTCTAGCGACGTGCGAGCAAGAGGCAAATTATGACGTAGCTCTCGTTTCCGCGAGGTGGAGTGCGGGGCCGCTAGCAGCACGAAGCGATAAGCACTTGTATTATTTTAGTATAATTAGAACACACGGAAATGCAATCAATACACACACGATTAAGGACAAAACTTCGATGCGGTTAACACCAATTTCACGAGAATATTTTAGCGCACGTCTGGTCTAGGCGCTGGTTTGGACAAAAGAGGAATCTTATAAACGCCAAAATAAGGAAGAAGGACACAAATCTTCGAGAAACAATATCCGAGAGAGAAAGACACTGTTCTTTCGGCTCCATGACGCTAACACGCGCGCGACGAACAAGCGAGGCAAAACACAACCGTCTTGAGTGAGCGCGGCAAACGTACTGAACTGAGGCGCCTTTGAGCATGGACAAAAACCGACAACGCTCGGCTCGGGCCGCGGCACGCTCGCCCGAGGCCAGACATGCATTTGCCTCGGGCGAGGCACGTCCTGACTGGCCGAGGATTTGCCTCGCGAGGCTGCTCGCTCAGTCAGGACCCGGCTAACGCCGACCGGTCTATAAGCTATATCTATTGAGTGACTATTTTTGTTTTGTTTTGTTATGATTTTATGTTTTAAAAGAAGTATACTTTAAAAGGGTTTTCTATACCATAGGTTAACTATATGTCTGAGACCAAAAAGTGAATCACAAAAGACTTAATGTCACAATCTAAAAATTGTGCCATAGTTATAAGTTTGGTAGAAATTAAAATAGTTGACACTTGTTATCTTTTTTATATGTAAAAATATAATTGAGTTGATGTAACATGCCTTTAGCTTACAGCTATTTGCATATAGCTGATTTAAATAACTACACAATGCCATATAAATTTAGTGGTCCTTTTTGCCCTGATACTGGTCCTTTATGCCCCACAGTCGGGACAAAATGGTCCAATCGACCCGACTTTCTATATTGTTAACACTTTTGCAACCAGACAAAAAAGTAAGACATTATCCAGAAACCGGCCGAGCCGACTTTTATAGCATCAACCCCGGCTGCCGGGTTGGCCGGCATCTGAACAAAGTTAACGAGCGGCCGGCCTCCGGGTTGTTGGTGTCGAAAGTGTATCTGGCTTGGAGTTGAAAATTGGTTATTTTTAAATATTGTCACTAATAGACGAAGAACTAAGCTATCCATTGCTATTGAAATCTTTTTCGTAAACAATATAAGTTAGCAGTTACCACCAAATATATGTAAAATGGCCCTTTTTGCCCCGCCCTACCCTACGATGATATTATGATGCTTATATTTGAGTGCACATTTGTTTAAGTAATAACAATAGAATCACTTCAATAACCATTTAGGACACAGGTTAGGTTAATGTTCCTTTTGGCAGTTTTGTAGTTTCCTCAACTCTTCAGGCTGTGTTTAGCATAAAATACCCAATGATTAGCATTCAAAAGTCCCTTTACCTTTCATTGTAGGATTGTGATTGCGATCACAACTGCCATAACATAAGGTAGAAGCTAGTGTCGAAGGTACCCATCGTGGAACGGGTGCAGTCAATAGGATAGTGCCGATAGTTCACCTTACATAAGTTTAGCTATGGATAGTATGGATTTCATCATTTCGAATACCATGCTATAATATAAGCATGGCACACTGTTACAAGGGTGAATGTATAGGTATACACAGGGTCTTTCAATTAATTAATTAAAATAGATTATGGTTAGAGTCAAACCACGCTTAGCGAAGAATTAGCGTGGTCTGAATATAATAAATAAATTTGAAAAGCTCTCGCGAATCTGATCCAAGTTTGATAACATTTATTTCGACTTATTTTCCCGTTGTGATAACTGGGCAATTTTTTCTAGTTGTATTTTACCCACCCATTTTTTTTCGATACTTATTTTGGATATTTTCTGCTGAGAATCACGAGCTCTTTCGATCTAATTAGGAGAAAAAAACTGTCCCAAAATATTCATACATTTTTGTTTTCCATTCAGTTACCGCTGTGCTGTAGTAGGTTATATGGAAATGGTAACGGAATGGAACGAAAAAACATTGGGACACACCAAAACTCAAACAACAACGAACTCGAACAACAAAGAGAATAATAATCACTCATCACTGTGTAATCACTACGTTTTTTTTTATCCAAAGAGAATATAATCACTACGTTAATTATCGAACAAGATAATGAACGACATTTACTTTTACTAAACGTCAACTAGTTCAGTCCTGAATCGATAAATTCCGGTAACACCAGAAGTGGTACCAATTTTCCGAGCAACGATTCTTATACTGATAGCTATCGAGTGTTTAATCGTATCGTAAATCTTAATCGCTCAATTATATTCTCTCTTTTACATGACTGCATGACATAAACAAATTGAAAGCTCTTCCGAACAGTCGTGTTTGTGGGCAGTCGATCTCACTGTTTCGCGTCGCGTTAATTAATTATAATTGTAATTTAATTAATTCTGACTGTATAGGAAATAATTCAGGTAAGTTACAAATATTATGAAATCAATATTCTGACTTGTTTTGAGATGTGTTGTTGCAAGTGTTCGTTTTTTTTCTGAGGGTTTATAGTGTTCTTTGTTTGGGTTCGGTTGTGTTTGATGCCCTCTGCCGTATCCAGTCATCCACTGCGTAATAACAGCGATTTCCTTGTTGCGATTACTTACGTGATAGTCAAACGTGCATTAGCGTAACGTTTTCTGTCCCCTTTTTGTGTAAAAATATCGTTATTATAAGAAATGTAATTACTACCCACCACTTGGTAGCACGAAGTTTTCAAGAACAAGCAAGTCATTATAACTTTACTAATAGAGTCAAGGTGCGAATATTTGATCACATTATAACAATTGAAACTGTAGTTTAAAATTCTGGGGCAGCAGTGGGCTATCAAGAACTGCTGAGGCAATAGGCATGGCGAGGACAAGGATAGAAAGTTTTTCCATAAAATGCTGTTTCTCTCTAATTGTGCAAAATGAATGTTTATACATAATTAATTTTTAATTGCCACAAACAATATTAAACATTTCAAAAAACTAATTATGAAGATGATACCATTTATCAAAAAAAATTCTTTATCTTAGTATAACTGTCCTTTGCTGGATCCTTTTCACCAAATTAACATGGTCAAAAAAGATGACAACATGGTCCATCTATCCATGTTACAATTTCTTTTGTTTGTTACAGCAGAATGAAAAGTTTAGCAGTACTTCTATGCGTGGTGGCAGCTGCCAGTGCCATCTCGTTCTTCGACCTGGTGCGCGAAGAGTGGAGCACTTTCAAGGTACCTAATTAAGTGAAAAAAAAAATAGTCCCATCAAAGTTTTTATGTGATGACTAAGCAAATTTTAGAGTAGGTAGGTACCTTTAAATGCTGCTCAACTAAGCTTTTTTACCTGTTTCACATTACCTACCTAACATTAAGGAAAATACAGTGATGAAATCACCTAGCACTAGGTATTTTGTGTAGCACCTAGGTGTTGATGTATTTTCCTCTCATACCTTAGAATGAGAACTAAAATACCTTCCCCTCCACAGTTGGAGCACAACAAACAATATGAGTCAAAGGAGGAAGACAAGTTCCGCATGAAGGTGTACGCTGAGAACAAGCACAAGATCGCCAAACACAACCAGCGCTACGAGCAGGGCCAGGCCTCCTTCCGGCTCAAGCAGAACAAGTACGGAGACCTGTTGCACCACGAGTTCGTGCACACCATGAACGGGTTCAACAGGACCACCAAGTGAGTAAAATATGAAAAGTTCTTGTCATTTTGAGCAGTGAGCAGACAGTAACTAGTAAGATTGTTATACTTAGTTAAGTTAGTAGTTGTTGTTACTGACGCAAAGTTATTTAGCTATGGGTAGCGACAGCTACCTATGTATTAAGGGGATTAACTTTGGTGGTGACAGCTACCTTAGTAGTAGTAGTATTAAGATGATAAACTATTTTAACAAGTATTGTTCAAATTTTATTATTGAAAATAAATCGTCAATACCAGCATAGTTCACAGTTCATACCATTTATTTGTAAACATTATATTGTTTTGTAACATTCGTAACAAAATTTATTTTATATTACACATTATCTCGCAAGATCAATTAGCAGGAAGCTAAAACGACAAATAACGGACGTGTTGTTAAAATTAGGCAGTTAGGATTACAATGTTATTAATATACAGTAGGTTCCTTATAGTTATCAGTTTTATCGACTAGTTTTAATAGGTGAAGACAAAGACGTGACAGAAATTGGGTCGCAGATAATGATTTGCCAAACAATACTTATCTTGTTTCAAGTACGGGAAAAATATAAACATATTTGCTAGTGACCCATGGACTGTGGAGATAAACTTATGAGTGTTCGTAACTTCTAGATCTGATATAATTTATTACCTCTTTGAACGACACGTTATCGGTAAGCGTTGAAAAGGTTAACTTAAATTAAATCACATCATTTACTAGAGAGAATTGTACAGTAGAAAGACATTGTTTTCGTATTGTTACCGCGTTCATATAACGACAATAGTGGCATAGAACCATGGAAACTTGAAATACGCTAAATTCATAGTGTTAACTTTCCTATGGAACATGACTAGTAGTACAACAATTAAACATGCACATGTTTAAATAACTGTGTTGTTTTTATCAGTTTGTGTATTAGCTCTGTATTTATAGTTTTTAATTGTTTTAATCCGACTTTCTTACATAGGGGCTTTACTTGAGTATATCTATGACTAATATCCAATTATCGTAATCAACGAGCGTCGTGGTGCGAATCGCGATGATTGAGCGACTCTTCTTGCATTGCTAATCAATGATAAACAATATAATGTGGTAGGAAAATTGAAATTTTTGTAGGATTTGTAGATATGAAATGTGACCTACGTTTTTTGCTGTTTCACACACGTAGCAGCTACTTATCCTTTAGGAACTGTATGTTTGAGGATAAAGAACAAAGAACTCCCATCGATCTTAATCTGAACTGACGACCCATTTTATTCGCTATTTATAAAATGTAGAACATAATCCGTTTCAGCTGACACAAAAATGCTTTTGTATGTCCGGATCGGACAGTACAGATGTCCAAATCTCCGGCTGTTCCTGTCTACGGGTCTCATTTCTCAACCGATTGTCGCGAAATATTATGAGCAATATCGAAAATTACGTAGTTCTTTGTTGATTCAGTTTTTAGATTTTTTCAAAATGGCGGATATATACATAGGTATGGGGTTTGGAAACTGAAGACTTCACATTTCAAGCAATATCGAAACAAATTAGCGAGGTTTGCAGCTCAGAGATACATTAGTCAGGTGAACGGAAAAAACTTATTATAAATACGTCAATTAGGTAGGTATTCATGTACATTTACTGAAGCATGGTCTTTGTCCTTAGACGCAAGGGTCTCCTGGCCAAGGCGTCGACCGTGAAGGGCGCCACGTTCATCTCGCCCGCGCACGTGACGTTCCCCGACCAGGTGGACTGGCGTAAGAAGGGCGCCGTCACCGACATCAAGGACCAGGGCAAGTGCGGCTCATGCTGGTCGTTCAGTACCGTGAGTATTCATTTCTCATTTCATTAAATGGTATGGTCTACTTAGGAAGAGAAACAAACATGATTCTTCTCAATTGCCATGCCTACTCAATGATCTAAAGTAGTTATTCTTTCATCTGTTTTATAATATCTACCATGGCTGTTGAAAGTTTTGATTTGTATGACCTAAAGGTTTTTTTTTAATATAAAAAAAAATACTTTTGTATATTTTTTTCTGATGTTTTTTTATAATGTGATCAGCAAGTAAGTAGAGCATTTATAGATAGATACCATTTTACAAAATGATGCCGTGACCAGGATTAAAATTTCTTTGAAAATATTTCATTCGGAAATTACAATTTTATCAACAGCAGATTAACCTAAAAATGCATACGACACATCGTCATGTATCCTTAAATTATCTTCACGCTCACCTCACGTCAATTCTTCCTCTTGTCCATCGCAAAATTGCCACTTGACCGATTTATGTGGCATCGGCGAACTCTTGTATGTATATAAACAACCAACATACATATATGTAGAAAGCGGTCGGTTCCGACGTTCCGTCACGCCAATCACGTGCCTGTTCACCTCGAACTAGAGCTGCAAACCGGTCTTTGTTTGTGTTAGTAGGTTAGGTATCAACTTTTCTACATGATATTATTGAAATCTATAAATGTTAAAGAGATAGGTATACATGGGATGTGCCGACGGATAGTTCCCAAAATTACGAAGCATTCCGTATGGAAATTTCTTAATGTTTCAAAATTTCCAAATTGAAATATTCTCAGCTTTTTGGAAACTTTCCGAGACGATATATGCCCGAGTCTCAAAATAGTTTAATAGTTAAAATTGTTTTCCTTAAACCGTCGGTATCAAAGCGTCTGTCTAATCGATTATCACGGCACGCATAAACAAGCTATCCAATTCCAGTTACGCGACATTGTTCAAAACAATGCATCGGACGGAAAATAGGAAATCATTCTGCTATCAATTTAGGCGTACCTACGAGTATATACAAATATGAAGATTGATTTAAGACATGAGAACTGGTGGAAAGGTTAATTATACAGACACATTTGCGGTTTTTTGGCATCGCTTTGAGACTTGTTTTTATTTATTTTCAATCTACGTCATAAAGGATATTTAGGAGTTCAATGCGACTTGTTTGTAATTAATTATGAGAAGCGAGGATCATAAATAAAACACACTAAAGATTCCTATGTTTTGTCTGGTCTCCCGTCTCTTGAAGTCGGCTGCTTATATTTTATTATTACCAATTTTTTAATTCCTTTTCTTTACAATGAAATTAATTTTCCCACTTGAGTAGTCCTAGAGAAATATACAAATACAAACACAAGTACTCTTTATTGCACACCTCATAAAACATACAGGAGAAATACAATGCAATTAGACATTACAATTAGAGGTAAACAACAGGCGGTCTTATCGCTAAAGAGCGATCTCTTCCAGACAACCTTTGGGTAGTGGAGAACTTGAAAAAATAAGATTTTATTATTAGGCGGTGCAAAAAACGGATAATAATAATATATACATAAAAAACAAATAAATACATAAATATAATAAACAATAAATAAATAAATACATACATACATTCAACCAACAGATAATAGGACCATATGAATAAAATACGAATTATGAAAGGGATAGATAGTGTTCTTTCAGTTGAGTTTTGAAAGAAACAAGAGATTTAGCGCACCTTAAGCTAACAGGCAAGGAGTTCCACAAACAGACAGCTTTAAAAGTAAACGAATTATTATAAAATTTTGAGACGGAAGAACCCAAGTAGCACAATTGGGTCTAAATAGCTCGTATATCATATCTAATTAGATGCTTAAGTGAAATTTACCACCATGACTAAGTGCTATATAGGTGGCAAGAACCCTTATGCCACCAGTATAGAACCAAAAGGAGAAAAATTGCAGCCTATTTTTGGTGCTAAATAGAATCCATAAGAGATCTCACAATAACCTTAAGTGGAAATTAGAACTATGGGTGAAAGTTATGCGTCCATAAGAGATCTCACAATAACCTTAAGTGGCAATTAGAACTAAGGGTAAAAGTTATGCGCAGTGAACGAATGAAAACATTTCAGTTCAGTCAATGAGTGATAAATGAGTCGCCAAAATTATCTTTGAGTGGCGAGGCAACTGTCAAATTGAAGTAATACGTGATCTGCCATATTCATTTTGGATTTATATGTCTGTTTGATGAGTGATTAAAACTTTACGTTATACAAGCATCGAAATAAGCACGAAATTCTTGCGAATTTTTTTTTACCGTGAAACTATAGTATGTTTTCTTTGTAAATTTCGACGCGCCCTTCATTTGATCAGGAATATTAAAAAAGAGAGTGCTAAATTAAATAAGGAATAGATATTGATAAGAAATAAAACTGTTAAAAACCTGACCTAATGATTGTAGGTTACGTACAATGTTAAAGAAACATCGTCACAACTATCAAAAGTCTGTGATTATGCGTCAGTGTGATAAAATTCTGGTTAAAATAATCAATTTTCATAGGCTTCCATTTGTAAACATGGCGAAACAAAAACCGTCCAAGAGCATGTCGGGCCACGCTCAGTGTAGGGTTCCGTAGTTGGCCATCCTTCACAATAGACAATAAAATCGAATTTAAATTACGAGAAAGATTTCAAGCTCTATAAAAGGTCGTAAACGCCAAAGTAACTGTAATTACTTATTACCTTCTAGAAGTTATCGACTAATATGTGTAACGTTCGAAGTATAAGAACACCGCGGGGCACTTACGTCATTTAAAAGAAAATTATGAATTTTTGCGATAACTCAAAAACGGCTCGACCGATTTTATTCAATATAGTTTTCATTGAAAGTACTAATAGGGCCTTATTTTCATGAATTTTTCCATAATTTTTTGACCCGTGGTTGAGAAGTTAGAGGGGGGGGGACACTATTTTTTGGATTTACCGAGCGAATATTTACAAAACTGCTGACTTTATCAAAAAATGATCTTTGAAGGCCCCTATTGTTTTTAAAAGACCTATTCAACGACACCCCACACGCTAGTGTTAGAACGAAAAAAAAAATCACCCCCACTTTAGGTGTATGGGAGGTACCCGAAAAAAAGTTATTTTTTTAGTTTTTATTTACCGTTATGTCGGCGTGATACATACACATACCAAACTTCAGCTTTCTAGCACTTATGATCACGGAGCTAAGCCGCGGACGGACAGACGGACATGGCGAAACTATAAGGGTTCCTAGTTGACTACGGAACCCTAAAAAAGATCCTACAGTTTTTATTTTCACTTATTTGTTCCTTATTTGGAACTATCAAGTCTAATAATCACTTATTTGTATCTTGCGAGTGGCAAAGCAGTGAATGATATTACCAATAGTAATTATTTGCTCTTTTGTAGACTATTAAACAAGCAAGACTATTAAATATATTTTGACAAGGCGCAAATAGGAACAATAATAGAACTTTTAGTTCGTTAGTGGTTCGAAATAAGTGAAAATAACTGCTTTTGGTTCCAAGAACCTCCTACTGACACCTATTTATGCGTTGGAGTGGCAATAAGGTACTTCTTAGGCCTTAAAGTTGCAATATTTTTTGGTTCCAAAAGAGCTGTAAAATTATCCCTTTAGCCACTATTGGTGATATAATTCGCTATTGTACTAGTCATTTGGAACTTTTAGTTCCAAATAAGGGTATGTTCCCACTTATATGTAAAAGTTGCTTATAAGTGATTTTAAGGCCTTATATAGCACTATTGCTTCTTATTGAGTGACAATTTGAACCTGCATGCAACTTTAAGTAGCAAAATCGACTTTATCCCACCATAAGTAATAAAGTAGAAACAAAAAACGTTCCTATGCAACTACAAGTGATAGGATGAACTCATAATATACAGTTTTGAGTGGTGTTTAAAGCTATAAGTTGTATCAAACACTGTTAAACCACTCATTTAGAACTTAAAGCTATAAGATAAGCTGCAAAATTCACTAATGTGCTGCTTGGGAAGGTACGGCAAGGAGCAAATTTTGGGCAGATCGAGCAGAAGTGAGATAAGTGAAACGCTCCTTGAGATAGCGGGGAGTTGCAGGATGAAAAAGTATACTATAAAGAAGAGCAAGAATATGCGAGTTACGACCGAACCGACCGAAATATAAACCTGTAATATATTGTATTGCATATTTGTGTACGTTTATTTATTGTGTTCATTATATTATTGATATATAATAAGTTTCTCTCCTAGTATAATGTTGATAGTTAACAGGCCCTGCACCATTAAATGTTTCTGTTTAGCCCAATGGTTGACTGGTAGAGAATGCCTTATGGCATTAAGTCCGCCATTTGTACACTTTTTGTTTTGTGCAATAAAGTTTAAATAAATAAATAAACCCGTAATATAACTTAACCAACCGGATTTTAATTGCTACATGATTTTCCTGACAAGATACGTCCCTTTTTAGCTAGAAATACAAATCATTCACAGTCACAACGAGTAAATTATTCGATGACCTTCTCAGACGACGGACGAGACGACCTAGAAAGGTTATATTGAAAGAGCCTACCGCTAGACTGTTAGGTACCTATTCAATAAAGTTAATGTTAATACGCGGTCATTTGTCATCATTATCAAAGTACCATATGCTACAAAAGTTATTATAATATATAACATTCACATAATACCACTAGTTAATCTGGCTAATTGGAAAGTGATTATAAGCTATGATATGATTACCGAATTACCTACCCATTAACAAGGACCATATGCAGTCGGTGTCATATTTATCTGCTTATTATGCTATGCGGTAACGCGACCTGTTTTTCATGGATTTGTAATAAAGACAC
Source organism: Apotomis capreana (assembly GCA_947623375.1). Lineage (NCBI taxonomy): Eukaryota > Metazoa > Arthropoda > Insecta > Lepidoptera > Tortricidae > Apotomis > Apotomis capreana. The sequence goes on from OX392511.1 coordinate 2,387,133, forward strand.
ATCAGTGTTGTTTCGGTATGATGGAAAGACAAACTAAACGGTGAAATAGCTTAATGTGGCATCGTAAAAAAACCTTCATGGTTGGCATTTGAGATTATATTATCCATGGGTTTCAGAGTCCACGTGTAATAAGATACCTTTTGCGCCCGTTTGTAAAAATCCTTTACATTACCCTAGGCCGTAAGTAGGATTTTCTGCCCACTACGCGGGGGGAAAATCTCACTTCCTGGCCAAGGCCAGACGTAAAACTTTAGACAAACCACGAGCGGTAATTCGTAAAGCCCCATATCGCATGAATAACACCTGCGATCTGGGACATACGTGAATTCACCGCCCTAGTGTAATGTATACTATAAAAATGCTTTACCTACCCATACCCTATTATTATTTATTATGATAATCGAATATGTAGTTATGCGACACGATGGGTCAGGAAAACCCGCATCAATATCAGTCGACTACTTTCCAAGTTTATCACAAACACACACGCAGAAGAAGCTTCCGTTTATAATATTGTTGCTACATTTAAAAGTAACTTACAAAAACACAATATCCATAGCTCATGGAAACACGATACTTGAACCAATCAATGCAGTTGTTCGCAGCTCTCAAGTAATAAAACCGGTCTCAAATCAAAGTGTTCATTATGGCCGTTCAGCCCGCATGCGTTTTTTGTAATGGGATGATGTAATCCCAAGCACTGTTGCCATCAATCTCATAAACACTTCAATAGAGTCTTAGGTTCTTGCCAGTAGGTATAGTTTCACACGGCATAAGCGGGCATATTATACCTAATGAGTCATAGCAATCATATAATACATAATCAGTTTTTTATACTTATTTTCATCCCTATACATATTGTTATTGTTATTTAATGTGATACAATTATTAATGTGTCATATTATATAGTAAAAACTCCCCGTCAGCGACATACCTACATGATATAAAAAAACCGGCCAAGTGCGTGTCGGACTCTCGCACAAAGGGTTCCGTACCATTGATTTTAATTTAAGTTGTTTGTATGAAAGATTACGCGGTAATAAGCGGTTTACGATTTACGAGGTATTAAAAAAAACTGTGTACTTACTAGATCTCGTTCAAAACAATTTTCGTTGGTAGTTTTTATAGTAATGTACATCATATGTTTTTTTTAGATTTTTCATTTTCCTATTTCAGAAGTTAGAGGAGGGGGGGGGCACCAACTTTTTTCCACTTTGGAAGCGTCTGTCACGCAAACTATTCGGTTTAGAAAAAAAATATTTTAGAAACCTCGATATCATTTTTGAAGACCTATCTACCTCACACGTATATGTTTGATGAAAAAAAAAATTGAGTTTCAGTTCTAAGTATGGGGAGCCCCCAATATTTGTTATTATTTTTTTATTTTTGCATCAAAATCTTAATGCGGTTCACAGAATACATCTACCTACCAAGTTTCAACAGTATAGCTCTTATAGTTTCGGAAAAAAATGGCTGTGACATACGGACGGACAGACGGACAGACAGACAGACATGACGAATCTATAAGGGTTCTGTTTTTTGCCATTTGGCTACGGAACCCTAAAAACAGTTGATTAGTTAGTTATTGTCGGAGAAGGAAATGATTCAAAACACAATTCCATCTATACGTTTCTGTGGTCATCTATGGTTTATTCAGATCTACGTCACTACCCAAATGTTGGAAATGTCTTTAGCGATAAAACTGTATCTGTGTTTAAATTGTAACCTTTTTTGGTGTGCGAAGGCAAAACATTGGAAAAAATGACTATTATTATTATTATACTGTATAGCATTGTGTCGTGTAGGTAATAGTAATAATCCTGGTTGATCTGATGGTTGCGATGATTCACTTCTGCGCGAACACAACATGCTCGTGTCATTTCCGCTGCTGCCTTCTGTAAACTTAAATGATTTATGGTAGGTATAACCTAAAGTGACGCTAGCAGCTGGTCATCATAAGACCCTCGTTCGTTGAGTGATATAGAAAATGCCACGAAAACGAATTAAACTACGACATTTGGAATTGCTTGCTCAAGCTTCAATATTGGCTGAGATTTTGTCACTTGTTTGAAGCTAAACATCTTGGAAACTACTGGTCCTATTTCCACCAAACATATCTAAAACCATCTCGACGGACAAGTCGTTAAACTTTTAACCCCCCTCTTTTTTCAACTGACCCAAACTAAGCAAAGCTTGTACTATGGGTACTAGACGACGATATATTTACATAGTAAATAATATAAATACATATAGATAACATCCAGTATAATTCTTAGTTGTACTTATCGGAATAAATACAGTAGCCTGTATTTCCTGGAGAAAATATAAATTGTGTTTGCTCCGACTTTATCAAGAACATAGTTGAAGCCAAGATGCGGAAATCCAATGGTTTATGCTTCTCCTGTATCAACATAACATAAGTATCATACTCAGAACCTGTTGTATACTTGGCTAAACGTTCGAGAACCTTTTGAAGGCACCTATTGAATAGATTCTATTCTATACATAAATATGTGGGTCTATTTATAACCCGGCTATGTAAACTATGCCACCCGGTTGTTTGGGCCGTGTTATTGTTGTCAACTTGGATATAGGTCAGCTTACACTTGTGTCAACCTTTACAATTGCGGCGCATGTCATTATTCAATAATATTGAGTTCACATTCAATGTTCGCGTGATGTCGCATAAGCGTCATTACTAATTTTGGTATTACTATATGGTATTTTAAGCAGAAAATGTGGTACAGATGTAGTGAATAATATATTTTTGTATTATTTTGTCGGGTAAGCTCGTTTTAATATTTCCATCTCAACTTCTTCACCGAAGTTGATAGAGAAAACCTGCTAAAACTAACAAAAAACGATGAAAATACATTATGCACTATATCTCTCTGTACCGTGAAGAAAAGACATTAAACCAATGTAGTTGGAATCGATAAACAATTGAAGATTGTCAACTTACCTGCAAAATTGTTATTAAGTGACTACCGTTATGATATTGCACTGTACGTTTAACTAAATTTTTAATTTTAATTTATAATGTTCTCATATACTTAAGTGAATTTGTAATTCTTTTGAGAATAAGGTTCTTTAACCGTAAACAACTAACTCTCACTTTTCCTTATAAAGTCCTCAATAATAATGTGTGGAAATCGTGTAAGTTAAATCACCAGTTTGCACCGTCTAACCCCGTGATATATTAATGTGCGAGCATTGTAATAACAGAAGCTCTCCATCCTCAGACGGGCGCGCTGGAAGCCCAGCACTTCCGCAAGAGCGGCTACCTGGTGTCCCTCTCCGAGCAGAACCTGATCGACTGCTCGGCGGCGTACGGAAACAACGGCTGCAACGGCGGCCTCATGGACAACGCCTTCAAGTACATCAAGGACAACGGCGGCATCGACACCGAGAAGAGCTACCCGTACGAGGCTGTCGATGACAAGTGCAGGTATGTACCGGACACAACTGATCGACTGTTCGTACAATAACGGCTGCAGGCGGCCTTATGGACGCCTTTAAGTACATCAAGGACAACGGCGGCAGAAGAGCTACCCGTACGAGGCTGTCGATGACAAGTGCAGGTATGTACCGGACACAACTGATCGACTGTTCGTACAATAACGGCTGCAGGCGGCCTTATGGACGTCTTTAAGTACATCAAGGACAACGGCGGCATCGACACCGAGAAGAGCTACCCGTACGAGGCTGTGGATGACAAGTGCAGGTAAGTACCGGGCACAAACTGATCGACTACTCGTACAACGATGGCTACAGGCGGCCTTATGGACGTCTTCAAGGACACCGGCGGTATTGACAGGTGTGTCAAAGCCGCGTTTGTCCTCATACGGGCGACGTACAGTCGTATGGTCGACAGCCTCGTACGGGTAGTCGAAGTTGTCCATGACAAGTGCAGGTACTTGCGACAAAATAAACTACGTTTCCTCGCTTGACACTGCACGGATGAGGTACTATATCAAAATATGTGTCTCAAATATATTCGAAGATAAGATACAAGTTAACTGAATGGTTGTTTAAGTTTAAATCTTCACCAAAGGGAAAGACTCGATTTGTGTCAAGTCCATTAAAATCCATTAAAGGAGGGCGAGATTTTGGTACAAATTTCACACTCATTATTTTGCTTGTTTTTCGCAACGATTCTGGTAATCGCAATTAAAGTGAAGACTTTGAACAATAACGAATGTTTTGAAGAAGACAAATGTTTTAAAATTATTTACATAAAGAGCGATTCTGATGACGAATGGTGTTGTTTTATGAAGCACATTTAATACAAACAGTACGCAATAATTATTAGTCTCAATTGTCATCGATTTAATTTTACATTGTTCCTGTTTTCTTTATCACAGTAAACTGCCGTGGTGTTTACCATTTAATCCTTTGTTACGATTTATACATCATTAAATAATGTACATTTAATTTGAATTATAGTTACATATGATTACAATTAATTATAAATTATTGTAGGTCACTGCTAAGATAAACATGTAATCGCAAAAGTTCTACATTTTTCTTGAACAAAGTTCTCTTGTTATCTAAATAATTGTTATGTACGTGACTCATCGTAATGGTCGTTATTATCGGAGATATTTTTAAATTAAACCTATATTTAAAACTGAGACTTGCGTTCAGGAAAATAATTGTGATTCTAGGAACGACAATTCCTTATCGTCAAGGACGTTTTTAAGGACATCCGGATTTCCTTAGAGCTACAACTAACTTCCTATTAGCTAGGTGATTTTGAGAACAATATTACCTACTGCCAAAACAACTTTTGGTTTTTCATATTATGACATATAACTATTGATAATTTCAACCAACTTTTTGAAATGAATAATACTTTTCCCCTAGTTCTAGGTAGCAACATAGCTATTTCATGCTTTCATTGCGTGGTAGTCGAAAATAAGTTGTAAAAACTAATTTTCAGCCTGAATTCTGTAAATTTTGAGTAGTTTTTGAAACTAAAATTATCAATGAAAAATTCAAACTGTAGGTTTCAAATATATACCAATAAATCCCAATAGCCCTGTTCTAGGTAGTAACATCAATCATATGTTAAGAAACATGCCTGATCATAGAGAAAAAATGTCTAAAACAATCAGCATTTTAAAAGGAATAAGGCCTTAAAACAAACATTTTATCCACAGGTACAACCCCAAGAACGCTGGCGCTGATGACGTGGGCTTCACCGACATCCCGACCGGCGACGAGCAGAAGCTGATGGAAGCCGTGGCCACCGTCGGGCCAGTCTCCGTCGCCATTGATGCTTCGCAGGAGTCCTTCCAGTTCTACTCCGATGGCGTTTACTACGATGAGAACTGCTCCTCCGAGAACTTGGACCATGGGGTGAGGATACTATCTATTACTAATCAGTGGCACGACAAGTCGCTTCAAAGCAGGGATTGCATACCGTTATTAGGCTCCATACAAAATACCGTTGTTCGATTTGCGGCTTTTCGCTTATTATTACACATTTTTATATTATAGTGGTTCAATTTCAAAGATCTATATTATCTATAACGAAATTCTATTTAATAACATTTGAAGAAAAACGCGATATTAAATAGATAATTAAATTTTAATTAATACCGGCATAATATACAGGGTGTTTGGTGGCTAGATGCAAAGGTTTAAGGAGGTGATAGAGGAGGTATTTTTAAAAATTTCTAGCCATATATGTCGTAGACGAAATTTGATAAAAATTTTTTAAATTGAAATTTTAAGAATTTTAGAAAAATACCCAGAATTTGGTAGAAACGAGTTTATAGTGCCCGAATACGCGTTATTTTGTAAACAATTTCTTTTGTTTCTGATAGTTTAATGTATGTCGGACGAAATAAAGCTACTTTTAAGTGTATTTATGGCCTCTAAAACCAAATGGAGGCATACGAAACTTTAAAAAAAATTGTAGGTTGACACGAGCATAATTTTGATGTGCCGTAAAAAAAAATTAAAAAAAATCTTTTGAATTGTTCAAACACTTTTAAAAACATGCCTATTTATTTTTCTTTCTTTAGAGGTATCAGTCATTCAAATCGCTTGCCAAATCTCTGAGTTAAGAGCTAAATACCAAAGTTAGGGAGCACTTCCTAAGAATTCCAAATCCCCGTACTAGTCTTGAAATTTTACTTTAAGTAGGTACCTAGCTAATAAATAACGTGTAAAAAATAAAACAAAAAAGTTTGTAGTAATTAATTCATTCTAAGTTAATTCTTTTTTATAAATTAAATAAAAATGAATAAATAGCAAGTACCATTTTCCACAAATGCACCAAAGTCCGAGGAGGATTATAAAAAAGCTCTAAACTAAATACCATAGCTTTGGAACACGTTATTTTAAGAATAAGAATTTTCAAATTTGGAATGTTTTGAATTGCCTTTGTTTTAAGTTTTGACGATAGCCAATTGCAAATTTAGTTCTTCTATGAAAATTGAACAAACGGTTGACGCGGTTTTGTCATTTTGTAATTAAACATTATGAACATCGATGGTTTTAGCAACGAAGATTATGCTAACATTATCTTCATGTACGGAAGGGCAGACGGTAAAGGAGCATTGGCACGGCGAATGTATCAGGAGCATTATCCAAATCGCAGATTACCCAATGTCAGGATGTTTTTGAACACATTTCGTCGTCTTAGCGAAAATGGGATCCATCGTCCGGCTACTAGAGTGAATCCTGAAAGATACGATGTGGATACCGAGGAAGAAATTATTCACGCATTTGGAGCTGATCCTACGACAGGCATCAACCAGTAGCTCAAAACCTTAACATATCGACATGGAAGGTTTGGAACACGATGCATAAGGAGAAAAAATATCCTTTTCGAGGGGTGGGGGTGCAGGGTTTAGAAGAAGGAGATCCCGTGCGACGAATACATTTCTGGAGATTCTTATTAAACAGCGACATTGACGACGCGTCATTTTTAAAATCTATCATTTGGACAGATGAGTCAAAATTTTCAAGAGAGGGAATCACAAACTTTCATAACCTTCATGAATGGGCTGACAAGGACGCAAATCCTCATTAGATGAAGCAGGTCTCCTTTCAAAGAAGTTTTCAGTTAACGTGTGGGCTGGAGTTATTGGCAGAACTTTGATCGGGCCACATTTTCTGCCCGATATTTGGACCGGACCCAATTATCTCCAGTTTTTACAAAACGATTTTCCTATCCTCCTAGAGGAAGCCGAAGTAACATTAGAAGCGGAAAGAGAAATCATCTTTCAGCAAGACGGCTGCCCGGCACACTGGACTTTGGCTGTGAGAGAATACCTTAACAACTGTTTTCCGGAGTGCTGGATCGGTAGAGATGGACCCATTCCTTGGCCCGCTCGATCCCCTGACTTTAACTCCTTTGGACTTTTTTGTTTGGGGACGGGCCAAAGGACTTGTGTACACCTCAGCAATCGCAACAAAAGAGGAGTTAATTACAAGGATTCGCGAAGCTTTTGTTATCATGAGGGAGGAGATGCAACTAAAAATAACTACCACAGAAGTGCGGAAAAGGGCCCGTTCCTGTATAAGCAATCGTGGTTTACATTTTGAACATGTGATTTATGTTTTTACTTTGATTTTGTTACTAAAGTTTTAAAATTAAAGTTCACGCAGTTTTATTAAAGGTGCTCCCTAACTTTAGTATTTAGCCCTTAACTCAGAGATTTGGCAAGCGATTTAAATGACTGATGCCTTTAAAGAAAGAACAATAAATAGGCATGTTTTTAAAAGTGTTTGAACAATTCAAAAGATTTTTTTAATTTTTTTTACGGCACATCAAAATTATGTTCGTGTCAACCTACGATTTTTTTTTAAGTTTTGTATGCCTCCATTTGGTTTTAGAGGCCATAAATACACTTAAAAGTAGCTTTATTTCGTCCGACATACATTAAACTATCAGAAACAAAAGAAATTGTTTACAAAATAACGCGTATTCGGGCACTATAAACTCGTTTCTACCAAATTCTGGGTATTTTTCTAAAAATCCTAAAATTTCAATTTAAAAAAAAATTATCAAATTTCGTCTACGACATATATGGCTAGAAATGTTTAAAAATACGTCCTCTATCACCTCCTTAAACCTTTGCATCTAGCCACCAAACACCCTGTATAGCACCAATACCAGCGTGGGAACACTGTTATTTCCAGAAAGTAGGTTTACCTTCTAGAATCATAAATAACAATTATTATGGATGGGATATATGAGACTAAAAGGCTCCATAATAGTATGTAGATAAGCATTACTTATAAATTATAATATTTGGCATTAAAAGACAAACCTGACATACTAATTGTTATTACATCACTTAAAATTATTTATTGTCATTTTAATGGGTACTTATTGCAATATTTACTACCTAACTACCTATTGTAATATTTAACTACTCACATCTCGTTAAATTATTGAATCACTAGCTGTGCCCCGCGGTGTTACCCGCTCATCCCACGGGAACACTACATTTATTCGGGATGAAAAGTATCCTATGTCCTTCCCCGGGACTGAAACTATCTATATACCAAATTTCATCTAAATCTGTTCAGCGGTTTAAGCGTGAAGAGGTAACAGACAGACAGACAGACAGACACACTTTCGCATTTATAATATTAGTATGGATTAGATAATTTGACTGGCTTCGCTGAAAAATGTTCAAGTACTCTTTTCAAAATGTTCTTCCCTTAAAATTGGCTGTTGATTTACTTAAAGTTCGAATAATTGCATTTAGAGAATCCTAAATACCGCCTACCGCCTTCGGTATGTTAAACAAGACATCGCTTGTCGTGCGACTTAGCGTCACCTGTCTTGTTCACGTTGTATTGACAAGATAGTGATAGGTAGTATAATGTCGAATATCGAATTATATGTCGTGCAAAAAAGACTTGTCACAGTTATGCTAGACGTGCCGAGTATCTCAGTAGACATGATAAAGTGCAATCTATCTAGTTCGCCCTTGGGCGGTGTCAGCCGCGGTCAACCGTGTTTACATGCAAACAGACTCGGCCGCGTGTGTGGACATGTAAATGATCTTCGTATCTGAAGTTTATGCTGTAATTATCTGTTTATCTGGCAAAATATGGGGACCCGTGACCATGTTGAAATATTTCTGTGTTATTAAACTTTGGAACTGTTTTAAGTAATAACACGATATATCAAAGAAGGAAAAGAAATCGCAGCGGGTAAAAAATCATCATTCACTGCGTCTGAAACAGTTGAAAAAATTACAAGGTTTAGTCAATTACATGATGGCTCATTTTTCATGTAACAAGTAGATTTTTCACAAACAAATTATTGCGCTGTGCCTGAAAATTTTACTCTACATTATATTTTCAAGTATCTATTGAAACTATTAACGGAATTTGTGATATCCTGTTTGCTACCGGCATTGTAAATTTCTATAATTATTATAACATGATTTTTTATTATGTATAAATATCAGACAACCTCACACAAATCGATCTAGTCCCAAATTAAGCTCAAGAAGGCTTATGTTTTGGGTACTAGACTACGATACTTATATAGATAAATATATACTTAAATACATAGAACAACCATAACCCAAACACAAATATTCGAGTTCATCACACAAATATTTGCCCTGTCTGGGATTCGAACCCGGGACCGCCGGCTATATTTAACAACAAGAGATGATATGGAGAAAAAAGAATTAATATACGAGATGACGAATGATAGGGAAGAATCGAAAAAAAGGCACGCCGCGCCGACCCCGATGGAATAAGGACAAGAGAATGAATGATGATTTAACACCAATCTGACTGCGTATTTATTTGTGTTCAGGTGTTGGTGGTTGGCTACGGCACGGACGAGAAGGGAGGCGACTACTGGCTCGTCAAGAACTCGTGGGGACGCTCGTGGGGCGCGCTCGGCTACATCAAGATGGCGCGCAACCGCGACAACCACTGCGGCATCGCCTCCGCCGCCTCCTACCCGCTCGTCTAACCGCTTCTCTCTACACGCCGCCACCTCTCTAATATGACCGGTCATACACGTCGCCACTTCTCTAATATGACAGGACATACACGTCGCCACTTCTCTAATATGACAGGTCATACACGTCGCCACTTCTCTAATATGACAGGTCATACACGTCGCCACTTCTCTAATATGACAGGTCATACACGTCGCCACTTCTCTAATATGACAGGTCATACACGTCGCCACCTCTCTAATATGACAGGTCATACACGTCGCCACTTCTCTAATATGACAGGTCATACACGTCGCCACTTCTCTAATATGACAGGTCATACACGTCGCCACTTCTCTAATATGACAGGTCATACACGTCGCCACTTCTCAAATATGACAGGTCATACACGTCGCCACCTCTCTAATATGACAGGTCATACACGTCGCCACCTCTCTAATATGACAGGTCATACACGTCGCCACTTCTCTAATATGACAGGTCATACACGTCGCCACTTCTCTAATATGACAGGTCATACACGTCGCCACTTCTCTAATATGACAGGTCATACACGTCGCCACTTCTCTAATATGACAGGTCATACACGTCGCCACTTCTCTAATATGACAGGTCATACACGTCGCCACTTCTCTAATATGACAGGTCATACACGTCGCCACTTCTCTAATATGACAGGTCATACACGTCGCCACTTCTCTAATATGACAGGTCATACACGGCGCCACTTCTCTAATATGACCGGTCATACACGTCGCCACTTCTCTAATATGACCGGTCATACACGTCGCCACTTCTCTAATATGACAGGTCATACACGTCGCCACTTCTCTAATATGACAGGTCATACACGTCGCCACTTCTCTAATATGACAGGCCATGACCACGATTTTACAAAGAACATAGTAGAAAAGTAATCGCAGGAATGATAAAAAAGAGATCGAGAAGCTTGGAGAAAATCAGACTTATCAAGCGACTGAACTGCTTTAACCTTTCAAAAACGCGCGTTCAAGCCTCTTTTGAGCTGCAATGAAAAAAAAATATCCGTAAAAATACAAAAAGATGGCCTTAATATGTGGTCCTTTATCAGACACATACGAGAGGTTAACAGTCAAAAATAAGATTAAATCCTGCCATGTTTGAGAAATGAACGCTAAAACTATATTTCATAAATCTGAGATGCTGTAATTACTTATGAATCTCGATGATATATTTTAATAGTCTGTCATTAAGACTGGCCTGCCAAACTGTTGTAATTTTATGAAATAAAGTCAAAGTGGTGGTACATGCATACATAAGAGTAAGAGCGTTATGAAAATTATGAACCCATATTTTTTATTTAAAAAACTACCAACAAAATCATATCCGGAGAGTAGGCAATTCTACAAACTCGTCAAAACCAAACTAAAGTAAAATCGTGTAAAAAAAAGTTCAATTTAACTTGCCTCGTGGACATAATACAACCAGTTCATAATTATGTTTGATAAGTGTTAGAAGCTTTACATTTGTACTTAGTTTGTAAGGCTTAAAGTTTAATAGGTATTTGTAAATCATATTTTATGTAGAGTGAAGGTCGCAATCTGGTAGAAAATGCATCTATGCCATTGTGCAGTCAAAGGCAAATAGGATGCATTATAGTCTCAAAATATATGTTGAGACCTTTTGACTGTCATTTATAATATCATTCCATTACTTCAGTGAAACATCACATTCTCTCTATTTTAAGGCCTGGGTTTTATAAAACATCGTTGTTATAATAAAATATAGAGGTTATTATAGAAATTGTTCTGAATTATTTAAACTGTATACGGAGTTTTATAAAACATAGGGCATATAATTTTAATTATAGCTTTAGTTATAAGTCCCAATTTTATGTTCATGTGATATAATTGTGTGGCTGTAAGTTTGAAAATACAAATATATTTTATTTAAAATTTAATGTCTTCTTTTTATTAGTATGATACTAATCAACCTCCTAACCTAATCCGTCGAGATTAATTCAAATGGGCTAATATTTTAGAGCGTCGTCGGTCACAGTAAAGTGGTCATTTACACACCATGATGATAGAAAATAAACATAGTGGCGCCTAGTGACGTCCAATTTTCAATGGTGAGAAACTTTGTAATTCAAACTGCTACAAGTTTCTTTTTAATCTCACTTTGTGGTTATGAACCACTTTTTTAGGGTTCCGTAGTCAACTAGGAACCCTTAGTTTCGCCATGTCCGTCTGTCCGTCCGTCCGCGGCTTAGCTCCGTGTTTTTTTTTTCGTTTCAACCCTATAGTGTGCCCTTCGGCCGCGTACGTAACCGGAGTTTCGTAACCAGTTGCGATGGAAAACTTTTTCGGTCTTGTTCGAAACCGGTTGCGAACTAAAACTATTTTGTTCTTATACGAAACCAGTTACGAACGAACACTTTTTGTTTTTGTACGAAACCTTTCGACCATTCATAGAACCAGCAAAGACTTTCATACTATAAAAGTTTTCTCTACTCTTCATATACTCGTTATACAGGGTTCTCACTAGGATTCCAAATCATTTTACCAGCGGATTCCTGAGGTCGTTAAGAGTAAAAAATGTTATATGAACCTATGTCGAAATATGATTTTTCGCTTTTTTATGTTTTCATTTTCATACATAATAAATAAATTACCCTTTCTTTACCGGTAAAACAATAAGGTGCTTTGGGGTAAAGTCGAAAATGGGGATAAGTCGAAAATCACACATTTCTACTAAACTGGGAACAAATTCTACGCTTGCAACGCTTGTCAAAACGCCATGTTTATCTCCTCCCCCGCTTCAGTTCACTTCGCATCGCTAGTCGTGAGGGCACTTGTGTTGCAGTCGATTAAATAAAAGCAGTGCGATTTTTGGATCTTTGCGGGGGTAAATTAGAACTAAAAAGAAATATGATTCTTAAACTCATATTGCATAAAAACCAGTTTCGAAATTACCCCACTTGCTTTCGAAATTACCCACTCCTTAAGAAATAGTATTCTAAATATTTTTTTTTTTAATTCTAATTTGTTTCCAAATTCAAGCAACGTATTGAAACGCTGTTTTCACAAAGTGTTGATGAATATATCCAATTTCGTAAAGATCTCATTACTTGGAAGGAATACTTCTTAGGTTCTGACTTACGAGCCCAAACCCTAACATACTCTACACTCGCCTAAAAATATGTCGAATTTACCCCACTTTAGAACGAGCTTGCGACCTTATCTCCAAGCAAAAAGGTCCTAGAGAGAGAAAGGAACAAAGTTAAAATTACATTTATGGTTGAAATGTCAAAACTAAGTTCCATGGGCTACACAAATGCATGGTCAATTTGTGCAGCCCATAGAAGTGTATAACGAGTATATGAAGAGTATAGAAAACTTTCATAGTATGAAGGTCTTTGCTGGTTTTATGAATGGTCGAAAGGTTTCGTACAAAAACAAAAAGTGTTCGTTCGTAACTGGTTTCGTATAAGAATAAAATAGTTTTAGTTCGCAACCGGTTTCGAACAAGACCGAAAAAGTTTTCTATCGCAACTGGTTGCGAAACTCCGGTTACGTACGCGGCCGAAGGGATAGTGTGTGGGGTGTCGTTGAATAAGTCTGTTAAAAATAATAGGGGTCTCTAAACATTACTTTTTGATAAAGTCAGTAATTTTGTAAATATTCGCTCCGAAAATAAAAAAAATAGTGTCCCCCCTCTAACTTTTCAACCACGAGTCAAAAATATATGGAAAAATTCATGAAAATGAGGCCTTATAAGTACTTTCAATGAAAACTATATTGAACAAAATCGGTTGAGCCGTTTTTGAGTTATCGCAAAATTTCATAATTTTCTTTGACGTAAGTTGACTTCCAGAAGGTAATAAGTAATTACAGTTACTTTGGCGTTTACGACCTTTTTATAGAACTTGAAATCTTTCTCGTAACTTAAACCTCGGGTTTAAAACCGCTGTTTTAATATTTGAGTGCACATTTGTTTAATAACAATAGAATCACTTCAATAACCATTTAGGACACAGGTTAGGTTAATGTTCCTTTTGGCAGTTTTGTAGTTTCCTCAACTCTTCAGGCTGTGTTTAGCATAAAATACCCAATGATTAGCATTCAAGTCCCTTTACCTTTCATTGTAGGATTGTGATTGCGATCACAACTGCCATAACATAAGGTAGAAGCTAGTGTCGAAGGTACCCATCGTTGAACGGGTGCCGACAATAGGATAGTGCCGATAGTTCACCTTACATAAGTTTAGCTACGGATTTCATCATTTCAAATACCATGCTATAATATAGACAAGGCACACTGTTACAAGGGTGAATGTATAGGTATATACAGGGTCTTTCAATTAATTAATTAAAATAGATGATGGTTAGCGTCAAACCACGCTTAGCGAAGAATTAGCGTGGTCGGACTATAATAAATAAATTTAAAAAGGCTCTCGCGAATCTGATCCAAGTTTGATAACATTTATTTCAACTTATTTTCCCGTTGTGATAACTGGGCAATTTTTTCTAAAGTTGTATTTTACCCACCCATTTTTTTTCGATATTTTGGATATTTTCTGCTCAGAATCACAAGCTCTTTCGATCTAATTAGGAGAAAAAAACTGTCCCAAAATATTCATACATTTTTTGTTTTCCATTCAGTTACCGCTGTGCTGTAGTAGGTTATATGGAAATGGTAACGGAGTGGAACGAAAAAACATTGGGACACACCAAAAATGCCGTTTTTTTTTTAAAGTGGGGTGTAGTACAACTTTAGAAAAAATGGCCCAACTGATAATAATCTTAGAAAACAATGACGTTAGAACCGCGCGGTTTAAACGCTTGAAGATTCTCCCACGACGTATATGTGAACATAGGTTTCTAGAGGTAGTGTAGTGTAGTACTACGCAGTTCCGTCGCGTGTCCTCACGCGATATCAGGTCATGTGACAGCGCTGACGGGGTCGGTACTCCAGTACGAGTACTTAACCCTCTTTATCTGCCCGATCGAGCTCTGAATTACTGTCCTTTCGGTTTGTTGTGACTATCAAGTCCTATCAAGGGAAACTACGTCCTAAAAATTGATATTCTCACAGCCGGGGATGCGAGCAGCGCGTGCATGATTAATAAATAGGCACTTACTTTAATTTTTTTTTTATTTATTTACAATAACAAAAAAGGAAAAACAAAAAAACAACTATGTACAAAAAACCTAAAATTAAAATAAACTAAAACAAATTCAAAAAATTACTCCCCTGCGGCATGGTACCGAAAATGCTGGCAGCATTTCCTCGCTGAACAGCTATGCTGATACGTTTAGCGAGGAAGCTGCCAGCTCTTCGGTCCCCAGTGGTCTCTGCAAGCCTTTTGGATAAGTCTTTGTAAAGCTTGCTTCTTTAAAAAAATAATATAGAAATGTAGCGTCGCTCCGTTATCATTCCGTCTGCATCGCTGAAATACATAAATATATAGCAACAGCTGAGAGCCGTGGTGAGGCCCGGCGTGCGCAGCGTACGACAGCCACACAACGCCAGCGCCGATCCCATATATAAAGAAGAAATACCTACCCGTGGCGTGTGGCGTCCTTAGTACCCGATTCTCACTTGCTTGTCCATTTTTGAAGATATTGCCTAATATTTTTGATGTACCTAATAAAGCAAGCTAAATAGGTCTCGGCTTGCCACACCATGCCACTGATACCTACTACATACCGACGTTAATTTATATCAATCGTAAATACGATTGCTCTTGATGACTATAATCACGCGCCTTGTGGTAAGGACTGACGAAGCCTACAACTGCTGACGGTGGAGCGTGCGCACCCAGAAGACGCCTATGCCGATTGGTCCTTATAATAAAGGACTGTTTGCAACAGGTACTTACACTGCAGATGAACCAGCGACAGTGAAGATCGTGGGAAGTCGCTGGATCCAGGTAGTCCGTTTGACTATATTCAATATCCATGGTGAAACAATAAATAGTATTGATGATGAAATAACGGATCTTGCGAGAGATTTAAATGCGTTTTACGTACCTATAGTAAAAGAAGATCCTAATGTTATCAAATTGAGATTTACATATAGTACCTACCTAATAATATTACATTCCATAGGATTAGTGCACCTGTGGATCAATGTAAAAGAATTGTTAGTTTTTCTAGTAGGTCACTATCACTACTACATAATATGGGCCTTAATTGATCCATTAAGGCACGGTACACTCACTTTTTATAGTTACGTACAGGTCTGAGTCATAGCCATGAGGCTACCCTACCTTGAGGTAACCCATGAGGAGGATGGATCAAGTTTTTCTTGTTGTTATTATGTCCCGTGACCCAGGGGACAGTTAGTTAGGACTTTATAGGACAACACCAATATTTTTGTCATTAAAGCATGAGCCTTGGCACACTTGTTACTTAGGTGGACTAGAGTTGAAAACGCCCGGGAGACGAGCGCGGACGCCCCGCTGTTGGGGAGGAGGAGGGGGGCGGGGGAAGTTACGTTCCGCCGCGCGTTCTTTCGGTCCTCCTATCATCGTATTTATAGAGACTATGGCAAGTTTGGTATCGTTTTCGGATAAATTGAGGACGGCCGATCATTTTCTGGTACATTAATAACGTGTTTTCATAGAAAAAAATAGAAATAAAGGCAAACTTCAGAAAATCTTAGTAAAAAAAAAAAACTTTGTGCAACGATTACGTGAAAATGAGCAACGATTTGGGCATGAAAAAAATATTATTCTAAAGCCACATTTATGTAGATTTATATAATTTATTATAACTATTATAAATAGCAAATACTAAAAAAAAATTTTTGAACAGCGGACTCCTCAAAATTTTACTTTATAAAAATAATTAGGACCCAAAAATAAATGTTGGAACATGTAATGTAAGTAGCCTAATTGTATATTACGTAGTTTAAAGCTGTATTTACGTTTGTTAGCATGTGTATTATATTTTAAATTGCGAATAATATAACCATTTGATGACTTCGAATGACTGGTTCAAAATAAAACTAACAAGTCACTGATCTGATTAGACAGATCGTGACAGTTTCTTTCTTTAACGGAAAGGGAAAAAAAGAGTGGATTCGAAGCCTGGAATGCAGTCCCTAATACCCATCTAATACCACACAAAGTTTCCTGACAGCATACGGCAGCAGAATTGAAGATGCAATGGCGATCGTGGAAAAGTTTATTGTAGTCATGTATTTACTTTATTCACATAACAATGAGTCACTTAAAGGGTAGTAGTGCATATTTAAAAAAATTGTATTAGATACAGCTCAGTTTCTGCTGTAAAAGATTGCAGAAAGCAGTTATTGACGAAAAAAGACCGCCAATTGAAAAATATTCCACCAACGAATGCTACATTGTACCAGCATTTCCAACGGGCAGTTTTTCAAGCAGTTCATGTATGGGGTCAAATATAGCCGATTTAAAATATTCCTAGTTCATCTGATTGGGGATGTACAAAAGTAGATGAGAGATGGGAACCTACATGGACTAGCTTGCCAGTAGGTGTCGAGCCCAAAGCCTGCATGGAAATGATCAGGTGCAGCAAAAAGAAATGCGCTGCTAGATAAAGCTGTAGCCAATAAAAATTAAAGTGCACCGAGTTGTGTGCGTGTGATGGAGCATGTTACACATAAATATATGTACCAATTTAAGTTTTATATATAACAATAATATCTAATCAGATCAGTGACTTGTTAGTTTTATTTTGAACCAGTCATTCGGAGTCATCAAATGGTTATATTATTCGCAATTTAAAATATAATACACATGCTAACAAACGTAAATACAGCTTTAAACTACGTAATATACAATTAAGCTACTTACATTACATATTCCAACATCTATTTTTGGTTCCTTATTTTTATAAAGTAAAATTTTGAGGGGTCCGCTGTTCAAAAAATTTTTTTTAGTATTTGCTATTTATAATAGTTATAATAAATTATATATTTTTGAAATCTACATAAATGTGGCTTTATAATAATATTTTTTTCATGCCCAAATCGTTGCTCATTTTCACGTAATCGTTGCAGAAAGTTTTTTTTTTTACTAACTCCCGGGCGTTTTCAACTCTAGTCCACCTAAGTAACAAGTGTGCCAAGGCTCATGCTTTAATGACAAAAATATTGGTTCCCATACATTGATGTCCTATAAAGTCCTAACTAAGTGATAAATATCTTACAGAACTGTTGTTAATTTGAGTTACCGACTGGTATTGTCTGAAGTCTACGCAAGAATGGGCTTACCTATAACATGCTATAACTAGCAATTACTAAATTTCTAGTAGATATAACATCGTAGTTTTAAAGATTGCCAGGGGACATCATCGTGGCAACGAGCATCTGAAAAAAGTTGATTACCCTAGAATGTCGCGCTTACCAATGCACACATATAATATACCTAGATCGCAAGACAAAGAACTGGTCACGGTGAAATCATACAATTAAAATGTAAATTTCTGTAACGTTCTCATTTCCGCGCTAAGTTAATTAATGTAACTAACCGCTTACTCATTAGGGACACATATTCGATTCAACAATAATTCGATTCGTGATTGTTTACATGAGGTCACGAGTTTGTCATCGAGTTTGTTTTGTCGTTTCTGGTTCAGCGCAAAAACAAAGGAACTACTTAGGTATGATACAGACATTGCATACACAGCTGTTTTAGATTGCGATGAGACCTTTTCTCGGAATGATGGCGGTTGGATTAGTCATACAAATACGTTAATTATAGATGTAAGTACTTCGATATTTAGGAAATATTTATCGGCGAACTACCAACCTGAAATGGCTGAAAACAATTACGATATTATGAGTCAACTATCATTACTGGCAATTATGCTCCCCTTTCTTTCAACATTCGAATACAGACAAATGTCAATAAAAATCAATATATAGAATACTAGCTACGCGGTGGTGTTACCCGCTCATCGCATTGGTCCAGGTTTAAGCGTGAAGAGGTAACAAACATACAGATAAACAACACAAACTTTTGCCTTTATAATATCAGTGTGATGGATCTTCAAACAGAAATTATGTACACTTCCAAACACATAGCGTCTCATATTGAAACATACGCTATATACATATGTGTTTGTTCAGAACATAATATAATGTTTTGTTGGAATGCAAAACATTAATGAGCTTTTGCTTTTTGTATTCATGGTTTAAATAAAATTGTGGTGTAACTACCCACATTAAAAAAAGAGACATTACATGTTTCATAAATTTATTAATGAGCTTTGTTTTGTCCCATAGTGGGGTAATTGGACTGTAAGTATAGTTGGGTAGTTTTGCGGAAACAAAAAAACTGAAAATCGAACTCCGTGGCCGGTTTAGAAGAGTCATACTCGTAGATCCGAGTCTGGGTATGTGAATGCGAACTAGCGGTACCTCCGACTTTTATTACATATTTACAAGACCAAATAAATTTTCAGAAAATAAAATGCCAGTGGGTAGGCGCTAGGAAAACTTTTAATATTAATTAAATCACCATGGGTAACATTGATCTTATTTGGAAGATATAAGAATAAACGGAAGTGGCGCTATAGTTTCGCATCATCTACCTACCTATCGCCAAGCTCCTTTCCTTTTCCTACTAGTTTTCGTACTAGTACAAAGTATGGAGACGGCCGCTATGTGACGGCACCGCTATCCTAGGAAACCAGAGCTTAAATTCAGCAGCGCATATTCGTGGGGCATGTGGGTACATAAATGCGAGCAACGTTCGCTAGTCGTGAACCCGACTATCTTAGTCCAGTTACGCAGTTGATCGGCTCGGGGCCGACCGACGGCGACCCGCGACCCATCACGTGCTTTGATAACAGTTAGTACACAATTCATAGTAATCAACAAAGCATGTGTTAAGATTAATACCTATATTAACGAATGCGAAACTACCTACGTCTATTAGGGTGCTGTTTATTTTCTAACCGTCTACTCTGACCCCCTCAACAAAAAAACGTCACTGATATTTTTATACTATAAGTCATCATCCTCCTAGCCTTTTGTCCCATTTTTTGAGAATGAATTCTCAATCGGGGTCGGCTACCTAAATCCCAAGATGTGGCGTAGGCACTAGTTTTTACGCAAGCGACTGCCATCTGACCTTCCAACCCAGAGGGGAAACTAGGCCTTATTGGGCTTAGGTGGTTTCCTCACGATGTTTACCTTCACCGAAAAGCGAGTGGTAAATATCAAATGACATTCCGTACATAAGTTCCGAAAAACTCATTGGTACGGGCCGGGTTCGAACCCGCGACCTCCGGATTGAAAGTCGCATGCCCTAACCACTAGGCTACCACCGCTTCATTTTTATACTATAAGTACTATAATAAAATTCTAAAATTGTATTGCAATCTAATTTTCTATGGAACTATGGAGAGGATTCATTATTTCAGAAAAAAACAGGTAGTGGCGCCATTTTTTGGTACAATTTTCTTTGTCCTTTCATTACGGCGAAACTGCGGGACGGATTTAACCAATTTCGGTAGGGATAGCCGGAGCTCATTATAGGATTGAACTCTTTTTACCAGACTATGGTACATATATGCACAGAAAAAAAATGTGAACGTTGCTGTAGTGTAGTTAACCCTCTAGTACATTCATAAAATGTCTTTATATGTTGCGAAAATTAATGAAAGACGAACAGTTATAATGAAAAAAAAAATCACAATAAAAATGTACCACCTAAAATAGCTAAACAGATCATAACATCCGTAAAAACTGTTTTGGTTAGTAGCAAAAGCAACCTTTGCTGCTGTGTGCACAAAATACAACTAGTGTCATCTACTTGCGTACTTTATACATCATTTCTCCACTGACTTGGCTTCAATACGGATTAAAACAATGAAACCTTCACAACGCGTAATACACTGTCTTGTAGCTAAATAGCGATCTATTCCAGATAACTATTGGGGTTAATTTACAGGGGAGAAAACAAAATAAATAGTTTGACACAGATGAACGTTTTATTGTAAAAACATAGCTATTCACACTGCTCGGTAACATACGTTATTTACAATTACAAGGAATCTGGAATACTATGGACAAATATCTTGTTATTTTCTCTGACTTGAGTTGAGTCATAGGATACTCAACTCACGAGGAGGGCAAGGGTTAAAATACAACATTGTATAAAACAACAAAAAACACAGAACTTATTTATATAGAATTTGTGCGTTGATATAGTAAATTACATACCTAGGGGGGTGAATTCGTGAATGACCTAGATCGCAGGTGTTTGTGGCCCGAACCGAATATAACATTATTTTTCAGGGGGGCCTGGGGGGGGGGGGGGGCTGACCATGGCCTATGAGATGAAGCCATGAATTTCTATGGGTAACCCAAAATCCTGGGTTGGGCACTAGACCATACTGGGGTGGGCACGGACCACCCGGCCACCCCCCTAAATACGCCTATGACCATAAATATGCGATCTGGGGCTTTACGAATTACCGCCCGTGGTTTGTCCAAAGTTTTACGTCTTGCCTTGGTCAGGAAGTGAGCCACTCACGGCCTAGTAGGGTAACGCATAACTGAATGTTGTCATGTTTATAGTTTTACATAATGACTAGAATTATACAGAACCAGATGATTTCTGTTACTATTTTTTCATCATTACGTCTTTTTGTAACACAACCTCAGTATAAAACTACAGCAGATAAATATTTTGAGATTCTAGATAGGTAATGATTATTGTTGTATTATTTGGGAATTCGTAGTCTCGAAAGAGATTGTATTCCAAAAGGTACTCTAAGAAAGGGTAGTGGTGTTTCGACGATATATTTTAATTTATTACAAGAATCATCGCGCGACTGACGGGTGACTAATATCCTAACATCAACACGACTTATCCAAAAAACGAGGTATTGTATTTACCGCGATAATTATTCCATATGGAATATTTTGCAGTACAAATTGGGTAGAATACTAAACTATTAACAACATCTTTGGTACCTGGCTTGCTGGACATCTTGAATTGTTCAATTAGGTGTAAAAAATGCGTGCCCTTTTATCGCCAACGAAGTTGTGCTTCTAGTATCAAATAAATATCACTAAATTACACTGCAAAATTTCGGCATTGGTACAATTAACGTCGGGATCAACTCCTTCGTTGATTGGTCTATCTGTAGCTACCTTGAGTCCACAGTTTAACACTAACCTAGCCTAGGCTTAACCTAATACTGTATTTACAAAATCTACACGCGACCGAATAGATACAGATTATTTCGATTTTTCATTAATACATTTGACAATTAGAATTTTAGGGTCGCTTGGGACGGCTTCTTAAAGTGGAACTTAGTAAAGATGTACGCGGTATACCTAATCTCTAGTAAAAATAGCGGTTTCAAACTCATTACGCAGTAGTCATTTATACTGCGCAATGAGTTTGATACCGCTATTTTTACATGAGATTTGGTATGTCACTACAAAACATGTCTATATTGGCATGTAATTTCTACCTACCAGGTTCCACTTTCAGAAATTAAACCACATCATATCACAAATTCAAGAAAATGAAAAATGCGATTCGACTGAGTTGATAAATTAACCGCACTTGTACCATTATTTTATTTTTTTAAAACAGCTTTTTCCAATGTGGACGGGTTTTGACCCACATGTCATATTATATATAATTAAAATTATAAATACTTATTAGATATACAAAAAATATCACCACAATATATTCTTTTTCTTCAATCAAACAGCAGCTTTTTAAAGAAAATTAATATTAGTAACGAGAACTTTTGTTATCATTTGGCACACATCATTGAAGATTACTTTTTATCGTAACAATACAAATCAAACCAACTTTGGCACTTAATCGTCATAATTAGTTAATGTTTAATTGAATTATCTTTATTTGTATAATAATGGGGTGTCGTAGTAACTACGAATAATAAAACTTTATTGGGCCGAAAATCACAAATATAAATACGTAGTAAACTTGTGACGACAGATCAAAGACGTTACAGCCTGGTACCAAATTGTCGTCACCGTCATACATTATTATAATTTCACATACTTTCTAACATGTATGCGTGTGGCCCAAAAATAAACAATCAGAAAACTGGCAACACCAAAAGAGAAAATTGTCGATGGTGGGATAACTATTTCTTCTTGGGTTTCTTGGGGTTCCTTGAGCGCGACTTGGCCTTGCAGAGCGGACAGATGGGCGCGTTGCGGTGGATCTGCTGGTGGCACGACAGGCACGACTTCATCGGCGGCGGCTGCTGCCTGCAAATGTAAAACCGGTACCGGTTTGTCACATCACTAGCTGAATTGACGCACTCACTGCGGCCAACAATACTTTAAAAAATGTATCTCTTACCAATTTTCGAAAAACAGACGTCACTTCATTTTCTTAAGCGAGATATGATGTAAAGTTCTTTTCTTTTAAATTTTTTTATGATATATAAATGAAACCGACGCAGACAATTTTTTTTTCTAAACTGAATACAGTTGTTGAGCTATGATGTATTATGTGATATGCTGATAAAGATAAATTAAAATTTTGCGTAGAAGAAATGAATTCATTATACTAATAATTCTTGCAACGAAATAGAAAAAGTAAAGAACAGGTACTTAAAACAAACAAAATTTTATAATTAAAAGAATGCCTTGTATGCTGAACCAACACTGTAACCTAACATTTATTTATTTGAGTAAATGTACATAAATTATAGAACCATCTATATATCCTTTATTACACAGTTGCTTCACCCTTTGTCCCTACAAGGCCACACTTTGTCTTTGTTTGCCAGCAACGCAATGACATAATATATTAAAGGATTAACATATTAATGCAGATCCGAATACTTGAGAAAGAAAAATTAAAAGCACATATTGTATTTTATCATCGAATTCATTATCATTTTAAGATGAATGACGACACGACAAGGCCCGGCTTACCAATAAAAGCTCCCGGGCGAGTTGTTCCTCGCGTGGCGCCCTAGACCAGGTTACAAAAAAGTCTGTTGGGGCCCGTTGCGGTACACAACTTCTCGCAATATCACACGGAACGGTTCAGCATACAAGAAAGGAAAAGATAGGATATCGGGACAAGGGCACGGCCGGGAGAAAAATAAAAATAAAAAACATAATCGAACCTCAGCGAGACGGTAAGGAAATCTTGGTCGAGTGCAGACCTGAACGCGGGCGGCGGCGGCGGCGGCTTGCGCACCGGCGCCGGCGCCAGGAACGGCGCCGGCCGCGCCGACCCGCCCCCCGCCGACAGCGCGGGGAAGCGGCTGGAAACAAGGAAACACATTGTTCAATAATGTGCCGGTTTCCAAATTATGCGACATCAACCTTTTGAGCTCAAAGACGGCAGATCACGTCGACGGAAAGTTCTCCAGACACGACGTCATTTGCCGTTGGACAATGTCATATGGCCGCACTGAAAATCAGCGTTGTTGTACTATGATGTATTCCTTGATGTTGGAGGTGTGCAATAAAGAGTATTTGTATTTTGTATGTGCTCCGACATATGCTGTCCTTTTTTAATACATCACCTGTTTATTTCTTTATATTTAAGCGAAAACTTGTACACGATTTTGCATATACATATGACTTCAAAATAAACATTTTCTTTCGTATATTATCTACATGGCGTCAGGGACACAGTATTCCGTCGACAAGCTGAGCAGTCAAAAGTGTGAAAGCAAGTTGCTTGGGTCACAAAAACGTGTATGACTGTTTGTGTGTTTGTACGTTAACTAAACTTAGGCAATAAGGGTATAATTTGATTATCATCTAAGTCTTTGATTAAATCTCATATGAATCTCCCAACTAAGTTCAGTTAAGGTTCAGTCGGAGTAAAAAAAAAGAGACAGAATACTGACTCTGGTGTAACAGGGCTGCCTTCTTCCTCGTGCAGCTCGGGCAGACGCTCCAGGCCGAGGCACTGGCGCCGCAGCAGGTCCACCTCTGCTTTTAGCGGTCGATAATCCTCGTGGAGACGGGACGCCGCCGACAGCTTCCGCGACATTGATTCCTCTGTCTGCTTTATCACTGTTTCCATCTGTAACGAAAATGTGACATTTCTCAACTATTGCACTATCGAAGACACTGATAATTGTTCATTTGTAAACAAATATAAACGTTAATTGCAACATGTTCAGGTCTATGATTGTATGATGATTTGGTGAACTTAACTAACTACCAGTATGAATTTGAAGAGTAATGGACATAATTGAAGTTTGGCTTGTTTGTGTGTTTACTTTACCCGAAGGTTGTCTGGTAATTAATTCCGCCTTTAGTAGGATTTATTTTGCATTTTTGCAATAAAAATTCAATAAATAAACAACGTTCAAGTTTATATAGGCATGATTTATTGTTATTTTCGAAAATCATTAGTAAAACAATCAATTATTGATTAGTGAGCTATTGAAACTATTCTAAGCTTTGTAAACTATAACTTTAAAGCTCTCCACCTATTCAGGCCACCTCATTCCAATCCCATTAATGAAACAAAGAACACTCCAGAACAATTGTTGTTCTAGTTGGATTAAAATAGCCCTAATAGTTCGGAGTCTGACAGCCCAAACAAACACTCGAAAACGGTACAATCGTCCAGCTAGACAGACAAATAAACATCATCAAATCTAAAGGCAGCATGCAGTTTGAAGTCTTATTCCCAGCATACAAGTTCCAAACTCGTTGTGCATGTGATACAGGACAGCTGTACCAGTCCAGTGCAATATTGATTTAGAAACAAATTATAATGGGGAATGGATTTATGTTGGGAATTTCTCTACAATACATACGAAGTTCAAGATGGATTTCAGCTAAATGTTTATAGATCTTCTCATAATATAATACACCTTTGTTTTATATTTTATTAATTTTGTCACACTTTTATGTATATAATTATGTGTTTTATGGCCATCACAAATATAGTATTTTTTCTTTTTTTTCTTATCATAATATCTGTTTATTTTTAAAAACTAGTGCCTACGCCACATCTTGGGATTTTAGGTAGCCGACCCCAATTGAGAATTCATTCTCAAAAAAAAAATGGGACAAAGGCTAGGAGGATGATGATGAATATCTGTTTATTTTATTTATAATAGAAGAGACAAAATTGGTTGCATCTCACATTGACCTTTATGATACTCTGCTTTCGCTCTGGCACTGTAGAAGAATGTGTACTCACTGCATTGATATCTGCATGGATCTGCCGCAGCTCCTCAACATGGCTCATCTTCTCTTGCTGCAGGAGCTCCATCTCCCGCTTGTACTGTGCCAGGCAGCGTCCCTCGGCATCTCCTGACCTCACCTCGGTTAAGATGCTTCGCTTCAGTCGCTCCAGTGTGATCGTTTTGTTCCTGGATTATTATAATGGTTAAAATTCTCTGGTACTTAATATATTAATTATCATAGGTTTATTATGTTTGTGCCAAAAAATTACAATTATATATTAAATATACCAAGGTAAGGTAGCTAGAATGTGTTTCTTAACAAAATAAACAAACAGGGTGGTTCGCCGTTAATACAAACTATGATAGAATGTGCAGTGCATTGAAAATGTTTACAAGATGATGTAAAATACTACACTTATTAGTATAAATCGACGCAAAATTAAAGCCGCATAGAAATTTCAAGCATAAAATTGTATATGCCTTAGAAGCACAATAACGTAAACAACAATAACATTAGCTTTACATAGCTAGAGTTCGTAGTTTTCCTAGGTTTTAGAGGACATCGAGTACTCAGAACAGGCGACGCTACATTCATTAGAGCGATAAATTGCGGATTTAAGGATTTACGGAACAATAATCGGTGTCAAGTGTTTATTGATCGAGTCCACAGGTGCGAACTTATCTCATAAAATTTACAATAATACACGTACCTGATCTCTTTCATGGCTTCCAATTTGTGATATATTTCGCGTTCGTTTTCAGCAGTCATTTCTTATTCAAGTCGATATAAAAAAAACTAGCCGCAGGCTAAAATATTGTAAAAATTATAACGCACAAAGCGAAAAGGCTTCAACCTCGCGCACATGAGATTAACTAGTGATGCGCTGTACATATTCATATTGAATCTCTTCTGGTTTCGTAGTATCGATACCAGTTTTAACACCGAATGATACTAACCAATCGAAATGTTTATCGAACAAGTTATTCACGATTCAACCAGTAAAATCAATAATTACGGTCTTATTAATAAAATATCGTATTCAATAAGCATTTTAATAAATTAAATAATAAGATTCTTTAAAAAGGTCACGTAATTACGGTAAATAAATTCCAAAAAAGACAGTATCTCAAACATCTTTATAATGATACCTTCTCAAAGTATAAAATTCCCGAAAGCTAATCAAAAGCTAATTTACAGGATTGTTTAAATTGTTTTTACAATTAATAACAGTCAATAAAGGCAATGATGAAAATCTTCAGTGAAATTTATTTTTCTTCTAAATTTAAGGCACAAGATATGAAAATCATTTCATTAAGTGAAAGTATTTAGGATTTTCATTTCCGTAAACTATCGGGAATACTTACGTGGCAACCCTGTCATCATCGCACAAATGAAATGAAAATGGCCGACAGACAGAATATAGAAGCGGCTTGCTGTCAAAATATTAAAAATAAATTATAACGCATTAGAGCAACTTTTATGTAATTAGATAATTCTAATGCCACATTTAATCGTACCGACTGGATGAATTCAGTCATCTTCACCTCGAATGCTTCAAAATTGGACTTGCAAAGGTCATTTACACCTTTGCCAACTCGCTTCGTGTCTGCATTCTGAGGCACCAGCGGTTGGACAGGCAGCGTCCCAGAGTCATCCGCCAGGATGAGTGACGACGGCAGCGAGGGCTCGGCGTCAGCGCCGCGGCCGCAGCGACGCATCAAGAAAGTGATGGTGGTGTCGTCCGCTTCCGAGTCAGAGAGCGACGAAAGTGAAGGCCCGACGCGGACCCGCAAGAGGCGCCTGCGGGTGAGCGCCGGCTCTTACGGAGTGTGTTAATGTGTAGTGGACAGCGCAGTGTTGTGACCGTGTGTGTGTTGCAGGTGGTGAGCGACGATGAGGGCGCCAGCAGCAGCGGTAGCTCGGTGGGCGCGCGCCGGCGCCGTGCGCTGCCGCAACTCCGCGACTCCGACGCCGACAGCGACTCATCCGCCGGAGAACCGCCTGCCGCGCCCAAGCCAGCCTCGGGTTTCGCCTCAGACAGCTCTGAGGGCAACTCTGACAAATGCTCCATCTGTCTCATGAGATTTACTAACCAGGAAGTGGGCACACCTGTGAATTGCGAGCACTTATTTTGTTTAGACTGCATTACAGAGTGGTCCAAGAACGTGAACACTTGTCCAGTGGATCGTATCACATTTGAGTCTATAGTAGTGAGGACATGTGCGGGCGGACGTGTCCTACGTTCAGATCCTGTTCATGTTATGGAGCGCCGCCCCTCTGTGGAGATGCTTGTCATTGAGGATCCCACAGTTTGTGAGGTAGGTAACTGATATAATATATAGACATTGATTTTTTTTTATTATTTGGTATGGTAATTTTGCAATGCCTGTCTTTTTTAGATCTGTGGCAGCATGGAGAATGAAGACTCAATGCTACTGTGTGATGGCTGCGATCTGGGTTTCCACATGCAATGCCTTACACCCCCTTTACTCGAAGTGAGTTTGATATTAGCAACAGTAATGTGTATAGATTAATAACATCATATTACTTTAGTTATGTCCAGCTTCCATCATCATAAAGATACCATATTCTTCTGGAATGAATGAATGTAGTACCACTGTATATGGTGGCAATAATCCTATCTGATAGTAGGATAATATACTAATTTGTTTCTTTTGAGAAATAAATAATCTTTGACACAATTTTTTGTGTTATGTTCTGCATTTTATTGTAGGTGACTTGTGAAGTATCACATCACACCATTACATACAATGAGCATAATTAATAATATAATTCAGCATGTTAAATTAAACAAGATTAGAATATTTTCAAGTTTCAAACTCCCTGAATTTTCATCTATGTGGTTACTACATAACTGTTCACATTATTTTTGACTCTTAATGCAGTTCTTAATTTAATTAACATAGATATCCATAATTTTTACACTGTTTTGTGTCAAGGTACTCAGGCTAATTCTTCAGGAAGACTCATTTGGGGAAGATAAATAACACAAGACCACCCTGTAATACCTCCAAAACCCTTATCCCACCTTATGAGATGTGCAGCAAGCATTAAAGGTGTATTGCCAATTTAGATATCAAGATTGTTGTAAGCAAGTGAATTGCTTTAGTGTTTTATACCTTGCACTATCTATTTTTACTTTAATTATCTATTGTTTATAATTTCGTTTTTCCCACGGCCATTTAACATAATATACATACATTTCAGATTCCCATAGATCAGTGGCACTGCCCGAGCTGTATCAGCAGAGGCCTGCACAACGTGGGCAGCCTGGAGGACATCATATATCTGTCGGAGGTGGACGACTTGTTCACCGGCATCGCCGACATGGAGCTGCCGCGGGGGCCGCGCCCTGCGCCGCTCAGGTACACACGCGCCAGATGTGTCTTTGTAATGAGAAATAAAAACTGTAATAATGTACAAAATCTGTAATCGTAGTAAATGACAATATTTTCAAAACAAAAATATCTTGTGCTTTTTCAGACACATCTTTATTTTAATCTGATAATCACGATCACAAAGTAACAACCGCAGCATGATGCTGATGAATGATGATGAATGAAAAGTATTGATTTATATCTCGAATTTGAAGTATACATCACTCATTTGCTCAGTAGACCTAGATTAGAGGTCTGATCTTATCGGATATTGGATCATTAGACCTGTTCGTTTATTATTTACATAGTTGCAACCCAAAAAAAATTGATACTGTAGACTAAGAAATTGTTTATTATAGAGCCATTGACTCACATGTGCTTCTATCATGCTGCGACCCACAGACAACCTCGCGAGGTTCGCAGATCGTCCCGGAGCCAGCCCGGCGCGGACGAGCCGTCGACGTCGCGGGCCGGTGGGGCCGGCGGGGCGGCCGGCGGCGGCGCTCCCAGCTCGTCCCGCGGCGCCCGCGCGCGCGCCCCCCGGGCTCCGCCCCGGCGCCGCAGGAAGCCCACAAGGAGAAGAACCAAGACTGTCATCATCGAATATGAGATTGAGGAGAACGGCAAATTTCCCATCACGAGGAGGGTCAAAAAAACTGTCCGGAAACGAAAGGTTTGTTCGAGTTCATGACTATTCAGAGTTAGTTTTATGGATATCTCCAACCCTCTTCCTCTTCCTTTACAAAATAAAATATCTACTGAGGAAATCTAATCTCATCTCATAAAACAATGTAGTCTCTTGACTGTTTTTCCCAAAAAGGGCTCCTAGTAAAAAATCCTATGCTAATCCTTTCCTAATCCTAATTCCTGTTCATGGAACAAAAAAAGATAAAGAGCACAAAAAATGTGTCAACGCTTAATTCTGCGACTTTACTAGAAAATGAAAAATCTCATTTGTTGATAGTAGTAATTGATAGCTATCATTAGCTTTGGAAAATACAAATGCTAATCGGCGCATTAGTAGTAATTAGCCTGTGAGACGATGCTCTGTCTTGAAGATTTCTAAAACATATTCATTGCTACGGATTTTTAAGATTTTGATTTATTTGTTATAATAACTATTGCTTATCTATAATCACTAATTCAACTGTTCATTAGAAAAAAAAAAACAATAAAAAAAAAATTCTTTCACAAATAATAAAGATATGAGGCCTTATTTCGTTAAAAAAATATATATATATGACAAATATACTTATTATTTCAACCAACTTTTTGAAGTGAATAATACTTTTCCCGGAGTTCTGTGTACTAAAATAGCTATTTCATGCTTTCATTGCGTGCAGTCGAAAATAAGTTGAAAAAACTAATTTTCCGCGTGAATTTTGTCAACTTCGAGTAGTTTTTGGAACAAAAATTATCAATGAAAAATTCAAACTGTAGGTTTCAAATATATACCAATAAATCCCAATAGCCCTGTTCTATGAAACATGTTGGATTATATAGAAAAATGTCAAACAATCAGCATTTTAAAAGGAGTAAAAAATTTGGTTAATGTTTGTATGTATGTATTTTTTTCTGGTAAGTTATTATTGTTACTAGTCTAGTTTATTTATTATCACAGAACTCAAAACTATTATTTTAATTTGAGTATACTGTCTAGTTTCAAACACGTAAAAAAATGGGAAAGCATCGTCGTTTAAGAATCGGCCCCCTAAATGACGTCACCTCTTGGAAAATATGTCAGTCACTGCAAACAAAAAGAACAGTGTTCAGTTTAAAACAGCGGCGGAGTTAGTGTGGAAGTTTGACAATTTCGGTACTAAATCCGCCTTAGCAATAGTTCAACCGTGTGATTTTCTTCGCTGTGACCATGTAGACGACCAGTACACCTAAGCTCAAAAATGTAAAAATGTTTTTTTTTTTATCTTTCTGCAATCAGCCATACAGGCCATAATCAGAACTGTGGATGTGTAATGATTACATGGAGGGAAGTAGATCCACTGATATACTGCCCATTATTGGCTACTTTTTTTTTTTTTTTTTTTCACTTTTATTGTGTTTTGTCCAGGTTCATGATGTGCGCCCTCTTAAGGCGGTTAGTATTAATGTGGTAATATTTGATAATATCGAAAAAAAAAACAGGTTAAAAATATAAAAATATTTGAGTGACTGTCATCAGTAACGGAATGGTGTGGTTTTAGGTCCGCGGCCGGCGGCCGCGCACGGCAGCACGTCGTACGTTGGTGCGCGCCAGCGTGCGCGCGCAGCTCGCCGCGCTGGCCGCGCCCGCGCCCGCCGCCGCCAGCGTCACCTCAGGTACCACAGACAAATAGTCTACATTTAATAATAATAATAACGGTCTTATAGCGAAGAGTCTCGACAAACATCTTAAGAGACTCTCGCTAGATGGCTGGATCAAGGGTCAGATTCAGAAGGCGGTACTCCTGGACACGGCGCGCATCGTCAGGAGGTTCCTCTCTCTGTAGCCCTAACCACCGGTAGCCTGGGCCCCGCCCCGCTGCCGGCGGCACCCTAGGTTAGGTTTTTTTTAGAATGTGCTTATATTTGTAATGTATTTTTTATATTTTACTTTTTATATAAATTTATTGTAAAAAAAACCTAGCCTAAGTACAAAAATGAATAAAGGGAATAATAAGACATTTATTCATTGTTTTTGTACATCTTTGGTTATAAAACATGTATAATAGCAGTTGTATGGTATACAAAACAATGAAAAGGTAGATGGCTCAGCTAATGCCAGTGGCCTGAGCCAATATGACTCTTGGTCACCGACGCTGTTATTCTGCCACCCCCATGACTTAGTAACTAAATACATAAAATTATTATTAGATATATAAGCTTTATAGCTCAAATTTTTTTTAGAAGATGTCGCACTTAATGCCAAGTTGCAGTCTCTACCAGTCAGCAATTGCATTACTCCATATTATTGGTATTTGTATTACTCCGGAACGGGCTGGTAATAATTAATCCATCCGACAAACGTGTCGACGACACAACTGTATTAGTCTTGTATAATTTTCTAATTATAAGTAATACAACTTTATTTAATCGTATGGCGATTACATACTGATTCACAAGATTTTGTTCTGGAGTGGAGGCCACGAATCGGTAAACGTAGTGTCGGGCGCCCTGTAACAAGGTGGAACGACGACATTCGTAGGACAGCGGGTGGTAACTAGAGGAGGATAGCAGAAAATCGAGCTTAGTGGCGTGCCATGGAAGAGACCTATATCCAGTAGTGGACTGATACAGGCTGATGATGATAATGACAAAATTTTCAATTTACAATGCTACATGTGTAACCGCGCGTCATCACTCCGGGCAGGTGCGGCCGGCTAGCCCCGCCCCCTGCTATTTATAGACACTCGAATGCAGCCATATTAGGCTTCCGGCTTCCCAAAGTATCGAAAAAAAAAAAACCGCGCGTCATTGCATAAGTGAGTCCTCAGCTTTTATGGGACAAAGCCACGAATGCTGATATTTCAGCATGTACCAATTTGCATTAAGGTCTCGAAGGGAGCAGGACTTAAACACTGAGATTGATAACAATACAACATACGTTCATTCTCACTGAAGTCCACAACAGTATTTTTTTTTTTTTTAATCTATTTGCTTACGGGCCCGAAGGCGCCCTTTGCACTGCTGGGGCAGACGGCCCGTCCTTTAGGACGAGCCGCCGAAAACACAACAGTACCAATTCATTCCCCGATCTTAGGCATTCTACGTAGAACAAACGCTTGCGTGATGCAGCGATCACAGTTCGCGGAACAGCGCCATCTATCGGATAGTTGGGACAACAATTTTCTTGGAACAATTTATACACAGTATGTATCCGCAGGCGTGAGCGAGCTGCACGTGCGGCGCGCGCGCGCCGGCATCCCGTCGCTGCACCTGTTCGGGTCGGAGCGCGAGCTGGAGTACTTCTCGGACGACGAGGGCGGCGCCTCCGAGGCCGCCTCCACCGCCTCCACCGCCTCCACGCTCGCGCGCGCCGCCCGCCCCGGCGCCGCCGTCTTCAGCGCCTACAGACAGGTACACCACACCACACTCGTAGATAATACCCCCCCATGCTACAGATTGAACACACGTAACTTACCACTC
The DNA here is from genome assembly GCA_947623375.1 of Apotomis capreana. Classification (NCBI taxonomy): domain Eukaryota; kingdom Metazoa; phylum Arthropoda; class Insecta; order Lepidoptera; family Tortricidae; genus Apotomis; species Apotomis capreana. The sequence goes on from OX392511.1 coordinate 2,420,745, forward strand.
TATGTAGTTCTTACACAGACAACCCCCACTAGACGGAGCATGTAAGGCGACCTGCGCGCACCAACGATATGGTACGGCAGAACATTAAAGTATCAACACGGCGGCCACCGTTTAGTTGCGTCCTTGTTTATGATCCATGCGTACGTCAACGAATAAAGAAATTAAATAAATAACATGGTAAATTGTAGTGTTAAGGTGGTTGCAGAGGAAACAAAACTAGACATTTCACGCTAGATGGCGCTGGGAAGCAAGATTTGTGGTTTTTGTCTATTATTTCGTATGTTACTTTAGTTTGAAATAAAATTTGTATATTGGCGAGTCCGCGTATTTGTCTTTTATTCGTGCAGTATTAGTATCACGTCATAAATTCTTTTATTCTCCCATGTGGTGGCAATTTGTGAAAAATCAGCAAGTACGCACACTAACAGACAATAATCGTGAGTGTGTGCGGGCGATTCATTCATTAAAGAGTCGCGTATCACCTGTCAGTTTGATAGTAAGCGCAAAATAAACAAACATGCATATTTGATTTTGATGATGAATTTGAAGATTGCCAACTGACGCGCGACTCATTCGCGCGCGAAAAATATTACCTATCTCTTTCTTTGCGGTACTGTAGGAGACTGACGGGCGATGCTATGTCGCGCGATAAGAACCGTGAAGCCTAGTTGTATTAGACGGGCTGGATTGTCAAAATAAATAATACGAAGAAATTACAAATCTTTAGCAGTTCTACATATAAGTATTTCTTAAGTATGTGGTGAAATTAAATAAGTATTTTTGTTGGGTTTCTGTTCTGATATATTGTGATTCTGATTTGTGATGTTATTGAGTTTGTCCTAAGTGTTTCTGAATGATAGATTGGGGTATAGCAAAAAGGGCCCAATTTTAGGACACAATATATTTTGTTGATAAATATTTTTCTAATTTTTGTTACTTTTTTGATTACAAAGAATACATTAAAATAATTATCTATTATAAATTACAATTGTTTGATTAACTTGCCCGTTTAAGAACTAGAGCGGTCCTAAGTTGCCATATAATTACTACGTAGCCTGGGACTACTTGTACAATCATTTATTCTGTGCTGGGACTTAGAAATTTACGATGAAAAAAATCACAAGTATAGCTCTGTTTTTTATTACTTAATGCCAAGATCGGCCCCTTTTTGCTATACTCTGACCTGATATACAAAAACCCGACATCAAGAATAGTAGGTACTGAGTAGGGTTGGGATTTTCGTGGTTCTAGATCGTGGTTCCATGGAGTCTCTAATAGTAAAAATGTTCAGTCTAAAAATATATAACTACTAGAACTACTACTAACTGAGCGCAGCACCATATAAAAATATATAACAATATATTGTTATTATATATGGATTTTAGAACCACCAACCACTATAATTAACACAAATTATAACGGGTCTAACGCGATATTTCTTATTTACCTTCATAATCTAACGTTTCGGCGGGGTTGCACACGCCGTGGTCTCAGATGTAGGTACTGGTGAAACAATAATTAGTAAATAAATGGGTGGTAGTCGAACATTTATTTTCCTACCCATCCGTTTTATTAGACATTTCGTCGGGTAGTACTACATTTGGCCGACAGCTCCAGTAACAACTCGCTGTTTCACCAGTACATCTGAGACCACGGCGTGTGCAACCCCGCCGAAACGTTAGATTATGAAGGTAAATAAGAAATATCGCGTTAGACCCGTTATAATTTGTGTTAATTATGAGTACAAACCGCGAGAGTATAAAGTGTCATACACCAACCACTAAATAAAATAAAACAATTTTTGTTACGTGTGGGTTTTATTATAATACTAATGTTTGTGTGAGTTGTAGACGTCGCTTTAATTTGAAATGGTGGATTATTTTTCTTTTTAAACCCCAGATCTTCGCCATTTTCAATTTTTTCATTAAAACTAGGTGTGTTACTTAGGCTTCTTTCTGTTTAGTGCTGTTTAGTGGATAGTACGGCTACCTGAAAACGAAGGTTGATATTTACATATGTGGTTTGCAGGTATACGTTGTAATATTATTTTAGGCAACACGCATGTTTTGTAGAAAGTTATAAGTTTCTGCAGCTTTTCTTGGATGAAGCCTTCATCTGTATGAACTTTAATTGACATTATTGTTGTTGATAAATCAATGAAGGAAATCATCTTGCAGTATCCCTTTTGATGAAGGTCTAAGCTGGCCTTGAATCTGTAAAGAAATTATTTATTACGTCACAAGAATGCCTGCAATGGAAACCGCTGTATGCAGTACCTATTATGTGATTATCTTATAGGGTGTTAGGGTAATTAGTGTTATTACAGTTAACCTTCAAGGAGGAAACTTAGTCACTGAACCGATAATTCCAAAACAATTTTGTTTCCCACATCTATTGATAAACATGTTAAATAAATCAAATTTATCTCAAGAAATCGTCTTTCGTGTTCCAAACTATTATCAAGATATTTATCAAGTAAATGTCAGAGTAAGCAAGTACTCTTACAGGTATATTATAGGTCTTGGTATCAATTCAGTCAGAGAGAAGACACTACCTATATGAACCTACTAGAACAGCTTTGTTTTTTTAAATCACCCATAGCGAGCGATTGCGTTCAGTTTTTGTGGTTGGTTACACGGTTGTCATCACGCCATGCTTGTCTTCGCCTAAAAAGAAAATAGCACGAGACACCTCTTTCACGGCAGGACGCTTCGATTTGTAATGTTTACAAACACAGTACTTTCCCCGCAATTTCTGACCCATGATATCGCAATATCATTTAGGGATCACTATGTCCTGAGTACACATGTTTATTATATGCACGTTTCATTATTCACACTTTACATAGAGTAAAAACTCACGAAATGAAAAAAATGCAATTCATTTTTATACGAATTTCCACAATTGACAGTACCTATTGACACAATTCATTACCTATTTCATTCACAAGATTTAGTGCGTTCGAAATCTATTCCACTTTATTGTTATGAGCAAATACACAAAATAGATAGGTATCTTTAAAAACCAAATGTTTCCAATTATTTGTTACATGTTTAATGAAAGCTGTAATCATTAAAAAAAATAAACTGTTATGCATTCATATCGAAACATCAATTAAAATGTATTATCCTAAATCATAAGTTTAGTAGTATTATATTTCAGAGCGCACTGTTCATGAATAGCTTTACGTGTGCTTACGTTTCTATGTTGTGTAAAAGCAACCCACACATACATATATGGACAATATTTCAACGGGTTTTAAAGCGTTAATAACTTTGTAATTGTATGATTTATAGCAAAACTGATTTCATTGGCGAATATAAGATCGCTTAAAGTTTTTTTTAAGAATGTTTAATAACCTAAAGCCATAACCGCCTAAGTGTGTAGTGATCAAACAATTTGTATGAAAGTGACATCTCTGCAACCACCTTAAGTGGTGTAGAGAGACCTCATAAACATGGACGCAACTAAGCGGCGGCCGCCGTGTTGATACTTTAATGTTCTGCCGTACCGTATCGTTGGTGCGCGCGGGTCGCCTTACATGCTCCGTCTAGTGGGGGTGTTCTGTGGGTACACCACACCACACTCGTCGTAGGAATACCCCCCCATGCAACAGATTGAACACACACGTAACTTACCACTCTATATAGTTCTTACTTCTCCCATACAACAAACTTGTTATAGATTATATATATGTATAGGTACGGAACCCTTTATGCGCGAGTCGGGCTCGCACTTGCCCAATTTTTTGAATAAGCTTTTTTTTTTTTTTTCAAATAATTGAATGGATATGTCAACATTTCAACAGGCAAGAAGAAAGATGATTTCCGTACCTTCGCCGCCGCACGCGAGCGCCGCGCCCGACCTGCTGTCCGGCATCCTCGAGAGCCAGGCGCTGCTGCACTCCAAGCGCTCCGTCGTCTCCGTCTCCGGCGACGGACACCTCAGCATCAAGCTGCGCGAGGAGCGGAGGGGGGACAGGGGGGACGGGAGCGGGCAGGACAGGAGACCGGCAGAGGACAGGAGACTCGACGCGAACAAAGATAGAGTAGATCTGAACAAGGAAAGTGGAGGCGTCCGGTCCGCCCCCGCGCATCCGGGACAAAGGGGAGGGTGGGGCGGCGGCTACAGCGGCAACTACCACCGCGAGCAGAGCGCCAACAACTTCGGGCGCGGATACGACAACAACTACGGCCCCAACGGCGACGCGCCCGGATATCCGCCTCGCGCCAGCTACGGCGGGGGGCGGAGGGACGACGAGCACTGGGGCGGGTTCCCGCGTCGCGCGCCCATGCCGCGGCCCGAGCCGCCCTGCGCGCGGCCGCGCCGCCCCGAGCCGCGCCCGCCCAGGGACGCGCGCCACAGCGCCGGCCCCGCCTGGCGCGCCGCCCGCCCCGACGCGCCGCCCCAGCAGCGGCACTCGTTCGGCGGCTTCGAGAACCCGCTCGACATGCGCGTGGCGCCGCCCGCCGCGCCCGCCGAGCGGCCCTTCCGCCCGCTGCCCGAGCCGCCCGTGTTCGCCTTCGACAAGCTCCCGGAGGAGAAGTCCGAGGACGAGAGGAGCGACTCGAGCCTCGTCATCGACACGGAGAAGTACGACCCCACGGAACCGACTAACGACGACGACAGCGGCGGCGAGGAGAGCCCGGCGCCGTCGGCCGCCGCGCCGGTGTTCGGTCCGCTGCCGGCGCCGCCGTCTCCTCCGGCGCTGAGCCCGCCCGCCCCCCTCCCCCTCCCCCTGCCCCCGGCCCCCCTGCCCCCGCAGCTGCCGGCGGGGCTGCTGGACACGGCGGTGCGGCAGGTGCTGCACGAGCACCGCGCGCTGATGGAGCCGGCGGCGGCGCGCTCGGACGACGACAACGACTCGGACGGCGACTGCCCCAACTTCTCCATCTACTCGGCCACGAGCGTGCACATCGCCAGCGCCGGCTCGCTGGCCCCGCCCACGCTGCGCGCGCAGCCGCGGCTCGACATGGCCGACCTGGTGCAGGAGGACGACGAGCCGCTCCCCAAGCCGCCCGCCCCGTCGAACAAACACGAGGAGTACAAAGAGAAGGTGTCCAAACGCTGCCCCATAACGCCCAACAAGCGGGATCCCATAAAGATCAAACTGAACACGCCGTCGCTCATCAAGCGCGTCAGCCTCTACGACGAGGAGGACGTCGCGGAGCCGGCGGAGGAGCCGAGCGCGGAGTCGGAGCCGGCGGAGGAGCCGAGCGCGGAGCCGGAGCCGGCGGTCGAGGACGCCGAGGCCGCGGAGGAGCCTCCCGAGCCCGAGGACGACAAGGATGTTGATAAAGTCCTGGCAGGGGACGACAAAGAGGATGACAAGGATGAAGAGGACGACGATGAGGAGAAAGTAGCCAAAGAAGAGCAGAAAAAATCAGAAGACGAGGGCGAGGCGAGCGCCGACGAAGCTAAAGTCGGCGGCACCACGCCCAAGGATAAGAGTCCGGACAGAGAGTCCGACGAGGCCGAAGAAGAAGACAAGCAGGAGCAACAGAACGGGCTGCCGTCTCCACACAGCACGCGCTCGCAGTCGGCGCGCTCGGAGTCGGGCTCGGAGCGCGAGCTGGCGGCGGTGGCGGACGCGGAAGCGGAAGCGGACGCGGAGGCGGACGGCGCGCCCGAGAAGATGACGGAGTCCATCAGCGAGACCGAGGACGAGCGCTCCTACACGCCCTGTCTCGACGAGAACCAGAGCAAGGTACTCATTATTTTACTCCAATTATGAATAGACACATGAAATTAATTTGTAATCTTATATGTAACCTTTTTTTTTTTTTTCTTAACATATATGATTCAATTTAATTTTATTACAACATATAATATATAATACTAAAGAAATTAAAATACTAACTATAAACTAAGAACTTAAATAAACTCCAATTTGTAATATTTTTTTTCATGTACATAATCTAGTGCCAGTTGGAAAGTTAGAGATTTTGTTTTTGCTCGATTAAGAAACTAATGACATATTCTCGTTACCGAGATCTCTGCTCGAAGCGCTGTTACGCTATGTAAATTCTATATCCATAATTGTAGAGGATAAATAGAGTGACTTGTGAAAAAAACATGGTATATTTTCAGAACAGGCTATAAAAGCCGCACTAAAAATATGCGGCCGGCCGCTTGGTCTATGGTGCTCAATAGTACATTACTGCAGACGCCGGGAAATAAGGGCTTGCCGGCTGAGTAGGTATAGACGGCCGACCGTAAGGGAGGCCGTCTATACCTACTCAGCCGGCAAGCCCTTTTCACGGCTAAGGCAAGTATAGTGCTATTCTCAAACATATGCAATGAAATAAAGAAATACACCACTCAAAAAAACATAATTAAGCTGTTCAGCCAGTTCATGAACACAGACGCCATGTTTAAAAAAAAAAATATTTTTAATTTTCCCTCCAATCCCTCTATATTTTTTTTCTTTAATAAGTCGTCCACGTGTGTAGTGTGCGAATATTAGGGCCATTATACACAACCTGATAATAAGAATCTTAATTTATATAATAAGTAAAATAAAGGCAGAGGATTTTTAATATTGTCTATGGTCTCTGGTGACTTACGTATAGACAGTATTTTAAATTTATTCAACAAACACATTGAATCATACAGATTTGTATACTTAATATCAGTTCGTGTGTACTAGGAACTAACACGGATATTTTTGGTCCGATGGCTAGTCACTAGAATAAAATATATATCAGCTGTTCATAAACACAGACGCCATGTTTACATTAAAATTAAAAACAAATTACTTCCCGGCCTAGGCCTTCAATTTTGTATGAAATTCCTTTACAGTTCTCTCGAATTGTTCCGCCCGAAACTTGACACTTCGAAGCCTGTTTTAACGCACGTTATGACGATATTTCATTGCATGTTTGAGAAAAGGCTTTTTTCTTATTAGCAAGGTAAAATAAGGAGTATAACAATAAAATCGTATTTGAAGGACACATCGCGCGGCTCGGAGCTGCGGCTGGAGGGCGAGGCGCTCGGCACCGAACTCATCTCGGAGGACGAGGCCAACGGAGTCTTCAGGTGAGTCTTATCTTTTTAACCGACTTCAAAAAAGGAGGAGGTTCTCAATTCGAACTATTTTTATTTTTTTTTGTATGTATGTTACTCGATATCTCCGAGAACCGTGAACCGATGTTCAATTTTTTTTTTTAATCGAAAGGGTATAACTCCGAGTTGGTCCCGTTGGCACTAAGTCGGGATCTGATGATGGAATCTTGGAGAAATCGAGGGAACTCTTCAAATGTTATAGGGACATGTACGGCGCTTTCGGTAATTTATTGATAAGGTCAAGAATTTACATTCAGTAAATAGGATTTGGTGTAAGGAAACTGATGATGAACACCACAGATGGCCACTAGAACTTTTATATGAATCACTGAAAAGCAAAAAAAAAATTAATTTTTAACAAAAAAATTAACCGTTTTCAGTAAAACTAAAAAGCCAAAAATAACCCGTTCAAGTACAGATTACATTTGACTCACCCTTCGAAGTCGGTGCCAAACCTCGCGTAAACTATAATATATAAATATAAGAACTGAGTGGTTTGGGATCGACTTCGAAGGGTGAGTCAAATGTAATCTGTACTTGAACGGGTTATTGTTGGCTTTTTTGTTTTACTGAAGTCGGTTCTTTTTTTTGTTAAAAATTATTATATAAATATATTTTTAAGCCACGGATTGCGAACGACCTTATGCTCGCGAAGTGGGCTACAACTTTATAGATAAAGAAACACGACTAATATTGAAAACAATATACTCCGAAATAATTACTCGCCGACGAATTCCCAATTATATTCCTGGACTTGTCTTGTTTGCTTTAACCTCCTGAGACCCAGAGGTATTTTTGTGTTTTTGAAATTGACACATTCCGTTACTCAATAAAAGTTCAAATCTAAATTTGAATTTGTACATAATTATGTACGTGGGGTCTTAGGAGGTTTTGAATGCCAACGGATGGGGCACGTGACCGCCCATATGAAGGCGTTAAAAGGCGCTAAAACTCACAGAAGTTACTGGACCCTGCATGTAGGACATTAAATCAAGTTAATATATTTTTTCTCAAAATGTGATGTGAATATTATTTAGTGATGCTGGCGCCTCGCCCACGCCCGCGCCGCAGCCTGATGGCAAGAAGAAGAAACGGAAGGAGGGTAAGAAGGAAGGGAAGAGTAAGACTAAGGGGAAGAAGGATGTCGCGTTCAGGAAGCTGAGCAAGGCGGGCCGCGAACGCAGCTACAGAGATAAGGTAATTCCATTAAAATTTAAGGCTTAAAAACTTAATTTTCAATCATGATATCATGTTAGGCAAATGTGAAAATGAGTGCCTAATTTATACTTAACTTTAAATAGGTTAGGAAAGTTGATTCACCAAAATGTAGCTTAATACAAATTTTTGTGAATTTAGGGAGTTGAGGGTAAATCTCACTGGATACACGGCTTCTAGCCTTTATCCAACCAAGTATGGCACATCATCAGATAGAACATAAATATTGACTTCACATATATATTGCTCTATGAATTTGTCTCGTATTTGCGTTTTCGTTGTCACTATTTTTGAAGAACAAACGTTACTTGTAGGACCGTCGGCGGCGCTCGTTGTCGGGCTCGCCGCGCCGCGCCGCCTCCGAGCGGCGCCGGCGCGAGAAGCGCAAGGACCTGGAGAGATACGACGTGCGCTCCGTCGTCACCGAGAAGCGGAACAAGCTCAAGGACCCGTTCGGCCGCGACGTGTCGCCCGCCCGCTCCGCCTCCAAGTCGCCGAGGCTCGAGTCCCCGCGCCGCTCGCCCGAGCGCGTGCGCCTCACTCCCAGCCCGAGGCTGCGCCGCGCCTCGCTCCGCTCGCTCACCCCGCTGTCGCCCCGCCTGCCGTCGCCGCGTCGCTCGCCGTCGCCGCGCCGCATCCGCAAGCGACGCAAGACTCCGACGCCGCGTCGTCGCTCGGCGTCCCCGCGTCGTCGGTCCGCGTCTCCGCGTCGCCGGTCCGCGTCGCCCCGCCGCCGCTCGCCCCGCAGGTATTATTTTAATTAAGGTTTAATAGGGTATTGTGAAGTTGGACGTAAATGAAATCTATTAATAACAACAGAAATTTATTGAAGTTAAACTCATATAAAGTAACATTAAACTTGAAATCCAAGTAAAATAATCATAAAAGGGCTAAGTTAGAATATCGACATCTATTTATTTATTATAATTATTGGAGCTTGAATAAATACATCAATTTATTAAAGTTATTGCTAGAATAAATTAAATACAATTTAAAAATGAGGGTACTCAACTCTGATCGTAGCGCCGGCGGCAGAACAAGTGAGCCTAGCCCCACCGAGCGGCCGCTTTTATACTTGTTCTGTCGCCTGATCGATGACGTCAGTCGTGTGATTCCTTTTATGATATTTTCATTCATTCGTACATTTTTAACTTACCGTTACATGTTTTATACACTTCTAAATTAAACTTAATAATTATGATGACATGTTATGATATTATAATGAACTTATCCAATTTTAACAATCACAAACCCAACACAGGCGCGAGCCGTCGCCGGCGCGCGCGCGCAAGCGCCGACGCTCGACCAGCCCGAAGCCGAAGGCCGGCAAGAAGAAGAAGCGCGCGCGCTCGCCCCTGGCCGCGCCGACGCCGCGCCGCCGCTCCGAGCCGCGACGCAAGGTTCCTACTTAACATTGATTTGGAGTATCTTTACATCTCCTTTACGTGTACCAGTGTAATCCATACTAATATTATAAATGCGAAAGTGTGTCTGTCTGTCTGTATGTTACCTCTTCACGCTTAAACCGCTGAACCGATTGAAATGAAATTTGGTATATAGATAGTTTCAGTCCCGGGGAAGGACATAGGATACTTTTCATCCCGAATAAATGTAGTGTTCCCGTGGGATAAGCGGGTAACACCGCGGGGCACAGCTAGTTAGTTAGAACACTACAAATGTATCATGTAATTGTTTTAAGTATTATATACGAAAAAATTACTTACTGTTGAGTTTCTTTCGGCTTTCTTCTCAACAGCGGTCTCCTCTTGCGAAATGCCGGTAGATTCACAATTTGACTTGTAAAAGTGCCCCTGTGGCCTACTTACTGAATAAATTATTTCAATAATGTTATTAAAACTATCGTGAGACATCTTTACTAATTATAAAAACGGTATAAACTCACGTAAAAATTGTCAGGAACGGCCCGACATGTTTCGAACTCATTTGGAGCTTTTCATCAGGGGTAGAGCCCTGCCCTCCCCGCGCCGCGCTATCTGCGCGTGCGCAGAGGGCGGCAAGAAGAGCGATTAAAAGTGCAGTGGGTCGCGAGTCGCGTAGCAGCACGGATAGCTACCCCTGATGAAGAGCTCCAAATGAGTTCGAAACATGTCGGGCCGTTCCTGACAATTTTTACGTGAGTTTTTACCGTTTTTATAATTAGTAAATTATTTTATTTCATTTCATTTCAAGTCCCCGAAGCGGAAGAAGAAGCGCCGCAGCCCGAGCCGCTCGCCGGCGCTGTCGGGCTTGGCGGCGGCGGGCGGCTGGTCGCCGCTGTCGGTGGACTCGCGCCTGCTGTCGCCGCGCACGCCGCCGCCGGACGCCGCGCCGCCGCGCCGCCTCAAGCGCAGGCGCAAGGAGCCGCGCCAAGAGCGCCTCCGCCACAAGCGGCCCAAGGAGACCGCCGCGCCCAGCAAAGAGGTCAGCGCTTTATCGTAGTTATATTCTCTTTTTTTTCGGCCACCATCATCACTACCATCTCTAGATACCCAGATATATCAAAAATAATTGCATTTCTTTCAACTGTTTTAGGCCTATTAAGGCCGCAAGTACGTGTGTATTTGCGGCCATGTTAGACCTAAATAGACCGAATTTTGAAAAAATCTGTCATTTTACTCTATTTTTGTAAAATTTAGTCATGTCTCAGACTAGAAGTATCAATAAAGTAGTAATATTGATAGATCATTGATTTAAATAATTACATACGGTCTTTACGTAGTTTGGTATCATCACTAAACTTTTGAAAACGTCGACAGGTATTCACGTCCGGTGACAACATCCTCGTGAGCGTGAGCTTCGCGGAGCAGCAGCAGGGCGCGGCGGCGGCGGAGCGGCGCAACCACAAGACGCGGCGCGACAAGCGGCGCCGCCGCCGCGCCGCGCCGCCCGACGACTCCGCCAAGCCCGTCGCCATCATCGACCTGGAGCGCTCGCCCTTCCGGGAGCTCACGCCTTCCCCCAAGAACGTTATAGTCCTGAGTGACAGCGATCACGGGGAGAAGGAGGCTCCCGCGCCGCCCGCGCCCGAGCCGGCGCCGGCGCCCCAGTCCTTCGGGCCGGGCGCCGTCGGGCCGAAGACTCCCCCCGAGCCCGCCGCGCAGCCCGCGTCCGCCCCGGTCAAGTTCAGCCTGGCCGTCAAACCCGGGACCGCGCCCAGAGCCCCCAATCCGCTGCGAGAGGAGGAGGAGCCGGCGCCGGCGGCGACCGCCGCGCCGGACGGCGTCGGCCCGAACACGCCGCCCGAACCGCCGGATTCGCCGGACGCGTACGATCCGTTCGAGCCGACCCGCTCGGCGTCGGCGTCGCCGGCGCGCGCCGAGTCGCCGGCGCCGGCCGCGGCGTCGCCGGAGAGACCTTCGATGACTTTGGAAGCCGCCCAACGGACTAATTTGTCGGCGGACGAGGTGATCGCCCGCCGGCCGCTATCCCCTATCGAGAAAGTCATGGCGTTATTGCAGTCGACGCGGGACGAGTCCCCCGAGCCCGTGCCGGTGTCTCAGCACACGGCGCCCGCGCCGACGACGCCGGCGCCGCCGAGCAACGTGGCCGCGCTGGCGCCGACGCAGCGCATCGTCCTGCCGTCGCCCACCCGAGCGCAGCCGAAGCTGTTCCTGGCCAAGCCGTCCCCCATCAAGTCGAACCCGATCAAGCCGATGCAGGCGACGAAGATCTCGATGCTGCCGCTGCCGCGCCACGAGGGCGGCGACTCGCCGTACTCGCCGGGCTCGAGCGACTTCGGCGACCTGTTCTCGCCGCCGCCGGCCGGCAAGCGCGACCAGTTCGACTCGCTGTTCGGCGCCAAGCCCATCAAGCGCAAGAACAAGTCGCACGCCAAGGTGCCCGTCAAGTTCAACAGGAAAAAAGGTGAGATATCACATTACCTTCATTAAACTCTTTATATCTAAACATTTGTAGATCGTCATGCAACCCTATACCAGGGCGTACTTTCTGATATCTTGTAATTTATTTTTTCTTGGACTTGTCTTTTTTCTACCTTCCCATCATATTTAGATTTGCCCTATAATGCAAGTGTATGTGTGTGTAACGCTCTTAAATATCCCTTCCGCCATACCCCCATGGCTGGAATGCGCAAACGCGCCTTCCTAGTTCCAACACGCCGTATCGTTGACTGTTCTAACACATGTTGTGTGCAGGCAAGACGCAACAAGTGGGCGTGAAGCTGGACGACGACAACCTCAAGATCCTTGACGAGCTGCCCAGCTCCGCCGTCGAAATGCAAGTCAAGAGCAAGGTGAGTGTACGTACAAGCTCCGTCCTATAAAATGGTTATCATTCATGAATTGTTCCGATCTAGACAACTTACTCCACACACTCGCCGCGTGATTCAGTTATACCACTACAGCAGGTGCTACATTACAACTGTAATACATCGCGCTCTCAATGGTTACGTCCCCCTGGAAACTAAATAGTATATTACTGCCGAGGCCGGGAAAAGTCAGTTCGTGGATGAGTATGATTTTGAAGGACGAGGCGTAGCCGAGTCCTTCAATAATACGAATCTGCGAACTGACATTCCCGCCGAGGCTTGTATAGTGCTTTTCTCCAAATATGCTTGGAAATAATCACCAATCTACATTTTAATTTAATATATCAGTACCATGAAGTTCATTTGGTACTTATTTTTTTTAGGAATAGGAATAGAATTTCGGGTCCGAATCATATGTTTGATTTAAAACAAAATATATTAATAAGAAATAATATATATGAAAACACAATAACAAAAAATATGCACATAGGTAATTATAAATTTTAGTTAAATTAACTACTTCTAAACACACTGTTTTTTTTTAGAAACCATACCATATTTATCATGCGGAGAAGATCATAAGTTCAAAATAACTTTTATATTGATTTGGACACAATCATTTCTGTTTTATTTTTTATTTGTTTACGTTTGGTACACTTATTAATTTTCAACTCACTCATTAAATATCATCATATTATTAAAATTAAGACTCGTGAGAAATCTCTAATAAATAACTAAGAATCATGAAAATAAATTAACCGCATAATAAGATTATTATTTAAATTGTTTGTCCGTTATTCGAAATTTGTCGACATTTCAAATACATTGACAGTAGCAAAGCATAAATATGTTCAGTGCAAGAACTAAACGCAGAGAACAATTAAAAAGTTTACAATAGTTTTTATTTTTTAAATTTAGTGGACAATTGGCTGTATGGTGAATTATCAGTCTTTGAAAAAATTAAAAGTAAAAATGCAGTAACCGTCCAAATTAAGATTACCCTCATTTGTATGAGACGTTATAAACGGAAGGTGTGTTTTTTACTTAATCGTCTTATTTAAATAATATTGATTTCCCGGCTAAGGCCAATAATAAATATTTTTTTTAATTTTCATTAACGCCTTCTAAATATAACGAACAATTTCGCGGTCCAGTTTTACTACATTAATGGGAACATTTCCAAGCAAGTTGGAGAAAACATCTTAACCTGAGATTGAGGTCATGACTTGCCGTGGTGGTCTTAGATTCATGGCCAAATATTATAAACGACCCCTGCTAAAAGGCCTGCAGGCGACTAACAGGGCTGATAATACAATTTTATTGGAACTTAGTTTGCTTAGCTGGTCACTTAAATACTGACTTGAAATATCCTATTCGAATTACATTTAAAGTGTCGCGTGACGTTCGTTTCTTCACAGCATTGTCACGGCAATCTCACGTTCAACATTCCTACTAAAATAAATAAATTTATTAAAAAAAAACATTCGAATTAAGTACCTACACTAACCTAACTCTAGCCAAGGTCTGTCATTGGCGGAAATGATCCCAAGATGCTGGCGGCGTTTCCCCGCTGCACAGCAATACTGAGCCTTTGTCCGAGAAACGCGCCAGCTCTGGGATCACAGGTAGTTCGTATTAGTTTTTTTTTTATGGAATCAAACAAACTGTGAGCGGCTGGGCCTACTTATGTTGCAGTTCTTGAAGAAGCTGAACCGGCAGGAGCGCGTGGTGGAGGAGGTGAAGCTGGTGCTCAAGCCGCACTACACGCGCAAGCGCGTCTCCAAGGACGAGTACAAGGATATCTTGCGCCGCGCCGTGCCTAAGGTACCAACCCGGCTCTCTGCCTTTTCGCCGAATTACGTTTCGTCAAACGTTTCATTTCGCAAAAGTTTCATTTCGCCAGAAGCATTTTTCACTGAAACTGTAAACTATTTCGAATTGTTATAAAACAAACCTAACCTAACCTAATCTAAAGGATGATATTTACAACAATCTGAAATAGTTTACAGTTTCAGTGAAAAATGCTTTTGGCGAAATGAAACTATTGCGAAATGAAACGTTTGCGAAACATAATTCGGCGAAAAGGAAGTACACCTACCAACCCGTTATTGGTTTTTTTTCTGTGAAACAAATGCGATTCCCCTGATCACGTAAACGCTACTCGCAGCAGCTCATAAATTCGAATGCTGAATAAATTCGAGAAGTGGAATATTTAACTGCAGGCTGATATATAGACATTGAATGCCGTCACATTGTATCCGGCGCAAATCATCATAGCTCTGCTATCAAAAAAAATCTCTTTCTGGACGTTATGCAAGATTTATTGAAATAAAATGCCATTACCTTTCATCAAAGAATGTTTACACTTAACACAGCTCGCGAGTTTCGGATGGCTTGGCCTGTCACGATTGTTGAAATTTCGACATGATAACCCTAAATTAAAATATGTATTTGTGTTGCAGATCTGCCACAACAAGACGGGCGAGATCAACCCAGCGAAGATCCAGGCGCTGGTAGAGGCGTACGTGAAGAAGGCGCGCAAGAAACACAAGCTCGGGCTCGCGTAGCGCCGCCTCTTAGTTAAGCGACTTATTTAAATGAAGTATGACGAGTGAAGTGAAGTGATCATGTGTACTAGATGAATTCCTTATTTAACATAGTTTGCGATAGATATATTCTTCACATGTCGGATAATTTTAATATCGTTAATTTAATAATAAATATATTTTAGTTGGATGGAGTATTACTATTTGATAGTGCGAGCTCCGCCGGCTCGCGCCCGCCGGCGCGCCATATACATAATGTAAATAATATGTACATATTTAATTGGAGTGAAACGAATATTTTATTTACCGACCCGCAGATATCGCTCGTTGTAGATACCTTTTAGACATTACTAGTGTAAGCTTAGCTGTGGAGATGTGAGCGCGTGCCGCGACCGGCGCTCGAGCGGATCCAAGCCGGCTCGAGCCGGCCAGAGTCGGGCTCGAGTCGGGCTCGAGTCGCGCTCGAGCCCGGCCCGAGTCCAGGCATGTCGAGCCAGGCGCGGCGCCGCGGCGTAGCTAGAGTTCAATTATGGTTTTGTGGTGTAGTTTTTAATGATTTGAATAAATAAAAGATCAGTTTAAAATAACCAAAAATATTTATTTCATAGATATTAAAGTAAAAACATTGGTGACCTATTGTCCGACTCTATTGTCATAGAGATGTCATGGCCTGCTTGATTTGGTTGAAGCTTGTGAGCCCGTATGTAACTGGGATTGCTAAATTATTGAATGGTTAATATTCGAAAAATACCTAACTCTAACACCTAAATAATTAACGGCAACCAAGAATTACTCGAATCATTTATCCCGAAAACAAATAAATCTCTCAAAAGCCTTAGCTAGGTAAATAAAAATACATCAGCGAACCTACCCTAGCTATAACGCCTACTTATGTTATTAATGCTAATCCACATATCTTAATCCATTACAGTTTTAAAGCCATTAGGCACTGGTGAACAATAATCGTAAATACGTATTTTAGAGTTTAGAACCATAACGGATTGAGCATTTAATGGTATAATTAAAAAATAGTTATTTATGAATTGAATACAGTTATAGCCTGTCCGATCTCTAAGATCAAGTGAAGTCACTTTGGCACAAGGTACAAACTACCGTATACTTGTAAATTTAAGGTCGTTTTTCACTTGTGCCAGTTTGACAGAATTTGATCTTAAAATTTCAGATAGACTATACCATTTTTAACTTACGTTTGGAACATTGTCTTATCAAGTTTTTCAACTAATCGTAAAACACCAAAGGCAGTTCAAGACAAATTACCAACATTTTATTGTTATCTTTCAAAATTGAGAACATTCATGATTTGCAATTTATGTAATTTCTAGACATATAACCGAGCAAACGAACAGCGTATTATACCATATGGAGGTAAATGTATAGGTTGTGTGATCCTCTAAAACAATTAGTGCCTTAGATGTATGAAATCAAATGCCATTCAAATCAATCGAGTGTCAATTACGTTCACCTTTCTTCGACTTGATGACAGTAGTTTGTGTTGGTGTATTGAGCTCATTCCTGTACTGCCGTGCTAAGTTAACCCATCCAGGGCCAGTGACTCAGCGTATGGGTCATGCTCAAACAGTCTCGCAGGGCCAGTGACTCGCATGTGAGTCATGACAAAATCCAAATTAAAAAAAAGGAATCTTACTATGACTGAATAGTATTAGTATAATAGCTACCTGGCTTCAGAAGCGGCGGTCTATTTAGCGTTCGCGCCGGGGTCATGACCAATACGTTGAGTCATTTGTTTTAGCAAAAAAATGGTTGTATGGTGGCCTGGCGTATAGTGTACGGTCGACGGCGCTTGGCCGTGAATGCGATCTTTGCTATGGAGCTCTATAAAAAAGGTCGCCTTATATCTAAGCACGACAGTGTATCATTTATCGATCATCGATAGGTTAGAGGATCACATCGTGTCGGAGTTAGACGGCGGGCGCGAAGCCGATGCGCCGGTTGCCGAGGTCGAACTCGGTGTAGTAGCGGCCGATGAACACGTCGCCGAGGATCCAGATGGGGCCGGCGGGCGGCGGCACGTCCAGCCCCATGAAGCCCGACAGGCACACCGTCTTGCCGAACTGCGAGATCTGCGGGAAAGCGAGTCGTGAACAACGGAGTGAAATTTGGACAAAGTTTGTATATATAAAAAAAAAAAAAAAAAAAACTGAATAAAAAATATGTGTCTGTCAATGTGAAGTCAATATATCTGTCAATCAGTTTGGTAAGTTTCATAAAGATTGGGTGTTTGATTTTGTAATTATGGTAAATCATAGATTGGAGTTGAATAAAATACAGACATCTGTGTTTTCGACAGCGATGGACAAAGTACCACAGAACTGCCGTAAAGCATCTCGCATGGGAGTAAACTATTTTTTACATTAAGCATTGATATATACATTATTATAAAAACATAATTATTTAAAAAAATAATTGTGTTTTTTTTATTTAAAACAATATTGAACTTTGTCCAAATTTCACTCCGCATACGTTATCTCATGGGCTGAACGAAAAAGTGTTAGCTTTCGTAGTAAAATGATCTATACTATTATAAAATTCTAGATTTGCATTGAATCATGATTTCAGGAAAAATCTTAATAGCATGATGCGGGATCGTCACTTGTTTTGTATGGGAGCGCGGCGCCATGTCAGTCTGGAGCCATCTGTTAGGCATAATTTCCATTGTATTGGCCTCTCATCACGCCGAAACGGCTGGATACATTTTAATCAATTTGGCACAGGGATAGCTCCTAGTTAAACTTTAAAAGTTTGATCTTGACGCTGTCGTAAAACTGGCCTACCGAGTGAACAACATATCGCCTGATATTAGTAATAATAGTAAAAAGCGAAATTTTGTGCGTGAGTGGGTATGTTTCTTACTCCTTCACACCGAAACGTAATCTTTGTCCCGAAAAAAAAACATGTCCCATTGGTCCCCGTAGGATAGTGTATAATAATTTGTTCAAATTACAACGCGAGTGTATCCGTGGGTAAATGCTAATCCTTTAGCCCTTTGAGCTCCAAGCGGCAAAGCAATTCACCGTGCCACTGACGCCAAACCAAAAAAAAAAAGTGCTCCAAAATCAACAGAGATTGAAAAACACAGATAGTGGTTTGAATTAGCATGTTTTTGACCATTGAAATTTTTGACGTCAATAGGCGTCGTTGGCGTCAGTGGCACGAATTCCCGATGACGTGATTTGCCGTCTTTGGCGGCCAAAGGGTTAACATTTTAGTGGGAAGAAAGTAATATGCCCGTAAGTGATCAGACTAGTTAAATATCCTGGTCACGGCACCATAAAGTAAAGTACTCACGCGCAGCACGTAGTCAGTGCCGTCTAGCGGGAACTCGACGCCGTTGATGGTGAACACGACGCGCGGCAGCTTGGGGATGAGCGAGCAGTCGAACACGTACTGGCCCGACACGAGCGGCGTGGCGCCCAGCGCCTTGTTCAGGGCTTCCACTTCCGCCGTCGGCCCGCCGATCAGGGAGGTGCCGGTGTCGGCGATGGCCTCGCAACCCTGCCACGAAAATGCGTATTATATTATATTTAAGAGGCCTTATTCCTTTTAAAATGCTGATTGTTTGGACATTTTTCTCTATGATCAAACATGTTTCTTGACATATTATTGATGTTACGACCTAGAATAGGGCCATTGCGATTTATTGGTATATATTTGAAACCTACAGTTTGAATTTTTTTCATTGATAATTTTTGTTTCAAAAAACTCGAAATTGACAAAATTCACGCGGAAAATTGGTTTTTTTCTACTCATTTTCGAGTGTACGCAATGAAAGCATAAAATAGCTATGTTACTACCTAGAACTCGGGGAAAAGTATTACTCACTTCAAAAAGTTGGTTGAAAATGTTGAAATTATCAATAATATATTTGTCATAATATTTAAAAAAAATTTTTTAAAAGGAATAAGGCCTCATAGCAGTGATACAAATTCGGCTCACTATGGGCCAAAACACAATTACAAGATACGACATCGCGTCGTGCGTTGATATCTGTATATTCATTTTGAATCATGTTACATGAAGATAAAGTTAATTTTGGATTTATGTATTTCCAGGACACGACGTCGCATCATCGCACGATGTCGCGTCATACCAAGATGATGATAATCAGGCGATGTCGTATGTTGTAATTATGTTTTGGCTCTTACCAATTGATTAGCCTGAAGTTTAACCCTTAAATGCATGATGATGTCTAGAATATTAGAATAGAATAGAATATTCTTTATTGCACACCTCAACAGGAAATAAATACAAACAAATTACAAGTAACATTCAATAGAGGTAAACAACAGGCGGTCTTATCGCTAAAGAGCGATCTCTTCCAGACAACCTTTGGGTAGCGAAATTAAACAAAAACGTCAGAAATGAGTAGGCGATGCAAAAGTAATCATGGAATCTGTGGAAAACTACTAAAATAAACGTACATAAAATACCAAAAAATAAATATATATGCACAAATAAACCTACTTAAACATACATAACATAGGCATATACATATAAAATAATATTAGTAACGAACCACACTTCATGTCGGTCACAATACCAAAAAATTAAAGAAGGGACAAATAATGTTCTTTAAGGAGTGTTTTAAAATTGGCAACGGATTGGCTACGTTTTAAGTCTACAGGCAGAGAGTTCCACAACAAGGTAGCCTGGAAAGTAAAAGAGCTGTTGTAGAATTTAGAGGAGGAAGAGGGGACAGCCAGAAGCAAATTTTGAGAGGAGGTCTATTTACACGTTACTGAAAAAACACAAGTCAAAATCTGAATATTGTCAATAAGATTGTCCGGAAATATCAAACTGACGTGGAAAACAGATTCAGTTTGACCCCTGTTGGGTTAGCTAGAACGCCTAATGGAATTTGTTATGGAGTTTAGAATCCAACAGTGCTCAGGATTGGTAAGAGCTCTATCCCGCATCATAGTGTAGATTATGAATAACATACATACAGTGAAGTGAAACATAGAACCTTCTCTTTTCAAGTCGGTTAATAAGCGTCTTAATATGAAAGGACTCACGTTCTGGCAGAACTTCTGTTTGTTAGCAGGCAGAGCGATGCCGCCGACGTGGAACTGCCAGTAGGCGGCCTTGTCGACGGGCACGTAGGTCATGTTGCCGCGGAAGTGCTTGGGGTCGGAGCCGCCCAGGATCATCTCGCCGCCCACGGTGGCCGACGGGTCCCTGACAATGGGTACATACAGTGCGTGAGCTCTCGGAATGCGATAATGAAATAATAATGAAATAATGAACTTTATTCTGCAAGTAGGCCACAAGGGCACTTTTACATGTCTGAGTCTACCGGCATTTCACAAGAGGAGACCACTGTTGAGAAGAAACGCCGAAAGAAACTCAACAGTCAGTCATTTTTTCAGAAAGCATAAGTACTTAACTATTACAATGATATGAACTTAACTATACGTAGTTCTACAAGAAAACATATTAAAAGTGTATTTTAAGACATAAGTGAGGAAAAGTGTAAGAATAAAATAGAAACTACAAGAAAGCCTGACGGTTTATCACAATTTATGTACGTTTGATATGCTTTCTTATTAGAACTGTGTCCCTTAAACTAGTTAGGTACAATCTAAGAAGGAGTCAGCTACGCGGTTTCTGGTTCAGGCCATGCATTTTTGTCTACCGTAAAACTACCTATAGTCCCGTCATCCAACTATGGTCCAAAACAAAACTCGTTTATTTTTATCAAAATCCATATTCTATCAGTGATTTTATACGTTTTTATTTAAGTTTGTTTAATTACGTTGTTCACCTTACAGTTTTTTCGTAATAATTGTCATAATCATAATATTAACGAGTGATTTTCGGATTAAATTGGACCATAGTTGTAAGGAGTGGACTATAGTTGGGTAGTTTTACGGTACGCGGTTTATCCCTGTCTCGCTCGCTTTTACGAGATCCAGATAAGAACCTCTCAATTCACCTAAACCCAAATCGAAATCTGGGAGCTCACAAAAAGATGTAGTTTGATGCAGTGGATCATGGGGAGTCATAAGGTGTATTAAATTACTTGTCTTAAATCGCTGTAGAATGAGGTTCTTAGATTTTCTTTATTAAACAGACCTGACGCCGGCTATTTAGCGTTCCTATAAAAAAAATCGACACTGCATCGAGCACTAGTAGTCTTTCTTAAGGGCGTACCCGACCCGGTCTCGACTAGTAAAATATTCACATGTAATAAGCCGTTTTTATGCAATTAATATTTTGCATTAAGAATTGAGATGAGATACTGTCCGGAATTGTAAACAATACACAGTTCCGATGAATCAATAAAACCCGCGCCATACAGGCAAAGCCACAGGGAAAACCAAACCTAGTACAGAATTAAATTTGAAGTAACTATTCAAGCTAATTAATTAAATTGCGTTCATTAATTCAAATAAACATCCTCCAAGTTAAATAACGATTGTTTTTTGCTTTATTTAATTCCATTTTCCTTCTTGATTAATGTACGCTATCTGCTATAGATGTTACGAATTACAATGTAATAGCAATTGTTTTAAATAATATTGCATTTTTTATGATATATGTTATGTAGGTATGTAGCACGTTTCGACCAACGAGAATCATATTCCATCAATTTGAATTATATAATCAGTTTAACAGACACACTAATATGAAAACTACGTACAGTCGAGTTCATTTACATCTACACACTTACGAGAACAAAAATATCTGAACACGATCCTATTGTCAGGGGCATAAAAACGTGTTCAGATATTTTTGGTCTCGAAAGTGTGTAGATGTAAATGAACTCGACTGTACGCAGACCGAGCACACTGTTTCTAGAATTTTCCAAAAGACTTTATGGGAGTTCTTTTCAATAATATAGTAAACTGGTTCATACAGGATCGATAAGATGCGTATGATATGTCTACCTTTACCTTACTTTCTACCAATGGTACGAACCTGTTAAGATAGAAGGAGAAGACTGGGCTGGCGATGAGTTTCTGCGACACCATGTTGTCGAACACCGGCGGCACGTGGTCCACGGAGATCCTGCAACGAGCCGTGATTTACAATTATACATTAATTTACAATGCATGTGCTCGAAAAGAGCGTATTCTAGGCATTCAAACTGTGCGGAAAGTACTACTTTTCCGCACTAGTGCTTTTTACTTTTCAATTTTTTTTTAATTTCTAGTCGTATGTGACAGCCTGGCCAGGCTGGCTGGCCAGGTTTTATTATTTACAAAAAGTTTGATAAATAAGTCAAATACCGATTATTATCACGTATAAAAGTACAATAAAACCAATATTTCATTAATTAATTCATTTACCACGTCATTAATTACATTAGATAAAATTTGATTAATAAACGAACTTTAAATCATTATTCATTAAATAAATTTGGCTGAATGTACACGCGCTTGTGCCATTTTGACATAAGACGAATATTAAAAAAAATACTTTTGCACATGCGCAGTAGTAGATATGTCGAGCGCGCTTTACAAATAACTCCGCCATTTTTAGGGTTCCGTAGCCAAATGGCAAAAATGGAACCCTTATAGATTCGTCATGTCTGTCTGTCTGTCTGTCTGTCTGTCCGTCTGTCCGTCTGTCCGTCCGTATGTCACAGCCATTTTTTTCCGAAACTATAAGAGCTATACTGTTGAAACTTGGTAGGTAGATGTATTCTGTGAACCGCATTAAGATTTTGATGCAAAAATAAAAAAATAATAATAAATATTGGGGGCTCCCCATACTTAGAACTGAAACTCAATTTTTTTTTTTTCATCAAACACATACGTGTGGGGTATCTATGGATAGGTCTTCAAAAATGATATCGAGGTTTCTAAAATATTTTTTTTCTAAACCGAATAGTTTGCGTGACAGACGCTTCCAAAGTGGAAAAAAGTTGGTCCCCCCCCCCTCTAACTTCTAAAATAAGAAAATGAAAAATCTAAAAAAAACATATGATGTACATTACTATAAAAACTACCAACGAAAATTGTTTTGAACGAGATCTAGTAAGTAGTTTTTTTTTAATACCTAACTTTGCAAGTTTGCACCTAATTTATATGGGGCGCTATACATACCAGGTGCAAACTTAACTTAAGCACTTAGGGATGGAAAATGTTTGTACAGAACCCTCGGTGCGCGAGTCCGACTCGCACTTGGCCGGTTTTTTATTGATGTCTAGTTTATTTTGAAGTTGTTTTGTGCAAATCTGCTGAAATAATGGCGAGATAAAGGGACGAATCATGAATTGAAACCCGTAAAATGTTATTGAAGAAGTAAAAAATGTGAACGACGGCTTCTTGTTGGATAAATCATATCAAAACACTTTTTTTCCAATATAAACAGTCTTTGTGAGTAGTAAAGTATTTTCTATTTTCTCGTACATGCATAGTAAAGTTTTGTACGGAACTCGCGTGTAAGATGATTTCCGACTCGTGTTTGTTTAATCACTCGCTCGTACCTCGCTCGTGACTAAAAATCACACTCTTCTGAAATCACCTACCTTCCACACTTGTATCGTAAATAACTATACTGCTGCTGCCTGCGCCGGCGGCCCTGGGTTCGAATCACCGCAAGCGCAAATATTTGTTTGATGTATTCGAATATTTGTTACTGGGTCATGGATGTTTCTATGTCATCATCCTCCTAGCCTTTGTCCCATTTTTTTGATTATAAATTCTCAATCGGGGTCGGTTACCTAAATCCCAAGATGTGGCGTAGGCACTAGTTTTTACGCAAGCGACTGCCATCTGACCTTCCAACCCAGAGGGGAAACTAGGCCTTTTTATTGGGCTTAGGTGGTTTCCTGACGATGTTTTCCTTCACCGAAAAGCGAGTGGTAAATATCAAATGACATTCCGTACATAAGTTCCGAAAAACTCATTGGTACGGGCCGGGTTCTTCTCCGGATTGAAAGTCGCATGCCCTAACCACTAGGCTACCACCGCTTATTCACACATGGATGTTTCTATGTATTTAAGTTATATTTGTGGCAATCCGTAAGAAAGGGTCCTTATGGCGGACTTACGTGCTGAAGGCCATGCCGAGGATGCCATCGAACTTGGCGGCCACGAAGGCGAGCCCGGGCTCCGCCAGCGCCTCCGCGAACGTCTGCCCGCGCACCGTCACGCCGCCCACCTGCACAATATCAACATTTTGTTAACACTTTTGCAACCAGACAAAAAAGTAAGTATATCCCAGAAACCGGCCGAGCCGACTTTTATAGCATCAACCCGGCTACCGGGTTGGCCGGCATCTGAACAAAGTTTACGAACGCCCGGCCTCCGGGTTGTTGGTGTCGAAAGTGTTAAATATAAACACTATTACTTCTTATACCTAATACTATTAGAAAATAGGCGCATTGTAAGACGTAGAGTTGCGAAAACCTAAAAGAGTATATAAAGAGTCTGTTTGTCTCTGCGATGATCTGTGTGAGTTCATACTTTACTACTTGCATTTCCAAAATTTAGAAAACTATTACATATTTTTTTTTTATTACTTATAATTGTATGATGGAACATTTACTTTTCTGGACGGTAACGAAGAATAATTTTATAAAGAACAATTTTATTTATATATTTAGTTTCAAAAGTGCTAAATCTAATCACAATATACCTAACAACAAGTTAGATGGATTTTTATTATACATCAAGTAGGTACTTACACGTAAACCCGATAAAAAAACTGGAAGGTTTTTCCTCCTCGATTAGTTTTAAATAAAAAAAATACGGACAGGCGCCAAAGTGTCGTTGAGTCTTTTTTAACAATAATATTAGTTAGGTAAATATTATATTTACTTGGCATACTGTCATTTGGACAAACGTTCTTTGGCAGAATCGTACATTGGTATAATGTGTAATTTCCGGTTTTTGGCCCATTTTGACGCTCCGCTCGCTTTTATACATGGTCATAATGCAAACCTAACCTAACCAACAGCTTCACGCTTTGAGAAATTCGGCGGAGCATATATTGCTACATAAAATGCTGCGAAATTAAATTCGGCCATATTACTTTTCTGCAATTCAAAATTCTGCCAAATGAGTGTTATACGACACGACAGTTATGCTAAGTATACGATTATGCTAAAGTATCATTCGGCTAAAAATGTTTCTGCGATAACTGTTATGCGGCACTCCGCATAACAGTTATACATACACTTATTTCGGACAATCGATATTATGCAAGATAAAGGGAATCCGTTTTATCGAGCTGAGCGCACAAAGATATTTAGACCGACAGATGGTGCTATAATCAAGTAAGTAAGCCCCGTCCAAAAGGAAAGCCATCCTGCATCGCGCTATAAAAATATCCTGGTTTTCAGTACAATAATTGTGTTTTATAATAGTATAGACAGATTACTCTTTGTATGACGGATTGTAGTCAGATCACGCCAAGTCTGCATAAATTAATCTGGCAAATCCATGTTATTTAAACAAAACAAAAGTCAAACTACACTACAAATGGCGAACTTGATGCCTAATGGCATTCTATACTAGTCAACCTTAGGTACTGTTGTGATGTAATTATAATTGTCATTTTATATTTATGATTGTTATTCAGTTACATAGAATCAGACATGTAAAAGTGCCCTTGAGGCATACTTGCAGAATAAAGATTTGAAATTTTAATTTAACTTTGAATTTTGAACTACACAGGGATGCTTCAACTGGGTGCAGAATAGAAAATTAATCGTTCAGATCGTTCGATGTTATCTTCTATCGTTACCCATAGCCTATTTGACGGTTATAGTGGGGTTGCCAGATACAAATATACGGAGTTTATGTTGTGAATGGTGAATGATATACTAACGGAAACAGTGTCGGTGGAGAGGAACCCGGAGAGTGAGCCGGAGCCGTAGTGGATGGCGAACTCCTTGCCGTTGGCCACGTACGTGGACGACTTGGAGCTGTCGTACTTGTTGTGGAGCACTGGAACAAACACACGTCGTAGTGAGATTTCTTTATGATATAGGAGGTAAACGAGCAGCGGATCACCTGATGGTAAGTGATTACCATCGCCCATAGACAACTGCTACACTAGAGGGGGCTACAAGTGATTTGCCGGTCTTTGAAATGAAATAAAATAATTTATAGGGCACTTTTACAAGTCAGATTGTGAATCTACTGGCATTTCCCAAGGACTGCTGTTGAGAAGAAAGCCGAATGAAATTCCACAGCGAGGTAGGAAGTTTCCTGAGAAACGCACGTTTGAGGACTGCCAACCATGTTAGTGGCCAGGATGGAAATGTTATTGCCACACGAGTCCTCATCGAAATCCGTAACATCCAAAATGTACTAAATTTTAAAAGATGCGTAACATTTCACAATGCAGTTACGCCTGAGGCTTTGGTTTGTCTGCAGTTGAGAAGGGAAGTCGTTTTGTACCATTTTCTTCGTAAACATTCCTTTATTTGTTTGACTGTTGCACAACTATATCATCCATGCATGCGGCATTAACCGCTAGGTATGTATTGACGTAGGGGCACATGTTCTAGTTCTATGATTCTACTTCGGTGACGGCAGTAAAACAGTTTTATTGCGTTTAACGTCATTTAAGTAATTTACAACGTAGGTGATTAAAAGTTGCACGCATCATTAGCAAAATATGCAAGTTTATCATTAAAAGTTATCATATTAAAGAATGCCCAATTGCATTGCATAGCCAAAACATTTTATAAATTAGTAACTGGTATTTGTGGATCTTATATCGTTGCAGTTAGGTTCAATATTGTAGCATCAATGACATGTAACGTCCTCGATGACAGTAAATAAGGTACTTAATAGTTGTAAACTGAATATGTGAACTTATCTATAGAAATAAAGTGCTACACATGTTGACCTGACACTGCAGACGTAATGCTATCGGTTTACAAGGTTTTATACATTTCTAGGGATATGTTTCTTCACATTTTTCAGCATTGCTTTAATATATTTTCTTCTTACACAGCTCACAATAAAAACAACTTATAACATGTAAAGAAGGAGTATTTTACCAACATGTGTTGTTATTATTTATTTATTTATTTAAACTTTATTGCACAAAACAAGTCAGTACAAATGGCGGACTTAATGCCAAATGGCATACTTGGTTATTACTTGTTATCGTCAGAAAATGGATCTGTTCCAGACGAGTTTTGGGTGTTTTAAAGCGAAATATACTATTTTGTATACTACTTAACTTACTCAATCGTACTCATATACCTAAATATTAGTTATTTTAATAAATTCCTTTATCTGGGAATATTGTTTTTTTTCTATGGCTAAAACTGATATTACCGGACTAAGATGATAATTTACAACTATACTATCAAATCTACCAACACTTATCAGTCATTCTCAATCTGAATGTATAGAGAGTGATCAGTGATAGTAATGCCACATTGTTGGGCAGTTTTTTTTAAAGTTGGTACTTACTTAAATTACTCAGTGACCCTATTGATTTCATGTCTGATAAAAGTGATAAAGTATAATTACGTATTTGTATTGTATGAAGTTTATGTATGACTCAACGCTAACTTATTAGTCACTGTGTGAACAACCGTTTTCGCAGAAGTAAAACAATGTAGAAGCGTAAGAATTGTGCGTGTTTTTTTCCGGGTCAATATGTAACGACTATGTTTATCTAAATTAAAGTTTATTATTCCCGACACCAGTCAGTTACAAATGAGTCAATTAAATTCACTTAATTAAATTACATGTGGTACGATAATTATAGGCGATACCAACAATAGGCATAAAATAAGCACTTTGTGTTTTTCACATCTTATTTTCACGCAACAACAGAGGAACGGATTCCTGTTTTTTTAATGTGTTATTTTTTGTTTATGAAAATGAAATGAAAATGGGCAGAATTTTGGAGATCACAATACGTTTCTAAACTATAAACTGACTGCGGAAAAAAAAGGGCAGAGATAATTTTTCGGAGTAGATACGTAAATATGAAGACTGCTGGAATCATAACAGTTCGTTTTGGCTTTACCGTGGCATCAATATACTCACGGCAGGCGATGTTGGTGTAGTGGCACTTCTTGGACGGCACCCACAGGTTGGAGGAGCCCGTGTCGAACACCACGCGGAACGTCTGCGGCGGCGTGCCGATCGTGATCGGTCCGTAGTATTGCGCCTGCACAAACATAAGTGTCCGTCAGTATTGGCGCACCGAGTTCCGGACTTCCGGACATTCAAAATACTGGTTTTTTTCTTCGTCATTGTCGACGAGATGACGGCCAGAGCCTTTTTATGAAACCAGTCACAAGGATTAGATTAGTTAATGTGAACATTGAATTATCCATTGTGATAATAATAGCAGAACTGAGTGGGACAAAAAAGAGCATTCGAGACTTGAAAATCCATACTTTAGCTCGATCGCTAAACTGGTGGATGCTAATGCTAATCTACTTCAACAGACCATACTTTTGATGTCTAATCAAGTTTGAGTTTGAAATTGTTATGAGCGTTCAGATTGGTTCAGATTGCTATTTGAGGAGTGTCTTTTCAAAAGGGCTTATTTCCACTTTAAACTTTTTTTGGGAAATTGGGATAAACATAAATTCACGGTTTTCATTTCGAAATTATTACTTTTTTCTCGATATTATATTAAATTAAGTTGCCATAAAATTTATAGCACTACATACATTGCTTAATCTACCTACTTTATTATGTTAATTAACATACCTTTTTCAGAGTTAACAGTTAACTCCTTTTGATGAGAACTTTTGGAATTAAGCCGTTTTGTTGCGGCCTTGTGAGAAATAAACCTTTTTGATTTGTACATTACAAAAATAAACTCTTTTGATACGGATACCTTACTAGCTTAAATTTCAGCGGAATACATTTAAACTGAATGAATGAGTTACCTGGGGGACGAGACCGGGAATCGAACCCGGTACCTCTGGATTGCCGGTCCAGTGCGTTATGCATTTGTTTTTTTCTTTACCTGTTATTTTTTAAAGGCCAGCTTCAAATTTTGGAGTCCTACAAAAAGTTCTGATTCAACGTAAATAAAAAATAATGTATAATATACTCTTTTATAAAGGCCTATATTTTTCTCATATTATAAGGAAGAAAATAAGGCCTTTTGATCCGGACTGACTTTTGAATATTTTTTTAGAGGACAAGAAGACTTATTAGAACTTAAAACTCAAAGTATATATGTATTTTTCTACTTTTAGCAAAACTACATTCATAGTAAAAAAAAAGTTGAAAGTGGAAATAAGCCCTTTTGAAAAGACACTCCTCATTTATGATTTCACCCTTCGGGCGGATTGCACAAGTATAGTATTGCAAAGGTTCCTGTCTTTTGCTTGTGTCAATTGTATCCCACCAAAAACATTCTGTAAAAAAATAGCCAAGTCTCGATGGAGCTGCTTGTTTATCTCTAAAAAGTAATGAAATCTAGACAAAGTCGTACCAAGTCTAAGGTTCCTTACTGCGATTTCTTTATTATTATAGTTAATGTTGTGTGACTTGGCCGTTGAAGAGTACACAAGGGTACAACACCAGGTGCTCCATGACACCATTGCACCAATCTGTCCCCAGAACCGCTACAAGTCAATTTTGTTTACACGTAATGTTATATCTGTTGTAACTACCTATGTTTGTTAAGCGAGATAATAGCCCATACTGGTATTGGTAATTTGACGCTAGTGTCTCATTTTAGGCTGTTGTTGATTGTGCAGCACATGCATTCAGCATTGACAATGCTGACTTCTGCTCTCTTCTTTTTGGAGCGTCAAATCGACCACCGATCTAACATAAAATAGATGTACAGACGGACTTCTATCAATGATTAGAGGTAGATGAATACCTTTTATACTGTTTGTTTCAGGCTTTGGCTGCGTATTTCAATAATACATAAGTATTATTGAAATACGCAGCTTTATCAAGCCTACAATTGACTGGTTATTGAATCAACGTTTTCCAAGTGGCAATTTTCCATCGTCAATGGGTAGCGGTTCTGGCGACAGATTGGTGCAATGGTGTCATGGAGCACCTGGTGTTGTACCCTTGTGTACTCTTCAACGGCCAAGTCACACAACATTAACTATAATAATAAAGAAATCGCAGTAAGGAACCTTAGACTTGGTACGACTTTGTCTAGATTTCATTACTTTTTAGAGATAAACAAGCAGCTCCATCGAGACTTGGCTATTTTTTTACAGAATGTTTTTGGTGGGATTTCACTTCTTTTTGTAGAAGCGTGGGCATATTGTTTTATAACAACCTGCTAATTCACTTTAGCAAACCTCACGAAATAATAAGCGAAATCAACGAAATGCAAATAATCCCTCCTAATCCCTAGCAAACGTTTCCGAGCGCAATAGAAGAATGTCGTAAACGACTGTAACGCGGCCGGTTGCCACTTCGCCATATAAGGTTATCGGAAAAACAAACGTAGGCGCGTTTCAAAATACAGTTAGCGCCATCTAGCGACGTGTGCGGGTATCACCGCCACTCTTAGTCCAATGCATTATATTTTGATTAAATTTTGAGCGAAATTAATATTTTGGTGTAATTTGTTTATTTAATTTGTGTAATGTTCGAGTAGAATAAAGTTAATCGTTCGACTATTTCTTCTTGTAAACTTGTAAGGTAAGTATAAGTATAAAAGCCAGTCTAGTCTTATCCAGAGTTTTCCTTTAATTTTATTTATATGCGTATTAAAAGCAGAAGGGGAGGCATTCGCCCAGCGGGTACGTATTACAATACCGAAGTTCAAAATACCGAATTTCATAAGACCTATGGACGGAAGGCCGAAAATTAAAATTTCGAATGTTTATTTGACCGAAAGTTTAAAATCCCGAAAGAACGTTTGATCGAAAGGATGAAATACCGAATATTATAATCCCGAAGACTGTAATCCCGAAGAATGAAATCCCGAAGACTGTAATCCCGAAGATTATAATCCCGAAGACTATGATCCTGCCTTAAGGTTGTAATCCGGAATATTATTTAAACTGTCGAGAATTATATTTCTGTAGTCTTACAGATTCTAATGTTTATTTTATACAAAGAATATTAACCTAAATTACGTAACCTACTTGCCTACTACTATACTTACTATTTATAAGTGAACTCTTCTGTGGAACCGATCTGCTCCGGCGCTGCGGGATGTGCAGCTCCTCCGCCCTAGTACGTTAGTACTCTTTATTATACTGTGGCCCAAGCGTTAGAAAGTGCGGGCATCAAGCGAGTCACAGCAGCTGAGGCTGGTCGCCGAAGGTGACCAACAAGCCGAAGCTGCGGAGGCGAGCGTTGACAGCTTCGGTTCCAGACAAGTTCGGTTCGGTTGGCGGTCCATGACAGAATATTTTATCATAATATCGAATATTTAGTGTCATAATTTCCCACTTTCCCGGACTCTTTCCTTTTCTTAATCGACTTGCCACAGAACCGAAGCTGTCAACCCCGATTCCACGTGGTCTTGTCTGCCCTACCCCTAGAGTGTATATAAAAGGCCGGAGGCGCGGAGGGAGGGCAGCCCCCGGCCGCCGTAAGAAGGCGAGCGTAGGTGCCGCATTTTCTTACGCTAGGGCGGAGGGGCTAAATATCCCGCAGCGCCGCCGGAGCAGATCGGTTCTACGGAAAAGTCAGATTAGTTTAGTGTCCTGACACTTTTAAAGTGCTCATTGACTATCGGGATTATAAAATTTCGAGATTTTAAAAATTTCGGGATTATGAAATTTCGAGATTTTAAACTTTCGATTTTCTGAAAATAGGTAATTTGAGCTTCGGTTTATCGAATATCGGCTTTTTGAACTTTCGGTATTTTGACCATCGGTATTTCAACTACTAGGTATTATGAACTTTCGGGATTGTAATACGTAACCCGCCCAGCTGTGGGACGCTATAGGCTAGATTAAATTAGAAGATGTGGGTACACATCTACTACGCTGGATTTTTTCAATGACAGTCGATTTTTTAATGTACCAATAGTAGAAGGGGGCATTACCATATCTCTAATACAGCTGAGACCAGCTGAGGGTTCTTCACCAAATAAATAATAAATAAATAAATATCAGACAACCTGACACAAATCGATCCAGTCCCAAATTAAGCTCTAGAAGGCTTGTGTTATGGGTACTAGACGACGATAGACATACTTATATAGATAAAGATATACTTAAATACATAGAACAACCATGACCCAAGCACAAATATTCGAGTTCATCACACAAATATTTGCGCTGGCCGGGACTCGAACCCGGGACCGCCGGCTCAGTAGGGAGGTGTCTACAAACCGAGCCAAACGCGTCGTCAAAATTCAGACCTTGGATTTTTGACATCAAATGAAGCGGCCCACTAAGTTGAATATTAAAATACTTAAACGGGTTTACTCACGTCGTAGAAGTCGAATAACGCTCGACATGTTTCGAATCGGTACGCGATCCATCATCAGGAGAGATGATCAGTCGCGACGGCGGCCAACCGAACACAACAACAAGTTGAATATTTTTTGTAAAGGCGGTATGTCGATCTCTAATAGTTTGGTTGGGCTCTTGTGTTTTCTAATCAGAGTACTCCAGATCTTCGATTATCCTAGTTTTTAACGATTTCCAACGGGTAAAAACGAGACCCTATTACTGAGACTTCGCTGTCCGTCCGTCCGTCCGTCCGACCGTCCGTCTGTCACCAGGCTGTATATCACGAACGGTGATAGCTAGACATTTGAAATTTTCACAGATGATCTATTTCTATTGCCGCTATAACAACAAATACTAAAAATAAAATAAAATAAATATTTAAGGGCTCCCATACAACAAACTTGTTTTATAGTACGGAACCCTTCATGCGCGAGTCGGACTCGCACTTGGCCAATTTTTATAGTTTTCGCTTTATGTGGCCATTAAACCCTAACTCTGTACCAAATTTCAGCTCTCTGAATTTATGGGAAGTACTAGTTCTTTACTGATGATCATGAGTGAGTGAGTGAGTGAATGAGTGAGTGTCGTAAATGCGAAACTTTGCTTTCGCGTAACTTCGGAACTAAATGACCTACAGACTTGAAATTTTGGATTTTAAGTATGTGATTATAGCTTACTGGATGACAAAAACTTCTGCGTTCTGGTCTTATCCAGAGGTGCTCAAATAGGGGCCTGAAAATGCGGCGAAATGGTTCCAGTAAAGGATGGTACGGCAGTGTTTGCTTCGCGCTCGACTTGGCGGGGGCACTGCCGTGCCCCCCGATTATTGTCTGAAATTGGTCAATGACGCTGAATGCTGGACAAAGGCGAGGGGACAAATTTGTCGCCTTCAGTTCATCGTCCGGACAAAGTTATAAGTTAAATAAGCAGACAGCGCAGATAGGCCGCGCGGCGAGGTTATCGCAAGCGGCGGTATCGGTCAGGCGACGCCTATCGTCTTTATTATATAATGATTTGTGTGCAAACAAACATCACTGTGAAGCTTCAAGTTGTTTGGATACATTCGATGTTGAAAACATGTTATTTCACAACATGTACTTGAAAAAAATCATCCATGAAGTTGTATTTTACTTGTAGTTGTGTGGTTAGCGCATCCATTTGGCATCTGCCTACTGAGTTGGCGATATTTGTTTGATGAATTCGGATATTTGTTCCTGGTTTTAGAAGTTATCTACGTATATATTATGTATATCGTCGACCGTCGTCTAGTATCCATAGTACTGGCATGCTTAGCTTGGGCCCCAATCAATTTGTGTAAGATAGTTCCTTAATATTTATTTAATATTGGTTAATGTATTCGTTTTCGCATATCATTCCTTTCGGCTTGATCTATTTAATAAATATTTTGCACAAAATTAGAACATGGTATGAATAAGCCGAAACGTATACCTACACCAAAAACCTATTGTGTGTTATTAATAGGCAAAAGTATGCTTTATATAAAACATTTCCTATAAATTAAGCGAGTGTGCGAAGCTGTCAGTACACATAATGTGACTTTTCAAGCAAAAGGTACCACTTTGTCGCATACGATGAGGGCGCTGTTCACAGGTATTGGTATAAAGATGCAAACAAATTTCGTGCTTATGGTCAGCGACAACGAGGACGCTTTTGGTTGATAACGTCTATCTCTAAAATAATATACTACAGTCAATTATTATGTTATAAGTCCACCAGGTATTTTAGGATTCGATAATTAGAAAGGTTCGAGAATGCTCTCATGTTCCAAATGTTTGAGGAAGTGAAAATCTCCTGAGATTCAACCATGTATGAAAAAGAGAAATTTCACCTCAATCATGCAACATCCGCAAAATACTTGATAGGCTCCAGTTGATGACACTACTTGCTTTGATAATAGCACTTCTATGCTATGCTTGTATACAATTATAAGATATGGAATAATAATGAAGTGTTTGCTTTTGTATTATAGGTATATATAATCATACGATTGCCAGTTTCGCCCTATTCGCATTTCAGTATTATATTTCGGATACACACAGAGCTTGTATAGTAAATGAGACATAGTGTAGTAGGTGAGCTGCATGTTCAACACTCATGTCTTTGTGTATATGTAGCTGGAGCATTCCATGATGTTGTAATCGACATTCGTACTTAATTTTAGGACTTTACAAGTCTGGTACTCTTTACATTTGAGTTGTAGTAATTACTTATTGGTATCATCTTAAAGCTGTAAAGTGTACCTAAAAAGTCTAGTATATACTTTTGCTGTAATGTTTAAGACCTTAAAAAAATAAGACGTAAACCAAGCATGTGTAATCGACACTCAATCAACCAAGTCCAAATCCTAAGTAGTAATTTCGAAAATTTTAGCAATTTATGAGACAAATATTTAAGTTTTAAAATATAATTTACAAATATAAGGAATACTCTTTTAATTCTCAGCAACATAAACAGTTACGCTCATCTAGTAATTAAATAAAAAAATAAAATGTACAGCATGTCGTAAGCGACACCTACATGTTGTAAACGACACGTACGAATTCAAACAAATAATTGCAGATATTTTCGACAAAATATATATTCCTGCGTGTCGATTGCATGTTGTTTCTCTTTTAGTACTTCTCCATCACAATACTAAACATGAAATTTGGAAATTCCAAGTATCGTATTCACTTTTTCTCAAGGTATTTTTTGGGCCACTGTGGTGTCTATTTCTACCTGTGATATATTATATTATTAGGATTCCGTACCTCAAAAGGAAAACAACTGAACCCTTATAAGACCACTTTTTTGAGCGTCCGTCAGTCTGCCTGTCTGTCAAGACTATTTATCTCGGTAACGCGTGGAGGTATCAAGTTGAAATTAAAACCATAATATACTTAATATTTCGACACTCTCGGGAATCAAAATTTAAAGGGCAATTCCCGTTGACCTAGAAATAACTATAGAATTTGCTAAAAATATTATTATAGTTTTGCCAAATTCTATGTGTACGTCAGTTTTCCTACGTTCAGTATAGTACTTTTCGTAAAACAACATCTATATGTGCAGTACTTTCATAGCTCGTACGGCACCGTCGGTGCGCGAGTTCAACTCGCACTTGGCCGGTTTTTTAAAACTGCCTTGCGTCATGTTTCAACACATTTCTACGGATGTAGGCGTGAGGTAGACTGTAAACCTGATAAAGTTTACGCTAGAGCCTCATTTGACCTGACTGAAGCCAGATTTTGGAGTTTTTTTTCCGTTCAGTTCACTTTTGCTTTCTTATTAACCCTTCATTCTTCCGCTTGTAATAAGTTAGACACGTCTTTTTTTATTTGTCTGAATAGTTTAAAGTCTCTTGCACTCCCTTTTTCTGAAGTCTAGAACTTCAAGGATTTTTTCAGACGTGATTTTCTCGATCTAAGTGCGTTCGAGCTAAGATGTGATTGATCCATTAGAAAATTGGACAAATCAGGCTCGTATTAAAGTAAAAATAACGTTTAGTTTAACGACTTTCATAAACACATGTCGTAAGCGACCGTTACCTTTGAAAGGGATAAAACTAAATAAACACGCAAATAACTAAAGTTACTCCGCTCCACAAGGTGACCCGACACAAACACTGTTTAGATTATAGGCTTTGAAAGACATCTACCACCAAGTTCAGGTCATAAACTACAAATTATGTCCCGTCATGTCGTAATCGCCACTGTTCAGGTGCGGTTAGATTATTGCTAAAAACATTTCTGAAAAGGGACATATAACATTATTTTATGTTGCAAATTAAAAATAGGAGGCTAGTTTTATTATAAAGCCCGCAGTTCACATTTATAGTACAAACAAATCGTATTATCCAATAAAGAAATCGGAGTCATTTTCAGACTTTACACGACAATGAAATTGTGTTGCTTAAACATGGCTATTGTTTAAAAGTTTGTAATATTATAATTATAATGCTTATAGATATCAATAGATAATACTATTGACCGTAATTTAGCATTGCCGAAATATTGGAATTTGGAATAATAAATTAGACGAGATAGTTACCGTTTTTCATGGAATGCTCCAGCTACTCCCACACAAAGTCTTTCTAATTCGGTAGCGTAGACAGGGCTGGTTCTTTTTTTATTCAGAATTTTAGTATAACTTACATCAAGGTAGTTGGAGAGGGGCTCGGGCGAGGGCCCGGCGGGGCGGCGCAGGCGCAGCGCGCTGAGCTCCGTGCCCACCGCCGTCAGCTGCCCGCGGGCGCTCTCCGCGCGGTACAAGGGCACCCTGCAACACCCTTGTTTCAGTAAAATTGTAAAGCTAAGCATGAAATTACAACGGAAACTATATTTAAAAAAAAATGACTCACTATAGTTTTCTATGTAAAAGAGAAACTATATTATTAATATTTCTCTAACATAACAGTTCTTTGATCCTAAAGATGATGGCATTGTCAACATATCAAGTCATTAACAAATCTAATGCATACCATGAACCTGAGAATTCAGCATAAATCATCTCATTAATTATTAATTAAGTTATATTTTTTATAATAATATTATTTTGGCAACTTTTCTTCTTACTGCCATCATTCACTTAAAGGCAGTCTTCTACATAGACATTGTATGCAGAAAGCCGCCTTTTTTAAAAATCACGACAGCTTAGTTGTTCCGTCATGGCTGAGGGTAGCGACCAACGGTAATGTCCCTCCACTGGTGTGGTCATGAGCCAAATGGGCTGCCCTCTACATGGAACCACAAGCATATTTGATGGTGTCTGCCCATCTTGTTGGGGTTCTTCATGTTCAACAGTTTAAGGCAATGGAAATAAGAAAGAGTGGAGGATAGTCTTATGTCCGAGGACATAATAACTATGCTAAACTCCATCCGGATAGGACTTTAACTAAATGTAAACAAACATTGGCTGTCAAAGTTGACATATTCAGGTGTACTCAACATTTTATCAATTGTTAAATTTTAATTCTTGATTTCGATTATTCTTTTGGTAGTCAGACTCTGATCAAGGTCCGGCAAAGCAGAAAAATAATTAAATGGCCTTTGCCAAGACGTAAAATAAATGAATACACAGATGTTATTCATTCAATTCAAGTTATTCATTCAAAATTTTAAATGTATTTTTTCTGTACTGCTCACAAACACTAACGGAGCTAGGTATGTTTACATACGTATTTTAATACACGTTATGTTATTTCTAAAAATAGTATGTTAAAGAGTTCATTTTTCTTACCTGTGGGGCAAACTATTATTAAATAAAAGAGTTTAGTAACTGTAATCATAGTTTAATTTGAACTGTCATTAATAATGAACTGTTCCTTTTCAGCAGAAAAACAATAACTAACACAATAATAACCACTAATTGATAACACTAATAATAAACAGAACGAATGAAATAATAATATGATCAATAACAAAACAAATTAACAAGAAAACTAACGCAAGCGAAAATCCCGACTAGTATAGTATGCGAAAACGAATACACGAGAAGTGTCAAGTTATTTGAAAAAAGGTTGCGGATTCCTCGGTTTTTAGGTTCTTTATTGTGCACAATTTGTAAAATATTTGGTGGCATATTGAAATTATTATTAAGTTAATGTACTTAGGGAATAGTTTCATGGTCTTGATTGGGTATCGTATGGATTATTCTATAACTTGATATATTAAGGCAAAATAAATATTATACTCGTATTTTTCATTAAAGTAATTAAAAGATACAACGCCATTGAGATCAGAAGCAAAACTCATTTATTTTCGAACTACCTACAACTGTCATAACAATACAAATCCAAGAAGTACCCAACTTAATACATAACATATCTTTCCACCATAATCAACAAGACAAAATTAACATCCTGAATATTACAAATATTTTCTTATTTAGCACTGATTAGGAATTCCAATAATATCCGGCCATAACTCTGGGGGTGGTATTTCAATGGGAGGATCTGATGTTGTTGATGACTGAGACCCATAGTCGAGTGGTGGCTGATCTTCATTCTCAGCCGTGGACTGGTTTAAGGCTCGAACTATGATCTGGTCTGTGTGGCGACGGTGCAACTCTCCATCTTCCGTCCTCACCACATAAGTGCTGGGCCCCTCTACAGTCTCTACCATGCCCTTCATCCACTTCACTCCTAGCCCATACATGCGCACGAGTACAGGCTGTCCCACGCTGAAAGCGCGCGCGCACGGCTGCTGCGCCGCTCGCTCAAGCTGCTTATTGGCGCGGCTGGGCGCGCTGTCTGGGTGTAAGTATGATATAGCCATTCTATACTTGCGTCCGTTTAACATTTCCGCTGGTGTCTTATTAGTAGGGCTGTTAGGGACTGTGCGCAAATAGTATAAGGTTTTTGCCAATTTTTCACCCCAAGGTATGTTCGTTGTTGCCAGTTTCTTTAACTTATTTTTAAACGTCTGTACGGCTCTTTCAATTTGGCCATTTGACGCTGGATGGTAGGGCGGAGTGTATAGGTGTCTGATGTGGTTCTTTGACAAATATAAATTAAATTCTTCTGACGTAAACGTCCTTCCATTATCTGAGACCAAAACCTCAGGTAAACCTTGGGCGGCAAATATTCGTCGTAAAATCTTGATTATTGACTCTGAGCTCATCGATGGAACAATTTCTGCTTCTATCCATTTGCTGTAGGAGTCGATGAGTAGTAGAAAAGTTTTTCCCTGGAATGGACCGGCGAAGTCAATGTGTAAACGACTCCATGCTTTATCTGGTGTCACCCACGTCTGCGGATCTTTAGGTGGGTTATTCCTTTCCTGACTGACAGTCTTCACATTCAGCCACCACTTTCTTGATTTCCTTATCCATACCGACCCACCAAACGTACCCTCTCGCATATGCTTTTGTCTGTACAATGCCTGCGTGTGGAGCATGCAATAATATAAGTACCTTTTGGTGGAGGGAGGCCGGTATAATGACTCTGTTACACCACAATAAACATTCTTTATTGTGTGAAAGAGCCTCTCTGCGGATCCAATATGGTTGCAGCTCAGGGTCTGTGTTTGTGTCCGGCCAACCATGAAGCACGTGAAACTGTACCTTTTGTAACACCCTATCTTTCTTCGTTTCTTCGGCAATCGTTTTTACGTCCAGGTTCCATCCCAGCGGTTGTTCTTCCAGCAGGAGTACTTCACCTAAACGGTCTGGATCCCGTACCACGGAAGAAGTCTGTGGCTCTGTCCATCGGCTTAATGCATCCGCATTTCCGATCGATTTGCCTGGCCGATACTTGATGACATAACTGTACCCATTGAGTTTTAGCGACCATCGTAACATTCTGGGTGATATTTGGTCAGGAATCGGTTTTTCCGGGTTAAACAAGCCGACCAATGGCCGGTGGTCGGTGATGATGCAAAACTTCCGTCCGGCTAAAAACTGATGATACTTAGATAGCCCGAAAATTATGGCCAGCGCCTCCTTATCAATTTGGCCATAACGTCTTTCATGGGGTTGTAGTGTCCGCGATGCCATCATCACCGGTCGTTCAGATCCATCTTCCATAACGTGAGCTAAGATTGCTCCCAAGCCATAATCCGACGAGTCGCAAATCAACAACAACTCTTTATTTAAGTCATATCCCACTAAAGTGCAGTCCGATGACAGCAGGTTCTTAGCCTTGTTGAACGCCATCTGTTCTTTTTCACCCCACGTCCATGGTGCCTTTGCTTCCAGCAAACGGTACAAAGGTTCAAGCAACGATGCCTTGTCCGGTAAGAATTTCTCATAAAAATTGTACAGCCCCAAAAATGCTCTCAATGTCTCTTTATTAGTGGGTGCTGGTTTGCTTCGAATTTCTTCTACTTTATCCGGAGATGGGTGAAGTCCTTCAGCATCCAGCATATGACCTAAAAAGGTGATGCTGCGTGAAGCAAAGATGCATTTCTTTATGTTAAGTCTAAATCCCATCTCTTGCAGTTTACGCAATACTGCGTCCAACCGCTTATTATGCTCTTCCATATTTCTTCCCATGACCGCTACATCATCGAGGCGACACGCGACCCCATCCATATCTGCCAGCGCCGTGGACATCACCCTTTGAAATATACCAGGCGCCGCACTAACTCCATAAGCCAAGCGATTCACCTTCATGAGCCCGATGGGTGTATTTAGTGTCAGCAGCATAGCGGCCCCTTCATCTACTCTAAGCTGGGTGTATGCCTTCCTCAAGTCCAGCTTACTAAATACACTTCCTCCACTGAGCTTCACAAATGCCTCTGTTGATGTAGGGAGCGGGTATGTGTCGACATCAATTGCTGTGTTTACTGTTGAACGGTAATCTCCACAAATACGCAAAGATCCGTCGTCCTTCTTAACAATCCTCAAAGGAGTGGCCCATTCGGAATACTTGATTGGTGTCAAAACTTCATCCTTAACCATTTGGCGCAGTTCGTCTTCCACTTGCTTCTTCAGAGGAAACGGTACAGGGCGCGCTTTCATGAATCGCGGTACTGTTCCGGGACGCACATGCAGTGACACTTGTGGCCCTGTATATTCACCCAAACCTTCTTTAAATACATTCGGGTACACATTCTTCCATGTTGTTATTTCATCCTCTGACCAACACACACCAACCAACTGTATTCCCAACTTGTCGAACCAGTTTCTACCAAGTAAGCTTGGTCCAGAGCCCGCAACCACGACGAGTTCACATTGGGCCTCTTTACCTCCCAAAACTGCTCGAACATGAGTCAGCCCTAATACTTTCAACGGAGTCCGGGTCCATGTTACTAGTTTCACATTTGTAGAATTCAACATTGGTGGATTCAACCACAATTTCTTGTATGTCTGTTCGGATATGATGGTTCTCGAGGCTCCAGAATCAATTTCCATGGATAATCTAGCTCCATTAATCTGCTTTTATCGGTGCATGATAGTTTTCAGCGCAGATATAAATGCCATTCATATTTTCATTATCCGATTCAGAGTCACATGAACACTTGTCTTCGGTCTGATGAACCCTGCCTTGTTTCTTGCTACAGGCAGAGGCTATATGCCCATGTTTTTTACAATAGTAGCACTGAGCCTTAACAAATGGACACCGCTTATTAGGTTTATGAACTCTGGCACAATGTTTACAGTTCAATGATT
Organism: Apotomis capreana; assembly: GCA_947623375.1. NCBI lineage: Eukaryota > Metazoa > Arthropoda > Insecta > Lepidoptera > Tortricidae > Apotomis > Apotomis capreana. Next base: position 2,462,323 of record OX392511.1, read on the forward strand.
GGATTTTATCAATTTCCATTGGTTCGTTTCCATTACGCGGAGTTTGCCTGGACGTACTAGGCTCAGGGTACAAGTCTGGGAACGTCGCCTGATAGTTGAGACAGTACTGGACGGCACACGCATATGTGAGGTCTTTGGTCTTTAAAGGCTCGCGCCGCACACTAGTCTGTCTCTCAACTGACGCTTAAGATCGGCGAAATTGCATTTTGCTCCAAGCAAGCTAATTGCGCCGATATACTCCTGCACGCTCTCTTGTTGTGATTGTACGCGTTTATGAAACTTTCCAGCTTGTAAAATTTCGTTAACTTCCGGTTCAAAAAACTTGTCCAAAACACCGATAATGTCCTCAAACGAAGCACCAGTAGGCCGCACCGGGACCAGAAGTGACGCAATTAGTGAGTAAGTGTCCTTCCCGCACTGAGACAGAAACAAAGAACGCGCCCGCGACGTGTCCGCCGCGGCGCCCGCAACGTCTAATGCACATAATAACTGCTCCTTATAATCACACCACTTGTCAGTTTTTGGATTAAATTGTCCCGGAAACACCACATTTGAAAAATTACTGTTCATTTTCGCGTAAAACACATTAATTTACCGCAGTCGCCAATAAAAGATACAACGCCATTGAGATCAGAAGCAAAACTCATTTATTTTCGAACTACCTACAACTGTCATAACAATACAAATCCAAGAAGTACCCAACTTAATACATAACAGTAATATTATTAAATACAAAATTGACCAACCAATGTCGGCCTGATAAAGCACCTAATTTATGGTTTGTTTACATTTAGTTAAAGCCCTATCCGGATGGAGTATAGTAATCAATTATGCATATTAGTTGTGATCATTTGTTGAATATATGCAATATTATCAGTTTTAATTGTTTTATTTACAATAACGGAAAGGAAACCAAAGAAAATAGAAGTAGAAGATACATATTGACAATATTTAGAGTATAGGTTCATAACTAAATTACTGAAGATGTACTCAAATAAAAACTTTTTCAGTAGCTTTAATAATATTGAAATCTATATCTTTAAGAGGCATATTCAATTTACAACACTATAAAAATTTAAAGAATCTCCATAAATTTCAGTACGCAGCGATCAGTTTCTCGTAAAGTTGTAGGTACCTACTTACTAGCAGTGGTTTGCTTACAAAGAACGTAGAAACAATGGTTGCCAAAATATCAATTACTGCAAGTCATGCCCAACTACTGAAGCTACTATATTTCCTAGTGTTGTTAGAAAACACTCACCTTAGGAAATCCGCCGCGCATGTCGCGGCGAAAGCCAGGAAAATTATAGCAAGTTTTCCCATTTTCAGAAAAACGTTGCGACCTGTGATAGAGAGCGAAACGTAAATAAAATACAAAGGTTACGCGCGAATGGAAAATTGCAATTCTCTAGAACTCACCGATGATACGATAATTTTCTCGCTTTAAAAGTGTCTGCACGCGACAGAAATAATTCGTTAATTAAATCAACTCACCGGTACCGCGCGTATTTTCTTGCTTTTATGATGCTTTTATGCTTGACTGACAGTGACAATGACAATACAATACTGACAATGACATTTATGCGTTACTATTGCTATATTTAAAAAAACTTTGATATGATGCGTTCATATAGATTTTTTGTGACAACCTCTAGAGTCAGATTCAATTTCTAAAACGTAGTGATTTGATTATATTCTCTTTGTCAGATTCCAAGGGATTCATCGGCCCTCTTTGTTCATGTTCATCTAATGTTTTATTTTTTTGATAAGTCTTATGACGGAAGTCATGGATTGGTTATAAACCAAAAAAAATGGGCAAGTGCGAGTTGGACTCGCGCACCGAGGGTTCCGTACAAACACTTTTCATCCTTAAGTGGTTAAGTTAAGTTTGCACCTGGTATGTATAGCGCCCCATACAAATGAGGTGCAAAGTTAACGCAACCAACCCGTTTGTTGTATGGGAGCCCCCCTTAAATATTTATTTTATTTTATTTTTAGTATTTGTTGTTATAGCGGCAATAGAAATACATCGTCTGTGAAAATTTCAACTGTCTAGCTATCACCGTTCTTGAGATACCGCCTGGTGACAGACAGACGGATGGACGGACGGACGGACAGCGAAGTCTCAGTAATAGGGTCCCGTTTTTACCCTTAGGGTACGGAACCCTAAAAACATACTGGCACAAGCTTCGAGCCGCCATAAACGGATTAATAATAATAACTTCCAAGCAAATAAACTACTGTCAAACCATACAAACTGACTCATTTCGTATGGTTTGACAGTTCATTTGCTTGGAAGAGTTCGCGTGGTCGTGGCGTTGTCTAACTCTATCTCGCTTTCTCTCGGTCCCATGTCCCATGTCGGTTTACGTCGGAGTTTCAATACAACTGCGATTGAACTAGAGGTGTACTTGGACAAGAGCAACTCGTAAGAGTATAATGGTGGCTGTATATTTTTGTCGAGAGAGTCCTCCTCCCTCCGTCTCAATAAGTAGTCCTAACTATTGCACTACACATTATCCGATTTCCTAACAATTACGCTACACATTATCCGATAAGTAGGATCGGATCGGGTAGGATCGAAGGTCTGGAACGGGTTTAAAACCCACTCCAGACCTTCCGATCCGATCCGACTTATCGGAAGAAATTTCCTAACAACTGCACTACACATTATCCGATTTCTTCCGATAAATCGGACAACTGCACTACACATTATCCGATTGCTTCGATCGGTCGGATTGGATCGGAAGGTCTGGAGCGGGTTTAAGAAAACCGATAAAGGAAGGAACTCATAAAACCCACTCCAGACCTTCCGATCCGATCCGACCGATCGGAAGCAATCGGATAATGTGTAGTACAGTTGTCCGATTTATCGGAAGAAATCGGATAATGTGTAGTGCAGTTGTTAGGAAATTTCTTCCGATAAGTCGGATCGGATCGGAAGGTCTGGAGCGGGTTTAAGTTAAACTAAAGTTAATATGTAGAATAACATAGCTTTGACTTGTTACAATAAATGTTTAAATGTTAAGTGTTTCTTGTATTCAAGTACCTACAGTGCGACCAAAAAGAGTAGAAATTAAAAAGTGGCAATACTGTAGTGTCGTCCCCGTTTTCTTATATTGATTAGAAAGGGAGGACACTACAGTATTGCCACTTTTTAATTTCTACTCTTTTTGGTCGGACTGTACTGTCACTTTGTTTTTTTTTTCCTTTTTAGGGTTCCGTAGTCAACTAGGAACTAGGAACCCTTCCCTTATAGTTTTTGCTATGGCCGTCTGTCTCATAGAGTATATTGAATAATGTCTGTCTGTCTGTCTGTCCGTCCGCGGCTTAGCTCCGTGATCATTAATACCAAAGAGCATATAATCACTACGATTAGTACTAGAAAGCTGAAATTTGGTATGAGTATATGTATGTATTACGTTGACAAAACGGTAAAATAAAAACTAAAATAAAAACTTTTTTTTCGGGTACCTCCCGTTACAACTAAAGTGGTTCCAGCACTAGTGTTTGGGGTGTCGTTGAATAGGTCTTTTAAAAATAATAGGGGTCTCCGAACATGATTTCTTAATAAAGTCAGCATTTTTGTAAATACCTATTCGCTCCGAAAATAAAAGAATAGTGTCCCCCCCTCTAACGTTTTAACCACGGGCCAAAAAAATATGGAGAAATTCATGAAAATGAGGCCTTATAAGTACTTTCAATGAAAACTATCTATATAATAAAATCGAAAATGCCAGAACGGGATAACGCACTAGGGAGGAAGCGAGATGGCGCCTTACAAAACTCGACGTCCTTTTAGATCACGTTTCTCCAATACGACGCATGTTACCGCAGAAACAACGATTCAAATCTATTGTCTAAATATGAGAATAGAATAAGAGCGTAAAAATTACCGTTTTCGCTACGTATTTCCTTCACAATCGGCTAAAGAAATGTCCATAAAATTCTTCATTTCGCGACCGTCGGCCATTTCCGGCAATACTCGGTTTCTTTTCGCTATGATGTGAAAATAAATGATATTTTTATTTATTTTTATTATTTATTATTATGACTTAAGTTTAAGTAGCCAAAAATTTTTGGCGTCATTTTGGTACGCCGTTATATCCAAGTTTTTTACTCGAAATGTAATGACTACGCACTTTGCTTGACGTATGTTGTTTTCTCTGTCAAACTAAATGTCATCAGCAAGGAGCCAATTTTTTTGACGTCATGTTGGTACGCCGTTATATCAAAGTTTTTTACTCGAAAATGTAATGACTACGCACTTTGCATATACGATAGAGTGAGACGTCAGACTTCAATTGAAATGTCAAACGCAGTTGACATAACCTCCTCTGTGATTTTTATTAATGTTTTTGAATGGAATTAGTGAAAAAAGATCAACTATATTCATAGAGTATATTGAATGTTATATTGTTGCCAAAACGTTATACTCCGTATACAGCATATATTGTATTTTACCTATAACGGGTAGGAACGAGTTTGTGAGAGAAAACAAGCGTAAAATAAACACAGAAACTATGTTAGATAAATGGGTATGTCTTTTAACATATTACTTTCTATTGAAAGATTAAGAGGCCCTTTTACCGATAAAGGCTAACGTCCACCACTATTTTCCTAGACAGACACAACGTAGGACCAAATATATATAATAGGACTAAATGAACGACTACCATAAAAGACAAAAGTAATAAACATACATAAATAGAAATATACAGATATACTTACATAAATACTTAGACATAATAAATAAATATATGGTAAAGTAATAAATAAAACAAAAACAGTATGAGCCACAAAGTTAAAGGAGCGCTTATTATTGCAGTGTACTAAGGGAGAGACAAATAGTGTTTTTTGACGAGGGTTTTAAATGTTGCAAGAGATTGGGCACGCCTTATATCCAGAGGAAGCGAATTCCACAGTAAAGTAGCCCGGAATGTGAAAGAACCATTATAAAATTTAGAAGATGAAGGGGGAACAGTAAGAACCAAGTTTTGTGCAGAGCGAACAGAACGCAAATAACTGAAGCGCTCCTTGAGGTAGCGGGGAGTTGTGGGGTTAAATAGTACATTATAAAGAAGAGACAGAATATGGGAGTGACGACGAGAACGGATTGAGAGCTACTTGAGCTGAGACCGGAAGTCGGATACATGGTCATACTTGCGTAACCCAAATATGAACCGAATGTAGATGTTTTGGATACGCTCAAGCTTATTAAGCTGCTCCTCCGTGAGGTTAAGGTAAGCTATGTCAGCATAGTCCAATATAAGAAGAAGTAGAGTTTGAGAGAGTGCAATTTTGGTATAGGCAGGCAATAGGCAGAAAATTACTGAGCCTAAAGACATAATAGAGACATAATATTGATAATTAAAATTTTTTAAGACCCGAAACCCGACTTGGTTGGGTTAAGTTTAGGTTATTGTTTTTTATTACCTGAAATTTGACTTGGCTAGATCCGACTTGGTTGGGTTACGTTAAGGTTATTTTTTTTTATGACCTGAATCCCGACTTGGTTAGATCCGACTTCGTTGGGTTAGGTTTTTTTTTATGACCTGAAACCCAACTTGGCTAGATCTGACTTGGTTGGGTTAGGTTTAGGTTATTTTTTTTATGACCTGAAACCCGACTTGGCTAGATCCAACTTGGTTGGGTTAGGTTTAGGTTTTTTTTTTATGCCCTGAAACCCGACTTGGCCAGAACCGACTTGCAATGATGAACCGACTTGACTATGCGTTTTGCAATGTATGCGTTTATAAAGTATGGTTACATTGTTTTATGAGTAATCAATGTATGACCATGACAAAGTATGCTTAAATCATTTTATGCGCATCAACTGTATGCCCATTACACAGTATGTTCTTAAACATTATGATTAAAAACGTTATGCGCATAAATATATGACTTTTTACAGTTATGCGTAATGATGAGTATGACGAATACACGTATGCGTACTTATCAAAAGTACGCCTTTCAATTTTATGCAACCCGACCCCTACCCCAAAATTACATATTCAAGTGTTTCAAATAGGAAGTAAATTTGATTTACGCGAGCGAAGCCGCGGGCACGTCTAGTATTGAATAAAATCGGTCCAGCCGTTTTTGAGTTATCGCAAACAATCATAATTTTCTTTAAAATGACGTAATTGCCGCGCGCTATCCTTATACTTCGAACGTTACACATATTTGTTAAGCGCCATACTGTATTAAAACATTTCGCTCAATCTGGTGCGTATAATCGATAACTTCCAGAAGGTAATAAGTAATTACTGTTACTTTGGCGTTTACGACCTTTTTATAGAGCTTGAAATCTTTCTCGTAATTTTCGTCTATTGTGAAGGATGGGCAACTACGGAACCCTATACTGAGCCTGGCCCGACATGCTCTTGGCCGGTTATCTTTAAATAAAGTAATCTGATAAACTAGTTACGATGCCTTTTACTTTTATTTACAATAATTGCTATTGTAAAGTGTAAGGAGTTTTATTTAAAAACCAACAAAACTGTAAGTACAAGTACGTAAGTAAAGTAGGTATCACAGATGAATAATAATGTACGTAGGTATAGACTCGACACCGTAGCGGTCGTCCGCTTCCTGCGGTTTCTGCATTTTTGACCAGATCATCATCGTTTTACTTTGTTCGGTTTCAAGAAAAAAAAATTAAGCAATACCACGCTGTTTTCCGGTATATGTTCTCCATGCACTTGACACCCTCTTTGGACATAAATTCTGCGAGGAATGCGTCAAGTGAAGACCACTAATTTATTCTCTGAATTATGTCGACGACCTAGGATTTACTACAAATATCCTAATTTCTAATAGCGCGCCTGTACTGCATTGCATTACCATTAAGAAAAGACGCAAAGTTAAAGGAATTCCCCGTTAACATAAAACAATATTTTAAAATCTGAACCATTGATACTAAAATCAAAGCATAGGTAAAGTAAAATTGAAATGCGTAATCTGGCAAAATAGACATGGAATCGAACCCCGTAACTCTGGATTACCAGTTCAACGTGACTTTATGCTTGTGTGTCGACATTTGCATTGTTTATTTTAAAGACTTTAGGTACACCTTAGCCTTAATATTAAATTGTGCTATACCCACTTTAAAAATAATGAGATATTACTTGTTTCATAGATTTTAATCCACTCGTGACTTTGCCGAATTGCTGTCGTCGTCGTCGGTAAGGTTATGGCCTCTACTTGCCAACTGTGAACATGTGACCCTGAGAAGAGTTTTCACATATTTATAATTACGTACCTACCATGTTTGATAAGTATGTTTGTAGGTAGTCGTATTTGACAGTTGAACAAACTAACGCGTTTGATACGTAATAGCCTTGCATTTCGCCAAGTGAAGATTCGTTTTCAAAAACAAGTACTCAGTTAAGAATGAATGAATGATATATTTATTTACATAAAATATGGTGCAACAGGTGTTACATAATAAAAAATTTCACATATTATGCCCCCGGCGCGACTTGTAAATATGCACAGGAGTCAATAATATTTACTATATTACTATCATACTTATTAAAATAAATAAAACATGTCCTATCTAAAACTAAGGTAATCTGAAATTATCATGTTAATTTAAATGCTACATAGAATAATAAATAATTAGTCAGTATTACAATTAATCATTACATGTCAAATAAATTATATGCCTATCATGTCCTATTACAATTTAAGCGACGGCAAATATTACATAAGTAAGTCAAAATAAAAACTACAATAACAATAATAACACACTGTCTTGCTTACTTATCTGACGTAAGATACTCGTTCACAGAATAAAAACATCTGTCCAATAAATAATTATTAAGTTGTGTATTAAAACTAAAAAAAATACAAAATCTAATATAGTCTGGTAGCTTATTATAAATTATAATCGCAGAATAATACGCATTCTTTTTAAATGTCGATAAGGACGCCTTTGGAACATGCAGATTATGTGCGCCTCTCGTACGTGCATTAAACATTTCAAATTTTGTTTTAAAAATATCTGGGTGTTGTTTAACAAAAATACAAACGTCCAATATATATAGGCAAGGAAGAGGTAAAATACGCAGTTTTTTAAATAGTGGCTTGCATGATTCCCTATAACCGACACTACATAGGGTTCGTATGCATTTTTTGAGCCTTGAAAGCTCGATCGACGTCTATAGAATTCCCCCAGAGCAGAAGACCATAGCGCAGAACTGAGGATACGTAGGCGTGGTATGTACTCAGTGCGGCTTGGTCGGATGCTACTTGTTTTGTTCTTCTGAGGGCCTATATAAATTTGTTTATTTTCGTGCATAGATTATCCACATGTTCTTTCCAAATAAAATATTTATCTAGTGTAAGGCCCAGAAACTTTGTAGAATCTACCTGTTCAATCGACTGTCCTTTATAAGTTATGTTATCTAGTTTTTTAACGTTAGCTCTGCAGGTCTGAAATTGGATTAAGTTCGTTTTGTTTACATTTATTTTTAGATTATTTATTCCTACCCAGCGTATAACATCTTCTATTGCGTTATTAATTTTGGTTTCAAACAGCTCATTGTCACATTAAGAGCTATAATTAAAACAAAACTTAATTGTATTGTACGCGTTTGTACTTTTGTTTTTATTAAGACTATACGTGTATTTCAACTTATTGAAGTACCTACTGGAGACCGGATCAGATTTGGGTCAAATGCTGCTACAATAGGCAAGCCGGTAGGAATCGAGTTCTTGGGATGGTACACCAGACGCCACTCCGCTGCTAAGTAGTCTATTTTTATTGGGTAGACTAATCTGACAGGCTTTTCAACCATTAAAGTATTTCGGTTTGCGTCGTGCACGTGGGATGTTTAGATAAACAACATAACTGAAAACTACTTGGCATACTTTTTCAGTTATTGAAGTAATTGGATTCGTCTTAGGATAGACAGTGCAAAAGATACCGTCTAGTAAGGTACTTCACCAAAGATGGCCTGGTTCCTAAGATGGCGCACTTCAAAATTGTATAGTTATAACCGTCAAAATTGTATATAGTTATAACTGGCCATCTTTGGCGCAAGTACCTTAATTACTCTACTTGATCGATATCCAGTCACAGACGTCCACTGCTGAAAATAGGCCCCTCCATGGCTCGTCAGAAAGTGCGATCCTGAGAGGACCGCATCCATCGATTTATTGCGACCCTAACGAGGTCATCTGTCCACCTGAGAGGGGATGCTGCGCTTTCCTACACGTGATGGTCGCCACTCCAGGACTTTGCTGCCACAACGGCCATCCGTTCTCCGGGCTATATGGCCTACACGCTGATTGCCACTTCAATCGTGCAATCCTGTGAGCTATATCGGTTACTTAGGGTCTTCTGCGAATATACTCGTTTCTAATTCTATCACGCAGAGAAACTCCGAGCATAGCCCTATTCCATTGCACGTTGCGTCACACTTATAAGCGTTTTATAAGTAAGTCCCTTTGTGAACGACCACGTCTCAGTTCCGTAAGTCATCAATGGTAATACGCATTGTTCGAAGACTCGTTTTCTGGCACTGGGAAATTGTCGACGAGAAGATATGATATGACACAGCTTCCCAAAATCTGCCCAGCCGAGTTGAAATTCGTCGAAGGAGGCTCACCACTTACCTACTGCGATCTCCCCCCTCGCGCCTATATAAGCTATAAATAAATGTACAATAAAGATTTAGACTGATGAGACGAAAATTGGATTTTGTTCCGACATTAAATAGTTTTGTGGGCTGTGTTCTGGTAAACCATTCGCGATGTCATTTTTAGGGTTCCGTAGCCAAATGGCAAAAAACGGAACCCTTATAGATTCGTCATGTCTGTCTGTCTGTCTGTCTGTCCGTCTGTCCGTCTGTCCGTCCGTATGTCACAGCCATTTTTTTCCGAAACTATAAGAGCTATACTGTTGAAACTTGGTAGGTAGATGTATTCTGTGAACCGCATTAAGATTTTGATGCAAAAATAAAAAAATAATAATAAATATTGGGGGCTCCCCATACTTAGAACTGAAACTCAAATTTTTTTTTTTCATCAAACACATACATGTGGGGTATCTATGGATAGGTCTTCAAAAATGATATCGAGGTTTCTAAAATATTTTTTTTCTAAACCGAATAGTTTGCGTGACAGACGCTTCCAAAGTGGAAAAAAGTTGGTCCCCCCCCCTCTAACTTCTAAAATAAGAAAATGAAAAATCTAAAAAAAACATATGATGTACATTACTATAAAAACTACCAACGAAAATTGTTTTGAACGAGATCTAGTAAGTAGTTTTTTTTTAATACCTAACTTTGCAAGTTTGCACCTAATTTATATGGGGCGCTATACATACCAGGTGCAAACTTAACTTAAACACTTAGGGATGGAAAGTGTTTGTACGGAACCCTCGGTGCGCGAGTCCGACTCGCACTTGGCCGGTTTTTTCTTAAAGTGAAATTCAATTTCCTGTAAACTTCTTCCTTTCGTTTCCGGTAAGTATTTCCAAAGACACGCAAGACATATAGACATTATGGCTGTATTTAATAGGAAAGTACCCGAATAATTAAAAACTTTCACTAAATCTGGAGTGAACATTACGCTCATAAAGCTCATGGCCCCACAAATAAAGCCCCCGACACCGAAATAGAATCCTTTCAATTCTATTGGTATAATTTCAACTACATAGGCACTTAACACGGGAATAGGCCCTGCATGTATCAATACAAAATATAATCCTAGGAAAATACAACTAAGCCACTGAAGGAGTATATGGGCTGATTTGAAATAAAGAATCGTGCTGAGTATCACCAGCAGCACATTCGCGGAGCACGCGCCCGCGAACAACACGGGCCGCATCTTCAGGGTGCCCAGCAGGAAGCAGGAGAGACAGGAGCCCGCCAGCGCCAGCCCGTCCACCACCACGGTGAACCACAACACGTCCGCCTCACCGGTCATCTCCTGCAGCATCGTAATTGCATACGCTTGAAATGGAACCGACCCCGTCGATGTTGTATAAGTGGCTATTACTATATTCAGAAACAATACCATCCAGAAAAAGTTCCTTCTTATAGACAATCTCAATATTGGCATGTTATTTTGTGGGCGTTTTTCGGTTGTTTCGGCTCGTTTCTTTTTCTCGGTCTCAATGAGTTTACGGAGTTCCTCGTCACACGTTTCACGGTGGGAGTGTAACGCTCTGAAGGATCTCGCACATTCCTCATATTTGCCTTTTGAAGCTAACCATTGAGGGCTCTCTACCCAAAACATGGGCAATATTACAGATAAGCCTGCTGGGATGGTGCCGATGAGAGCTACTGTCCTCCAACGCAATAAAATGCTGAGAATATGCGCTAGCATTACTCCAAATGACACGCCGACGGAATTGACGAGGCTGAGACACAAGCCTCGAATGTTGGGCGGCATGTACTCGGCGGTAGCTACACTGGTGAGCATGAGAACTACTCCAAACCCGATTCCGACGGTGACTGAAGTCGCTAGAAGCACGGCCACACTGTGAGCATATGAAACGGCAATCCAGTTGATAACATTGAGTGCCGAAAATATTACTATTGTAACACGCCGTCCAAGTTTTTCTGCCAAGGCTCCAGCGATCACGAACCCAACAACGCACGTTAAATTTGATATGGACGCTGAAAACATCATATATAAGTATAAAAATAAAAAATAATCAAAGAGCAGGTACTCGTAATCCGAATAATTTAAGAACGTTATAAATATCAAGATTAGGTAAGCAAAATAATTCGTGGATTTCGGGCATGATTATTATAACAAAACGAGACTAAATCGCGTTTAAAAAGATTGAGTCCCTTTGAGATCGATCATGAACGTAACATCACGTTAGAAACGTCGAGGTAATTAAGAGGAAATACCACTGCTCATTTTTTCATACATATCGAGGTTTCGTTCTCGTCTGTTTCCCCTCAAAAACTTAGCCAATCTTTACGAAATTGTAGGAACTGGTTAATCTTTTTTTATTATGCTGATTTGAAAAGCCCTTAGGCTGTTATCGTAAGTCGCTGTGTTGTGGTGGTAGGTCAGCCGCAGCATAAACCTCGGCACCACGTCTGGGAAGCTGTCGCGCGCGGGCGCTCGGAACAGCGGATGAGTACCTAGCTGAGGCAACTGGTCTCTTGTCCTGTCAGTTTGTAAAACATTATCTAGCTGGGCTTTACATTTTGTGGAAGGCAAGTGTGAGTGTTAGAACGCGGCGGCCGCCCCCGCCGGCGAAGGCGACGTCTCTGTAGAGTGTGCCTGTCATGTCGCTGTCGTCTTCTCTCGTCTCTATCAAGGTAATAGTCCGCGTCATGGTTGACTGTGGGGTCGCCCTCTGATTCGGTATCCGAGATGACGTCATCAGGGTACCATCTTTTTATGGTGGCCGTGATGACATCATCTGGGTCTGTCAATATGTGTCGTGGCCTACGTACTAGTAGTTTCCTAGCTAGCCGTAAGCCTGTCCAGTCTGTTACTGTCTGTGCTATGTCCTGTAGTTGTCCTGTAAGTGCTTCTACATTTGAAGGGGGGATGGGATCCCTTAAGGGGATCTGGAAATCAGATTCTAGTGGGGGAGGGAGGTTTATCATCATTTGCTAAACAACTTTTTACAAATAATCACGTAACAAACAACGATTCACAAACAATTCATTTCACAAACCTGTCATTCCTTAAAATGCTCATTTTACAAATAATTACTCGACAAATATACATTTAGTAACTTTGACGCTTTATATACATATTGAAAGACAAAGTTTCATGAAAATATTAAAAATAACTCTATGTAACGAAACGCAGGACGGTAATGAAGTTTAATACTCGAAACACTTGGGCCAAATATTAAACAGGCAAGTAGTTATTTCGGTCAGATTGTAAGTACCGTTTCTGGGACTTAAATTTTTTACACTTTTTTTTTGCTGTTTTTGGGCTTAAATTAGATTGAATCTTGTAGATTGCGCTAAAATAAGCATGTTTTGTTCTTTAAACTTTATCTCTCAGAGCGATATTTACCGAGATATTAGGGATCAAAAAAAAAATATTTTTCAATGTTTGCCATTTTTAGGCTAAATTAGATTGAGTGATGTTCCATGTTTAAGCAAGCATTTTGACGCTCCGCTCGCTCCGCTATACATGGTCATAAAACAAACCTAACCTAACCTACAGTTTTCGGTTTTTGAGCCATGCTACCTAAAAAACCTCAATAACCTGAAGACTAAGACGTCTGTATGCTCATCAGAACAATTATACTTTGTTAAAAATTAAGTATGTTAATATTAGTACTCGTAGAAAACTACACATATGAATGGCGTTCACACCATGATTAAACGAAATTTTTACCAAACAATGCATTTTATTAACGTTGTTTTATCATTCGTTATTTTGTTAATTAGTAGAGTTGCTAAGCCGCGAAATTGTGCGCATCGGGTTACAAGCATGAAATTTCTACCACACATAGAGCGTTCCACGGTGATTATTTTCAGATGTGGAGGGAAGTCAGATTCGTCCCCTGTGTGGTGGGAGAGCGGGGTGAAGAGGACCAAGTACTGTTCTTTTTCTTTTTTTATTACTGATCAGCTAAGGCTATTAGGGCTTGCGCGACATCGTTTTCGTGTAAAATAGATATCAGCTATTAATTTTTCATGTTATTTAAGAATAGTTTCATACCTATAAAAATTTGGGTTTATTGCCGAAAAGGTAAAAATCACAACAAGTTTTTTTTATTCAGAACGATAAATTAGTTATCTATCCTGAATATTTACAATTTAAAAAAATATTACTTAACAGCAAATTTAATCTTGTTTTTAAAAATGTATACATATTGGGCACATCTGATACAAAAAGTACTTTGAAAAAAAATTTGATGTTAAGCTTAGCCTGCGTGTTCTAGTACATTTTGCTGTCACGAAATTGTGTAGGGTTAAGGCGGCAACAGTGGCTATAGCGACAACAGTGGCGCAATGGCCGTTTTTCAAAAGTATCATAGGTAGCTTTCCGTCTCTCTTACTCTTCGGTAGGCCTCCCGATATATACAGGTCACATCCAGTTCCTTTGCGTCAGCTATGTAACAAACCCGTTTTGCGAGTGTTTTTTTGTTTTGACATAAGAAAAGTGAGTTTTAAGGTAAGATATACTGTTTATTTTTTCACAAACCTTTCGTCTTACCAATGGAGTTATATTTTTGCTGAGAAATAATCTTAATTGAGGTCATTTTGGCGTATACCGCGCTTCGATTTACGTAAAACCATCACGCGTGGTATGAGTTAAACCCAAAATGGCGGTTTTGTACACAGTGGCTCAATTCACTTAAGTACACAGTGGTTCATGATTCACTGTGTACTATTGGTACTGGATAATGGTTAACAGACATTAATTTAGAAAATTTTGCGAGATATAACAATTTTTGTTAATTTTCCCTTTTAGGATGGCTCATCCAGCAAGGCCCCGTAAAATAGATAAACATACAGCTGATGACATGAAAAAAATATGGTTTGAGCGTGAGAAATGCGTCTAAATTTCAGGAATTCTTTTCACTGCACTGAGGCGTTATCATTTTAAGACTCGTTATATTAATGTCGGCTAGGTTCGTCGTTTACGCCAAATTATAGCGTTAGTAAAATGTGCAATAAAGAGCAACGAGAATTTTTAAAAGATTATTTCAAATACTGTGCGTCACTGTTTTACAGATTGAGTACAAAGGAATTTCGAAAAATAACTTTATTATTTATTTTAAGGCCAAAGAAACATTTTTTATGATATTTTATGCAAGATACTGATTAAGTAATGGTAGTTACTTAGTTTATGTAGCAGTTATGCGTTGATTATTAACTAAGTCATAAAAAATTAAGCTCATTTAGTACTTTATGAATGTGTAAGACTGAAAAATCACTTTCAGGCTGAAGTAGTCAAAAAAAGTTTTCTTTTCTGATGTGTAACTTATTGTTTGATTAAAACAAAAAAATAAAGACAGATACAAAGCAAAAAAATGCATTATTAGTTGAGTTATATTATAGATGATCCACTGTAGACTTGCCTGATTCACTGTAAACTGAGGGCCGATTCACTGTATCCCACCCACAGTACACAATGGCTCAAATGAGTTTTTTTAGAAAATACTATATATTTTCCAAAATATTATCTTGTCGAGCTAAATCGATTGGAATAATCAATATATATTAGTTACACTATAACACGGATCCTTTTACATCTTTCCAACATTCACCCAAATCAAATTACATCTCTGCAAAAAAAAGTGACCCACTGTTGCCGCCTTGACCATACATCGGGATACAACCACGAAATTTCTACCACAGATAGAGTATTCTGCGGTGATTATTTTCAGATGTGCAGGGAAGGGAAGTCAGATTCGTCCCCTGTGCGGCGGGAAAGTGGGGTGAATAGGACAAAGAAGTCCTCTTTTTCTTTTTATATTACTGATCAGGTAACGCTAGTAGGACTTGTGTCGTGTCGTTTTCGTGTAAAACAGATATCAGGAATTCATTTTTCATGTTATTTACTCATAGTACCATATAAAAATATGGTTGTATTTCCGAAATTGTAAAAATCACAACAAGTTTTTATTATTCAGGGAGATAAATTAGTTATATTTCCTGAATATTTACAACTAAGAAAAATATTGCAAAATAGCAAATTTAATCTAGTTTCTAAAACTATATAAATATTGGGCACTCTTCATACAAACAGTAACTTAAATAAATTGTTGATGTTGAGATTAGCCCGTGTGCTCGTGATACATTAGCAAAAAAATATTTTGTTTTAATTACATTAACGAGAACGAAACCTCGATTTGTATACGCCGGTTACGATAAGTTTGGACCTCATTTGTATCTGACGCCATAGTTACCGTCGTAGGATCTGCCTGTAGAAGGCATATGTTCGTAACACTGGCTCACTCGCCGCCGCACACATAGCAATGTCATGCGTCCACTCTCGCCCTCGGCTCGCGTGTAACTAAACGCAGAATCCCATGTGACGTGCGCCCGAGACAGCATATATCTATTTATGTATAGATACTACCACAAACACTACACAAGTGCAAATTTGGAGCAGTGATATATTCTCTTAAGTAAACACTTTTTGAACCCAATTAAGTCCAGTTTTGTTATAAAATTATGTGAAAATCGGTTTACTAATGTTTCGCCGAAAATTATTTAGCAAATTCTTAACTCGCCGAACTACGTATCCCATATTTTTATTTGGTCAAATTTTCATTTCCCAACTCAACGTTTCGCACTGATATCTTTTCCCAATTAATGATTTGATAAACTATTGTTAGACCAATTATTATCTGGCATTTTTATAAGATGTCAATTATGTTTTCGTCAAATGTATTGATTGGCATACCTTGATTTAGCAACATATTGAATGGCATTATGCAAATCGCAGTATAATTTTATTGCATTAAGCGGGTAGGGTGATGCACCATGCACCTAAATTTAGAGGGTACTTTTGTTTACTTTGTGGCTCAAAATAGCATTTCATTCTCGAGTTATCATCGCTGATAGTTAATGTGTGTGTGTGTGCATAAAAAAAATAACCCTAACCTACCTATCTCTGGGAGCAGTTTCGTCCCGAAGACTGTAATCCCGACGGCTAGAATTCCTACAGTTCACATACATACGTATCACAAGTACAACAAAAGGAGCGTTTTTTAGGGATATAAAAAAAAAACTAACCTATCCTAACCCGGCCGAGTCGGATCTGCTCACATACATACGTATCACAAGTACAACAAAAGGAGCGTTTTTTAGGGATATAAAAAAAAAAACTAACCTAACCTAACCCGGCCGAGTCGGATCTGCTCACATACATACGTATCACAAGTACAACAAATTGATTTTGATTAAAAAATATTTTTTTCGGTTTAAGTATATTTGTGTTTTATTTTGCACTATCATCATACTGTAAGCAATGGTTGTAGGTACCTACTTTGCCCAAATGGCTTTTGATGAATCGTTATTTGACTAAGCAAATCATTTGCTACACAATTATTTACCACATAAAATTTGACGATATGTTATTTGCCTTAGCAAATCATTTCCTACACAATTATTTACCACATAAAATTTGACATAATAAAATTTTGGAATATAAAAATGTAGCGAAATAAAAAAATTACGAAGTAAAATTATGCCAAGGATTGGTTTGCGTAATAAAACTTCGGCGAAAAGTTGGTTGCCAAATGAAATTTGACGAAACATAATTCGGCGAAAAGGCAGAGTACACCAGTGAAAATCATTTAAGTTTATTATCAATATACGGGCATGATGTGTTTACATTACACTTACAATCTCAAAATACATTAATGTTAAAATTAATCAGCGTTAATTGTATTAAATTATTGTTATTTTTTCTACTAAACTTGTGTTTTTATTAAATAACGATCGATGATATAAATATCCTAAGAAACGTTGTTACTTATACGTTACATCATTTGAAAATTCTACCAAATGTATACGTATTCGGTGATTATGATAATGCAATTATTTTTCTGAGATATGAGACGCACCCGCGGATAAAGAATAATTATCAAATGAATAAACAGACGTATAGCATACTTACCTATTAAAGAAACGTTAGTCTCAGACACTTTAAGGTCGCTGTCTTTGGACATGAGGCCCGATACCATGCCGGCCATTTGGCCTACAATGTAACCTTCCGATACGCTGCAGCAAATCATGCCCGTCAGGATTAACGCCTAGAAAAGAAAATGACAATTTCAGTACTTCCTAATATTACCTTTAAGGGGAATAGAGTTTCGCTTGTGAAGTGCTCAGCTCAGGTGGTCAAATTAATCAGCCTTTTCATATGGTAGGTAGTTTCAGCCGAGGCTTGTCACGGAAGACTTTTCTTCTCATATTATATTGTTCCCTTTGAAATATTAATCCTAATTAATAAAACAATAATATTGCTTTCGACGACTTCAGTTGTCAACACTGTTAGCACTAGGTAGTTAAAGGTAACTCCTTTTAATAATGTCCTCAGGTATAGCTATGCGGGTCCAATTGGAGCGGGATTGACCTACGTCTTTTCGAGCATATTCTTTTAGGTGAATATGTTATTACTTGATTCAGCAAAAAATTTCGGCTTCAGCCATTTCTTCACTAGCATTTTTTTAGTAAATATCATTAATAGAATGTAGGTATGATATTAAAGCTTACATAGAACCTACCTGTCTAATGATTTGTGGCGGAACCATTTTCTAGTCTAGAAATTTATAAAATGAAATGTCTCGTCTCGCACACTAAAACAATATCAACGTAATTAAATTTATTAAATACTCAAACTGCAGAGCGTTCATAGTAGACAGGTGTGTAGGCCCACTGTCTCTGCTTTGCTTGAAGCGTTAGCAACCATAATAATTTTCAACTTTCTTAAGAGGACATATCGCTATTCGCTGTTCCTTTTCCCACTGTCTGTATAGTTTTCGTTTAGTTTGCACCATGGTATAAGAAAACAAGGTATGGCATTCCGGCAAGGCAGCCTTTCTACGTCACTGATTAGTTGCCGCTTTATGGTAACAAAAAAAGGAAAAATTGTTCAACGCCAGTCGTACAAAAAAATATTTTTACAATGCATGTGCTCGAAAAGAGCGTATTCTAGGCATACAAACGGTGCGGAAAGTACTACTTTTCCACACTAGTGCTTTTTACTTTTCAATTTTTTTTTTTGGTTTCTAGCTGTATCTGACAGTCTCACACAGAGGTTTTATTATTTACAAAAAGTTTGATAAATTAGTCAAATACCGATTATTATTACATATTAAAGTACAATGTCACCTGCCAATGGGTCGGACTGGTGTCGGGCAGCAGCGACACTAGTGCAATAACTATACTGCGATTGCCAACCCGCCTGCTCAGCGTGGCAATTAGAGCGAACCCTCCCATGGCAAGTCCCAACGATACACGGCCCCCAGTTCCTGGCCGCCCTGCTATTCCAGATCACGGCGGCGGTCTCGGTAACGGCAGGGTAGGGGGTGCGAAGAATCCCCGGGTTACGGAAGGCCGCCAAAACAAACTGACCTTGGACTTGGACGTATAATGGACGCACGCTACGACTGGACGAGCATCTGGCGCAACTCGAGCATGAACTCGGAAAGATTAGGTGGCACATTCTTGGGTTGAGCGAAGTCCGAAGAGAGGGTGAGGACACGGTGACGCTTGACTCTGGCCACCTTCTGTACTACCGAGAGGGACACCAGCTATCCCAAGGTGGCGTAGGGTTCTTGGTCAACAGGAATCTTTGTGACAACGTTGTAGAAGTTTCGAGTGTGTCGAACAGGGTCGCGTACCTAGTACGAGTAATCAAGCTAACCGAGAGGTATAGCCTCAAGGTTGTGCAGGTTTACGCACCGACCTCGACATACTCGGAGTGATGAAGTGGAGGACATGTTCGGGGACATACAGTCCGACCAAAAAGAGTAGAAATTAAAAAATCGCAATACTGTAGTGTCGTCCCCGTTTTCTTATATTGATTAGAAAGGGAGGACACTACAGTATTGCCACTTTTTAATTTCTACTCTTTTTGGTCGGACTGTATCGAAGGCCTTACACTTCACCACTAAGGCCCACTTCAACGTTGTCATGGGAGATTTCAACGCCAAAGTGGGAGTACAAAATTGCAGAGAATCGGTAGTAGGGTCCCATGGTTATGGTAGCAGGAATCATAGGGGGCAAATGCTGGTCAACTTCCTCGAAAAGGAGGGGCTTTTCTTGATGAATTCGTTTTTCAAGAAACAGCCTCAAAGGAAGTGGACATGGCAGAGCCCCGACAACATGACAAAAAATGAGATCGACTTCATCATAACGGACAAGAAGCGCATATTCAGAGACGTCTCAGTGATCAATAGGTTTAATACCGGTAGTGATCACCGACTTGTACGAGGCTCTCTGAATATCAATTTCAAGCTAGAACGTGTTCGTTTGATGAAGTCCAGGCTCCGACCTAACCCGCTCCAAACTATAATGCATGCCGCTAGCATGGCCGTCCAAATACAGAACCGGCAGTCTGAACCTATCCCCATGCATCGTGGTGTGAGACAAGGGGATGTTATATCCCCCAAATTGTTCACAAATGCATTGGAGGATGTTATGTTCAAGACGTTGGACTGGAAAGGACAAGGCATTAACATAAACGGTGAGTACCTTTCACACTTGCGATTTGCAGACGACATTGTCATCCTGGCGGAAACGCTGCAAGACTTGCAATTTATGCTGAACGGCCTAGCTGAGTCTTCAAAACGCATTGGCCTCCGGATGAACTTGGACAAAACCAAGGTTATGTTCAATGAAAATGTTAGTCCGGAACAAATTGCGGTACAGGGCAGCTTTCTCGAGGTTGTTCAAGAGTACGTCTACCTTGGGCAAATATTGCAGTTGGGTAAAAACAACTTCGAGAGAGAGGCTAATAGAAGAATACAGCTGGGCTGGGCAGCATATGGCAAACTTCGCCGGGTCTTCACATCGTCAATTCCACAATGTCTGAAGACGAAAGTTTTCAATCAGTGCGTCCTACCCGTAATGACATACGGTGCCGAGACGTGGACACTCACGGTTGGGCTGGTCCACAAGTTTAAAGTCGCTCAGAGAGCTATGGAAAGGGCAATGCTCGGAGTTTCTTTGAAGGATCGAATTCGGAACGAAGTGATCCGTCAGAGAACCAAAGTTACCGACATAGCTCACCGTATTAGCAATTTGAAGTGGCAGTGGGCTGGCCATATTAGCCGAAGAACCGATAACCGGTGGGGTAAACGTGTTCTTGAGTGGAGACCGCGGATCGGCAAGTGTAGTGTGGGACGCCCTCAGACTAGGTGGAGCGATGATCTGTGCAGGGTGGCTGGCAAAAGAACGAACTTTAAATCGTTATTCATTAAATACATTTGGCTGTATGTACACGCACTTGTGCCATTTTGACATAAGACTAATATTAAAAAAATACTTTTGCACATGCGCAGTAGTAGACATGTCGAGCGCAGTTTACAAATAATTAACCCCGCCATTTTTTATTGATGTCTAGTTTATTTCGAAGTTGTTTTGTGCAAATCTGCTGAAATAATGTCGAGATAAAGGGACGAATCATAAATTTAAACCCGTAAAATGTTTTTGAAGTAGTAAAAAATGTTAACGACGGCCTCTTGTTGGATAAATCAAATCAAAACACTTTTTTCCAATGCAAACAGTCTTTGTGAGTATTAAAGTATTTTCTATTTTCTCGTAGTTACATGCATAGTAAAGTTTTGTACGAAACTCGTGTGTAAGATGATTTCCGACTCGTGTTTGTTTAATCACTCGCTCGTGCCTCGCCACACTCACACTCGTCTGAAATCACCTACTTTACACACTTGTATCGTAAATAACTATTGCATTACAATTATCATGTTCTTTGTTTATGAAAACATGTTTTTTTGACGTAATAATTGATTATAAACACTTGATTTTAAGACATTCATATAGGTACCAAGGGAATCGGGGAGTATTGTGATATACTGGCAACACAGAAACGAATTGACAGAACTAACCAACCAATCATAGCGTGATGACGTCACAGGTCATTCCGGAATGCCATAACTTGTTTATTATGCCATGGTTTGCACCAAGTAGTTAATGGCGTCAGATATAAATGAGGTTCAAATCTAAACTTAACGTAACCGGGTTAAACAAATTGAGGTTTCGTTCTTGTCTGTTTCCTCCTCCAAAACGTAATTCTATAGTATCGGACCGTCGAAACTGTCGTGTACTAGGCGTCCGTTTGCAGCGGAATTTAAGCCAAAATAGAAGCCTACACACACATTTTATAATAATAAGCACAAAAAGCGAAACGATCCGACACAGCTCATTTCTTTCTTATTTTCTAAAAATTCGCTAAGATTGGTAAGTTTTGGACGACGAAATCTCGATATGTATGGAAAAATGAGCACTGGTATTTCCTCTTAAATGCCTGCCTACTGTGCAAATAAGCAAATACCTAAGCGTAAATGATAAGTTGTTCAATTTGCGTCACTGGCAAATAAACTCCCCACTCCCTCAGGGCCGTCTTAAACAAGGCTGGTGCCCTTGGGCACACAAGAATTTGGGGCCCTTTTGGAAAGTAGAGAAGCGAATTATAATAAGATTTTTTACTAAATATGACCATTTATTCTATGAGAGAATTTGTCGGTCCTTCGGGCCCCCCTGAGAATGGGGGCCCTCGGCACGGGCCCCGTGTGCCCTTAAGCCCTTATGGTGAAGACGGTATTGCACTCCCTAACTCTTTAATTCTGTGTGGGGGGTATTGCCGGTTTCGGTAGTCAGCTGAAAATTAATAAACAGGCAAGAGCATGCCCAATATGCACCGTAGCCGTAATAACAATGATATTAAAAGCTCTTTTTAACCGACTTCCAAAAAAGGAGGTTCTATGTTCGACTGTATGTATTTTTTTTTATGTATGTTCATTGTTCACTTCTGCCGGCACTCCCAGAGTGCAACCCGTCCTTTTTAGGGTTCCGTAGTCAACTAGGAACCCTTATAGTTTCGCCATGTCCGTCTGTCCGTCCGCGGCTTAGCTCCGTGATCATTAGTACTAGAAAGCTGAAATTTGGTATGAGTATGTGTATGTACCACGCCGACAAAACGGTAAAATAAAATTAAAAAAAAAAAATTTTTTTCGGCTACCTCTCGACCACCTAAAGTGGGGGTGATTTTCTTTCGTTCCAACACTAATATGTGGGGTGTCGTTGAATAGGTATTTTAAAAATAATAGGGGTCTCTCAACATTATTTTTTGATAAAGTCAGCAGTTTTGTAAATATAAGCTCCGAAAATAAAAAAAATAGCGTCCCCCCTCTAACTTTTCAACCACGGGTCAAAAAATTATGGAAAAAATCATGAAAATGAGGCCTTATAAGTACTTTCAATGAAAACTATATTGAACAAAATCGGTCGAGCCGTTTTTGAGTTATCACAAAATTTCTCAATTTTCTTTAAAAGGACGTAAGTTGACTTCCAGAAGGTAATAAGTAATTACAGTTACATTGGCCTTTACGACCTTTTAGGCCGCCGCCAGCCGCCATATAGGAGAATCTTTCGGAGAGTGAGGAAGGATTTAACAAAACCATTGTAGAGCAGTGACAAGACATGCACATCCCTACGACGGCGAATCGGAAGCCAACCGAGTTGCGTGCGGTGTAGCGAGATATGATCATATTTTTTAAGACCGAAAATGTACCTAATGCAAACGTTCTGCAGGCGCTGAAGCTTGTCAAGCAAGTCTTCCTTAAGGTCCAGGAATACAATGTCACCATAATCTAGTAGAGGAAAAAAGAGAACTAGCGAAAGACATTTTTGTATGAATGGGAAGAAAATTCTGCATACGCTCCAAAGAATGAAGTGATGCAAATAGTTTCCTGCTGACCTCAGCTATGTGCGCTGACCATGAGAGTGTTTGGTCCATGGTGATGCCCAGATTGTTTACAGAAGAGGAGAGGGGAATTATAATGTGTGTGTGTAACACGCACAGGGCTGGCTCAGACGCATTGCAACAACTAGTTGGTGTTTTAGTTGCACATAAATATGACATAATAAGATAGAAAATTATCACAACCACACGACAACGGTAGTGGTGGTGATGGTGATGGTGGTAGTGGTGACGGTGGAAAAAAACGGTCCGGAATGGGGAAAAGTAAAATGTCGGATGGTAAAATTACGTATAGTGCACAAACTACTATATATACATTTAATGGCGTGCTATATCGGACCGTAAGAAATCGGGCTGACGGACAGTAAAATTCATTGTAGTGCACAAATGCACAATCGTCCTTAGATCATGTCGGACCACGCTCAATGTAGGGTTCCGTAGTTGCCCATTATTAAATTATGAGAATGATTTCAAGCTCTATAAAAAGGTCGTAAACGCCAAAGGAACTATAATTACTTTATTACCTTCTGGAAGTTATCGATTATACGCGCCAGATTGAGCGGAATATTTTAATGCACTATGGCGCTTAACTAATATGAGTAACGTTCGAAGTATAAGGACACCGCGCGGCACTAACGTTATTTTAAAGAAAATTATAAAAATTTGCGATAACTCAAAAACGGCTCAACCGATTTTTATCAATATAGTTTTCATTGAAAGTACTTATAAGGCCTCATTGTGTTGCGCCGTTGCGTAGTTATAGGGACAGACAGACAGCAGGAACCGACTTTGTTTTATACTATGTAGTGATTGATACATTTATGAATAGAATATTGTTTATTGCACACCTCAACGGGAAATAAATACAAACAAATACAGATTACACGTAACATTTAATAGAGGTAAACAACAGGCGGTCTTACCGCTAAAGAGCGATCTCTTCCAGAAAACCTTTGGGTAGCGAAATTCGAATTCGAAACTCGAAATTAAATAAACATTATGTTTAAATGAAACACCAACATATTTCACATACATTTATTAATAAACAACAATAGGCGGCCCGGCCGGCGGCCGCGAGCGCCCGCCACGCACTCACGTACACACACACACACACACACGCATACGTCACGCACGCACACACCACTAACCGGGCGGGCTCTCGTTTGTTTTTTTCTAGTAAGCCAATCAACACGCCATCGCGCCGAGGTCCTTACACCTGTTACATTTACATTGTATGTTTCTAACTACTTCATTAATTCCGTCTGGAAATTACAAATTTTGAAATGTCCCGCGTAGTGCTTATTAGTAAACATATCCTTATACGTGTCAATCAGATTTTAAAGTGCTAATTTTCGCTGTAGATATATCACGGGGTAACACCGGGTACGGTCTACCGTAGGTACACGCTTGAGATCATTTTATACTGCACCTCTAACACAACTGTCACAAGCGACTATTTCTCGTGCGAGATAATTGCTGCAAGTATTTTTTAATTATAATAAAATAATCATATTTACTCAATAAAATATTATGTCGTTACCTTTGGCTTTCAATTATTTTCATTTTTAATGTCATGAAATTCTACACATGCATGCAGTTTTTTGTTAAAACAAGCAATCTAATTACATGGCGGCATTGTTTTCATTAAAATTTTATTCCATGGAAATAAAATTAAATACAAAATTGTTGAAGCAAATGATACGATGTAAGCGATATCTTCCGATCCTTTTATAAACGAGATCTATAATAGACATATTACGCTGGCTATCACATGAGCAGTTGAGGAGCGGCAGTGCTGACAGACCGCGGCGCGAGCGATGTAAGGCACAGAACGTCAGCGGCGGCCGCTGACGCGCGACAGCTCGCACTCACGGAATGGAAGCCGAGAGGGATTTTATTTCACACAATCAGATAGACTCTAACAGATGTGTGCCTCTTGACCCGCCGTTCCGAGTGGAAGCTGACATTTATTAACCTAACGTTTGTAAACTACGATAGATTCTATGTACAGAGGACGGCCTTTTGAAGCGCCCTCGACATCACTTTTGGGATCGGTTAGCCTCTTATATGATTTTATGATTCCCGTTTTAAAATGCCCTATTCGCGGTTCGCCGTTCCGGGCAAAAGGGCTGCGGCGGATCGACGGACAGTGAATGGAGATTATGAATACGAGGGCGCGATTTTCGAATTATCATTTAGGTATTATGTAGAGATCGACAGAGACCGCCGCGGGCCGGGCCGGAACCCCGTCCCCGAATTACATTATTGTACTTAAAACATATATTTATTTCCCTATAAAACTATATTTACAAATATACTCTGTATATACAATATACAAAACTATAATATATTATTTACAGATCGATGATAGTATAGCTTCAAATTTCTAATTAAACAATTACAAAAACAATATGAGGTAAGTCGATTAGAAATAACTTAAAAATTAAACAATTCACACACCAAATAACTGCCTCGTCCAATAGGGGGCTAGACGTCGAACTATGATTTAAAAACGGTCACTATTTATACACACTGTCTATTGAAACGGTCAATTTGTCACAGACATTGTTTATTGTCTTAATACTGAATGTCAAGGCTCACTAGCACTCCGTTTGGTATGAGAGCACCTTCACTAATGAATGTATTTGGTAGGCGGTAACCGCAGATCACTTTACACACAAACTTTGTCACTGGTGCGTTTTCGACGCGTTAGTCAGTGTCAGCTGCAACCACCTCACAGCATGATTACGTAATTATATGCGCTTGGTTCAGGACTAGGTTGTATTTTGCTCCGGTAAGTAATCTAGACGTGCAAAACGCTTCGTTACATCAACAGGCGATGTCAGTATGAACTGTGTATAATTGTATATCAGCTTATAAAGTAACAGTCAAACTGTCTTCTCTCTTTATAGTTCTTCATATTAAAATAGCTATTAAAGCATAAATATTAGTAGTTTTTTAGTTTCCCGTACGAAAAACCTTCAACGATTAAATAAGTTTTAGAAACCAGACCGATCTCCACGTAAGAAATGTCACACCAATTAATTTTGCTCGGTCTTCGTACATTACGATATTTTGTACGATCGGGAAAAATACAATCTAGTCGTGCGGGTCCTTCCGAACCGAGCCCGATTATATGTATGTGTGTGTGTTGGGCGTCTCTGCAGTGTAGCCGGCACTGGCGGGCGCCGGCGCCGGTCAGCTGCCGCGGCAGGCGGGGTCGTCGGCGGCCGCGGCGCTGAAGCGGCTCTCGTCGCGCGACACCAGCCGCAGCGAGAACGAGTTCAGCGACAGCGGCGCTCCCGCCTCCACCTCCACGTTGCCCGCGTTCGCCTGCAAACAAACTGTACTGTTACCGACTGAATCTTAACGTGACGATTCCCGAGTCGCGGTGATTCGACTCGAGTCCGAGCACGGGCGTTTACGGTCTTTATCGAGTCGATGTTGAGAGATCTCTTCCGTCGCTCGACTTGCTCATGTTGCTGTATATAATAGAAGAGCGACGACCCTGCGATCGTACTGAGTATACAGCGGAACACTGACCAGGAAGAGCGTCGCCAGGAACAGCCTGGACACGTCGCCGGGCTCCTGGGCCGCGTGCTGCAGCACGTGGTGGAAGGGGCTGGTGTGCTGGCGGTCCGGCGGCAGCGCGCGCAGCACGGCCACGCCCAGCGCGCGCACGTCCAGGCCGCCGCCGCGCGTGCTGAGTATACAGCGGAACACTGACCAGGAAGAGCGTCGCCAGGAACAGCCTGGACACGTCGCCGGGCTCCTGGGCCGCGTGCTGCAGCACGTGGTGGAAGGGGCTGGTGTGCTGGCGGTCCGGCGGCAGCGCGCGCAGCACGGCCACGCCCAGCGCGCGCACGTCCAGGCCGCCGCCGCGCGTGCTGAGTATACAGCGGAACACTGACCAGGAAGAGCGTCGCCAGGAACAGCCTGGACACGTCGCCGGGCTCCTGGGCCGCGTGCTGCAGCACGTGGTGGAAGGGGCTGGTGTGCTGGCGGTCCGGCGGCAGCGCGCGCAGCACGGCCACGCCCAGCGCGCGCACGTCCAGGCCGCCGCCGCGCGTGCTGAGTATACAGCGGAACACTGACCAGGAAGAGCGTCGCCAGGAACAGCCTGGACACGTCGCCGGGCTCCTGGGCCGCGTGCTGCAGCACGTGGTGGAAGGGGCTGGTGTGCTGGCGGTCCGGCGGCAGCGCGCGCAGCACGGCCACGCCCAGCGCGCGCACGTCCAGGCCGCCGCCGCGCGTGCTGAGTATACAGCGGAACACTGACCAGGAAGAGCGTCGCCAGGAACAGCCTGGACACGTCGCCGGGCTCCTGGGCCGCGTGCTGCAGCACGTGGTGGAAGGGGCTGGTGTGCTGGCGGTCCGGCGGCAGCGCGCGCAGCACGGCCACGCCCAGCGCGCGCACGTCCAGGCCGCCGCCGCGCGTGCTGAGTATACAGCGGAACACTGACCAGGAAGAGCGTCGCCAGGAACAGCCTGGACACGTCGCCGGGCTCCTGGGCCGCGTGCTGCAGCACGTGGTGGAAGGGGCTGGTGTGCTGGCGGTCCGGCGGCAGCGCGCGCAGCACGGCCACGCCCAGCGCGCGCACGTCCAGGCCGCCGCCGCGCGTGCTGAGTATACAGCGGAACACTGACCAGGAAGAGCGTCGCCAGGAACAGCCTGGACACGTCGCCGGGCTCCTGGGCCGCGTGCTGCAGCACGTGGTGGAAGGGGCTGGTGTGCTGGCGGTCCGGCGGCAGCGCGCGCAGCACGGCCACGCCCAGCGCGCGCACGTCCAGGCCGCCGCCGCGCGTGCTGAGTATACAGCGGAACACTGACCAGGAAGAGCGTCGCCAGGAACAGCCTGGACACGTCGCCGGGCTCCTGGGCCGCGTGCTGCAGCACGTGGTGGAAGGGGCTGGTGTGCTGGCGGTCCGGCGGCAGCGCGCGCAGCACGGCCACGCCCAGCGCGCGCACGTCCAGGCCGCGCGCCTCGCCGGCCGCCGCGCGCTCGACCACGCCCGCGCGCCACGACATCCACTCCGGCGTGGCCTCGTACTCCACCGGCTGGAATAAACAATCGCTGGAGTCAGTAACGCAACATTCCGATGTCGTACTATGACGGCTGGGGCGATTAAAGTCAACAGTGATTTCTAAGGAACAAGGGACGGGCGAATCGTTAAGGCGCCTCCTTTTCAAGCGAAGCAAGCTTGTAGCTTGTGGAGCGGTAGTACTCTGGCCGAAAAAAACTGACAGAAAACGATGTGAAGTAGTGTGTGTGTGTGTGTGTGTGTCAAGTACCTGTGGCGGCGGCGGCGTGGCGGGCGGCGGCGACGGCGACGGCTCGGGCCGCGAGCCCTCGGAGCCGAAGGAGCTCTGCTCGAAGAAGCCGTCGTCGTCGGACTCGGCCACCGAGGCCAGCCGCGACAGGCACAGCGTCGCGTCCGCGCGCTCCAGCTGCGCCTCGTGAGCCGTCCAGCCCAGGAAACCTGCCATTTAGACATTTGTCATCATTTGAGCTTATAAGGGTGTGCATGTTTACTCCAGCGGTTTATTTTATGGTAATACTAGCGACCCGCCCCGGCTTCGCACGGGTGCAATGCTGATAAATTATGCATGTATTATACATATAAACCTTCCTCTTGAATCACTCTATCTATTAAAAAAACGCATCAAAATCCGTTGCGTAGTTTTAAAGATTTAAGCATACAAAGGGACATACGTAGGGACAGAGAAAGCGACTTTGTTTTATCCTATGTAGTGATTCCATTGTCGCACCCGCTCCCGGGACAGTGGTGTCTCGGATCTTCGGGAGGCATGCTCGAAGCCGAAATCTATGCGTATTAACCTTTTTTGATAATTTAATAAAATATAAAGAAAAATGGCGTCACAACGACCAGCGAGCCCGATCCACTATTTTCTATGGATTAATATGAAACGCTAAAGCCAATCTTTTTCAATTTACGGTGCACTTACAGATTAAGTATTTATCTATAGGTGTGTAAGTGCCTTGGATTATAGAAGTGAGATCGGTACGCCATTTTGACTAGCTAGTAGAGATCGGCAATCGCAATTAAAGATTAATTAACCTTGATCGTACGAGTTTCGATTAATTAATTAGATGAATTTCTCTCAATTAATATTAGGAAAAAGTAAGATATTTTTTTGTAAATCTAACCCAGGGACTGAAAATGTAGGGGGAAGTCCCCTAACGCCGGACGGCACCTAACGCCGGACACTCGAACTATCTCGGCAACTAGCAACGCGAGCGAATCAAGGACAAGTGGAAGGGGCTCGGGGGTCCCCCGCGCCCCTTCCACTTGCCATCTTTACCTTTTTAAAGGTATCCGACCGTTAAAATAGCATTCCGGTACCGGTATGAATATTTTAGGTACCCAAACAAGCTTCCGTCTAAACAATACCTTTAAATAAAAGTACCTTTAAAAACGGTTTGACCGTTTCTTTTTAAATGTATCCGACCAATAAAGTAGCATTTCGGTACCGATATCTAAACAAGCTTCCGCCCAAATGGTACGTTTAAATAAAAGTAAGCTCGCGACTCTCGCGTGTAAGGTTCATCATCAGTTCTTCACGTCTTTTACCCCTCTCACCCTATTCACCCTTTTTACTCCTTACACCCTTTTCACTACTTTCACGCCTTTCACCCTTTTCACTCCTTTCCCTCTTCCCTCTCGCTCTTCACTTTTTACTCTTCGCTTCGCTCGCTCGGTCAATTATGCAAAACGGCTTGCTTCAATCACAAAGTACAGCTTTTTTTCATAAGAAATAGAACTAACGCGACGTTGCCACGTTTATGGGTACTCGATACTCGAACTGAAATCATTGAGGTATCCGTTTAATCGGTCAGCGTAATTGTACAGTTCATTTTTCGGTCAGGTACCTTAACTTGAAACGGTCAATCTTAACGGTACCGTTTTAAAAAGGTACCTTTTAAATTTATTTGTTAGGGTACCGTTTTAAAAAGGTACCTTTTAAATTTATTTACGTTTTGCGGGTTTTCAGTTCCTAGTCTAACCCTAGAGTACTACTCTATAAGAACCATATTTCTGGAACAAGTTTATTTAACACAGCACACTAGAATGCTTTTTCAAGTGTTTGACTAGACAAATTTCATTTTTGTAACGTGCACAAATGAGGGTGTTCCAACTTTTAATCGAGAATTAATCCTGAAATGTAGTCGATTATTAGCGTTGCTATTCTTTATATGCTGCCAGCGTCTTCGGTACCATGCCAGAGTGCCGATTTTTTATTCTTGTTAAATATTAAATTTGATCCGTTTTAGCCGTTTATTTTAGTTAGTTAAGTTCTAAGTATTATGTGTTATTTATACCTATTGTAATTAGAAATTGAAAAATAGAAATAAATCATCTATTAAAATGATGATTAATTAATCGTTAAAACATAATCGATTAATGCCCATCTCTGCAAGCTATGGCGCCGAGACTAATTTCTATACCTGTGAGTGCGCAGCGAATAGAAAAAGAAATATCATCATAATAGACAAAAACTTAGTAATTAAGTTTGAATCATGTGTAAAAATGCATAGCTATACATTTTAATACATTAGCTAGATAGACAGACAAGAACTATTAAGGATTGATAGGATCTAAACATGCTAGGGGAGATAAAAGGCGATACACCAACTACTAACTAGACTACAGCTTGAGAAATATATTATATTATATTATAATTGTTACGTAAAGCATTAATGTTTCAGTTACTATACCCTAAAAACTTACGAGTAACTTTGAGTTAACGTGCTCTTGTAATCTAACATTGGATGCCATGCCACATGTAGTAGCAAATTTGTAAGGAAGCAAACTTAAAAAGGATTTTTTAAATATCAATTTTACACATCTAGTACATGATATAAATCACTATGAATAGCGTGCAAATTAACTATAACAAGCACTAAAAATAACTAGGTATAAACATGATTGTTTTTTGTAGTTCTACTAAATATGACTTCATAACCTTTTTGATCTAGTGACCATTTCCCGTCTATTTTATAATAATGTATTCCGCCCATTTTTGAATAGCGTTATTGCGCAATTAGATTCTATCGCGCAAATAAACCACAAAAAAAAATAATTGATAAGTGCCATAATAATGAATTTAAATTTTCAGGCTCCGCGCTGGACACAGAGCATAGCCATATTGCTCTATGATCATGAGCAACTGACGGTTGCGTAAACAAATGCGCTGCTATAGGTAGTTTCACGGGAGTTGAGGTGAATTACACACACAGCCATATGAGGGACTGATTGCAAAAAAAGTGAATGAATGAAATGAGTGAGTGAATGTAAATAAAAAAGCGTAGTTATATTTTTAATAGGTATCAAAAACAGTAAAAACTAAAAAACAAATCCTGTTATTAATAACAGGATTTGTTTTTTAGTTCCAAGTTTAGGGCCAAGTGACGATAGTTAACTATCGTCACTTGGCCGTATCCGATTGATCCGATTCGTTCGAGACTGATTACAAGGTTATGGCTTTCGGTTAACTCATCAATCCTAGGTTCTATTATCCAATATATTTCTTCTTTTTATTTGATTTTTCTGAAGATATTGTTATGTATGCATATCTCTAGGAAAATACAGTTGTCAATAGGTATGACAACGATGTAACGAGTGCCAGTTACTTCAGTCATCTTTGAAGAAGTTTGATGATGAAATAACAATTAATTAATTAAATTAATTTTGTAATTGGCTCTGTATTTCTATTTAAGTTTCTATATTTAGTGTATTAGCTGTTGGTTTTCCTAAAATAAATAAAAATAAAAACAAAGTAATGAAAATATAGGTAAAGACAATTTTTACAGCTACATTGATAAAAACAAGGCAATTTCTCTTTGGTTTCTACGATAAATATTATATTCAGATACTTACGCATATCTGACCTTTATTTATTCAGATAACCCATTTATTTACATAAAATCGGTCAAGATATTTTATTGTCTGTTTTGTCTGAAGTCGATGAATTATTCTATATAATACTTAACAAAATAGTTTAAAGAAACTTTTTGGTATTTCTTGTAATTCACTGTTGAACTTGCTATCGGTACAATAAGGACAGTATTTTCAAAACCTCGGTGTCATTACATGACAATGTTGTTGTGTGCGTGGCCTCAACTCTCGTGGACAACCTATACGCTGGTCAGGTGAGAGTTGACACTAGTACTTTTTAGTTTACACGAAATAAAATAGAAGCTACTAATTTCATGGTGTTAAAAAACAGATTTAAAAAAGACTAAATTTAATTTATTTTGTTATCATATGAACTATATGATATGATAATATGAATAAACGACATGATATGATATGAACTATAAAAAAATCAGACTGCTTTTGGCCTAAATACGCTATCTAAATAATATAACTCTATATGAGATAAACTCTAAACAAGTAAATAGGGTATTAGGGTATTAAAATACCCTATTTACTTCTTGCACAACGCCCAAAATATTTTTATAAGGAAGCAAGTATAGTAGCCATAAATATTAATTTTAAGCTATATAGTTCATAATATTAGATGTTCTAGTAATTATTTAAAAGCCATCTAATAATTTCAAAATTCTGTGTCTACTGCGGTGTTATACGTCGCTTGACATATTATGTACCAACTTCATCCAATATACAAAATAAACCTGAATTACTCTTGTAATAAAACTTACCTCCAATGTCCACTAAGTCGGACTTGTCCACCTCGTCGAATCCACGGAATTCTGATAAACGTGAATGTGATCAAAAAGTATTCATTTAAACGTATACCTACGCCTTTCTTAACCACAAAATTAAATTCCTATAAAAACGGGATATAATATTTGATACGCTCGACTAAATGTTCCTGCATTCAGAAGCTATTCTTGTTTCCGTTCGGCCTACTATCTTATGGAAAGATCAAACTTACATTGTAAACGTAACCGAGCACCAAGAACTTTGTAAAATTACGTGCTGAAATGCCGGTCGATCGGCTTATGTACTACTATAAGCTGGCTACAATAACGTTCTATATAAATCTCAGTCGCATACGCTATTTTATGGGACGACACGGCTTTGTCCTAGTCCTGTCTTAAGAGTTCTGGTTTATATGACACTTTATACTCTCGCGGTTTGTACACAGAATTAACACAAATTATAACGGGTTTATCGCGATACTCCTTATTTACCTTCATAATCTAACGTTTCGGCGGGGTTGCACACGTCGTTGTCTCAAATGTAGAAGGGAAATAAGGAATATCACGATAGACTTGTTATAACTAGTTAGTTCTGGTTTACTCGGGCCACCACTGGCCTGGTATTGGTCAGTACCTGTGATCTCGGGCTCCTCCCTTGCCCTGGCGCGCGCAGCTAACACGTGAGCGCGGCGCGCCGCCACCACGCGCGACACCCACCGCTCGTCCAGTGAGAAGTCGCGCTGCTCTGCCAGGAACTCCCGCAGTTCTGAAAGTTATTCACACAATACCTTATAAACTATGAATACAAAGATCAAAGCTTAAAGAAAAATTGAAAAAGGAGCTACCTGGTGGAAGGGACCGGGAATCGAACCCGGTACCTCTGGATTACCGGTCCAGCGCGATAGCCACTTCGCTACCCTCGCTCCACGTAGACCTGACGAATTTCTTTAAGCTTTGATCTTTGTATTCATAGTTTAAATAAATATTGTGGTGTACCCACATAAAAAAAATGAGACATTACATGTTCCATAAAATTTATAAAAAAACAATACCTTATAGTATAAAATACAGCTTAGATATGGATTCCCGACCAGTGCACGTCCTCGGAGACATGGTAATCTAAGAAAGAGAGCTCCACTCTTATTAAAACTTTTTCACTCAACTTTGGCGCCGGTGTACGGGTAACAGGTCCTTGATGAACAGCTCCATACGAGTTCGAAATATGTCCGGCCGTTCCCGACAATTTCACGTGAGTGTAAACCGCTTGAAACAATAATTAGAGCTCAATACGATTTGAATCATCAGGGCAATTGATCTTAGGCTCAATGAACTTGGATACTTAGTCAACCAATAAGGTGTATTCTAGACCAAATTTTACAAAAGTAAATGACTATAGAATCTCGCACAGGACGTATAAAAAGCTAGTTATGATACTGACCATTGGTTTAATTTCTATGTCCTGTTGCTTTTGTTATTTGTTTTTCGGTTATTATTTCAAGTATTCTTGCGCACAACACATACTCTCGCGGTTACACATAATTAAAAGTTGTTATACCGGGTCTATCGCAATTCGCCTGACTTTTCGACACAGTTACAGTTGAAGGATGATATGTGGCGATGTTTTTTAGGGTTCCGTACCTCAAAAGGAAAAAACGGAACCCTTATAGGATCACTTTGTTGTCCGTCTGTCCGTCCGTCCGTCCGTCTGTCAAGACCCTTTTTCTCAGGAACGCGTGGAGGTATGAAGCTGAAATTTATATCAATTACTCAGGTCTACTGTCCCTTGAAGCTGTGAAAAAATCAAACTTCTAAGCCAACGCAATCAAAAGATACAGCCGTTTATGCCGCAAATTTTCGACACTTGCAAGGGAATCAAAACCTACAGGGTGCTTCCCGTGAACTCAGAATCTTGAAATTTGGTACGAAGCAACGTCTTATAGCATAGATAAAGGAAAAATTACGAAAACCATAAATTTTTTTTTTAATACCTAACTTTGCACCTAATTTATATGGGGCGCTATACATACCAGGTGCAAACTTAACTTAACCACTTAGGGATGGAAAGTGTTTGTACGGAACCCTCGGTGCGCGAGTCCGACTCGCACTTGGCCGGTTTTTTTATTTACATTCTTGCCTGTCCCAACGGCAGTTTCAGGCATGAAGGATGATAGTGATGCTTTTTATTTACCTCCATTGCCTGAAATAGTGTCGAAACGTAAGGCAATTAACGTAAATAAAAACTACCGAAATAAAAAAAATTGGGTAAGTGCGAGCCCGACTCGCGCATGAAGGGTTCCGTACCTATACATATATATAATCTATAACAAGTTTTTTGTATGGGAGCTCCCCTTAAATATTTATTTTATTTTATTTTTAGTATTTGTTGTTATAGCGGCAATAGAAATACATCATCTGTGAAAATTTCAACTGTCTAGCTATCACCGTTGTTGAGATACAGCCTGGTGACAGACGGACGGACGGACGGACGGACGGACGGACGGACAGCGAAGTCTCAGTAATAGGGTCCCGTTTTTACCCTTTGGGTACGGAACCCTAAAAAACGAGCTTGTATTTATGTGTGACCTCAGAACTCCGTTATTTAAGTATGAACCGATTTGGAGAGTTATTATTAGAGAGGTCTAATCTTCAGATTGGTCCCATAAAATGTTGGTAAAGATTAGACGACGAGATCTAATCGAACTCACTCCTTTAAAAAAAATACAAATAAAACATTCTATTCTATTTAATATTATTATAGGCACATCTATAACAATTTCAGTATTTTTTATAGTAACTCGTTGAATTAACTATTATCGAAAATACGACATCTTCCGCATGAAGTCGGTATTATTTTTTTAATTTATAATTATTGATTACTGTAAGATGTAATGTTTCAAGCCTACGATATTTATATGCCTGATTGTATTCAACTGTATAAAAATAAGAGCAAGTCACTTAATTTCTACGTAAGGTTGTTAGTTTATTCGGACCTTTTCATACTCCATTTCATCGGCTTTAGATTTTATCTTTAGCAAGTTTTGCCAAAAGTGTTTTTCAATCACACCATACATAACATAATGAATAAATTTGCACAGTTCGTTGACTTCTTGTGAACTGTTTTTTTCAAATGTCACTTGTAAAAGCATGAATGTGATAAATTCAACCTTTTCACGAAGTCATTAAAATACATGTGTCTCCGCACTTTTAGAGACAATGCTGATCAAATCGAAAGCAGATTGAGTAAATAATCCATTTCAATAGGCTCGGAAAGGAAATACTGCAACCCAAATGAATACCGGTGAAACGTGTTTTGTCCCCAATATTGATATGCTTAGAATACATACCACTAAACACTCATTCAAAAATACGCGGACCAAATAAACTACCACTAACTTTTGGACCCAATACAATTTTTAATTGGAGGATAACTAAAAAGAAGAAGTGTTTTGACTACTGATTTTATTTATTTATTTAAACTTTATTGCACAAAACAAAAGTCAGTACAAATGGCGGACTTAATGCCTAATGGCATTCTCTACCAGTCAACCATAGGGCCAAACAGAGATGCTTCAAGTGGGTGCAGAGTAGAAAATTAATCGTTCGGAAAGCATCTAAGATACAGTTGAATAAATATATATTAAATAATAACTTTACCATAACTACAATGATACATATATTTACATACTATAAGATGTATAATATATATAATATAATAATAAATACGATGAAATGTCTACTGCATAGGATGATGGACACTATTCGAGCTCTTGTTCGAGCAGGTGCTTACGTAGCAACCGCTTGAAAACTACCTTGCTTGGGGCTTGTCTAATAGAGAGGGGGAGTGTATTCCAAAGACGACTTGCCTGAACGGCGAAAGAATTGGACATGAAACCAGAATGGTGCGAAGGAATCGAGAGTTTGAGAGTTCGGGAGGAACAAAGTTTACCGCCTGGACGGGGAGTTTGAAAAGTGAATTTACTTTTGAGGTATCCTGGAGCAGAAGGCTCAAACAGGATGGAGAACAGAGTACATAGAATCCTGAGGGATCTGCGACTACGTATGGGGAGCCAGTTAAGCTGGCGCCGGAAGGACGAAACGTGGTCATATTTACGAAGGCCGAAGATTAATCGTATTCCGTTGTTAAGGAGGCGATCTAGTTTATTGAGGGAGTCTTGAGTGATGTTAGTAAGGCACGCATCAGCATAATCAATAAGGGGCAGCACCAAAGTCTGCACAAGCAGCTTTTTGGTGCTTACTGGGAGAAAATGTTTAAATTTATAAAGATTACGCAACGTACCGGTAACTTTCCGACTTACTTCCGACAGTTGGCCTCATTTTATGACGTCATAAGCCAGTATTTTCATAGAAACCTCATACTAACAGATCGTTTTTGACATTTCATAAAGAGTAGCTGGTTTGTACTGTCGTCAAATACCGTGAAAGTCCCCATTTTCGATAATACGACCTCCCTTTCCTATTTCACAGAGCAATATTTACACACTTTGTACTAAGTAAGCAATTAATGTCTGTAACGTCAAGACTTGTTACAATGCGGGAGCTGTCAGAATGAGATTCGCTTTTTATACCTGTCCAGGTAAGTACCTCTCAGCGTAGTTGAGTTCATTTACATCTACACACTTACGAGAACAAAAATATCTGAACACGATTTTATGTCCCTGACAATAGGGTCGTGTTCAGATATTCTTGTTCTCGTAAGTGTGTAGATGTAAATTAACTCGACTGTACACCCAAACCCGAATCGCAATCTGAGAGCGCATGGACTTTATAGCAATCGTTGCTTGTATGCTCGTTATTGCGAATAAACGCGATTGGCTTTGTTTATCCTACGAAAAGCATTCCTTTTTTAGCCAAGTAAACTCTATGCAAATCACGAATGGAGGACGAATCAATGTAAGCAGCGACCTAAGTGAAGCAATAAATTTTGTTCGAGCAACTAAATATAGTGTCAGCAGAGCAAACTGATGGGTTTGCAATGTTCTGTCATATTGATGCCATGCTGTTTTTATTGTATTGTAAAAAAATATATAGGTACATAAAAGTTACAAGTTGTCGACAATCGTCACTGCAAACTAAACAAACACCTGTTCCTACTGGGAATGGTACAGGACGCAACATGCGGGTTCTGCCAAGAGTCAGAGGAGACTGCTTCGCATATACTTTTCTCCAGTGGACCACTTATGCACAAAAGAAGTATCCACTTAGGGCAACATTTTGTGGCCCCAGAAGAGATACAACTCACTGTCCAAAGAGTCAGGGAATTTCTGGACTCAACGGGTCTTAGAAGTGAACTTTAAGAAAGGGCTGCCACAAGACCAATACTGGTCGATGCGGCAAATAAAAGGCCCAAAGCAAATATAATACAGTCGACAAGTCTTCTGTAAATTTATCTCCTTTGCACGTCAGAACAGAGCAGCGACTTGGTCAGAGGTCGACATTACCATACGCCTAAACTTAACGTAGGTCGTTTTTATAAATAGTACGCTTGATGTTTTCAACATTATATGATATTACAGCTGAATACGACTTACAGTTCGACATTATTTTAATTGATAACATTTTGTTTATTATTTTACCATATAATTGCGTGTTTTATTAATTTATGACGCAAATATAAGTGTCAATATATCTGGGATACAACGTAACACTTATCTGGAAATAAATTTGAGCCATAAATAAATGAACACGCATTGAAATGGTAAATTGCGTTACACTTTCATGGCATTGCCCTGGTGTCGATAGATAGCAATGAATACTCGCGAGTTAATTTACAAATATTCATTCAAATTTGCACTTTTATAGGTTTGCGTAATTATCACGACAAAGGCACAGCAATCAGTAATGACTATTATATTCATTAGAAGATTAGATAGTCTTTGTCAATCTATTGAGTCATTGGAAGTCCGCTAAAACATAAAAAGTTTCTTGCTAAAAAGAGCAGATACTGCGGGCGACGGGTAATTCATTCCTCTCTGCCCGTAGTCTAAGATGGGTTCTGCGTTTTCTAAGCTTCTTGGCGGCCCACAGCGGGTTTTACAATAAAGATGAGAACATTTTAACATATATTTTTACAATGTTTATGTATGATATTGTTATTAGAGTGTGTACCTGCGGTGAGGTGTATCTTGCCGGCGCCGGTGTGGAACAGCTCGGGGTCCTCCAGCTTGCGCTTGCGCGGCGCCCGCGGCCGCGCCTCGGGCTCCGGCGCCGCCACCGGCGTCGCGTCCGGGGGCGGCGGGGGCTCCTCTGTGCACAAATATAAGGGTTAGGACCGGAGATCCCAATATTTTCTTTAACACATCTTGTTGTGAGCTTCACGCTTCACCCGTGTTGCTTCAAACTACTTACACTCATATTACGCGTTGTGCTAGCGCCCGAAGCGTGTCGTTTCGCCTCGACCGTACCTACAATACCGATATCTATTATTGATACAAATTAACAGTACCTAAGCTGACGCTGCTTACCTTCCGCGCTAAGTACGTAACCTTGAGATGGATTCGAGTATTGCGCATATACCCAACTAACGAGTTAGTCGCGGCGCAAGATTTCGTTATTGCAAGTTAGCCGGACATGGAAGAGGTGCGCCTGTTAATTAGTAAATTATCATGACCTAAATGTCTCTCGGTGTCGCATAATTAACCTAAGGTTGAAAGACGAAAGACTCATGGGGTAACTGCAATGGAACAGACAACCCGTGTGGTGTTCCGACGCCTGCACTGTACAGTACCTGTGGGGATGGGCGTGGAGCTGGGCGGCGGCAGGTCGGGCGGCACGGGCGACGGCGGCGGCGGCGGCGACGGCGGCGCGCGCAGCTCGATGGACGCCTGCACTGTACAGTACCTGTGGGGATGGGCGTGGAGCTGGGCGGCGGCAGGTCGGGCGGCACGGGCGACGGCGGCGGCGGCGGCGACGGCGGCGCGCGCAGCTCGATGGACGCCTGCACTGTACAGTACCTGTGGGGATGGGCGTGGAGCTGGGCGGCGGCAGGTCGGGCGGCACGGGCGACGGCGGCGGCGGCGGCGACGGCGGCGCGCGCAGCTCGATGGACGCCTGCAGCTCCGACAGCGGCACGGGCCGCAGCGTCGCGCTCGTGTCCAGCTCGCCGCACTCCAGCTCGTCCACGAGCAGCCCTCCCTGTTGCAATGAAGTTCACAGTTTAAGTACCTAACCGTTTCTTTTACACGGTAGCGGTTACCTAACGGCTTTCTTATTTTTAGGGTTCCGTACCTCAAAAGGAAAAAACGGAACCCTTATAGGATCACTTTGTTGTCCGTCTGTCCGTCCGTCCGTCCGTCTGTCAAGACCCTTTTTCTCAGGAACGCGTGGAGGTATGAAGCTGAAATTTATATCAATTACTCAGGTCTACTGTCCCTTGAAGCTGTGAAAAAATCAAACTTCTAAGCCAACGCAATCAAAAGATACAGCCGTTTATGCCGCAAATTTTCGACACTTGCAAGGGAATCAAAACCTACAGGGTGCTTCCCGTGAACTCAGAATCTTGAAATTTGGTACGAAGCAACGTCTTATAGCATAGATAAAGGAATAATTACGAAAACCATAAATTTTTTTTTTAATACCTAACTTTGCACCTAATTTATATGGGGCGCTATACATACCAGGTGCAAACTTAACTTAACCACTTAGGGATGGAAAGTGTTTGTACGGAACCCTCGGTGCGCGAGTCCGACTCGCACTTGGCCGGTTTTTTAACATCTGTTTAACATGCGCCAGCCTCTAAATATACATGCGGGGCAGTGGCAGTGTCATATTTACCCCTATAGGCCCACAAGACCCGGACCTAGGAGCCCAGCCAGTCTAGGGGCCCCAGTCCCAGAAGCAGGACTTGCACCATACTTAATGTTCTTTTTATTTATCACTTAAAATACTACCCACTTTAATTTACTGAAAACCGTTTCTAGATAGGGGAGGGGGCCCTAAATGCTAAGCGTCTGGGGGGCCCCGCCCTCAAAGTCCGGGCCTGGGCAGGGCGTAAATTCAGCTAATATCGCAAACAGTACCAATCCAGCTGGGTGAAAGCGCACCTCGATGAGCAAATAGTGGTCGGCCCTGAGTATAGTAGTTACGGCTTACGTGTAAACGCCACGTGACATTGAAGTCTTGCAGCAAGCCGACCGGCTCCCCGGCGTAGTCGAGCAGCGGCACGTCGCAGGGCGCCAGCACGCGGGGCTCCAGCTCGATGTACATGCGCGGCAGCGTGGGCGGCGGGCGCAGGTCGGCCTCGCGCCGGCTCGCGGCGCAGCGCTCCAGCTCGATGCGCGCCCAGCACGCGATCAGCGTGGACACCACGCGCCGCCGCCGCGCCGCCGGCGTGTCCGGCGAGCTCGCGTCGCCGCCCTGATGATCGCTGGAGGGAAAACAAGTCGGGTTGTGCAACTTCGTCCGCTTAACCTTCCTTTTTAGGGTTCCGTACCCAAAGTGTAAAAACGGGACCCTATTACTGAGACTTCGCTGTCCGTCCGTCTGTCCGTCCGTCCGTCTGTCACCAGGCTGTATCTCAAGAATTTTCTTTACAGCAGAAAGTAAAGTCCTATAACCATTTATGGATGTCCAGCTTTTTTTTCTTATTGAAAATTACATCACATTTCACATGTCTTAAATAAAATAGAACGAATACCTAATAAGATCGTCAGGGCTGGTTATATAAAATTATAGAAAAAAATATGAAATAATAAACAGAAAAACTAGAGAAAAATTACAAAATTGAAAATATACGTTACAATAATATTTATGATCTTAGGGTATCCTAGGCAATACAATGTCAAAAATTATAAACATAAAATAATAATCCTGTTACCTGCGCAAGGCAGTGGGTATCTTTGTACTAAAATTGGTAGAAATTCGTGCAGCCTTTTTGCGCTCAAAGAAATTTCTGGTGTTACTGACAGCCCTCTTTTGAAGGGCCTCCATGGAGGCCGAAGAGACAGCCCGCGACATTCTCGAATGTCCTAGTGTGGCCAAATACCGGGGACAACACCTCGGATCTCCGAGGTCACTCTCAGAAGTCGTCGGCAACATCAAGGGACTGCAAGACTTTCTGGTAAAGTTGGGTTGGCAAGAGTAATGCCATCAATCCTACACGCAAAATAGGCGCATTGTAAGACCCCGCCAAAAAGTGGGCGCCTCGTCGCAAGCGCGACAGCACCTCGTCGTCACGCTGACACTTCGCGACTCCGAGCCGCTTCCGTTACGACTTGAAAGCTTGCCAATGGTTGACCCTTACCATGTTTACAGTAAACTTATTCGCTAGAGACGCTGTACTACTCATGGTAAGGGCAACAACAACTACAAATCCACTTTATTGCATACATCAAGTACACAGGGATACAAAACATGAGAGATATGTAAAAAATCAACACGTAAACAACAGGCCGTATTATCGTTAAATAGCGATCTCTTCCAGACAACCTTTAGGTAGGGTACTGTTTGAGCGCGCTAATGTGTTGAGGCGGTGCCGTTGCGGTCTTAGGAAGAACTTAAGGCAAGTCGGGGCTTATAACTCCTTAAGCCGAACGGAGTACACAGTAGGGTGCCCAAACGTGTAAAGGGCAAGGCGATGGGAATCTATGGTCGCCTGACACCACAGACAGACTTACGCAAGCACATACAATATACATAATGCAATATGAATCACCTTAAATAACTTATGCCTGTCCCGGTTTTACTGCAAAACACATATGACGTTGCGTTACTGTTACAAGATAGCATTACCATAAGATTTCGTGAATAAAACTTAAAGATAAGCATGGAAATTTGCATAATAGGTATTCGCGAACTGTTTAGATAATAGCTAGCTCGCTTGGTGATCGCGAGGAAAGAAAAGATAATTAAGTTTGCACAAGACCCGCGATAAGATCGGATTCGGTCAAATAAGTCACAGTGTAACCTATTTTGAGACTGTCTGCATATCTATACTAATATAAAATTCTAGATTTGTATTAAAAATCAGTTTTCTATGACCAGGGGTCATGATTTTAGGAAGAATCTTAATAGCGTGACGCGGGATCGTCATTTGTTTTGAATGGGCGCGGCGCCGTGCCAACCTAGCACCATCTGTTTTCATAATTTCCATTGTCCTCGCATCACGTCGAAACGGCTGGACGAATTTTAACCAATACCTGTACAGGGATAGCTGGACATACAAAGATGGTTATATGATATTTTTTACCCGACTACGGTATAACAAAAACGAGTACGACCTTCTAGTTTTCTATAATATTATAAAATTGGGCAAGTGCGAGTCCGACTCGCGCATGAAGGGTTCCGTACCTATATATATGTATAGGTATAACAAGTTTATTGTATGGGAGCCCCCCTTAAATATTTATTTTATTTCATTTTTAGTATTTGTTGTTATAGCGGCAATAGAAATACATCATCTGTGAAAATTTCAAGTGGCTAGCTATCACCGTTCTTGAGATACAGCCTGGTGACAGACGGACGGACGGACGGACGGACGGATGGACGGACGGACGGACGGACGGATAGCGAAGTCTCAGTAATAGGGTCCCGTTTTTACCCTTTGGGTACGGAGCCCTAAAAATAAAATATTTGTCCTTTCATCACGCCCAAACCCAACGCGTATTTGCGCATCGTCAGATTGTTATGGTATAGTTTTGACCTGACTACGGAGAAGCAATAAAGAGGGTTATGACTTCTTCTTTTTCTTCTTCATTCTAGTAATGCATATAACTATATTAACTATGGAAGAGATTTTTTATAAGTACAGTGAGCATGCGTCCGTAAATGATAACTGACGTCATATCGGGAAGTACAAACGAAGACACAGTTAACTATACACCTCATACACCTTAACACGTTGTACAAAGGTTTATATTAGT
Organism: Apotomis capreana; assembly: GCA_947623375.1. NCBI lineage: Eukaryota > Metazoa > Arthropoda > Insecta > Lepidoptera > Tortricidae > Apotomis > Apotomis capreana. Next base: position 2,506,295 of record OX392511.1, read on the forward strand.
TTACAAATGTACAGATATCAGTGTCTTCGACGGTACTAAATCGCACGAGACTGACTGGCAAATGCGCTTAAAACCTCCGAGTAATACTGCCTACAGACGGAAATTTTAAATCTTGGTTCAGTAACATCATTTGCCTTGAAAATATATAAATCTCAATAGTCAAGGTTACTGACGACGGTATAGCGCATTCCGTGTTTTGGCAAATTGTATGCTTGCCTAAAGGATGTAATAGCAATTGGTAGTTTCATTTGTTTATTATAATTAGATTATCAAAAAATGTTGGACACTTTTCTAGGGTTCCGTACCCAAAGAGTTTTTATTACTAAAACTGCTGTCCGTCTATCCGTCTGTCGCTAGGCTGGATCTTATGAACCATGATAGTTAGACTGTTGAAATTTTCACAGATGATGTATTTCTGTCGCCGCTATAACAACAAATACTAAAAACAGAATAAAATAAATATTTAAGTGGACCTCCCATACAACAAACGTGATCGGTTGCATTAACTTTGCATCTCATTTGTATGCGGCGCCATACATACCAGGTGCAAACTTAATTCAACCTGGCCAGTTAAAATGGGAAGTGTTTGTACAGAACCCTCGGTGAGCGAGTCCGAATCGCACTTGGCCGGTTTTTTTGAAAACAAGGAGAGAGTTGAATTTGCGTATCTCGAATTGAATGCGAACAGTAGTTTTCTATTATTACCTCCCGAATGATAATTATCTTGTTTACAACATATTTTTAAAATAAATATTGACATATAACACGCTTTTTAGATTTACTTGTAACTAAGTTTGTTCGTTTGTAACTAACAATGTATTGAAATCCTGAAGTAAATATTAACCTACTTCTAATTATCTTATCGAAATGGCCGCCGCTGCGAATGATCGCTCCTGATGATGAATCGCGTACCGATTCGAAACTTGCCGATCAATATTCGACTTCTACGACGTGAGTAGACCATTTCGTATGTAGTTTAATTGATCGAAATGAAACTTCACGTGACATTACAACAATTTGGTATCTTGAGCTGATCTGATGATGTAAGATTGCCGTAGGAGCTCCTAAACAGCCCGAGATAAACCCATGGTTTTGATCAGTCAACGTTTGTTATTATAAAGAAATATTTTGTCAAAAACTTATTATGTAACTGAGGCTTCAGTAACAAAATATACGCTATATCGATTATGGAGCCGGCCGCGCTGAGCGTTGTCGTGAATGACCTGTCGTTGCCGCCTCCCATACAAAATGCATAGGAGACACAGTTGCCGACTTCGCTTGGACTTGGGAACTCTTCTATACTAAAACGGCAAATGTGTATTGATATGAAGACAGACTATATGAATAAAACAATTTAAACGGATTATATCGCATATATTCGTTGTTGTGAACCCTTTGAAACTGACAACCAGAAAGTTGTGAAAACGTTAGGGAAACTCAAATAATGATTAATTCGCGATACTATCCATTTAAATTGTATATTTAAATGCGTGACAATCGTGGAAATCGAAGAACTATCACAGATTGGACTGAGACATATTATGGAATTATAACTCTTCGTAATAATGTCCTGAATCATCACTTTAAGTTACCCTGTATTATGGCAGAATGTTTCTAAAATTGTGCACATGGGTTCATATTAGATCTAAGTCTGGAATGCGGTGTAAATATTCATATTTACAAATAAACCAATAATAATTTATATATTATATAAAAACAGACTATCCTTTAAAATCAACAGTGCCCTCGATTACATCATTTGACTACAGAGTTCCCATTATCACCTTCCAGCTCCATTATCAGATCAGGTACAGGCCACTGCATTCACGCAATTTACTTATTGATGGAACATTTCAGGTCAATGGGAAACGTGGGTTAACATACAAGATTTGATTACTGACATACAGACATTGGGACGTGACAAGTGAAAGCTTTTATTAGCTTGTAAATTACACTCACACATTAGAATGTAGTGACTCGCTGCACTCTATGGTATGCTGGTACAGCAGGTCCACCTTGTGTCCGTAGATGTTGGCGCTGTGTTGCAGCACCAGTGCACATTCTGGGAAGTTGATCTCTGGCAACGGTGCATCTGGATCTTCCTCCAAAGCGCGAAGGCCCGCCTCCGTCAGGTATTCTTCCAGCAACTAAAAGGCAGATGTAGGATTAGTCGGCTTACACAGACTATGCAAGATGGCTGTAACAACTTTTAACAGCGTTTTGTGGTTACCACATAAAGGTATTGTTCTCTTTAACCTTTTGAGTGCCAAAGATGGCAAAATACGTTGTCGTACAAAGCCATACTATCTGCTGTCAGCCTGGTGCCTGGGACACAGTTTTCCATCAACAAGCTGGTAATGGGATCCAAGAATAGGATCCAAATGAGAATTTCCAAAATTTAAATAGATAACAAATATAAGAATATTCATATATGAAATATAAAAATTACGTATTTTTTATACTATAAAAATGCTAATTATAGACATGATTATTATTATTTTGGGAAATTCCAAATAGTACTGTGTAAAGTACTACGAATGTAAAATGATGAAAAAATTAGAATTTTTTAAAAAATATTTTTTTTATAACTGTTTGGATAGAAAAATTGAAGTTTTATTTGCTAAAAGTGAAATGGCAGGTTAATATTATTAGGTCCATAAATGTTTTAAGATTGTAAAAGTCTAGCATCTACAAAATACACAGATATGATAGATTTTGTGCCGCTACTGTAAGTAACCTAATTTGATGTAACTCAAAATTCTCCTTTGTAAATAAGTTGTAATAAGAAATAGGATGAGGAGAGTATCACTTCCAAATGATGACTTGATTACTTTTAAAAACAAAATATGGAAAAATTTAACATCATATTATGTTGATGATGATTTGATGGTTCATTTATGATCTCCACACCAACTAAATTTTGAAACTTATTGAATGCTACACAGCATGTATTGCCTGGAGACTTTATTGATTGATAGTATCATATATTTTTACACTGATATCTCATACACAAGCAACTAAAGTTTCATGAAAGCATACCATGTTACATTATTAGCATTTGCAACTTGCAAAATGCAACTGGTGCACGGTGCACCCGTCATCGCAGCGGCCCTGTAGTCTGCAGCCCGGGCAGGGCGGGCGGACGTGCGGAGGGCGCGGAAAATTATAAAGGCTTTCTACGAAAAACTGAGGGCGGGGGCGGGAAAACTGGGGGATGTAAGCCGGGCTCGAGGACGCTTACCGAGCTTACGTCGGTGTCGAAACTTCGGCGGAAGTCGCTGATGGGGCGCATCATAATAGCCACAATTTGCTCGAGTCTCTGTGAGTTCATGCTCCACCGTTTCTCCCTCCGCGATATGAGTTCCCTGCAAAAATTGTGCGCTCATGGAGTACATATCTGACAAGCGTCGCGATCGCGGGCACAACACGACACAACTAAATGCAATACACTTAATCTATACAAAACACCACACGATGGCGCGAAAGTGACATACACTCGAGCGCGAACTTAAAACTGCACTTTTAGACTCGGGGTCTTTTTTGTTTGCCTTGAAATATTACCTCCGACGCTCCTCACTATCGGCGTCCATTTTAGAAACATGAAATCTTATGATTATAAGGAGTCTAACAACAACGGTGGCCATTTATTTATGTTTTTCCGTGAGACATTCCATGTTCGCTGTCAAAGCGTTGCTCGGTGCTCGCTGTTCGCGGTTGTGCAAGCAACCTTCGCCATGTTTGTCTATGGCTACTGGTATCTGTGTCATCGTTGTTTATGGAGTAAATGAATTTATTATTTAATGAATTGAATTATTTATTACATTGATCCCTCTAAATTACTATTATTTGAAAATTAATACAATAATTAATTATAGGATAACATCCATAGTCTCTTTTCGCGACTTCGTAGTGTAGCCACACACAAAGGAATAAGAATGTTGCCATGCATAATAATATAATGTCAAACGCTGCAGCCAAACGTCAGTCAATCAATTAAAACAGCAACATATTTGCATCGTTATCGTTAAACAAATACTTGAAATAAACTACTTTAAATTGAAATTTGTGAATGGTGTCCAATTTGATAATCACGTATTAGAACAAGTGACTTCTTCGCGTAAAAGAATTGCCTGAACCGTGTCAACATGGGCATGTCGCGCTGCTATTCGTTGATGAAATGTTTGCTGATACTGTTTAATATCGTATTTCTGGTAAGGCTGTTTTATATCTAAATTTGTCAATGAAAATAATGTCAAGTATTCAATTTGGAGCCAGACATAATACATTCCCAATAGTAGACATAGTTATTTGTAAGTAATAAGTGGATGTTATGGTCGTGTCCCACTGCGCGCGTAGCACGGTGGGTTCGCTGAGATAATCCAGACACAGCGCGCGGCCGCGCCGGCGGCGTGCATCGGCCGTCGCGCACCTCATTAAGTCTATATTAGGAAAGCTTCCTGAGCACTTCCCCCTCATTATGTAGTCTACTGTGGGCATTGTTAATTAACTAGTCATCACTGCTTCACTCTGCTTAGCTATAGGGAATAATTTTGTTTTAAATGTATGATAGGAAAGATTGGAATGATTATGTATTTATATTTATTTCTGTGATTTATTTATTTATTTAATCTTTATTGCACACAATACACAGGTAAAAGTACAAATGGCGGACTTAATGCCATAAGGCATTCTCTACCAGTCAACCATAGGACTAAACAGAAACATTTGTATGGTGCAGGGTCTTTTATGTAATCTATTATATATTTTATGTTTCATGTAACAACAATTAAATAACACATAAGTAATATACCTCATATGCAAATATATATATATAACATAAACGTACATAAATATGACATACAATATACTTACTTATATAATAAATGTACCTTCAATCAATTACATTAATAGACAGTATAACTATATAATTTTTATTTTTGTTATTAGGATTCCTTTAAATAGGTTGAATGGATAAGACTGAGCAAAATTGAGTTATAAGAAAGGTTTCTGTAGTGTCACATAGGCAATTGATAGAAGGCACTTTCACCAGCTATAAATAGCTGGGTGCAAAACTAGGGCTATTAACAAACCAGTCCACAATCCAGTTGTGTGGGTGTGCACGGTGCACCAACAATGCACTCCTGTCACCTGTCTAGATCTATCAACATTACATCATTAGCTAAATGTCCCAGGAATTACTTTCTTTCCATTTAGAGACTTTTGAAATCAACAAATGAATACTGATCATAACTTTAGTATTTTTGTAGTATTTTTTTTTGTATTATGATTTTTATTGGATTGAATAGTAATGAAATGAAATAGATTTTCATAATGGATATTCTTCATTTTTTTTTATGGGTTATACAATAAACATTTGTGCTTTAATATTTTTTGATATATATATTTAAACAAAATGTAATAAGTATAAATAAAAGTTGATCATGAAATCTGAGTAACTTGCTTTAATATGACTGTTTGCTGATACTATAAAGGCATGAGTGGTTAGAGTCTAAGGTTTTCAAGCAAACATTTTCATGGTATCCCTGAATGGCATTCAGTGTAAATCTTACTGACTTGATGTTTAATATTATATTTGGTTTAGAGTCAGGTTTATACTATACTCCTACTTCTATAGGTTTCAACTATACAGTATTTTGAAGACAATTGATTGCGTTTTTCACACAAATATTTCCCCTGGCTGGGATTCGCCAGGGCTGTCGGCTCAGTAAGCAAGCAAACTGCACCAAATGCATTGTCAAAACATGCGTCAAGCATGCCCTAACAGATCCATGTACATTGCAGATAATAGGTATAGCAGCGTGCGGGCTGAGCGTGTGGGCGCTGTGGGAGGGCGGCGCCAGCGCGAGCGTGGGCGGCGCGGGGGCGGGCGAGGCGGCGGCGGCGCGCGCCGGGCTGTGCTGCTGCGCGGCCTGGGGCGCCGCGCTGGCGCTGGGGGCCGCCGCGGCGCTGGCCGGCGCGGCGAGGGATGCCGCCTCCCTGTTGGCGGCGGCTTTCGCGCTGCTGGCGTTGTGCGGCGTAGCTGAGGTATGATGCTCTTGTATAGGTAGGTTCAAATGCTGTACAATTAGCGACATATAACTTTAACTATAAGTTTTTATAATATTCAGTGTTAGGTTGAGCGTGGTAAAATAAACATCTTATCCGCATTTACGGTGTTTTCACTCTCTCGGCACTCGCTTTGACGAACGGACATTGACATCCAGTTGCATCCTCGTACAAATGGTTTTTTGAATATGTTCAAAATTCTATTTCAAAATTTCAAAATCAGTCCCATTTTGATAGGTTCAAATGAGGACAAAGCTTGTTTATGCATGCACTTTTAAGATAAGAATATAAGAGTTGGCTTATACATAATGTACATTTACTCTGTAGTTGACTCTTTAAACTTGTAGTCACTAAAAATGTAGGTATTTATGTAAGGGTGATTCTACAGGCGTTTTAACCGCCGTCAGGCAGCTATGCGGCCATAATACGCTTTAAATTAGATTAAGTACGGGAAGTACTTATGGTTACAGTATACTGTATGAAAGTTTGCAGATTGGTGAAGCTCATACTTTCAATATTTTTGACAGTGTACTGATGGCGGTTAAGGCTGATTTAGACGATGCCAATTTTGAGACGCCTAAATTACGGCGCCAGTGATTACCGCACAGCACACCTCCGACCGTTTACACAATGACTATGTTCAGCCGCCTAAATCTCGCCGCCAGTCGTGTTTACACGGTGCTTTTTTTCAGTACCAGTCATTAGTGGCAGCGAGAGACGCGGAGGGGGGGGTCACTGGCGCCGAAAAATAGGCTCGTGTTCTATTCCGCGCCAGCGCTGGCATGCGGCGAAAAAATGGCGCGGAAAGTGTTTATACGGTGCCTTTTCGAGGCGCCGTAATTTAGGCGTCTCAAAATTGGCATCGTCTAAATCAGCCTTTAATTTTATTATATTTCATTTTTTTTTTTTTTTTATTAATACGCCTGTAGAATCGACCGTAAAACTTGTTGATTTAGGCGGCGGTGGCGTGCTGGGGCGCGGCGCACCTGCCGCAGCTGCGGCGCGCGCTGGCGCAGCGGCTGCACTACGCCGTGCGGCACGAGTACGGCGCGCAAGGCGTCACCACGCAGTTCCTGGACACCATACAGACCGAGGTACCGAGTTAGCGCCGACGTTTCAAACCGTCTGTAAGAAATAAGTTACGTCAAACGATTGGACGTCACGCGCGACGCACATTGTTGTAAATGGGCAACAAGTGGTAACTTGTCATCTATAGGGTCCACTGTACTTATATCCTTGACTGAATATATTTTCTCAAGCATGCAATAAAACGACGTCATAACGTGCGTTATGGCAGGCTTCGAAGTATTACGTTTCGAGTGTAACAACTCGATAGAACTGTAAAGAAATTTCAGACATAATTGAAGGGCTGAACGATTTTTTTCTCTTAAATGTCGTCAGTTTCATATTTTTTTGAGTGGTGTATTGTATATGTTTGAGAAACGCACTATACATGCCTTAGCCGTGAAAAGGGCTTGCCGGCTTCGTATTACTATCCGTGTACATATACCTACTCACCCGGCAAAGCCTTCTTTCCCGGCGTCGGCAGTAATGTACTATGTGATCGGTTTCCAGCTGAAGTGTTGCGGCGCGGACGGCGCGCGCGACTGGCAGAGCTCGGTGTGGTCGCAGGCGGCGGCGGCGGCGGGGGCGGGGGCGGGGGCGGAGGCGGGGGCGGGGGCGGGGGCGGCGCTCGACCTGTCCGTCAGCGCGCCCAACTCCTACTACTACGTGCCCGCGTCGTGCTGCGCGGTGAGTGTCGCCTACGCCTACACTTCAGCCTTTAAACGCAATATTTGTCCTTGTTTGGTTTGCTTCTCTTTCCCACAAGCGCAACCTGAGACACCGGCATGCTGCTCTTCCCCCTTCATTGATAGGCGCAGCATTTATTTGTCAATTATGCGGCCGTGGCTGAAGCTCTCGCATTGGGCTATCCAGCCATCTTAGTAAATTAATCTGGTAATTATGTGTTTTTCAGACCAACAAATTAATAAAGTTTTCAAACTTGTGTGGCATGATACCTTTGGGTGTGGTGTTCAAAACTCACAACTCTCCCCTCCCCTCCACCTGACGTTACACCCCCCCTCGCAGTGAAATGTGTCCCTTTTATCGGTTTTATCACATTTTCTCGAAAACTATAATAGATACAAAAAAAATGTCAAAAGTAAAAATAATCCTCATTAAATTGTAAACAAAAATGTCCTATATCTTATTTTGATAGGCTTGACGGTTTTCAAGCTGTAGCTAGTTAAAAAACTAAAATGAAATTTTTCATCAGATTAACGACAATATAGTCATTATTATTGGAATGAAGTAAATAAAAAGCTGTAGGTGGAACGTTACAACCATTTTAATATTACAAAAGTCTAAATAGGAAAATAAAAACATTAATCAATAGTCCCTTCATCTCGCTCAAGCTCTTTGCAATCTTGATTTTTATTAAAACAGCTTAGACCCCGGCAACTATTACACGTTGTTGTGCAGCGCAGGCCAATTTTAACGCAACCGCATCTTTTTCCGCAGCCTTGCTTACAAGCACACGATATCAATTTAAGTATTGAAGCCGGAGCTGGTGATTGTTTTGTGGGTATAGGATTCAAGAAAGCGTCGGTTTTTGTCCAGCCCCATTCTTCTGGATTTAATATATTACCCAGCCATGCTTGAACTTGTAAATAGACCCGCCTTGAATGCTGATGTGCCGCAGATGAGGTAGGCGGCAGTTTTGATAGTAGCACTGCGCTTTTTGCTTGCCCAACAAGTTTATTGAAAAATATAAATCTGTGTTCATCAAGGCTATTTTCTGATGGCTTCGCGCCGTATAACGCTAGAATGAACTTTTCGCCAGCAGTATCGATTTGCTCATGAGTGGCGTTTTTGTTGTTGAAGATGCCTATAAGGTCCTGCAGATCTTTTCTTTTGTTGAATAACTGAACAGCTTGTATCTTGCCTTTTCCAAAAAATGAAGATTTTGTATCACATCCAGTCATTGCGTGAATGAAGAGAATAGAGTCTTTGCATCTTTGAACCAATCCTGCATCAGAAAGACTTGAACTGTACAGTCTGCTTTTAACTGTACCTTGGCTCTCTTTCAAAAGGTAAATATTTTGTTCAGCGGGAGTCAAAGCTAGTGCAAGAACCAAAAGATCGACATCTTGCCCAACAACCACGACATTTTTATTCCTTACAGACTCTTCAATTGCCGTTTGAATGATGAGAACATCTGCATCATCATTAGCCAATACTGTAGATATTCCTTCGTTCTTAAATCTGTTGGCCAGTTGAACAATTAGTCTTTGTTTATTACTCAAATTACTCAACAGACTTTGTTTCGGTTGGGAAAGTTGTGTTCTTTCATTAAACTCAATCTCAGGGCATTTGTTGTTGATAATACGTCTCATTCTTTCATTACTCTTTGTGCTTGCGGAGTTATCGGCATATCCATCAAATACCACAGTAGCATTTACTCCGTAATGCTTCCGAATATAACATACGTAAGCGGAGTAAATGTCTGAAAACGTGCCTTCCGATGGCCACATAACTCGATGAAGAAGAGAACCACCATCTAAGACAAAATATTTGTTATCTTCACCGAATGTAGGCTCGTCAGCGTTGTTGAAAATCTTATATAACATAGATTTTAGTGTTTTCCTCATTTGACCAGTTTCTTCAAACAATGACAAAGGACCCGTTGTCTACTTCAATGGGTGTAGCTCAGGGATCGTCAGTGTCAAATATCATCTTTTCATTGTTGCTAAACGACCTACCAGAAGCGATCACATCAGCCGAAATTTTGATGTACGCTGATGACGTCGCAGGCGTTGTATCTGCTCCAGATGTAGACAGTTTAGAGACCCGACTGAATAATGCTGCCACCCAGTTATCTGGATGGTTCAGCTCAAACGGCCTGGCGCTAAACCTGGCGAAAACCCACTTTCTCCACTTCTATCTGGGGAACCGCACACCAAGGGCACTAAATGTTGAAACGGGAGGCTTAAAAATATCGCAGGTGGTAACCAGTACATTTTTGGGTTTCGAAATCGACCAGAAACTTACTTGGGCGTCCCACATAGATAAATTATGTTGCCGATTAGGTAGTGCATGCTTTGCGCTGCGCCGCCTCGCTCGACTCGTGCCGCGCAATGTAGTGCGAAGTTGCTACTTCGCCACCATCCACTCTTTGCTACAGTACGGCACGGAAATATGGGCGCGCGCGGCAGACTGGCATCGCGCTTTTCGGCAACAAAAACGAGCTGTGCGATGCATAGTACAGGTAACACAAGAGCAGTCAGCCAGGCCATACTTTAAAGAACTGGGTATATTGACACTGCCATCCATAGCAATATTCCAAGTAGCAACATACGCACACGTCCATCTGTGCGACTACAAAAAACGCACAGATAACACCACCCGCCTACTGCGCGATCCAAATAGGCTACTCCCTTTTAAACATAGACTTGCAAAAACCGGAAAATTGACTCACGCGATGGGTCCTACTGTGTACAACAGGCTACCTCAATCTGTGACCTCGGCTTCATCCTTGCAGTCATTTAAAATAAGGTTAAAACATTGGCTTCTCGAGCACACATTTTATAGTTATGAAGAATTTCTAACTGTTAATCGTCAATGTAATACTAGCTAATTTATTTTATTATTTATTTTAATTATACAACAATTTTATAAATTATTATTACTTCTAAAACATTGTATTGACATGTAATAATTAATTATTATGAATAAACGAATATGAATATGAATATGAATATGAACTGTTGCAAGTTCGTGGGAAAAACAGATTTGCAGTTCTTTTGGCGTATGGACGGTGCAAATGATCCTTTGAAATAACTGCGTGGAGTCAACGTTCTCTAAGTGTGGACCTGTTTTATCTGATTTTGAATTTGCTAGTGTTTTGATCATGTTCGTTCTTTTTAATTTGAGATCTCCAAATTTCTTTCCGTCTTGCACAGCTTTGCTGAGAATGTCCTCACCAATACGTTTTGCCTCAAAACTATTAACGCTTTCATTCGCAACTGTTCCACTTCCAAGAGAAACAAGGTTAGGGGTTTGTGACCAAGGCGAATGGGTTTGTCACAATGCGTGCGTCTTCCTACAAGCCATTCTATACAGTTCCCGCCATAATAAAATTCATCACTGTAGGTTTAGGTACATACTCAGAAGTTTTTAATGACTCGAGAAATATTATAAGGTAATGAGATTAATGACAGCTTATTTTGCCGATTAGCTATTGATTTAAGTCCTGCGCTTTCTTTTATTTATTTTATAGATTGATTTAAGAAGGAATTGAGCAGGCAACGTATTTTTTTTGGCTTTAGTCTATTTTACCAAAATTGAACTAGCTATACCCCGAATACCATAAAGCCTATATAAATATGGCTTTAACCTTTTTTGTTGCCCATTTGATGAAGATTATTTTTGTCTTTAACGCTTTGTCCGTATGTGTAACCGTTTTCGAGGAAAGGTGAAAAAACCGATAAAAGGGACACATTTCACTACGAGGGGGGGTGTAGCGTCAGGTGGAGGGGGGGGGGAGAGTTATGAGTTTTGAACACCACACCCAAAGGTGTCATGCCACACAAGTTTCAAAACTTTATTAATTTGTTTGTCTTTCCCATACATTGATTACATAGAATTACTGGACTAAATGTCGCACTTTATTAGACGCTGCTTAACTTAACGTGTTATAGATGTAAAAGGCCAATGATGATGATGATGTTTTACTTTTATTTTGTTCAAGCCAATGCTGTAACCTGTTGTGTTGATAGATGTCGGAGTCGGAGGGCTTGGTGTCGGCGTGCGCGGAGGCGCGGCGCGTGCCGGCCGCGTCGGGCTCCGCCGCCGGCCTGCACCAGGCCGCCTGCGCGCCCAGGGTGCTGCTCGCGCTGGAGGTCAGTCAGCATCATACATCCTGCAGTGTATACCGCGTCGGGCTCCGCCGCCGGCCTGCACCAGGCCGCCTGCGCGCCCAGGGTGCTGCTCGCGCTGGAGGTCAGTCAGCATCATACATCCTGCAGTGTATACCGCGTCGGGCTCCGCCGCCGGCCTGCACCAGGCCGCCTGCGCGCCCAGGGTGCTGCTCGCGCTGGAGGTCAGTCAGCATCATACATCCTGCAGTGTATACCGCGTCGGGCTCCGCCGCCGGCCTGCACCAGGCCGCCTGCGCGCCCAGGGTGCTGCTCGCGCTGGAGGTCAGTCAGCATCATACATCCTGCAGTGTATACCGCGTCGGGCTCCGCCGCCGGCCTGCACCAGGCCGCCTGCGCGCCCAGGGTGCTGCTCGCGCTGGAGGTCAGTCAGCATCATACATCCTGCAGTGTATACCGCGTCGGGCTCCGCCGCCGGCCTGCACCAGGCCGCCTGCGCGCCCAGGGTGCTGCTCGCGCTGGAGGTCAGTCAGCATCATACATCCTGCAGTGTATACCGCGTCGGGCTCCGCCGCCGGCCTGCACCAGGCCGCCTGCGCGCCCAGGGTGCTGCTCGCGCTGGAGGTCAGTCAGCATCATACATCCTGCAGTGTATACCGCGTCGGGCTCCGCCGCCGGCCTGCACCAGGCCGCCTGCGCGCCCAGGGTGCTGCTCGCGCTGGAGGTCAGTCAGCATCATACATCCTGCAGTGTATACCGCGTCGGGCTCCGCCGCCGGCCTGCACCAGGCCGCCTGCGCGCCCAGGGTGCTGCTCGCGCTGGAGGTCAGTCAGCATCATACATCCTGCAGTGTATACCGCGTCGGGCTCCGCCGCCGGCCTGCACCAGGCCGCCTGCGCGCCCAGGGTGCTGCTCGCGCTGGAGGTCAGTCAGCATCATACATCCTGCAGTGTATACCGCGTCGGGCTCCGCCGCCGGCCTGCACCAGGCCGCCTGCGCGCCCAGGGTGCTGCTCGCGCTGGAGGTCAGTCAGCATCATACATCCTGCAGTGTATACCGCGTCGGGCTCCGCCGCCGGCCTGCACCAGGCCGCCTGCGCGCCCAGGGTGCTGCTCGCGCTGGAGGTCAGTCAGCATCATACATCCTGCAGTGTATACCGCGTCGGGCTCCGCCGCCGGCCTGCACCAGGCCGCCTGCGCGCCCAGGGTGCTGCTCGCGCTGGAGGTCAGTCAGCATCATACATCCTGCAGTGTATACCGCGTCGGGCTCCGCCGCCGGCCTGCACCAGGCCGCCTGCGCGCCCAGGGTGCTGCTCGCGCTGGAGGTCAGTCAGCATCATACATCCTGCAGTGTATACCGCGTCGGGCTCCGCCGCCGGCCTGCACCAGGCCGCCTGCGCGCCCAGGGTGCTGCTCGCGCTGGAGGTCAGTCAGCATCATACATCCTGCAGTGTATACCGCGTCGGGCTCCGCCGCCGGCCTGCACCAGGCCGCCTGCGCGCCCAGGGTGCTGCTCGCGCTGGAGGTCAGTCAGCATCATACATCCTGCAGTGTATACCGCGTCGGGCTCCGCCGCCGGCCTGCACCAGGCCGCCTGCGCGCCCAGGGTGCTGCTCGCGCTGGAGGTCAGTCAGCATCATACATCCTGCAGTGTATACCGCGTCGGGCTCCGCCGCCGGCCTGCACCAGGCCGCCTGCGCGCCCAGGGTGCTGCTCGCGCTGGAGGTCAGTCAGCATCATACATCCTGCAGTGTATACCGCGTCGGGCTCCGCCGCCGGCCTGCACCAGGCCGCCTGCGCGCCCAGGGTGCTGCTCGCGCTGGAGGTCAGTCAGCATCATACATCCTGCAGTGTATACCGCGTCGGGCTCCGCCGCCGGCCTGCACCAGGCCGCCTGCGCGCCCAGGGTGCTGCTCGCGCTGGAGGTCAGTCAGCATCATACATCCTGCAGTGTATACCGCGTCGGGCTCCGCCGCCGGCCTGCACCAGGCCGCCTGCGCGCCCAGGGTGCTGCTCGCGCTGGAGGTCAGTCAGCATCATACATCCTGCAGTGTATACCGCGTCGGGCTCCGCCGCCGGCCTGCACCAGGCCGCCTGCGCGCCCAGGGTGCTGCTCGCGCTGGAGGTCAGTCAGCATCATACATCCTGCAGTGTATACCGCGTCGGGCTCCGCCGCCGGCCTGCACCAGGCCGCCTGCGCGCCCAGGGTGCTGCTCGCGCTGGAGGTCAGTCAGCATCATACATCCTGCAGTGTATACCGCGTCGGGCTCCGCCGCCGGCCTGCACCAGGCCGCCTGCGCGCCCAGGGTGCTGCTCGCGCTGGAGGTCAGTCAGCATCATACATCCTGCAGTGTATACCGCGTCGGGCTCCGCCGCCCGGCCTGCACCAGGCCGCCTGCGCGCCCAGGGTGCTGCTCGCGCTGGAGGTCAGTCAGCATCATACATCCTGCAGTGTATACCGCGTCGGGCTCCGCCGCCGGCCTGCACCAGGCCGCCTGCGCGCCCAGGGTGCTGCTCGCGCTGGAGGTCAGTCAGCATCATACATCCTGCAGTGTATACCGCGTCGGGCTCCGCCGCCGGCCTGCACCACGCCGCCTGCGCGCCCAGGGTGCTGCTCGCGCTAGAGGTCAGTCAGCATCATACATCCTGCAGTGTATACCGCGTCGGGCTCCGCCGCCGGCCTGCACCAGGCCGCCTGCGCGCCCAGGGTGCTGCTCGCGCTGGAGGTCAGTCAGCATCATACATCCTGCAGTGTATACCGCGTCGGGCTCCGCCGCCGGCCTGCACCAGGCCGCCTGCGCGCCCAGGGTGCTGCTCGCGCTGGAGGTCAGTCAGCATCATACATCCTGCAGTGTATACCGCGTCGGGCTCCGCCGCCGGCCTGCACCAGGCCGCCTGCGCGCCCAGGGTGCTGCTCGCGCTGGAGGTCAGTCAGCATCATACATCCTGCAGTGTATACCGCGTCGGGCTTGCCGCCGGCCTGCACCAGGCCGCCTGCGCGCCCAGGGTGCTGCTCGCGCTGGAGGTCAGTCAGCATCATACATCCTGCAGTGTATACCGCGTCGGGCTCCGCCGCCGGCCTGCACCAGGCCGCCTGCGCGCCCAGGGTGCTGCTCGCGCTGGAGGTCAGTCAGCATCATACATCCTGCAGTGTATACCGCGTCGGGCTCCGCCGCCGGCCTGCACCAGGCCGCCTGCGCGCCCAGGGTGCTGCTCGCGCTGGAGGTCAGTCAGCATCATACATCCTGCAGTGTATACCGCGTCGGGCTCCGCCGCCGGCCTGCACCAGGCCGCCTGCGCGCCCAGGGTGCTGCTCGCGCTGGAGGTCAGTCAGCATCATACATCCTGCAGTGTATACCGCGTCGGGCTCCGCCGCCGGCCTGCACCAGGCCGCCTGCGCGCCCAGGGTGCTGCTCGCGCTGGAGGTCAGTCAGCATCATACATCCTGCAGTGTATACCGCGTCGGGCTCCGCCGCCGGCCTGCACCAGGCCGCCTGCGCGCCCAGGGTGCTGCTCGCGCTAGAGGTCAGTCAGCATCATACATCCTGCAGTGTATACCGCGTCGGGCTCCGCCGCCGGCCTGCACCAGGCCGCCTGCGCGCCCAGGGTGCTGCTCGCGCTAGAGGTCAGTCAGCATCATACATCCTGCAGTGTATACCGCGTCGGGCTCCGCCGCCGGCCTGCACCAGGCCGCCTGCGCGCCCAGGGTGCTGCTCGCGCTAGAGGTCAGTCAGCATCATACATCCTGCAGTGTATACCGCGTCGGGCTCCGCCGCCGGCCTGCACCAGGCCGCCTGCGCGCCCAGGGTGCTGCTCGCGCTGGAGGTCAGTCAGCATCATACATCCTGCAGTGTATACCGCGTCGGGCTCCGCCGCCGGCCTGCACCAGGCCGCCTGCGCGCCCAGGGTGCTGCTCGCGCTGGAGGTCAGTCAGCATCATACATCCTGCAGTGTATACCGCGTCGGGCTCCGCCGCCGGCCTGCACCAGGCCGCCTGCGCGCCCAGGGTGCTGCTCGCGCTGGAGGTCAGTCAGCATCATACATCCTGCAGTGTATACCGCGTCGGGCTCCGCCGCCGGCCTGCACCAGGCCGCCTGCGCGCCCAGGGTGCTGCTCGCGCTGGAGGTCAGTCAGCATCATACATCCTGCAGTGTATACCGCGTCGGGCTCCGCCGCCGGCCTGCACCAGGCCGCCTGCGCGCCCAGGGTGCTGCTCGCGCTGGAGGTCAGTCAGCATCATACATCCTGCAGTTTATTACAGACTATGTATTGTCTGCAGCTCATGAATCACATCACCCCTGAACGAACAGTCGGTTGGTCTGTAATTTTTTATTAGTTGTGTGGTGTGTCGAAAAAAAAAACGTACAGTAATCTAGAATTACCAATAGAGGCGTAAAGTCGTTTTGTTCATGTGGCAAAAAGTGCCTGGTGGATTTTAATAGTAATCTTAATTTACAATGTTTTAAGGGGCAATATTGTATTAGTACATTACTGTTGACACCGGGAAAGTAGCCGGCAAACCCTTTTCACGGCTTTTCTCAAACATATGCACTGAAATAAAAAATAAACCACAAAAAAAAATACAATTCAGCTGTTTAGCCTGTTCCTTCCCGGCCTAGGCCATCAATTTTGCATGCAATTCCTTTACATTTCTCTCGAATTGTTCCGCCCGAAACTTGACACTTCGAAGCCTGTTTTAATGCACGTTATGACGACATCTCATTGCATGTTTGAGAAAATTATTATTAATTAATATCGGGGTTGATTTTTTGCACAGACGGGCGCGCGGCTGCCGCTGGCGCTGGGCGCGGGGCTGCTGGCGCTGCACGCGCTGGCGCTGCTGCTGGCGCTGGCGCTGTGCCTGCGCGCGCGCCCCGCGCCACGGTACAAGGCCTAGACCTAAGGCTGATTTAGACGAAGACAATTTTGAGACGCCTAAATTACGGCGCCTCGAAAAGGCACCGTATAAACACTTTCCGCGCCATTTTTTCGCGGCATGCCAGCGCTGGCGCGGAATAGAACACGGGCCTATTTTTTGGCGCCAGTGACCCCCCCTCCGCGTCTCTCGCTGCCACTAATGACTGGTACTGAAAAAAAGCACTGTGTAAACACGGCTTGCTGGTCACTGGCGGCGAGATTTAGGCGGCTGAAAATAGTCATTGTCTAAACGGTCGGAGGTGTGCTGTGCGGTAATCACTGGCGCCGTCATTTAGGCGTCTTAAAATTGTCTTCGTCTAAATCTGCCTTAACCCACCCAGCCGTCGCCACCGGCTCGCACCGAGTTACACCGAGGTTTCCTAACCTTCCTCTCAGGATAGAGCCTCCTTAATGCACGTAGCACACATGCTGCATAAGAGCTTATACAGCCCTTATACATTCATATTCATTTATTTATAATATTTTCAATATTACATACAATATTAGAGCGGTGGTAGGCTAGTGGTTAGGGCATGCGACTTTCAATCCGGAGGTCGCGGGTTCGAACCCGGCCCGTACCAATGAGTTTTTCGGAACTTATGTACGGAATGTCATTTGATATTTACCACTCGCTTTTCGGTGAAGGAAAACATCGTGAGGAAACCGCCTAAGCCCAATAAGGCCTAGTTTCCCCTCTGGGTTGGAAGGTCAGATGGCAGTCGCGTTCGTAAAAACTAGTGCCTACGCCACATCTTGGAATTTAGGTAGCCGACCCCGATTGAGAATTTATTCTCAAAAAATGGGACAAAGGCTAGGAGGATGATGATTTTCAATATTACATGTCAATAGTAGGTACATAAACTCATTTATAAATTAATATGTAAAATATACAAATTTCATTAACATTTGCTCGTATAGAGCAATACCATATATAACTTATAACAATTTTTCAGTTGTATAAGGGCTGTGTAAGCTCTTAAACAGCGTATGTGCTACTTGGATGCGATTTGCGGGACCCCTATTATACTTTATGGTTTGAAGTTCCCTTTTATATATTGTCTGCGGACCCCAGGGGCCCGTCGCCACAGGTTGGGAAACCCTGAGCTAGAGTGATGCTGTTTAAGAAAGATGCTGAATGGCTATGAGAAAAGTGTCAAAAGATGGCGCTGCTATTGTTCATAGGTACTCAATACGACACGTATAGTAAGCATTATATTATAGTGAGCTGCAGTCAAAGTGGGCCAATATATCGTAACAAAACCATGCTGTTACGTAGGTAATAATCTGTTTCGGTATATTTGGGTACTTTGGCCTAGCGGCCAATAGTAGCCTATTTAATGTCGACTGTACAAAAGTCTGGAGTGTGCCCAACTTTAATAATGTGTTATTTTGATACTTATTGTAACAACACCCATCTTTCATAGGAAGTACAGTATCACTCTATTTACTCCCTGTTGACTGTAGTTTCGAGAAATTATTACCGTTTTCGTAACCCCAGTGAATGAATATAAAACGTTTAGATATATTTATAATGTCACTAATTAAGCCATTTTTGTTGTAAGAACAATGGCGGTTACCAAAGGGTTACGAAATGTGTGGCAAAGGAATATGGGATTACTTGGCACTACAGAAACTCTCTCGAACGGTTGGCCGGTAAATGAGGAGTCCGCAAGTATTCGCAAGAAATATCAATTAATTATCGTTGCCTATGCGGCGCTCTTCGATATAATGTTTGTCAGTAAATCTAAGTCACAGTGTTTACACTTAACAGCTACCATAATACTGAAAACGAGCGAATATCGTTTTAATATTTTATTTTACTAATAGTCTTGATGTTTCAAGGACTAAATGTTTCTTACATAATAAAAATAGTACATATTAATTATAATGCTTATCTTTAAAACTGGTTAATATATTTGACCAAGATTCAAAAGGAGGCTAGAAATCTCTATTTTTCTCTTATTACTAACAAAACTCTATGTAGGGTTACGATTTTGGTGGCAACCGTGTTTCAAAAATCCACGGCGTCGGTAATTGTAAACAATTTCAAAGTCAAAGTTTTAAAATATACTGTTACTAAACTACTACTTTTGAGACTTTGACTTTGTTTTATTATAATTATCTTCTACGTGAACTTTTAAACCACGGTTGCCAAAATGTCCCAACCCTAGCTCGATCCATGACACTGATTTTATTATTGTTTATAATTTCTTATAGAAATACTTGTTATACTTGTAAGAACTAGTTATAGTTTTAATACTTATGCTATGAGTTTTCTGCGTCATAATTTATCGTGCCATATGAAAGTGTTCAAATTAACTGCCTGGAGAAATTCCCACCGTGTTCAATAGTACTATTTATAGTATTTTGTACCATAAGAAATTTACAACAATTTTTTCTACCAAGAGTATTGTGCTGGTTTCCATAACACGATAAGATCTGGTATCAGTTTAATGGTAACACGCACCTTTGAAATTACAGTGCGTCTGAAGCATACACAGCACATTTGTGTATGTGTATAGCTCGACAAATTGCTTTGCGGCCCTGTCCATTTTACGGATCGGATACATGAACATCATGTTGCGTTATTGCCGTATAAAAGTAGCGCCAATATCCCAGGGCCAAACCGTAACTTGTCAGGCTATATTATAATGTAATTCGTCGTGCCCGTAAACTCAAATGCTTATAAGAGTGCTTTATATGAAAGGTACACTACACGGAAATAACATGTTTAGTATTTTTTTAAGCGATATTTCAATCTCTAAATAGACTATCTTTACCACTCTGTTATAGATACAAACATTTATGTAACTTGTCTTTTTTATAACTAACTAAAAAAATATGTATGTTCTTTCCGTGTACCATTCATATGTGCATGTTAAATAAACGGGGCCACATCGGTCTAATATGTCGACTCATATCAAATTATCAAACTTACTAATAGTTGATGTACCTAACTATAAAAAATGTGCCCAACTGTCTCCGGATTCTGATATTTTGCATAAACATTGGTATAAGAAAACAAGGTACTTCTGCTAATGACACTTTCTACGTCATAGATTAGTTAAGTTACCGCTTTATGGTAAAAAAATAATTATAAGGAAAATATTGTTTGTGTTATATTAGCTGGCGTGTTTCCACTTGAACCTAAACAATAAGGGTAATAAACCAAACACCCATAGAGCTCATTCATTTTTAAAGGAGCCGTTTCGGCCTTGTCTATTTTGTTACAAACCAACCAGTGTTGATACTTAATTTTAAATATACATAGCATAATTAAAAAAAAATACGTTCCGGCTTGTTTAATAAAATACAATAACAAATTTAATTATTTATTCATTTTAAAGTAATCAATCAAAACATGTGGTTTTTAAATTATGACTACTCACTGATTTCTTCTGATTCAGAATTATTTTCTACGATTTCATTCTCCGATGAGTCGCTTCCAACATTTATTATAAAGTTAGTGCATGGTGTTTTTAAAAATCCTTGTTCTACTTTCTTACAGTGATTGTAAGAATTCTTCCACAGAATCGGATCTTCCACAGAAACGCTATTTTAGCTCTTTTCCGAGGGGAAGTAATTGGTCCATTTAAAATTATTCGCTGTATCGTTCGCATTGACACTTTTGTCAAGCGGGAAGTTTCTTTCAGAGCACCTTTCTCACTCACAACTGCAATTAGATTAAAATAAACGTTCAAGATAATTATTTGTGCATCACGACTTAGATGCTTGCTGAACACATTCGGATTATTTTCACATGGCACAGTGGAAGGTGATTTAACCCAAGGACGAAACATATCGAAAGACGTTATATCTCCACTGAACTAATCTCTTCGAAGTTTAATAAACAACTGAGTGGTATTTCTTTTTGCTAATATTATTAAAAGGGAGATAACAGAGGGAAAGTATCAAAAACGTTTGAAACACCACCTGCCGTGCCGCACGTGTTTTGTGCATTTTACAAAGAATTCACCCGCCCCAACTTAATCCTATTGTTATTGCTAATACCAAAATGAAATATGCACTTATGCATTAGGTACATTTGTCAATTTTTTTTTGTCGTAATAATTAATTAAAAACACAGTTTTATGAGATTCATACAGGTAACAATCGAATCGGGGAGTGTTATGATACACCACCTGCCACACAGAATCGAATTGTCAGAACCAACCAATAGCGTGATGACCTTGTTTCCTTATACCATGATATAAACGGGGTTCTACGGAAAACAAAGCCTGTCATTTCATCATTTCACAATCACACAAACATGCATAGTGTTTCTTTAACTGGGAATTGTTTCATAAAAATAATCGAATGGTTTCGGAGACAGTTTTCCAGCAGCTTCAGTTTTTTCGGAAGGTACTAGAGTCTAGTAACTAGACTATGTTTAAACGGCACGGCTCCAGTTAAATGAAACACCATGTATGTTCAGTTCATTCACACATGTCATTAACTAAATGTACACATTCACAGTACAAATGTGATTGGTTAGTTTGACTCGTGCCATACGAATAAGATTGATTTGCATTTATTGTTCCTGATGAAAGACTGATCGCGCAAAAGACACGCCACGGGCACCGAGCGTTCCGCTCCACGTGCTTTACCCCAATCAATGAGGACTATCTTTGTAAGGTTGTTTCAATAATTATGCCTACGTTTGAGATAATTTGTAATTGCACTTGCACTTGTAATGGAAATGTTTATATTTTCAGCTCGAATCCTAATTCCGTTTTGAATTTATATTAATTTCTAATCATATGGCGATCTACGGTTTTAAATTTTCAAGGAGGGTAATTATTGTTGAGACCAACTGTCTTATTGATTGGACTACTCCTTATATTATATTTGTGTCGGAGCGCATTACCGCCATACAATTATCATTGAGCTTCTTAGTCACGATAGTGGCCCGTGCACACTGCCTTACACGATCCAGTGTGAACGGGCCCTTAAAATACCTTAATAGTACAATTATGTACACTGCGCTTCGCTTTAACGGATTTATTCAATTATTTTTTCAAGAGTGATGACAAAAGACAGTGTATGCAATTCCACACATACTAGACGGTGTGTGACCAGTGTATTAAATCGTAAATCTGCTAATAAATGGCTTGTGAGCCCGCTCGTATCGAAATGACAACCGTAAGAGTTAGTATGCATATGACGCGTATAAAGACAGAAGCGAAGCGCAAAAATATTTTATAAATATACCTATATTATTACGACAAATTATATTATTTCACTAACGTAGCGTAAGTTCGTAACCAAATGTGTGTTAGATGTAAGTATATGTTGTTAATTCTACATAGATTTATATTGTGTACTTATTGTCGTGTTGTAGTCGTTTATGTGTGTTGTTTCGGGACAGTCGTTGCGGCGCCGCGGGCCTTTGCAACCGGGTACCCGAGTACTGCAGAAATGCATGGTCCATTTATGAATGAATCCATTGTACATACGGACTAACGTGGATACACAATCACATAGTACAATTGAAGAACATGGCCGCATTGTAATCGCAAAACTGCATAAAATTGAATAAAATTATACATGCAGTAAAGTAGGTTGAACTACCTTATTGTTGACACAAATCATTGGCATTGACAGTTTCAACCTTATTTTTAGGTTGTAGTGGAGGCAATACTGTAAAATAGGTGCCATTGACTGGTACGCTTGAGTGAAAATCATTGGGTACTTTACCCTAAAAAGCCTTTGTATTATTTGAATAAATGTGTCGCTTCAAGTTTAACGCCAACTGTATAACATAAGTGTAATTAAATTAGTCACTACGTGTACCCGTGTCTATACCCTCCTGTAGACCTATGATTTAGTTTGTTTATCTATAGATAAATGCTAAAGTATCCATGACGCTTGCGCTCATATGCGTGTGGAAAAGTGATAGATTCTTTGTCATTTCCGCTGGAGTAACTAAGTACTACCGAAGCCTATCAAGCAGTGCACAGTCTGCATAAGCGCTTACACAACACATATACAGCTTAAAAGAGTGTTCTAATGGCTGCAAAGGCTTTTTATACCACCTGTTTGCTACTTGGGCTGCCCCGGCGCCGCGCCCAATACTCGCGGTTCGCCGCACGAAGCTATACTTGAGACTGATTTTCTTTTATACTCCTCTATTTTAATTAACCGTTTAAGTTGCCACTCAGTACAAATTTAGGATTTACTTTATGTTCTCTCGACTGATTCTCGCTAGGTTAGGGCCGCCCCGCCAAGTGTCTTATACCGTTAATGTTTCATACGTCTTTGTACTGCACAAGTTTGCTACGTAGTTTTGTGTACCGATTGTAGATTGAATGAAATAGTGGGCGGCGTAGTTGTAAGTGAATGTGCTTTGTATTGGAACGACTAATGTTCCCTGACAATCCGCGGCCGCTGTCGTAAAAAACCACACTTGACACTGAAACGTAAATTCCCACGTAGCACATATGCTTATTACAGCTGTGTAAGGGCTGTATAATAATATAAGCGCTTATTCATGCTATATTATAGTCTGTGTGCTACTTGGGTTTGAGTATGCCAACTAAAAGTTGACTAAAAAAGGTTGTCAGATGTTTATAAGTGACTTGTCGTTTGTTGGGCTGGCGTTTCAGCAGCGGCCGTGGGCAGGGATTTTTCTATTTGCGAAACTAATAAAATTTATGTCAACTATTTTTGAGTTTTATTTCAATTTCTAGCTTAATTCTCAAACCAATCAGCTTTGGTGGGCATTAAATGCAAAAAGAACCAGGTACATTCGGCCTAAAAACTCGACAACGGGTCATACCAAAATGAGAGACCCAGTATTTTCTCAAAACAAATGATCAATATTGCTCGAGATGAACAAATTAACGATAATATATGATTAGAATGGTTAAGGGTTAATTGATTTTCGGTATTGCGTATATTCTTAATAATGTATTCAGAAAGACGAAATTTTGGAGTTACGTAGTGTACCTACTCCTGCGCAGCGTAAACGGGTGTGCAACATCACGAACACGACAATCGTGAATCAACTGCAGATCTATGCATAATGCGCTCGTACGAAACACATCAGATTCGCGTTTGCATCGCGATCGTAGAGGCAATTCCAACTGTCGCGATGAAGATGTCGCCGATTACATTGCGAGGGCTTTTTATGTAATGCTCGGTGACCGATGTTCCTCTCGCAATGCTGTCATCGTGAAACTGGGCGTCGGTATGATCACGGAAGTCGAACAAAAAAAAGATACAGTTCATCATGGCATACCGTCATCATAGACCTCCGCGGCAGGCTTGCTGCACCCCTCGGCCTTCAGCTACCGTAACCAGGCCTTTGATGATTGAGTTTATTACGTGATTTAACTTAAGAAAAACCGGCCAAGAGCATGTCGATCCACGCTCAGTGTAGGGTTCCGTAGTTGCCCATCCTTTACAACAGACGGGCTTAAAACAGCGGTTTTAAGGTGTAACGTTCGAAGTATACCTACGGACACCGCGCGGCACTTACGTCATTTTAAAGAAAATTATGAAATTTTGCGATAACTCAAAAACGGCTCGATCGATTTCATCCAATATAGTTTTCATTGAAAGTAGGTACTTTATAAGGCCTCATTTTCATGAATTTTCCATATTTTTTGATCCGTGATTGAAAAGTTAGAGGGGGACGCAATTTTTTTATTTTCTCAGCGAAGATTTACAAAACTGCTGACTTTATCAAAAAATAATGTTTGGCGACCCCTAGGTACTTACTATTTTTAAAATAGGTACCTACCTATTCAACGACACCCCACACACGAGTGTTGGAACGAAAAAAAAATCAAGGGGGGACTGTACGAGAGGTACCCGAATAAAAGTTATTTTTTTAGTTTTTATTTTATGGTTTTTGGCGTGATACATACACATAATCATACCAAATTTCAGCTTTCTATTACTAATGATCATGGAGTTAAGCCGCGGACGGACGGACAGACGGACATGGCGAAACTATATGAGTTCGTTGTTGACTACGGAACCCGAATAAATACGCCTAGAAACCTAGTTAGCGCTTGAAAGTGAAGCCAGTTTTAACTATATCCACGGTTTAAGTTTTGTCCACGATAGAGTAAATACATATATTGTATGTTTCGTCCGTTGGCGCATCTGTCACAACGTTATCTAATGCCACAATTTTGCTTGCGCTGTAGACTCGCACATATAAAACCAAAATTTGCTTCATCTATTTCATCTTTCACAAATCTGTTGTATGAAAACTCTCGCTCTATGGGTATTTATTCTAAGGTGATTAATAAAATATTTGTCACCCCTCACACTGGCTCTTCCCTTCACACCCACACGCGAGTGCTTTGTCACTCATATATCGTGTGATAAACGGAACCATTGGATTCTATCATGCCATGCGGTTTATGGTGCTGGTATATAGAACGAGTCGTTGAGTAGGCACCTAGTTGCAAATAGTTGGAACGTGGAGGCAAGTATCTAACTCTAAACAAAAATTCTTACACAGACCTTTAATAAGTAATACTTGGTAAGACAAGGCTGTCAGATCTTCCTATCTGTACCGGTATAATATTGCTATCCCGCCATATTTCTCAATTAACCGACACGGGGCACATTGACTCGCGAGCCATGGCTGATCAACCGTACCCCGTGGTTTTCGGTGCACGAATGATTTAACACAAGGCCGACAGTAGGCGTCAATCATTCTTGCGCCGAAAACCACGGGGTAAGTGATCAATCAGTGTAGTCTATGTGGAAAGCCCTAAAGCACATATTATAATCGAAGCGGCGGAGCCTCAAGGAGCTCTAGCTGATTGCTGCTGATGAGCGGACTACGGGTTCCTAATTAAGGTCGGGACTTCAATAGGGTACTTAATAAATAGCTCATTGTTCCTTGCGTCATGCAAATTGCTAGGGGCTGGGCGTTTTTTCTTGTAACCGTTTTTAACCCCCGACGAAAAGAGAGGGCTGTTATATGTGTCTGTGTATCTATGTATCTGTGTGTCTGTCTGTGGCATCGTTAGCTCCCATACGGGTGAACCGAAGTGAGTGCCTTTTTTTATCGAAAGCCTGGTTTGTCGTGATGGTTCTTAGCTTTGTTTGATGAAAATCGGAGTTCTCGTCTCCAAGGTACTTATTCAGCTCTTAGTGGAACAAGCGACTGGTTCTCAGCCAATATTAAAGCTAGGAATTCCAAATTTTGTTTTTATGTTCAATATTAGTAGCATTTTCTATATCACACATTAAAACAGGGTCTCACGATGACCAGCAACTTGTGTCGGGGGTGTTTTAATTTTTTGTAGAAAAAAGGAAAAACGGTTTTTTAATAGAACTAAAAACTGTTATTAAAAAAACCGGCCAAGTGCGAGTCGGACTCGCGCACCGAGGGTTCCGTACAAACACTTTCCATCCCTAAGTGGTTAAGTTAAGTTTGCACCTGGTATGTATAGCGCCCCATATAAATTAGGTGCAAAGTTAGGTATTAAAATATTAAAACTACTTACTAGATCTCGTTCAAAACAATTTTCGTTGGTAGTTTTTATAGTAATTTACATCATATGTTTTTTTTAGATTTTTCATTTTCTTATTTTAGAAGTTAGAGGGGGGGGGGACCAACTTATGTCCACTTTGGAAGCGTATGTCACGCAAACTATTCGGTTTAGAAAAAAAATATTTTAGAAACCTCGATATCATTTTTGAAGACCCATCCATAGATACCCCACACGTATGTGTTTGATGAAAAAAAGATTTTTGAGTTTCAGTTCTAAGTATGGGGAGCCCCCGATATTTTTTATTATTTTTTTATTTTTGCATCAAAATCTTAATGCGGTTCACAGAATACATCTACCTACCAAGTTTCAACACTATAGCTCTTATAGTTTCGGAAAAAAATGGCTGTGACATACGGACGGACAGACGGACAGACGGACAGACATGACGAATCTATAAGGGTTCCGTTTTTTGCCATTTGGCTACGGAACCCTAAAAACTATTAACAATGATACATTGACAACGGTACGTATACTAAGGTATTATATTATATAGTATATCACATGAAAAATACTCGAATCTTGATCGTAAAACTAGATAGGTACCTACATATCTGCGAAACTCGAAAAATATTAACGAACTCGAAAACACATTCTCGCCATAGTTGCAAACGAACGAGACAGTGATACCTATCGGCAACGGGGCTGTAGCAAAAAAAAAAAAAACCGTTTCTCGAATCAGTTTTTTGTAACATCGAAACGTCCCAGCTCTACAAATTGCACGGTTATCAGGGCGCCGCCCACGTTCCACTACTTCGGGTATTAACAGTGCTTCCTCCCGTAATATACATTTACGTGACCAACAGTGCTTAGTTCTCCTCTAAGGTAGGACCAAAATAGAAGGCTATACTCACACGTCCCAAAATTGGAAAGCCAATGGGTTCTATTAACACCCCGGTCCCAACCGTTGACACGGAGGCACAGATGATACAATGAAATAATGAACTCTATTCTGTAGGTAAGTAGGCCACAAGGGCACTTTTACATGTCTGAATTCAATTCTATATACATAGTAGTAGGTAAGTAAGTACCCGTAGTCCAAGGTTTCACAGAATGTAAAAGTTCGTCACTATTACACCCTTAACTCCATATCAGTTCACATAAAATCGAAAAGTGATGAATCTTTTTATTCCCCAACTACTATAGGTACTTAGCGTATTATATTACAAGTATATTGTTCGACATCTGGGACTTCTGTTACCTACATAATTACGTGAAATATGAAAATAAAGATACCTACGTGATCGTGTGACACCGTTTACGTTTCCGTTGACGGATTTAACTTAATAGAAATCATACTTTTTGATTTCTACTCAATGGCTCCTACCTCTAAAAGTTGGACGGGATGAGACGAGAGTAAAATTTAGTCTTACCTACATTCAGTAGACTAATTGGTAGAATATCTATTCCTCTTACAATTCGTAAAATATCCTGTCCAGCCGGGCCGGGCCATGTGACTGGACAACAATAGCCGCGAATTGGGCCGGTTACGAAACTCGATGAGTTTCAATCGATTGTGCGCCGGCGGCGATCGATCATTGGCGGTTATTGAACGTAATTGATCGCATACCGACTGGAATTAGGATCAAGTTTGAGACGCTGGACGACTCCTCTGTTGTTTAGATACCTATACTTATTGGGCATGGGCAAGTATATTCTGTTGTGACACCACGAGCCTAATGGAAATTCCAAATAAAATGTCGTACTAAATTCTACGTAAGTCCTTAAGTCCTTACCTTAGTTGCAAGAACTAACTTTTGTAACACTAAGGAATTCTGCGAATGAGCGTTCATATGATTTGTTTTTCAATAGGCACACGTCTGACGTGTGGGAGACTGTGACAGGCGTCCAGTTTCAAAGCAATGAACTGTTGCGGAACTTGCGGATTATATTTTTTTTTATAACGGCACAACATAGTGGGTCCGCTTCGCATGATGGTAAAAAAAAAAAAAAAAAAATCAAAAAATATTTATTTGCTGGAATACGGTTACAAAGATCTTAAAAGTAGAACAGTTCATGCGTATTCAACCTGCATGCAGGTGTGCAAAATTACATAGCCATAATTTGAAGTTAAAATCAGTTAGCATAATAACAATGTCAAAATATACATTTTATAACGTAGTGTTATATTCTCTTTGCATTTTATTCATTATCGACTAAACTATTAGCATGTCAAATATTCATTAATATTGTAAAAACAATTTTCTTGTAGCCACTTAGTCAATTTGCCTCCAAATAACATCTTACTTTCTAGTTTAATATCTACAGGCAACTTATTATACAAGACTATGCACATATTATAACAGTTTTTCTTATAAACAAAAGTGTGGCAAGGAGGCTGATATAAAAGGTCCCTGTATTGTGCTCGGGTGTGTCTTGCACTGGTATCACTGCGCTGAGTAAAGTAGAATGGGTTGTTCTTGACCATGAGACAAGCTTCTTTTATATACATGCATGGAAGTGGGAGAATTTTAAACTTTTTGAATAAGGGTTTGCAGCTTTCAAGAAACCATGCATTATCTAAAGCACGAATACACCGTTTTTGTAGTTTGAAAATTCTCTCTATGTCTACGGAGTTTCCCCATAACAGTAGTCCATAGCTTAGAACTGAGGAAACGTAGCCATGATATGCAGTAAGAGCTGCTTCTACTGATACTGTTTGTCTAAGTCTTTTCAGAGCAAAAGTGAATCGAGCCAGTTTTTTACAGATGTCATCTACATGATGCTTCCAATTTAGATTTTTGTCAATTTGGAAACCTAGGAATTTCAAATTGTCAACTATATCTACAGTTTCGTTATCATGGCTAATTTTAATAGGTAATGAGTTATAATTATAGGGATCAAATAACATGGCTTTTGTCTTTGCTAAATTAATTTTCAAGTTGTTTCTTTTTAACCAATTTATAGCGTCTGACAACGTTTCATTGACCTTTAATTCAAATAGGTCTTTGTTATCACCTTTTATTACAAGTGTCGTGTCATCGGCAAAAATGATGCAGTCTTGTTTAATACAGTTAGGTAGATTATTGACTGCTATAAGGAACAGCAATGGTCCCAGGATACTGCCTTGCGGGACACCGGTGTTTTTTAAAAGAGAATCTGACCTATATGTTTCTCTAATATAGCCATTATTGTTTTTCCGGACGATCCTATCGATTTGTGTAAATTGTTTTCTTTCTCTTAAATAACTTTCAACCCAGTCGTGAGCTTTACCTCTAATACCATATGACTCCATCCTTTTCAACAGTATACCGTGGTCAATAAAATCGAATGCTTTGCTCATGTCTAGAAAGAGCGCCATTATTGGAGTCTTCTGATTTAAGCTTTCCGAAACAGTTCTTACTAGGTTGAAGCAAGCTAGGGTTGTTGACTTTCCCTTACGAAATCCAAATTGCTTTGGTGTTAAAATGTCATGTTTGCTTAGAAATTCATTGCCCTATTTAGTATTGCTTTCTCAAAAACCTTTGATAAAATTGGAATAATAGTAATTGGTCTGTAATTATTTGGGTCTGATTTGTTCCCTTTCTTAAAAAGAGGTTTTACTATAGATAATTTTAATTGTGAAGGGAAAGTTCCATCCGTGAATGACAAATTAATTATGTGTGAGAGAGGACGGCAAATAAAGTTAACACATCCTTTTAAAACCTTTGTGATAATATCATCATATCCATAGGCTTTACTGTTGTTTAGGGACATAATTAATTTGTGCAATTCATATTCATCAGTAGGTCTGAGAAAAATTGAATTTGGATTAAAAAATGAATTATTTAATTTGATGTTAGGTGCGTTCGATTGTGTATCGTTTGTCTGATTTATAAGAAATTTATTCAATTGGTTACATATGTCATAGGGATCTGAGTAGGATATATTGTCAAAGTTTAGGTGGTCAATTTCGTTTTTGCAACAGTCATTTCCAAGAGTTGAATTAATCGTGTTCCATGTGGCTTTACATTTATTTTTATTGCATTGTATGTATTTATCATTGCAGATCTGTTGCGCTCTATGGAGACATTGCTTAAATAGTTTATTGTAGTGTACAAAATTCTGCTTGTTTATTTGACATTTTGAATTAGATCTTTTATATTTCAGATATAAATCACGCTTTGTTTTGCTTGACTTTTTCAAGCCTTTTGTTAACCATTTCAGTTTCTTGGACCTATTGACAATTTTGACTTTGATCATGGGAAAACATAACTTGTAGATTAAGCAAAACATATCGTAGAAATTACTAAATGCATCTAAACAAGTTTCTGATGCATACACATCACTGAAAGAAAGCTGGGAGATGTAATTATAAAACTTATGAATATTCTCTTCGCTGTAATCCCTTTTAAATTCAAACCACGTACCAAACGTCTTATGTACTTATTTGCTTTTATTTTTAAAACTTGCGCTGACTCATGGTCTGAGAGGCCCAAATAGACTAACTCGGACTCTACGCCTTTAATGTTACTTGCGATTTGGTCGATACAGGACTTTAATCTCGTTGGTGAATTTATATGAGTATTAAAGTTATAATTCTTTAATGTACCTATTCAATAAGTTTTTTGTGATAAGATTATCTTTATTTATATCCAAATTCCAGTCCCCGCAGAGTATAATTTTTCTTCGCTTATATTTTTCTGTGGCAAAGTGAAGCAACTTTTCCAAACTACGCATAAAGACTCCTATTTTTGATTTATTTTGTTTTGGTATTCTGTAAATGCCAAAAACAAGTAAGTTTAAGCCAGTCACTTCCATTCCACAACACTCAAAATAAAGCTTCTTTGCTATATCTGCAGGAATTTTCACAGATTTTACCTCAAGTAGCTTATTGACAAGAATACATGTACCACCCCTACTTGTTTTCCGACTGAACGAAGCCGCAAGTTTGTAGTTGTTTAGTTTAATATTTCTCTCTGCACCCTGCTTCACGAATGATTCACTAAAACATATTATGTCAACCTCTTTACCCTTCACAGACAAATCACTCAGAGCAATTTCGATCGAATCAAGCTTATTACAAAGTCCTGCTATGTTTTGATGCAGTATTGTGAGTTCAGATTTAGTGTTAGGGACGAAAAAATTTATTTGAATTTTCCTCTTTTGGAGTACTACAAGAATGAACACTGTCGGAAAAGAGTGCGCTCTTTTCTTCTGTAAAAAACAAGAGATTTTGAAGATCCTTAAATATTGTTCTAAGACCATTGTTATTTAGGTATCCGGTTTCTCTAGAGAACATCTTAAAATCATACGTGAGATTCAAATTTGAGTCAAACAGATACGCGTATTCATACTTGCTCACGTCAAAGTATAGCAATTTGTTGAATAACTCTATTCTACGGTTGAACATGTTCGCAAAGTTACTGCAATTGTATGTCGGTGCACATAATATTATGTTAGTATGTTGTATTTTCTCTAGGGCGTGCTTGATATATGATACCACTACCAGAGTGGAATAGTTTTGTGACTTTTTAAAATCCTCTTCTCCTATAAAAATTAGACAATAATCACTTTTTGTGTGATCCGCAATTTTTTTATCTAAGTTGAGTAGAAGATTTCTGACACCTACTCCTGGAGTAAGGTAGTGGCAGAGACGAACGTTGTTTCCTAAGAAACTTTCTGAAGTCGCTAAAACTTTATTGTGATTATTTGTGCTTATGATGCTAATTTTATTAATGTCCTTATCGCAGTCTGATCGTTTATTTCGGTGCACTGTGGTGAAGTCACTTTCACTGTTCTGTCGTGGTTCATCAGCTTCAGTCGTGGTTGGGACAGCGCTGCGCTCGGGGGGAGTAGAAGTTTCGGCGGGCTGGAGCTGGACCACTGGGCGCTGCGTCTGTAGTGTCTGGTCCCGATGGCTGGTTGCCAGGTCGACAACGGTGGTGCTTGCGTTTGTTTTTTCTTGTGATGGACAGTGTGAAGGACTCAAGTCATTTTTGTTTGGTGCGGTAGATGTAATCGATTTTAATTCAGGTGTATGTAGTTTATCTGCTAGAGTCTCCACTTGTTTCACAAGGCATATAATTTCATTTTCTATAATTTTTACCAGCTTTTCTAAATCTATAATTTTTAGTTGCAGGCCAAATAGGTTCCGGTTATTATCTAGGTCCTTATCTGCACGTATAAACCTGGCTGGTGAGGACGGCGTTGATGCCATTCCTGGTAGTAAGGACTGCCTGCGCGCTTTTCTTGCGCTAGTGGCGTTTTTAGTGCTGATCGTTTTTTGACATAATGTTTGAAGAACCGTGATTTCCATAATTAATAGGTCGTTCTTCCTTTGTAGTTCATTGTTTTCAATTATTTTGCTTTCGAGCTCGCTCTGTGTGCTTATTAGTGCAATTTCAAGTTCAGATTTTTTTTCTTGTAATTCATGGTACGGCAGAGATGCCTGTGATCCCAGTAACTGGGCATCCACGCTCCTTGACAGTAAGTCGGTCGGTCAGTCGGTAAGCAAAAGGGGGAGCCCAATTCGCAATGGCAACTGACAAGAAACCAATTGTGCTATGTCAGTCGACACTGGCATGCGGATGCATTTAAGGATTATATTTTATAACGCATAGGTACATAAGTATTGCCGGTAAATGTATTCTTGACCCGCTCGGCGCGTTGCAATATCTAAGTATCTTACGAGTAGACGTATCGTGAGTTCAGAAGTTGCTTTCAGCTTTCTGTAATACCTACTTACCTGAAACTTGAAAGTGGTTATTATAGAGACGTTATTTTTAAGGTATATTTGAAGTCTGGTTTTGAAGAGAAGTGACTATCTACGAAACTTTTTTCTTATCCCCTTCATGTTTTAAGTTTTTGTAATCGCGCGAATTGGGACATTAACCGATCGGGTAGAGTCGAGCGGTTGGCGCGAGTGCACTTGACCGCTGGCACCTCACGTAACCAGTTTTACAAGACAACCAGTCCGTGTTACACGTAAACATAAAATAAAACTATTACCTAATTTTATACAAAATCTTTACGTCTTTATTTCTAGGTAAAATTAACTAACTATAGGAGTTAAGCCAATTTCCCTCTAGGGCTGTTTTTTTCACATTGCATAGTTTGACTATTCAACAATAGATGTCTCCGGTAGTCACAAGGTTTAGTTATTTAATCTTGTACTAGATGTCACAAGCTAAAGGTATCAGTTTTAGTTGCTAAATTATGATATTATGTGCTTGCATTTTTGGAGTATCATGCTACTCCAAGATATCAAGTATAGCATAAAAATTAATTAAAATAAAATAAACCGTAACAGAAAGAATGTGAAGTGAATTTTACACTGGGTTAGTTTGAAAATAAGAAAAATAATAATGAATACATCAAGGCATAAATGAACTACAATCAACTTGAAACTACTTATATTGAAGGATTCGATTGAAGAAAAAACAGTATGTATATAATATAGTTATATAGCTTTATGCTTACATCCTTTTGCTTTTGCGACTACACTGCGCAAATTGGCGATTAGCCGATTGGGTCGAGCGCTGGCGCGAGTGCTCTTGACCGCTGGCGCCCTAGCTGCGTATCTTGCACTTTTGTGCTCGCGTCGCCTTCTCTACATGCTTCTTAAAATTACAGGAATAGTTATAAAGATAAGAAAATATTTACTGCACAATTAACAAGAAAACAATTACATTTATAAAGCAACAATACGGAACTGTGTTTACATAATACATAAATTGACAGGAGACTCGTTATCATTATAAGTTTAGCGCAAGTACGTGTAAGTCTATCTGTAGCATCTTAGCCCCAACGCGTGATCATAGTGCCCTCAGATTCAGAATAATATAGTGGCCATGATTCCGTTGATAACATAGTAGTGACATCTGGTGGTGAAAAGAATACATATAATGATTTACCTATCGGCCGTTAGATGGAGTTAATATCGACCACATAGTAGTGACATCTAGTGACGAAAAGAATAGTTATAATTATTTATACTATCGGCCGTAAGATGGCACCAATATCGACTACTTTGTAGTGACATCTAATGGGGAAAATAACAACTACAATGGTTTATCTATCAACCGTTAGATGGCTCTAGTATCAATTAAGTAACATGAAAAATTTAACGACATTTTGTTATCGGCATACTTCTGCTTCTGAAAGCCCATCCTGTATTTCTTGTCTATTAAATAGTTAGAATCGCCGGTCATAGTCTTTATAGTGTCTTGTTAACTAGTTATTGATCCCGAAAATGTTTTACTCGCGATAAAGTAGGTAAACAAAAAAAAAATTCAGCAGTTTCGTAACTATTCGCTCCGTAAATCAAAAAAATTGCGCCCCCCTCTAGCTTTTCAACTACGGGTCAAAAAATTATGGAAAATTTCATGAAAATGAGGCCTTATAAGTACATTCAATGAAAAC
This sequence comes from Apotomis capreana, assembly GCA_947623375.1. NCBI lineage: Eukaryota > Metazoa > Arthropoda > Insecta > Lepidoptera > Tortricidae > Apotomis > Apotomis capreana. The sequence continues at coordinate 2,541,017 of OX392511.1, forward strand.
TGCATTAAAACATTCCGTTCAATCTGGCGCGTATAATCGATAACTTCCAGAAGATAATAAGTAATTACAATTACTTTGGTGTTTACGACCTATTTATAGATCTTGAAATCTTTCTCGTAATTTAAAACCACTGTTTTAAGCCCGTCTATATTGTGAAAAGGATGGACTACTTCGGAACCCTACACTGAGCGTGGCCCGACATGCTCTAGGCCGGTATTTTTGTCTTGTCACGTTCGATTAGACTAAAGGATCGACCGGTGCCACCTCTGAAGTCTGATCCACAGTGTGTTTTTATTTTTATTCATCATATCATAAGGCGCGCAGGTTCTGATCCACGAGCTTTCAGGTTGCCAGATACATTAAATATAATTGACCGAGCGATAAAGCGAAGCGTCTCTATTTCAGTTTTGCCAATTTTATACCGTATGTCCGGATATTCGGATCTACTGTTCTCGTCTACGTCTCCACCACTGTTTCTCATGAAATCTTGTGAATAAGGTTCGATAAGGATATACTTTTTTTGTCCAGTCAGTTTTTCGAAATTTTACAAAATGGCGGAGATATGAGATTAAAATTGAAAATGTATAAATTTCTGCCATTTGAAAACAATCTCCTGAGGTCTAAAGCCCACGGAACCACTAGTCTAATTATAGTTACTCTATGATTATAGTCAACCTGACAAAGCGCTCCTTCGTTAGCCCGAGTTAACCAACTGCCAATGCCAAGCGAATGTCTTGAACTGGAGCTGCTAGCGAGTGTTAGCCAGCTCTTATATCGCTAGTAGCGTGCTAGCCAGCTCTTATTATCCAGTGAGTACGTGGTAGATCGAACCCACATATAGGATGTCTCCCCGCTTCAGGGATGATTAAAGCTATCGGGTCAGGGGTCAACCATGTATCCCGCCCTTTATAGCGGCTCCCCGAGCCTTAGGCAGCTACTGAAGCAGCTGACCTGGATCTTGCATTGTATAGATCGCTGTCAGACGCGATTCGTCACGACACGTCGCTCGGCTTGTTTACTTTTTGTTTCATGCACTTTTACCATGTTAACGCAAATTAAGCATTCCATTTTCCCCGTTGTAATCTGACCTATCACACACACGCATAGGTTACTCCGACAGATAGGACAGACCAATTTTCATTTAAATTGTTTTATGCTTTAAGCGTTAAGTATTCCGCAAACAATTATCCAAACATTTTTACAATAATAATAATAATAATATATTGTAAAAACCTAACTTAAGATTTTAAAGGAATAAAGGAGATAATAATAATAAATTTATTCAAAAAACATATTACCTACAGCTGTGATGACTACGGACTAAACAGACTTATAACTAGACGATAATACTACGCGCCTGAACTAGGATAATCCTGTGTTTCAGGCTGAGAAAAGGACAAACAATGACAACTTATTCATATGCAAAAATTTAAATTAAGAAAATATATACTATGGGTTCCTACGGAAACAACGTTTATGCGTCCCTAAAGTAAAAAGTATATAAACTATAATTAAAAATAGTTAAATCACTCACTTTAATACAGTTAATATCTTCTCTGTATCGTCATAAGACAGGTTTTGCAGGGCGACCTTAAGTGTTTTCTTACAGATCACGTAAGTAAGCGGGAAAAAATCTAACTTCGCATTAAGTCGGTTATATAGCAGTGGGCCTATGAATTGAAAAAATCTTGAAGAGAATGCATGTCTGCAATGGATAGTTGGGTAAACAGTCTTTACGTCGCTTGTTAGTATAGTCAGGGTTGTAAGGGAGTCTGGAATGTTGTTTTAGGACTGTGTTCAATATATATAGTTGACGAACTGTCAGAATTTCACATGATTTGTATAAGAGGTTAGTAGGAAAACGAAAAGGACGGAAAGTGGAGACCTTGAGAATTGCTCTTTGTGTTCTTTCTAAATTCAGCAGAGTTGTTTTGGCAGTGCCACCCCAGGTAGTAATGCAGTAACTTAACACCGATTGACATAGCACAAAGTACACTTTTTTGATTAATTGTGAGTCCGCGATAGAACGTAGTTTTTTGAAAATAAATATTAATTTACGGACTCTGCTGCATAAAGCTTCGATATGATATCTAAAGGAAAGAGACTCGTCGATTAGAATTCCTAGGTACTTTAATTTATTAGTTATAGCTATAGATGGACATAGACATTGATCGTCAGAGGGATTCTTACAGTTGTGCGCATACAGGGAATGGTCAGACACAGAAGCGGTTGATTTCCGCATGGAAAATCTTATGTAATGTGTTTTTTCTGAGTTCAATGTTAGTAAATGATGCTGAAGCCATTTGTTGACCTCGTTAAAACCACGTTGCGCGTAATCATAAACTTCTTCTGAAGATTTTCCAGAAAAAAGAATTGCAGATAATGTGCAAATAGTTTTAAGCTGTGTGCCTCTAATGCCTAATGCTTCGAGCTTGTGCAGAAGGATGGAAGTGGAAACCGTGTCAAAAGCTTTAGCAAGGTCCAGGAAGATTCCTATGGTCTGGTTACCCTTATCAACGATGTTTACTTTTAGCTTTGTTTTAAGTGCTTAAATTTAATTTAAACGAGGATGCAAATTTTGTTTACTAACTGTGATATGACTAAGAGCTTGAGCTATGAGTAATATTATACTTATTAACTTATTAGGTACTTACAAATATTTAGCAAGCTGACACTATATAAAAACCCTGGGTATTATGGTATACGTTTCCAACGGCACATATCGAATAAAAAATGACGACATGTACCATAATGTTTAACATTTTGCATTTTAGGTACTTGTAGGTACGAGTATTATGTGTCGACTCGGTATTTTTTTAATGAGTAATTTAATGCCAGGATCTCGTAATTTTCCGTACAAAAAATACTTGTCCTAATGATATGCTGAAACTAAATTAGGTCATCGAAGTTACACGACACGTTACTACAGAGAGATAAGAGCCATTGTGTAAGATTCGTGACGGTTCTCGTGTGAGGTGTGTGAGCTGACTGACACCTTAAATAGCTTACGAGCAGAGGCAGAAGGTGCATTATTAAGAAAACTGCAGCATCTTTACTTTAACCTCTCAGTTAAACTGCCAAGTTGCTTGAAGATAACAAATCACGAACAGTTTTTAGCACATTTTATTGCATTGCACCTAAGTGCATAAAAGATACAATTATATGTAAAATAATTATAGTTGCATAGTCACTGTATAAAACACAGTCGCTTCCTGCTGTCTGTCCCTATTGTATACTTAGATCTTTAAAACTACGCAACGCATTTTAATAGATAGATTCAAGAGGAAGGTTTATAATACACGCATAATATAGTAGAGAAATACTGATAATTTTAGAATCGCTAGTAATAGTTATAAGTACAACGATGAACGTTTCCCTGCGAGGTAATATCTCTTTCAGTTAACAACCAAGATTATCCTAGGAAAATGTTACTTTTACATATTTAGTTTAGTATTATTTGCATAAGGATTGCGACTTGTATAGTCCGCGAGAGAGTTCGCTCTACCTTTGCTAATTTAGCATGCAGAGAGCATTTCTATTCGTAACTGTGAAATAAATCATTGTGATACAATGCACCTGATTTGGTGCCTACTATAGATACCTATTTACTTAATCCGTATTATAAATAAATTACAACCAAACATAACAGGCAGATTGCAATTTTGTACTGGCTCCTGGTTAGACCCAAGCAATGCCTCGGAATCTCGACTTTATAACAAATTCACAACAATATGCCGGAAATATGTCTCTTTTTGCTATAATTGCATTGAGTGGGCTATGGTTATGGTTATGGGCTCCGTTTTCCGCACTTAGCCCGTGTATATTCGGGCCGTTGTGCGAGCATGTTTGCCAGCTAATAGTCTAGCCATCCTAACTCCGTCCAGAAGCGCAGGATTCTCCTGGTGTCTCCACAGGCTTCACGAAGTGACCTCGGTGCTTTGAGGATTTCAGCCCGTTGCTTAGCTACGGCGGCGCATTCCAGGATCACGTGGGTAGCTGTTTCTTCGGCCGACAGGCATCCCCTACATAGGGGGCTATCGGTCATTCCTAGAACATATAAGTGCTTGTTAAGTGTGCAGTGTCCAGTGATAGTGCCTACTACTACTCGCAGGGCGGGCCTGCTTAGCGATAATAAGCGCTTTGTCAGGCGTGTGTCCGGGTATGGGACTGTTTCCCGGGACTGCCTGCATGTACTGGTTTCTGCCCATTGATCGGCGTGTTGTGATCGTGTTCTGTGACGAAGCCATGTACGCAGCTGATTAAACGCCAAGGGGAGCAAAGGATCTGGGCCAAATGCCGATTGATCGGACCCTCTCCTTGCCAGCTGGTCGGCTGCGTCGTTACCTAGAGACCCACTATGCCCTTTAATCCATTGCAACGTGATCCGATTATTCGAACCGATCGTTTGCAACGCTGAGTGACACTCTAGTATGAGCCCGGATTTGATTGTTTTATTCTCCAGAGCTCGTAAGACTGCAGCGCTGTCGGAAACAATACGTATTTTTTAGTCTTTGATACCTCGCGCAGCAACTGCCTTAAGCAGCCTGTGTGATGGCAAGGCATTCACATTGGAAGATGGAACTATATTTGCCTAAGGCTATTGATATGTTTACGTTTATTTCAGGTGAGTATATTCCAGCTCCTGTCCCTGTTTGTGTCTTTGACCCGTCCGTATATATGCGTATTTCGTGTATATCGGATTGATCGTTAGGTTCTTCAATCAACTCGATTTCGTATCTCTTTTTGAAGTAATGCTGTTTGGGTATCTTGTCGTTGGGAGCAGCTATCATTGGCTCGTGTTTGATAGCCTCCTCAAGTATTTTGGCATGACCCCCGTGTGCTACACCCCAGAGGTTAAGCGTCTTCAGTCTGATAGCTGCTGATGCCGCCTCTTGCTGAATGAACAGTTCAAGGGGTGGCAGTCCTAGCAGTACCTCCATTGCCGCTGTGGGTGTTGTTCTCATACAGCCCGTCGTTGCTATACACAAGCAAGTCTTTGAAATTGCTGCAGTTTATGTTTGGCTGTTGTCAGTTTGGTTCTGGGCCACCAAACCACAGCGCCGTAGGTGATAATAGGTCTTATCACCGCAGTGTAAAGCCACATTGTGATCCTGGGGTGTAAGCCCCAGGTTCTACCAACTAGTCTTTTACACTGCCAAAATACGACGCAGGCTTTGTTCAGTTTGTTTTCTAAGTGTTTGTTCCATAGTAGTTTGTCATCCAGGATGACGCCCAGATACTTGACCTCTTTGCTGAGAGTCAGAGTTGTGTTTTGGAGTTTTGGCAAGCGACTGATATTTATGGTTCGCTTCCTGGTGAACAAGACTAGTTCTGTTTTAGCTGGGTTGACTGACAGGCCATGGTCAGAACACCATTGTTCGACGATTTTGAGTGCCTCTTGCATAAGGTCGCAGAGGGTTGCCTCAAACTTTCCTCTTACGAGGATCGCTACATCGTCTGCATAGCCTACAGTGTAGATGCCTGCCTCGTTGAGCTTCCGGATTAATCCGTCCACTACGAGGTTCCACAGGTGATATAACTCCACCCTGTGGGCAGCCTCTTGACACGATAGCTCGAGTTGTGCCATTCACTGTTACCTGTACAGCCCTTTGTCTCAGCATGTTGTCGATCCAACCTGCTACGGTTTGATCGGCTCCATGTCTGAGCAGGGCTTGGCTAATGCTGTTGAATTGCGTCTTGTCGAAGGCTCCTTCGATATCGATGAAAGCCACAAGCGCTGAGGATTGTGTTGATAATGCGTGTTCTGTGGGTGAAACAACGCTGTGTAGTGCTGATTCGGTTGATTTGCCTGAACTGTAGGCGTGTTGTTGGGGGTGAAGAGGATATTGCGCCAAGGTCCCAACTCTGAGATCGCGATCACAGAGGCGTTCCAGAGTTTTTAATAGGAACGACGTGAGACTTATCGGCCTGTAGGACTTGGGCTGCGTATAGTCACTCTTACCTGGTTTGGGTATAAATACCACCTTAACTTCTCTCCATTTCTTGGGAATATATCGATGTCTTAGGCAGGCCTGATATATTTGGACTAAGTGTGGCGCGCTATTGGAGAATATAATGGATATTATAGGAGAGAGCTCCTATGATTTAGGTACCTTAGTGAACGAAGCAACGAAGAAACATTATGCATCCACCGCACAAAGCTTAATATATGTCATGTAAGTATATCATATAAAGTATTCACGTATAAGTTTATGGTAATTATATGTATATCGATCATTACATTCTTATATCTTCAGGTAATTGATTTGTGTAGTAATTACTTTGTTTATCTGTAACCTTTGATCCTGCACCGACTACATATTTGTTTAACCGCATGGTTGACTGGTAGAGAATGCCTAAAGGCATTAAGTCCGCCATTTGTACTTCTTTTGTATTGTGCATAAAGTTTAAATAAATAAATAAAGCTCTATCGCTACAATAGTTTAGTTTAACCGTCTATCAGGAGTTCGGAAGAATGATTGACAGCCGTAGGACGGAGTGGTCGCGGTGCAGCCTCGATCGACGCGCCGGGCCCGGCCAGTGCCCGCGACCGGTTTGTCGCGTGTCGGGACAACGTACTGTGTACAACAAGGCTTTTAAATCTTCCAAATTCTATTTTAGCTCCATCCTATTCTGTGATAAACCAAAGAGGGCTCTGTTCCATCACGAATCTTTATCGCCTTATCGCAGCTTTTACGGATTCTAATGAATGTGACTTTTGAGGATAGACATGCATAGACATAGTAAGTATAGGTACATAACTTTATCAAAACTAAAATAAACCTTGTTTGTATTGAATGCATGTAGCAACAGAAGAACGTAATATTAATAGACATCGCTGATGTAGAGCTTAAATATGCCTCATTAGCGCATTTTCCTATCTAGCGATAGTGCATGAAGGGGATCTATAAGTAGGGTCAAGAGGTCGAGAAACTGGACCAATTGAATTAGATAAGATGCAATTGGCGCCACGGGAGATCAGACAGTCAACATTGTTCAGAGGAATGCCGTTTGATGACACATTCGGGGCTTCGAGCTTCGCCGGGTAGATGGGGCTGTGGGGCGGGGCGGCGCGCGTCGTCGCTCGGGGCTCCGCGCTCGGTCCGCGGTCCGGCAGTGCCTTAGCAGCCGCGGGGAAGGCCGCGCGCGCCCGGAGCGCCCTCTTGTTTACATCGCGATCGTGACATGAGTGCCAGGTGACACACTCGGAACATGGCGTGCGCCCGCGGAGTCTGTACCGCGGACAAGGTGTTCATCTTCATCAACATTGGCTTCGCGGTAAATTAACCCCTCATTCATTCATCCCTGGATTCTTCAGATGACTGCGGGCACCAAGAATTACCATAGATATTAAGTCTTCGATCAATTACGAGCCTGATTTATCGTATTTGCATACTTCAGTTGATTATCTTGACTTGATAAAATGAGTAAATAATAGAGATACTTAACGTCGACACTACATTAGTAATACTCTAATAAAATATTAACTTTTACGTTATTATTAGGGTTCAGTGCGGGAAATAACTTTGGATGCGAAATATAAGGAGACTTTAACTTAGTCTTTACCTAATACAGCAAGAGCAACGTCCGTTATTTTATGCAACTAGAATTACAATTTAAGGGTAACAACCTGACACTGCGTTTACAAACAAACATGCAAATATTCAAGTAGAGCCCTACGAACTAACAAAAGCAAAACATTACTTGGACTTTAAGTCCATTGGCATAAGACGCGAGTTCTAGCTAGGTCTCTCTGATAAGGAATGGGTCATCTCGGTCATCGCATCTTATCATATTCATCGCACTATCGTTCGAAATAGTTGTAATTTGGACGGGATGATGGTCTTTTTAATAATTATTTCAAATCAAAAGCCACACTATAGATTGGCTACCTTGCTCAAATTACCACGCTGAGGAGGCAGTGACCCATATAGGTACCACGCAGTTGTTCTCCAAAATGCTTCCGTTGCAACATCACTCTTACTATTTCGTCTACCTCATTGCTCCATTTGTTACGGCGAATTATATGCGTCAGGGTTCACGAGCCATGCTACGTTATTGTAGTTAAGGCAAAGCTTGTAAATTGGAAACGCTGGAAATAAACCTGAAGCGCAATGCGGCTTAACTTTTTAATTTTTCATCGAATTATTAAAGAAGCTTGCACTGTTTCTCTCGTATGTAACGCTTAGCCTTATTATCTCGAGAATTCAGTCAGTTGACATAGTAACTTTAAAAAGCCATACAGTAACTACATTCTCGTTAGGAACTGCACGTAATTATCCATCCGAAAGTCGTTAACAGAACACATCGGGTATACAAAAATGTTAGAAATGAGTTAGATATTCCATTCCCTGGCGTCCCGTTACCCGTCCCGGACTACCTGGCTCTCCCCGCACCCCTCTCCCCCCTCCCACCCCAGTCAACAGGCAGCTGGCGACCCCATTGTCCTCAGACCATGATACGATACCAATTCAAACATAGATTCCTTTAGAACCCAATTATTACCGATTTATTGGTTAGCCGTACCCGACAGGATTGCATACACGAATTTCCCTATCGAATCGTTTTGCTGTTATCACGTGAGTTTTGCGTGTTATTCAGCGTTAAGATTTTTAGGGTTCCGTAGTCAACTAGGAACCCTTATAGTTTCGCCATGGCCCTCTGTCAGTCCGTCCGCGGCTTAGCTCCGTGATCATTAGTACTAGAAAGCTGAAATTTGGTATGAGTACGTGTATGTATTACGCCGACAAAACAGTAAAAGAAAAACTAAAAAAAAACTTTTTTCGGGTACCTCTCGCACACCTAAAGTGGAGTGATTTTTTTTTTCGTTCCAAGGTCTTTTAAAAATAATAGGGGTCTCTAAACATCATTATTTGATAGTCAGTAGTTTTGTAAATATTCGCTCCGGAAATAAAAAAAAGTCTAACTTTTCAAGCACGGGTCAATAAATTATGGCACAATTCATGAAAATGAGGCCTTATAGGTAAGTACTTTCAATTAAAACTATATTGAATAAAATAGTTCGAGCCGTTTTTGAGTTATCGCAAAATTTCATAATTTTCTTTAAAATTAGATACGTAAGTGCCGCGCGGGGTCCTTGTACTTGGAACGTTACACATATAAGTGCCATACTGCATTAAAACATTCCGCTCAATCTGGCGCGTACAATCGATAACTTTCAGAAGGTAATAAGTAATTAGAGTTACGACCTTTTTATAAAGCTTGAAATCTTTCTCGTAACTTAATAAACCTCGGGCTTAAAACAGCGGTTTAAGGTCTATTGTGAAGGATGGGCAACTACGGAACGGAACCCTACACTGAGCGTGGCCCGACATGCTCTTGGCCGCTTTTTATTATTATATATTATGCTGAAGTGCATTAATTGCTGAACGCTGATACATGAAACGTAGCTTCATCGACGGCCATTGATATTTATTGGCAATTGGGACGGCCGCTTTTGTGTCCTATTTTATGATCGCAATTGAGCTTATTACAATTGAATTACTGACGCACAAACATAAATAACGGTTTGAGCATTCCAACATCATGTTCTTGGAAGAGATCGCAGCTGGAGTCCACACGTACTATAAACTTATAAAGTAGATCGATATACATATACCTAGACTGCTAATAGAACAGCTACGTGCCCTGCCCTGCCAATCCTGCCATAGAAACATAAACATAAACACATAATGTTTGGTAGGAGGATTAGGTATTTTTCTCTGCAGCTGACTGCACTGCTCGTAGGTCGTGTTTGCAATTCTAGATACTATAATACCGCTACCGCCATGCGTTAAAAGCATTTGGAAAGCAGCTTCCACAGACTTAATTTTGGCCATGTTCAGAACGCTGTAAACACAGATTTTGGTAGGCGGTATAACTGACCTTTCCTTAATAATTTACTCGCTTCGAAGTTTAATGCTTTTACTTAATACTACAGACAGCATTTGGGATGCTACAATAACTAAGTAGTCATTTTTAATAAATAGGTAAGTATAAGTGTATTTTACTACAGTGATCATTGGAATAACTGCTAATACGGCTGAAAGGCTGCTCTCTTGGCAATTCGGTTATTAATAAATTAAACACATAGGTACGTAGATAATAGAGCTGCAACAGCGTCGCGCTACAGCGCGACAAACGTCCTTCCATCTAAAGCTAAGCAGTTTGTATGAGATAAAAGAAAAGTTGGGTTTTTACTTACAGGCTATTTAAAAAAAAAACCCCAAGAACCTTCATTGAACTTGACGGAATATAAATAGCTTAATTGGTCCACCCCATCCCGAGCTTTAAACTTAGCCACACATTTAGCAATTTATGCTAATTTACATAGTTTACGTCTTAAATAAAGATAAGTCGTTACTACCGAGGAACAGTGCAAGATCGGAATGACTGACGTGTGGTCGCGGAGGCCAATACTCGATTTGGGTCACTCACATAATAAGTGTACTCGTATCTAAATAAAGTTTTTTTCCGTGTTGCAAACTCATCAAATGCAATTAAGTATTACGTGAGTCATGACTGATGGTAGTCTTACTCGTAGTACGCAGCTAATATACAGCGCAGTAAGCGAGTTTTTTGTGTAAACAACGAAGTTCAAAGGTCGCCGAGTCACGGGCGCGATAACAGTGAGCTACATAATGAAGGCAACCAGCACGTTCCGCTGTGAACTATTGTTTACAAGTTATTGTCCAAGTTTGATAGGGAACTATACCCTAAACCATTGGCGTATATAAGATTATTTTTCAGACGGGGCCTAGGTGGGGGCCTGCCCATGCTCTATGAGATCAAGTTATGAATTTCTATCGGTAACCCAACATCCTGGGGAGGGTACTGGACCATATTAGGTGGGCACGGCTCACACGGCCACCGCTCTAAATACGCCTATGCCCTAAAGTTGGCAACTGACGAACAGTTGGAGGTAAAACGCACGTTATGCATTAATTATGTTAATGCATAACCATAGGCCGAAAAAGATAATATAATATGTATAAACAGTTTATTGCACACAAGAACTGGTTATAAATACATTCATAACAAATAAAACAGTATAAAAACGAACTTATCCCTATTAGGGATCTCTTTCAGTTAACCGTGTTAACCTTAGAGGAATTGAGGGAATAATATTATTATTATAGGATAATATTAGATTGACTTAAGCACGTAGATTATTACTAAGGGTAATTACTATTGCCTAGTTACCTATTATTTTTGTACTAAATGATGTAGTGAATGAACAACGACGGGTAGAGAGACTAATAAACTGCTAATAATTCCTCGTAGATAACCAAATAAGATTTTATGCGTGCTTTTTTGATATCTTATCTAGTTTGAAATGGAGAATTAATGTTTCCCGAGAGATAGGCAAAAAATATGCTCGCCATGCGCTAACTAGGTTACTTTAGCTTTTTACAACCATTCCCTCGTTTTTATAGTCATTCTAATGACTCCGCGGAAAGGTGTTTACTGTCTAGAAAATAAAATTCCGTTGTTAAACCCCTGAGGGGTCCATTTCGTGAATGAATGTACACATAGCATCAGCGGGATGTGATTCCCTGTGCGTCGTTATTTTCAAGTCAAACCCCCAGTAAATCTACAGCGTGTATATTTGATATAACCGCATATTGTAGCCAGACGGAGATTTTAGTGCTATAATTTGATATTTATAACAATTATTAATTTAGCCTTAACTGCCATAGCGTAATAATTTTTTTAAATTTTCTGAGCAGCAATGTATGGCGTAGTTATTACTAGTGACAGTTGTGACATCGCCATGTTAAGTGTCAACAAACAACAACAAACAAATTACAGTTTATTAATACCAGAAAAAAGGAAAAACAAAGGAACAGTAAATAATAAGCTTAAATACTACTAACAACTATGTACAAAAAAAACAAAAAACCTTAAATTAAAATAAATTAAATCAAATTCAAAAAATTACTCCCCTGCGGCATGGCACCGAAAATGCTCGCATTACAAACAAATACATTGCGTACCTACTGAATTATTTTATATGGAAAAATAAAAGTTCGATTTTTTTTAATAATTTACAGTTCAATATAATAATAAGTGCTAAGACCCCGTAAAGTTTGCGGTTATATATCAAATATACACGCTGTATAATAGACCACTTGGTGACCAAAGGGCTGGCAGCTTCCTCGCTCAGCGTCTTATTAGTATAATACAGTCAGGTAATGCTGCCAGCGTCTTTGGTAAATGGTAACAACGGGGCCCATTTATAGACATAGTTTAGTTTTAAATTTAGTTTAATAATTGGTACAATTTATTTATATTTAGATAAAAAAAAATTGGGCAAGTGCGAGCCCGACTCACGCATGAAGGGTTCCGTACCATAATCTATAACAAGTTTGTTGTATGGGAGCCCCCCTTAAATATTTATTTTATTTTATTTTTAGTATTTGTTGCTATAGCGGCAATAGAAATACATCATCTGTGAAAATTTCAACTGTCTAGCTATCACCGTTCTTGAGATACAGCCTGGTGACAGACGGACGGACGGACAGCGAAGTCTCAGTAATAGGGTCCCGTTTTTACCCTTTGGGTACGGAACCCTAAAAATTAATGAGTAATTTGAAATCTGTTTAATTATAGACTGTTTTTTTTTTAATATTATTTAATAAAACTAAAAAAATACTAAATTGTATATACTTCATGTAGGCTACGAAAGCTCTATTAGTTTATAGCAATTGGAATTCACCATTGTAATAACAATAAAAATAAAATCACTGGCCACATTAGGTACGCACCCGCACCTTTTACAGGCAGTAGATGTATGTATATTGTCTCCGGGTCTTCAGGGATGAAATAAATAATTTAGTATTAACGAATGCTTGTAAATAACGATAAATTTCATACCTATCTTGTTTATTCCATTTTCATTTCGAATTCCATTATTTTTGAAATACGTTAGTGGTCTACGGCCACAAAACATGATGAAATCTGGCCCTAAACGGTTTCGTCAGTGTTTGTTGCCTGATTAGAGGATTACAAGAGTGTGTCGAATGTGTCGATTTGTGGGCCTTCGTGTTTGCCGGTTAGCACTCGCTGTCGACACACGACACCACGTGGCTGGGGCTCACGGCCAATTCTAACACGTTCCTCAGAGGCCATTGAATCTTAGTATTGTACATCTGTAAAGGTAAGGGTTCAGTAACTGCTGTTTTAAGCCATTGTAAATGAGTTGTAAATTGTAACCCTGCTATACACACAATAAGGCATTAGGTTATTCAATCACAGCATGTACCTATGTAAACACTTTATTGGCCATAAATAATCCAAGAAAATAGCAAACACATAATAACATGTACAAAGGCGAATTTATCTCTATAAGGGATTTTCTTATATTTAACTTAGGCTTACATTATTCTTGCCCCAAAATGTTAACAGGATTCTAGTCATTATCATTAAGCACTTTTCTATTTTATATTCTGTAATCGAGCTTTGAAGAACACTGCCCCTGATGGACAAACCAATTGAAGCTGTTTATTTGACCCTATATGCGTAAAATGCTAATACCTACAGTTTTCAGCCACTGTCAACAACAATCATTACGCGGGGCGCTGTTCTGTTAACTTTACCTACGGTCATGTTGATATGATAATTGTGACAAATTGACAATAGATAGTGAGTTGATTCACAAAGGGGCGTATTTGTGCCGAAATTACGCCTCAGTAAGTTAAGCAGGAATACGCCCCTTTACACATTTTTACATAGGTAACTAGTGATAGTGAGGTGGAAGTTCCGTCGTGAACAGTTTCAAAGCTTTCAGACTTACGTGAACTCACTTAAGCTTGCCGTATTTTAGTCAGCATATTGCCGAAAACAAAAAGTAAACAGCGCTTAAACTTATTGAACTCGGGCGGCATATTCGCGCATATAAATATACACGGCAAAGTGCGCAATGAATTCGGATACCATAAATTCTCGGCCGAATACTTGGCGATAGATTTATCGGGGTCGTGGATTATTTGCCGCCATGTTTCCACGTTATTGGGGTGGCATCAGATGGTCGGAATTGAAAAATAGAAATAGACCGTGAATTAGATCACTACTAAATTACGTGAGCGTGACCGCGAGCAGAGTCTCCTGGGGCCGCCGGCGTCGTGATTGTTAGAGATACTGAAACTTGAACCAAAATATTCAAGTACCTATCCAGCAATATTATAAGACTAGTTTGGTAGTGTACTTACTTGATTGAATCATTGAGCAGCCAGCTTTGTTATTCTTGATATTGAAACTTCAGAGAGGAAATGATTTTATAAATATTTATTGAATAAAAGCCGAAAGTATTCGTGTTCTGAAATCCGAAGAGGCGACTGCAACGTCCGTCGCATCTCCTTAATAAAGTAACGATTGTATCCCAAGTCTTCTATACGGGCGTTGGCCCGAGACAGCCGGAAGGATTTAATGGGCCGAGAAACTTTGAGGAAGACTGAATTTAAAACTAGTTACTCTACTCTTTCAATTAGACCTCGAGACGTACACAGCCACCGCTTTACCAAGATAGAAAGCTCGATTGGCAGAAGTCTTTTAAAAAAATCTGAAGTTTTACTGTTGCATTTGTAATTGATTTGATATCTCTTTATATTATAAAAATAATGTACCTAAGTGTAGTCAGATGCCGATAAAGGTTCACTAATGTTTGACCAAAAAACGTTTGACCAAATGATCACTTGACCAAACAACGTTTCACCAAAATAACGTTTCGCCAAATGATCATTTTACAAAAGTATCATTTGACCAAATGATCACTTGACCAAACAACGTTTCACCAAATAATCATTAGACCAAATGATCATTTAACCAAATGTTATTTCAAGATGAAGATGAGGATGAGGATGAGGATGATGAGGATGATGATGATGAGGATGAGGATGAGGATGAGGATGAAGATGAAGATGAAAATAAATGTATCTCTATCTTATCTGTTTATCTGTGATTTCAAATCTAGATCGAATATATTCCTTGGAATGGTACCTATATATCGTAATTTCAGATGACAGATTATAATGATGACCTTAGTGAGAATATTGAACGAGAGAACAAAATGACGTGTAAAGCAAGTTAGCTACTTAGAATGGAATAGAATAGAATAGAATAATTTTTATTTTACCAAAAGAAACATTTCTACATTTAACATAATTTAACAGTGACTTCCACACTAGGCACAGCCTGTATAGTGAGGGAAGTAGTCCTGTCCTGTCCTGTCCTCTATGGATATTAAAAAAAACTAACCTAACCTAACCCGGCCGGGTCGGATCTGCTCTGAAAGGTGATTGATTCACCTCAAGTTTGGTCAAATGACTCAGTTGCTAAATGATCATTTGGTCAAATGATTATTTGGTGAAATGAACCATTTGTAAAATGATCATTTGGCGAAACGTTATTTTGGTGAAACGTTGTTTGGTCAAACGTTTTTTGGTCAAACGATAGGACACCGCCGATAAAAGCGACTTTCTGTTCTACTTCTATTAAGTGGCTAGCTCCAGTAATCTTTGCCTTCTCACTATACTTACTCACCCATTTGAAAAACGGGTGCTAATCCCGCCCAAAGCATTAATTTCCAATATTCTCTTAATAAAAACGTGTAATTTCGTGACCAGGCGGTTCTTTAATAAAAGTTCATAAGCGGCATTAACACTGTAAGTTAGATTAAAGTGAGTTTTGGCATCCAAGCCGTTCTGCATTGCCAACAAAAGACGCTTGGAGAACTTGACTTAGTACCTACTATAGTCTAGGTAGGGGATTTACGTAGATTTGCTTTGACGAATGACGTCTGCAGGCGCTAAATGAAAACTAGTTAATCTTCAAACCGGTCGACCCGATGTAACAGCACGTGAAGTTATAAACACGGGCAATGGACGAACTTGGAGTCAGCTGCTCGGTGAATAACTGATGAATACGGGATTATTAAGTAGTGGTCAGTTGTAGTTAGCGGTTCAAGGGCTTTGTCGTCCGTCGATTGAAGATTGATCTTTTGATTAACCATCATCATCTGGGGGCACGGTAGTGCCCCCGCCAAGACGAGCAAAAAAGAAGCGGGGCACTACCTACCTTTTCTCGAACCGTTTCGTCTAATTTTTAAACCCTCATAGCTTCGTCCCAGTTAACACCAGAGCGCCCAAATTCACAGGTTAGGATGCAGTTAGGGAACATATAAAATGTACTTAATTTAATTGATCTAGCTTTTATACTTTAGGTTTTATTGGTACCTAAAATACGCCGATTTTGCCACTCACTTATACACTGACGTATCAAAACCTCTGGGGTACTTCCCGATGACCTAGAAAGCTGAAATTTGGTATGTAAGCTAGGTTTAGTACATAAACAATAGAATAATTCTGAAACTTGGAACTTTTACCCCCCAACCCCTTAAACTAGGGGATGGAAGTTTGTATGAGACTTCTACAAATTTTGATACTAGAGGTCTGAAAATTGATATAGGGACTCCTTGTTATAAATGTAAAAAATTATAAATACATGTTGTAGGATTTTCAGAAAATCACCCCCCACCCTTTAAATAAGGGGATGAAAGTTTGTATGGGTTTTCCAAAATGGGGGATAAATGTATATATATGGGGTACACGTAAGTATTTCTTAAATACACAATTATTACTACTTACCTAGAAACGCTACAGCACAAAAAAAAACCTAAAAATTCAAAACTACTTTACAAAAAGAAATGAGATCCCACCAAAAACATTTCATGTAAAATTAGCGGCCAAGACTCACATGCTCATAACGCTTTTGCTATTATTACTACTTACTTACAGACGCTATGGCCCAAATAAATGAAAAAAACCAGGGTACCTTACAAAAATAAATGAGATCCCACCAAAAACATTTCATGTAAAATTGGCGGCCAAGACTCACATGCTCATAACGCTTTTTCTGTAAAAAAGTTATCAGATCCCTGGAAAAGCCAAGCCCCTAAGCCCTGAGTTTACTAATCCTACACCTTGGCTTCAAAGGTATGGCTTGGCCGTTTCATGAAATACCGTAAATAAGTCTAATGGACTGTCCAGCCTATATGGTAGGGAATTAAGTTTATATATATTATCATGAAGACATAAACTTAACTTCTTGATATCGTATGGGCCAGACGGTCCGTTGAACTTATTTACGTTACTTTATGAAACGGCCAAGCCATACCTTTGAAGCCAAGGTGTAGGATTAGTAAACTCAGGGCTTAGGGGCTTGGCTTTTCCAGGGATCTGATAACTTTTTTACAGAAAAAGCGTTATGAGCATGTGAGTCTTGGCCGCCAATTTTACATGAAATGTTTTTGGTGGGATCAATTAATCAGTAAATTGTCTCTAACGAGCAAAGCTACTTATGTAGCTGTACTGACCCTTAATAGCCTCATTTAAATGTTTATGGTTATGACTATTATGAGCAATTTGCAGAACTTCCAAAAAGTAATGTTACTCTCAACTTTTTGAGTAAGTATATAGAAGATTTCCAAAACTAGCCACGCATTTAGATGTTGGATTTCGAAAACTAAATATTTCTAATAGTTTCAGATACAATAGAAGGTATAGGTAAGGGTCTTGAAATCATCGGCATGGTATTTCCTTTAAATGTGTCATTTGAAATCTCCGTGTCTTAAACTAATCTCATCATGAGGTTAATCAGTCCATTAAATAACTCATTAAGCGGTAAGGGGTGATTCACGAAGTCAGAAGTAAAAGCTTGCTTAATTAAAGACCATGCATATAAAAATTAGTTAATGGAACGCAGAACAGCCGCCATTGGCGCGATCGTTGCGCATCATTACAGCTCCCATTCCGTCCGATTGCTCTCATTCAATTTGCTCCCGATATACGAGGAATCCCTGAAGGGTTTAAGGCTGAGTCCACATTTGTATCGTTTTCGGAGAACTTCAGCGTATCTTCGCTGACGCGCTGGATCGATTTAAGGTTGTTATAATGTTCGATCATCACTATAGCCCGGACCGCGCGGTCATAGCAAAACAAGACTTAAGAAATTAAATTATAAAAATACGCACAAACTTGTGGCCAATTTTAGGTTGCAACGTAAAATATAAATTATATTTATAAACGCAACCCAAAATTGGCCACAAGTTTTGGCGTATTTCTTTTATTTTATTTCTTAATATTTGTTTTGCTATGACCTGTCCGGGCTATGATCATCATATTAATTAAGGCAGCACCCAAAATGCAGTAACGAGGCGAAAATCTTGTCATCTAATTTGGTCGGCTTTAGAAGATTGCGGAAAGGCGAAAAGATGAAAGAGTAGGTTGAAGGAGCACAATTTCAAGATCAGCCACTGTTCTCAAATGGCACTGCACGATACACCGAACATTACTTATTAGCGACATTATAGAATATGTAGAAGACTACATATTCTATAATGACACAAGAGTAAGCAAAAGCAAGTAAGACTTCAAGAGTAAGCCAAGATTTTTCCTCCGACATAAGAATGTCGGAGCAAAAATTTTGGCTTACTCTTCAGTTAGCCAGGATCACGGTTGCATCGAGTATGCATCCAAGTTCCCAGGGAAGGGCCTCGCCTTGAAGTGGAAGTTCGATAGACCTTAAAATGCACCACCGGTGGGAAGAACGAACGGGGATGTCGTTCGTTACCCTAGCTCTACACTACTCACGAAGTTGACCGAAGTTAGGCGAAATGATAGTGTGGTGAGGCACTTCACTGCAGAACTTCATACTTCGGCTAACTTCGCCTCCGTCAACTTCGGGGTAGTGTGGGGTTACAACTACAAAACTGTCAGAATCAGCAGTTATATTTATTCGATTCCACCTATTTACCTATCTACATATAGGGGAGAGGTCAGATCTGCCGTATGGTGCTCCATATAATAGGTTGCCTTTTAGCTATAGCACGGCAGTGATAGTGATCGAGCAAAGGGCAATTTTAATCTCGGTTCGCTGCTCTAGCCCCCAGCTCATAAAATACAAACAAGAAAGTTAAATAGCTAAAACTCAGCTAGGGTAAAGTAGAAGAGCGCGACTTCGAGGATTGAACTGTCAATATAGGATTACATAGGTCTAAGCCATGCGGTGTGGCTTTAGCCTAAGACTGTCGTACTCTACTGCCGGTAATTGGCCCTCGTTGTTTACGGCAATGACGCTGGAAGAAAAACGCTTTAAGAAACTAAGTAAAAACTACGCAATTACTACCTTTCTCGACTGCTTTGATGGTTCCCATCACAATACTGTCTTCGGAAGAAGATAGGGTTGCGTTAGTAGTAGTCGGTAGGTATACGAAGTTGTTGTTTTTAGGGTTCCGTACCTCAAAAGGAAAAAACGGAACCCTTATAGGATCACTTTGTTGTCCGTCTGTCCGTCTGTCAAGACCCTTTTTCTCAGGAACGCGTGGACGTATGAAGCTGAAATTTATATCAATTACTCAGGTCTACTGTCCCTTGAAGCTGTGAAAAAATCAAACTTCTAAGCCAACGCAATCAAAAGATACAGCCGTTTATGCCGCAAATTTTCGACACTTGCAAGGGAATCAAAACCTACAGGGTGCTTCCCGTGAACTCAGAATTAAATTCAAATCTTGAAATTTGGTACGAAGCAACGTCTTATAGCATAGATAAAGGAACAATTACGAAAACCATAAATTTTTTTTTTAATACCTAACTTTGCACCTAATTTGCAAATTTTCGACACTTGCAAGGGAATCAAAACCTACAGGGTGCTTCCCGTGAACTCAGAATCTTGAAATTTGGTACGAAGCAACGTCTTATAGCATAGATAAAGGAATAATTACGAAAACCATAATTTTTTTTTTTAATACCTAACTTTGCACCTAATTTATATGGGGCGCTATACATACCAGGTGCAAACTTAACTTAACCACTTAGGGATGGAAAGTGTTTGTACAGAACCCTCGGTGCGCGAGTCCGACTCGCACTTGGCCGGTTTTTTTTTTCGTTTGTCGATGTTGGTTGATACCTACTGATTTTAAAAGAAAAAATGTTTCGACCTACGTATAATACAGACATAGTTTTTTTTTATTGGTTACTGGATAGTATTGTGTAAGCAGCAGTCTCAATCTGTGACATAACAGAAATATAATATCAACAGAGATCTGACGTCAAGGGTGATATAAAAACTACAAAACATAGGATTCAAAATTAGTAAGGTCAATTAGATTAGATAAGTTTAATTTTTACCGTAAGGTAAAAAAAAATCAAGTCTAACGGCATTTTGTGAGCCATTTTGGCAACATGACTTATCCGATGTAAAAAAGCCTGCTGAATTCGATTCTGGATGTTGCCAAGCCGAATTTTGCCCCCCTCCCCCTACTTCCCCCCTTTTTACCTCAAAATATGTCCCTAATCACGGTTTTTACGGTTTTATACAAAAATGGTTTGTCAGCAATATCTTCCCGAACTTCATAGACTGGTAGAAAATTCTAAATATCGGCTTCCTTTACTGTCCTAACGGCATTTTGGGATCCATTTTGGCAACATGACCTTTCCGATGTAAAAAAACCTGCTGAATTCGGTTCTTAATGTTGCCAAGCCGAATTTTGCCCCCCTCCCCCCATTTTCCCGCTTTTTAACCTCAAAATATGTCCCTAATCACGATTTTTACGGGTTTATACAAAAAGTATTACAGCTAGAACAAAAGTGTCTAAGAAAATAATTATTTCTATAAAATTTACTATAACATGGTGTATAATTTTTTTTAGTAGGCCTTATGGTTTTTGAGCAATATCTTCACGAACTTCATTATTTAAAAAAAAAATTGATAAACATGGTCGAGGCAGTGAAATACACTTATTTTGGGATTATTAGTATCACACAGGATCCAGCCGCTCTGCAGCGCTTGACGCTGACATCCAGTTGGCGTGCTACTTATTATCTGTCAAGACTCACGAGGCTTTCAGTCATAAGCAGTCGTCAGGACGGTAAAGGAAGCCGATATTTGGATTTTTCTACAAGTCTAGATGTTCCATTAGATCTGGAGGTCCTTTGTACGAATAGGAGAAAAAACACTGCTATTCGTAACTAATTCGGTAATCAGGCTTAGAGAAGGATTTCCCACTCTGCGGCAGACGGAGTCACTGCCACACAATACAACGTAGGTAATACGAGTATGTATGCGTAATCGGGTTACCTGCCTACACGTAGTAATCTTCTTTTAAAAAAGTCATCGCGAAAGAATTAGAACCTACACCTCTAGCCACTAAGTTGTCTGTGTCTCTAGCACAACTGTGACACGCGACTCTTTCTCACTTGTAACACATTACCTATCCCTTTCTATCCAGTACCGAGAGAGAGTGACGGGTGACTATGTTGCGCGACAGGAGCTGCGTCGCATTGCTCAGCTGGACGCCCGCAGTATTAAAGTGTCCAGAGGATCTGAAACCTCTTAAGTCATATAAGAGTATCTTCCACTGAGTAATGTTTCCTCGCGGAAGTCGAGTTTCTGTATTCCGTTTTCTGCGGCAGGTCGGCGCGCCGCTAAATATTTCAGCCGAACAAATAAACACGACAATGGATCTCTATCCGCTACCGCCGCTCCGCTAGATCTCGCCAAATCTGCGGAATGGGGTCACGGTCGGAAATCTCTTGGTATATTACGGTAACTGCTTATACAGAGTGACTGTGAAGCCGTGATCAGAGAAGATACGTAATTGATTGTTTTAAGTATGATTTACGAAAAAAATGACTTACTGTTGGGTTTCTTTCGGCTTTCTTTTCAACAGCGGTCTCCTCTTGGGAAATGCCGGTAGATTCACAATCTGATTTGTAGAAGTGCCTGTTGTGGCCTACTTACTGAATAAATAATTTCATTTCATTTCCTTTCATATGTATACTGTAGGTGGTGTAAATTACTATCGTAGATTACGTTTTTGGATTCCTAGATCCTCCTAGTAATTCCTAGTAAGTCGTAGGTTAACCTCCATCGATCTGTACAATATAAAACCTTCCACTTTATTATAACTAACAGATAAATATATACAATCCACGAAACATGGTGTTCTTATTGCGGTAAAATATCTTCCTAGTATATTACTATATACGGATCATACCTACCTACTGTCATGTATGAATACACAAAGGAATATAGGCATTTTAAAAGGTATTTAATTTGTATGAAACAGGATGCAAAACTAACACAAAAGATAATTAATCTTACATTGCTGTGTCACCGCGAAGTAGTGTGGTTGTTGTTAAAACTAGATCAAAAATTTGTCATGTTTATACTGCTTCACTTTGAATTCGTTTAGTATGAACTCGGTTAACCTTCTTATTTTATATTTAATATGGCCATTTCTAATATCGTTCACTTCTAAATGTCCTTCCCATTTCGTCCACATCTTATTTACCCATATCCAAAACCTGTCAACTCAATATATTGTGGTATCCCAAATTTCAAGTACGTGCCCACTGGAAGCGGGTGAATATCGACTTGCAAGAAATAAAGAAAACTAAATGGGGCTAAATAAAAAGCTTTGTAATAATGCGAACTATTTTCGTTTACGCCGAGAATGCCCACAAAGAGAAATTCCTTGCCCTTAGTTAGCGCTCGCTTTGTGCGATTGTGCGAGCGACGCGAGCGTTGAGTTGATATTCGAGTGGCTTAGCAATGCGCGGCACCTGAGAATGTGTGCGGACGCGAATTTATCCGTGATGAGCCTGGGTGAGATTTGCTAAGGTTGTGGTCATCTGACATCCACCACTGTATTCTTTCTATAAAATATTGTAGTATTTAGTAACAGTAGGTACCTACACCTAGTAGCATTTTCTTTTTATTGTACACCAGAAAATTATAAGAAAGAAAACACAAAGGAATAACAATATATAGGTACAAGTTTATACTAATAACCAGTACGTTAAAAATATACTGTTTTTGTTACCTGCATTTAAATTAATCGCGGAAAATATTACATGTTTTTGTTACACCCTGTATAATAATTTAAAAGAAAAATCTATTACAGATTAGATTACAAAAGTGAGCGTATTTCAGAACAGCCTATTTTCATGTTAGATAACCGTTAAACTTAGGAAAGGACAAAATGCAGAAGGTGGTGCATACATGTTTCAACTTAAATATATCTACCGAGTAGTAAAAAGTAAAAATGATAAGTAAAAAGCTCGTCGCTCTGCTAGATTTCAATGCACCCCTCTAGCATCACAAAAAACTTTTCTCTTGAAAATAGGCCGCATGCCGCGTACCCACATCACAGCACTCTACCTACATGTAACTAAACTAATAGCAAATTTGTATCATTCGTCATTAAGATAACTCTCGGCCATTTTTATCCTCGCAATTCATCTTATAATCTCGACACTAAAATCAAAATTCAATAAGTACCCGGTTCCTCGATGATGGCATCCTCAAAGGTGAAGCGAATTCGGCCCTTACTGATCTGTCGAGATGACAGAAAATTCAAAGCAATTGATCTAGATTTAATCATCATCGTCATCATATCAGCCGATAGACATCCACTGCTGCTGAACAAAGGCCTCCCCCAAAGTTCTCCACAACGATCGGTCTTGCGCCGCCCTCATCCAATTTCTGCCGGCGATCCTAACCAGGTCGTCGGCCCTCCTTGTTGGGGGCCTTCCCATGCTACGCCTTCCGGTCCGCGGTCACCACTCAAGAACCTAGAACCTATAATAATCAGTAAAAATCAATAAGTCTTATCTATTCGACATCTAAGTACCTACTCAACGCTAGATGAAGAATGTTTTTGCAATGATCAATCGATCAACAACGCGGAGTGTGGGACGAGAAAACTGGACGTGCATTATATTATGACGTACCTACATAGTTCGACATATGAGGTATACTTTGAGCAAGTCATAAACATAATATGTACCTAAGTACCTAAGTTGGCATTTCACAAGAATCAGTCTGTAAACAAAGCAATGCGCTCACGAACACTTCTGTCAATATGGCTAGGTATTTCTACCTTAATTGTATTAACCTTCAAAGTTACACATGTTTGTTTAAATAAGTATATTGAGTAAAATCGTTTATTTAAGTTTGCTATTAGCTTTACGGGCTTATTCCACGGAACACTTGATTAATGGGTGGCAGATATACTTTATTTACTTGCTTTTTAGGGTTCTGCACCTAAAATGATAAAAAAGGAAACCTTTAACTTTCTGCATGTCGGTTGGACTGACCGTACTATATTTATTCTTCCGACTCGCGCTTACAGCATCTCTATAGAGATGCAATTGTGGTGCATCTCCATCTCAGGCCATAGAAATAAGATCTCCATAGAGATACTGATGTCGTTTATTATCATTTTAAAATTTATCGGTCATAACGCGCATAGGTATCACGTGTTCGAACAGAAATACCTGAAGTCATTATGACGTCACAAAGTGTAGGCGCGCTTCAGGCTTTCTTGAGGTGCGAGTGCGGAAGGGGTCAGCCCTCGCTTCATCGCGATATTGGCATGCCAAGTTGTGCTAGTCGACCTATGGAGCGCATACTGCGGCCTCGAACAGAAATACCTGAAGCCATTATGTCGTTACAAAGTGCAGCCGCTTCAGGCATCCTTGAGGCTTGAGCGCATAATATCAGCCCTCACTTCGCCGCCATATTTGCATACCATTAGATCTACATAATTATTGCTTGCGGTGTACTTAACCTTCCTCTTTTTCTAATTACAATCTTTCTCAACGGTTTTGTTTCCCATCTACTTTTCTCTCTGAACCCAAAACGTTTACGGTTTCAGGGAAAGACTGAGATATCGAAATGCAGCACATGACGAATTAAGCATGCAGTTTGGGGAACATTAGTTGCACATAATACAGAAATAGATAGATTATGCTCTAACCTAACTAAAGCGTTTGCATTCATCAACTTCTGGTGATAGGCTGTCGGGTCGTCATCAGTCGAAAACAGTTTTCTTCTGGAACGCAATTTTCATTCGAGACTATATTATTCATGTATGCCTTTTGCATGTCATATCGTAGATTCAATGAAAATATATTAGTAAGTACCTAGTGTACCTATTCTATAACTTGCGTTTACAAAGAGATAAGATAAGTATAGGTAAGGTACATTTATTTGTTGCGTTTCTCAGCCTGTTCAAGTTCCAAGTATTGTGGGCATAATTATTCCACTGGACAGCATAAATGCATTAGTCCGGCTGTCGGATCGTCCTCAGATGCACTAGGTACGTGGGCGCATTGCAACGGATTTGGTGTCAAGGCGTGTGCTGACACTGCTCTGGTGTTCGTTCATGTCCGGTTTGCAAAACCTTACTTAAAATAAGTTAAGCTAAGGTGTAAAGCCTTTCAAATAAACAATGCAGAGATCGACACTCAAAGCATAAGGAAAAATTCGAAAGGTTGCTTGGGCGTTAGGGTGGCGGAAATGTTAACGCGCTGGACCAGCAATCCAGAGGTACCGGGTTCGATTCCCGGTCTCTTCCGCGAGTTTACGCATATCAATTTTTCTTTGAACTTTGAACATTGTATCAATGGTTTTAGTTATTTAAAAAACCGAGTAAATTAGGTATACATAGATATACTGTACACTTGTACAGTGTAAATATACATAATGAATAATTAAATAGGGAGACAATTTGTAGCATAAAAATCCTCAGGAAGAACATAAGGCATAATTTTACGAGCATTCGGTATTCGATTGGTGCAATCTGCTGCAGAGAAAAGTATTTATCCATGTTTGACTTGCATCAAGGTGTATACTTGCATGATATGAGTACGCTGGCCGGCAAACAAAATGTCTGCTTCAGTATAACATAGTGAGTTTATTTCGACACAGATGGTAATAGGTACATAGTTCTATTGAGCCTGCTAAAATAGGGGCTTATTAGTTTAACAAACAAATGTCGAATGACATTGTACCAATTTCATATTATTGAAACGTTGTTGGTATTCACGGCGCACGGGTAATAATTTAGCGGCCTTGTTTACCGAAATTCGTTTGTTCAGTTGCACAAACATGAATAAAGGTTGATGACAATGCCGCTAACTGAAGTACTGATTTTGGTCACTTGACCTTATTTGACAAATTCAGTTGCAAGATTCAGTTACTGACCAAGTATAAATATAAGCTAATAATAATTATTATTGATACCGATAGATTGTTTTTTGTTTTTATTATGAACTTTAATTTTGGATTAGTAAAAGCTTATACCTAGTATTGTTTGCATATTCACTCATTCTACACATAAGTCTATAAGGTACTTAGCACAAAAGAAATTGCGACATTTGGTAAATATTTAACTGGGATAAAGTGGCGGTAGCGAAGGCACGAATACGTTGCTTGGTAAATATTGGACAAATATAATGCCATATGTTTGATATATTTACTATACAATACAGTAAGTATTGACAATTTTTTGGGCAAATAAATGTACGAGACCAATGATTGAGGCTACATCGGCATATAGGCCTTCGAGCTATTTGATATAGACACCTGAATTTTAAATAATAAAGAATTTGAAATGGCATCGAAATATAAAGTAATTTCAACATAAAGGTGTCTACGAAATTGGCACAGAACACGCGAAAATATAAAATAAAGACTACTACTATTTTTGGACATGTTTTTAGGGTTCCGTACCCAAAGGGTAAAAAATGGGACCCTATTATTTTAATCACACATTGTATGAACATAAAACAATATGTGTGTTTTCTGCATTTAGGCTACAGACTATAATCCTGTTCCGCGAGCATTGTACGATAGCTCACATACTATCGTGTGTGGAGCTAATTTATTCGACTGGTCGCGTCAGCGTCAGCCGCTAAGCTACGCCCGGCCACGCCGGTGTCGACGGCGCCGGCGCCGGCGCCCGCCCGCCGCGGCTCGGGACCGCATGCTCATTCAATTAACTCGCTCATTTCGCGTGCACTCGCGCTCAATCACCCGGACACGTCGAACTTCGACCCGGCTAAAGTTGCGTCCACACCATCGTAGTTAAAATCAAAGCGTTTATTTACAGTTTGGGTGTGCAAGTTAATTTCCCGATCCATGCATAATACATATGTACTTACACAAAATCAGAGCTCCAAAATATTGAATTACAATATTATTCACATAAAATAATTTCATTACATTTAAATATTACATCATTATTGGTCAGATTAAAAGTATTGAATATTAATATTTAAATTATCATTACATCTTCAGTTATGCCTCGTTTTTGTACATTACCTTTTTTACGGCAATTTTCGCCCACGTTTCTTGGGTTTTCCAAAATACCTATCAGAGGGAAATATTTTACTTCGTTTATTCAGTAAGTTATTGCGTGTTCGACACATGTTGTCCATTTCAAAATAGTATTCCATGAAATCGCAGGACTGATAAAAAAGTAGATGTACCTGTCTACGTAAATCATGCTTATAAATATTTTAAAAATGTTTTATCGAGCTGTTAAACGTTTGAAATAGCCCGTTTTCGGCCCGAATTTGGTTGTCTGCATTAACCCATTTCGAAATTAATTCAGAAGTAGTTTATCTTTCGCGAGAATATTGGTACCCAACGTTGGTATACGCCTTAGTTAGAATAAGAAGGTTATATTGAAAGTTGTGCACGTCTGGTCATTGTAAATATTTGAATTCCGAATGTGTATAAAAAAATACAAGAATGTGGAATGTAGTTCTCTATGGGGAAACCCGATAGTTATTATTTTTTATAGCTTTCTGTCGCAAACTGCAACGTAATGGAGTTGTTAACGTAATGTGAAATAAATGATTTGTATTTGTATTTGTATTTGTTGGTTGGATTCAGGAAAATCTATGTCTTTGCCGATAACACTTCTGCAACCATTTGAATTGAAGGTTTTTATTAGGTTGGATATAAATATTGCACTTATACTATTGACCAGTAGCCCAGTAGACAATCCTTCGTGAAACATAAACTGATGTGTGATTTTAGTGCTAGAAACGACATAATTAGGGTTTTTCTTTTTTGGGGATTTGCAGTTTGAAACCCAGCTTTAAGCCAGCATCTCTTATGTATTTTTATAATGCTACTACTTCCTTCATCTAGCAATTCTAGCACATATGTAGTAGGTAACTGACAAGAGTAAATAATAACACACCAATTAGCAGTAAAGCTGACTGCATTCTGCCTTACTGTTTATAGTCCATCAGGTATTTCTAGGGAAAAGGCTGCACATAAACTCTCCACGCCGACCGGATAAACTGGTGCGGTTTTCCTAACGTCACCGCTTCTACGAAGAATGGCCACCTACGCATGCGCGACGAGGTTGATATCTCAACTGCTGCCAGCTGTGATTGTAGATAAATGATATAGTATTTTATGCAACCGTTGTATAAGAGGGGGCAAAAAACGCGAGTGGCATGGGTTACGATGTGAGCGTAGCGAACATCGTAAGAAAGATGCCACGAGCGTTTTTTGACCTACTTATACAAAGTTGCATACAATAGTTTTTCTACGACTCCACATTTCATAAATAAAATGCAAATAAACAACAAAGAAAATACTGACATGTTCCCGCTCGGAATCAACAAAATTAAAAAAAAAATAGTCTGATAAACTTTTTTTTTATTGACGTCCATCTGTCAAATAAATATAAACTTATACATAAAGGTATACGCTCACTATACTAAACATCCATGCACTGAAGATAAAACTTTTTTTTTAAGTCGGCAGCAATGCCTTAATACTGTAGGAATGTAGCTACTAATATTCTACCTACTAATTAACACTCGGTTTGAACTCGAAAATCTATTTATAATTATTATTTAACACAGACAGTAAAAAAACATTGACACAACAAAAATGACATTCCTGGTAAATAAAAAGTCTTATAATTAAGCAACCTTTCAAACTATAAAAAGGTCGCCACAGTACAATAAGTTTTTTTTTAAATGCAAATTGTGTGAATGCAGCTGTTTATCTTGTAATCTGTGGTACTAAGTGATGCTTTTTTGGCGACATTATAACATCGTATAACAGTGTTTTTTTGGGAAATAGAGTATAGACTTTTAACAGACTTTCATAATTTATGTCTTTATATTAGAGTTAGTAACTATATAAATGACAGAAAAAAGTACTGGAGTAGAAAAAACATTTTTCACATCTCCTGCTCAAAAGTATGTAATTTTACCATATAACAATTTCTATGAAAATTAAAAAAAAACAACTTGTCAGCGGCCAGCTACATACCAAACAATTAAAAACAAACAAACCTGATCAGATTGGCCAAAATTCATTAGCACCCACCCAAAAAGACGTTGTGCGCAACTAGAAGTTTGTTTACGATTGAAGCAGGCGTTTTCTGATCTCACAGTTTTCTATACGCACTTGTCATAATGTTAAAAAATCAGTGAGTTTTTGCGCATAAAACAATTTGTTTTTAAGTATATTAAATTTTCTCGCAGTCGAAGTGACAGTTAACGTGTTAAAGACGTGGCTAAAAGTCATTATGATACAAAATTATACTCAGATATATTTGTCTTCGCTCACTGAGTTCGCTCTTCCATATAATCACTTCGTGTGATATGGCTTATTCTAGCCCCTTGTCAAACAATATTTACAAAGGTGGCAAATGAGCAAACGTACCTGCGTCCATGTACTCTTGCATTGCAACACCAAAGGGGTTACAAGTGTGTTGTCGGCCTTTCAGATGGGGGCACGCTTTTAGCTCGTGGCATCCGTGGCTCTCACACATGCTTTTTATACTCGCAATTTATCACTCGATAAACGCGACCATCATTGGGCC
The DNA here is from genome assembly GCA_947623375.1 of Apotomis capreana. Classification (NCBI taxonomy): domain Eukaryota; kingdom Metazoa; phylum Arthropoda; class Insecta; order Lepidoptera; family Tortricidae; genus Apotomis; species Apotomis capreana. Next base: position 2,570,718 of record OX392511.1, read on the forward strand.
GGTAAACGTATAGTTAGAATAGAGACACTATATACTATCTTAGGTTCATTTTTTATCCTACAAGAAATGCTTTATAAAGTGATTCATGATTTGGTAGGCTGTTGCACCTAGGAACCAAACATTTCTACCTAGAATCGTTGCTGAATATCATTTGATATGATATTATCTTCGTTTATAATATTCAATACCGTTGGTGCTATTGGATAGTGCAGAGTTTCATTATATTTTACAATATGTAGTTATTTTTAATACGTTCCATGATGACCGTGACCATTTCTATAGATTGGCCTGAAGATTAACATAAAACATAATATATCTACATAATTTTGTGTTATTGTAAACGAATACCACACGTGTTGTTTTTAATATCGCAATGAAAACAATGTGACCGATCTAATCACAAATGGCTAAATAACAGGTGCAAAGTTTAATATCTTTATAATAAGAAAAGGCTTGTTTTAATAGGGCAATTATGTCAGATACGCTCTTTTGTATACACGTGCAGCTGAGGCACTTAGGTCACAGTTCACACGCGAGCTCTCTTATTTATGGCTTGCTTCTATGGACTAAAATATAAGTGATCATATATCGACTTGCATCCCTTGACTTTGTGGCAGATTATAATGACTATAATAAATAATTATAATGACATAAATGATTATAATGACGACGCGTTTGGCTCGGTTTGTAGACACCTGCCTACTGAGTCGGCGGTCCCGGGTTCGAATCCCGGCCGGGGCAAATATTTGTGCAAATATTTGTTCTTGGGTCATGGATGTTATCTATCTATATATGTATTTATATATTAAGTATATCGTCGTCTAGTACCCATAGTACAAGCTTTGCTTAGTTTGGGACTAGGTCGATTTGTGTATGATTGTCCCTTAATATTTATTTATTTATAAAAAAATAATAGGTAATAATAATAATTTGGGTCTCATCAAGGTAAGAGTAAAGGCTATGCTATTACTGAACTAGCGAGCTACATCCTCCACCCCTTAATCACTATTATACCATCTAATAGTAATACTGAGGTCAATCGCCGGTCGGTATGGATTTATATATATATTTGTAGTTTGTAGCAATTTTTACTAAATAATTAAAATCAACAGTTCAAATGAGGTATCTCAACAACAACAAGTAATTTTACGTTATTATAGTAGAGTTGCTAAGCCGCGAAATTGTGCGCATCGGGTTATAGGCATGAAATTCCTACCACACATAGAGCGTTCCACGGTGATTATTTTCGGATGTGGAGAGAAGTCAGATTCGTCCCCTGTGTGGTGGGAGAGCGGGGTGAAGAGGACCAAGCACTGCTCTTTTTCTTTTTATTATTACTGATCAGTTAAGGCTTTTAGGGCTTGTGCGACATCGTTTTCGAGACAAATAGATATCAGCTATTAATTTTTCATGTTATTTAAGAATAGTTTCATATAAAAATTTGGGTTTATTGCCGAAAACGTAAAAATCACAACTAGTTTTTTTTATTCAGGGAGATAAATTAGTTATATTTCCTGAATATTTACAACTAAGAAAAATATTGCAAAATAGCAAATTTAATCTAGTTTCTAAAAATATATGTATACATTTTGGGCACTCTTTGTGCTCGTGATACATTAGCAAAAAATATTTTTATTTAATTACATTAATTTGTTTTTCTAGGACGTATATAGTAAATATTAGGTATATGTAAAAGCATGTTAATAATCATTATTTAATGTATTTAATGAAGCGAAATAGGATGCGTTCGGAGATTTACGTTGGTTACGCCGACGTAAAGATATATTTTAAGCTACTGTTACTGAAACTAGATTAAAAAATTAGATTTTGAAATTATAGTAATAATTTGAAAATGTTCACGAAATTTAACTAATTTAACTGAATAAAAAAACTTATTGTGATTTTTACCTTTTCGGCCATACACCCATATTTTTATATAGAACTATACAAAAATAACATAAAAAAAATTGGGCAAGTGCGAGTCGGACTCGCGCACCGAGGGTTCCGTACAAACACTTTTCATCCTTAAGTGGTTAAGTTAAGTTTGCACCTGGTATGTATAGCGCCCCATACAAATGAGGTGCAAAGTTAACGCAACCAACCCGTTTGTTGTATGGGAGCCCCCCTTAAATATTTATTTTATTTTATTTTTAGTATTTGTTGTTATAGCGGCAATAGAAATACATCATCTGTGAAAATTTCAACTGTCTAGCTATCACCGTTCTTGAGATACAGCCTGGTGACAGACGGACGGACGGACGGATGGACGGACGGACGGACGGACGGACGGACGGACGGACGGACAGCGAAGTCTCAGTAATAGGGTCCCGTTTTTACCCTTTGGGTACGGAACCCTAAAAATAATTTCTGATATTTGTTTTACACGGAAACAATACCAAACACGTCGTGGTAGACTTAACTGACCAGCAATAAAGAAAGAAAAGAGGGATACCTGGCCGTATTCACTCCGCTCTCCCGCCTCACAGGGGACGAATCTGACTTCCCCCCACATCTGAAAATAATCACCGTAGAACACTAGAAATGTCATGCTTGTAACCCGATGCGCACAATTATGTTAGAAAACAGCGGACTAACAACTCTATACTATTATGAATATAACTTACAATTACTAACACATTTACATTTTTTTATAAATAATGTAGGTACCAGTTTTGTATGTAAAATTGTTTTGTAGTTTCCTAGGTAAAAAGAAATTAATATAGTCTATCAGTTAGATTATCAAAATATTATGGACACGTCTTTTTTCTTTTGTCAATCAAACCAAAAACATCAAACTTTGATGTGCTCTACCTTTGTCATTAGCATAGCGTGACGACACTGACGACCCACCTTTCCCGAACTTTTGTCATCAAAACTCGGAAGAGGTTGATCGTGAATTCAGACTTGCTAAAGAATGTAGAGAAAGCGTGGCGTCACGCGGAACTTTGACGTACATTCGAAATTTATTGTTTAATTGATAAAATAAAAAATACGCGTCTAAAATATTTTGATAATCTTACTGATGCATTAATTATATTTCTTTAGGAAAATAGGCTATTTTCCTAAAGAAATATAATTAATGCATAAGGCTAGTTTAACTAGCCTTATATCTCGATTGTCCAATTGCCGCGTTTGAATTTGACAGTGCGTACGCGCCTTTACATCAGCTGCAACACGTCATCAATCAATACCTAATTATTATTTATTATGTTGTCATCAGACATGATGTGTCGTTTCAACGCATTTAAACAGAACAGCCGACTAATAATTGCCTTCACGTTTTCCTTTGTTTGCTAAGAAAAACTAAACGTTGCAATCGCAAAAAATCTCCATGCGTTACGTGTCATAATCATTAGGTATATGTGTGGCGTGTCGCCGTGAAATGATAAATATCATAATTTTCTATTCACAATTTTTAACGGATTTTCACGGATTTTTAATAAACCGATGAATAATTGGAATATTTGCGTTAATCATTTCTACGTAACATATTAATTAAGTTATGGGAAATGAGTAAGTAGAATAGAATACCTCCACATCTCCGTAAATAAGAATGTATGTAGAGTATGAATCATGGGTTTATGCTACAATTATTGAATGTCTGGGTTTGAATGGTTTATTAGTATTTTTTGATATACTTAACCGAACCTACTGACATAATTTCATGGTCATGACAATCGGTTGAGAAATGTGCCCTGTAGTCGAGAATAGCCGGAAATCTGAACATCCGGACACACGATAGACATTTTGGTGAAGCTCAAACAGTAACTTACCATGAGTTAACAACTTGTATGGAGAATAGTACAACGCCAACTAGCGGTTACTTTGTGGAACTACAATTCGCTACAGTCGCTAGCGAGAACGGTCACTGTAAACTCATGGTAGGGGTACAGAGAACAGAGACGCTTCGCTTGCTTCGATCGCTCGGTGAATGACTAGATATCGACAGTCAACGCCAAAGAAATTAACAAATTAGGAAATTAATAAATCTGTATTAGTCTATACCCAACCCACACATAAAACTGATTGAATTTATAAAAATGATTGCGAAGCATTCGTGCTAAATATTATTAACTGCAGCAGGGTGCGGTTATAATCGCTCTTGTTCACGGCATCTAGACGGGCGCTGGTCACTTGTTTAGCACATTTTCAGAATGTATGTTCATTATTTTATGAATCACCTATGAAATGTCTAGAAACTCCATGCAGAGAACAGAAAAAATATGTGATAAAAACAAATTTTGAGGATGTCAATTGATCCTATTTATTATTAGGATCAAATGTCTATACAGGACTGACTACACTTAAACTGCTATAAGATTCATTTTAAAAAAACATGTACATAGTAAAAGGCTTAATAAAAACAAAATGACGATCGCTTCTTTTGTGTTACAAAAGTTACTCATACAAAAGGTATGGGTAACTATATCGTCACACAAAGGAATCAATTAAGTTTTGTTTTAATTAAAGCCCTTAACTATGTTCTATGTATTTTGAAAATGACTCATAAAAGCTGAAAAACCAATAATTAATTAATTAAACGATAATTAACAAGACCATGAATAAAACGTACTTTATGACGGTTAAAATGTCACTTATTTTCCCCCATGTTTTCCCCATACAAATGGCTACAGAGATATGACGTCATTTCATTTCTATATCTGTGTGCGGAAAATAATTGCCGTTTTGGCCGTGACAAGTGCGTTTTAAGTTCACGGTTTTATTGAAGTATAATGTTTTTTTAAAACAATATCAACTTTTTGGTAAAACAAAATCTCTAAGCGTCTTCTTCACCTTTGAAGTCTCATATTTCAAAATCCGTTTAATTTTTTTTTGATCCATATTGAACAACTTTTTTTTAAATCATGAGTCTACATGCAGTATATCAGTCATCATTCCTATTGCATCGAACGAGAACTTCCCAAACCAAAATTACGAAAGGTCGGGTTAGGTGCAATTTCGCGGGATTTAGAGACTTGATCTCTTCATACAGGCCACATAATCCCGTAATCACGCGCTCTTTATACTGTATAGCTGGTATAGGTACTGTATAGGGGGTGTGTGTATAGGCTTAAACGGTGTAAGCGCCATGCAATTTGTGTGTGACTTTTTGAACGTGACACTACGTTTAAAGGTAAGAGAGAGGTACAAATGATTGTTTGATACTTAATTAGACGTTTTTTTATTTCAACTGTTATTTACTATAATGTATGTATGTCATTCACAACAAATTCTTATTTTAAATAAATTTTGATGTTGCCACTAAAAAAATACACCGTAAGGAATGTATAAGTTATACCGAAAAGGTTAGGTTAGGTTTACAAAATGTTAACTTGTTTTTTTTTTGTTAATACAATGGCAAGGAAGCTGGCTCTCAGGACACTCGATGACACATCACCGTGTGATGTCACACGATTGTGATCACGTTATCTAGGCCAAGTGCCAGCCGGCGTGGAGCCGGCGCCCACGTGGCTGCGCCCTGCGCGTGCGCTTTACTACGAGTACGATCTACGGAGACTAATTAATTGTTCACCGGCAGTCATGATACGATGAAATATACTCCAACGACCGCATATGATAATTGAAGACTTTTTTTACTGTGTTGACAGTGTCAATGCAATAGACCTTTCAATTTAAGACGATGAAAATTTTGCTTTAAATAATTATATTGGCCGTCTCGTATCTCAGCTGTCTGAGCATACACTGTAGCTAGACTGTACTTTATACTTTAGATATTACAATGAAATGGGCAGTTTTCTCGCGCAAAGGCTTTCCATAGCCATACAGCGTGGGAATGCTGCCATGTCATGGGCACCCTACCGAAAGGTCTTAGTTTTATAAATATATTTTAATCTTAGTTTAATTTTTAGTTTTAATGCCATAAATTTGTTATTTGTATGTTTTATTTTTGACCCATAATAAATGTTTTACTTTTATTTTAAATAAAAAAAAAATGAAATACTTTAGATCTAGACACGCGGCAGCGTGTCCAGCCAAGTTCACCGCAGGAACTGGCGAGCAGCAGCCGTGTGTTATATTACACGAACCGTTTGGAGCCACTTTTGACCCCCCAATAACTCCAAATCTATTTAACATAAAAAAATGAAATTTGGCTTATGTATTAAGATCCTTTAGAACAAGTAGAACCCCAAATTTCATTAATATAGGTTAAATAGTTATTGAGATATTAAAGTCCAAAAAACGGTATTTTTATCACTGACTGACTGACTGACTGACTGACTGACTGACTGACTAGTAATCAAAAACCTAACCCACTTCCAGGTGACCTAGAAAGGTGAAATTTGGCATCCAGCTTAGTAATTGTGTGTGTATACATATAAAAATCTAAAACAGTGATTTTTTTATGTTTTTTATTATTATTATTATTATTGATGGTTGTTGCCTCAGAACTCTGTCATTTATAAACCGATTTCGAAAATTCTTTTTTTGTTTGAAAGATATACTAGAATAGCATATACTTACACTCACACGCACACACTTACACATACATGCACATAAAAATCCAATACGTACTAACCGTTTTGGAAAATTCTTTGTTTGTTCAAAACTTTCAAAAGATGTACTAGAATAGCACACAGAACTAATTAACAAATAATAATTAAGTAATTTACACATCATAATAAATTCTGTACAAAAAGTAATGATATCCCATCAAAAACATAAATGTAAAATGAGAGCCAAGTTCAATATCGCGTGCACTTCGCCGACAAAAGAATTGAGATCTGCAAGGGTGCCAAGTTCTTTGCTCTAAAATTTTTAGATACAAGGACATGCGACATACTCAATGCATTTATTTTACTTGGGGTGTAATTCAATATCAAGACGTGACTTGGCTAGTTTTAAAATATAAATTTATATTATAAATCAAAATCAATCAAATCATTAACCTATTTTCGTAAAGGTAAGTACGCAAGTTAGTGTACGTCTTGTTACTTATACTGTTAGCTTGATAATGAACTATGACTATGAATATGTTACTTTTATAAAATTTAGTTAGTTTATGAAAACTAGCCAAGTCAAATCTTGATATTGAATTACTCCCCAAGTAAAATAAATGCATTGAGTATGTCGCATGTCCTTGTATCTAAAAATTTTAGAGCAAAGAACTTGGCACCCTTGCAGATCTCAATTCTTTTGTCGGCGAAGTGCACGCGATATTGAACTTGGCTCTCATTTTACATTTATGTTTTTGATGGGATAATATCTACCATAGGTCACCTTGCGATACACGAGATTTTTAAAGTTTTATCGAGGAAGATACTGGAACTCCAGAGATCAAACTTAAGATCTTGGGTTGGGTCTTAAAACACGTGACTACGTTTGAAGTGAGCGCACGATTGCTGGTAAGGATTGTAGATGCTAATGTACGAATTGCGAAGATGATCGCCGACCTCCGGTAAAATAAAACAACTGCCGATCAATCATAGACAAAGATATAGTCCGCTCTATGATAAACACATTTATACCACGGTAATCCCTCAACCCATCTAAACATGTCAACGGATATAAATTTAGTCTAGTAACTATCACTTGACCGACTTTTTCTCGACAATACAGAATCAAAAAATATATATTGGCTTTTACAACCAATAAGGATCGACTTATAATAGCCAATGAAATGTGGCATGATAAAATTGCTACTTTATGTAAATTCTTAGTTAGGGCCTTGTCACACTTGCGATTTGCAAGCGAATTTTGTATGAAAGCAATCACACAGCGAGTTCGCGACGTCTTAATAGGATAGAAAACTCGCTCGAAAATCGCAAGTGTGATAGATAAGGCCCTTCAGTACGTAATAGGTATCAAGTTGGTACCTACTCAATTGATGAAGTGTATCAAATCTCAAGATGGAATTAGATTTAAAACAAAGCTCAAGAAATGGCTGTTACTGAAAAGTTTCTACAATTTAAATGAATATTTTAGAGGTATAGACTGATAATATAGTTAAGATTGTTTTAGTATATTTTGTACGGCCGAAATGGGTAAGCTGTTGGACCTTTTTTATGACATAATATGATCTGATGTACACGGTTATGACAATAAATGAATCTTTATCTTTATCTTTTATCTTTTATCAAAAATCAACCCACGAAATTAGATTTAGAATCAATCCCGATGCGACGGCGGGTACCCGGCGGAGCGATGCGGGTAACGGTTTATCCTAATTTCATTCACTTTCAATTTCGGTGTACACAATTCCGCTGTGGATTCAAAAACCGGATGCTGAGATGATCCGCTAAGCAATCAGATCTCTGATCTCTGATCAAATAGCTTAAGCGCGGATTTAAACTTAATTTAATACATGAACTATCATAAAGTAGGTCACATTTTACATCCGAAATATTAGTCTAGAGCAACTGTCTGGCCCCACAAATAAAACCGAGTAGGTGAACTAAAGCGCCAGTCATTGTTTTACGAGGTCTTAATATAGTTTTTATGAGGTCGAATCATAAATACGGCTCAACTCACAAGGAGTTTAATTTAGAGCATCTGTCTCCTATAATATGCGTATAACCTTATTAAGTAAGGTTTGCATCTTGTTTGCATGGGTTATATAGATATCAGTAACCAATATAACTCTACCGGGTTGCAGACAATGCAGTCCTGATTGATGGGGGCGAGCTCAATGAACCAAGTCTTATCGCTGAGATTACGACCGTGTACTCTGCTACGTACTGAAACTAAAAAGCGTACCTGCAAAGAGAATTACAATTCAGAATCGCCGTTTTAATAGTGAGATAGATTTATGACGACGTGTTTATGATTATGACCCGCTAATTTCAACACGCATCTCATTAACATCAAATGTTTGATCATGTTCTTAGAGAAGTTATACCTACAGAGCCGGGAAGTACGGACAAAGGTGCTCGTACGATTGCACAATTAAATCATCGTAAATAATGCTTCAGGCTCGTTGTTGGAGTACATAGTTAGTACTTAACTTAGTAGTTCATTTCTTTACAAAAACGCGTTTCATAGGAATTCAGAATTCAGACCACGTATTCCTACTGCATTATTGCATTAATCCAATACGCACCACGACTGAAGAAATCTTTGAACTTCGCTGATATGGGGCGTCAGTGACAAAGGTTTATGACAAAGGCTTTAAAGAAGCGTTCAATAGATCGATTGCTTAATACTCGGTTCTATGGACTATTGTACACGAGTAAGGCCCAACTCGTGCATTTTAAAGCTACAGGTCACAGCACGCGAACACGAAAGTCCACAGACCAGCTATCGCGTCGCGTGACACCTGACAAGACCAATTAGCTAGTTGATATGCATAATTAAATACTGTGTAATTATAAAGATCATATTCCTACCTTCTCAGATCCTGCGAAGTTCATACACAGACAGACAGAGACAGACTGGCAGGAGCAAACCGAGGTCAGGTTTTGCATGGTCTTGCTTCGGCCGCTTTTCGGTATTTGTTCGACGTCATTGCTGCCGTGTCTTGCCGATCTACGTTCTGCTTTTCTCGTGAATACATTTTGTTAAATGTAACCTAAAAACTTACATCCAGGATGCTCTATACTGTTTTAGGTAGGCAGTTCCATGACTCGCTGTAGCATAAGCGACCGAAGTGACCGCAAATGTGTAAGCTAAACAAAGGTCTAAATCCAACTCGACATATACTGGACATTCATAGATAATAAAAAAGGACGATGTTTATTTACCTACAACCATCCTTTACATCGTGTTGCTCATAACTTTGATATAATTTAATGTACGTACGTAATGTATTATTCATAGGTTTTTCATATGCTTTTGCCGGGACAAAATTCTTGTAACCAAAAAAATCTTCCTCGCATTATTTATGCAACAAAAACTTGCTGGTCCGATGCTCCATCCCGAGTGGAGCCGGGGTGGAGCAGACTAGACGAACAAACATTACTTCCACATATATGAGTATAATTAAACTTACCCTAAGTTTAGTTTTCTTGTATATTATTGAATACCAAACGCGACGAGCGAGAGAAACCGCACTAGACCGGGACAAGTGGCAGGCACTTAGGTAATATACATAGCATAGCAAGCCAAAACTCACTTTGGGCGCGCTGCTGCGCCAGAGAGTATGTAATTAAGCAGATTTTCGGACATAAAATCAAATAAAACCCAGTGTCCGTTTAAAGCCAATATCGAAATACATGAAGTCTTGAATTCGTTTCCCGGTCTTTGTGGACTTATTTCCTCGCCCAGGCTTCGCGTTCCGTGTCCCGACGAGACACGTTCGCAATTTCCTGCCCCTTGCTAGATACGGACTTATCCCGGATCGGATGCAGAGATTTCCTCACCTATTTTATTAGCATTTTCTTCGTTTTAAATGCGATATTAAATTGGGAAAGAATGCAATAATTTAAGGAGACATTTGTATGATGGTCACACAGCTTCATTTAACCCATGGGCTAACGTGGGACCATGTCAACTTGTCTTATGGGTGATTTAGATAAGTTATCTTAAGTCAATCTTATGCTTTTAACGGCCTTTTAGTACATCCGCAGGGTTCGTAAAATGCGAGCAAAGCAAAATTCGTTGAAAGTGCTAGTTGTCACTGGTTGTCTTATCATAAGTCATTTCAATCGATTTTGCTCTCGTTTTACGATCCCGGTACATCAGTCAAGCCAAGATTATGGAGCGAACATTTCGTATAAGTGTAGGCTGGGCTTAGGCGCTCAATTTAATCAAATCAAAAATAGTAGTAGGCAGCTATTTGTACTATTTGAGAAACACGAGTTTTTTTAATCTGTGTACCTACTTATGTCGAAAGTGCTCGTACAGGCCCGTGCGTGACAAGTATGCCCGTCACGCAAGTGTACTCGCGTACTTTGACAGCGGAGCTTCCAGATCGATAAACTGCGCGACCTGCAAATTTAATAGCAGTATAGTTAATTTGAAATGGGTAATTTCAAAATATCGCATTTAATCTATTGTGTAATCATAAAAGCATTCTAAATTTACGACATAAAATCGATTTTTCTAAACAACGTCATGGAGATACGAGTTCAATTGAGCCATCAGGTTAGAATTCAAGTGGTAGACAAAAGAGCATCGCTGGGGCGCTCTCCATGACACTCTGCTTCGCGATCGAGTGCATCCGCCCTCTTCACTAAACCTAGCGAATATTTTAAGCGCTCGATTGATTGATATATATAACAAGAACAGATAGGTATGTTACAGTCGTTTCAATAATGTTTTCCAGTTCGCAACCTGATCCAGTTTTCAACCGCGCAGCGGAAATTGTGGTCTACGATGTCACCGACAGAGGCTTCAAACTGTAAAACTCTATTCGCGTCAGTTTTAAACGTTCTGTGAGCATCGTTCTCTGAGAGACAGTGAAGCGCAAGTGCCTGATTACATTATTCATGATGTTTTATTGTTGAGCAGGAATGCTGGCTAATAGCTTTCTTTAGAAAAATATCAACAACCTTACAGTGCAGTTGCTCCGACAAGACGAGATTCTCTTCAACTTTTTTGAACATATTTTACATTGCTCTGTAACTTCAAAGCGGGGTAGTTTACAAACATTAAATTGTTGAATTGCCTCCACAGTGACTTTGTAAAGGAGTCTGTGTAAAAGGCTCGAGGTGAATTAGGTAGCGCTCGCCGCCGCCGCAAAACTTTTTGTGGCCGGAAGGGTCGTTTGATAACTCTACATTTGGAAAAATTTAACTACTTAATCGCTAACGAATTCTCGGAACATTTCCGGACTGGGAAACTTTTGAATAAAATATAAATGCTATTGTTTTGTTCGACGGCGTGAGAGATATGAATTGCTTCAACTTATAAGTATAACGATAGGCGAAGGGAACGCGCCTCTATACTAGAATGATAGCTAACGAACATCCGAGAGCGGTCCGTCAGCACAGAGAAATATTCCGTTTCACGCTAAATAGAAGAGTTTCAATCCCGAACTAACCTTTAGTAGGGGGAGGGGGTGATACCACGAAATAAGACACCTTTGTAAAGTTTGAACTTCAATAAGTCTATATCTATATAATTTTCTGTGATTAAGATTTTAGGAAGTGCGGTCGGTATGGTCTCCGTGGGCGGCGAGGCCCGCGGCAATTGCTTCGGGCCAATTGCCTTTATCAATTCTAATAACTGACAGTGAGTCTCTGTATAAATCAACTCATTAACATATGACCGAGAAATACATTCTACTGATAAAAGTCAGAGCGTTTCTGTCGCCAGCGATCAGCTTATCAATCTTATCTGCACTTGACTGCTTTTGAGCATTGACGACGATAGTCCTTTAGTTTAGTCATACATTCTTGGACACAAGCTATTCATCGCTGAATGCCATCATTGTCAGCCCACCTTTTATTGGAATTCGGTTGACCGATCGCAAGGTAATTTATGTGGAATCGGCGCTCAGAGCGTGCTTCTCCTAAGTAACGAGGAAAAAGCAACTGATTTACGTATTTGAGAAGCGCAACACATTACTGAACTGTTGAATAACTAACATTAGAACGAGATTCGGTTAAGAATTTGAATGTTTATTAAAAGTACAAACATTTAGGTTCAACTCTAAAGTCAGTACGGCGGACCTGCTTATTGCAGGATTCCAGTATCAACTCGACTGTGTAAAAAATGTAAATATACTTACCGTACCTTAGAATGCTGAGATAAGAACAATATTAATTAACTGGGACAAGTAAGATAATTTTATAACAGGGTGGGGAATTTGTCTATGTATGGATAAATAAATTTAGTAGACTCTCGTTAGATAGTTGAAGATATTCCGATACAAGTCTCCAATATTGAGAATGTCCTGAATTCCAGAATCAGGGCAACTAAAATGAAAGTTCAGAACCCATATAAATATGAGATGTTTGTTGGTCTGCAGATGTACAGCGGCGCCCTACTAGCGACGGCGGCGCGTCTGGCCTGGGACCCGAGCACCTACACGTGGTTCCGGTTCCTGTGCGCGGCGCAGTACCGCGCGTCGGCGGCGTATGTGCTGGCCGCTGGCCTGTGGCTGGCCGCGCTGGTGTACCTGGCCGCCGCGGCCGCCGCCCCGCAGCACCCCGAGCAGGCCGACCCTAAGCCCCGCTGCTTGCATCTCGTAAGTCACACAGAATTTAGTACTTGAGCTACACAGTTGATGGTATATATAGCTGAGAGCTTTCATCGTAGGTACGTATCTGCGTATCTTACCTACCTAGTTAAGATTTATCTCGTCTGGTTGATATTCAACCCTTAGCAGCTCAAGCTATGTATTTCGTTAACACCATTACTGTTGCGAAGTTCTTATAGCCTGATTGGTGAAAGCTGTAAAGAAAAGGTAGCATAAGGTATTCATGTTTGTAAAGCAGCGCGTTACTTATTATCAATGTGATGGAAATTTTAAAAATCCTCATAAGTCACAACATCATTTTGGATCTGTCAAATTATTCGAATCGCTCCAATGAACCACAAGCACCCACAAGGTCGTTTTGTCATCGTCAATTAAAGCGACACGTTCATTTCGAAAGGAGAGCGCTCAACTCAAGACTCTTCACTAAATTGATGATTAATAAATCGGTTGGTTTCATGGAATTACCAAGATCTTCGAAAGTGACTTGAACTTCGGGCGAAACTGCTCTGATCATGCCCTTACCATGAGTTTACAGTGACCGTACTCGCTAGGGAATACGTAAACGATTAATATGGAGAAATTGTAGTTCTACAAAGTAACCGCTGCTAGGGGCACTGTAACTATTCTCCATACAAATCGCTTTCGCTGTCGCTTGTGAGTACAGTCACGTTTACTCATGATAATTTTATCTGAGTATCAGTAGCGGACTTATTTAGATGTCTTGCAAACTTAGTTCACTCTAGCCGACATTTAATAATTAATTAATACGAGTATAAACTTCCTAGTTAACCCGTTATTTAGGATACAGTACGAGTAGCTTGCTTCGAAGTTTATTAGAGGGAGGGATCTTGCGTCAGATTAGGTACCAAGCTATAAAACGTGGACAATACGATGTATGATACATAAATCGGATATTTTTAATTGAGCCCGATTAAACGCTTGTAAAAACACGATAACACCCGTCCGTGGTTCAATCTTCTGAGTCGAGACTATGACGTCTTATGACACGGCATATATTTTTTGCTTTCCCGAGCCGGCGACCGGCGGGCGCTCGCAAAAACGATCTGCGCTTAAGTATTAGTCCATTAGATACTTGATACTGTCGATTTTGGCCGTCGCTGCCATGCCCGGCTTGAGCAATTTGAAGCCTGTTGAAATTCTTGACCTTATATTTTGCCACGTAAGTAGGTATTATGGCCGTACATTTGCGGTTACTTGCGTGTGCATTTATGCCATTATGATTGCGCATCTTAAATCACCCACCAAATCACAAAAAAATAACAGTACATTTATTTTATTGTAGTTTAATCAGATAACTATACCCACATTTACGATGGATTAGATATTAATGACTTGGCCATGTCTGAACGAAGGGCTTTATTTACGCTAACCTACCACATTTTTTATTTCCAGTACGCAGCCGGGGTAGTATGCCTAGGCGTGAGCGAGGTGGGCTACGGCGCATGGATGGCGGCGTCCCTGGCGGCGTGGTGGCGCGAGGCGCCCGAAGCCGAGCTGGCACGGAAGGGCATCGACCTCATGCACGACTTGAGGCCCGTCTTGCTCGCCGTCGAGCGCTACCGCGACGTCGCGCGCCCCGTGCTAGAGATGCTGGATGTGAGTATACCGGTGCTCGATGCTCTGGGTAAGAGTATTCAGGGCATAAAGGACTTGATCGAAGTGAGTACATCATCACATCACTATGCGCTACGCTTACGCGCAAAACTGTCAGCTGTGCCGTATGACTAACCCGATTATATTAATCGTACGTACCTGCTTTATACATTCAGCTATTCATGAGTAAGCTACCAATATCATAGTCGCCTATTGCACGATAAATAAATGGTAAAACACTCGACACTTTCAAACAAGTATGTTTGCAAAGAGTAGATAACCGGGTGCTTTATTATTTAATAATCGGCGATAAACTCACGTAGGCTGGATATGATTGTGGGAACGAGTGATATTTCTGATTCTCTACTCGATGCTCGATCTCCGTCATATGAATCCTTGACTAATAATAATAGTGAAGGAGGCAAGCAGCTATGCCTTCAGCAAAGAACTTGTCAGCAATCGCTAGCAAGTATGATTAAAGCAAGTGAAATGTCATATGTATGATGCTCTTCCTCCCTCTTATGAATTCCCAAATGCTAGATGAGCTAAGAGCACGCTTTCCTCGCGATAGATCTAGGCTTGCGCTGCGCTGCTGGCCTCCAAACTCTCAATATGAAGGACCCAAATTCAACGCCCCAGCAAGACGGTAGAAGTAGGTAAGTGCCAAAGGAAGAACCGATGGTTTCTAAGCGTTTATACCTCTGTAATTTGACTCTCTCTTTAGGATGACAGTAGTCGGCGGCACTTGTTAAATGTGGTCGACGGAACTGGCCCTAAGTCTTCGACGCTCTATATTACCAAGATGAGTATACCGCTGGACTTATCGTATATTATCTAATCTTATTGCTAGGTCTCCTCGTACAAGTTGGCTCGATGTTGATTGCTTCAAGCAAGCTGTACGTGGACCAGAATAAAGCTTACGCTTTATTGCGCGCCGTTAAGTAAAACAATTGAGCAGAAGGGCCACTTCGATTTTCGAAATTCGACAATCGTGCCGTCCCTCTTGATCTCCTGTCAAAGTACATTTTGGTGAGCGGCACGGCACTATACGACGGTCGAATTTCGAGCATCGGAGCAGCCCTTTATAAACTTAGCCATAAAATATAGTCGATTAACAAGTATTATGACCATATGCAGATCTTCGACCTGATATGGTTTCTTTTCTCGCATTTGTCAGAAAATACAGATGCTTTAAGATACCATCAATTATCTCCCGGACGAGAAAGGTGGAACATATGTATAAATTTTTTACACGTTATAATGTTCCGTCCTGTATAGTATAAAGATATAGTTTAATACTAAATTTATCTTGTAAAAAAAATCTAAGAGTAGATATTTACGAATATACAAGCCTTTACTTTACTAACAAAATGCTTCCTTGCCTTTTCCTACTTATAATCTTTTTCTTTCTAATTTCCCCGATCACTATTACTACACGACCGTAACGTTATTTATTAGCCCGAACTAATAACTTTTTAATATTCCACTACCTTCCTCTCTCAATCTTTCCTTTTACTAATTTCGTCCAACTTGCGTGTCCACAAATTAAGTACCTACGCAAAGCAAAACAAAATAGTAAAGTAAGAAATAGTGTTGGAAGGGGTGGCTGACCATTGACTTAATAAAAAAATATAATTAAACTTAGGATTCGAAGCCCTGTTTATGGGTCGTTTTCCATATTCCTGCGATCTATATAACTAATGCACCCGTCCAATCCCGTAGGAAGTGGAACACAAAGCGCCCAACAACGTATACGTCATCATGGTGTTCGCGCTGGTCGGCGCCATACTCCAAGTGGCGGCGTTCGTGATGGCGCGCCGACTTGCACGGCGTGCGGCCGCGCCGCCGCCGCCGCCGGACAAGGAGGCCGGCGCGTGTGTGCGCGCCGACGCCGACGCCGACTCCAGCGAGCCCGGCCCCCACGCGCCCGGTTGGAGGAAGAAGGCTAACCTGCGAATGTACACCATACTTGACAAGATTTTCTAGCAGGTATTACTCTTTGGACATATTTTTACTCTGAACTGCTGTTACTAAATTACTATTGTTAGTGATTTGACTAACGACAATATATTTGCCGTTATAAAAAATCGATGCTGACGAATTATTTGCTGTGCCTGCTGTCAAAATTTAAACGATGTCACAAAAATTACAAAAAACTAATTGGATAAAAATATTAGGTTAAACTTAGAATAGAACTATAAAATGTATCTATTTATAATGAACTAAGTACTTCAAATAAACGTATGTATAAAATAAATAAATAAATAAATAAATATTAAGGGACAATCATACACAAATCGACCTAGTCCCAAACTAAGCAAAGCTTGGAAGATGGGTACTAGACGACGATATACATAATATATAAATACATATATAGATAACATCCATGACCCAATATATATATAGTATGACAGATTATGAAAAATTGTGGCAGATACCATGGCCATACCGTTACGCGTAGATGTGCATGAACTAATGTACAACTACATGCGTTTCATATAATAATAAAATTAAATTTGCTATTATTACGCAATTGAATTTAAGTTTTAAAATACCATAACTTTTTTCAGGAAGACCCGTCGGCCCCCGGACCGCCGCCGCCGCCACCTCTGCCGTGCGCGCCGTCGCCGCCTCACTCGCGACGACGCTCGAGGCGGCGGCGGCGCGCGCCGGACGGTGGCCGCGCTGTACGTGACGCAGCGTGGGACGCGGTGCAAGCGCAGTTTAGGGCGACGCGCCGACTTCGCCCGCCGCCGACGGCGCCACCGGGGTCACCGCCCACCGCTGCAGCGCTACTAATATTGCATACCGAACTGTAACCAATGATACTATATTAACATATTGAGTCCTCGCTTCATGAAAACACAGTAGGGTATATAACCATATGAAAATCTAAAGACAGAATTAGAATAGGGCATACGACTCTTTAAAATTGTACAATAAAGCTCAGATATTTTTCAGAACGGTACAATCAAGCCGCATTTGATGAGTTGCATTTTTTACTCTCTTTATGTCGCCTTCCAGCGGTGCCCATACGTTTGGGGCAATTTAGATCATTGGTTGCAGCAACTTTGTGTATGTCCGACCCTATTGTTGTTTTACTCGTGTCAAATGGTCTTAAACGTCTTACTAAGACGTCCTTTGAAAACATCTAATTTCTGGACACAAAGTTGAGAAGACTATATATGTATTATGTATAGTTCAAAATTGTTATATGTAGTAAAAAAGAGCAAAATTAACGTTGTTAAAAACGCGTATAAATAAGGGAAATATTGAAATGAACGTTAACTTTAGGCCGACCACAGTAGTCGGTGGGACGATAATCACTGCCAAACGCAATAAATGTTCAACTAAGCGCACTACAGTTCTATAATACTTATTATATAGTATATAGTATTGTTATATATATAATGTTTTTCTATTCAATAACGAGCGAGTCTTTCCATAGGAATTATGAAGAATGCTGCAGTCGTATGGCGAGTGAGTTAAAATGACGTCGAAATTAAGTTTAGTAAATAAATCCCACAAAATGAACTTACTTCGCTAGCTATGTGACTACAGCTTAGGGTTGTCCAATCGGGCTTAAAGGAAATCTAATCTTATAAAGAATACCAATTTCCCAAAATGGTCCATTTCTTATGCAGTATTTTTTTCATCACGTTTCTATTTTCAACTACCTATATTATTCAGTTCTTCCTATTGAGAAAAAGAATAGCGCACTCTGTCTTAATATTAACTGTATGTTTTAGATTAGATATACGAGTAGCAAATTGATACATTATGGCAAACAAAAAGCTGAAAGGGACTATTTTGGGAAACGTTTTATATAAATAATCTTCCCAGGCGAAGTTCTGAGATTTTGAAATCGTAAACCTGAGCGCATGCAGCGCAGTTTTCTTACATTACCGACGTCCGACAATACCTACCTTTTAGTAATGACGACTGCCATATTGATTTCTAGTTAATAAATAATTAAGTGATACTATAAACGATAGTTAAGTAAGCCATATCACCGGGCGAGCCGCGCCGAATCCTATACTCCTGTAGTTAGTTATATCGTTGTAAGAGGGAAGTTTTATGGTCTGTAGAGTATTTTTTTATCGTACGATGTGTTGAGACTTCGACTATCTTGCCTTGCCGTTGGATTGTATTGTGTGTATGATGAGACTGGTGCTATCCGTTCCCGTGGAGCCCGCTTTGCCTCCGAGCTACATCATCAATTATTTCTTGCCTCACAATTGCATTATTCAATGATAATTAACAGCGCGATAAGTGAAGTCGCGTGTTGCGGCGGTTGCGCTCCTTGCAGTACCCAAAAATCAGCTGTGATATAATGTGAGACGTGGTAGAGGCGACGCGGGCAGCGGTGATACTCCCATTTTGCTGTGATTTGCTTTTAAAGTTAAAGGATCGAAGCGACTCTTCTATAGATATTTGAAATTATTAGTATACTTAAACGAAACGTCAACGCGGGGTGAAACGGGTACGCTCTGACTCACACGGCTATCGTCGAGCTTATCGAAATATCGATGATATATTGTGTTCCCAATCTATTCCCAGTAAAACTGATAGTTTATGAGATTAAATATAAGTCACCACTAAATTGATAATGTTTATTTTTGTATTTTTTGAAAGCCACGTACAAATGAGATCGTTTCATTTCACCCCGCGCGGTGCATGCGGCCCCGCGCCGCGCCCCGGTGCCAAATAGCCTTAAGGCCGCTTACACATCACACCCACCCACGTCTTTAACACTCATTCTCGATGTCAATTTGGATGGAGTGTGATGCGTAAGCGTAAGACAAGCTGTCGCGTGTCGATCACCACTTCCTTGATCAACAGCAGAAAGTCCACGATTCCTTCAGTCCTGGTGTCACACCTGAATCATTAGGTTCTAAATTCCCATACGCTACACGCGTCCTATGAATTTGCTGTGATAGTGGCGATCCTTTATACAAGAATAACTTTTAGAGTATGTCTTATGATTATGACACACAATTCTTGTAATGCATACCTACGAGTACAATACATCACAAACAAAAATCATTACGAAGAATATCGTTGATCAGCCTGAGTGTGCGGTACGCGTCAGCTGGGTAGATGAATGTAGCATCCGGGATCTTTACGTTAGCACCTGTTCTCTATGTTTTCGCATACAAATGTGGTGCAAACGTGTAGTGCCCGGGTTATAGCCAGTGCGAGCCACAACCGCCGCGCTTTATAGTGACTATATACGACTATGTTTAGATATTAAGAAAAACGAAGCAATAAAGTGATATTTTTGTAAACAGTCGTATTATTTAAATATCTGGTGACATCCACATACCATCAATAATGGAAACGGAAAAAAGTAATGTTGTCTCCCACACGATCTCGAGGGAACTTTCCAAAACTCCAAGTGTGTACAGCGGGAGTGTCAGGGAACTTAAGCTCGCCAGCTTGACCAGGGCTTAGAACACGCATTTATCTTGTTAAGATAAGTTGAAAACATAATATCCGTAACAGTCCCATAAACATACATAACATAAAACAATATAGTATTTGCGATATCGGCAATCGGCTATCATATTAATCGTCGAGATACCCGCACATGAATGAAGGTGTTTTGTAATCAAAGTTTGACGAGTTGATTGAAGTCCTAGCACCACCAATCTCGTCCTAAAATTAAACGTAAAAAAATGGACTTAATACCTTTTTCCTCTCATAAAATCGTATCTAGTACACTGACATTGCGAGTAAGCTGCGCCCGTGGGACGCTGGCGATTGCGATAACGCGATAGTACTGATAAGATACCCGTTTTTTGAGCATTGTATCTAGCACATCACACGTAAAGAGAAGCGTCAGTTCGTGCCACGCGGTGTCACCGCTCTTAACTCAGCTGTCCGATCAATCAAAGCTATCGTTCTTTTGTTTACGTGTGTCATCAGTGGTCACGTGCTGTTTTCCCTGAAGGAACAGGGAGTGGAGGCGAGATGTGCGGGGGCACGCGCGCTGCACACACGCTGCAGCATGTCAACCTGCTTCTGGTGGTGAGCTTTAATTTATTGCAACCAGAGATGCGTATGTACGTAGAGTTGATATTTTTTTAAGCTGCCCGAATCTCACTAGAGAGCTTATCTTGTAAACATCACGCCACAAAGCCATTGTTACACTCCTATGTAGGAGCTCACTTTGAAACAAATGGAAGATGAATAAAAAAAAAAACGAATTTGGAACTAGAAAAAAAAACGTTTTTTTTCTAGTTCCAAATGTCATTTCTAAGTCACAAGGTTGAAATTGCAATTTCCTAACTCTTTATATTCTAACTGAAATCATAACGATCGAAAATTTACCTGAGTTCCGTTTCACAAGAGCTATGCTATTCCAATTTCAAACATATATTATCTTTGCGTTTTTTTTGTTACTTGCTTAAAGTGAGCAGACACTTATAATACAATAAATAAATAAATAAATATCGGACAACCTCACACAAATCGATCTAGTCCCAAATTAAGCTCAAGAAGGCTTGTGTTATGGGTACTAGACGACGATATACGTACTTATATAGATAACTATATACTTAAATACATAGAACAACCATGACCCAAGCACAAATATTCGAGTTCATCACACAAATATTTGCCCTGGCCGGGATTCGAACCCTGGACCGCCGGCTCAGTATAGGCAGGTGTCTACAAACCAAGCCAAACGCGTCGGCAAAAATAGTTTTCTGAATGGTTGTTGTAAATATATTATCACATACTACTACCACACACTGCATACTAGACTGTCGGATGGAGATGGTTTTCTCAGTAGCCTGCAGCAGTTAAGTGATAAAGACCATGTGGAAAATTATAGGAAGGACAGTAGTCCACCAAGGCAAGGATGAGGTGGAGTAGGATCAAAGAACTTCAACTTCATCGTCCTATCAGAAAAATCTAAAATGTAAACTATAGGCATTTTAAATTAATTCAAATTTATTCAGTATAAAACTATAAACATCATTTATTTACCTGCCTGAATGTGAGATTCTAGGACTTTGTAATAAAAATGAAAGAGTGGCTAAAATACATTGTAAAAGCGAAAGTTCCAGATTACTTATATTGTGTTTTTAACGAGACGGATTAACGTAAGAATGAAAGGTTTAAGATTTAAGTATATCAATAGATGGCAGAGTCCGCCTCCGTAGCCAGATAAATTGAAAAATTTACACTGCATACACAATATATGTGCCTTTAAAAAAGCTAAATTGACCCATAGTCGCATCATTCTTATGGTTTGTAGTCATATCAATAATGACGGCAACACACCATCTAAATAGTAGAATAGTAATTAACCCATAACGGCGGGACCGTCTAAATAGTTGAATACTTATACCAAACATAGAAAAAATAATACTAAACTTAGGAAAGCAGACGTTGCCATCTAAATAGTTGAATAATTATTAATCTATGACGGCACGGCGGCACCATCTAAACTTAATAGTTGTATGTTTATTTAGGTAGGTACTAACTAATAGGTACAGTAAAGTAAACTGAAACGCGTTCCTTTTTGACCTTAATTGTCATTGTGACAAGAGCCAAATAGGTAGGTTCGGGTTTCAATTTCCTTGACTACATACCAACATTCATATAATTACTTCCCTATTCTGGCGTAGATCGGTTACGAGTCCTTCAAATTGGCTTATCGATCTTATCGACGTGTGCGATTTCAGAGATGCAATTCAATGCCGATGCGCCCTCATATCTTCAGACAGATAACCAAATTGCTGCATCAGGTGCCTAGATATCTTTTTAGGGCAACGACGTACGTAAGTTACGATCGAGATAATAAGATTTGCGTGGCATAAAATGTAAATTAAATAAAAATCGAATCGGAAAGGAGGAAATCCGTGAGAGAACCAAGGTCGTATTAATAGTTGCAGTTGCCAAACTGAAGTGGCAGTGGGCGGGGCACATTGCTCGTAGAACCAATGGCCGTTGGGGCAGAAAGTTTCTAGCCATTTCAAAACAGACTCGCAAGGGCTGCAGCTCACAGAGCCACTAGTCCACAAGACATTTCCAAGCACTTGCTTCTTTGGTCATTACATAGTAGGACTCCTACATAAATTCCGTTAAATGAAATTATAAACATTGTAGAATATCAATTCCTCTTATATCTCTTTGTAATGGTATGAAATCCTTGCGTACCAATGTAAATGATTGTTTTAAATATGATTTATAAAAAAATACTTACTGTTGAGTTTCTTTCGGCATTCTTCTCAACAGCGGTATCCTCTTGGGAAATGCCGGTAGATTCACAATCTGACTTGTAAAAGTGCCCTTGTAGACGACTTACTGAATAAATTATTTCATTTAATTTCATTGTACAATTTGGACAATTACAAAACCATCGTTACTCGCTCAATTGCACTACCAAAAGGTTGTCGGGAAGAAATCGGTTTTTAGTGATAAGACCGCCTGTAGTCTACCGCTATTTAAAAATTGTATTTATTTTGTTTCCTTTTGTATACTTAAATTGGTGTCCAATAAAGTATCGTACTGTTACTCGCGTTAACCCTAAGAAGTCCCACATTCTGTTGCACAGCTATTCGCGGGCGCAAGCCTCGCCACCGGCGCACGCCTCCGCTGGGACCCGACCGCGTACATCCCGCTACGCGAGCTGATGGCCACAGAGTACCGCGTGCTGGCAGTAGCCGTGCCCGCCGCCGGCGCCGCCATGTTGTTACTGGCACACTTAGCCACCGTCGGCGCGACGCCTCAGTCCTCTGGCAAACCGCGGAGAGCCCTGCTTTACACGGTAATAATTACACATTCTTTTGACTGAAAATTATATCTAAGTTAACTTTACTGGTGGTTACTTGACGTTATTATACCAAAATAGGTTAAAATCAAAAGGAGAAAATCATTAATTGAAGAGACCCGTGTGCTGATCACGAAAACTATCACGCTAACCTACAAACACATGCAAACTATTTAGTGACACTAAAATGGAAAAGACGATTTTATCAACATCGATGAACACCGATGATTATCTATCTTAGCGCACAGAACATTAACATCGGCGACTTAACGAACTCATACTTGTAGTTCCAAATCCAACTTTGCGATTAATTCCGACTTTTCGATAGAAATTGTTAATTCAACTATATTACAGTACCTCAAATTTACCTTTACCTAATCAAATTCCTGAGACTAAAAACACGTGCACAAGTTTCTTAATTATGTAGGTACTATTACATAACTAAGTAGGTACTAAACTATGAAAAAAACGCTCTGGTAATTTATGCCCCAGGAGGACACTTGTCAGATGCAGCATAAAAAGGTCAGAATAATGGCAAACAGAATTTTATACGTAAAATTAAACAAACATTTTTCCATCATTCCAGTACGCAGGCCTAATGACGGTGGCAATCATCCTAGAGCTGGCGCTGGTGGGCTGGGTATGGTCGCGCGCGGAGGCCTTCTCACAATCGCCCGAGGCAGAGGAGATGGAGCAGATCCTCGCCACGCGGGAGCACCTGCAGCCGCTGCTCGAGCACTTGGCGCGCTGGTACAAGATCCCCGACCGCATCAGTGAACTCATTAAGGTATAACCGAAGTTTCATGTACCTTGTTGCAGTCGGCTAAGGAGCTGGAGCAGTTCCTGGCCACGCGGGAGCATCGAATCTGCAGTAGCTGCTGGAGCACCCGGCGCACTGGCATCAGATCCCCGAGCGTCTCAGTGCTCTCATTAAGCGATTACAGAAGTATCATACATCTTCCAGCAGTCAGCCAAGGCTGAGGACCTGGAGCTGATCCTCGCCACGCGGGAGCACCTGCAACTGCTGTAGAAGCACTAGGCGCGCTGGCTCCATTTTCCCGCGTCAGTGCGCTTCTTAAGATATGGACAGCAGTATTATTTATACATCTCTCCATTAGAAAAGCAAACAAATAATAGCACCCCTTATACAGGGAGCAGCACATAAATGTCCATTTCGAGTACTTAATTCGCATTTTTACTACAAACGACAGTTGTCCCTAGTGTATTTTTGATGTCGCTAGTGTACTATAAAGTTTTTACGGCAAATAAGTTTGTAATTATTGGCGGGTTTTAAATAAGAATTCATATAAAGTAAGGCAAAGGAAATAAATCATTATTACCTACTTTACACATTATTTTGATCTTTATGCAAATAAAACACGACGATTCATCGCCTTGTCATGAAAGAGGGACAAGAGTAAGGAATTCTAAAAAGGACCACTCAGTTTTTTGTTTGCTCAGGAGGCAGAAACGGACGCGCCGTGGAACGGATACGTGGCAGCTGCGGCCATGGCGTCCCTCCTACTTCTACAGGTGCTCGGCCTGCTCCTCTCAGTGCTGGCCGCGCGCAAGCCGCGCACGCGCTACTCGCACACTCAAGCTCTCTCGGCCAGCCGTGTGTCGCTTGTTGACTCACTCAGGTACACCTAAGGAATAAAATCATAATTGCGGCTCCGCGAGAAGTTGACCGAAGTTGGGCGAAAATGATAATGTGGACCTCTCCACATCACTGCGAATCCATACTTCGGCCAACTTCCGTCAACTTCGCGAGTATTAGTCTGAGCCGCTGTTCAGTTGTTAACTAAAAAACATTAAATAATCGTAATCGTAATTTATGGCTTGCGTTAAAATAATGTATAGTTCATCTAGTCAACAACAGATGGCGCTAGTAGTAGCAATTTCTGATATTTAAATTAAACTTTATGAGCAGAAAACCTATTGTCTGTATTATCAAAAAATATTTAAATTGTTAGATTTCGATCCGCATCCAATTTATAACACTTTTGTTTAATTATACAGTTTTACGAATGCGTCGCTAGATGTCACTGTACCGAGTGTTGCAAAAGCTGCATCACGCGAACGATGTGTTTACTTAATTTGTCTCAAGGTTTGAAGATTTAATTACTGTTTCAGACATATGACATTTGAGTTGTTTGATTTTGGGACCCTACCCAAAATCAAACGCAACACAAATGTCGTAAGTCTGCAACAGTATTCAGCCGCTATAAGGGCGATTGTGCACTACAATGAATTTTACTGTCCGGCAGTCCGATTTTTTACGGTCCGTTATGGCATGAAAAAAACGGTAATGAGCGATTGTGCACTACAATGAATTTTACTGTCCGGCAGTCCGAGTTTTCATGGTCGATATGGCATGAAAAAAACGGTTTTTGCTTGTGCACTTGTCCGTCTTTTTACCCGCAGGTGCGGCGCAGTTTTCGGTTACCTCTCTCTTTGAAACTACACGCCACGCAATCGTAATTACACTAAGAACGATGAGTTTCTTATGATTTTTTGCTATACCGCTTAAGCACATGGATCAAGAGGCGACGCGGCTGGCGCAGTGGTTAAGCAACTGCCTACTGAGCCGGCGGTCCTGGGTTCGAATCCCGGCAAGGGCAAATATTTGTGTGATGAGCTCGAATATTTGTGCCTGGGTCATGGATGTTATTTGTACTTACTTAGGTATGTATTTATCTATATAAGTATGTTTATCGTCATCGAGTGTCCATGACACAAGCCTACTACTATAGAGCTTACTGTGGGACTAGATTGATTTGTGTGAGGTTGTCCGATATTTATTTATTTATTTAAGAGGCAAGATACAAAATTTAGGCTGGGTGTACCACCAAATGAAATGCTTGCAGTAACGTTAAGGTAAGTTTATACAGTATTTATACAATGAGTGAGCGAGTGAGTTGTTTATTGAGTAATATAGGCACAGGGTGGACACTGCCTACTAAAAACTGAACTTGAATGTCAGTGTCAATGTGAAAAAATGAAAAATGAAAATTTTTTATTTAACTAAACAACACAACATAATTATTTATGCCTTTGGGTCCTGAGCTAGGATTCCCTGTGTTACAGGACCCAGTAGGGTATCAAGGAAAGTTAGACACGTTTAAATGCGTACAGAGTTAAAACCTAATGACTAAAGGTAACCATAACTAGTAGTGACAGAAAGTAAAGCTAAAATATAATTGACATGCAGTAATATAGGCACTATGGACTCAAGTGTATAAGGTGGGTTTTAAATTTAATATATACGAGTATGTATAGTAATAAGCTATAGTAGACAATAAAATAGAACAAAATATATATGTAACCACGGACATGCAAAATATATATTTAAATCTAAGCATATAATATATACATACATGTACACATACATGTACACATACATAGGAAACCGGGGATTTATTTACCGGAGCACGTTCAGGAGACACTCGGTTTCATTGTAGTCATGTTGCAATAACCACTGGGCTATTGCATTTTTATGGGGAGGCCGCGAGACCTTGTAAGATTTGCTAAAGATCTTCATGACAAGGGGGGAAATAAATGGACTAAAGCGCTGGGCGAATCTCGTGGTGTACTTTGGGGTTTTCCAACGTTGGCGTCTGCCTATGTCCGCGTAAAACATTTCACTGTGTTTTTTGCCATATTCGAGCATAATCTTTCTCAGGAATAACTGACGCACTGTAAGGACATTTGCTTCTTTATAAAGATCTTTTGTACTATAACGTAGTGGTTTGTTCAACGCAACTTTTAGGAGTGATCCTTGCGATCTTTCTAAACCTATAAGAAGGCTTTTTGCTGCCCCACCCCAAACCGAGTTGCAGTAGCCCATAACGGATTCACCGAGGGCAAAATATACTGTTTTGACGAGTTCAGGATACGCAACATTTCTCAAGAGTCGAAACACAAACATAAGTTTACGAACCCGTCTCTTCAAGGATTCAATGTGTTGACGCCATGTTAAGTTCGTATCCAGAAGCACACCAAGGTACTTGATAGTATTGGTGCGCTCAAGGTAGATATTGCCTCCTATTGAGTTATCCTGGGATCTGATCTTAATCGAAAAGTCATGAGGTTGGCCTCGCGAGTTGATGGAAAAGCACAAGTATTTTGTTTTGTTGGCATTGAGTGTTAGGAGATTTGCATCAAGCCAGTCTGTCACTGTACTCATGCTTAGCTCAACTTGTCTCTGCACTTCGGTCCAGTCCCCACCCCTGACCAATAAAACTGTATCATCCGCAAAGGACAAAATTGTGGTCTTATGCAGTTTCAGACTACATAGACCGTTTATGTAGACCAGGAATAAGGTAGGTCCCAACACGCTTCCTTGCGGCACTCCAAAGTTCACTTCTAGAAACTCACTACGTTGATCACTTATGCGCACGCACTGCTTCCTATGCTGGAGGTAAGTTTTGAACCAGTTTAGTACTATTCCCCGAATGCCGAGTCGCTCTAGTTTGGCTAGAAGGATGGGAATAGAAACGGTGTCGAAGGCCTTCGCGAGATCTAAGAACACACCTACACACCTGTCGCCTTTGTCAATACAGTCAACTATATTGTTTACAAGCAGATTAACTGCCTGTTCTGTAGAACGTTTCTGCCTGAATCCAATTTGGAATGGAGACAGGAGTACATTAGTCTCAAGATAGTTAAGGAGTTGGAGGTTTATGGCCTTTTCGATAAGTTTTCCTACGACACTGAGGAGAGAGATGGGACGGTAGTTAGTAACCTCCTTCCTGTTCCCAGCCTTAAATATTGGCGTAACCAGAGCGACCTTAAGGGCATCAGGAAAGGTTCCTGATATCATGCTTAAATTGTGTGTGTGTGTGTGTGTGTGTAACACGCACAGGGCTGCCTCAGACGCATTGCAACCACTAGTTGGTGTTTTGGTGTTTTAGTTGCACATAAATATGACATGGCGGAGGGTGATGACGGAATCACCTCAGAGATTCTGAATGGGGGTGGAACACCGATAATGAAAGCCCTTCAGAAACTCTTCAACTCCGTCTTGCTCGAGGGAATAACGCCAGAGGCATGGAACAGAGGTGTGGTGGTGCTCTTCTTCAAGAAAGGGGATAATACCTTGTTGAAGAATTACAGACCCATCTCGCTTCTGAGCCATGTCTAGAAGTTGTTTTCGAGGGTCATCACGAATCGTTTCGCGCGTAGGTTTGATGACTTCCAGCCTCCCGAACAAGCAGGATTCCGAAAAGGCTTTAGTACCATAGACCACATCCATACGCTGCGACAAGTTATACAGAAGACCGAAGAGTATAACTTGCCACTATGCTTGGCGTTTGTAGACTGAGAAGGCCTTCGATTCGATCGAGACTTGGGCAGTGCTACAGTCTCTCCAGCGGTGCCATATTGACTATCGGTACATCGAGGTGCTGAAGTGTTTATATAAAAACACCACCATGTCGGTTCGAGTACAGGAGCAGAGCACGAAAGCTATTCCTCTGCAGCGAGGCGTAAGGCAGGGAGACGTTATCTCTCCGAAACTGTTCACCGCCGCATTGGAAGATGCTTTTATACTCCTGGAATGGGAACAATTCCGCATCAACATTAATGGCGAATACATTACTCACCTTCGGTTTGCCGACGATATTGTGGTCATGGCAGAATCGCTGGAGGACCTCGGCACAGTGCTCGATGGCCTTAATAGAGTTCCCCAACAGGTAGGTCTTCGGATGAACATGGACAAAACAAAGGTAATGTCGAATGCCCATGTTGCAACCTACCCAGTAACGGTTAGGAGCTCTACCCTCGAAATTGTTGACAAATATGTTTACCTGGGACAAGTGATCCAGTTGGGTAGGTCCAATTTTGAAAGGAAGGTCAATCAACGAATCCAACTCAGCTGGGCAGCGTTCGAGAAACTACAAAATATCTTCTCGTCCAACATACCTCAATGCCTAAAGACGAAAGTCTACAATCAATGTGTGTTACCAGTGATGATGATGACATACGGAACAGAAACGTGGCCTCTTACTGTGGGCCTTATAAGGAAGCTCAAAGTTGCACAGCGCGCTATGGAGAGGGCTATGCTCGGTGTTTCTTTGCGAGATCAAATCAGAAATGAGGAGATCCGTGAACGAACAAAAGTCGGTGATATAGCCCAACGGATTAGCAAGCTGAAGTGGCAGTGGGCTTAGCTTAGCACGTAGAACTGACGGTCGATGGGACAGTAAGGTTCTCGAATGGAGGTCACGCACCGGCAAGCGCAGCGTCGGACGTCCACCCACAAGGTGGACGGACGACCTGGTAAAGGTTGCAGGAAGCCGCTAGATGCAGGTCGCTTCCAACCGGCCGATCTGGAAGTCACTGGGGGAGGCCTATGTTCAGCAGTGGACGTCCTGTGGCTGAAATGATGATGATGATGATGATGATGATGATGATGAAATATGACATAATTAGATAGAAAATTATCACAACCACACGACAACTGTAGTGGTGGTGATGGTGATAGTGGTGATGATGATGATGGGGCTGGTGGTAATGGTGGTGGTGGTGGTGACGAAGGTGGTGGTGATGATGGTGGTGGTGGTGATGGTGGTGGTGATGATGATAGTGGTGTTGGTGGTAGTGGTGGTGATGGTGATGGTGGTGATGGTGGCAGTGGCGACGGTGGTGGTGGTGGAAAAAAACGGTCCGGAATGGGGAAAAGTAAAATGTCGGATGGTAAAATTACGTATAGTGCACAAACTACTATATACATTTAATGGCGTGCCATATCGGACCGTAAAAAATCGGACTGCCGGACAGTAAAATTCATTGTAGTGCACAATCGCCCTAACAGTATGATTATTGGAATTCTCAGATCAGACACCTTAGGGAAAGGCTTATTTAATACTTCATTTTGACCATGTTTATCATCTTTTAACCAACCGACCGCGACCGCTTTAAAAGAAAAATTATAATATTATTATTAAAAATTATAATTATATTATTATTTAATTTATGATTTCTCATGTTATATTTTTCTTGTTGGTGTGCAATAAAGAATTGTTGTATTGTATTGTATAATATTAAAATTTTATTATTGTTTCTGCAACCCTCGTAACCACATTGACATGAGGCCGCATAATCAGTAATCACACTGTGGAAGACATTGAGTGTTCCATTCAAATACTTACTTACCGGTTCCTATTTTTCTATTTACGGAGATTTTTCTTTGAGGTTTTTTCACTGATGACGGAGTTAGCGTGTAGTGTAACCGATGCATATCAATCCATACTCTCTGCTTAAAGGAATCAGCCAGCAACACTCATGCCGCTATACCTCCCTCTAGGTATAGCGCGGCAGTCCAGCACTGCAAGCTCGTAATAGTTTGGCTCTCTCTGGACAGAAGCAGCCTGAGCAGCCGCGGGCCCGTGGCTCCGCACACGCCGGCCAGTGTTCGCAGTTTCCGCAGCCTCGGGGGCAAAAGCGACGAGTGGGCACCGTTGCGTGCCAAGTACAAGAACGGAAGAATCGTGCCGGTGGAATAAGTGCGATGAACGATGATGTTCGTGGTAATCCCTTTGTTGTAAGAGGACTCCGAGATTAAACGGTAGTTAGTAATAGTGGTTGCTCTATAGATACAAAGATCAACACGCAAAGAAAAATTGCATTACTCGTAATGAAACAGTGAACTTTATTCTGCGAGTAAGTAGGCCACAAGGGCACTTTTACATGTCTGAGTCTACCGGCATTTCACAAGAGAAGACCACTGTTGAGAAGTAACGCTGAAAGAAACTCAACAGTCGTCAGGCGTCGGTCGTAGTAATTCGAGTCCCGGTCTGGACCACGCATGAGCACAGTTTAATTTTTCTTTGCGTGTTGGTCTTTTATCTACATAGGTATACAGTACTTAATACAAATTTGGTGTTCATTTACTTACTTAAAGAAATCATTTCGCAAAACATAATTATGTTTCGAAATAAAATATTAGTACCTAATAGAGATGTTTGGTGATATAATTTAAGTTGATTTAGTTTGTCGGTGGTCATGTCCTAAATGGTTCAAATTTCGACAAAAAAATACTAAAACTTATTAAACTGGGTCTATCACATCACGATCGCTGTTTCATCAGTACGTTCTGAGATCATGGCACGTGAAATTGTGTCGAAACGTCAGGCAATTGAAGGTAAATTAAAAATATCGCGATGGACCCGGTTTAATAAGTTGGAATTATGTGTACAAACCGCAAGAATATAGTGTTATAAAAAATATTAATATATAAAGCCAGTTTTTGCGTATTCCATTTCTTATCAGCCAGAATAATAGTTCAATAAATATAGGTACCTAAGAGATTTTTCTACTCACCTGTGGCGTGTCATCCATGGAACTCCATTCCCACCAGCTTGCCTATTACAAAGCCCTGTATACTTTTGTTCAAAATGTTCTACAAGAAGAACTACTAAATAAGAAAAAGCAAAATCTGCTCCGTATTCACTTGCTTACTTACTTACTCACTTATGTATGTGTATGTACCTATGTTTTTTTTTAATGTGTTATGTTATGGCTGTTTTACTTCCTTCCTACTTATGTAGGCATGTACTTATGACACCAATCCACTGGTGGACACCAACCGGTCAAGTCGTCATACAAAATGTCCCAGTTTATCTGTTAACTTACCCTTGAAGCGGTAATTTAATTACCTCAGTTTAGGAACCACCGGTTATAATCAGACTGATCAAACAGTAGAGGAGCGCTCTCAGCTCAGATTAGCATGTATGAATAATATCGTGTTCTCATTAAAATGTTAACTCTAAATAAAATGTAAATGTTTAGAAAGCAATGACTTGAGTATTTAGTGATAAGATAATTGTGCTAATTGAATGTGTACCTACATTACATATTAAAAATATTTCTACAATAACTATGGTTTCACTGCTTAATTTAATATGTAAACCTAGTAAAAACACCAATTTTTGAAACCTTGTAGGTACTTAAAGCCCAATTCGAAATTTCTTTGAAAGGAAAAAGGGACAGGTGGTATTTGTCGTGCGACAAAGATTCGCGTGTCAGTTATGTTAGACATACTGACACAGTGCCGGGGCTGCGACGTATAGACAGATATTATGCATGTTAGAGGTGTAGACTGATGTGAGTATATAAATAATAGTTAGGCTGCCAGCCTTAGAGATGTGAAATAGGAAGGAAAAGGTCATTCATAAATCATAGCATTAAAAAACACCGAGTCAATAGTTCAACATTTAATCGTTACACGTTTTGAAATTGAAAGTCGTTCGCCGTCGCCTGTAGCTCGGGCCCTCGCGGGCCGGCCGGCGGCGGCGCGGCGCGGCTGATGACGGAGAGAAAGTGCAAAAATATAACTCGTGCCCACCTCCTCAATAAGAATAGTATCTTTACAACAAATCTACATTGTATACATATAGCTATAATATAGTTTATATAATATGAATATCTGCTACATTATCAACAAAATACGAGACGCGGCGAGGGTCGCTCCCCGCGCCCGGCCTACATCACACCATGATATGACACCGTGACGTACAGGAGTATAGCGTTACATTTACGAGTTCACATATACACCGGTACAAAAGAAACGAGACGTAGCAACAGCGAACACCGCGAACACAATGTAACGTTTGTGACCGGCCCCCGGCCGTGCTGCGCGGCCGCTTGCCGTCGACGTCGGGCTCCCCGACCTTAGCCTATTCACATTAATACTTAGTACCGACAGACGCTACGAAGAAACGAGGTTCTTCTCCGGGTTTTGAGCTACAGAGTCGGCTCTAGCGGCCGGTGGGGGCGCCGGGCTGACGCGCGGCTTATCTGTAGCCCGCGGCCGCCGCCGGCGCCTGCTCCGCCGCGAACGGGTTGGAGGGCCGCGGCGCTGGCGCCTGCCCCGGCACGCCCAGGCTCGCCTCGCCGCTGTAGCTCTGTGGACATACGACGCGTCAGTGCGAGAGGGGATATAAGGAGAGAAAGGAGAGGGTGATGGATCGCAACCGACCTGTGTGGCGCCGTAGGAGTCGTGGTGCGCGAGGTCGGCGAGGCGCGTGGAGGAGAGCGCGCGCGGGATGGGGTTGGAGGGCACGCCGTGCGGCGCCAGCACGCCCGCCTCCGCCACCGCGCGCGCCTCCTCGTCCATGTCGGCCTCCGCGCCGGCCTCGAGCTCGGTGCGGAAGTTGAGGAACGCGAAGCCGGCGAGCGCGACGCCGCACAGCAGGCCGTAGCCGGCGAAGGTGCGCGTGGTGCCCCAGCGCGCGACGGCCACGCCGCCCAGCACGGCGCCGCAGCCGCGGCCCAGCCCGTGGTGCAGCCCCTGCAGCACGCCCTGCGCCGACGAGCGCAGCCCGGGCGGCGAGTGGTGCGCGATGTACGAGCAGCACGCCGCCCACACCGCCGCGTGCGTCACGCCCTGCACGAACTCGAACGGCAGCACCCACCACGGGTCCGTCAGCCACGAGATGTATAGGAAGCGGAGGACGTTGCCCGCTAGGCCCAAGCACAGCACCTGTGGCGTACGAGTTAGTTACCGGCTTTAGAGAGTACAGCTTTAAATAGAACAATTTAAACGGATTATATCGCGTGTATTCATTATTTGGGCCTTCCTGACGTTTCGGCAACCGTTGTCAAAGGTCGACAAGACAAATGACAAATAATAAATACACGCGATATAATAGCCGCGAAAACCAAACAAAATATTAGAGCACAACTTTATAAGTTTGAAAAGTAAAATACTAAAATAAGTTTCAAAAGGAAAATGAAGACAATTTGTAGTTAAATTCACATAAAGTACCTTGAAATGACCCATCTGAGTGATCAGCTTGAAGCTAAAGAAATAAGCGAAGATCTCCGAGATGTGATTGATGACCGACGCGACCCCGAACAATGTTGGTGAGCCGCCGATGTCCTGGAACAAAAACAACTGGCATTAATTACCCGCACGAATAGTCACGAGTGAGCGATGGAAACGGACAGAATACAAGTACCTGGAGATGCCAGAAGAGGAAGGTGAAGATGAGGCCGATACCGAAGCCCATGAACCAGGCGACGAAGAGGAACGAAGCAGCGCGCACGTTCTGGAACTGGCGCAGCACCGTCACCCACTCGGGCATCTCGCGCGTCGTCTGCGCGAACACCTTGGCCTGCTCGAGCGGCGGCTGCGCGGGCGCGGCGCGCGCTGCCCCCGTGTCCAGGCCGGGCAGTTGCAGTTGTTCCGCCAACTGTTGTTGCAGCTTCTCCTCGCGCGTCGGCGAGCTCGGGGCCACGGGCGCCACCTCCACCGGCGCAAACTCGTACTTGAACTTGATCTGCACAGACATTGTCACTTGTAACATTGACCAATAGAAAGTAAGGTGATTCAATTCAAATAGCCGAAACGAGTGATACGTACCTGTCCGGCGGTGAGCAGCGCGGCTCCCATGAGCACGGAGAAAGTAGCGAAACAGATGGTATAGTTCTTTTCGTAGCGCTGCGGACCGCCGCATGGGTGGGAACTGAACGCCGTGCTGTGGTCCAAAGCGATGCCCACGAAGAACATCGCCAGCCCCCAGCCCAGCGAACCGAACATACGCTGATGCCCGTACCTGCAATGTGAGCAACCGGTAAGTATATGCGGAAAGGGAAAAGTAAAGGAAGAAAAGGTAAGTGTTCTGCTTACCGATCAGCATCCTCGCCGAGCAGCGTGATGACAGCAGAGTCAGCGAGCGTGATAGCGGGAGCGCTGAAGAACTCGCCCAACATCACCAACAGCAGCAACAGGAAGAACGTCTTCTGGATATCGGCCGTGCGGTACACGATGGAAGAGTGCAGCGGCGTGACAAAATCGGCGTGCAGTGCGGGGTCATAGTTAGCGGCGTCGGTGACCGGCAGGGGACTGCCGGCCGAGCCGGCGGCGGCCGATGTCGTCGGGCCACGGAAAGCGCGCGCCACAGCGCTGTTAGGCGACTCCGTGTCGTCATACTTCGGCGTCATCAAGTCATAACTAGTCGCATTAAAGGGCACCACGCAAGACACCGCGCCCGGCTGCACCCAGCTCAGTGGCAGTGTGAACACAATCCACGCGGCCAGCGACGCGAGCAGCAGAGTCCGGCCTTTCCTCCAGCGATCCGCGAGCCCGCCCCAGAAAGGAGCGGATAAGAACTCGACGAACGGCCTCGTGCCGATGAGCAGGCCGCACTGGCCGGCGTTCATGCCCATCTGCTTGAAGTACACGCCCATGAGCGGGAAGAGTGAGCCGAAGGCAGAATAGAAGAAGAAGTAGAAGGTCTTGACGGTGAGGAGCTCGGGGTCGACGGCGCCGGCGCCGCACAGCATCTCCAGCACATCGCTGCGGCCGCGCACCTTGTGCGTCGCCTCCTTCGGCTCCGGGTATCTGTCAATCGTGCAATTAATATGACGCGAGTACAATATCCAAACATCTTCACTACATAGTAAGTAGTAGTAGTGTATGTAGGTTGTCTGGAAGAGATCGCCTTTAAGCGATAAGATCGCCTATTGTTTGCCTTGCCTCTATTATAATGTTAAGTGTCATCTGTATTAGTATTTCTTTATTCTTGAGGTGTGCAGTAAAGAGTATTCTATTCTATTCTATATGTATATATATTGGTTCACTTTTGCCCTTCACGCATCTATGTGAGCAACTATTTGTATAAGACAATAGATTAGCAGTGTGTCGCAAATTTGTGTATCCAAGAGGTACCACCTAAGGAATAGACTTGGTGGAAAACTGGATTAGGGTCAGATAGCTTCTGCTTTGTATCGAAACGGAAAAGTGGCCAAAATTTGTTAAATTAGGTACACATACCGCATATTGAAAATGCTTATTTTATAAGGGCATTTTTTACCGTTTTTTCAGTGTTGACAATTGATCCTGACGCCATCTAGTAACGGCTAGCAAAAGTATACTTGTATTTTTTTTTGGCCAAGTCAGTTCATGTTTTAAACAAGTAATATATAAATTATAGTGATTTATCTGTATACAGTAAATAATAAATGTAACTATTATTTTGAAGATTGCATTTCTCTTCCTCGCATTGTGAATTGATACTAACGCCATCTAGTAACGGGTAGCAAAAGTATAGTCTTTTTTTATTTTAAGAGTAGAATTGTTTCAATAAATGTTTTACTAAGAAACGTTAACAAGTCGTAATGTATATATTTTAGCCAGTAGTTCAGAATATACTGTTTAATTAATAAAAAAATAATATAAGTTAGTATTTCCCGAAAAAAATATTTGAGAAGTCCTTGCATATATTTAGGCCATGCAATTGTTTGTTGGTTTATTTGATTCTTCTCCACATAACATTTTATTTCAGAAAGTGCAACAACTGAAAGATAAACATTCTTTTTTTCAAGCGAGCGTAACCGTGACATTATTATACAATTTTAAATCGGCAGAGGCTGTTAGTAAAGTTATTTTTGTCTACCGGACCACACCGGACCAACAATAAACAACTGGCACAGCCCAGAAATTTAATCTCATTCCAGATTCCAGACAAACATTTCTTTACATCCCCAACGTTAACGAGGGAGTTCCGTTTCCGGTTTCAACTTAGGCTCATAAGTGGCGAGTGGCACGCATGCGCCAGCCTCGGGCCGCGTGACGTCACAGCTTGGGTTTATTTTGAGAACAGGTGAACCTCCTAACGACCACAGGAACAATGAGTCGAGGTTATGATTAAGTAATTTTGTATGTGGGGCATGAGGGATCAGAGCGCGCGCGACCCATACGCAAGTGACGTCATTGATCATGTTTATTGACAACATTACGTTTCACGTTATTCTTGGGCGCCGGAC
Organism: Apotomis capreana; assembly: GCA_947623375.1. NCBI lineage: Eukaryota > Metazoa > Arthropoda > Insecta > Lepidoptera > Tortricidae > Apotomis > Apotomis capreana. The sequence continues at coordinate 2,607,983 of OX392511.1, forward strand.
GCCACGCCTCCCGCCCTCTGCGCAGATTACCCTGGCCTCACTTTAATATGCACCCATCATTTACATAACAGAGTCATCTCTAATCTCCTAATGGCAATTTTAAACAAATTAATGTTAACTGATTGTTTCGATTCATCGGTTTCGTTTCCTTTGAGATTATTAACATAGCGGGGTGTGAAAGAAATTTTACCAATGCCAAAATTTGAGTACCCCATTGGTGGGTATTTCAGGCCGCACGAACAATCGCCTCTGATTCTCGTATTAACTTAGCCTATAAGACGAGACTATGACTTCGAAGGCGATTCCTATTCTAATACCGGCTATACACTACTCGCGGAGTTAACCGAGGTTTAGAGAATACAATCGTGTGGAGAGGCACTTCGGTGGCGGAATTAAGACAAAGTGTCTCTCCACACATCTCTCCATCATCATATTCGCCCAACCTCGGTCAATTCTGGACCTTACATAAAGATTATTTTGTTTCGTACTCAAGCAGCCTAGAGCAAGCACCTATTACGCTCTAACTACTTAGCTAATTATATGGCGGGACAAATAGATTCTATAAGGTTTTATAACATTCTTTAAAGTATCTTGGAGTTAGAAAAAGGTTAGAAGCTAAGACTAACACTTCACTAAGGCTAGATTTAACCAAATTGAAATAAGGCTTACTCATGAAGAATTTCAGGAATTAGTCATCAAATCTAGGAAGTAGTAATAGTTAAATCGAACCGTAACAGTGTTTATTACATACTGGAGTTGCGTACCATTATCGCAACAAAGTGTCAAGAAGCGCTATATTCGGGAATCCAGTCAAGGACTTGTACCCACAGGAATTCGGGTTGTATTGATTGAACGGTTGGGTGCGCTGGTTAGTCAATGATGTTAAAAAAAAACAAATGTATATGTTTTTTTAATATTGTACCTTCACTCGTGGTGTTTCAGGTACATCATAAGTCTTATTGAATTGAAAGGATGGCTTGAAGTTCGAAGATCGGCGTAGTGTTTACACGGGGAGGCAGTGTCGACCGATAAATACTGAATGGTATATGTAGTCAAATGTTATCAGTGTGTATTACATTTCTCAAAATAAACATTTTTTTTAATCATGACCCATAGCTGAAGATATATGGTTTAGGTACCTACTTGGCGCGTCGTGCGCATGTTTATGTTCCAAAATCGAAACATGAATGATAGATAAGCATTTTTTTGCGTGATTTATACGTTGCGTAACTTATTATCAGACAGCACATACAGGCTGTGTAGGTGTACGAGGTGGTGGCGAGGTAGTACCTGGAGGTGTCGACCTCGCCGTACTCGTCGGGGTTGACGAGCGGGCGCACGGCCGGCGCGCCGGGGCCGGGGCCGGGAGCGGACGCGTCCATCCTGCAAAGGGCGGCGGCTCACTGAGCTGAGCTTGACTCTGCCTGAACGCCAGACGGCTCGATAGCGCTGCGCCTGCGCGCTGCCGCCACAGCCCTTACATCACACCACATTATATTGTGATGTTTAGCTGTCTTCGAACACATTGCTTTCGATAGCGACGGTCGTTGCGGCCGTAATGTAGTTCGGAATAAGCGCCCTGCGCGCTTGTTCGCGCAGCCCCCCACATTAGCCGGCTCTAGGACTAGCCGCTGATTATTGCTCTGTGAAAAGCTGTTTCGTTGCATGGTCGAAAGGATGAGTTATTACGTAATCGGAATTTTCACCACGAGTTGATTAGAGCATCTGCTTCCTGGTTCTTATTAAACATTCCGAACTCAGATTAGCCCTAATCTCAGCATTTAGGGCGAAAGATTCGTAACACGTTAATATTTCTTATACTTAAATTACTTAACCTTTTATAGAAATAGTTATCGTTATGTTTGGACTCCAGGCGAGAAATTAAAACTAGGAAAACTAATTCAATTTTATCTCTTCCGATCTCAGCGTTCACAATAATTTCTAGTAGGGATAGGCATGGGTCTGATACCGATGCTTCGACGGGTTTGTCGATATATCGCTATCGGCGATATTGTTCTTATTCTTAGATTCAACGATACTCTTTCGAATTTCGCCCATCAAAAATAACAATGTAAAGTCATTCCGTTTCATTTCCGGCAGTTTCGTCCATTCCGCTGCAAACGAGTCACTTATTATGCTCGGGGCAGAATAGTGCTCGTATTCTTATATAGGTGAAGAGTGAAGATCAAAAAGTTCACTCAAAGTCTTCGTTGCAACGACAATTAATCATCGAATAACGTACCTTAAGGTTCTTTATTGTCGTTAATTATTGTCAGACTATGGAACTTTTTTTTCTTGTTTTGTGTTGCGGTTTACACTCACGTGAAATTGTCAGGAACGGCCTGACAATTTCACGTGAGTGTAAACCGCTTAATACAATAATTTATTTATATTCATTTTAATGTTGTTTATTTTGCCTTCAGATCAGATTAAATTCACTAAGCGACAAGCGTATCGGTTCGGAATCGCCAATATTTATGTACCTACGAGTATCGGAATCGGTATCGTATCGGCATATTATCGACGCATCCTTAATTACAGGCTAAGGTTTAGGTTAGGGAGCTACTGCTACTTCAAAATTATCCGGCGACTTCGGCGTTGCGTTGCGCCCGTTGTTTCTTCTTACTCGTTTCAGTCTTTTTAAAGTGGCCCTGGAGATCCTGATTATCTGCTAGAACTATATGAGACAGTTGGCGGATATTGTTCGCTGAATGGCATTACGCACGCCAACGCCATTTCTCACAGAAATTACTGCATTTATATGTATTCAAAGAGGGGGATGGCGCGTACGCAGTCCCCACTACCAAAAATAACGCGTCCGAGTTATCCACATTAGGGATAATCGCAAGGGTCAACCCTGCCGCAGTGCAATGGAAAGGTCTCGCCCTGGGGGAACCGCCTTCTTTTGATCACGGTGTCCCCTACGCCAGGTAAGTATGAGTTCGACTCGTAAGCAAGCGGGGGTCATTGTCGCAGGAAAAATCTTAACAGCGTGATGCAGCTTTAGTATGGGACCGGCACAGCGCCATCTACCGGCAAATGTTGGCACTGATATTTCCAGTAGTCTACCGAGGTAGAGCTGGCAGTTTACGAACATGGACTAAGACAACGATATCTAGATTAATCAAGTGAATTTTAACGGCCAATTTTTTTAAGTAAGTAAGTAATATTCATTTTTTGTATAATGTCATATCATATAGGTTATTGATATTGCATACCAAGCTTTTGTTTTCTTTTAGGACAAAAATAGTAAAGGCCAACTGTGACTGCATTTGTAATATATGTATCCCATCAAAAACATAAATGTTAAATTAGAGCCAAGTTCTCGCATGCAACGTTGTCGACTTCGCCGACAAAAGAATTGAGATCTATATGGGCGCCAAGTTCTTTGCCCTAAATTTTTTAAATACATGGACATGCGACATACTCAATGCATTTATTTTACTTGGGGTGTAATTCAATATCAAGACTGGACTTGGCTAGTTTTTACATATAAATTTATATTATATTTGTCTAATCATTAACCTATTTTCGTAAAGGTATGTACGCAAGTTAGTGTACGTCCCTGTTACTTATACTGTTAGCTTGATAATAATACTATGTTACTTTGATAAAATTAAGTCAGTTTGTGAAAACTAGCCAAGTCAAATCTTGATATTGAATTACACCCCAAGTAAAATAAATGCATTGAGTATGTCGCATGTCCATGTATTTAAAAAATTTAGGGCAAAGAACTTGGCGCCCATATAGATCTCAATTCTTTTGTCGGCGAAGTCGACAACGTTGCATGCGAGAACTTGGCTCTAATTTAACATTTATGTTTTTGATGGGATCTCATTACTTTTTGTACAGAAATTATTATGATGTGTAAATTATTTAATAATTAATTGTTAATTACTTGTGTGTGTGCTATTCTAGTACATCTTTTAAACAAACAAAGAATTTTCCAAATCGGTTAGTACGTGTTGGATTCTTGTGTGTGTGTGTGTGTGTAAGAGAGAGAGAGAGAAAGAGTGTGAGCTATGCTAATACATCTTTAAAACAAAGAAAGAATTTTCCAAATCGGTTAATAAATGACGGAGTTCTGAGGCAAGAAGCATAAATAATAATAATAATTAAAAAAGTAAAAAAATCACTGTTTTCGATTTTTTTATGTGTACACACACAATTACCAAGCTGAATGCCAAATTTCACCTTTCTAGGTCACCTGGAAGTGGGTTAGGTTTTTGATTACTAGTCAGTCAGTCAGTCAGTCAGTCAGTCAGTCAGTCAGTGATAAAAATACCGTTTTTTGGACTTTAATATCTCAATACCTATTTCACCTATATTTATGAAATTTGGGGTTCTAGTTGTTCTAAAGGATCTTAATACATAAGCCAAATTTCATGTTTTTATGTTAAATAGATTTGGAGTTATTGAGGGGTCAAAAGTGGCTCCAAACGGTTCGTGTAATATAACACACGGCTGCTGCTCGCCAGTTCTTGGGGTGAACTTGGCTGGACACGCTGCCGCGTGTCTAGATAGGTATTCTAGTTTTCTAAAAACTTACATTTCTCTCTATCACAGAAAAGTTTACAAACTCTTTTTAGGAAAAATATCAGTCCTCAAAACAACAGTTATTTCCAGTAATGAAACAATGTATCCGATAAGGGTTGGCCGGTTGGAGCTTCCTTATAAGGTGGTTGCAGAGGTTTACTATTGGAAGGCATAAAATCATTAATACTAATATGGTTACGCATAATTGCTTTTCGCCGAAAATGAGATGTGCATAAGCCTCATTACGCATATTTTTTTACGCATAACATTAAAAAGCATAAATACAGAAAGCATAACCGTCATGAAGACTAATAACAAAAAGCATAAGCATAAATAGGCATAATAATCAATTGGCATTATATCAAAATGCATAACGCTATTATATTATCCTATTAAAAGTTGCACTAGGTACGAGAGAAGGTTAGTATAGTGTGTATTCCGGGTGATCAATCCAAATGGGTCAGTAGGGAGAAAACGAAAACTATAAGAGATAGGGAAACCTGTTCTTAGGAACCATGGCATCGATTTTAGATTTATTAAAAACTGCATTCAATTTTTTTTCGTATATCTCATGCATAACCCGGAATCGAACAGATTTCTCTATCTCTTATAGTTTTCGTTTTCTCCCTACTGCCCCATTTGGATTAATCACCCTGTATATGAACTAAAGCGAGGTCGACGGAGGTCCGCTTCGCAGACCCCCTATTCCGCGTTGCTTAGGCGCTTCGCGCCTGGTTATCATATGCTAACCTAACCTAACCTAATGTACCTACCTAATGTGACCTAACGTTACGTAACGTAATATTTTGTTTTGAAATATATACATACAATAATAATAAATGCATGTTAACCACGTAACTGAGTTTCATTCATTTAGACAACTGAAATTATGGATAATGACAGATATACCAAATAATTATTAGCCCAAACAATAGTATGCGTAAAGTATATTCGGCCAATACAAATTAGTCCAACTAAAATTATGCTAATAGCGTAGTATGCCAAAAAAACAGTAGGCCAAAATATTACTATGCGAAAGTACTATTATGCCAAAACAAATTATGCTAAATCAATTATGCGAAACAGCATTAGTCTAAAAAACATTATGCGATCCAAGGGGATCCCGGTTGCAGAGCTTTCATTTTCATACAAAACGCTTGACCAATACATACTTAGACTGTTAAGGCTCTTAGTTATTAAACATTCTTACTTAAAAAATATCGGCATGGTGACAGGCGTGGTCTTCGTGGACCTAACAGCTGCTTATGATACGGTGAACTTACGGCGGTTGCTCTCAAAGGTGGGTAATATGACTGAGGACACCAGTTTCATAAATATCCTTCGCGAACTGCTCCACAACCGCAAATTCCAAGTCCACCTCCAATCGCAAAAAAGCCGCTGGCGCTCACAAAAGAACGGTCTCCCGCAGGGTAGTGTGCTTGCTCCGATCTTATTTAATATATATACTAACGATCAGCCTGCTCTGCACAGAACTCAGCGGTTCGCGTACGCAGACGACCTAGCAATAGCGGCCCAAAGTGACAACTTCGAAGACACGGAAGAAACGCTATCAGCGGCCTTAGAGGATCTCACGACGTACTACGAAAACAACTGCCTGAAACCGAATCCCGCAAAAACTCAGTCGTGTGTGTTTCATCTTCGAAACCGGGAAGCAACTAGACCATTCAATGTTAGCTGGAATGGTGTCGCTATCGAGCACTGCCTAACACCGAGGTACCTGGGAATAATCCTAGACAGGACACTATCCTTTAAAAGCCACTGCATAAAGACACGCCAAAAGGTTAGCTCACGTAACTGTCTGCTGAGGAAACTTACGTCAACACACTGGGGCTCTTCGGCACACACCCTCCGTACAACAGGCCTGGCGCTGTGCTTTTCGGCGGGAGAATATGCGTGCCCGGTGTGGCACCGTTCCTCCCACGCAGGGCAAGTTACCTCGGCGCTCAACGATACCTGCCGCATAATAACTGGTTGTCTCAAACCCACTCCACTTGAAAAACTGTACCCTCTAGCGGGAATAGCACCACCGGAGACCCGCAGAGAGGTGGCATGTAGCGTCGAAAAACTTAAACAGGAAATGGACCTAAGACATCCCCTCTATAGCCACAATCTGCCACCCTCCCGTTTAAAGAGTCGACGGAGCTTTGCGAGGTGTACGACGGCTACCAGGGTTTCGCCATCCGAGCATAGACTTACGCACTGGCAGAACAATCGCGCACCACCAGACGACTATGTTCGGCCCGCCGAGACGCTCCCTGCTGGACATAAGCAGCCATGGCCGATCTGGAGAGCTTTAAACAGATTGCGTTCCCAGGTTGGCCGGTGCAAAGAGAACATGCTAAAATGGGGCGCCCTTAGCGGCTCGGACGCCAGATGTGCGTGTGGCTCAACCCCCCAAACGATGGCGCACATGTTGTCTTGCCCAGCAAGCCCTTACACGTGTTCCGAGCAGGACCTACGAGACGCGACACAGAGGGCCCTGAACGTCGCCACTTTCTGGTCCCGCACTGTATGATATTATGAAACCATCGACACGAGAAGAAGAGACTTAAAAAATCTTCTCCAATTGAAATCATTTGCTATAAATCATACAATACAAAGTTACAGTCTGCCAAAAAAGAGTAGAAATTAAAAAGTGGCAATACTGTAGTGCTGTCCCCTTTTCCTTAGATGGATTAGAAAGGGACGTCACTACGGTATTGCCACTTTTTAATTTCTACTCTTTTTTGGCAGACTGTAACTTTGTATTGTATGATTTATAGCAAATGATTTCAATTGGAGAAGATTTTTTAAGTAAGAATGTTTAATAACTAAGAGCCTTAACAGTCTAAGTATGTATTGGTCAAGCGTTTTGTATGAAAATGACAGCTCTGCAACCACCTTATAAGGAAGCTCCAACCGGCCAACCCTTATCGGATACATTGTTTCATTACTGGAAATAACTGTTGTTTTGAGGACTGATATTTTTCCTAAAAAGAGTTTGTAAACTTTTCTGTGATAGAGAGAAATGTAAGTTTTTAGAAAACTAGAATACCTATACATATATTACAAATGCAGCCACAGTTGGCCTTTACTATTTTTGTCCTAAAAGAAAACAAAAGCTTGGTATGCAATATCAATAACCTATATGATATGACATTATACAAAAAAATAAATATTACTTACTTACTTAAAAAAATTGGCCGTTAAAATTCACTCGATTAATCTCTATATCTAGATATCGTTGTCCTAGTCCATGTTCGTAAACTGCCAGCTCTGCCTCGGTAGACTACTGGAAATATCAGTGCCAACATTTGCCGGTAGATGGCGCTGTGCCGGTCCCATACTAAAGCTGCATCACGCTGTTAAGATTTTTCCTGCGACAATGACCCCCGCTTGCTTACGAGTCGAACTCATACTTACCTGGCGTAGGGGACACCGTGATCAAAAGAAGGCGGTTCCCCCAGGGCGAGACCTTTCCATTGCACTGCGGCAGGGTTGTAGAGCTGGGTCGTTACGCGTTTTCGATGAAACGAAACGTCACCGTTTCTTTTTGACAAGTAACCGTTTCGAAAACAAGTTACTTAAAAAACAGTTTCTTTATTACGGCATTCGGTTTCATTAGTTACTAGATGTAACGCTATTACAAGAACCAGTTTTTCATAAAATGTTTAGTTAGCTATTCTAAAACTATTTTAGTGAAGAATCGTTTATTTATGTCTTTCGAGAAAATTTAGCTAACAGAATGGTATCGGCTACGTGTAGTAGCAGGTTTTAAAGAAACTGTTATTAGATTTGGCAAGAAACCGTTACTCCGTTTCTTTATAAGAAACGGTTTCTCGAAACTGTTACAGAAAAAAACGCCCAGCTCTACAGGGTTGACCCTTGCGATTATCCCTAATGTGGATAACTCGGACGCGTTATTTTTGGTAGTGGGGACTGCGTACGCGCCGTCCCCCTCTTTGAATACATATAAATGCAGTAATTTCTGTGAGAAATGGCGTTGGCGTGCGTAATGCCATTCAGCGAACAATATCCGCCAACTGTCTCATATAGTTCTAGCAGATAATCAAGATCTCCAGGGCCACTTTAAAAAGACTGAAACGAGTAAGAAGAAACAACGGGCGCAACGCAACGCCGAAGTCGCCGGATAATTTTGAAGTAGCAGTAGCTCCCTAACCTAAACCTTAGCCTGTAATTAGGGATGCGTCGATAATATGCCGATACGATACCGATTCCGGTACTCGTAGGTACATAAATATTGGCGATTCCGAACCGATACGCTTGTCGCTTAGTGAATTTAATCTGATCTGAAGGCAAAATAAACAACATTAAAATGAATATAAATAAATTATTGTATTAAGCGGTTTACACTCACGTGAAATTGTCAGGCCGTTCCTGACAATTTCACGCGAGTGTAAACCGCCACACAAAACAAGAAAAAAAAGTTCCATAGTCTGACAATCATTAACGACAATAAAGAACCTTAAGGTACGTTATTCGATGATTAATTGTCGTTGCAACGGAGACTTTGGCCAAGCGCGCACCACGATTTTATTTATGCGACACGATTTTAGAATCGCGTTGTAAAAATGTCGCAGAAAATTCACTGCGCGCACTGCGATGAAAAAGTCGATGGATTGTTCAGTCTCAGCATGGATTTCGTACAAGTTGCTTGTCTTGCCTTATTACTCCTTCGTAGGAATAGGAGGAAGAAAAAAATAAGAATAAAAATCTTTTTGTCGTTAGAGAGTTCGTACCTTAGGTATAACCTTTTGACAAACCTCCTACCACAAACGTGTCTTCAAAATGCGATCGCTATAATGATTTATATTGTATTTGTCCCACAAAGGGGATTTTCCTTCTATTTCCGTTATTAAATGGTCGTCTTGTCTTGAGACTCCATCGGAGAAGCAGTATCTGACATGTTGACGCTTGAAGAGCGGGACGCCGTCTGACGCCGCCGCGGCGATTTTATTATCGCAGTGCGCGCGGGGCCATACAACTCCGTATGCTGCATTTTACTTTTGCGACAATCGCGTCGCGAGCAAAATGTGACAAATCACAATTTAAAAATCGCTGCGATTTTTTTCTCGTATATGCGCGCACAGTCATATAAACCCATACGTTGCATTTCTGCGACAAAATAATCGCACGACAAAAAAACGTAGTGCGCGCTTGGCCTTTGAGTGAACAAAATTATCCGGCGACTTCGGCGTTGCGTTGCGCCCGTTGTTTCTTACTCGTTTCAGTCTTTTTAAAGTGGCCCTGGAGATCCTGATTATCTGCTAGAACTATATGAGACAGTTGGCGGATATTGTTCGCTGAATGGCATTACGCACGCCAACGCCAATTCTCACAGAAATTACTGCATTTATATGTATTCAAAGAGGGGGACGGCGCGTACGCAGTCCCCACTACCAAAAATAACGCGTCCGAGTTATCCACATTAGGGATAATCGCAAGGGTCAACCCTGCCGCAGTGCAATGGAAAGGTCTCGCCCTGGGGGAACCGCCTTCTTGATCACGGTGTCCCCTACGCCAGGTAAGTATGAGTTCGACTCGTAAGCAAGCGGGGGTCATTGTCGCAGGAAAAATCTTAACAGCGTGATGCAGCTTTAGTATGGGACCGGCACAGCGACATCTACCGGCAAATGTTGGCACTGATATTTCGATACGTGAATTACAATGAAATATATGATTTTTTGTTCGATAATTTAATTAATAATATTGCCCTAATCCTGGCTTAATCAATTGTAGTTTAACGAGGCAGAGAAGCTGGCAGTTTACAAACATGGACTAAGACAACGATATCTAGATATAGAGTAATCGGGTGAATATTCAGCGAGGTAAATTTTTTCCGTCATTCTCTTCTCTGCAAATATTCTTAAAATAAAAAGTGACGGTTATAAGTCGATTTCTTATGAATCCGAAGGCACTCCCGAGTCTGACCTTGTTTGATCATAATTACAGCGACTGGCTAAAATCGGGAATAAAGAATAACGCTAGAATCTCGCGATTAAAACGCTAGGAGAATCACCGAATAGGTATAACGTAGGCATTAACGTAGTCGTTAAAGTTTATTTTGCATGTGCCTAGAATAAGCTTTAACGAACAAAAGCAAAAGCATATAACGTTTTATTAACCTATTGACCGCCAAGGGGTCTAGCAATTTACCGTGCCACTGACGCCAGAGTAAAAAAAAAGAAGTGCCCCAAAATCAACAGGGATTGAAAAATACTTGTAGCGGTTAAAATTACAAAGTTTTTGGATATTGAAATTTGGACGGCTGTTGCTGACGTGGCGTCAGGGGCACGATTTTTTGTTGACGGCCACAGCCGACTGTGGCGCTCAAAAGGTTAATGAAACAAGTAATTCGATTTAACATACGTCTATTTAATACACCTTCAGTCAACATTCATATAACAAAGAAAAATAATGTTTCTAGGTTAACTCAACTGAGCCTCTCTAGGAGCTGCCCCATAATATCTATTAACACACACTTTTTGCGACTTTAGGTCAATATGCGATTAGGTCATTATGCGTTTAGATCAATTTGCGTTTAGGACATTTTGCGTTCGTAAATTAGGGCATTATGCGTCTAAGGGACGGAAACAGAACAAGTAAAATTACTTATAAACTCAAACTTACTAATTTCACGAGGGGACGGCGCGTACGCAGTCCCCACTACCAAAAATAACGCGTCCGAGTTATCCACATTAGGGATAATCGCAAGGGTCAACCCTGCCGCAGTGCAATGGAAAGGTCTCGCCCTGGGGGAACCGCCTTCTTGATCACGGTGTCCCCTACGCCAGGTAAGTATGAAATCATGTAGTAAGCGAGCGGGGGTCATTGTCGCAGGAAAAATCTTAACAGCGTGATGCAGCTATAGTATGGGACCGGCACAGCGACATCTACCGGCAAACGTTGACACTGATATTTCAAACAAAAACGCGAATTAATACGAAGTATACGCTTTTTTGTTAGACAATTAATAATATTGCCTAATCAAGTATAGTTTAATGAGGCAGATAAGACAACGATATCTAGTTATAGAGAGTAATAATCAACAGCAATTATTCGGGTGAATATTCAGCATTTGAACGCTCAATTTTTCCCGTCGTTCTCTTCTCTGTGACGGTTATAAATCGATTTCTTATGAATCCTGAAGGCACTCCCGAGTCTGATCCTAGTTTAAAGCGACTGGTTCTTCTGTTGCAGCTATAATCGGGAATAAAGAATATCAAGTTGTCAACCTTCCTGCAGGAGGAATTCTGGCCGAAAGGTGTCGTGTTCCGGCGATTCCGTGGACGGTTGCCCGACACCCAGAAGTTACGTCGAATGTCGTCGAACTAACGTGTTTATGATTATTTTATATTATTGTGTTATTTGATATGGGCCACAGTTGCCTGAAAATAAATTATATTGATATCGCTAGAACCTCGCTATGAAGATTACCAACGTTGGCACTAGGCACATGCAAAACAAGCTTTAACGAACAAGAGCAAAAGCATAGAACGTTTTATTAATGAAACAACTAATTCGGTTTAACATACGTGTATTTAATACACCTTCAGTCAACATTCATATAACAAAGAAAATAATGATTTTAGGTTTACTCAACTGAGCCTCTCTAGGAGCTGCCCCATAATATCTATTAACTGTTGCCGTTGCTCCATATTCTCCCGATGTCGGCGTTCTCTGTTCTCCTCGCAAATAATAAGTTGGTCCAATACATTTTCAGGTCTCCGATCTGTCTGTGACTCAGCTCTTATTTTCCTGGAATTTTGTGTAGTCTTAGGCTTATCCACTAGTGACTCTATTAGCCTGGAGTACCAACTGCCGCGCACGTTCCACGCTCTACCGCCGGCCCCGGACTTGTTCCGCTTGTAGAGTTTTAGCATGCCGGATATCTTGCTCTTGCACTGGGCTACGGACACAGTGTAGCCAGCTTTGCGCAGTCTCTGCGCGACCATCTGCCACACCTTGTGGCGCGACAGCTTGGAGTCGTGCAGCGGAGGCCTGTGTTCGCGGTAGGCGCTCACCAGTATCTCGATGGCTCTTCGACTCCATTTGAACACGTGTGAAGGCGTGGGTTCTTCGGATTCTGCAAGTTAAAATGTTAGAGCTTTAATTAAATTATGAAATAGTAACTTAAGTTTCAATAACTAGTGTTGCGGTCTTGCTCTTACATATCTTACTTATATAAAAATTGGGCAAGTGCGAGTCCGACTCGCGCATGAGGGGTTCCGTACCATAATCTATAACAAGTTTTTTGTATGGGAGCCCCCTTAAATATTTATTTTATTTTATTTTTAGTATTTGTTTTTATAGCGGCAATAGAAATACATCATCTGTGAAAATTTCAACTGTCTAGCTAATTATCACCGTTCTTGAGATACAGCCTGGTGACAGACGGACGGACGGACGGACGGACAGCGAAGTCTCAGTAATAGGGTCCCGTTTTTACCCTTTGGGTACGGTACGGAATCCTAATAACGTTACGCGATCGTACATGAAATCAAAGATAGACACGTGTATATGGGGTGAGCATTGATTTAATATATATTTTTGTTGCCATGTATTTGGTGCTAAATTTCACATCATTAAAATTATTATAACAAATTTGAAGGTGCACCGTTGTTGCAGGAAATATCTCAAAAGCGCGATGTTGGATTATATTAGTATGTATGGGAACGGCACAGCGACATCTAGCGGCAAATGTTGGCACTAACTCTCCGAGCAGGAACAGCAACACCCCTGCCAAGTCGGGTAAAATTATCACCTCGGGCCTCGGTTAGGTTACCATAATATACTCTATGGTTACCATACTACGCTCGTACAAAGCGGGAAAAATATTTTCACCCTTTTTAACCTTTTGAGCGCCACAGTCGGCTGTGGCCGTCAACAAAAAATCGTGCCCCTGACGCCACGTCGGCCACAGCCGTCCAAATTTCAATGATCAAAAACTGTAATTCTAACCGCTACAAGTATTTTTCAATCCCTGTTGATTTTGAGGCACATCTTTTTTTTTTATTCTGGCGTCAGTGGCACGGTAAATTGCTAGACCGCTTGGCGGTCAATAGGTTAATGTTTTTTAAACTACATCCATTCCACATAGTGAACATTTTGTATCAAAATGAATTAAGCCGTGGTCGTTCTCACCCGCTACCCGGGTAGCGGGCAGCGGCCCGTCGTCCTTATTCTATGTTCGGGCGGGGGAGAACCTCTCCAGAAGATTTACGCTAGGCCATACTATTAAGTATTCTGTGGCTAGGCCTTAGTGCAGTATGTCTAGCATAACTTTGACACGCAACTCTGACGCGCGAGATATTCTACCTGCCACTTTCCTTTCAATACCATGCGAGTAAGACAGGAGATGCTGACTCAAGCGACAAGCGAACCATCTTATGAAAAATTAAGTTAACGAAAATCAACAAGTAAATTACATATTAAAACTTACTAATTTCAGCCAAAGTTTTCGAGACCTCCAAAGAATCGTAGTTTGACGTGTCGGGCGTCCCATGTATTATGGAATCCATTAAGTCGTAATACCTCCATCTTCTCGGTATGACTCTGTTCACCTGATTGTACTCTTGAATACTTTTATAGGTCTTCTTTAGAGAATGTATCTTGACCATGCATTGCGTGGCGGTGACGTGGTAACCAGCGCTCCGCATGTTCTTTTCAAGAAGCCTGAATAGAATTTTCTGCGATATCGTGCCTGATTCCAGCGCCGCTTGGTACTTGCGGTACTGGTCTATTAAAAGGAGAATGGCTGGATTTTCCCATTTGTATACGCCTTGGACAGGTTCTGAAATGGTTCAGGTTATGAAACTTATTTAACAAGTATTTGCTAAGCTCTGAAATTACCTTATATATGTATGTATTATAGTTTTCATTAGTAAAACATTTTTAACTTTCTCTTGTTAAAATTTTCACATTTTAAAGGCCATGCACCACAAAACTGTTTCTTAACAGAAACCAGTCAGCCCAAATGGTTGACTGGTAGAATATGCGTTATGGCATTAAGTCGGCAATTTGTACACTTATTTGTGCAGTAAAGTTTAAATAAGTAAATAAATATTTCTACAACTGGTATAGGTATTGATATAGGTTGAGAGAGAAATTAGTATCCCGTTTGAGAATTTTAAGATCAAGTTTAAATAACAGTAGATGAACTTTGTGAAATTAATTTTAAATTTAACAATAAAAATCATATACAGTTTTTATTACTTACGGTCTTGTTTTTGCTCTATTTCTTGGCTATCCACTTGCATACTTTGTGACTTGACTTTCTTGCATTTGGGAGAGTCCCACGCATCCTGTAACATTCAATAGCATTTTTTTTTGTCTACTTCGTGCACTAATAATAATCGGCCGGAGTGGAAACCCAAGAGGACCTGTAGGACTCTCAGCTCTGGCTTGCCTTAATTGACCGTCCAGAGAGGAGCGTTAGAGCTATATGCTCCAGGGGTGGAAGTGTTAAAGGGCATCACGCCGCGAGTAACTTCGGAGAAAGCGCAGCTCACCTCTTGACACCCCTGAGCCCTCACGCTCATGTTGCTTCCGGCCGGCGGCACGATGGCATTACGAGGCCCACCTAGTGACATTGGCGTATCTAAGATTATTTTTCAGGCGTGGTCTGGGTGGGACCTGGCCCTGGCCTATGAGATGGTGTCATGGATTTCTATGGGTTACCCAAAATCCTGGGGTGGGCATTAGACCATATTGGGGTGGGCACGGCCCACCCAGCCACCCCCCTAAATACGCCAATGCCTAGTGAAGGGCGAGTCACCACCCGCCAGAGGTAACAGTCGCATAGATGGTTACGGCGGGTGACATCTTTCTACTGCAATAGCCCAAATAAATAGTCAATCCAAACTCCATTATAATAGCCCGGTTTCTTTTCCATATCAATGCATTAGTTCAATCACCTGCCGGGACCAGTTCATGGATGTATCATCTTATTGATATGATCAGGAACGGGTCCCAGCAGGGCTACAGCCACAGCAAATTTCTCCAAAGGGCCTCTACGTGTTGGATCCATATCCCCACGCAAGTCTTCCAAAAGACCGGGACGTATGAGCCCGAGACTCGATAACGAGATACAAATAATAATAAATAATAAATATCGGACAACCTCACACAAATCGATCTAGTCCCAAACTAATAATAATAACTATAAATAAATAAATAAAATTATATTATTAAAACATGGCGTTCTACTCCCATGATCATCATATATTTTAAAGTGGATTTAACTACCAATGTAATAGGTATGATACAAAGATTTGCCATCTTATCCGGGAAGGCGGCCAAATTTTCATTGTTTGATCTATATATCGTATCTATATACCATCATTGTTACAATGTTAATTGCTAATATCTCAAGACTATGGAAAAAATGGTTGGGCTACAGGTCCTCTCAGAGGACTCCTCTGTAGAAAAACTTGGCACTTCTGCAAGTTTTTGTCCAGTCGACAATAGATGGCGCTAGTAGTTGGCATTAATATTTGAGTAATTTTGTTATTCATATTGTTTCTATAGTTTCGACGTTATTCTTTTTAGGTTTTGCAAGAATTAAAAGCGTGTGACTTTACTTTCAGAATAAAGTATTAAATAAACACACTATATCAAAAAGATTCATACTCATTTTATAACTTTAAAATATTATAGATTGAAAATACGAATATATATTCATACTCATATATATATATAGTATAAATAAATATAATATATATATATATACACATAAATATGTATTTATCAACGTAACTAGTGTTTTTTTTTGTTTCGACATTTGCATCGTGTGTATACACGTATTGTTGTACACCCTTCCCGCACCTATAATGTCTCTGTTTGACCTTGTGGTTGACTGGTAGAGAATGCCTCATGGCATTAAGTCCGCCATTTGTACTTTTACTTATGTATTTTGTGCAATAAAGTTTAAATAAATAAATATATGCCATGGTTAGTTCCAGAAGTTAGACATAGATGGCGTTAGTAGTACGAGTTCGCGGCCTATTTTTTCGACGATGAATATAAAAAATATAAATGGTACTGTTATCTCCAATCATAAAAACAAGATACTTCCGTTAAAACTTTTTTATAGATTACGCGTACTCATTCTAACCATAACCCATTCTGAAAAGACAGCATATCCATCTTACATAGTCTCAGCGTGCCAAGCCTGTACTAACACTAAAACATAAAAACTTACATTAGAATAAGACCTATATTTCTCCATCTCTGTCATAATTGGTTCCATCAGGTCCATGTAAATCCATTTCTTCACAGGAACACCCGAGTTTATTTCCTGTTCTTTAGACTTTTCGTAAATCTGCTTTAGACTGCCAAATTTGTTCTTACACTGCAGCGGCATGACTTCGTAACCAACCTCCTGCAGTTTCTTGGCCACTTGATCCCAAACTTGGCTCATGCTTAGTTCTCCACTGATTAAGGAGGTCTCAAAGGACTGGTATGCTTCGATCAAGTGAACAGTTGCTGCATGAGTCCATTTGAATGATTGTAAGCCTGAAAAAAAAATACTTAGAAACTAGTACAACAATGAAATGGTATTCCAGACTAAAACATGATGTCATGTTTTTATTTATTTTTATTTTTGATAGGGTGTCGCCATTAAGATAAGATATTCAGCATCAAGTTGATTATAAATTATAATATCCTCAGCAACAAATAAAAGGCAACCCTTTTGTTTATTTAACCTTACATTTTATGTGAAAATGCATACAGAAAGGCCTTTAAGCTTAGCAAGACCTATATGACTAGGCAAAAGATGTATGATAAAAAGATGACAATAAAACAAATGTAATTTAACAGCTTCTTACCAGCTTCTTGTTTGATATTGACTTGATCCTCCATAATATCTGCATCGTCTGAAATTTGTGACAAAATAATTAACTTTATTCGGTACTGATAATGAATTGTGTGATATTTTTAACAATTCATTTAAGATTATTCTCTATTCTATAAATATCTCATAATAAAAATTATATATAACTATAGCTGATCTGAATGATTATAAACTTCCATGGAATCCTTCTAGAAATGAATGATAAAGAATTAAGAGCCAAACATTAATTATAGTAGTAAGTACACAAACAAAAATGACGCAATTCAAACCTTATTAAGGCGGTAGCTGGTCAAGTTTTGCTTGACATGCGGAAGCATTAAATGCATTAACTGCAGTACGGATATTGGCAAAGTGCAGATCAAAATAAGGATGAATAAATCATTATTTCCGCTAACAAGTGGGGGACTGAGCACACTAAGGTATTTGTGGAATCTCTGCTTGGTTTGAAACCGTGTTTCAATCAAATTTGAAGACATCAATTAAGTTTGCCTTAGTAAAATTTAAAAGTTGTACTAAACTTACTGTGTAATTTTCCCTCATCATCATCTTCTGAATTAGAATCAGTCTCATCTTCCTCTTCATTAGCTGAAATGAAATAAGTTCCAGGGTGTTGTAAAATTGTGCCTAAATCAGTTGTCTGGTTGTCTCACAATCACAACTAGCAATAGCATTATAACATAATAGTACTTAACAACTTACAGAAGTCCAAATATTCTTCATCAGCATATTCAGCCTCATCTAAAACAACGAAGTAGGTATGTTATTTTAATGTGAGAATCTCATAAGAACTGAACTGTTGGTTGACAATCTTTAATTACCGTCGTCTGGAAAGACGACCATTTTAACAGTTTTCACGAGTACTTGTGTGTAAGTTGTCTGTTTTTCCTTGAAAAGCACTCGGAAGAAAGACTCAAGATCTATTTTAAATTATCACAACAAATAGCCGGACAATAATAATGAAGATATGAACAGTCAATAAACAGCAAACTTCCTTAACTTCCTTTCCCGACAAAAGTAAAGTAAATAAATAATAATTAATAAATAAAAATAACAACCCACTTGTAATATTGTGCTCTAAAGCGCTATTGTAAGCCTTGGGTTCTGCTACATATACGATATACTGGGCGTCTTCAGCCATAATTCTAGGTTAAATGTGTCATTTTTTGACATGAATGGCGTTTGTAGTCGAAGCGAAATTGTCTTCGGAAGCGCTACAAACTGCTACCAATCAGTTTTCTCATGGTGCAACATTTTCACTTCCAGCATTGCTTCAAGCATTCTGCGTGATAGGGGATAGTGTATGCCCGTCTTAACATAAAACGTCAAAACAATGTTCCCAACATAGAGAACAGAAAGGTTTAAAATTTCAGCCGTTTGACAAAAAACGAACGAAAGGAAAACAAATTTGTATTTTGCTCGCGATGTTGTTTTGAAATAAATATGGAATACCGTAGTACAATTGATCAGAGATATTCGAGTGATGTTAACCGTGAGCGGGATATTCCTTCATTTATTGAGCCTCGGCCTCCTTTAATTTTAAATCCTTTTATGCGTCCTCGTCCTCAGAAAGGTACGAATTTGTTGGAGTTGTTTGAAGAAGATGATTCCGTGGAAGAGGAAGCCCCAGAATTAGTACAGGTTTATTTGAGGCTAAAACCGTCAAATGTGCCTAGCAGTTTGTACGAGGTCCGATCGGACAAGTGCCTGATCACCTCAGTGGATACGGCGACGGCGGGTCATGGGCGCCGCACCCAACACAATGTTTCCAAAATGTATAGTTTTTCACACATATTTGGACCAGACGCCAGCCAGAAGGTCAGTATTTTTTTCTATTCCTTATTCCGTATGTTCATTTGACCTGTAGTGAATAAGTTGAAGGAAGTTAATGTATAGTATTGTCTCCTTATAGGAAATATTTGAGAATGTGGTTAAAGACAATCTCCGCAAGCTACGAGATGGTCATAACTTCACACTTCTCACATATGGGGCTTCAGGATCTGGCAAAACCTATACACTTATGGGTACAGTGAAGGCACCTGGCCTGGTGCCTCGGTCCCTGGAGTATGTGTTCAAAGTTGTGGAGGCTGCGCAGACACCCGTGTATCGGCCTGGCGAGAGTAAGGCCAATAAGCTCAGTTTAGCTGAGCAGGAACATGAATTACAGGTGAATTTTATATTTCTCTTGTTTGTTGCTTAAGAAAGTAATATAATAATTTTATAATTTTATAATATATAAAAATTTTAAATTTTTTGATGAAAACAACTTTTATCCATAAGTACATACTGGTTTTACAATTTAAGATTGAAGAAAAGTACTATGGGCTGCACAATTTCTGTAACTCACTGTACTTACTGACCTTGATTTTTAAGATATCTGTACCTCCATACAAATGTTCCTTTGGGGGAGTTTAAATAATGTTTTCTTGTGGAACTCACTACCAGTGGAACAATGAAGTGCTAATTCTAGAGATAAATTTAAAATTTATATTAAAGAACACCCGAGAGAAGAGAAAAAAGAGAAGGGGAAGGTCACAGAAAAAGTGGGATGACGACACCAGACAGCTAGCAGAAACAATGTGGGGTGAAAAGTAGTATTGACCAAGAGCATCAAGAAAACCATTTTCTAGGTCACCTATATTGATTAAAGTACCTATTAATGTAATATTGTGTTAAATATCCGTGATACAGTGGGTGAGACACTTGCGGCACGTGTCGGCGCCGCTGCGCGACAAGTACCGGCGCATGAGCACTCGGTTGTGCAGCGATATGACCAAGAGCACCATCGACCTGTCTAACAGGACCAAGCACTATGTGTGGGTTAGTATGTCCAAAAACGATTCATATTAAATTGGCGACCAAGACACAACCCTTAATTTGACAAAGAACACAGTTCCATAATTCGAGGCTCATCCGCGTTCAATAGTTCACACGATTGCGGTTCAGAAAAAATATAAAAAGAGGTTCATACGTTTTGTCCAGTATAGTGGACATTGCCAAATTAAGGGTTAATGTTTTCACTGTAAAAATAAAAATTGATCCCAGGACAAGCTAAGCCCCTAAGCCCTGACTATACTAACCATACTCCTTGGTACCCAGTATGGTTGGGCCGTTTAATAGATCTGTTGTTTCTCATAACATTGTAGACTTAACATCCTTTTACCATTCTGACCTGTTATTTTTTTCAGGTATCTTTTGTAGAGATATACAACGAAGCGATATACGACTTGCTCGTGACGACGGACCGGACCGCGGCGTCCAAACTGCGGATCCGCGAGGATCCGACCGGCAATGTTTATGTTAAGGTATGTTTATGGTACACTTATTTTGCTATTTTTATGTACATGCAAGCCATTACATTTGATTGAGATACAGGGTGTGTTACATTTACAAGTGTGGAACCTAAAAGGTGGTTAAACTTAAAAATAATATAATAGGATATAAACAATCAGGTTGTATTGATTTAAATATAATAACATTTTAATATGAATGAGAATGTAGTATTTAAATATAATAACATTTAAAGAATGCTATTGAGAACTCCAATAGGAATGCTAGGCGTTTTAGTGAGGCCCAGGAAAATAAGCCCTTTATAAAAATATACCACCAAAGCTTATGTAAATAAATCAAGAATAATTAATAAATGTCCCATTTATTTACTTACTTTATTTACTACATTTCTTATGTCCATGATTTCAAATGCCTTATTGCAAAAAACCACTGCCCAGTGTTGCACGATATAAAAAAAAAATCCTACCATTTAGTAGAATTTTCAACAACTATGGAAAAACAGATGGCACAACTACTAGAAAAAATGGACACCATGAACACAAATATAAATAAAATGAAGGAAGATTTCAAAGACCAAATAAAGGAACAAACAGAAAAACTCACCACCGATTTGGCTTCCACAATCGATGATAAGCTGAAACCACTCCTAGAAGAAAATATGGCATTGAAAGATAAAGTAGCAACTCTAAACAACAAAGTCCGAAGCCTGGAAAAAGAAATAAGAAGGAACAACATTATTCTTCATGGAATCAATGAAACAGAGCAAAATAATAACGAGCTCCAAAAAC
Organism: Apotomis capreana; assembly: GCA_947623375.1. Lineage (NCBI taxonomy): Eukaryota > Metazoa > Arthropoda > Insecta > Lepidoptera > Tortricidae > Apotomis > Apotomis capreana. Next base: position 2,629,472 of record OX392511.1, read on the forward strand.
TGGTCATTGAGGCATTCAGCACGGTATGTACAGCTGCGGGATCAGAACCGTTCGATAAGTGGGAACTAAGTGACGTATACAGACTGGGCAGAAAACAAGAAGAGAAACATAGACCCATACTAGTAAAACTTACCCTAGCATGGAGAAGAACAGAACTGCTAAAAAACAACAAAAAGTTCCCCCTGGACACCTATGTCACAGAAGACTTCCCAAAAGACGTCCTAAACACAAGAAAAGAACTCAAAGTAAAGCTGCAAGAAGAGATAAAAAAAGGCAACAATGCCGTGATTCGCTATGACCGACTCATATTCAAAGAAAAATCGAACGCAACAGAAAAAAGAAAAAGGTCACCATCGATAACACCAACAAAAAAAGACTCCCACGAAGAAGTGCCCCAAAAGGCACCAAATAAAATAAATAAAACAAATGCTTTCGATCTCATGAACCGCCCAAGGGCAAATTCATACCACGGCACGAGCGAACAATAGCAACGAACGACGGACCCCCGGAAATACACCACAGTAGATGAAACAACCAACATAAACCACCATTCCCCAAGACGAACAGCGGTCATCGTGGGGAATTCTGACCGCAACCCTCCAACGAAGGAACCACAAACAAATAAAATAAATCATGCGCAACAAAATTCATTAAGCAGTAAACCCAGCGAAACAAAAGAACAAAAAACTACACAACAGAACCTTAAACAAAGAAACAATTTCAAAACAAATGAAGAGCCTGTACGCAGAAAAACACCACAAAATGACATTAAAACAGGGACAACATTGAAAATTTGCACCTATAATGTACGATCTCTAGCATCAACAGAAAGATATATAGAGTTAAACAACGCACTCGGTAAAATAAACCATGACATAGTAGGATTAAGTGAAGTCAGAAGAACGGGCAGCAGTATAGAAGAGTACGAAAACTATATCCTCTGCTACTATGGAGAAACCAAAGGATTGAACGGAGTGGGATTTCTAATAAAAAAGAATCTGAAAAACCAAATCACAAATTTCACAGGACTCTCAGAAAGAGTAGCACTGCTTCAACTCAATATAGAAGGGGTAGAACTTTCGATAATTCAGGTGTACGCGCCCACAGAAAAATCAAGCGACGATGAAATCCAAAACTTCTACAATGACATAGACAAAGCTCACTCTCTAGCCGGCGACAAAATAATCGTCATGGGAGATTTTAACGCAAAAATAGGCTACCCCAAGAAGGAAGAAAATCTAATTATGGGCAAGTATGGCTACGGAGACCGAAACAAACGAGGAGGAAGACTCATAGAATATGCATTAGGAAATAAACTCTCCATAATGAATACCTTTTATAACAAAAGACCGAACAGAAGATGGACCTGGATATCTCCTGATCAAAACACCAGAAATGAAATAGATTTCATAATGACAAACCGACCAGCACATATCACTAATTTCGAAGTCCTGAATAACGTACTATTTCCATCAGACCACCGACTTCTGAGAGCAACATTTAACTTGAATCTTCCAAAAAAGAGTCGAAAAATCTTCCAGTCTTCGTTTAAAAGCCTAAAGACAGAAGAGGAAATACATAGTTATATCAGAAGCTTAGAGACAAAACTAGGAAACAAAACAGAAGATACAAGTGTTCAAGATTACTACAATAAGATAGAAAAGTCAATAATAGACAGCGTAACACAGAAAACTAAGACTGACCACACAAAAATAAACAATATATTTAGCGACAATACAAAACAACTAATAAAACAACGCACAGAACTAATGTTTAAGAAAGACAAAGACCGTGACATGAAGAAAGAACTTACCCGGCTGTTCAAGGAAACAAATAAATCTATAAGAATAGACTACAGGAATCACAGGAAGGAAGTAATAACAAGAAACCTCAAGAAACACAGAAGTACAAAGAGAGCTTTAAAAGAACTTAATCTAAACAAATCTTGGATACAAAAACTTGGACAAGACAAAGAAGAAACAAAAACAAGGAAGGACGTAATAAATCATGCCACAAACTTTTATGAAGAACTCTACAGAATGAAAGACTACAACCACATACACAAGGAAACACCCATTGCGAATAACGTAAACTTGTCAGTAAAGCAGATCGAAGAAAAAGAAGTGTATGAGCACATAAAACAGCTGAAAACAGAAAAAAGCCCAGGTCCAGATGGAATAACAAACGAAGCTCTAAAACATGGTGCACCAGTTCTGCTTCAACATCTAACACATCTATTCAACATGGTACTTAATTCCGAAACCATACCAGAGCAATGGTGTACATCCGATATAATATTGCTGTACAAGAAAGGCAATTCCTTAGACATCGGTAACTATAGGCCAATCAGCTTACTGGCGAGCATCTACAAACTTTTCTCCTCAATAATGTTAAGGCGAATATCTAAAACAATTGACGACTCACAACCAAGAGAGCAGGCTGGCTTCAGGGCAGGTTTCAGCACCACTGACCACATACAAGCGCTAGAACAGATAATAGAGAAGTATAAAGAGTTTAATAGAAACCTATATGTCGCCTTTATAGATTACAGCAAGGCATTTGATAGCATCAACCACAGCGCAATCTGGAATGCATTGGAACGGCTCAGTGTGGACCAAAAATACATCAATATTATAAAGAATATATATGCGAAAAGCACTAGCCGAGTCAAGCTGAAGACAAGAGGAAAACAAATAAGGATAGAGAGGGGGGTCCGACAAGGAGAACCTTTATCACCCAAGATCTTTATTGCTGTCCTGGAAATCATATTTCAGAATCTCAAATGGAAGTCAAAAGGCATTAACCTGGAGGGCCAGTTCATAAACCATTTGAGATTTGCAGACGACATAGTCATAGTAGCCGAAACTGCAACAGAACTAAGAGAGCTTATAAAACAACTAGACGAAGAAAGCACCAAAGTAGGCTTACAAATGAACTCAAATGAAACTAAAATAATGACAAACAGCAAACAAATACAAATAAATGTCAACGGCAACAACATAGATTATGTAGACCAATATATATATCTAGGAAAGCAACTGTCATTCACAAAAACAAACAACGAAGAAGAGGTAGAAAGAAGAGCTAACATAACCTGGAGGAAATTCTGGTCACTGCAGGAAATCCTAAAAGGCAAATACAGCCTAAACCTAAAAAAGATAGTGGCGGATACATGCCTACTACCGAGCCTGCTCTATGGGTGCCAAACATGGACTTTTACAGATAAGATAAAGAGAAAGATAAGAACCACCCAAAGAGCCATGGAAAGGAGCATGCTCAACATAAAAAAGATACAAAAAATAAAGAGTATGTCTATAAGAGAAAAAACAAACCTACAAGACGCACTAACTCAAGCCCTCAAATTAAAATGGCGATGGGCAGGACATATCGCACGATATAAAGATAAAAGATGGACGATATTAGCAACAAAATGGAGAGGCCCTATTGGCAAAAGGAAAGTGGGAAAGCCATATAAACGATGGCTAGATGATATTAAAGAAATTGCAGGAAAAGACTGGCTAAACAAAGCGGAAGACAGGCAAAAATGGAGAGATTTGGAGGAGGCCTACACCCGAAGAGGGGTCCAAATTAAATAAATAAATAGTACATAACAAACATAAACTTAACACTAACAAATAACTATAAGAAACTCACTAACCGAAAAACTTCTAATGTAAAAAAATGGGAAATTTGGAAATAAAGGCTTTTTTATTTATTTATTTATTTATTTTATTGCAAATTGTAACAAACTGTCCTATTTAAAATGTAATTATAAAATTAATCAGGTACTCAGCAGTTGCTTAAAAATTACTTGCAAATTTGATGTCATCTGTACACTTGCAGATGCTTAATGTAACATTTCCTGTCGGCCCTCACTGCAAAGCATACAGGAGGCTTATAACCTCTTCACAGGATCTGTGTTGGTAATTTAAATGTGAAGAATACTACTGTTCTGGTAATTGCAGGGTGCGACTCAAGCGTTCGTGCGCACGGGCGAGGAGGCTTACGACGTGATGGTGGCCGGCAAGCACAACCTGCAGGTGCACGCGACCGGCGTGCACGCGCACAGCTCGCGCTCGCACTGCATATTCACCATCACCATGCTGACCGAGACCGGTGAGTGGAGTAACTGTTGTGGTCAGGCATCCGACTGCTGACGTACGACTGATGGTGGCCGGCAAGCACAACCTGCAGGTGCACGCGACCGGCGTGCACGCGCACAGCTCGCGCTCGCACTGCATATTCACCATCACCATGCTGACCGAGACCGGTGAGTGGAGTAACTGTTGTGGTTAGGCACCCCGACTGTACCGAGGCAGCTCACGATTATAGAACTAGTATCTAGTGAGACGGAAGGAATCTAGAACGTGTTGTGTCGAGGAAGTAGCTTGGCATGGGTGACTTTTCGCCGAATTGCAAATTCACCATCATGCTCACCGAGACTGGTGCGTGGAGTCTTAATTGTTGTTGTTCGACACCCTGATTGTGCTGATGCAGCTCATAACTATAGAACTAATAACTAGTGAGGCGAATGGAATCCAGAACGTTATGAGGACATAGCTCGGCTTGGTTTGTTTGCCTTATTCGTCGAATTTCACATGTCACCGAAGTGTCATTTGTAGAAAGATTTTATCTCTGAAACCGTAAGATTTGAGTAAGGTAATTTATCGTTGCGGCAACGAGGGAGACGAAAGACGCATTCCATGTTGGGCAGTAGAGATATACGATGACGAATGATTCTAATGCTCATTAACACTTTTGCAACCAGACAAAAAAGTAAGACATATCCCAGAAACCGGCCGAGCCGACTTTTATAGCATGAACCCCGGCTACCGGGTTGGATCTGAACAAAGTTTACGAGCGCCCGGCCTCCGGGTTGTTGGTGTCGAAAGTGTTAATCATGTCCCCATTTCCCAGAGGCGGGAGTCCGGTCGTCGTACGTGCGGCTGTGCGACCTGGCGGGCAGCGAGCGCGCGCGGCGCACGCGCAACACCGGCGCGCGCATGGCCGAGTCGCGCGCCATCAACTCGTCGCTGCACGTGCTCGAGCGCTGTCTGCACACGCTGCGCAGGAAGCAGGCGCGCGCGCACGACCTGGTGCCGTACAGGTGATGATCTCTAGTTGATTTATTTATTTAGACATTTCTTACTCCTCCTGGTCGATATATGACCATAATGTCACGCTGTCAGCGGAGTCGCTGCGCGGGGAATTTTTTTTGAATGATGTTGTTAATTCTAAATCTTTCTTTACAGGGAATCCAAACTGACCCGGCTGCTGGGTGCCGGGCTGTCGGGCACGCGCGGCGAGGCGGTCAGCATGGTGGTGACGCTCAACCCGGCGCCGGAGTACGCGCACGAGACGCGGCACGTGCTGCAGCTGGCCGCTGTCGCCAGGGACATACGTGAGTGTGTGGTGGGGAAGCACATGCCTACATTGTAGTACATGGTGGTGACGCTCAACCCGGCGCCGGAGTACGCGCACGAGACGCGGCACGTGCTGCAGCTGGCCGCTGTCGCCAGGGACATACGTGAGTGTGTGGTGGGGAAGCACATGCCTACATTGTAGTACATGGTGGTGACGCTCAACCCGGCGCCGGAGTACGCGCACGAGACGCGGCACGTGCTGCAGCTGGCCGCTGTCGCCAGGGACATACGTGAGTGTGTGGTGGGGAAGCACATGCCTACATTGTAGTACATGGTGGTGACGCTCAACCCGGCGCCGGAGTACGCGCACGAGACGCGGCACGTGCTGCAGCTGGCCGCTGTCGCCAGGGACATACGTGAGTGTGTGGTGGGGAAGCACATGCCTACATTGTAGTACATGGTGGTGACGCTCAACCCGGCGCCGGAGTACGCGCACGAGACGCGGCACGTGCTGCAGCTGGCCGCTGTCGCCAGGGACATACGTGAGTGTGTGGTGGGGAAGCACATGCCTACATTGTAGTACATGGTGGTGACGCTCAACCCGGCGCCGGAGTACGCGCACGAGACGCGGCACGTGCTGCAGCTGGCCGCTGTCGCCAGGGACATACGTGAGTGTGTGGTGGGGAAGCACATGCCTACATTGTAGTACATGGTGGTGACGCTCAACCCGGCGCCGGAGTACGCGCACGAGACGCGGCACGTGCTGCAGCTGGCCGCTGTCGCCAGGGACATACGTGAGTGTGTGGTGGGGAAGCACATGCCTACATTGTAGTACATGGTGGTGACGCTCAACCCGGCGCCGGAGTACGCGCACGAGACGCGGCACGTGCTGCAGCTGGCCGCTGTCGCCAGGGACATACGTGAGTGTGTGGTGGGGAAGCACATGCCTACATTGTAGTACATGGTGGTGACGCTCAACCCGGCGCCGGAGTACGCGCACGAGACGCGGCACGTGCTGCAGCTGGCCGCTGTCGCCAGGGACATACGTGAGTGTGTGGTGGGGAAGCACATGCCTACATTGTAGTACATGGTGGTGACGCTCAACCCGGCGCCGGAGTACGCGCACGAGACGCGGCACGTGCTGCAGCTGGCCGCTGTCGCCAGGGACATACGTGAGTGTGTGGTGGGGAAGCACATGCCTACATTGTAGTACATGGTGGTGACGCTCAACCCGGCGCCGGAGTACGCGCACGAGACGCGGCACGTGCTGCAGCTGGCCGCTGTCGCCAGGGACATACGTGAGTGTGTGGTGGGGAAGCACATGCCTACATTGTAGTACATGGTGGTGACGCTCAACCCGGCGCCGGAGTACGCGCACGAGACGCGGCACGTGCTGCAGCTGGCCGCTGTCGCCAGGGACATACGTGAGTGTGTGGTGGGGAAGCACATGCCTACATTGTAGTACATGGTGGTGACGCTCAACCCGGCGCCGGAGTACGCGCACGAGACGCGGCACGTTTTGACAAAATGCGAGTGTGAGTGACGGCTGCTTTCTTACTTATTTATCGCGTGATAAAAGCATAGGCTTTCTGGGACGTCAGGTCTTTTTGGCTACAAATTATAATATCCACTAATCTTACAATTCCGAAGTACATGAGCAACATAGCCAATATAATAGCGAAACTGTTTCATCTCAAACACTCAAATTTCTAAGATATCTATACTATTTGTTACTTCATTAATTAACTATGCGCAGTACGTTTTCTTCCTCCATTCTTCTCTATTACTCTCTCGTCGTTTACTTCCTTCTTATTCATATCATCTTTCACAGAATCCATTCATCTTTTCTTTGATTTCCTCTTCTTGTATATCCGTCAACATTCATGCTTAACTAATCCCATCATCATCATTATCATCATCCGAAAGACGTCCACTGCTGGACATAGGCCTCCCCCAGAGAACGCCACCATGACCGGTCCTGCGCCGCCCGCATCCAGCGGACTCCAGCGACCTTCACTAGGTCATCAGTCCACCCTGCGGGGAGCCTATCCACGCTGCGTCGTCCGGTGCATGGTCGCCACTCAAAACCTCGATGGCCGCAGCGGCCGTCAGTTCTACGAGCGATGTGCCCTACCCATTGCCACTTAAGTTTTGCTATCCTTCGGGCTGCAATCTGTCGGTTTCCCTGGTTCTTCTACGGATCTCTTTATTTCTGATTCGATCACGCAAAGAAACTCCGAGCATAGCTCTATCCATTGCTCTCTGAGAGACTGAGCCTTCTTATAATGCCCATCGTGAGAGACCACGTTTCAGTTCCGTATGTCTAACTGGTAACTAATGTTAACTAATCTAATCAATTTTTATGGTAATGTCTCATTTGTTTAATGTGGGTACACCACAATTTTTATTATTTAAACCATGAATACAAAGATCATTCCTCCGAGAATCCAGAAGTACCGGGTTCGATTCCCGGTCCCTTCCACCAGGTAGCTCCTTTTTCAATTTTTCTTTAAGCTTTGAACTTTGTATTCATGGTTTAAGTAAAAAATGTGGTGTACCCACATTAAAAAAATGAGACATTACATGTTTCATAAAAAATTATAAAAACTAACAGCGCCCTCTCTCGCTTGCTCGTTCACCGCTGTAAAGTGGTGCGGTAAGATGTGAATATTAACGTATTCACATAGAGGTCGCTAAGGTGTAAAAACCTTTCAAATAAACAATGCAAAGATCGACACACAAAGCATAAGGAAAAATTCGTCAGGTCTACGTGGAGCGAGGGTAGCGAAGTGGCTAACGCGCTGGACCGGTAATCCAGAGGTACCGGGTTCGATTCCCGGTCCCTTCCACCAGGTAGCTCCTTTTTCAATTTTTCTTTAAGCTTTGATCTTTGTATTCATGGTTTAATCTAATCAACTTTAAAATGATTGCAGAGGTGAACAATACAATAGCAGAGTCGATATCGACACTGGAGAGTAGCTGTTCCCAGGACAGCACCGTCGTCACCAGCAGCGCTGAAGCGATCCGGCTCCGGGCCGACAACGAGAGGCTACACTATGAATTGGTGCAGTGAGTATCCCACTTATATTAATAAATATCAGACAACCTCACACAAATCATCCTAGTCCCAAATTAAGCCCAAGAAGGCTTCCGTTATGGGTATGTACTAGATGACGATATATACTTGTATAGATAAATAAAGGCATGTATTTAAATCGATATCTGTATATTCCCTTTTTTCGATCAAAATATTTGAAAGTTTCACCAAAAATACTGACTTGCACACTAATTATGCACACTAAATAATGCGAATTCAATATACTATTTAAAGGTATTTGCAAAACTGTTTTACTGGATATAAAAAAAAAACTAACCTAACCCGGCTGAGTCGGATATTAGTGTGCAGTGCGAGGATAATTAGTGCGCAAGTCAGTATTTTTGGTGAAACTTTCAAATATATCTGATGTACAAACCATATTTTTGGTGCGAATTCGGTTAAAAAGGTCATCTCGTTTTGTATGATGTTTAAGTTTTTTTTGTAGGACATGTTCAGTTAATCAATTGTTTTATTTGCACGCATAAGTTTTTCTGGTATGCATTCAGTTAATTAGTTGAGTTACCTAGTGTACTGAAAAATTATATAGATGTGCATTTAAATATATCCCATAAATAAATACTTAAATACATAGAATACCATGACCCAGGCACTAATATTCATGTTCATCACACAAATATTTGCCCTTGCCGGGATTCGAACCCAGGACCGCCCGATTATAATCCAATTGAAAAAAAGGCAGTTTTTAGAGGCCTTATTCCTTTTAAAATTTATATTTCTCATATTATGACAAATATTGATAATTTCAACCAACTTTTTGAAGTGAATAATCCTTTTCCCCGAGTTCTAGAAAGTAACAGCTATTTCATGTTATCATTGAGTGCAGTCGAAAATAAGAAGAAACAAAAATTATCAATAAAAAATAAAATTGTTGGTATAAAATATATACCAATAAATCGGCCCTGTTATAAGTAGTAACCTTAAGGGGACGGGTAATGCGAAACTAGCGCCACTTACGAATTTTTATTATATCTTCCAAACCAGATCAATTTTCAGTAATTGCAAGATATTTGGAGCTGGAAAAACACCTTTAGAATTTATTTAATCATTATACACAATTTCTTGTTCCTTAGTTGTCTCTAAAAACTTGCCCAAAACTATTGTGGCCGCTTTTGACGTGAACAAGTTTTGTAAGGTAAACTACAGTGAACAAATTGTATATAGTAATTTAATAAATATTAAAGGTGTTTTGCTAGCTCCTAGACTTCAGCTATTTCTAAAAGAACATCAGATTATGAAGGTATAAGAAAAAAATCGAAAGTGGCGCTAGTTTCGCAATACCCGTCGCCTTAAGAGGCCTTATTCCTTTGAAAATGCTGATTGTTTTTGACATTTTTCTCTATGATCACACATGTTATTTAAGATATTATTGATGTTACTACCTAGAACAGGGCTAATGGGATTTATTGGTATATATTTCAAACGTACAGTTTGAAATTTTCATTGATAATTTTTGTTTCAAAAACTACTCGAAATTGACAAAATTCACGCGGAAAATTAGTTTTTTCAACTTATTTTCGACTGCACACAATAAAAGCATGAAATAGCTATGTCACTACCTAGAACTCAGAGAAAAGTATTATTCACATCAAAAAGGTGGTTGAAATTATCAATATATTTGTCGTAATATAAAAAAAAAAATTAAAAGGAATAAGGTCTCTTAACACCGTGTATATTTCCAGAGCTCAGGCACTGAACCGGAAGTTGATGGCGGACATGGCGGAGCAACAGGAAGTGAACGCGGTGACGGTCAAGGAGCTGGTGGACGAGGCGCGCGACATCACGCAGCAGTACTACAAGTCGCAGCTCGCCAGCCTCGACACGCGCCACGAGGCCGAGGTGACGAGCATTGCTCCTTTTTTTTAATAGCCTGTTTAGGTGTCCCTCTGCTAGGCAAAGGCCTCCCCTTCTTTCCTCGTGCGTGTTTGCGGTTCCGACATCACGCAGCAGTACTACAAGTCGCAGCTCGCCAGCCTCGAGACGCGCCACGAGGCCGAGGTGACGAGCATTGCTCCTTTTTTTTAATAGCCTGTTTAGGTGTCCCTCTGCTAGGCAAAGGCCTCCCCTTCTTTCCTAGTGCGTGTTTGCGGTTCCGACATCACGCAGCAGTACTACAAGTCGCAGCTCGCCAGCCTCGACACGCGCCACGAGGCTGAGGTGACGACCATTGCTCCTTTTTTTTAATAGCCTGTTTAGGTGTCCCTCTGCTAGGCAAAGGCCTCCCCTTCTTTCCTAGTGCGTGTTTGCGGTTCCGACATCACGCAGCAGTACTACAAGTCGCAGCTCGCCAGCCTCGACACGCGCCACGAGGCCGAGGTGACGACCATTGTTCCTAAATCCTAAATTGGACGTATTTATGATTTAGATTTAGAAATATTTATTTCATAATATAAAATGTCAATATAAATTACACTAAGTCAATTTACATGCACTTATACTATGATCGTCATATATATTAATATTAAGGTGGTTGCAGAGGAAACAAAACTAGACATTCCACGCTAGATGGCGCTGGGAATCAAGATTTGTAGTTTTTGTGTATTATTTCGTATGTTACTTTAGTTTGAAGTAAAATTTGTATAGTGGCGAGTCCGCGTATTAGTCTTTTATTTATGTAGTATTAGTGGCACGTCATAAATTGTTTTATTCTCCCATGTGTTGGCAATTTGTGAAAAATCAGCAAGTACTCACACTAATAAACACTAATTGTGAGTGTGTGCGGGTAATTCATTCATTAAAGGGTCGCGTATCATCTGTCAGTTTGATAGTAAGCGCTGAATAAATAAATGAGCAGGCATGATATTTGATTTTGATGATGAAGTAAAGATGCACCTCTAGCACAACTGTGACACGCAACTCTTTCTCGCGCGAAAAATATTTCCTATCTCTTTCTTTGCGGTACTGTAGGAGACTGACGGGCGATGCTATGTCGCGTGACAAGAATCGTGAAGCCTAGTTGTATTAGACGGGCTGGATTGTCAAAATAAATAATACGAAGAAATTACAAATCTTTGGCAGTTCTACATTTTTAAGTACTTATGTGGTGAAATTAAATAAGTATTTTTGTTGGGTTTCTGTTCTGATATACTGTGATGTTATTGAGTTTGTCCTAAGTTTTTCTGAATGATAGATTGGGGTACAGCAAAAAGGGCCCAATTTTAGGACACATATTTTGTTCAAAAATATTTTTCTCATATTTGGTACTTTTTGATTAGAACTAAAGAATACATTAAAATAAGTATATTTTATAAATTACAATTGTTTGATTACCTTGCCCGTTTAAGAACTAGAGTGGTACTAAGTTGCCATAGAATTACTACGTAGCCTGGGACTACTTGTACTATCATCTATTCTGTGCTGGGAAATTTACGATGAAAAAAAAACACAAGTATACCTCTGTTTTATATTACTTAATGACAAGATCGGGCCCTTTTTGCTATACTCTGACCTGATATACAAAAACCTGACATCAAGTGTAGTTGGGATTCCATGAAGTCTCTAATTGTAAAAATGTTCAGTCTAAAAATATATAACTACTAGAACTACTACTAACTGAGCGCAGCACCAGTTGTTTGCGCCACGACCCCGAGCTAGCTCGCGCCATATAAAAATATATGACAATATATTGTTATTATGTACATATATGGATTTTAGAACCACCAACCACTAAATTAAATAAAACATTTTTTGTTACGTGTAGGTTTTATTATAATACTAGTGTTTGCGTGAGTTGTAGACGTCGCTTTAATTCGAAATGGTGTATACGTTGTAATATTATTTAAGGCAACACGCATGTTTTGTAGATAATTATAAGTTTCTGCAGCTTTTCTTGGATGAATCCTTCATCTGTTTGAACTTTAATTGACATTATTTTTGTTGATAATTCAATGAAGGAAATCATCTTGCAGTAATCCCTTTTGATGAAGCTCTAAGCTGGCCTTGAATCTGTAATGAAATTATTTATTACGTCACAAAAATGCCGGCAATAGAAACGGCTGTATGCATGTCCTATCTTACTGGGTGTTAGGGTAATTAGTGTTATTACAGGTATCCTTCAAGGAGGAAAATTAGTCACTGAATCGATAATTCCCAAAAGGATTTGGTTTCCCACACCTATTGAAAAACATGGGTAGGTCTTGGTATCAATTCAGTCAGAGAGAAGAAACTACCTATATGAACCCACTATGAACAGCTTTGTTTTTTTTTCATCACCCAAAACGAGCGATTGCGTTCAATTTTTGTGGTTGGTTACGGTTGTCATCACGCCGTGCTTGTCTTCGCCTAAAAAGAAAATAGCGCGAGACACCTCTTTCACGGCAGGACGCTTCGATTTGTAATGTTTTCAAACACAATACTTTCCCCGCAATTTCTGACCCATGATATCGCAATATCGTTTAGGGATCACTATGTCCTGAGTACACATGTTTATTATTATTATATGCACGTTTCATTATTCACACTTTGCATAAAGTAAAAACGCACGAAACGAAAAAAATGTAAACCAAACATGATTCATTTTATACGAATTTCCACAATTGACATGACAGTATTGACACAATTCATTATTTCATTCACAAGATTTAGTGCGTTCGAAATCTGTTCCACTTTATTGTTATGAGCAAATAAACACAATAGGTATCTTTAAAATCCAAATGTTTCCAATTATTTGTTACATGTTTAATGAAAGCTGTAATCATATAAAAATAAACTGTTATGCATTCATATCGAAACATCAATTCTAGGACGCAACTAAACGGTGGCCGGCGTGTTGATACTTTAATGTTCTGCCGTACCATATCGTTGGTGCGCGCGGGTCGCCTTACATGCTCCGTCTAGTGGGGGTTGTCTGTGCCACATCGAGTAGCGAGACACACGTAACTACACTGCCGCTGTTGCGCAATGTCGTTGCATCTCCGGTAGAGCTTCAGCTATAGCTGGATGACCGAATGTAGTTGGGTGATTCTACTGGCGTTTCAACCGCCGTCAGTCCGCTGTCAAAAATATTGAAAGTATGACCTACACAAAGCTGCAAACTTTCATACAGTGATATACTTCAACCGTACTTCTTACCATAATTGATCTAATTGAAAGCATATTATGGCCCGTTGCTTAGTTATTTATGACAGCGGACTGACGGCGGTTGAAACGCCTGTAGAATCACCCAGTTGCAGAAATATTATTTCTTAATTTTGCCGCGTCGACAGATTGCGGAGTTACGCGAGGAGTATGAAGCCAAACTGTCCGCGGCTGTTGTCGTCGCCAAGGACGGGACGCCTTCACGGGCACTGCAGAATAAGGTAATCAATATCACGAGTGTGGCATTTTATAACAATCCCAAATAGTTTATGGTTTCTGAGATAAATACTTACTATGAAAGGACACTTCTGCGAAATTAAACGTTAGACAAAACATATATATATATATATATATATATTATGAGCCTATTATGTCCCACTGCTGGGCAAAGGCCTCCCCCTTCTTCCTTCTGTCAAAACATAATTCGACGAAAAGGCAGAAAACCTATATCGCCTACGTATACATTGGCGGAAAAAAATCTATCATATTTAAATAGTTTAACTTTAATATGATCCAAGGATTCAAATGAAAATTGCCAGGAGCGTAAAGTAACTTGCAGTGAGGTAAGTGTATCACGAATAAAAAAATAATGTATATTATTAGTGTAGTTCCAATTATTAACTGAATGGCAAATGATATGTTCGTTTTTTATTTAAAACGCAGGATGTCGACGATGCATTTTTTAAATTACAATTTGGACAGACACGTAGATATTTAATGTGTCAAAAAAAAGAAATCGCAGGTCAGTTCTTTGTTGTAACACCTTTTGCTGTTGTAAAAGTTTGACAATTTTCGTACAAAATACACCAATATGATAGATTTTTTCCGCACCTGTAGCAGTATTTCTATCCAATATAGAGTTAAGCATTATGTTTACTACTCTATATAAACATATATATATATATGTATGGAAATAAATGTTTGTTATGTTTTTTATTTTCAGGTCATGCAGCTTACGAAACAGATAGCAATATTGGAGGTAAACTACTTTAGGGACATACTAAATTATTTTCTACTCGTCGGATTAACTTTCAAATTTTGGTGTAAGGGACACAATAAAAGGAGCTACAATCATTACCATTAGTATTGCTCGTAAACGGACAGTCTTCTTCCTCGCTTCCTCATGATTGAGTGTGGTGACCATGTGAGGTCATTATCTTTTGCACCAAAACTCAACACGGTTTTCCGCGCTCCGGATTGACACCTTCAGAGTTTCCTGACAAGCTTCTCTCACGGCATCGGTCCTTCGGATCGGTGATCTCACGGAACCTTCAACTATCAGTTACAAGATGTTAAGTAAATCTTTTTTATTGCAGGAAGAGTTAAATGCAGAGCGCCTGGCGCGCGCGCGCATGAAGGAAGAGATGCTGCACCTCAGAGCCTGCATCGAGGAGCGAGACGGTTCGTTGTTACTTCTCTATGTCCAACTATACCTGTACTAAAAGTTATAATTGTCCAGCCGTTTCGGCGTGATAAGACGACAGAGATTATAACCGTTTATGGGCGACGGTAATCGCTTTCCATCAGGCGATACGTTTGCTCGTTTGCCCCCTATGACATAAAAAAAAAACCGACAGATGACACTAAAATGCGTGCTGCGCGCCCTTACTAAACGAAAGACCATTCTGTAACGTGCTATTAAGATTTTATCTGAAATCATGCTACCTCTTCATAGAATATGATTTTCAATACAAGTCTAAAATATTTAATAGTATAGATATTGCCCGTCGACTACTAAGTCATGATCAATCTGCTGCTGTTCTTTAAACCCTTGTTCCTCAGTACTGGATCGATACAAATGAACTTTGTTCTAAGTAGTTTTTTTATTACTTGGTGTTTTGGCTGGCCAATTTTCATAGACATTAAGTTATGCACTTGGTATTGTATTGTTTTTATATTCTCTGTATTATATGTTACACAAATGTATATTTTTATTTTTGACTATTACAGAGAAAGCTTCAGACGACAATACAAATCAAGAAGACGCCATACAGGTGACCGACAGCGAAGACGACAGCGATGACGAAGATGATCTTTGCAACGATAGCCTCGAGCCAACCTTCAAGAAAGAGGATATCAACCGCTCGAGACTGCTGCGACGGAGCAGCATACTCAACAACACACACAACACCTCCCATGACGACATGAAAGCAACCCATGACACACTCAAAGATGACAGCATGACGGACAGAGAGAGTGACGTAACATATGAGGACAGTAAGAGAGATTCTACCATGACCGAGGAAAGAACTGATGAAACGTACGACGTTTCTACTAATGACAGCTGTAACCAATCCATGGATTGTCCTACTACAGTCAAAAAGGCTGATAAGAAGGATAACTCCATAACACCAAAACAAGGAAACACAACAGACTTCGATAAATCGAACGTTGAGTTGAAACAGAATGCTAGAGAAACTTATTTTGTAAGAATTTCAAATATAAGTTTGAAAGAAGATGCGGCAAATGAAGATTCCCTCCAGAATAGTGACACGGGGATCTCTATGGACACTGGTATAAGTGTTTCTCTTAAGAATGACGATGATATAAAAGATTTTAGTACTATTGGTGACCTGAATGTCGTTAATACCGTGAAGCCTTTTGAAACACAAATCGATAAAATTAAGAAGTTTGCCATACCCGCTTCGAGTGACAGCTCTCTCACACAGTTCGAATTGCTGGAAATGCAAATGAATGATTCCGAAAATAAAAAAAAGTCTTGTAAATACTTTGATGACGGAGAAGACGAAAATTTGGAAAGTTTGAGCCTGAAAAAGAAGGAGAAGAAACCGTATTTTGATAATATACAACCAGGCCCAAGCGAAATCACGAAGGTCAAAGATTTGATGAAGAAACACGACGTTTTGCGATCACCGTCCATAGTTCAAGACGAAATTCCTGAGAACTATGAACCAACTACAATCAACAAAATTTTGCGTGAAAGTTACTCAGTAAGTAACGATGTGTCTTCTCTTCATAAGAATAAATTATTAAAGAAAATGCACGATTCTATTGACCCGTTTGAAGAAGTTGAATCTCCATGCCCAAATAAAAAAGATGTATTGAAAAGTGTAGAGGACATCCGAAAATCCGTTGAACATATTTCCATAGTTAACCACAAAATTAAAACTGAAATAATCGATGATAAAACTAAAAAAGAAGAAGAAAATGAAATCCAAATGGATGCAGCTTTACCTGAAGAAAATAAACGCTCTGATGAAAAGGATTTGGAAAACCCGTCAGAGGAAAAGGTTTCCGTTCAATCACCTCTTCAACCTGCATCTAATGTAGAAATAAATGATGAAGTTGATAAAGTAAATTGTGACATTCACGTAAAGCTTTCCGTCGAAGTCGATCATAAGCAAAATAATACAGAAAATACTAACAGTCAAACCGAATTAAAATCGGAAGAATTGCCGAATGAAATTGGTTCGCTAAATAACATAACCAATATAAATCAAACAATAGGTCTAGATAATAACACTATTGATGCATTTGAGAATATTTACAAAGATGTGACCGTGCCTAGAGCGACTGATTTCGAACTTCTTGCTTCTGACAAAACTGAAGATAGTTCTAATCAAAATGTGACTAACAAGATCGAAGAATCTACAGAAACAACCAACAGCAGTGAGGAAGCGCTCAATGATAAAGAAAATCATGATAATGACAACAATAACCATGTGAGTATAAATGAAAATGAAACTGCTGTAAACGAAGGTGCTATTAAATACAATTTACGGCACAAAACTCAAGATACAAGCAAAAATGATAATGAAAATGAAATTCTAATGGACAACACAGCTAAGTGCGCTTCAAGGACTGTAAAGAAATCTCTACGTTTGAGAAAAAGGAATAAAGTTGAGGAACAAGTTGACGACGAGATCAAATTGAAGGATATAGTTAATCTGCAGAAGGAATTTTCTGACGTAACGTTGGGCGTACCTGCGCCTGTCAAAGTTGTGAAAGCTACCACCAGTTGTGACATGCCATCGCCAGAGAAGAGTGAGAGTGAGAATCAACCGCCTTTGATGGGAGTTCAAAGCTGTCCGTCTAAGAGGTTAGTTGTTAGTCTTTTGTCTTATAATACCGATCTTAGGCTGATTTGATTAACCTGTCATTTTTATGATATTCAAGTAGGTAAAGGTTTTCAAGTCACAGGGAAAATATGGAGAATATTAATGAGCCCGGATATTTTTTTGGTAATTTGTATGTTGTTTCTTTTCACAGAAATCATCTTTTCAATTTCATCATTATAAGAAAAAATGTTTGACAGATATTAATTGATGTGAACCCAATTTAATATACGTTTTTATGGTTCCGTACCCAAAGGGTAAAAACGGGACCCTATTACTGAGACTTCGCTGTCCGTCCGTCTGTCACCAGGCTGTATCTCAAGAACGGTGATAGCTAGACAGTTGAAATGTATTTCTATTGCCGGTATAACAACAAATACTAAAAATAAAATAAAATAAATATTTAAGGTGGGCTCCCATACAACAAACGGGTTGGTTGCGTTAACTTTGCACCTCATTTGTATGGGGCGTTATACATACCAGGTGCAAACTTAACCACTTAAGGATGAAAAGTGTTTGTACGGAACCCTCGGTGCGCGAGTCCGACTCGCACTTGACCGGTTTTTTTGATATCATCGATATGCTACTTTCCTTATTTTATTTTCTATCACGTAACCGCACCGCTCAATTGTTTGTCCAGTGTAACACGAAGCCGGCGCAAGCTGTTCACGCCGCGAGCGGAGCCGCTGGACGAGTCGCCGCCGGCGGGCGACAGCGGCGGCCGCGTGCGCGTGCCGCGCCCCAGCTACCACCGCGCCCGGACACGCCGCCGGCTCAACTAGCCGAGTACCCTGAGCTTATATGTTGATCGTGACTATTATAGGTCACAGACCACCCCCACTAGACGGAGCATGTAAGGCACATGTAAGGCGACCCGCGCGCACCAACGATATGGTAGGGCAGAACATTAAAGTATCAACATGGCGGCCACCGTTTAGTTGCGTCCATGTTTATGAGGTCTCTACACCACTTAACACTACAATTTACCATGTTATTTATTTAATTTCTTTTTTCGTTGACGTACGCATGGATCATAAACATGGACGCAACTAAACGGTGGCCGCCGTGTTCATACTTTAATGTTCTGCCGTACCATATCGTCGGTGCGCGCGGGTCGCCTTACATGCTCCGTCTAGTGGGGGTTGTCTGTGTATTAGGTATATTTTTTATCAATCATAATATAGAAATAAATTTTATTCTTATTTTTGTTGTTTTTTATACCCTTATATTTATTTTTTATATTTTATTACAAGTGTTCAAATGGAGGACTCAATGCCGTAAGGAATACTCTACCAGCCGACCATTGGGCCAATAAATAGCTACTTGGCCAATAAAATATACATAGGCGTATTTTATAAAGGTTCTGGAAAGTTGATAAGTTCAGGGTTACGCTTAGTTCGTTAAATAAAGCAGACAGGTAACGAAGTGGTTTGGATACAGTTATTTGCTCATTCATCAGTAAACCCAAAACAAATTTCTTGGCATATACGGCTGCAAGTTGCATGCGGCGCACTTCGAGCGCTGTCGCCATATATAACTGCAGCGGTCGGCCGATTAAATTATTTAGATTTCAACTAAGCTGATCATTTAGACAGCAACACTTACGATCGGGACCAACAAAACAACCCGCCTGGTGAGCGCTCGTTGGCTACCGGTCTAGCAAGCCGGCGGGCGGATTTTACTATAAAAGCACCCTCCTAGCGGGCTCTGTCAATTTCTGGGTGGGGTTACGCCCACCTAGCGGGCTCTGTCACTTTCTGGAGTAGTTTTAATTATTTTATCTGGTCCTGAGTCTTTAACAGAATATAAGTAAATAACCATTACATCAACCTTCGTAAACATACAATAGTAGCGAGTTCTTATAACCACGGCCGCATATATCTATAATAGCAAGATACGAATAATAGTTACCTAACCTAAATAAAAAGTAAATACTAAACCATCGATTACTAAAGAAAAATCTAATTATGGCGGAACCGCGGAATAATTTATTCCGCCACAATATTCCAAATAAAAGACGAAATTGCCATGTTGAAAAAATAATGCTTAGCAACGCCATCTCTTGGACAGTAGACTAACTTTAACATTAAATCGGATCGTGTTTACACCTCATAATAGCAAGGGACTAGAAATGCTGGAATCCATTCATATCTATTTATTATTTGTCTATGCTAATTTAAAAAAAAGTATATTATTGTCAAATCAAAATATTAGCTACGATAATACACTCTAATCTATGACGATATGTACGTCGTGAAAACAAAAAGTTAATTGTTAGTATTTCCTTTATATTTTACGGCTATCAGTACTTTTATTAGATTTTAAATAATCATATCAATGTTTTAAGACATAAGTAATAATGACGACAACAACGAGAGCGTCCGTGTCGCAGATACTGCGCAATAAAGATGATGCTGGTGATGAGGACGATGAGCCCAAAAAGAAGTCTCGTGAGGATTGGCGAAAGGCTAAAGAGCTAGAAGAGGCCCGAAAAGCTGGTACAGCGCCGGCTGCCGTCGATGAAACAGGTAATTTATGATCCCTAACCTAAAAATGTAATAGAGTACATTGCATTTCTCAAACTATTCACTTACACTCAAATATTAGAATTATATCCTTGAACAAGGATAGTGTCAGTTTAACACTATTATTGTGTAATAGTTAATTAGTTATTATAGGCTGATAATCCTTTTAAATATAAATCTAACACCCTCTTAAACTTGTTTGTAAGTACCATTAATCTTAAGCCGCACTGTATGTTAAATTCTATCTGAAATTGAACTCCACGACACAGGCATTGCCTAGTGTGGAGCTCACTGATACCTGTAATATGTAATAACATGTCTTATGGTAAATAAACTATTTTGATTTTGATTTTTTGATTCTGTATTCTTATTAAAGTCTTATTTATATGTGTGTTTCAGGAAAGGATATAAATCCACACATTCCACAATACATCTCATCGGCACCATGGTACTATGGCACTGCTGGGCCGACACTCAAGCATCAGAGGCCACAGGAGGACAGAGAGGCTCAATTTACCAAACTAGACACTTTTTACAACAAGGGTGTTGACACGGTTAGTTACCACGTTAAATTCCAATGTAGACTTTTTAGTAGTTAGCACAAAATATATTTCCAATTGCTTATGTGTCCCATATGGATTTTGAAGAGGGAATGACAAGTCAGATATATTTTAGGTGGTTAGAGATGTGCCATCCGAGAATGTTTCCTGACTTGAATGGAGTGAGAACTTTCTGGGGAAAATTTCCTATAGAAAACTCTCCGTTTCCAGAAATTCTCGGGAATGGTACATCACTAAGGGTGGCCTACTTGTGTCTTGGTACCTGGGGCCTAGGGCAGTCAAGCCTGCAAATCCAACATTGCATGTTTTGCTTTAAATGTGTTTTCTAATTTCAGACAAAAGTTAGTACAAAATTCAGGAAAGGAGCTTGTGAAAACTGTGGTGCCATGACACACAAGAAGAAAGATTGTTTGGACAGGCCAAGAAAGGTAAGGAAATACAATTTTTACTCAATTAGTTATATTTATCAAATTAAGCTTTATCATAATATTGAATCAAAAATTTAAATAATAAGATATGCTTTGTAATTATTTTCTTGTTGATGTTTCTCATCAGAAGTCAATACACCGGCAGACCATAATTACTAACATTTACCAAAACTATGTAATTTACCAATAAATGTATTCTTCATGTATAATTTTAGCTTGGATAATTTATGCATTTCTTTAATTCAGATTGGCGCTAAATACACAAATGCTGGCATAGCCCCTGATGAGTTTAATCAACCCGATCTGAATCTGAGCTATGACGGCAAGCGAGACAGATGGAACGGGTATGACCCCTCGGAGCATAAGGCGATCATTGAGGAGTACCAGAAAATTGAGGAGGCTAAGAGGGAACTGAGGGCAAAGAAATTGGAACAAGGTATGGGTCTGCTTGTATACTTAACATGGTTATCCAATTATTACAAAGCTCAGCATCTGTACCCACTTTGTTAATTTTCTTCTGTCCGTTTTTTCAACTTTATGAGATAACCTTTTTCTGAGGCACACTATTAATGGCCAGGGTCCACCACTGGGCCGCAAAACACACTCCGAAAGACTGTTCTAGTCATCACAATTTCTTAGGTGTTTTTTAATTACTTTCTGGCTAATTCTGCAGCTCATTGTACATACTTTGAATAAAGGCTGATTTAGACGAAGACAATTTTTAGACGCCTAAATGACGGCGCCAGTGATTACCGCACAGCACACCTCCGACCGTTTAGACAATGACTATGTTCAGCCGCCTAAATCTCGCCGCCAGTCGTGTTTACACGGTGCTTTTTTTCAGTACCAGTCATTAGTGGCAGCGAGAGACGCGGAGGGGGGGTCACTGGCGCCAAAAAATAGGCTCGTGTTGTATTCCGCGCCAGCGCTGGCATGCCGCGAAAAAATGGCGCGGAAAGTGTTTATACGGTGCCTTTTCGAGGCGCCGTAATTTAGGCGTCTCAAAATTGTATTCGTCTAAATCAGCCTTAATAATAAAATTGTGTCCGTCTCTCAGATCCTACTGCAGTTGAAGATGACGACAATGCTGAAGAAGACGAAGACAAATATGTAGACGAAGTGGACATGCCTGGCACCAAGGTATGTTGTTGTGCCGGCTCATTATCATTCAAATCAAATTTTTTTTTTTTGCGGCCTGCCTGATGTTAAGCAGGTCCCGCCGCCTATGAACGTTTGCAATGCCAGGAGCATCACGCGCGCGTTGCCGACCCTTTAAGAACCTATTTACTCCCCTCTTGAAGAACCGCATACTGTAGCCCCCGGGGAAAACCTCGGCAGGGAGCTCATTCCACATGCGAAGCGTTCGCGGTAGGAAGTTCCTCTCAATTCCTCAAATCAAATCAAATCATTTATTTTGCTAAACATACATAGGTATCTAAGAATAACTGGAGCAAACATAAATTTCAATGTAGTAATATACCTTTCCTTTCGTTTACATGTCTATTTTATTGTAATGAAACATCAGAAATTTTTAAAATTTGTAGGCTTTCTTATACAGTTTACAATATTTGTTTGTCTCAGTTTCAGTGGGAGATTTATACTTTTAGTACCTATAACTAGTCCTCTGAAATGTGAACCGCAGGTTAATTAACGAATCCAGCACCGTTTATGTAGCTTTATTAGTTGTGTTTAGTCTCTTATTTAATAATCACATTGTATTTTATGAAATAAAATATTTTGTATTTGTATTTTGTATAACAGTCGCGCTTTTTAAGAATCATATCAAAACTTTCATGAGACATTTAATGTATTAAGCGATTTACACTCACGTGAAATTGTCAGGAACGGCCCGACATGTTTCGAATTCGTACGGCCCAGAGCTCTTCATCAGGGACCCATACGATGGCGCGACAACTTTGTCACTGATTTTTTGATTGACTCTCCGATCTAGTAACGCGCGCCGACGGCGTGGGGGCGGGGCTCTTATTTAACACTTTTGCAACCAGACAAAAAAGTAAGACATATCCCAGAAACCGGCCGAGCCGACTTTTATAGCATCAACCCCGGCTACCGGGTTGGCATCTGAACAAAGTTTACGAGCGCCCGGCCTCCGGGTTGTTGGTGTTGAAAGTGTTAATCACAATGGCACGTTATTTCCCAGGTGGACTCGAAGCAGCGCATCACCGTGCGTAACCTGCGCATCCGCGAGGACACCGCCAAGTACCTGCGCAACCTGGACCCCAACTCCGCGTACTACGACCCCAAGACCAGGTCCATGCGCGACGACCCCAACCCGCAAGCACAAGAGTGAGTTCATACTAGAGGTGTGCGCCGCGCCGCCGCGCCGCCGCCGCCGACAATTTTTCCACGCCGCCGCCGCCGATGATTTTGACCGGCGTAAAATCGGCGTGGCCAATTTTTTTATGATAAATGATTTTTTTATCCAAATTACAAGTACATACTGAGAAATGCATCGTGTTATAAATTTTTGAATAATCATATCTCATTAACATTTTGTTCATTGCAAAATCAACAACATTTAGCTTTTAGTATTTGGCGTTTGTTAGAGTCTGTCAAGCGAGTCGCACCCCTCGGGTATGGAGCTGATTATATATCTATCTCATAATATACCATATGAAAAAAAGAGATGGATAATAATAAATCAGCCCCCTCCTAGGTGACACGATGCGTTTGACAAACTATGTGCGCGTGTTATTTATACAATATCTTTATGATTTATACTACTTACTGTTAATAAGTATAGCTCTTTTAGTATTTGGTGTTTATTATGTGCACGTGTTATTTTTACAACATCTTTATGCTACTACTGTTAATGAGTGCAGTGCAGCTGCAGCATGAGGAAAAACCCAAAGCCCGAAACTCAGGACAGGTAGCGCGCCAAAGCGTGTAAGAGCGTATGGTATGTTGCGGTGGGGGAGAGGAGATGAACCGAATTGTTCTTATTATCGGTAGTGATAGTTCAACGGTGTAACTGTGTGCGAGTGTCGTTTGCCAGATATGGCGGACGAAAGAAGATAGAAAATATAATGCAACAGTTAATTCAAGTTTTAAAGAAAATTCGTACTGCAGTGGAAATATTAAGCTCTGATTTGAATTGCACAATAAACCTGGCGCTAGTTCTGAGAAATGAAATCGAAGATATTTTGAGGAAGACTGAAGATCGTGAATTGATCGCTATAACGGCTCTGAAAAAGAGGATGTTAGATCGACTGTATTACAGATTTCCAATAACTGATACATTGATGTAACTTCGGTCTTGAAATATGGAATAGCAGTATGGGGTAACTCTACAGATGTATATAAAGTATTTATTACTCAAAAAAAGTGTGTCAGAGCAGTTTTTGGCGTTGGTCCAAGAGACTCATGTAGACCTTTATTTCAAAGACACGGACTTCTCACTCTAGTTGGGTTGTATATTTTAGAGTTGGGATGTCTAGTTCGGAAATTTCCAGCTTACTTTAAAAATCCATCTAAAAACAACCAGCTGCGAGCGAGGGACGAGTATAAACTGTTAATGCCGAAATTTCAAACCCAATTATTTAACAAAAATTGTTATTTGATGAGTATAAGAGTGTACAATAAGATACCATATGACATACGTAATTTACCCGACAAAATGTTTGTTATCAAACTAAGAAATTGGTTAAAGGAGAAATGTTTTTATTCTATCAATGAATTCTTTGATTTTGGAAAATAATTGTTACGTCGGACATTATAATTTTTATTGTATTTAGTCATTAAGTTAAGTTTGTTAGACATTTACACTAGAATTATATAAGTATTATAATAATTGTAAAAAATTGCATGCCATCTTCGGCTAAACATGTGGAACTCTACATACTATATGCTGCATCACCTAACTACCATGTTTATGCAATTAAATAATTTCATTTCATTTCATTTCATTTGATCGCATCGTCGCTGCTGGGTCCCCGGTTTCAAAAGCTGAAAACAATCGATTTGTATCTAGAATCCCGCATCATGACAAGGCCTAATTTTATTGCAAATTATGTGGCCAATGATTTGCAATTAAAAGATGTTGACTCAACTTCAGCGCAGCTTCAAATGCAGCAGCCCTCAACGTCTCAGGCCTCAGAAGCAATGCTTCTAAGCTTAGCAAATAAATACAGTGAAGAGACTTCGACTTTCACATCACCCGTAGAGTCAGAGGCATGGAAGTATTTCTGCAGTGCATCAGCCAATGATGTCACACATGGGATCCTTCAATATTGGGAACAGCGCAAGAGCGTATATCCACGTATGCGACTGCCAGAGCCATATTGTCAATTCCCGCAACGAGCACACCCAGCGAACGTGTATTTTCTATAGCGGGATTGACTTTGAACGAGAAAAGATCCCGTCTTCACCCATCTCGTGTAAATATAATAATATTCATACATGATAATTACTCTAAATCAAAAAAGGGTAGCTCTTGATTATTGGACAAACTGATTCGAACGAGATATATGATTATGATATATATATATGATTCCAATTTCATCAGAATTACCTAAAATTTGCTTGTGATGTGATTTGATTTGACTGATTAAGAATTATACTAGTCTTATTATTGTGAATTAATAATTTTTTTCTATTTAGATATATTAAGGATTGTTTGACTGTAAAAGTTTTAATTACATATGTTTCTTTATTAAAATGTTGTTAAAAATATTTTATATTGTTGATTTCATGTGAAACATGCTCTAATTTGATAATAAAAGTTCATTGACAAGGATATTTCGTTTTACTTTTAATCAACCTAGCAAATTTTGCTCCACGCCGATTTCACGCTGATTACGCCGCCGCCGCCGGTGAAAAATTCGCCGGACGCCGCCGCCGACAATTTTTTGATCGGCGCACACCTCTAGTTCATACTTGTACAGTTTTTTTTTTTTTTTTTTTTATGTCATAGGGGGCAAACGAGCAAACGTATCGCCTGATGGAAAGCGATTACCGTCGCCCATAAACACCCGCAACACCAGAGGAGTCACAAGTGCTTGCCTACCCGGTGGACGAAGATAGAATGCCTCTATGCTAGTAATTTCACCGGCTATCTTACCCCCACACCGGAACACAACAATGCGAACATTGCTGTTTGGCGGTGGGTTACCAGGCAAGACGGTAGTAATAATCCGGACGGACCCTGCACGAGGCCCTACTACTCCAACGTTCTTAACTAGTGTTGATGTTGATTACAGGGTTGATTCTGCCGAGCGTTCTAATCGCGTGGTTCTAGCAACGGAAGAGCCAGTCGTTTTAATTATGATCTAGCTAGGATTGTACTCAGGATATATAAAGAATCCACTTCCAACAATCATCTAACAATATTTGCAGAAATGAGAATCACGAAAAAAAAAACTCCCTACAAACGCTGAATATTCACTCTACAACTAATATATTTTTTGTCAGTTTCTGCTTTGCCTATATGATATTCATTATTGTCTAAGAGAATTGGTGATTCCAATTGGATTTTCGAAGCATGTTCATGCATTTTTCTCTGGGACAAAAGCATCCTATCTGAGCCATATACCATCTATATCTTCAGCTCCATTACTTTGTACAAGAAAAAACCAACGATGATGATTGATTTCTTACATGATAACATGTGGTGCAAACATTATCTCGTGTCAGATATTGCGAGAGCGAATGTAACAGCATCGGATATATACATACCTGGGATAACTCGGGGCACCTATACGAAAGTGACGTAGCAAAATATTTTATCGACAAAAAAATATATCGATGTTACTGTCAACATCTAAATGTCATCGAAATCATATATATATATATATATATATAGCCTTTATTTCTCATAAATAAGTATTTTTACATATATTTGTTACATATAGTTTTGATTTAACTGTGAGGCGCCCATTTTTGGGCAAAGGCCTCCTCCAGCTCTTTCCAGACTTTCCTGTCCTTTGCTTTTCGGGTCCAATCAGACCCGGCTATTGGGGCAATGTCATCGGCCCACCGCCGCCTCGGTCGTCCTCGCGGTCGCGTTGCTTCTCGTGGATGCCAGTAAAGGATTCTCTCACTCCACCTATTGTCCGTTGTCCTTGCTATATGACCGGCCCATCTCCATTTCAGTCTACATGCGAGTTCAACAGCATCTGTGACTTGTGTTATTTTTCTTATGTCGCAGTTCCTCGAATCGAAATCATAAATATTACTTATTTCTCAACATTTTCAAATAAAAAACAATAAACATATTAAAACGTGTATTTACATGTTTATTTTAAAATAATTTTCATAATATACGTAAATTGACATTTTGATTTAAATTACATCCTACTTTTATTATCTTAATTTAAAAGGCTCGATATCGGATCAGATAGGACATCGAACCTCTTTATAGTAATCGAGAATGTTCAATGAGCACATAATATTAATTTAACTATATCGACATCTTTTTTATCGATATCCTATCCCTAGAACATGCCCCGAGTTAGCACAGGTATTATATATATCTGCCCCTGGCCAGGTCGGACTACACGGGCGAGAACTTCGTCCGGTTCTCGGGCGACACGCGCGCGCACGCGGCCGCGCAGCTGTTCGCGTGGGAGGCGCACGCCAAGGGCGTCGACGTGCACCTGCTCGCCGAGCCCACCAAGCTGCAGATGCTGCAGCGCCAGTACCACGACAAGTTCCACCAGTTCAAGTCGCAGGTGAGAGCCACACTCCACACCTCGAGTGACAGGGGCGACACACACCGAGGGCGTCGACGTGCACCTGCTCGCCGAGCCCACCAAGCTGCAGATGCTGCAGCGCCAGTACCACGACAAGTTCCACCAGTTCAAGTCGCAGGTGAGAGCCACACTCCACACCTCGAGTGACAGGGGCGACACACACCGAGGGCGTCGACGTGCACCTGCTCGCCGAGCCCACCAAGCTGCAGATGCTGCAGCGCCAGTACCACGACAAGTTCCACCAGTTCAAGTCGCAGGTGAGAGCCACACTCCACACCTCGAGTGACAGGGGCGACACACACCGAGGGCGTCGACGTGCACCTGCTCGCCGAGCCCACCAAGCTGCAGATGCTGCAGCGCCAGTACCACGACAAGTTCCACCAGTTCAAGTCGCAGGTGAGAGCCACACTCCACACCTCGAGTGACAGGGGCGACACACACCGAGGGCGTCGACGTGCACCTGCTCGCCGAGCCCACCAAGCTGCAGATGCTGCAGCGCCAGTACCACGACAAGTTCCACCAGTTCAAGTCGCAGGTGAGAGCCACACTCCACACCTCGAGTGACAGGGGCGACACACACCGAGGGCGTCGACGTGCACCTGCTCGCCGAGCCCACCAAGCTGCAGATGCTGCAGCGCCAGTACCACGACAAGTTCCACCAGTTCAAGTCGCAGGTGAGAGCCACACTCCACACCTCGAGTGACAGGGGCGACACACACCGAGGGCGTCGACGTGCACCTGCTCGCCGAGCCCACCAAGCTGCAGATGCTGCAGCGCCAGTACCACGACAAGTTCCACCAGTTCAAGTCGCAGGTGAGAACCACACTCCACACCTCGAGTGACAGGGGCGACACACACCGAGGGCGTCGACGTGCACCTGCTCGCCGAGCCCACCAAGCTGCAGATGCTGCAGCGCCAGTACCACGACAAGTTCCACCAGTTCAAGTCGCAGGTGAGAGCCACACTCCACACCTCGAGTGACAGGGGCGACACACACCGAGGGCGTCGACGTGCACCTGCTCGCCGAGCCCACCAAGCTGCAGATGCTGCAGCGCCAGTACCACGACAAGTTCCACCAGTTCAAGTCGCAGGTGAGAACCACACTCCACACCTCGAGTGACAGGGGCGACACACACCGAGGGCGTCGACGTGCACCTGCTCGCCGAGCCCACCAAGCTGCAGATGCTGCAGCGCCAGTACCACGACAAGTTCCACCAGTTCAAGTCGCAGGTGAGAGCCACACTCCACACCTCGAGTGACAGGGGCGACACACACCGAGGGCGTCGACGTGCACCTGCTCGCCGAGCCCACCAAGCTGCAGATGCTGCAGCGCCAGTACCACGACAAGTTCCACCAGTTCAAGTCGCAGGTGAGAGCCACACTCCACACCTCGAGTGACAGGGGCGACACACACCGAGGGCGTCGACGTGCACCTGCTCGCCGAGCCCACCAAGCTGCAGATGCTGCAGCGCCAGTACCACGACAAGTTCCACCAGTTCAAGTCGCAGGTGAGAGCCACACTCCACACCTCGAGTGACAGGGGCGACACACACCGAGGGCGTCGACGTGCACCTGCTCGCCGAGCCCACCAAGCTGCAGATGCTGCAGCGCCAGTACCACGACAAGTTCCACCAGTTCAAGTCGCAGGTGAGAGCCACACTCCAAACCTCGAGTGACAGGGGCGACACACACCGAGGGCGTCGACGTGCACCTGCTCGCCGAGCCCACCAAGCTGCAGATGCTGCAGCGCCAGTACCACGACAAGTTCCACCAGTTCAAGTCGCAGGTGAGAGCCACACTCCACACCTCGAGTGACAGGGGCGACACACACCGAGGGCGTCGACGTGCACCTGCTCGCCGAGCCCACCAAGCTGCAGATGCTGCAGCGCCAGTACCACGACAAGTTCCACCAGTTCAAGTCGCAGGTGAGAGCCACACTCCACACCTCGAGTGACAGGGGCGACACACACCGAGGGCGTCGACGTGCACCTGCTCGCCGAGCCCACCAAGCTGCAGATGCTGCAGCGCCAGTACCACGACAAGTTCCACCAGTTCAAGTCGCAGGTGAGAGCCACACTCCACACCTCGAGTGACAGGGGCGACATACACCGAGGGCGTCGACGTGCACCTGCTCGCCGAGCCCACCAAGCTGCAGATGCTGCAGCGCCAGTACCACGACAAGTTCCACCAGTTCAAGTCGCAGGTGAGAGCCACACTCCACACCTCGAGTGACAGGGGCGACACACACCGAGGGCGTCGACGTGCACCTGCTCGCCGAGCCCACCAAGCTGCAGATGCTGCAGCGCCAGTACCACGACAAGTTCCACCAGTTCAAGTCGCAGGTGAGAGCCACACTCCACACCTCGAGTGACAGGGGCGACACACACCGAGGGCGTCGACGTGCACCTGCTCGCCGAGCCCACCAAGCTGCAGATGCTGCAGCGCCAGTACCACGACAAGTTCCACCAGTTCAAGTCGCAGGTGAGAGCCACACTCCACACCTCGAGTGACAGGGGCGACACACACCGAGGGCGTCGACGTGCACCTGCTCGCCGAGCCCACCAAGCTGCAGATGCTGCAGCGCCAGTACCACGACAAGTTCCACCAGTTCAAGTCGCAGATGAGCAGTAGGTACACTCAAAGATCCTTCTTGTCGAAGACAGATAATTGACTTTATGAATGTATCACATTCTACAGGATACTTAGGCTTGGCTTAGATTTTTGAAATCAGTTTATTTCGAAATTCATGTGTATATAGAGAACGTGCACGACTATAGGTGGCAGCACTGTACATGTCCATTTCAAGTAATGATAACGTAAAGGCAGGAACGTAATAAGACAAGGCACTAGCACTATCAATGTCAAGATAAAAGATTCGGATTGGCGGCAGCGCCAGTGCCTTCATTGTGCACCTAGGCTTTCTCACTTGTATTGTGAATTAAAATATATATTTCAAATAATTTGCGGACCGAAATCATCAGCCAATTTTAATTCCCTCGATTTTTCCAGTAGCAACGAAGGACAGATGGTATTTAGCAACTATAACCAAACTCATGTTATCCCCAGGTGAAGGAATCCGTGCTTGAGAAGTATGGCGGCGAGGAGCATCTGAAGGTGCCGCCGCGCGAGCTGCTGCTGGCGCAGACGGAGGTGTTCACGCAGTACAACCGCGATGGAACCGTCGCCAACGGGCCCGAGAAACAACTCGCCAAGTGAGACCAGTCTACCTATTCTAAACTCTAATTCTAATTCTAATTTTAAAATATGGCTTCCATCAGTTAATGATGATTTCGCCAATTTCAAGTTTGCTCGTAGAGCATGCCGTTGTTCGGTGAGGTTTTGCTTTTTGTAAAGTGATAGCGATTTACAAAAAACCACGCGGACTATCGGGCCTTGACCCAGGAAGGGCTATGAACGCTTCAAGTTGAATTCTTCATTAGGTATTCACTCATACGTTAGATCACTGCACAATACGCTATCAATACTACACATTGAACAACTAAAATGAATAAATAATGAACAACGCAACTTAAACGCATGCGGCCATCTTAAGTCACAAACCGGAAGTCCTATTCTAAACTCGGATTTCTAATTCAAGACCAAAAAAACTACGACAGATACGTCACTGTCAAAATTTAAATGACATCTGAGGTTGTTTTTTAGGTTCTAAATGATTGCACCACGTTTTTTTTTTTTTTTTTTGTGGATTTTATGGCTTGGCTGCAGAGGCCTTTATTTGAAGGCCTCAAGTGTTACAAGTACAGTACCAGATTTTGTACAAAAACTCTCTGATGTTTAAGTTTTTATTATCTCTCGATTTATTGTAATAATTAAATATCTAATTATTTTGTTAAAACATAGAGTTAAAGTTACCGATTAATAAATTATCTTAGTGTGATTAAAAAAGAAAAAGGATTTTACTATTGTAAAAATATTTTATTGTAGTGGCAACCTTGTGGTAGTTTTTTTGGTCTTGAATTAGAAATCGTAGTATAGTCGCAGTCACATTACTTGTGTCACTAAGAATAACATCCTTAAAATACTGTCTATTCGTTTCGAATTACTGACTATAGTAACTCCATCAAATTAAGTAACGAAGGTTCATACTCTTCACTAAATTTGGTCCTCGGTCACCGACCGTGTGGTGACACTAGCGACATCTAGTGTCGAGTAGTAGAACAAGTGGACTTATTCTTCGTAGCAATAGATGACGTTACTTAAAATACTGTCTGTTCGTTTCGAATTACTGACTATAGTAACTCCATCAAATTAAGTAACAAAGGTTCATACTCTTCACTAAATTTGGTCCTCGGTGACCGACCGTGTGGTGACACTATCGACATCTAGTGTCGAGTAGTAGAACAAGTGAACTTATTCTTCTTAGCAATAGATAACGTTACTGGTTTAATTTTATACGCTCTCTAGACGCAGCATAATCAATATATACCAACCGATCGTTTTCCTTTGTGTATTTTCGGTACCTGCCCAAACTTTTCCTTATCATTTCAACATTATTCCGTGATATTTTAAGATTATACTTTTCATAATGTCTTCCAATGCTTTCTGAATAATCGTTACCTTGTAAATTTTTACATATTTGAATATTGTTTTCAGGAGTAAATACGAGGAGGATGTTCTAATCAACAACCACACGTCGGTGTGGGGCTCGTACTGGCGCGACGGGCAGTGGGGGTACAAGTGCTGCCACTCCAATATCAAGGTAAACTAAGCTATATCGTATCGTTAATAATTAGCATTACTTTTATACGATACTGACCATAATTTCTGTGTTTCAGATGTCATATTGTGTGGGAGAAGCGGGGAAATCAGTAATACTCGAAGTTAAAGACGCGGGAAATGAAAAGGGCTCGACAAGCGCCGTTTTTAAGGAACCCGCCGAGAAAAAACAAAAGGAAAAGAAAGGTTAGTGATGAAACAGAATTGTTTAGGTATAATTTGTATCAACGTAACAGAAAGGCGGGCTAAATAACAGTTATCCATAAATACTAAAATTCTAACCGGACGTGATTGTGTACCTACATTTGCCGCTAGATGTCGCTGTGCTGGTCATGTTCAACGCTGCATCACGCTGTTAAGATTTTTCCTGCGATTGTGACCCCCGCTCGCTTACGATTCCCCCAGGGCGAGACTCTTCCATTGCACTGCGGCAGGG
Organism: Apotomis capreana; assembly: GCA_947623375.1. Lineage (NCBI taxonomy): Eukaryota > Metazoa > Arthropoda > Insecta > Lepidoptera > Tortricidae > Apotomis > Apotomis capreana. The sequence continues at coordinate 2,662,498 of OX392511.1, forward strand.
TTTACCCTTGCTATTGTCCCTAATGTGGATAACTCGGACGCGTTCTTTTTGATAGTGGGGACTGCGTACGCGCCGTCCCCCTCTTAGATCATTGAAACTGTCTGTGATTTGATGGAGACAAGTATGTATTCTCAACACATATATTCTGTTATGTCAGATCATAAATAAAGACATAGCAGGTACCCGTATCGCTACAGACACCAATATTCACATTTCACAAGGGGCTGGTTTTAAAGAGCTATCCGGAAACGCCAGACCTGCCCAGGTTTGTGACACGCTAATCGAGACAATGACAATTTGTTACGAATTACGTATTCCAGATAATCATGTTCAAGTGCAGATAAATAATAGTCTATACCAAAGAGTTCACTGATGAATTTGGTAATTCTATTGGAATTGGTTATCTTGCAAACGCACAAATATTTTCGCTCTTTTTTGTGTGTTCATATATGTATACATCATATATGTGGCATGAAAGTAAACAAACAATTACTTAACACTTTCGACACCAACAACCCGGAGGCCGGGCGCTCGTAAACTTTTCAGATGCCGGCCAACCCGGTAGCCGGTAGGTTGATGCTATACACAGACAACTTAACCTATAGACCCCGCTTATAAGGGCACCCGGGTGAGCCAAGCTAATGCTCAAAAAATACGCAGCGCTCACCACGCCCCCAAACGCTCTCTTAGTTCGCGGTCGACTGTTGACGAAGTAACATGAAATATTTCACTGCTTACTTGGCTTATAAGGTGTTCAAAATATGCCTTATTGTATGGTAAAATTGTGTGGAAAATGTAGCAAGACATCTAGTCTTCAAAAAGATGGGATTTCATTTCACAAGTAAGCTATTTTTACTATTTTACAACGAATGTTATTAAGTTATAAAATGTAGGTTGGTAACCTAGCGACGCGATGATGTCTTCTGTCAATTGTAAACTGTCTCTTACCTTCGCTTGCAAATTTTTGTAATTCCGTCTTCGTCTAACCTTTGCAGTGTTTTTAGTAGTGATGTGACTGATTAATTACGTAACCGATACCCGTTAAACAATATTAAACTTTTTATAGAGTACAAACTTTTTTTATTATTGAATAATCGAAATGTATGTTACTTAAGTTCATAAATATACAATTATGAAACCATAAATGTCTAAACTGCTGAACCAATTTCGATGAATTTTCGAAAACAGATAGAATCTTGGAGAAGGGCTACTTAATATCCTGGATAAATACGATACATCTATACATATAATAAAGCTGAAGTGGCTCTAAAGTCTGTACATGGAAGATATTCGAAATAAAGTTGGCGGAGGATGCTTAAAACCGATAACAGAACACGTTCCAACAGTTTTTAGAATATTTGTGTTTATCTGTTTGTCAGTTTGTCTGTTTATTTGACCGCGCATCACGTGAAAACGCCTGAACAGACTTTGATGAAAACTTCATTAATATGTCGAAAAAAAAACATATTATACGCTGTAAAAAATTTGCCAATAAAAGGGGGGTACCCATTACACTCGATTGAGTTAAGTTGGCACCTGAATCTTATGGCGCTACATAAAAAGGATGTGCAAACTATTTGCAAGCATGTGCTAAGACTATCGAGTTCCCTGATACACTTACAGATGGCGCTGAAATTAATATGTGAAATGAAATGAAATTTGAAATGCTAATTGTTTTAGACAGTTTTCTCCATGATCAAACATGTTTCTTAACATATTATTGATGTTACTACCTAGAACAGGGCTATTGGGATTTATTGGTACATATTTGAAACCTACAGTTTGAATTTATCATTGATAATTTTTGTTTCAAAAACTACTCGAAATTGACAAAATTCACGCGGAAAATTAGTATTTTCAACTTATTTTCGACTGCATGCAATGAAAGCATGAAATAGCTCTGTTACTACCTAGAACTCGGGGAAAGTATTATTCACTTCAAAAACTTGGTTGAAACTATGAATATATTTGTCATAATATGAAAAAAATATTATTTAAAAGGAATAAGGCCTCTTAAAGGCTTCTTTGGTGAAACCAGGGCGACCATCGACAGTTTGATACCATTTGGATAATGTTTTCGGATGCGGCAAAAGCGTATTAAAAGTTTTCCTATCGTATTGATAGGCTTTAGTGGAATAAAAATGTAATGTGAGTGAGTTGAGGAGAACATTTTGTTCGACTTATTTTACCTGACTTAGAATTTATTACTTGACGTTTCAGGATTTCTGAACTCTGTACGCCGATATGTTCCAAGATAGACGTATGTTCGTCAGTGACTAATTGTTTATCCTGTAGTTCCTTCAGTAGCGATTTCAATGAGGTAATCTTTTTTCTGTACGCGCGATTTGAACTTTGTAAACGTTTTACTTAAATTTTTGTCTGTTTAAGTTTTTGAGAAAGGTCAGCTATAGTGATGCGAAGACGCTTTTTTGTTCATTGTAACGGAGCTTCGATGTTGCGTTGCTTCATGACATATCTAGAAAAATTAAAAGTAATTTATGAAGTGAGTGAATAGTTTGTTTTGTTATTTGATGTTTTGATTTTTCAATTTTCACTGTATTTGTTGATCTACTACTACACTAGAGTGCATTTTCACCAAGGTCCAATTAGAAATGCACTCAGGTACATAATTAATTAATAATAATACCATTCTTGTATACTTATTGATTCCAATTAAAAACATATACACTTACATTCTGCAGTTTCTTTTTCGAGTGTGTCCCATCACTATCAAAAAAGGCGCGCGTCTTGCAACGCATGCGTTATTGCTCGCTGACCTTGAACTAGCCAATCACAGTGCACTTGATGCCCTCCTCACCCCGCCAATTTGGCAAATTGAGATACTAGAGAAAGTTTTATGAAGCGGGGTCTATCTATAGGGTTAAGTTGTCTGTGATGCTATAAAAGTCGGCTCGGCCGGTTTCTGGGATATGTCTTACTTTTTTGTCTGGTTGCGAAAGTGTTAATGTATTTGCCTAATATAATAAATAATAATTGTAATTTAAACTGTTCCCCAGGAAAAACGGCGTCTTCTTCATCATCATCGGAATCTACTTCAAGCAGTTCCGACTCTGAAACCGACCACCGATCCAAGACAGAGAAGACGAGTAAGAAAAAGAAGAAGAAATCCAAGAAAAAGAAGAGGAAGAAGGATAAGAAAGAGCTGAAAAAGGAGGAAGACAAATTGAAAAAGGTACTTTGTTCTATTTATGACCAAAAAAACAATTTGAGAAACAGCGTTTCTTTTCAGTAAATCTTTTTGTCAAAATTACCTTTTAAATAGACAAATAACGTCTAACATAAAATATATTTTTTCGTATTTTCGGGAGTCTGGGTTATCTAAGATACATAAGCCATAAAAAGGCCAATATTTAGCAATGGCGCTATAATGCAATAAAGGTTTTATTTACGTTAGGGAAGTTTCGGGGAAAAGTTTTTAAATACATTTAATATTATTATGCACATACTTTAAAAAAAAGACAGTTATGTTGTTGTTGTTAGATAACAGGAGTCCTTCAGACTCACTATGCCATACCCATATCCAGCACCGAAAGATCAAAACATTGTATTTAATAAGTGGTGAACGGTGTTGGTCACACATACTGTATATAATTCTAAGTTACTTTTAGTTGACTAATCAATTTGTAGTGACTGTTTGTTTACCTAAATAAATAAAAAAAAGAATATATATTGAAATAGAATGACAATATAACCACACTTTTTTTGGTCCAACAGGCATTAGAACAAGAGGAAAGACAGCAGAAGCACGCCTCCTATTTACTATCCGTGGATGAGAGAAAGCGGCCCTACAACAGCATGTACGAGGCCAAGGCGCCCACCGACGAGGAGATGGAGGCCTACCGCATGAAGCGACAGCGCGAGGAGGACCCTATGAGCCAGTTCATGTAGTCTTAATGGATAAATAAAAATAATTGTAAATCTGTACTGATTCGTTTTATTCTGTCTGATAAAAGTCACGTAGTTTTGCGTAGACACGTTGCCGTTTCACGTAGTTTGGAGCTGATATGCTCATCATAATGATTTAACCCTTAAATGCATAGTGTAAGATGCAGCTTACATAAACAAAAATGAATTACTGGTTGAAAAATAGAAACATTTATTTGAAATAAAATAATATTTTATAATATTGTATTTTTTTAATTCATGCATTTAAGGGTTAAGATCCTTAATTAAAACATGAAGTGTTCATATTATGAACATGAACATTTCTGTTTAGTTTTTACGAACCATAACCGAAAGTTATTTAAAACTTCATTGGCAGTTATTGTCTTGTTTAGCTCTGTGGAACTGTTAATCGCATCAAGGATTCGCCATTTATAATTATATGATTTACACGAACCATTCTAATAAGTATCAGTGTCAGAAAGCTTTTTTCAAACTCCTTTCCATTAGGATTTATGAAATACTCCAATAAAAAGATTACAATACTAGCCTTATATCTGTAGTATATACTCATAATAAACTTATCTCACACAAGGTACCAATAAGATTACGTTTTGATTCGTGTTTTACATGTTTGCCTTCACAATATCCGAGAAGCACGGCAAAACAAAGAATTTTCTGCGTCAACGCATGTTATGAATATTTACGTTAGTCAATCGCTTGTATTTCATTGGCAGTATGCGTGATTCCTTTGTGTGACTCACGGAATTTTATAACGACAACTTGTTTCAGCCGTATAAATTTCTACCAATGTAGTAGTTTTCATATCTATAAAGTAGATTTTGAGAAATTACAGCGAGTCCCAAAAGCTGTATAAAAAAATATAATTATATTTAAAGCATAAATAAGAAACCTTTTTTTTTCCTATACGTTTTTTATGATAAGAATATTATTATTACGTAGTTTTTGAACGAATGAATGGTAGATTTTTAAACTTGACCGATGACACATCGCCATGATTTTTTTCAAACGTCAAATCATGTCATTTCCTTTTGATTAGTGGGCCGTCCGATTCATAAGTTTGTGATTGTTTGTGAAATAAAGCGTTATGATGGCTGCTGAGGACACGACAGCGGACGCGACAAGGCGGTTAAATGTTAAGAAACAAACGCTGGACGACGCGTACGCGGCGCCGGCCAATTTCCTCGAAATTGACGTGGTGAACCCTGTGACGACGATGGGAGTCGGGAAGAAACGCTACACCGATTACGAAGTCCGCATGAGGGTAAGAACTTCTCCAACCATCTATTATTAGAGCGGAGTAATTAGATTATCTGTTTACGCGTCGTCGATGAGCTTGCGTTGTTTTTTGTGGGCGTATCGCCGAGCAAGGTGAAGAGCGCTCGGCGCGTCAATATGCCGATTCGCGGCAATTATTGTACTAGAATCCATTTCCTGCTTACAGACCAATCTGCCCGTGTTCAAAGTAAAAGAGTCGAGCGTGAGGCGGCGATACAGCGACTTCGAGTGGCTCAGAAACGAGCTGGAGCGGGATAGTAAGGCGAGTACTCTTGCTTGACTCATTGCTGATAAACGGTCATTTTTCTCTTATCTTCTTGACAACAATAATATTTGAGCCAAGAAACTGTTTTGAAACATTATTGTTAAACAACTTGCTTGGATTGATTACAAAGTTAAACTTGATTAAGAACATTCTACTGAATGGTTATTTTCGTTTTTAGATTGTGGTACCACCTTTGCCAGGCAAAGCTTTGAAGAGACAACTGCCCTTCCGTGGGGATGATGGTATATTTGAAGAGGAATTTATAGAGGACCGCAGAAAAGGTAAACACGTCACACTGTGCTCCAAACATGTCATGATTGTTTAATTAGCAAGATGGCTAGTCATAGTGTATTTGACCTGTTATATCTCCAATTTTACAATATACATCACCTACTCTAACCTGATGGGTGAATGTTGAATAGGAGAATTGACCTCAAATGAAATTTATAAATGACAAATGACACAGTTTAGTGACTTCTACATATTTTCGAAATGATCATTACAAGTAAATTATACCTATCTCACATAAATGTTTATAATCATATTATGTGTGTATGTAGTATATGCATCATTAGAAATGTTTCTTTTACAACCAAACAATAAAGTATGTTCCGGATCATTGACATAATATGTTTCTGACGAGGGCAAAATTAAGTTTTGGAGTCTTACACTGCCATCTAGGGCTGCTGTTACAGTCGCTGGTGCTGGAAAGGATTCTGGATATTCTTGTTTATTTGTTGTCTCTTCTTTTCAATTAAACAGCTCTGGCACTATGTGAGCATAGTGCTCACTCTAGGCTGAGGATTGTGATAATGCCTCATCTTATATTGCGAAAGTTTATTGAAAAATTTAAACAATGGGACCATTATCACAAATATTGGCTTACTTCTTCACTTTAAAAAAAAAACAATGTGATAGAATATTTAGTAATAGTAACATCAACCGAAATAATATTATGGGCTACATCACTGTCTCTATGTTCCGTCAAATGGGCCCCATAAATAGTCATATGTTTGTATCATCCTCCTAGCCTTTGTCCCATTTTTTTGAGAATGATCCCAAGATGTGGCGTAGGCACTAGTTTTTACGCAAGCGACTGCCATCTGACCTTCCAACCCAGAGGGGAAACTAGGCCTTATTGGGCTTAGGTGGTTTCCTCACGATGTTTTCCTTCACCGAAAAGCGAGTAGTAAATATCAAATGACATTCCATACATAAGTTCCGAAAAACTCATTGGTACGGGCCGGGTTCGAACCCGCGACCTCCGGATTGAAAGTCGCATGCCCTAACCACTAGGCTACCACCGCTCCGTTCTAGGCTACTACCGCTCCGTTATATAAATAGTCATATGTTTGTCTGATTGAGACAATTTCATAAAATCAATTTTATACATCAATTGATGCCCTCCACCTGTTTTGTTTATTGACATTGATTGATTGATTCACTCATCAATATTGCTATTACATAAGAAAGTACTTCTAAGAGGCAGTGTCACTTTGTATAGTGTTTATTTAAATAAGTTATGTAAAGGACATGCAAAGCATACAAAATCAAGCTTAAAACTTAAGTTCGGTGAAACAATAAGGAATTTCCTCCTACACTTCCTACTGCAATGTGTTTTACCACAAGATTTAAAATAGGAAAACCTCCATGGAAATAAACATTTAAGTAATAAGTTCACAATGAGTTAACTATAACTAACAAAGTATCTGCATTCTCATCCTCAATCCTTTTGTTTCTGGTTATCTGGTCAGAAAGTACTATGTTATTTATATTTCAAGCGCTTCCAGTTTCTTAGTTGATTACCCTTTTTCCCATAAGATCTATTTTTAGTTATTTTCTACCAAACAACCACCTGAACCAATATGGAAAATGGGTAACAATGCAACTTGGATGCTAAAAAGAGTAGAATAACAAGTAGGGCTACCAATAATAATACTATTCAATCTTGCAGGTTTAGAAGTATTCATCAACAAGATCGCCGGGCACCCGCTAGCACAGAACGAGCGCTGCCTGCACATGTTCCTGCAAGAGCCCACCATCGATAAGAACTACGTCCCCGGCAAGATACGGAACACATAATAACACACTCCTGCCCACTTTGGAACAATTCCGCTCATACTAACTTATATTTAAGCAGATGTGCCTGCTATATGAACCCAACTACTTTTTAAAGCAGAGATACTTCATGTTAGGTAAGACTATGGATAGGTGTATGTGTAGGTGTACATTAGAAACTTGTGTGGTTTCATACATCATCAGGGAGTGTATTATTAAGTGACCAAGCACTGCATGAAGATAATATAAAAGCAGAGTGGGTCAAAAATGATAAAACTCTTATAATGTTGTATGTGTTCGAGGAATGTCATGGGATAGTTTTTTGGGTTAAAAATGGCAGAATTAATCTGTGATCTCTTTAGGCATAGTTCTGTCAGATGCGAGTTTAACTCTACCATGATAGTGAAATTTTGCTTTAAAAAGTAATTATTTTAATACATATTCAGTACGTGAAAGTTTATTTTAGTCACCATGCTCTGATAAGCTGAGCTGTAGAGACTGTCAAATTGAAATGCCGTTTTAGGCCTCAAGTTTAAAATTTTAAACTCTTAAAACTACTGAAGCAGCCAAGTTACTGCCTTTAGAAGCATCAATACGTGGTTAATACTGGTTGGACATACTGAATCATTTTAATTTTGCGCGCAGATGCGTTTTGCTTCGGTACAACAGCAAATATCGGCGTCGTCTAACTCAGTTGGATTACGATATTTAGAATATGAGTGTGACTCATAATTCATAAATAAATACAATTATTCAGACTTTGGACACGCCATTTGTAAATGACAGCCTCTACAGCTATTATTTTGAATACAAATCTATTTACACTATAAGTGAGCATTATCAGTAATATGCTCACATTAGACTAACTACAGCACTATTGATATTCAAATGAGAGAATTGTTCCAAAGTTACGATAGATAATGCGTGTTTCAGTGATCGTAATATATTAATATCACGAATGCAATAATCTTGTCCAATGCGATGTATAATGATGAAGGAACTTTTATTATACGGCGCTGCATTCCACAGATTAAAAAACGTTTATTTTTGCGTTCGGAGGACAGCAAAGACATCTGGTGCGAAAACAGTGAATCATGAAGCTGGGTCACTATTTGAGCAGCCTCGGGAGAGATTTTGTCAACATCTGAACCAATGCGGAGGATGTAGTATGCTCGGTTCGAAGCCGCTTAAATGGGTGCACGCCTTAATAAAATTAGAACAAAATTAACTAAGTTATTGTTTGAAATTAAGCAATATTATTGGAATTGTTGAAATTGTTTAGGGTTCATAATCTCTATGTATATTCAGTTAGCATTGCGAGTAATTATGTTATAGTCAATAGATTAAAATTTAAGGTAATTTTACTTTATTTTGTATACATAATCTCATTTGTTTGTATTCATTCTCCATCTTTTATCTAAATTAGGATCGGTTGACTCCGCCCATCAAGCGGGTATGCGTTTGAAGTGAGTTTTCTTGCTCTATCATACGCGTCTTACAGGGGCGTTTCACGTTTGAGGTATTTATTGCTATGATTTATTTGATACGTCGAGTTGCTTCCAGACTGGATTAACCCTTCGTCTGTGTTGGTATAGGATCCTGACCACATATTAAGGCCGTCTTTTTGTATTTTTTTACGGACATATTTTTTTACTCATTGCAGCTCAAATGAGGTTTGAACGCAAGATTTTTTTTTATCTCGCAGACGATGGGCTAAGCAAAACATGATATAGGAATTCATCGAATTGTAAAAAAAAAACTATAAACCAATTTTCGCGTCACCTGCATGCTTCCGGCTACGAAAGACGGTTCTATTATGTACAGTCGAGTTCAGAAATTCATGAGCACATATTTGACCAAAAATATGTGAACAGATATTTTTGCTTATAGATTTAAGAACTCGACTGTACCATCACATGTCACGAAGAGTTAGTGAACAGTTTCAGGATTGAAGCAACATCGATGGGAATCTGTTTATAGATTTATGTTTAGATATACTTAGATTACAAAGAACCATAGCTTACCATGTGACAACTTTGTTGAATAAGATTTCATGACCTAACAGCACGTCTGAATTGATGGCAACTAACTCCAAGCCCTGTACGTTTTTGTTATTATTGATGAAAGGATCTTGTCATAAGATCTCACGACGTTTCACATGGTAGACCACCTATGGTGTAAAGATTTCTGTAACAACACCAAGAGGCGTTTCCAAATTCGCCTCAACGCTAGTGTTTATCTCAGACGAAGCATCCATCCTATAGCACTTCCCCTAAGTCATAGATAAATACTAATGTGATGGCTTTACGATTCGCCCATTTTTAAAGTATTTTAATCTGTGCCTACAGGCATAGGTAAATGAATTGACTACTTTTTAAAAATATTATTCGCCTTGGGTGTACAAAATTGGTAATTGGAGGGTAGTTTTCGAAAGGGCGTGCTCGTTATTTTGAGCTGGAATTGATTGCTATTCGAAGGACCGACGACATGATGGTGGTTTTAAACCCAATAGCTTTATCGAGCTGATAGTAAAAAAATGCTATGCTGCAAAACAAAATCGTGCTTGAAATCTAACCGTTTCTATGGATGGCAATCAATTTGGGAGCAGCGATTGGGCGAGACACGACCTTCCGAATCTTGCCATGTAATGTAGTTTTATATCTAATTTGAACAGCATGTGTTGTCGGTTAGGATAAATGACTGTTTAGATATATACACGAGAGTATAAATGTCAGGATATCTGTCAAACGCAAGTTAACATTGGGTTACGTATTATGTCGATCATAATAGGATATAATGAAATAAATTTGCTATCATGTCACCGTCATTGTTTTATTGCTAGGGCACCTCGGTCTAATGCTCTTGAAGAAAGAGTAACCCCATTAGATTTGCTAAAATGTGGTTCAAAAGATAAATGTATCGAGATAATTTTCAGTTATTTATTAAAATTAACAATAAAAAAAAAAACACAGCGTTCATAATACGTTGTTTGCCGTAAGCAGCATAGTGTGTTCAAATAACGATTTATAATAAGACCAGATTTAGCCTTCGAGTTGAGGGGGGCACAGAAAGGCGTCATTAGCCTATTGACCGCCAAGCGGTTAGAATTACAAAGTTTTTGATCATTGAAATTTGGACGGCTGTGGCCGACGTGGCGTCAGGGGCACGATTTTTGTTGACGGTCACAGCCGACTGTGGCGCTCAAAAGGTTAAGCCAAGTTATCGTTTTTTCGACCACGACGTGTCCCGACTCCCGACGAATACGCTGTTAAACGGCGGCTGTCACACTGCGACGAAATCCGGACGGACGAGCGGTGCTACGGACTTTTAGTTGAGTCCGCAGCAAGGTCCGCTCAACTCCGCGTTGAGATCGCGCGCTTACGCTTTAAAATGTTGTTGTTTCACCTAGAGGAAGACAGGGCGCTAGCAGTAAAGCGAGAGCGCGCTAGCGGCGGGCGGTGCTTACCGCCGCCCCCCCGGACCGTTCCCCGCGCTAGAGTAATTCGCTGCAGTTTCGCAACAATTTTTTGTAATTTATTTTAAGGTTTTCGTAGTTACGCTCTCATTTTAAAACTACGAGATCAATTTTGATAAATCTTTTTTCTTATCAAACTGCATAGTTTAATCGACACCGGAAATAGGTTTTGACTTCAATCTAAACTATATTTTGGTCGTAGTATGCCGCCAAACTGAACAACTTTCTGGGGTCTAAAAATGCAAAACTTGTACTCGCTCTATTTTCTTTCTATTAACATTTCAAGAGTCATAAACTAGTTTTAGCCCTAGATATATCTTATCTCATTATATTTAGAGAATTTCATGATAATGTGACATGTTATATTAAAATAAGGACGTAACTACGTTTGTATGAAGAATCGAGCTTGCTGCGGACTCTTAAGAGGCCTTATTCCTTTTAAAAAAATTTTTTTTCATATTATGACGAATATATTGATAATTTCAACCAACTTTTTGAAGTGAATAATACTTTTTCCCAAGTTCTAGGTAGTAACGTAGCTATTTCTTTCATTGCGTGCAGTCGAAAATAAGTTGAAAAAACGAATTTTCCACGTGAATTTTGTCAATTTCGAGTAGTTTTTCGAACAAAAATTATCAATGAAAAATTCAAACTGTAGGTTTCAAATATATACCAATAATCCCAATAGCCCTGTTCTAGGTAGTAACATCAATAATTTGTTAAGAAACATGTTTGATCATAGAGAAAAATGTCTAAACAATCAGCATTTTAAAAGGAATAAGGCCTCTTAAGCGGAGATGCGGTGTCAGTGTGTTATACCCTGCGGTTTTTCTGTACAAATCAAGATTTTAAAGTACAAAGTTAAAAACCGCAGCACTGGACGCCGCTCCGATGTGCGGAGCAGTGTGACAACCGCCTAAATCTTTCCGATTCCTAACCGGCCACCGTGTCCTATTTATTTAAACTTCAATTTACTCAGTCAACCGAGGTCATCCTCTAGTTTTCCCTCGCGGCATCCCTGTTGCTGGTCTTGCTGCGGCTGAAGGTGGGCAGCGACTCCTCCTGCTTCCACAGCTTTTGGCCGCGGATCTCGATCTCTTCGTGCCACGCTTCCTGGGATTTCCTGAAATAAATAAACTATTATTCAAGGGCAAAAGTTTGCCAGCAATAAATAAATAAATAAATATTAAGGGACAATCATAGGTACACAAATCGACCTAGACCCAAACTAAGCAAAGCTTGTACTATGGGTACTAGACGACGATATACATAATATATAAATAAATATTTGCCCCGGCCGGGATTCGAACCCAGGACCGCCGACTCAGTAGGCAGGTGTCTACAAACCGAGCCAAACGCGTCGTCAAAAAAAATGCAATGTCAGAAAAAAGTATGAAAGTAGTAAAAGAATCAAAGCTGTCTTTCTCGGCAACGTATTCTGGTTTTTATCCGACGTCAAATACGGAGCAGTACCCTTAATCTGGAGAATAGTACAGTGTCCCTGCCGGTTATTTGGTGGAACAACAATGTTCTATAAAAATCGTTACGCTGTCGAATCTGTCGATAGCGACTACGCTCACTGTGAACTCATGGTAAGGGTAGGTACATTTCTCAGGTTGTCGGGATGTTTTTTTAAAACCCCCCAAAAACTCGCAAACGGCTCAACCGATTTGTTTTTCTTTTTTATTTCAAAGATACCTACTACTTTCTAGACAGTATAACACGGCAAACCTCCATGGTGCAGCACTGGCCGCTTACAAACGCCATTCAAAAATATAGGCATAAAATAAAAATATCTGTTTGGTAGGTAATTTCTTTAGCACGTCGGTCGGTGCAGCACTGGCCGCTTACAAACGCCATTCAAAAATATAGGCATAAAATAAAAAAAAAAACTGTTTGGTAGGTAATTTCTTTAGCACGTAATACCTGCAGTTTTCTGCGAGCTGCGCGGTGTTGGGGAACACGTACTGCAGCAGCAGCAGGCACGGCATCACCACCACGCAGAGGAACTGGATCTGCTCGGCGGGCTGGTTCAGCGAGCGCTGCCGGTCCATCATGCTCAGCGGCGTGTAGCCCATGGCTCGCTCTCTGTCGCCCTGGGAGCGTTTGCGGGTATTTTTAACCGACTTCAAAAAAAGGAGGAGGTTCTCAATTCGAACTAATTTTTTTTTTTTTTGTGTGTATTTTACTCGATATCTCCAAGAACCGTGAACCGATTTTCAATTATTTTTTTAATCGAAAGGGTATAACTCCGAATTGGTCCCGTTGGCACTAAGTCGGGATCTGATGATGGAATCTTGGAGAAATCAAGGGAACTCTTCAAATGTTATAGGGACATGTACGGCGCTTTCGGTAATTTATTAGTTTTACTGAAGTCGGTTCTATTTTTTGTTAAAATTTTACTTGTAATAAGTCAATTTTTAGTACCTACTGTTAGAATGTTAGAGTGAAGCAAAAGATTTAAAAAAATAATGGTTTACGCTAGCAGACGTTACTGCTTGGATAAAAATATTTTTTGTACTGGCTTCATTGAGATGGCAGACTAAAATTTGCCTGCTAATTTTGATGCTGACTGTACATACTACTACAGTAACATTTTATTTGGATGCCCTAGCACTGACTAACAACTACGAGGTACAGACATAGAACAAGTGATCTTTCAACTTATGAATAAGTCATGATAAGTAGCTAAGTTTAACCTAACAATAATCTGTTGAACAGAACGGTGTACTTATCAAATAACAAAGTCATATGTACTCATATGTACACTAAGAGCTCAAGCTAGAATTTAGATACTGTACATAACTAAGTATCTCTGCTAATTTGCAAACAACGCAAAACAACATACTTACCTACTTATTGGATTTGGAACAGTCAGAACCTCACCCAATTTACTATCGATTGGTAACTTGGTCAACTATATAAGTAACTTACTTGATGATAAAACTCTTCATAAATAGTTGCTGTTATAGCTTTAGTAACACCGAATGGCTTGCAACATCCTGATAGGTCACTGGTCGTCATAAGTATTCCCTGGAAAAGTTTTGCTATCGTTAAATTCTTCATTTCTTTTCCTTTTTTCGCCTAATATATCAAGTCGCGTCTCTGTATTAAATATGAATAATATCTCTATGTCCAACAATGGACAGCCATCCTAAAGGTGGTTTTCCACCGGCGAGGCGTGGCGGGGCGTGGATGGGCGAGAATTGAAATCGCGCTGGCCCTTTTCCACTAAAAATTGGCATTAATAGCTATCGCGAGCCTGCGCGGGTCCTCGCGAGCCCTCGCGTGCCTGACCGAGCTCGCGGTTGACATTAAGGTCTTCGCACATTATAACAACTCAACGGCGACTCGATTCTATGCCAAATGTTGAAATTTAAGCCCTATGTCATATTTACTAGGTTTAATTACAAAAAATGTACGACGCGTCGTCCACTACTAATATCATTTTTTGAAATTAAACCTAGTAAATATGACATAGGGCTTAAATTTCAATATTTGGCATAGAATCGAGTCGCCGTTGAGTTGTTATTATAATGTGCGAAGACCTACCGCCTGGTGACAGACGGACGGACGGACGGACGGACGGACGGACAGCGAAGTCTCAGTAATAGGGTCCAGTTTTTACCCTTTGGGTACGGAACCCTAAAAAAAAGATACCAACTACAGAAAAGCTGTCAGTACTATGGAAAAACTAGTTGTTTGTATAAGGTAAGAAAAACTACAATTTAAAATTTAAAATATTTATTTAAAACAATCTTTTTTTAACGAGAATGTACTCTTAATGATTTTTTTATCACCACAAAGCCACCTACTATCAAATAAATCAATTCACATTTATATCCTTAATCGGGGATCTAAAACAATCTAATATTGTTCTTATTTATTGATGATCTCTTATTTACCTACTGTCATCTTTTACAATACAAAAGTCAAATGAATATTTGTTTTATATCCATTTATTTTAGTTCTTAGATACGTAAGTCATAAGTAGGTATTTGTGGGTTTGATAGCTATACTTAAGCGTAAAAAGAAAATCAAGACATAAACGGCAGCGGTAACGAACAACAAAACGCCTATCGATCGCGTGAAGCGGTTTTTCTGTTAATTAATTTATAATCTGACGAAAGCAAGACGGTTCATTTTTACACCAACAAATATTTCAATTCTCGTCCCGCGCATCCCTGCCAATTCCTACTATTTCCACCGACCGAAGATGCGCTGGGAGGGGATTGAAAAAATGCAATACAAATTAAAATTCCCGCCCCGTCCCGTCACTCCACGCCTCGCCACGCTCGCACGCTCGTCTTCCCGCTTAGCCGGTGGAAAAATCTGATTTAATCTCTACCCTATATTAAAAGCAATAAGGTTCATTTTTACACAAACAAATATTTCAATTCAAGCCCGGCGCATCCACGCGTCGCCTTACTATTTCCACCGAAGATGCGCGTGGCGGGGATTGAAAATTTGCCGTACTAATTTCAATTCTCGCCCATTCACGCCCCGCCACGCCTCGCCGGTGGAAAACCACCTTTAAGGTGGAAGGGCGTGGATGGGCGAGAATTGAAATCGCGCTGGCCCTTTTCCACTAAAAATTGGCATTAATACGAGTAGCTATCGCGAGCCCTCGCGTGCCTGACCGAGCTCGCGGTTGACATTATTAAGGTCTTCGCACATTATAACAACTCAACGGCGACTCGATTCTATGCCAAATATTGAAATTTAAGCCCTATGTCATATTTACTAGGTTTAATTTCAAAAAATGTACGACGCGTCGTCCACTACTTAATATCATTTTTTGAAATTAAACCTAGTAAATATGACATAGGGCTTAAATTTCAATATTTAGCATAGAATCGAGTCGTCGTTGAGTTATTATAATGTGCGAAGACCTACCGCGCGACAGGCCTCCAACAAGGTGGACCGACGACCTGGTTAAGATCGCGGGTAGAAATTGGATGAGGGCGGCGCAGGATCGATCGTTGTGGAGAACTTTGGGGGAGGCCTTTGTCCAGCAGTGGACGTCTATCGGCTGATATGATGATGATGATGAGATATTCAATAAAATAAACAAGGAATCACGTTTATTGTACCTAAAAATATATAATATTATCTAATTAATAAGGTGTTGTCATTTTTAAAAAAATAGAATCATCTTAACTTAATTTGGTGGCAAAAACATTACCTAGCTTAAAAAAATAAATTTTGTAAAAAGTAAAAAGTTGGCGGGAATAGTAAAAATATATGAATACCTAAATAAGTTGAACATTTGTATTATTTCCTTGGATTTATTTGAGAAAAGCACTATACAAGCCTCGGCGCTAACAGGGATTGTCGGCCTCGTATCTCTAGATGGCCTCGTTATCACTCGGCCATCTATTACTACTCGGCCAAAAATTCCCTATTTCGCGGCCTCTGCAAGTCTGCAGTAATGTACTATTAATGGAATTTGTAAAAAAACACTTTCCTAATTACCTTTTATCAAAATAAATGATACATACTATCAATAAATATTCTAAGCAAAGCAATTATTATTTCAATTGATAAAGTCACAGAACTATATCAAGATCACATCGACATCGATTCACAAATCGATTCGAACACGGCACCGATTCTATGCATCGCCACCCCCACCGCTCCGCGCCGCGGCCCAGCCGCCGTCACAAACAAAAACAGTCATAATAATATTTGCATTGCAATATGTACTTACATTATATAGCTGCATAATAATATAAGAACGTAATTATCATTTCCCCTGTTTTCAAAATCGATTTTAATCGAATAAGAAAATTGCAGTGTACAGCAGCACTATTCTTACTTTTGACAGAAAAAATGAGAAATCGACCTTGAAAGTGACTCGACAGTTTGAATCTTTGAATAGCATATTTTAACATCGCTGGCTTTGAATGCACGCCAAGGTTGGCTCGTCAAATTAAAGCCACAATGGAAAGCTAGCGTTAGAAACAACCGCCCGCTTCTGTTTTGATGAAAATAATAAAATAAATAGTTTTGTAATTAATAACAGATATTTAAGGACAAATTGTACATACCAATGAAAGGAAATACCTCGATTAACAGCTCCAATTTTATTGGAAGTGTTTGAACAATTAATTATTGCGCAACAAGCCATTATTAAACGACTTCAAAAAACGGAGGAGGTTCTCAATTCGAACTAATTTTTTTATTTTATTTTTGTATGTATGTTACTCGATATCTCCGAGAACCGTGAACCGATTTTCAATTTTTTTTTTAATCGAAAGGGTATAACCGAGTTGGTCCCGTTGGCACTAAGTCGGGATCTGATGATGGAATCCTGGAGAAATCGAGGGAACTCTTCAAATGTTATAGGGACATGTACGGTGCTTTCGGTAATTTATCGATAAAGTCAAGAATTTACATTCAGTAAATAGGATTTGGTGTAAGGAAACTGATGATGAACACCACAGATGGCCACTAGAACTTTTATATGAATCACTAAAAAGCACAAAAAAAAAAGATTTTTAACAAAAATAGAACCGACTTCAGTAAAATTAAAAACCCAAAAATAACCCGTTCAAGTACAGATTACATTTGACTCACCCTTCGAAGTCGGTGCCAAACCTCACGTAAACTATAATATATAAATATAAGAACGAACAACAAAACGCCTATCGATCGCGTGAAGCGGTTTTTCTGTTAATTAATTTATAATCTGACGTAAGCAAGACGGTTAATTTTTACACCAACAAATATTTCATTTCATGTCCCGCACCGCACATCCTCTCCAATTCCTACTATTTCCACCGACCGAAGATGCGCTGGGAGGGAATTGAAAAAATGCAATACAAAATAAAATTCCCGCCCCGTCTCGTCTCTCCACGCCTCGCCACGCCGCTTCCCGCTCCGCCGGTGGAAAAATCAGATTTAATCTCTACCCTATATTAAAAGCAATAAGGTTCATTTTTACACAAACAAATATTTCAATTCAAGCCCCTCGCATCCACGCGTCGCCTTACTATTTCCACCGAAGATGCGCGTGGCGGGGATTGAAAATTTGCCGTACTAATTTCAATTCTCGCCCATCCACGCGCCGCCACGCCTCGCCGGTGGAAAACCACCTTAATCCATCCTAAGAGTGAAAACCAGATTGTCAAACATGTGCTACCAAAGGATACTCGGGTACTTTCGTACTTTGGACATTTTGCACGCCGGAATACCGACAGCCTTGACAGGCTAGTGATAGTGGGCTAAGTGGAAGGGAGAAGACCCCGCGGTAGATCCCCGCGTCGTTAGTGTGACTAAGTGACCGAAAATACCGAAATCACTGGTCTGCCAGTTTCCTCTGCCCTGAAGGAAGCCGAAAACCGAATAAGTGGAAACAGCTAGTACACAATACCTCGAAAAGCTTTCAGGGACACGACCTTCAGCCATGAAGTACCTATACAAATAAGACCAATAGGTATGACACATTTATATGAGAATAGCTCAACTCCCTGAATTTAGTTATGTGAAAGTTTTAAGTATCAAGGACTTATTAGTCTCCAACTCTCCATCTACAATAGTAAAAGCCGAGTTAATGGGAACGGATGAATAGTGTGGTCCTGTATTAATATTTGTCTGGAGGTCCACACAAAACAAAAGGTACCCTCGCCTCGTATCATTGTTGTGGTAGCTACCCCCTTGGGTTCTAGATGTTTCGCTACAGATAGAAGTCACTAACCTAAGTATAACATATTCCAATGGGCCGGCAGCGTCCAGTCAAAGGCGCGCACCTGGAAGTACAGCGCCAAGGCCGTGCACAGAATGTCGTACCTACTCCACTCCATGGTACCAACCTTCAATATGTTCCGATCGGCTGGCAGCTTCCATTCAAAGGCGCGCTCGGCCACGATGGCGGCGAGCTGCGCGCGCACCTGGAAGTACAGCGCCAAGGCCGTGCACAGAATGTCGTACCTACTCCATGGTACCAACCTTCAACATGTTCCGATGGGCTGGCAGCTTCCTGTCAAAGGCGCGCTCGGCCACGATGGCGGCGAGCTGCGCGCGCACCTGGAAGTACAGCGCCAAGGCCGTGCACAGAATGTCGTACCTACTCCATGGTACCAACCTTCAACATGTTCCGATGGGCTGGCAGCGTCCAGTCAAAGGCGCGCTCGGCCACGATGGCGGCGAGCTGCGCGCGCGCTTGAAAGTATAGCGCCAGGTCCGTGCATAAGATGTCATACTTTATCTCATCCAAGATTCGCTGCTTGTCGGCGCTGGGCAGCTTTGAAAGGATGCCCTTATCCTGCGTCGTATATAAATAAATAATTGTATAACTTGTGATAAAACTTCTTATAGAGCCTAGATGATAGTGAAAGGCCAATTCAATTGTTAGTAGAAGAGTGATGATGAGCATCAAGTATGTATGTATGTAAACACTTTATTGTACATAAAAACAAGAAAAACACATTACAAAGAAATAAGCATGTACAAAGGCGAACTTATCCCTTTAAGGGATCTCTCAAGTTCGTGCATATGATGTCTTACTTCATTTCATGCACCTTACATCGACACTGGAAAGCGTCGATAGTCTGCGCTGCGCGCAAGCTTCTTATTGGCGATTAGTGGTGATATATTGCATAGTGCAGATAGAAAAAAACCATAGATCCTGCAAGAGCAGAGCGCCAAGATCGTGCACTTGGTGCCGTATTTCGTATCCTTCAGTGTGTATTTCCGGTCGGCACTATAAAACTTCGATAGAATGGTCTTAGCCAGCAAAATAAACACATGACATAAGAGCCTTAGAATAGGATCGAGACAGGTCAGGGGCTAAAGGAAGATCGTTGGGCAACCGTCAGTAAAGCTCACGGAAAGTGACACTACGAAACAAGTGGCGACTGGCGACGTGTTTCACACTGACAGGTTACACTTTGTAGAGAGTACCGAAGAAGAACTGGTCTATAAAACATAACATAGGTACTAAAATAAAATAATAGAACTAGTCTAGTGGCTCTGTGAGCTGAGGACCTCGCGAGTTTGTTCCGAAATTACTGAAATTTGTTTTTTTTTTACGTTTCCAGTCCCATTACTACCCGTCATTTTGACAAGAAATGCGACCGGTAGGCGAGAACAACATACGAAAATACGAAAGAATGTTTGGCCAAGTTGTAACGGAGATGCTTCACTCGCTCGGTTGATGAAGCTTTGTGATTTTGCGGTCTATTGGGCAACCTTGAGTCTTTACTCGTCTTTATCTTTCGGTCCCATGACTCGTGATTTTCCGCACTTGCATCAAAATGTACTTATTGAATGTCTTTCAATTTACGTTATTGCTAACGAAAATTTTCGGGCTCGCTGCGCTCGCGTTAATTTTCATCTAGATTTATTTTGATCCTATCTCTCGAAAAATGTCACGTTACGCTCGCGTTTGATCTGATCATAAGTATTATTACCCGTCCCCTTCCAAAAAATTGTCGCGCTCGCTACGCTCGCGTTTTATCTGTCTATAAGTATTATTAATCGTCCCCTTCCAAAAAATGTCGCGCTCGCTACGCTCGCGTTTGATCTGAATAAGTATTATTAACCGTCCCCTTCCAAAAAATGTCGCGCTCGCTACGCTCGCGTTTTATCTGTCTATAAGTATTATTAAACGTCTCCTTTCAAAAAAATTCGCGCTCGCTACACTCGCGTTTTATCTGACTAAAAATGTTATTCACGGTCCCCTTCCAAAAAATTTCGCGCTCGCTACGCTCGCGTTTCCATCTCCGTTTATTATGACAACTATGATTATGACTGTAAATCGAAATCCACTTCTATTTTTATGTGCTGGGTGCAGCTTTATATCCTCAAGCAAGGCTGTACCTTCCTTCTTTTTTTTCTCATCCTGCATTTATATCAACTTGCCCCCCCCCTGGACCTTCGGCTGGCGACGCCCTTGTGCACACCCCTGCACCATAGGTAAAGACGCCTCTGCATATAACTCGACCACGAAACAGCCTCCACGTGTTCCATGCAGCGCCACCGTCTAAAAGAGTGAGGGACCTACCCTACCTCAATGAGCTTCTTGGCGAGGAAGTAGTGGTGATACTCGAGCAGCGAGGTGCGGTACATCTGCGAGAGCGGGTGGTTGATGAGCACGAGGAAGTTGTTGTTGTAGCCCGGGTGGTCCAGGTCGTGGCACAGCCCGGAGAGCAGTAGTGCCGCTGTCTAAAAAAACAACGGCAGGTCGAGAAAATTGCAGATACAAATATTATACAAATATACGGTTTACTAATGTTTCGCCGAAAATTATTTAGCAAATTCTTAACTCGCCGAACTACGTATCCCATATTTTTATTTGGTCAAATTTTCATTTCCCAACTCAACGTTTCGCACTGATATCTTTTCCCAATTAATGATTTGATAAACTATTGTTAGACCAATTATTATCTGGGATTTTTATAAGATGTCAATTATGTTTTCGTCAAATGTATTGATTGGCATACCTTGATTTAGCAACATATTGAATGGTATTATGAAATCTAACCTAGTTTGTTAGAATGCAAGGTTCAAATTGCAGTATAATTTTATTGCATTAAGCGGGTAGGGTGATGCACCATGCACCTAAATTTAGAGGGTACTTTTGTTTACATTCTTTGTGGCTCAAAATAGCATTTCATTCTTGAGTTATCATCGCTGATAGTTAATGTGCGTGTGTGCATAAAAAAAAATAACCTAACCTACCTATCTCTGGGAGCAGTTTTGTCCCGAAGACTGTAATCCCGAAGACTGTAATCCCGACGGCTAGAATTCCTACAGTTCACATACATACCCCGGCCGAGTCGGATCTGCTCACATACATACGTATCACAAGTACAACAAAAGGAGCGTTTTTTAGGGATATAAAAAAAAAAAAACTAACCTAACCTAACCCGGCCGAGTCGGATCTGCAAAGTACAACAAATTGATTTTGATTAAAAAATATTTTTTTCGGTTTATATTTGTGTTTTATTTTGCACTATCATCATACTGTAAGCAATGGTTGTAGGTAATTTGCCCAAATGGCTTTTGATGAATCGTTATTTGACTAAGCAAATCATTTGCTACACAATTATTTACCACATAAAATTTGACGATATGTTATTTGCCTTAGCATATCATTTCCTACACAATTATTTACCACATAAAATTTGACATAATAAAATTTTGGAATATAAAAATGAAGCGAAATAAAAAAATTACGAAGTAAAATTATGCCAAGGATTGGTTTGCGCAATAAAACTTCGGCGAAAAGTTGGTTGCCAAATGAAATTTGACGAAACATAATTCGGCGAAAAGGCAGTACACCCAAATATACGTATAAATACAGATTAGTAACCTAGCGAAGTCTTTATGATTAATTGATTATGCAAACTTTCTATGACAGCTTGCGACGATGGAGGCTATCATCTTGCGAATGATGTACTTGGGAAGTTTCAGACTTGTTTCAGAGCGAGTGAAAGGCCTTTCATTTTGACGTTCTTTCGGACTATAAAGCTTTCGTTTTCTTCTTATCATAGCTGTAGCTGTATATCTTATTTTTTTGTCGGATATCGAACAAACTTACCTCGATGTGTGTGGAGCAGGCAGCACGAACTCCGCCATCTGAATACATACTTACCTCGATGGGATCGAAGTAGCCCGGGTTGTTGACCAGTATCATATACATGGTGTGTGTGAAGCAGAAGGCGTGCTCCGCGTTGTGGTAGGGGTTGGGGCGGTATCAGGCGAGCACGGACAGCACGAGTCCGCCATCTGTATACATACTGACCTGGATGGAATCGAAGTAGCCCGGGTTGTTGACCAGTATCATATACATGGTGTGTGTGAAGCAGAAGGCGTGCTCCGCGTTGTGGTAGGGGTTGGGGCGGTATCAGGCGAGCACGGACAGCACGAGTCCGCCATCTGAATACATACTTACCTCGATGGGATCGAAGTAGCCCGGGTTGTTGACCAGTATCATATACATGGTGTGTGTGAAGCAGAAGGCGTGCTCCGCGTTGTGGTAGGGGTTGGGGCGGTATCAGGCGAGCACGGACAGCACGAGTCCGCCATCTGTATACATACTGACCTGGATGGAATCGAAGTAGCCCGGGTTGTTGACCAGTATCATATACATGGTGTGTGTGAAGCAGAAGGCGTGCTCCGCGTTGTGGTAGGGGTTGGGGCGGTAGCAGGCGAGCACGGACAGCACGAGTCCGCCATCTGAATACATACTGACCTCGATGGAATCGAAGTAGCCCGGGTTGTTGACCAGTATCATATACATGGTGTGTGTGAAGCAGAAGGCGTGCTCCGCGTTGTGGTAGGGGTTGGGGCGGTAGCAGGCGAGCACGGACAGCACGAGTCCGCCATCTGAATACATACTGACCTCGATGGAATCGAAGTAGCCCGGGTTGTTGACCAGTATCATATACATGGTGTGTGTGAAGCAGAAGGCGTGCTCCGCGTTGTGGTAGGGGTTGGGGCGGTAGCAGGCGAGCACGGACAGCACGAGTCCGCCATCTGAATACATACTGACCTCGATGAAATCGAAGTAGCCCGGGTTGTTGACCAGTATCATATACATGGTGTGTGTGAAGCAGAAGGCGTGCTCCGCGTTGTGGTAGGGGTTGGGGCGGTAGCAGGCGAGCACGGACAGCACGAGTCCGCCATCTGAATACATACTGACCTCTATGGAATCGAAGTAGCCCGGGTTGTTGACCAGTATCATATACATGGTGTGTGTGAAGCAGAAGGCGTGCTCCGCGTTGTGGTAGGGGTTGGGGCGGTAGCAGGCGAGCACGGACAGCACGAGTCCGCCATCTGAATACATACTGACCTCGATGGAATCGAAGTAGCCCGGGTTGTTGACCAGTATCATATACATGGTGTGTGTGAAGCAGAAGGCGTGCTCCGCGTTGTGGTAGGGGTTGGGGCGGTAGCAGGCGAGCACGGACAGCACGAGTCCGCCATCTGAATACATACTGACCTCGATGGAATCGAAGTAGCCCGGGTTGTTGACCAGTATCATATACATGGTGTGTGTGAAGCAGAAGGCGTGCTCCGCGTTGTGGTAGGGGTTGGGGCGGTAGCAGGCGAGCACGGACAGCACGAGTCCGCCATCTGAATACATACTGACCTCGATGGAATCGAAGTAGCCCGGGTTGTTGACCAGTATCATATACATGGTGTGTGTGAAGCAGAAGGCGTGCTCCGCGTTGTGGTAGGGGTTGGGGCGGTAGCAGGCGAGCACGGACAGCACGAGTCCGCCATCTGAATACATACTGACCTCTATGGAATCGAAGTAGCCCGGGTTGTTGACCAGTATCATATACATGGTGTGTGTGAAGCAGAAGGCGTGCTCCGCGTTGTGGTAGGGGTTGGGGCGGTAGCAGGCGAGCACGGACAGCACGAGTCCGCCATCTGAATACATACTGACCTCTATGGAATCGAAGTAGCCCGGGTTGTTGACCAGTATCATATACATGGTGTGTGTGAAGCAGAAGGCGTGCTCCGCGTTGTGGTAGGGGTTG
Source organism: Apotomis capreana (assembly GCA_947623375.1). Lineage (NCBI taxonomy): Eukaryota > Metazoa > Arthropoda > Insecta > Lepidoptera > Tortricidae > Apotomis > Apotomis capreana. The sequence continues at coordinate 2,686,991 of OX392511.1, forward strand.
GGGCGGTAGCAGGCGAGCACGGACAGCACGAGTCCGCCATCTGAATACATACTGACCTCTATGGAATCGAAGTAGCCCGGGTTGTTGACCAGTATCATATACATGGTGTGCGTGAAGCAGAAGGCGTGCTCCGCGTTGTGGTAGGGGTTGGGGCGGTAGCAGGCGAGCACGGACAGCACGAGTCCGCCATCTGAATACATACTGACCTCTATGGAATCGAAGTAGCCCGGGTTGTTGACCAGTATCATATACATGGTGTGCGTGAAGCAGAAGGCGTGCTCCGCGTTGTGGTAGGGGTTGGGGCGGTAGCAGGCGAGCACGGACAGCACGAGTCCGCCATCTGAATACATACTGACCTCTATGGAATCGAAGTAGCCCGGGTTGTTGACCAGTATCATATACATGGTGTGTGTGAAGCAGAAGGCGTGCTCCGCGTTGTGGTAGGGGTTGGGGCGGTAGCAGGCGAGCACGGACAGCACGAGTCCGCCATCTGAATACATACTGACCTCTATGGAATCGAAGTAGCCCGGGTTGTTGACCAGTATCATATACATGGTGTGTGTGAAGCAGAAGGCGTGCTCCGCGTTGTGGTAGGGGTTGGGGCGGTAGCAGGCGAGCACGGACAGCACGAGTCCGCCATCTGAATACATACTGACCTCTATGGAATCGAAGTAGCCCGGGTTGTTGACCAGTATCATATACATGGTGTGCGTGAAGCAGAAGGCGTGCTCCGCGTTGTGGTAGGGGTTGGGGCGGTAGCAGGCGAGCACGGACAGCACGAGTCCGCCATCTGAATACATACTGACCTCTATGGAATCGAAGTAGCCCGGGTTGTTGACCAGTATCATATACATGGTGTGCGTGAAGCAGAAGGCGTGCTCCGCGTTGTGGTAGGGGTTGGGGCGGTAGCAGGCGAGCACGGACAGCACGAACTCCGCCATCTGCGCGCGGTCGAAGCTGGCGTCCATGAACGTGTCGGCGAACATGTGGCAGACTAAACCAGGTATATCTTCCTTGCTGACTTCGCTTATGTGGAAATCGTAGCTGTAAGGAAATCAGTCCATTACGTGCACTGCAAGAGAGGCAATTGAATGAAGGCTATTTTGGTATTCTTAGTGTAGGTCACTCGATGGTAGCCATGAAATTAACTTTTGAGAGAATAACAAGAAAATAGGTCACAACGAATTTACATCAAGGTTTTTGAAGGAAAAGGAATAATAGAGTATTTAGACGCTTTTGAATTAATCATGAATGCACCATAAATGTTTCTGTTTAGTCCTATCGTTGACTGGTAGAGAATGCCTTCTGGTATCAAGTCCGCCATTTGTACTTTTACTTTTTTATTTCGCGCAATAAATTTTAAATAAATGAAATGCGAATTCAGGAATAGCTCACCTTACTTCATACTCTAGTATTACCTAATTTATATCGCAAAATATATAACTTACGTTTTAAAATTACTCGGAGGCAATACGATTCCGTTGGTTTCCATGAGCTCCTCGTAGTCGTGCCGGCACGGCTTGAGGTGTAAGTGCATCAGATTGGAATAGACATGATTGAGATTTTCCTAAAAAAATATACATGTTCATCTATCAAGTTTTGTTCTATAAGTTCATTGTAGTGCAAGAGACACGGGTGTCAATACCGGCTCCAAGAGTCCCGATGCGACAAGAATGGCTTTATGAAGGTCGAAAGGAAGAAACCAGCCTGCTGTAGTCAGTGCAGTACCTACCTACCGCACCGACTGGCCCCAAACCAGACTGAGGTAAATGTACATAATTAGGAAATTATTCCTTAATTTGCGTTGATCGCCGTATTAGTTATTTCGATTTTGGAAAGCTTCGACTATGGATAATATCGAGGGTGCTGGTCATATATTTACGTACGTGGTAAATCTTTTTCTGATGCATGTGATAGAAGTGCACGATGAGTGAACAGTAGCTGACGAACACGTTAAATATCTCCTCATCTTCAGCAGTGAACGGGAGAGCATTCTTTTTGTTCGTGAGTTGGACCACCCCTGGAAATAACGAGGTAACTAATAAGATCGTGATTCTTAGGTACTTCTCAATGTTAAACGAATTAGCAAATATTGAAGCGAAAGCAGTAAGTGAACATCACGCTGTAGGTATTACACAAAAGGGTTTAGCAGGCTAAGGAAGGACGTGTGGCCCCTGTCAGGAATATTCGAATTGGTAAATGTCAATTGTTGGTGGCCTCATAACTAGTAATCACTCCAACTTTTAGCCCTCTATCTTGAACTGTCACAGAGATAATGACAAAAATGTATTTTTATCCCATTTTTTTTCAAACTCATGTATCTTCTAATCCAAACCAGCTAGAGCATTGATACAAAATCACAGCTATGTAAGTTTAGTGGGAGTATACCCTATAATTTTATTAATCTATATATATAAAAGAAGAAGTCCTGACTGACTCATCAACGCACAGCCGAAACTACTAATGTTAGAGAGTTGATTTTTGCACAGTAGGTTACTTTTATAACGTGGGCTCGAGCTAAGAAGCGATTTTGAAAAATTCAATCCCTAAGGGTGTTAAAAAGGGGTGCAAAGTTTGTATGGGGGAAACTTTTTTTTTGAGCTAGAGACTTGAAACTTTGTAAAAAGGTATTAAAATAAAATGGAAGAAAACTAATTTCAGCGTTTTTGAAAATTCACCCCCTAAGGTGGTAAAAAATGGGTTAAAAGTTTGTATCGAGATTAAGTATTTTGTTGAGCGCGGGACTTGAATTTTTGTTTAAAGGTACACTATTAAAATACAAGAAAAGTAATTTCAGCGTTTTCAAAAATTCGTCCTTTAAAAGGGTTAAAAAGGGGTTAAAATTTTGTATGGGGGGAACTTTCTTTTTCAGCTAAAGACTTGAAACTTTGTAGAAAGATTACTTATTAAAAAACACAAAAAGTACTTTCAGCGTTTTAGAAAATTCCACCCCTTAAGGGGTTAAATAGGGGTGCAATGTTTATATGGGAGAAACTTTATTTATTGAACTAGAGAGTTGAAACTTTGTAGAACGCTTACTTAATCAAATACAAAAAAGTGATTTCAGCGTTTTGAAAAATTCTGCCCCTGAGGGGGTGAATTAACTAAGAATAAAATTCCTTACCTACCTATTTTAATATCTTTGTCATCATCAAAAATCTACGCGGACGAAGTCGCGGGCGGCCGCTAGTATTTTATACGCGAGCAATAAAAGAAATAAATGTCAATTTATTTTTTGACAGCTCTTATCAACAAGTTTTTTTGAAAGTACAACTACAAAAAAAAACATATGTATTGCTTCTAGTATTAACTACTAGCATACGCAAAATCAATTAATTATATTTGGTGGAACATACTCAAAAAAAATAACGAAGTAGTCACGTCTTTTGAAAATTCGTTTTAAGATTTTGTTTGTTGCTTAGCAACTAAGGGTGTATTATCTTGAACGTATAGCTGTCATGTATATAATATCCCACCAAAAACATTCTGTAAAAAACTTAGCCAAGTCACGATGGAGCTGCTTGTTTAATGTTTATCTCTAAAAAGTAATGAAATCTAGACAAAGTCGTACCAAGTCTAAGGTTCCTTACTGCGATTTCTTTATTATTATAGTTAATGTTGTGTGACTTGGCCGTTGAAGGGTACACAAGGGTAGGTACAAAACCAGGTGCTCCATGACACCATTGCACCAATCTGTCGCCAGAACCGCTGCAAGTCAATTTTGTTGACACGTAATGTTATATCTGTTGTAACTACCTATGTTTGTTAAGCGAGAAAATAGCCCATACTGGTATTGGTAATTTGACGCTAGTGTCTCATTTAAGGCTGTTGTTGATTGTGCAACACATGCATTCAGCATTGACAATGCTGACTTCTGCTCTCCTCTTTTTGGAGCGTCAAATTGACCACCGATATAACATAAAATAGACGTACAGACGGACTTCTATCAATGATTAGAGGTCCGTCTGTACTGGAAATATTTTCTTATACTGTTTGTTTCAGGCTCGCCTATACATAAGTATTATTGAAAGACGCAGCTTTATCAAGCCTACAATTGACCGGTTATTGAATCCACGATTTCCAAGTCGCAATTTTCCATCGTCAATGGGTAGCGGTTCTGGCGACAGATTGGTGCAATGGTGTCATGGAGCACCTGGTTTTGTACCTACCCTTGTGTACCCTTCAACGGCCAAGTCACACAACATTAACTATAATAATAAAGAAATCGCAGTGAGGAACCTTAGACTTGGTACGACTTTGTCTAGATTTCATTACTTTTTAGAGATAAACATTAAACAAGCAGCTCCATCGTGACTTGGCTAAGTTTTTTAAAGAATGTTTTTGGTGGGATTTCACTTCTTTTTGTAGAAACGTGGGCATATTGTTTTATAACAACCTGCTAATTAACCTTAGCAAACCTCACAAAAAAATAAGCGAAATCAACGAAATGCAAATAATCCCTCCTAATCCCTAGCAAACGTTTCCAAGCGCAGTTGAAGAATGTCGTAAACGACTGTAACTTCGCCATATATCGTTATCGTTTGTGCGATTCCTGTAAAGGATAATGTACGGTTTCTACCCCTTCATGTACTAGTCTCTCTTCCTACTGGGTATGGTAGAGTACACATCCCTGGAGGCTCGGAGGAATATTTATTTAATTAAAAATATTTCTTCCAACTTATCCGAGGTCATGTAGAAAATCCGCAACTTTCGCAAATGCGTATACGGGTCCCTCGTGTTCCCACCCTGCTCAGGCGTGACCGCCGCCGCGGCTTTTTCGCCATCCCCCTGGCCAGCACTCGTGCTCTCGCTTCGTCCCCCTTGCACCAAGCCCTATCACTCCTGAATGCTTTTCTTGATAGTGACAGCCAACTCGACATTTTCTTCACCCTAGAATCTAGATTTTTAACCGCATCATGTCGTTTTCTAGAGGCAAGAGTGACCCCGAGCTCAATTTAGGTAGACAGCATATAGCCTCGTATTTAAGTTAAGTACCTAGTTGTTATCGTATAGCGTAAGGATACACGGGTATAATTATAATAATATATATTTTGTTATTAACTGAATAATAATATGTAAGTTGACATAATTAGTATTGTAGAAATAATTCATTCACATAAATAATGTAATTAAATTTGTAACAATTAGCACGTAAGGTTTAACTGCCTGTGTTAAATTGTAATAAATAAAAAAATATAAGATTATCGGAAAAACAAACGTAAGCGCGTTTTAAAATACAGTCAGCGCCATCTAGCGACGTGTGCGGGTATCACCGCCACTCTTAGTCCAATGCATTATATTTTGACCAAATTTTGAGCGAAATTAATATTTTAGTGTAATTTGTTTATTTAATTTGTGTAATGTTCGAGTAGAATAAAGTTAATCGTTCGACTATTTCTTCTTGTAAACTTGTAAGTATAAGTTTAAAAGCCAGTCTAGTCTTATCCAGAGTTTTCCTTTAATTTTATTTATATGCGTATTAAAAGCAGAAGGGGAGGCATTCGCCCAGCAGTGGGACGCTATAGGCTAGATTAAATTAGAAGATGTGTCCCAATACGCTGGATTTTTTCAATGACAGTTGATTTTTTTATGTACCAGTAGTAGAAGGGGCATTATCATATCTCTAATACAGCTGAGACCAGCTGAGGGTTCTTCATCAGATAAATAATAAATATATAAATATCGGAAAACCTCGCACAAATCGATCTAGTAGCTCGATATTAAGCTCTAGAAGGCTTGTGTTATGGGTACTAGACGACGATATACATACTTATATAGATAAATATATACTTAAATACATAGAACAACCATGACCCAAGCACAAATATTCGAGTTCATCACACAAATATTTGCCCTGGCCGGGATTCGAACCCGGGACCGCCGGCTCAGTAGGCAGGTGTCTACAAACCGAGCCAAACGCGTCGTCAAAATACTTCAGACCTTGGATTTTTGACATCAAATGAAGCAGCCCACCAAGTTGAACATTAAAATACTTAAACGAGTTTACTCACGTCGTAGAAGTCGAATAACGCTCGACATGTTTCGAATCGGTACGCGATCCATCATCGGGAGAGACGATCGATCAGTCGCGGCGGCGGCCAACCGAACACAACAACAAGTTGAATATTTTTTGTAAAGGCGGTATGCCGGTATGTCTAATAGTTTGGTTGGGCTCTTGTGTTTTCTAATCAGGGTTCTGCAGATCTTCGATTATCCTAGTTTTTAGGGTTCCGTACCCAAAGGGTAAAAACGAGACCCTATTACTGAGACTTCGCTGTCCGTCCGTCCGTGTGTCACCAGGCTGTATATCAAGAACGGTGATAGTTAGACAGTTGAAATTTTCACAGATGATCTATTTCTATTGCCGCTATAACAACAAATACTAAAAATGAAATAAAATAAATATTTAAGGGCTCCCATACAACAAACTTGTTTTATGGTACGGAACCCTCCATGCGCGAGTCGGACTCGCACTTGGCCAATTTTTATAGTTTTCGCTTTATGTGGCCATTAAACCCCAACTAGCAAAATTACCTTATAAAGAAAGGCCTACGTGGCCATAACTCTTATAGTCGTCATTTAAAGGCATTGTTTATGTCAAAATATCGTATAAATGCACTTTACAAGAGGGTTCAGCTAATATGGCTACTGACTTTATAATTTGGTTAGGTAAACGTCAACAAACCTAAATAATATGGCTACTATAAAACCTTTAGTTAATAAGGTTACAACCTTTATAATTCGGTTAGGTAAACGACAACAAAACGAAATAATATGGCTACTATAAGCCTAAAATTATGAATTATCTTATAATGGCTAATTATACGGGCTTTTAGCCAAATAATAGTAGAAGCCATATAAAGGCTAGCATGAAGGCTATTTGATCTTGTAAAGAAAATACACAGGATTGTTATAAAGCATTTTATCTTATAGAAGTCAGAATTTTTACGTTTATATAGCAATGGTATACATGTCATTTTACGTGAATTTTAAAAGGGTTGAAGTCTTGGTTAGTTTGCTATATAGTAATTATAAGTGTGTAATTCTTATGATTGTCATGTACTTTTGTTTATATAACAAAGTCAGCCATTATACGAATAAAAGTTTGTTTGCGTAAGTGAAATTACAAATGATGGATTTGGAAGAGTGGAAAAAGTTCAAGAGAAGTGGTGGTTACAAGAGGAAAGTGAAAAGCATGTACGAAAAAATGAAAAATGACGTTAATAAACCTACAACCTCTACCGATGTCAACAACACTTCTTTTGTCAAGGACAACACATCCGAAAGTGCAAGTGGTTCCGTACAAAATTATAACTTAGAGCAGACTTAATGCAGTGAAAATTTGGAATATGACAGTGGGGAACAGAGTAGTGATTACGATGTGGACGGAAGTATAATTGTTGAGTTAAAAAAAGACAACTTACGTAAGAACATAATAATTGAATTTGGTCAAAAATTTTATTGTCACAAAAAAGACCATATGAAATATAACAATAAATTAAATTAAACAATAAAACTAATTACTAATTTTGTTTTTTTTTTATTTTTTTTTTATTTGAAACAATTTATTCAGTTTGTTAGTTAAACAGTTCTGTATGCATCACTGGTACTGTTGAATTACTAATTAATTTGGTTACGATTAATAAAGAAATGTGATGTCATGTGGGTCGAAGTAATACGTTTGCAATTATAACAATTGTCTCTCTTTACAAAATGTGTCATTTGCCAAGGCCATATTGAACGATGAACAAGAAATATAAATCTTCTCTTCTAAGAAACCGGTCCACATCAATAAAAATTACTATAGTTTTCAGTTCGGCAAATCTAGGAAAGAAGTGTCTTTAATTAATTACGTCATTACGGAACCCTAAAATGTATCAAGATGGAGAATACTTAGGACAAAACATAACCTCTATAAATGTTTTTTTCTTATAAACACCTTGTAGAGTTTATGTAATTTGCTTAAAGACTTATAGCAACAATAACGAAGGAATTACAAAAAATCCAAAGTATTTTCATCACAAATCATTGTCAATTCATGGGGGCGTTGAAAATGAATTGAAAACCATACCCCATATCCTCATAAAAATGAGTTTCCACTTAGTTTCGATTATTAAAGACACAGAAGTAACATCAGAAAAATGGACACAGACTATATTACCTTTTTCAAAATGGTTGACGAATAAAAGATCTTTTATTTATTCATCGATGTCACACGCACGATAATTCTTGTTGTATGATTGCTGCGACGTTTATGAGTTGGATTACCTTTTAAACGATCCTTACATAGCGGTTACAAGAACACGCTTCTTACGACTGGAGTTTACATAGCAATTATAAGTTAATCCTTTTTATGCAAGCTTTATAAATTTCTATTATAAGGACTATGAACATATAAACGGATTACAATTGGCAATTACAAGGGAATTACACTTATTGCTAACCGTAACACATCTGGTATCAGATAAGTAGCAAATAATAAATCTGGAATATGGTAATTATAAGGTTCAATATCTTATAATTTGGGCCCAATGCCACCCTTATTAACGTTTATATGGCTTGTATAAGAATAATTATTTTATCTTTATAAACCTTTATATAACATATTTTTGCTACTTGGGACCCTAACTCTGTACCAAATTTCAGCTCTCTGAATTTATGGGAAGTACTAGTTCTTTACTGATGATCATGAGTGAGTGAGTGAGTGAGTGTCATAAATGCGAAACTTTGCTTTCGCATAACTTCGGAACTAAATGACCTACAGACTTGAAATTTTGGAATTTAAGCATGTGTTTATAGCTTACTGGATGACAAAAATTTCTGCGCTCTGGTCTTATCCAGAGGTTCTCAAATAGGGGCCTGAAAATGCGGCGAAATGGTTCCGGTAAAGGATGGTACGGCAGTGTTTGCTTCGCGCTCGACTTGGCGGGGGCACTGCCGTGCCCCCCGATATATATGTCATGTATCATGGGAATATGATAAAAATTCAAAAGAAAAGACTCCTTATATTACTTGAATACTTTCGTTATTTTTTTTTAGTATGTTATAATTAATCGATTTTGCGTATGCTAGTAGTTAATACTAGAAGCAATACATATGTTTTTTCTTGTAGTTGTACTTTCAAAAAAACTTGTTGATAAGAGCTGTCAAAAAATAAATTGACATTTATTTCTTTTATTGCTCACGTATAAAATATTAATAAAATTATAGGGTATACTCCCACTAAACTTACATAGCTGTGATTTTGTATCAATGCTCTAGCTGGTTTGGATTAGAAGATACACGAGTTTGAAAAAAAAATGGGATAAAAATACATTTTTGACATTATCTCTGTGACAGTTCAAGATAGAGGGCTAAAAGTTGGAGTGATTACTAGTTATGAGGCCACCAACAATTGACATTTACCAATTCGAATATTCCTGACAGGGGCCACACGTCCTTCCTTAGCCTGCTAAACCCTTTATTGGCAATGAGGTCAGCCCGGCATTAAGATATCTTACTAGAAAAATTGCTTCTTTTCGTATGATCTAGGTGCCCACAAAAAAAGGGTTGAAGTTATCTAGGTACGAGTATCTATATATGACCGATCCATCATTCAAAAATTACTGTATTCAGCGCACCACCGCGCGAAATATCAGCTGTCTTTGAGGGATTGTCCAGCAGTGGAAATCTGAGTCGAAATCATGAGGTAACCCATCCCAAACAAGACTGAGGAGTAACTCACCAATAACCCCCTTTTTGTCCATGATGGGTGTGGCGAGACAGGAGCGGACGACGGTGCCGGTGACAGGGTCCACTTCTCTCGTGAACCGGCGGTCTTTGTGCGCATCCCGCACGTTCAACGGCGCCCCGGTCCGCGCCACGAGGCCCGCCGGCGTCTTCTCATTGCTCAGGCTGTTAAGAAAGTTTCAAAATAAGATATACTTACCTAAAAGAAATCGTGATCAGTTGAAATCTTTAGAGTAAGTAACTTTTGGCTGAAACCTCTCTTTTATGTAACACTTTATACTCACGCGGTTTGTAGGTACACATGATTAACCTGAGCTCCAGATAAGACTTGAACTTTTACCCTCTCTTTTACGTTCTAAAGCAGTTAAAGCCATTTGGAGTAAAGTTGAATAGTAGGTACTTTAAAATAATGCGTGTATTTTTTTATATCTGATCGCGGTGTGCAGAAGCTACCAAGATTTACTCGACTTTGGTCTTCTTCCGAGGCATTGCAGTGTTCTCCCCGGCCCAGCCGTCGTCCCACATGTCGGCCGTCAGCTCGGCGCGCTCGCGGTCGATGATGTAGAAGCTGCTTCGCATTGCTCCCATGAAGGACTTCACTACCGCCTGGAAAGTCAGTAGGTTGTAAAAAAATACCAGGTAAATGTGTTTTTTTTTAATGTCATAGGGGGCAAACGAGCTAACGGATGGCTTGATGGAAATCGATTACCATCGCCCATACACCTGCAACACCAGAGGAGTCACAAGTGCGTTGCCGGCCTTTCAGGTGGGAGTACGTTCTTTTCTTGAAGCTGGGTGCTTGACGTTCGATGGTCGTGCTACTGTTGCGTGATGTAGGTGGTCTGAAGCTACACTAGTTACATGATGAATTGTTACCAGCATGTCCGTTAGCATCGTGTCGATGGACGCCAGGTTGCGAAAGTAGCTGTTGAGCAGAGTACGCAATTCAGCGTTGAGATGGGCTGTCTTCTGCAGCGTCATCCGCGCGGCGGCTTGGTGCGCGGCCGCGCCCGCCCAGCACGCTACGCTCACCACCGTGTATACCACGTTCTGGAGACATTTGGGCTATGGTTAATATAAGAACCGTGGGTACTGATGTGCTGAGAGAAACCTGCATTCCACAGGAAAAATGTATTATGTATTCAGCATAAGTACAAGATTGGTATAAGGCAGTGCCAGGTGATGAATTAGATACTGTTGTTGTAGTTGAAGTAAAGGGACTTAACTAATCAAGATACTACTCGTACTGCATGAACGTGCATGAATTAATGGTCTCTTGACGCATAATATTCACTGCCTGCGACGCATATATGCGTTCATCGTCATACAAGTTTGTTTCTACGCCCCCTGGCAGTGAATACGTTAGTTAAGTCATGGATGGATATACAGGCATAATAAGCCTGGACTGCTTGAGTGCAGGTTCTAAGCGAAGCACCCATAATTACTGGATCAAATTTCTCCGTCAGGTAAATACCTATATGTACCTACATCTCCGAGACGGTGGGTAGTTACATAGGTTGCCGTCAGGCTTCACAACGGGCATGGCGAGCGAGCACTGGGCGTCGATTCAACACAGCATAAATACATGAGAGCTCTTACCAGGTCGTATTTCTCAGGGTAGGTCCTGTACAGCTTTTGCCTTCAGGCTTCACGACGGGCATGACGAGGGCACACTGGGCGTCGGTCCAGCGCAGGCCCGAAGCATAAGTACATGAGAGCTCAAACCAGGTCGTTCGAAGCATAAGTACATGAGAGCTCTTACCAGATCGTATTTCTCAGGGTAGGTCCTGTACAGATCTAGCACAGCATGTAGATTGCTGTGAGGCTTCACGACGGGCATGACGAGCGCGCACAGGGCGTCGATTCAATGCAGGTCAGAAGCATAAGTACAAGAGAGCCCTTACCAGGTCGTATTTCTCGGGGTAGGTCCTATACAGCTCTAGCACGGCATGGATATTGCCGTCAGGCTTCACGACGGGCATGACGAGGGCACACAGGGCGTCGATTCAATGCAGGTCAGAAGCATAAGTACAAGAGAGCCCTTACCAGATCGTATTTCTCGGGATAGGTCCTATACAGCTCTAGCACGGCATGGATATTGCCGTCAGGCTTCACGACGGGCATGACGAGCGCGCACAGGGCGTCGATTCAATGCAGGTCAGAAGCATAAGTACAAGAGAGCCCTACCAGGTCGTATTTCTCGGGGTAGGTCCTATACAGCTCTAGCACGGCATGGATATTGCCGTCAGGCTTCACGACGGGCATGACGAGGGCACACAGGGCGTCGATTCAATGCAGGTCAGAAGCATAAGTACAAGAGAGCCCTACCAGGTCGTATTTCTCGGGGTAGGTCCTATACAGCTCTAGCACGGCATGGATATTGCCGTCAGGCTTCACGACGGGCATGACGAGGGCACACAGGGCGTCGATTCAATGCAGGTCAGAAGCATAAGTACAAGAGAGCCCTTACCAGATCGTATTTCTCGGGATAGGTCCTATACAGCTCTAGCACGGCATGGATATTGCCGTCAGGCTTCACGACGGGCATGACGAGCGCGCACAGGGCGTCGATTCAATGCAGGTCAGAAGCATAAGTACAAGAGAGCCCTTACCAGGTCGTATTTCTCGGGGTAGGTCCTATACAGCTCTAGCACAGCATGTAGATTGCTGTGAGGCTTCACGACGGACATGACGAGCGCGCACAGGGCGTCGATTCAATGCAGGTCAGAAGCATAAGTACAAGAGAGCCCTTACCAGGTCGTATTTCTCGGGGTAGGTCCTATACAGCTCTAGCACGGCATGGATATTGCCGTCAGGCTTCACGACGGGCATGACGAGGGCACACAGGGCGTCGATTCAATGCAGGTCAGAAGCATAAGTACAAGAGAGCCCTTACCAGATCGTATTTCTCAGGGTAGGTCCTATACAGCTCTAGCACGGCATGTAGATTGCCGTCAGGCTTCACGACGGGCATGACGAGGGCGCATTGGGCGTCGATTCAATCCAGGTCCGAAGCATAAGTACAAGAGAGCCCTTACCAGGTCGTATTTCTCGGGGTAGGTCCTATACAGCTCTAGCACAGCATGGAGATTGCCGTCAGGCTTCACGACGGGCATGACGAGGGCGCATTGGGCGTCGATTCAATCCAGGTCCGAAGCATAAGCACAAGAGAGCCCTTACCAGGTCGTATTTCTCGGGGTAGGTCCTATACAGCTCGAGCACAGCATGTAGATTGCCGTGAGGCTTCACGACGGGCATGACGAGGGCACACTGGGCGTTGGTCCAACGCAGGTTCGAAGCATAAGTACATGAGAGCTCTTACCAGATCGTATTTCTCAGGGTAGGTCCTATACAGCTCTAGCACAGCATGTAGATTCCCGTCGGGCTTCACGACGGGCATGACGAGGGCACACTGGGCGTTGGTCCAGCGCAGGCCCTCGGCGAAGCGCCGGTCGCGCGGCACGTCGTCCAACACCAGGTACTCCTTCGTGGCTGCCACGTGGGCCGCTGCCATCTTGCCTTCCTCTAGAACGGGAAAATTGAATCATCGAAATTTTGAACCATAATTTATCGGCTATGGGAATCCGCTAGAATATATACTTAAGACACGGTTATTAAACACCGGTCTCCATCTTTAGTATTTGTTCAACACATATTTTTAACGAAATCGAAGTAGATTTCGTAAAGACAGCAAGGAGTCCTACGCTGTAAGTACCTACTAATAAAAAAAAGATACAAGTACCTAATAAAATAACAGACAGAATACGTAAGATAAAAAGGTAACCAAAACTAAATTAACTAACCGATAGGAATGTTGACTTCGTGTCTCGCTGGATTCTTCGTGTTCTTGGGCATCAGGATCAGCTCGTTGTTGATATTGTTCACGATGTACACAAACACACCTGAAAGCAGATGGTCATACCTAGTTTGTTCCGGCTAACAAGCTCTTCGTCGAGAACTACCCGCGTTATTCATTCATTTAGGTTGACCCATGTACTGAAGACTTTTACGAACGAGAAAACAGAGCTTATAACGTTATAGGTCGAACTTATGCTGATTAGCACTAAACCCCATATCAGTTATCTCTTTTGGTGTCCTCCTTATTTATACCTACTCCTACGAGCAGTTGTTCGAATGACCCCGAGGTAAAAGCACAGAGATTCATTAGCACATATTATTACCCTTGAAACGAATCAAATAAGCTGGTCAAAAATAATGAACTAGATATAAGTAGATACTTTATTGTAAACAAAAACCGTTAAAAATACATCTGTTATAAATAACATATCCCCTATAAGGGCTCTTCCAGTTAACCTTTGAGCAATTGAGATATTATCTAGTATAGACATCACGTTTTGCATCTGGGGCTGTTTCAGCCCAGCGTGGCCCAGCTCTTAGAGATGCGGCTTGGTCTTTGAAGTACCTACTAAGAAAAACCCGGCCAAGTGCTAGTTTGATACGCGCACCGAGGGTTTCGTACAAACACTTATCCCATCTTAACTGGCGGGGTTAAATTTGAATTTTTTTTAATAGACTGGTGGGAGATTGCTCGGGACAGGGACGCGTGGAAGAATGAGAGGGAGGCCTTTGCCCAGCAGTGGGACAATATAGGCTCTTAAATAAATAAAAATAATAAATAATCACAAATGTATAGTTTTCAGATTTATCCCAAAACTTGTAGTAGGTATAAGATGGTAGCATCTACTTGCCAAATTTCATAGTTCTAGGCAACGGAAAGTATCTGGACAACAAAGTGATCTCATAAAGGTTCCGTTTTTTCCTTGTGAGGTATGGAACTAAAAACTATCCAAAACACTTACCTGAACTATTTGTTACCGTCTTCAGCACCATAGCGGTCTCATACAACAGAGAATCCAAGTCCACCGTATCCTCCAAAAACACATTGAATCTGTTTATGTCCAAATAAGTCCCATCTTTCCTTTCTGCCTTTAGCCCTTTCCGAACTATCTGAGCATAAGGGGCGATGACCCTTCTTGTTGCCTTGTCTAGCTTCTCAGGGGCGACTAAGAAGTGCGATTGTGTTTTTTTGATGAGAAGCAGCCCTAAGCTAGACTTGCCCATCACCTTGCTAGCGCTGTCCGGGTTGCTTTTAAATGATCTTTTATCGTCATCTTCAGCGGGGTCATATTTTATACTCTTCGACATGGTTTTAAAGCTGACGGCTTTTGTTGACAAACACTGTCATTATGAGTAACGTGTTTTTTTTGTATTTAGGTATAAAGGTTTCTAAGGTAAAAATAAACTTTTTCGTTAATTGTCAGAGGTTTGTGCCTTATTTGTGGCCGCTGCTACAATTTTTTCCGAATCTTCCACGTGGGTGTAACAAGTTGACGACGATTGCCGATGCCTTAATATTTATTTAATTTAATACTAGCGACCCGCCCCGGCTTCGCACGGGTGCAATGCTGATAAATTATGCTTGTATTATACATATAAACCTTCCTCTTGAATCACTCTATCTATTAAAAAAACCGCATCAAAATCCGTTGCGTATTTTTAAAGATTTAAGCATATAAAGGGACATAGGGACAGAGAAAGCGACTTTGTTTTATACTATGTAGTGATTTAAGTTATTTCTAATGTCATTTTTTATCCGATGGATAGCATATTTGTTGTGCCATCGTGCGAGATACGATAAAATTTATGCAACGACGAACCAAACGAAAAATACGAAGTTTAAAAAACCTACTTAGAGGATCCGGATCGAAGGACCGATGAGTTACTGCGTTCCAAAAATAATAACAGCTTGTTTGATTAAAAATATAATTCATGACAGTCAATGGACCAGTACCATTAACTATAATTACAACTGTTCGTGCTGTTGCTACCTACGACTAAGTATGTAATAATAGAATCTGCGCTAAAGCCTGTTTAAAATAATACATATTACGTCACCCTATGTCCATGTTCTTCCCATGACGTGCGACCACGGACATATTTAGGTACATACAAGAAGGTGCCCGCGAATGAGAAAATGGCATAACTCTCTGTTTTGCTTCTCCATGGTCAGGTAAACAAAAGGATCCTATAATTTAGGGATGCCCAGCTACCCGTATAATCCTCCTCATCGATTTCGACGACGGCGACCCAATGCAAGTACTATGGACTTCATCTATTGTGGGCTCTGATATAGGTTTAACGAGGGCACGGAGGCAAATACATGCACACGTGACGATCGCTTACTTTTTCTTTAGTAAGCCGGTGGGAATCGGACTGTGTGGACGGCACGCCGCTGACACAGCTATACAAAGAAACCTAAAATTCTTATACTAATATAATTTCATAACAGGATAGATGTAATGGAGATAGAATGCACATCAAGCATTCTATCTCCCAAATACATAAATATATTTACAAAAGTGTATGTCATACTGTATAACAGTTTTGTCATTTATTATTTAAAATTCATCCAAGTTTTGAGACATTTAATTGATCATTGTAACTCATATTGTCAACTTAAGTATAAACCCTTGAAGCACATCAAGTCTATCACTAACCCTATTCAGCTGCAAAAACAATATAATACAAAAAAAATAGGTGTATTATTACATTATTATAAAATTCATTCGATTTTTTTGACAGCTATGGCCATCAAGGAAACATTAATCTATCTAATTCTGTGTCAGTATGTACATAGAAAGCTGAGTAATTTGATTTTAATATGTAATGAGATGATTGATATGGCCTGCAATGGTTCAAGACACATACTTATTTAAAATTTTACGGATTAAGTATCCCTATAAAAATATGGAAAAACCATACTGTCCACTTTCAGAAAGCTAATACGTGGCTAATAGTCACTGTCACTACACTCTAACTCTGGTACAGAAAAGTCTGTTTACAACTAAAACTCAGTAATTAACAAATAACTACATAGGTTTTACTCGGGTAATTCCGAATAGTGGGTAATTCCGAAAATTACTGATATCTAATAAACGGGGTAACATTTTTTGCGCTAGCAACACTTCTTACTGTAGAAGAAGAGTACACCTTAAAACAAAGCTCGTATTTCGGTGCAATCACCTTAGATACGAGGTTTTGAAGAGCAGTGACAGAAATATTTGTGAATTTTGGATGTCACAAGGCGATTTCAATAAAGCTCTTGTATCATAAATCTTAGGTTATTTGTCTATTAGTAATATTAATATAGCTACATTTGGGTGAAGCAGTCGTTCGGTTCTTACAGCATATAATAGTATATAAATGGTATTCTCTTAATACATATAGCATTTTGATTGCCATGTTGTAAATAGTACATTACAGTCAAGGAAATTGAAACACATACCTTTTTTGCTTTTGTCACAATAACAATAAGGGTCAAAAAGGTACGCATTTCAATTTCCTTTTTTTTTCCAGTAGTAGCTGTAATTGTAGGGTCACACAAGTTTCAACCAAATTCAAGAATTGTAGTTGGAGTTTAACTCAGGGCCATGTAATAGGTTTCCTATCTCGTTTTGGCGGAGGACTGTCCATGGCAGGTGGCACCTGGAAAGACATTGCCATCATTAATTAATTCTAGGTGACATTATATTATAATGCACACAACAACAAGAAATAAATAAAAAACAACAACCAAATAAAATGACATCCGAATATCAGGTAGATTTCTAACAAGAGATCTAGGAACAAATGGTCGGAAAAAATAGATTACTTATATAAATGTAGAGACCGCGCATTTAAACATTTTGTGTAACTTAAACTATACTGAAATTACAAATAACTTTTTTTAATAAATAATCTTCGATTTAAGTAGTTGGTAACTTATTACTCATAGTTGTGAATCTTGCCGCAGCCACCTTACTTGATAGCCTTAAAGCCATTTGTTGATTACTTTTTCTTCTCTTGATCTTAGTTTTAGTTCGCCCCACTGGCTGGGCCGGCATTCAAGCAAAAGTTACAAGCACCTACTAGGCAGGTTGTTGGAAAGTGTTACATACATTATTCAGTTATTTTTTCAATACTTTAGTATACATGGATGCATGGTAACTAGTTCTCTCGATAAACAAGTAGTAATAAGGTGCCACAGAAACATGCACTCATGGTAATATATTCTAAATACAAAATATACTTACACAATCTACAGACATTTTCCTCTTTAAATGCATATCTTTCTCTATACTTTCTAATTTAATCCTCTTCATATGCCCAGATAATAAGTCTGGTGGTGGTTTCAGTCTATCAAAACTATCTGAGTGTACAGATTTTCTTGTAGTAAAACCAGTATTTAGTACCGCTGTCTGAGGCGCTGGTGGACTGATGGGACGTGCTTTATTAAGCACTCTACCTCTACCGGAATCTCTATACCGTCTTTGACCATAAGGTACACAAAAGTGGTGAAAAATTTCCAATAATTCGTCTCTCGCCATGTTTTCAATGTTCGGGATCCTCAAATGTCTCTACAAAGTAAAGTAGATGTTTATTTACACATTATTTGAACTATATAAACAGAACACAGTAAACAAAACTGGTAATGAACTTTTGCATCAAGTTACCTCTTGAATTACATATATTAGTTGCGCGTTCGACAGTAATTCGGGATGTAATAACATCTCACAAGGTATAGCCATACTTAAAACATTCTATAAGCCGTCGGTAAAAACTCTGAATCATTTTAATTTTTAATGTTGAAATTATTTCATTTTGGAGGCTTTTTAATAACCTAAGCTCACACAGCTGATTATGATTGCGACAGTTAAAGTTGAGTTGACACTTGACATTAACAAAACGTTTACAAAGACTGCACTTGGAAAATACCTAATTAGAATAAAGCGAGAAACGTTAGCGATTTTGATGAACATCTGATGACAAAAGCTTTTTTTGAACAAAATTTTAATTTATATCTATTCATTATATAATCGAAATATGTTAATGTAATAGGTCAGCATCAATTTGTAAAAATATACCTATCAATTGTGGCTATCTCCGTAAATACATAGCCTAGTGCTGCTTAAAGTACCGTTTCGAATAGTTTTTGTACCACTTATTTTAAGTAATAATAGCTAAATTAGAACAGATGGCACCAAAATACAAACAACAATAATACTTTATATTCAAAGTCAATAAACAAAATAGTTAAATTATAATAATTAATTACTCATTATACAATTTAATTTAAGGTACATCACTAAAAGTCTACTTGGCTGTGGGTTTTTTATTGGTTGGCTATGGTTTGGTTTCTGACTTCTGTCAGCAGTTCGATTCAGTGCTGTCATGTGAAGCTTTGATTGTTTGCTTTACTTATTTCTAACGTTTTTATTTTGGACTCTTGAAGAAATTTTAATTAATAATATGTTCAAATTAGTTTAAACGTTAACTATTATCATAGCTACCTGTGTGGTGTTCCTGCGTTATCCCCCTCTTCTCTCTTCCAAAAGTTTTTAAATCTTGTTTTATTTTAGCATAAATAAATCACGCGAATCGTAAATAAAATGTTTACTTGTGAATAAAATTAGTGTTAGCCCTTCGGCGCGAGTGAAACGTAACAACGGTCAAATGTTAACAGTTCCCTGGATAATTTCGATGTTAGAATCGGATCGGGAGTCAGTGCGCGCGAGGAGGGACTATGTTGTTTATCAGTGCCTTAGCGATCGGGATGGTGACCGGCTTGCAGAACGTGACGACGGAGTCGCCTGGGGCGGTCAGTGAGACGTCCCCGCGCGAGATGGGGCTGCTGGAGACGACGAAGCTGGCGGGGGTGCACAGCCACGACCTGGTGAACGTGACGATCCAGGACCGGCCGTCGATGTGGGACATGTACCTGAATCACTGCAGTAAATGGCGGCCGATCAACCACATATTTTTCCAAGTGGCCAACCTGTTTTTCCTGCTGTCGTTCCTGGCTCCGCACACGCCGACGGGGCTGGTGTGGCTGCGCGTGGCCCTCATCCTCGGCTGCACGTTCTCGGGGATCTGGGCGTGGAGTATCGAGTGCTACTTGGACGCTGTGCTGTGGAATAGTGCTTTCGTTGCCATAAACTTTGTCTATTTTTCGGTGCATTTCTACTTGATGAGGCCAATCAAGTTTCACAAAGATATAGAAGAGGTAAGACTTATTTCAACATATTTTCTTATTAAATTTAATTTACTATTATGAACTTAGATTTCGAAGGATCAATCTCAATCAACAAATAAAAATAATGTTTTTTAGGGGCTTTATAATATCAGTTTCTTTTTAATATTAAATATAATAAATATTATCAATAAATTGAGCAACTTATAATGTTGTCATTACATGCAAATATCACATATAAAATTATAATTATGAAAATATGCAAATTACAACTAAAAACTAAGAAGTTTGGTCTTGTAAACAATTTAAATATACCCGTTATACATTAAATCAAAACCAGTATCTTATCAACCATCATACAACAAGCAACAAAAATGTAGTTGAGCCACATGTAAACATGTGCATATTGAAGTAGTGTCAGATAGTGCAATTGCAATCTTATCTTTGCCAAGGTGATGATTTTTGCAACCTTAGTGCAATATTCTGAGATCAGGGCCATATTTAACCACGTAAGCCCCTAGGCCACGCTTGACTTGGGCTCTCACACTGTAGGTAGGTAGGTCCCTAGGTTAGGTAGGACCATTTTAGGAGCTGCCTATGGTTACAACTACTCTTGAATAGCTGTCAGCTTGCCTTTATGGACAATCTGGCCTTGATTCATCTATCTTGTTCACGTTTATGCATATGGCTATATCTGTGATATAATATATTTTTTATCATATAATATTATGTTGTAAGGAGCAAGCCAAACAGAAGATTGTAGGACTAGAATAAGTCACATGAGTTAATAAATTTTCAAAGTCCACTCATTTATTCATAATTATTAATATGCAAAATATTAATATAACTATTTTGGTTTTTACATTGTAGTTAGACTCGAAAAATTTATAGAAGCGTCATGATGCAAAACAGACAGAAGAGATGGGGCAAGGATGTGTAATGCTTCTATACATTTGATGATATGAAAATTAATTAAAAGTCATCATACTTTCTTGTCCTACGTCCCTTCTGTTTGGCTTGCACCTAAGGCTTGTCCAGTGAAGCAGATCGGAGAGAATGAACCAATCAGGATGCATCTTTGTGAAGCCCAAAAGAAGTGCATTTAAATCTGAGGACTGCTATAGGTCCATTTTACACAGCTCTGTCAAGCCAACAGACACATTTTCGTATATACATGTATGTGCATCATACAATCTTGAGTATGTTGCGCATACGTGACCATCAATTTACATTGATTGCAGTAGGTATTTGTTGAGTTTTTACAATGGTCCACTTCATACCTGTTGCGGCCAAATTACCACAAGTTCACTGGTACTGCTTCCCTACCTGTAAGTTTTATGCATGATCTAACCTATGATGATTCACCCATAGATTGCGCATTTAGATTGACCATAGATTGGTTGTTGATATGGATATAGGACTCGTAATATTCATAGCTAAAGCAATGCGCAAGCATAGCTAAAGAAATTGGTAAATAAATATCTGAGTATCCCCAACTACTCGCGCGGTAACAATTTTCAAAATCGGCCCAGCCGTGTAAGGGGTGATGAGAGGACAAAAAATAAATTTTTCAATTTTATAATACTCGTAGTACAGATGTCTGGTACCACTGTGAAGCGAATGTCGCGTTCATCTTCTCACTTGGCCCGCCATTCCCGCCGTATTCAAATCCACTGCCTCCAAGTAGGTCTTACACAAGGCGACAGCATTCCGTAATTGTGCCTGTGCTCCCGTTATCGACACCACTAATTGGTTTTTTATCTAAACCTGTACCGGGTCTTCGGGATAACAAATTGGGTGTTAGCTTGTCGAAGATTTAGCTCTTGTTTTATGTTTATCCCCCTGACGGCGTTGGATATTCAATCAATCACGTTACTTCTCTTTTCTGTGTATTACCTTTTATATAAATAGCGATTTTTGTAGGCTAAGATATCTTCATCTTGAATCTTGTTAGGTTGTATTTTTGAGCGCATGTGGGCCAGCATTGTTATTTTTTGTTATTTATACGACTAGGTAGGTCGTGCGATGTCTTTAGAACAATTATTATTTTATCGTAAGATCGTAGAAAAGTAGATCGAATCGTCGTTCTAATCTACGGTGCTGAAAGATTTAAGCCAATTTATCGGCACATCTTAAATAATACACTTCTAGCTGGCGATTTACAAACGCTACCTCTAAAATCTTCCCATGTATAAAATAAAATTCAGCACCAACCGTACTAACAAAGGACTTGAAAAGTTACGACGAACCACAGAAACCTGCCAGGGATCGTGTTTTACTGTTTTTCAACTACAGCTCTCCTTGTGAGCTTTCACACCGTTTCTAGAGCAGAATTTCGTTTCGCTGGCTCGTTGCATGTTCCAAATCCGCGAAACCTCAAGGCATTTGCATGAATTAAAAACTGCTGGCTGCTATTTCCGCCACTTAGACAGATTGCTTGGGAACTTTAAAAATAGCTCTTGCATTAGCTTTTTGGCTATCAATTACTTTTACCCGCATTTCACTTCACAATGTCAAGTGTTGCGCTGTAATGATAGGGGGGATTCTTATATGTACGTTTTTAGTGTTTTTTATGTGTCCCTAATAAAAGGGCATAGATTTATGGGTGAATGTTTTGCTAATGCTTTATCGACCCCGTCGGCATTTTTTATTCGATTCGCATAATTTATATTTAACCAAGACGATCAAAACTAAAACATATAAAAACTGTGCATTGGTTGGACCTGTGCCCAGAGTGCTCGCGGCAGTATATCCTCATGCTTGGTTTGAAAAACGCCTCCCGGCTGGGCTCTTAGTTCGTGACAGATACCCACCATTTTGTCGGACGACCTGTGGTACTCCAATAAATTATGTCATATATATATTATAAACTTGGATACGTTTTTCTCACGGTCTCAACAGAAGGGCTACTCCGATGTTCGAAATTCGATAGCCGTATAGTGCCGTACCTCTGGATCTCCTGTCAATGTATATTCGGGTGAGCGGGGCGGCATTATACGACGGTCGAATTTCGAGCATCGGAGCAGCCCTTAAGAACTTTCAGGAGATACACATATTTCGAGGATGGAAATGTCGTATTTTAATATCAGTACATGTTGCTTTACAGCAGGATAAACAAACGAAAAGACGTTGACATTCGTAAGCGAATAAGGGATTAGAAAACTTTAGTGAACCCTCTTATGCGATGTACTGAAATAATCATGGCATTCAAAACCAATGGGTAGAATGTGCAGAATTTAAAGCGTTGCGCCAAGCTGTGTCATGATTTATGACCGTGAAGCCTTAATGACGTCTTCGAATCGCATCATTTATCAACTTCTTAGGTTAAGTTGTCGCTCTCCGGTCCTAATATAATTTATGCTCAGTCATAGAATAAGATATTAATAAATAAAAAAAACACAAATTGTTTTTTCGTGTATGGATGGACTTCACCACTACGTCGTTAAAGTAAAGACTTCGGGTATACAAAGAAATAAATAGACACACATTTTGGTTTTACATGCTAAAAATGAAGACATGGAATAATTTTGTTCTGAAAATTATTAAAATAGTACTCACTTATCTATATTCTGTTCGCCACACTTAAAAAATGAATACTTGACGTGTTTAAGTTTACTTCTTACTTACAGCAAGAGCAGCAGTAAACACTCATTATTTATTCACTTAAAAGCGCCATAAGTTTACAGAACCCACACTTGGCAGGGCTTGCGATCCTTTCAGATGGGGTTACTGGGCCAGACCGGTGAACGCCCTCTGACGTCACAGGGAATCACCCATTTATACGCAGCCGGTACCCGCAAATGTATTCCCGCTATTAGTATTCTCTTGACTCCTTATCCTTTATCAGGTTACGTTCCACCCTCTTTGAGGGATTGGTAAACATTTCGCCGTTTGCTTTTATTTTAGTAGCGAGACGGGGCTGATTAGGTACGGTGTCTGTGGAACACGATACATGGCGGTTCTGGTTAAATATAGAGGTGTTTTGGTCACACATTAGATGCTTTCCGAACGATTAATTTTCAACTCTGCACCCACTTGAAGCATCTCTGTTTGGCCCTATGGTTGACTGGTAGAGAATGCCATTAGGCATTAAGTTCGCCATTTGTACTGACTTTTGTTTTGTGCAATAAAGTTTAAATAAATAAATAAACATGGACGAAGATCACGGAAAAGTCTACAAACTATTGTCAAGAGATCGCAGTCTCCGGACAACAAACTTGTGTGTAGTATAGATACCTGTATTGAATTGTATCCGACGGTGTCGTTTCCACGTATCTTATTAAAAAAAACCGAAGGTGCGAAACAGCTGGAATTTATTTTGTCGTGGGTAGTTTTTAATGTATGATAACGTATGGTGTAAAGTAACTAATATCTATATCTAATTGATAAATGATAATACTGTATCCATCTAATTATAGCTATGCTAATACACATTATTACATGTGATATTTTTTAGAAGTTACAATGAGTTTAGTAAGCTATTCTTATTTTTAACCGACTTCAAAAAAAGGAGGGGGTTCTCAGTTCGGTTGTATGTTTTTTTTTTTTTTTTTTTTTTTTTTTTTTTTTTTTTTTTTAATGTTTGTTACCTCAGAACTCCGTCATTTATGAGTCGATATGGAAAATTCTTTTTAGGTTCATGAATCACATCTCAAGGTTGGTCCCATAAAATTTTGGTGAAGATCGGATGACGAGATCCATGAGGAATCGAAGGAATTCCTGAAATTTTATAGGCACTTATAATATTTTTCACATATTTTATAAAACTATTTAAGTATTTGCATATGGTAGTCATCATCTTCCAATGCTGAGCTGATGATGGAAGGTACAACTCCTCAACGGTTAGGAGTTAGGAGATAATTCAAACGAGATGCATGCCTTCAAGACCTCCCTGATCACCCTGCCATAAGTGTTTTTAACAATCACTAAAAAGCAAAAAAAAAAAATTTTAACAAAAAATAGAACCGACTTCAGTAAAACTAAAAAGCCAAAAATAACCCGTTCAAGTACAGATTACCTTTGACTCACCCTTTGAAGTCGGGGCCAAACCTCACGTAAACTATAAAATATAAATATAATAACTGAGTGGTTTGGGATCGACTTCAAAGGGTGAGTCAAAGGTAATCTGTACTTGAACGGGTTATTTTTGGCTTTTTAGTTTTACTGAAGTCGGTTCTATTTTTTGTTAAAAATTTTTTTAATAATTCAAAACATCTTAACTTCTTCAACAAATTTACGCAAAACCTTCACTAGGTACGGTTTACCCTCATCTGGCAGAAACTTGTTTTACCGAAAGTAACGTTTCGCATAATGCTCGTTTCGCATAACTGTTATTCTACTGATACCATACATTTTGCTGAAAAGCTATAAAATAAACCTAACCTGACCTATCCTAATCTACCAGGATACACAAAAACATTTCAAAATATATTTCCCGTTTAAGCGGCAGAATGTTCCTGCGAAATGAGTATTATGCGAAACATTACTTTCGGTAAAACAAGTTTCTGCCAGATGAGGGTAACCCATTAGTCCCATTACAGACAGACACGTGGCGGGAGACTTGTATAATGTAGTGATAGTAATGACACTGAATATTGTTTCAGTACTTTAACATACCTACACTACATCATATATTTAATATCAAATTATTTCTTCCTTTGATTAATTTTCGGGAGTTGATGAACTGAGGAAATATGAACGGCATGTTCTGCGATAATGATGAGTAAACTCGGTAATTACCAATTAAAATCGCGTTTGTCACTTTATAATATATCGTCTCATTAAATTAATGATGTTTTAATAGTTTAAATATATAATTAGGAAGTGTATACAAACAGGTTCGTTATGTTAACCACGGCTTCATCACGTTTGTGGGATATTTAATTATACCAAGAGAAGAGAACCGACGGCCACACCGAAACTGCTATAATATATTATTTATGTAACGCAGTTGTTAAACTCAAACATGTCGAAAAGCGCTGAGCGCGTCAGGTCCGCGAGGATTCGCCTTTAACGTAAGCTCTTGTTTTATAACGGCACAACATAGTGGCTCCACTTCGCCTGATGGTAAACTAAAATGGGAGCCCAAGTCGCAATGGCAACTGACAAGAAACTAACCCAACGGTGCCACATGTCAATTGACATTGCCACGCTGGCCCGAGGGATGCTTCATCTCGCTTCATTTGCAGAGTCCCATGTTATAAGAAGGAGGGAACACATGAGCCAGCAACGACGCGTGGTTCTATGACGGAAAGGGGAGGGTGGGATAAGAGAAAATAGCTCATCGTTTTGAAGTGTTTTTTTTTGCACTTGTTTAACGGAAAACATACTTTGGAGTTTTAACTCGTGAACGATTAAATATGATATGGCTCAAATTCATGATTGGTGGATCTTTCATTGCGCGAGTAAAGAGATACATGTAAGTATTATGTTTTAACCAACTATCAGGATGATCTTAAATGTCATTATTTGTAAACAACATCATCTTTCCCTATTCAAACGAGTGGGCGGGACAGGGTACTCCCATTAACTGGATTATATCAGCCGCATCAAGTTGCCCATAAACCGAGCTCAAGCACCCAGTCTATCGCATTTCCTTAAAGGGTTCGGTTGAAGAACGCTATAAAACTGCAACAACGAGCGTACCTATAGCTCGTTTCTTGGCTGTGATGGACATCTAATCTGAATTTATTTTCTTTACTTACTCATTATTCTAAATGATGGGTAGGGGTGTTGATTGGTTGGCACAAACCTTTCCGAATATTTGAGGTATAACTAGTATAAGTTTGGGCCCTACCCGTGAGATGCATGGTTTCAAAATATTTTTCTAATTGCCAAATATTCGGCTAACTAGAAAGAGTTTTTTATGAGGTTTTCTTGGTAGAAAACACTTTAAATGTTTATTTCTATTTATGATTTGTCTAATCTTGTTTCAGAAGACCAACATAGTTTTAGACTCTCAATTATGGAAAGGCGTAAACGATACTTTTAAACCACAAAATACATTCTGTTTAAGAATCATCGCAATGCTTAATGTTGTTCTATTTGTGGAGTTTTTTTTATGTGTCTATGTCAGTCTTTACCCCCATAGTCACCACAAACTGAACGATTATGTCCGTGTCGTATTTTTTATGGATACATCCTTGTGAGATGGATTAAAGTTCAGCTATATTTGGAAGTGATATTAGAGTAGCTATTCCTGAGATATTAAGCTGTTAACGTTACTTCAGGTGCAGGATTTCGACAAGTCTCATGTACCTAAGTATTTGTGTTATATCTTAGGCCTAACGCCAAGTTCCAGTACGTAAACAAATTCCAAATATTCCTCAAGCACGTGGCCCAAACGTAACACGGCCTAAGGTGTTTGCGGGTAAAACTATCGATTTTATGCAAAGGCGATGCACGAAGCGATGCCAATATTGTCTGTGGTGGGCTCGCTTCGTAGATATTGTAATTGGGATCATCTGATTTGGCTCGCCATCCGCCCGTATCGTATCGAAGACTGCCTATCACAACAGAGCTTTTATATATTGGTTAATAAAGGCGGTGAGAGTATTTTGCATTGTTTAAAACAAGCGAATTTGCGAGTCTGTCTATGCATTTGTTATGAATACGAGTAGGTACATTGACGGACGTGATATAAGACCATTTGTAAGAATAAGGCTGCCTGTCCACTGAAGCAGAGCGGAGAAAAGTACAAAAGAAGCTCATTTCAATCTAAGGAATGTGATGGGTCCATTTGACACAACCCCACTCCTATCCAATGGATAAGCACCCTTAGGCTGAATTCAACTGAGCTGAAAGAAAACAATCCAAAATATAGGTCTTCCTGGGCAGGTAATTGCACTCTGAATACTTATATATATGGTACCCTGAGGCGGTTGCTCTGCCCTAGATCGGATACTGATCACAAGCTCTCGGCTGACTTAACGTTAAACTTAAGAGATAATACTTTGTTACATGCCAATAAAGCCCATGTTCCGTTAGCGTTAGGAGCTCTGAAAAGTTATCTTTTTTATATCCCAGCCAAGAAACGAAAATATCCATTAACGTTAAATTCTTGAAGAATCGTCTGGGATCTTCGCAAAGGTTAAAGTTCGCTTCGTAAAGTTTATTGCGTTAAAGTAGGCGCAAACGCGTGTTTTATGCTGTTCTACGGTATACAGTGAACGAGCGTTAAGAGAGTGGCGCCGATAAAACAAGATTGATGGCGTGCGTTTACCAGCTTCCATTTCCAACTATCTGCCCATTTGCGGCAGCACTACTCCGTTAACTGACGTGGACTACTTATCCGTAGGCGTAATTCTGCACCGCATTTTGTTAAACATTACAAGCCGGTGGTGTATAGCGTTTGTCTTGTTCAAAACTAGGACATGTAGATCAATGTTTTTGCAACGGAGATTGGATAGTCTATTTATATTCGTACAAAAATGTAATCGTTTTCGCCTCGCCACCTGTATGGTTCCGACGGTTAAAAAAAGTCCTCTAATTACAAATTGCTATTGATACTTAAGTTGTATTCAGGTTCAGGTATTAATAACGAGGTTAGCTAATAAACTTCATTAAACGACAAAAGTAGCTGCCTCGAAATTTTAGCAATTATTTGTATAATAAAAAAACAATCTTGCCGAATTATAATTCAATTCAATTTTTATAAAAAAATGGCTACTGTCCATTGGGACAATTCTGCCAGTGTCAAGGTTGTAAGAACGTTGTACGGTGAGTTGAGCCGAATTATAAAGTTAACAGTTCTAAACTGACAAAAGGATATGAGTCGATTTACAACCGTTGAAAGGTGCGAATCCTTGCCGCAAACTCTCAGCCTCTCAGGCAGGTACTCGACGGACCTTTCATCGTCTAAAATTACCGGCGCTCGCTCGCATGCATCGAGTTTTTTCTTTTACCTGCTCGTGTATTTTTAATACTTGTGCAAAGTTTATCGCACGTCACGTCGTCATTTTACGGCTTATAACCCTTTAAAAAGCAACCCTGTAAGTCACCCCACAGGGAGAGTTTCGGATCGCCAACGCAATTACTCTTGACGCCCCAACCCCCTTTGGTCGGGCCAAAGTCTACCTGTCTGCTTAATAACACCAGTAATTTTTTACAAACGTATATCTCGGGCATGCGTTAATTTGAATTTGATCTGTATCTTATTTAAGACTAGATCTAGGCGGTTTATGAATATAGCTTGAGGAATATGCGCGAGACAATATTCTGATCCGGGTAAGATCCAAGTTTGTAAGGGAAAAATTCAAATTGTGGTTGCAGGTAGCCCCAACCCTCAAAAATGTTACACATTTAATGCTAAATAATTACTGAAAGTTTTGTGCATTTATCTCAACTACTAAGCAGTGCTCAAGCGTCTAAAAGATTCACTTGAAAGGTATTTTTTGGACCACCCTTATCCGGATCATTGGAGTGAGAACCGACGTGGTTATCAAAAACAAATGTGTTTATATATTTTGAGAATATCACCATACAAATCTTGTCATCTGTTTTTTGTTCCTTGTATGAATATTTACGTCATTAGCAAAGCCATATTTTGCCATATGGAAATTGAATACCGTTTGCCATTAAACGTGTCGTGCCGGTGTCACAAAATCGATTACGTGCAACCGAGTGCCACTAAAAGTTTCCTGTTCGCGGCAAATTCGAAACTCTATTACGGTAAATTTGTACGTACAATATGACAAATTTTAGGGTGTTGGCGTGTTGGAATAGAGTGTCGTGTCATTGGCAGATCCTTTATGAGCACGGAGTATTCGTATCGTTTGACACGTCAATTACCAAGGAGGAACTCAAGTATATTGTCAATGAAGTTCTCAAGTTATTACCTATTGTCAGTGTTTGCAGAATAACGACGATTCCTAACGGAATTGGCGATTTTAAATCTACACACAGCATATAGTGCCTTGCTTTCACCCCATTTTCTTTGAATCGGAAATCCATATTTGGCTTTCTAACCTAGTTTTGTGTCCCATTGCAAAAGCTCTCTGCAATTGTTTATGTGCAGTGCAGATTTTATTCCATCTAGGTCGTATAAATGTCGTTTCACATTACTCGTGAGGTGCCAAAATCCAAAGTAACGCGTCCGGAAAATGTCAGGATTTACATGAAAAACCTGCCTCCCCGCATTTACATTTAACTGCTGTTAGCATAACGTAAACGGAGCAATATAGTCTTATTGGTTGTCAACTGATTCCCACACAAAACATTTAATTTTATTGTATTCGCCGTTTTACTACTTGCGGGCCAATGGGAAGAATCTAACTGTACTAACTGCAAGTGTATTTACCTTGTGCCTTATAAAGAAAGTGTATTGTGTATAATTGACAACGGTTCGAGCTTCACAATGTCGGGTTCATGGGTCGCCATCGGTAAAAGGCATTGTTCCCATTGTTGGTTTTATAGCGATTTAATTGCATTTCCCTCCCACCTTTTTCAATTTCCTTTGTTTCAGACCACAGCAGATCGTTCCTTATTTATTTGACACTTAGATTTATAGGAGATTATACTCGTAAACAAGAAACTGCCATGTTAATATTACGGGTTTGTTTGGATGAGACAGACACTCTAATAATTCAGTTTTTGATTATTCATTAGTGGTCTAATTATCTAAAAATTGAGTTTCTTTTGGCGTTTTTTCACATCAGTAGTCTTCTCTTGTGCCCTTGTGGCATACTTGCAGATTAAAAATCCTTATTTCATTATGCATTTCAATATACAGATATGTAAACGTATTTGACCCCTTTGCTCCTATTATGAGAAAATCTATAAATGTTGCCTGTACCTAACGCATTTCTTTTCTGTAGGTATGTAGCAATGACCTAGTCGGATTAAAACAAATTAATGCATAGTCTTCGACAACTTTAGCACGAATACAATTCATTGCCTACTCAAAACGTGTCCTAAGTGAATTCTGATTGAAATCTCTAAATTATAGTGTTAATATATTATAGTTAGTGTAGGTAAATTACGGTTACGGTAAGACAGCCTTGTCACCGTTTACTATGGTTGTTAGCTATGACCTTATTGTGCCTAAGTGACAAACTCGGTGCGTTACGTAAAATTTTACATTAATCTACACTTGGCGTTGGCAGTTAACAAGACCACGTTAAAAGTACCATTGTTAGTCGTGTTTTGTGAGATACTGTAGGATATGGCTAGCAGTAATATGACGGTGAAAGATATCGATGCCAATATATGCAAATCGCCAGTGTGCTAAGGCTGCTAAACTTCGCCATCTGGCTGGCTGAACATTGCACATGAACCGCACATAATTATCCTGGTAAAAAAGTTTTTGTATGACAATCGACAGTATTACTAATGAACTAAATTTAAATTTATTTAAAATTTAAAACGCCCCTCCACAAGTCATCATTAGACCCTCATTCAATGAGTGATATAGAAAATGCTAAAACTGAACATAACTACAAAACTAGGGATTCTTAGCTTCAATATTGGTTGAGATCTTGTCACTTGTTCCAATTAAAGCGGAATATCTATCTTGGAAATCACTGGTTCCACCAAACATAGCTAAGAACCTCGACGGACAAGGCTTTCGATTAGGAAAAAACTTCCAAAGCACTCAAATTGGTTCATCCGTAGTGGGAGATACACAGATACACTAATACATAGTAACACAGATACACATGTTAAACTTATAACACCCCTCTTTTTACGTCGGAAGTTAACAACATACTGTTGTATATTTCTCTAAAACTTTGTAGGCATGTATTCTGTCCTGAAGGGCTTATATGTTGTATTGTATTACGACGTAGGGCGCATTAAAAAATAAACGGAGTTCTATCCATCTACTATCGCATGTAACTAATTGCCATCAGGTGCTTCGTTTGTCATTTTAGGCTGCCTATCCACTGAAGCGGAGCGGAGAAAATGAAACAATCAGGCTGCCTCTTTGTAAAGCCCAATAGAAGTGTATTTGAATCTGAGGAATATGATTGGTCTATTTTAAACAGCTATGCTCCAGTGGACAGGCGGCCTTATTCCACAAAAATACTGTCTACGTTGCCGCTGGCATCACTAGGCGATTTAGCCTTATACTGATGTTGAAACATCGAAGCGTTGCAATTTTGCTGGGTGGTTTTCTGTGTTTCGGAAGTGCTTCTGTCAGGCGCACACTCTACGGTGGCAGTAGCACGCGATTTACCCATACGGTTAGTCGAAAAATTATGCTTGTTATTGTATTAGATACCCGTTAGTTAATAAACGCAGTTGACCTCAATATTGATATCTAAGTTTGCATTTTTTTTTTGTTTAGTAAAAGATTTGACGGTCCAATAAGCAATTCGTCCAAATTATATTCAAAATCGCAATTCTTCCAGCACGTGTTTTGTCCAACACGCATTTCAAACAACAGGCACCACGACTAACACTTATTAGGTCAACACGTATTTGGTCCAACAGACATTCGATTAATTTCAGGAAACATTTGCTTCGAATTAGAATGCTGTATGGGATCGCAATTTGCTAAAGATAACTTCATTTTGGATGTACATTTATAGGATGTTAAATTTAATTCTAAAGTGTTATATTTACTATAAACGCCTTACGCCTAGTATTCCTGTATCGGGAAATTCGGTTAGCAGTCAGTAATGGAACACAACGAATACAAAACCATCCGTGTCAAATGTATAATACCAAAAATATGATCCTAATTTCTAATCCAAATATCTCTCGCAAAAACTCACGACTAGGAGAAAAAGTGGAGATGAAAATCCGCAAAAGTATTGCGACTGTACAGGTTGGGCGATGATTTGGTTTTTTACGCGGCTCCATACCGAGTGGTGTTCTTTGCGATGTTCACTTTTAATTTGTACTCCAATACTCCACCTTGCAAATAGGTCGCAGCTCGCAGGTCGCAACTATGTCGGTCCAATCGGTCCATCTTTGTAGTGATGGACTTTAATTTATAACGGTTTTGGAGAAATATTGTGACGTTGAGCCGACTGTACAGGTTGTACAGTTGCTTGTTTACACGACTGACTGTACTGTCACGCTGAGTCGCTTGTTTACACGGCGCCATACCTATCGGTGCTCTTAGTAATGTTTACTTTTAATTTGTATTCCAATACTCCGCCTTGAAAATAGGTCGCGGCTCGCAACTATGGCGGCTCATCTTTATTGTGATTGCGTTTCATTTATTCCTGTTTTCAGAGTATTTGCTAGGTATTTCGATCTGTACTCCGTTATCATCACTTTCATGCCACTTCTATGATATTGAATAACTATAATGGCTGTGTGCTAGGCTCTATCTAACTATAGATGTGTGGGTAATTAAGTAAGTAAAGTTAATATAAAAACATGATATACCCAAATAAATAATCAAATAGGCGATCCCATAGCGTCCTTTGAACTAGACTCCCATATATTACAAGTTGTTTCATCTGTTTATGGAAGTATCTTTTTTCGCTATTTAGCGGAGATAATGGAACCTCATAATTGCGTAAAAGTATCCAACACAGTCCTCCAAATGATTTACGTTCGGATCACCTTTGACATTTAGTTGAGAGAATGACGTTGGCTGAATAAATATTAATGTTTTTCTTTCTTTTGTAGTTATGCAGCAGATAAGATTTTCTTCAGACAGACTTCGTGGCAAATGGCTATTTAATGGCATCTATAAATATGTGACGTTCTATAACGTTACTGTCAATTGCTCGTTTATGGACGCTATTTATTGCTGATGTAGAACACGTATATTATTCTGCTAGATCATGAAATACGTCAGCATAATCTATTACTTTGATGTATGAGTGAAATAGATGCGGAACTGAAGACCTATTTGGAATAATGGAGGTGTGTGCCGTCACATGTTCATAAAACTACTCAGAACTTTACACTCCGCGAATTCCTCAAGGATATAACATCTTATTCTTCTCGGTAAAAAGGCAGCAACGAAAAGTATACTTAGGCTTGCATAGCACAAACTTGTGGAGTGGTGACACTTCTGTTACAACGATAAGTATTCGAAGGTGCAAATGCGAGGTGCAAATCGTTGGAGCGATTGTCATTTTTTCATCTGAATAACACTGGAGTTTAAATATTCGAGTTGCCTTTACATATCTGCTTTACATTCCAATGAGCTCGAATATTATTCGTCCATATGAAATACTCGTATTGCAGTGAAATAGCAAATATTCGTACACGATGAACAAGACTTAGGTACGTATTTTATTGTAATCCTTGGGAGGTAGTGATGTATTTGTTGTGTCTTGATGACAAAATGCCATGGCAAAAAATCCACGGCCGGCATGCCCACATTTCGCTGACACTAATTACTGTATTTATCCTAAGCATCAATGTTAATGCGTATGTGTTAACTATCTCTTGTTAAGCTCAAGTCTATTTTTCCATGCTAGGTATGTATCTATCTCACAGCGTCTTCCTGTTTGAAATCTTGTGCTATGTCTACACTGGACACACTGGTGCACTTTCCTCTATCGATATGGCGATAGAGAAACGTGCAGGATCTACGTGAAATTGCACCATTTTAAATTAAACATACATATAGCTTAATTTAGGACTAGGTCGATTTTTGTGAGGTCCGATATTATCTGATGTTCATTGATATTTGTTTTTTAAGAGATCATGCTATTAATGAACTTGGGCTTCGAGACATCGGTTACACGCTGGTGTCAGTTCAGTCCATCATTGTGGAGTGTCAGTTTACTGTGATTCATACATTTTCACCAGTCCGGACATCAGTCCGAAAGGGTAGACGATCATTATTTCGTAATTCTGACCAGACGATGGACTGCCAGTTTACTATCATTCATTAATTTTCACGAGACGGGAACGTCAGTACTTCAGTCCTTGATACACGATGATTCTCTCGTCATTCTTACCAGACTGATGGACTGTACTGGCGTCAGACTGAGCGTATAGCCGCAGTCTATAGCGGATGAATATTCTCTTTATCAAGCGCTGCGCTGTCAATGTGTAATTGCGTGTGCGCCTATCGGGTTACACTGGTCTGGCGTTGATGGGACGTGATCTGAAACACATATGAGTGAATTATTGATCAAATTGTGGCGCGTTTGCACTCTGGTGTGGAGAAGTTTAAATATAAAAAGCTTTATAATCATGACATTAAAATGGTATAAGTGCAAGAGGGTATGGAAAATATTGGAGATCATAATAAAAAGACCAACAAAAGGAAGACTAAAAAAGAGAGACGCCGAAATTACTCAAAATGAAATTATCATATTCTAATAAACCGGGATTGAAATAAATTCGGAAAAACACGCAGTTGCATTCGTGCTCAGACCAATATATCCTTCCCAGCAGAGTAAACAACCGTTCTGCAGAGCCCTCAGATGAATATTTTTCGACGTGCATTCCACCTACAATGGCTCGGAACAATATGGCCTCCGGAATTTTGCCATTCACTAAAAACTTCTATTGTTTTGCCTTTCCAGACTAAAGACTGGCGCATAGAATATGCATGACTTTAGAGGCTTAAACTCTCAAATGTGGAAATTTAATAATCCATTTATGTTAATTTGGCGGGAAGAACCCAAAATGCAAAACTGGCGTTAGAAATTTAAAATAGGTTGCTGGATATTATTATCACACTGATATACTCAGGAACTATGTTAAGCGTAACAGATAAAATGGTGGTTGAAATATGACACCGTTATTTATTGAAGAGTTGATATCCTGCCAGCGTTTTTCAATCATCACTTCAGCCCATTGACGCTCTGATACAAGTCGAACAACATTTTTTTTATTGCAATACATTATTGTTACGTAACAGCGTGCAGGTGGCCCTCTTGCAGCCTTTCTTTTATGTTCCTTGTCAAAATTTGGTAATTTGTCGACTTGTCGGAGTTTATTTATTCCATGATCATAATAGAAGAGGTTGCTTTTCACTAATATATACATAAAATATTCTTGATATACATTATTTATTTACTAGTCAAGAATTCAAGATAAATTATGACAAGAATAGAGTTTTTAACTTAATTAAAACTCCGAATTTTCTCGTTATTAAAACGGAAACATACCATTAAATGTCTTTGCAAAATAAATTAAAGTTCCGCGAAATCAAAACGCCAAAACAGATTCCAAGAAACGGTCCTCACGGAATAAGTAACATTAGGAGTATTTTCTGAACTAAAAATAGCCTTCGGAGCTGTCCTCTGCATGCTTATTTATTAATTTACGCAAACCTCAGCCCGGGAATTACTTAATGAATCCATTCATTCCACGTCCCGATGCAAACTATAGGTTACTTCGTGGGATTGATGTCATTATCTTTATAAGGAAGGCGTTTGCAACAGAATTATTATTAGATCATGGCTTTTGATTCCGGTCTCTTAACATTCTGGAGATGTCTGATGTTGAGCAAACTTGTGGAATTCGTATTACAGAATGACATATTGTAAGGCGGACAGCGTGCTTGTTTGTCACCGTCGCAGTATAAAAAAAAGTGTCACTCGAAATATATTAAAGGGGTGAAAGATTCAAAAGACATGAAAAATGCTGCGCTCATAGGTAGTTAGGCTTACGTAGGCAAACAAGGAATTCTCTCTCCATGGATGTCTGCCCATCTGCAAAAAAGTAACCTTCTGTAGTATTTTATCCTGTAGGAACAGGCAAAAGCTTGTCTAGTAACTCAAACGTCTCTAACAATAGTCGGCTCTTATTTCGATTTTGTTCTTTATTCAATAATGTCCAAGAATACTCTGCGGCAATGTAGCCGGAGTAGACATGTGCGCCGCGCCGGCGCGGCGCCGCCGCCGCCGTTTTTGACACGCCGCCGCCACCGATGAATGATCGGCGTGAAATCGGCGTGACCTTCAGTAATTTGTATTTATGCGGATTTAAATAATGTAACCTGTACTTTATAAATAGATGATATGATATCTATTTTCTGTACGAGTAGGGCTGCCATCTGTCCGGTTTTTCCCAGAATAGTCCTAGTTTGAAGGCCATCTGGAGGACGTCCGGGGGGGTTTCCAATAAGTGTTCGGGACACTTTTTATGTGAATAGAAAATAAAGCGTTTATTTTTTTAATAATTTAAGAAAAAAAAGTGATTTACGCCAAATGTCCGATGTTACGGGTTTTTGTGTATTTACGATTAAAAATCTCGGTAGGTAATTGTAAAATGGAGTTGCGTTGCCCCTCAAAATCGTGGTGTTCATGTTTTTTTTAATACTTGTTATCTGTAAAAGTCGGAAAACAATAAGGGTTATTTTTATTGTGGCACTGTTGTGCTGCATGCCCACGTCCTTACCCCCACCGCTCACTCAGGTGTAATCCCTTCTTAAACACTAGAAAAAATATTACTAAGCGGGGTAACTCATTAGTCAGTTGGTGTTGCGTGTGCGCGGTAGATTACAGTTTTAGTTTCTGGTGTATGTGACGTTTATTTTAAATTCATTATGAGCGAGGAACAAAGTGAAGACGGATCATCAGACATTCATAAAGTAAAAGTAAAATGTTTAAAAATAAAACCTTTGAATTGTAAAGCCAAACCAAGCTACTGCTGGAAGCATTTCGGGAATCTTATGGTAGAACAAGATGGGAATAGACGGCGTGTGTCTCCTAAGAAGGTGTTTTGCATACCCTGTTTGGCAAATGCACAAAAAGAAGACCCGGACAGCTATTTTGGACGGTAAGTAAAGTACAAAAGTAGATTACCATGTGGTATTTATTTTACCTCTATTAAAACTCTGTTTATTACACATAGTATTAGAATTAATAGTGCAACTAACTCAGTTTAGTAAGAAATCATAACACTACTACTGGTATTAACCATGAAATCATTACTGCATTTATTACCACGCTTGGTTAAATAATAACTCATTAGACAATCTCATTTTAGCAGAAAGACGCAATTTATTTAGTTATTTATTTTTTTATTTTATGTACAGCTATTTTAGTTATGTAAGAAATTATAAAGCTAGAATGGCATTTAATACCACGCTTGGTTAAATAATGACTCATTGGACTATCTCATATTAGCAGATAATATATATTTTATGAACTTTTTCAGTAATAAAGGCTAGATTTAGGGCATTTATTAATTACTATAGTAAGTTATTTAAATTATAATTGCTTCTCATAATCATAAAAACATCGAAATGTATTACTATAATACTTTTAACCCGATTAAACAATAATGTTATTTTTTTGCAGCGCCAAATTAAAAGCTTATGGGGCCAGAGTGAGCACGGGAAATCTCAACCGACACTTATTGGATGAACATTCTTTAAAAGAAGAAAAAAGCACCACTTCTGTGACCCAAAACATAAATACATTTTTCAATGTCAGTCGACCGGTGCCGACCACTTCCAAAACCCGAAATAAATGGGTTCTTGCGAGGGATTTGGCTTTGTTGCTTAGTCGTTCTCTTCTGCCATTTGACACAATTTCGGACGACGGAATGATAGATTTTTTAATGAAATATAATGTCGTTGCGACATGTCAGTCGACCGGTGCCGACCACTTCCAAAACCCGAAATAAATGGGTTCTTGCGAGGGATTTGGCTTTGTTGCTTAGTCGTTCTCTTCTGCCATTTGACACAATTTCGGACGACGGAATGATAGATTTTTTAATGAAATATAATGTCGTTGCGACCAAAGACGAGCTTCCTGTAAGGAGCACCATATCTCGAGAAGCTTTAACTGATGTGTATGAATCAATGTTCGCTCATGTGAAAACGAAGGTGCTTAGTAACATAGGCACACACGCAGCACTTACTACTGATTTATGGCAAGATGCTTACCGGCATAAAAGTTACATAACATTACATTTTATTTCAGATGATGAAACAAATGTACAAAATTATACACTCGCAACAAGAGTCTTCAAAGAAAAAAAAACTGGAGAAGCCCTGGCCGCTTTCATAGAACATTTGCGAAACACATTTGGATTAAGTGATAAGCCTCTTCACCTGGTCACAGATTCTGGAGCCAACGTCAAACGGATTGCACCCCTTATGTCAACAACGAACAGCCATCTTTGCCTTAGCCACGGACTTCACAACTTGGTAGTTGTGGACGGCATAAAAAAGACAAATGAGATACAAGAGATAGTATCTCAATGTAAAAAAGTTGTGAAAAAATTGAGGTATCGACTACCAGAGTTAGAAGAAGAAGCAGACAAAGAACAACTTCGGATTCTTAATGAAATCGACGAAATCGGCACACATATTGAAGAGGATGAAGAGTTTCCAATATTAACTGAAAGTGAAGCCCCTTGTGACGAACAACCAATATTTCGAACTTCAAGTTGTGAAGCAGTTAACCCTCCATCAGTAAAATCTGCCACACCCACGCGATGGAACAGTACATTGGAAATGTTACGAAGCATAAGCAGTAAATTCAATAGACAACCAGTGAACAATCTATTAGGAAAATATAATATGTCACACTTGAAATTTGGCGAAACCCAATGGAAACTAATCGAAGATCTTATTAAATTCTTGCAGACAATTAAAGACGCCGTTGAAATTTTAAGCGCACAAGAACATTGTTCTATAAATCTAGCATTGGTCTTCAGATCAGAAATTAGAGAAGCCTTGACATCATTATCTGAAGATGAAAAACTTATTATGAGAAGACTAAAGCAAAACATGTTAGCAGTGTTAGATCACAGGTTTCCCGTAACAAAAATAACTATAGCATCTGCTTTATTAGATCCACGCTTTGCGAAAATTCGGGATATTGATGAATATCTAGAGCAGAATCGAGAAACTAGAGTTTCTTTCTTAAATGCATACATTTGCGAAGTTCTCCCGGCTGCTGTAATAGAACATGCTCTCAATAAGTATGAACAAAACCGTCCAGGACCATCAACTGAAAATAAAACAGCCGCATATTTATTAAAATTGGCCCAAAAACACACAACAGGATTTTCGGAACAACAAGAACATATAGAAAGGGAATGCTGGAAATATTTGGCTTCGTGTGATCCAGGAGACTTATCAGATGGAAATGTCATAAAATATTGGCAAGATAGACGTTTGTCATTTCCGGTTTTATACTTATTTGCCAAAAGTATTCTATGCGTCCCTGCAACCAGCACTCCAAGCGAAAGAGTGTTTTCAATCGCAGGTCTTACATTGACAGCAAAACGCTCCAGATTAAATCCTACCCGCGTGGATAAAATTTTGTTTATTCACGATAACTATAACAGCTGCAAGGATAAACTGGAGTGTAATAAAAACTGAGTAACGTAAATTTAAGATTTGTTATAAGATTAATGTGTAGTCAAGATAGATATTAAGAAAGTAATTATTTTGTAAGACGTCTATATGTACATATTGTTGATTTTAATCATGTTCGTATATTGACAGCTGTGAGTTTACCGTTTACCTGAATTTAAGACTGATTCGCTAATTATTGACGTGTTGATTTTCAATTCGAGTTTTGTGTTGAAAAATGTAACAATTTTATATGAAAATGTTTACATAAAAATGTTGATTTTATTGTTTTATAATAATTTTACGATTTTACCAAACATACTTCGATTTAAACTAATTGTTGATTATATACAAATTGTTGATATAACGTAAACTGTGATTTGATTATAGTCAGACCACGCTAACTCTGCACAGCAAATCAACTATCAAACCATACAAACTGACTCACTTTGTATGGTTTGAGTTAGCGTGGTCTGACTCTATTTTAGAAAAAAAAATGTTATTGTGTAATTTAATATTTAGAACGTTGATATTTAAGGGAATATTTAATTTTGTTACTTAGAAGTTATTGATCTTACATACAACATTACTATTCTGACTTTGATTTGATTTTTAAAATGTTTTGATACCACGTATTTAACTGATTTTCTCTCAAATCCAATAAAACATACCCATCAATATGTTTTTTCATTCACCTAACCCTGACGCCGATTTCACGCCGATTTCACGCCGCCGCCGCCGATTTTTTGACAGACGCCGCCGCCGAGCATTCTGCGACCGGCGCACATGTCTAAGCCGGAGTAAAGCAAGACGCCTGTTGCTATTTTTATGGCGGTCTGAAGAGATTCTTGCTTGTATTGTAGCTTTTAATGGACACAATGTTGTGATAGGATTTGATACATTTCGAGAATATATTTCTTCACGAGGTTGGAAACGTTGGAATGGCAACTTCAAAAAGGATGAATTCATCGAATACCAAATATATATGTGTCCCTCACATTTTTGATACGTATACTTTGATTTAGTTGGCTATGGGCGCCACTGAAAGAAGCACAAATTTAATAAAAATAGACCTTTGTGAGAGAGTGATATCTAAGGACGTTGATGTAGGTCATTAAGATTGGGCCACTATCCACTCAATTGCTTCGAATTTTGAGTTGGACTCTATTTATATAATAAAATAAGAGCGGTGACAGGTAGCCGTAGTTACCAAAAGCAATTGAGTGGATAAATAGATAAAATCAGAGCTCATATTAACGTTTCCTTGTCATAGACAGGAAGCTACCCTTTAATATGACAGACCTACGATTATATGTTTTCGTCGGTTTCCGCGACTGATATTTAAATAAAATAATTTAAACGGATTATATTGCGTACATTCATTATTTGAGCCTCCCTGACGTACCTACGTCTGTTCATTTTTATAGCAAGAAAGGAAGTTAATAATAAATTTGTGTTTAAACTTACATCTTTAATTTTTACGGGGTTGAAAGTTACATATATTTTCTCAGTTACATTTTTAGAGTACATTTGTACAGGTTTATATGCGATATAATATTTAGTTTATCCATTCCTCTTGAAAGGGAGATGGGTAAAGGCACAGACAACCCCCACTAGACGGAGCATGTAAGGCGACCCGCGCGCACCAACGATATGGTACGGCAGAACATTAAAGTATCAACACGGCGGCCACCGTTTAGTTGCGTCCATGTTTATGAGGTCTCTCTACACCACATACCACGCTACAATTTACCATGTTATTTATTTAATTTCTTTTTTCGTTGACGTACGCATGGATCATAAACAAGGACGCAACTAAACGGTGGCCGCCGTGTTGATACTTTAATGTTCTGCCGTACCATATAGTTGGTGCGCGCGGGTCGCCTTACATGTTCCGTCTAAAGGACAAAAAGCAGTTCTTGATTATGTCATGATGAGAAGAATGTACAGAGACACATATTATTTCTTAGGCAAATATTAATATGAGGAAGAGATATTGAAAATCTGGAGCATTGAAAATACATTTCCCAAGCCTTAACATCATTTTTCGTCCCCAGGTATACGTGGCGCTCTTCAAGCCGCTGCGGGTGTCGCGGCGGCAGTTCCGGCGCGTGCTGCGGTGTATGCGCAACGTGCGGCATCTCAAGTGCCACGAGTTGTACGCGCACGAGAAAGTCACCAAAGTGGACAGTCTCTCGTTGGTGCTGTCGGGCAAGTGAGTCTATCTCCATCCTTAGAACCTGGCCCTTTTCAAGCCCCTGAAGTGTCGCGGCGTCAGTTCCGGCGCGTGCTGCGGTGTATGCGCAACGTGCGGCATCTCTAGTGCCACGAGTTGTATGCGCACAAAAAAGTCACCAAGGTGGACAGTCTCTTGCTGATGCTGTCGGGCAAGTGAGTCTATATCCATCCCCAGAACGTGGCCCTCTTCAAAGCCCGGGTGGTGTCGCGGCGGTACAGTCCCGGCCCGTGCTGCAGTGTATACCTACATACCTACGCAACATATGACATCTGAAGTGCAACGAGTTCTACGCACATGAGAAGGTCACCAAAGTGCACAGTCTCTCCCTGGTGCTGTCGGGCAAGTGAGTCTATATCCTTTATATACTCTTCAATCCTCTGGAGTGGTCGCGGCGGCAGAGTTCCGGCGCGTGCTGAGGTGTATGCGCAACATGCGACATCTGAAGTTCTACGCGCATAAGAAGGCCAGGTGCAGGTGTCGCGGCGGCATCTGAAGCGCCACGAGTTCTATGCGCACGAGAAAGTCACCAAAGTGGTCAGTCTCTCCCTGGTGCTGTCGGGCTCTTCCAACCCTTGCCGGACTAATATACTTATAGCATATCTGGCCATACCGGGGCGAGCACAATACCTACTGGTTCGGGAAACAAAACCGGTTACTTCAATACTAAATTTACTATGATAACCAGGTTTGCATTCCCTACTACTGGTATATACATATTAAAATACCTTATCCTGGTTATACATTCACACGCGGTTCCTCCTTATACTATTTGTACTGTACATAATGTCATTCAAGTAAGGAGTGAAATCCGATTGGTCAGTCGATTTAGAATTCCGGTGATGCAAAAGTTACTCGTACTTTAGCACTTGTTGCAAGGTGCCCGGCGGCGTCTCGTTCATAAAACAGACATTCCTTAAATTTCATATAAACAACCTCCTAAGAGTAATACGGAATAATGCACGGAAATCAACGAAATCTTTGCACTATTTAAAAATCCGGACATTCCGGCACGAATATGATTGCGGCAGACTACATCTCAGTAATTTATGCTTTGTTAAACTGGAGCGGATGTTCTTGCATTAGTATGTTTGTGTTTGTAATAGATTTTGCGCGTAGATCGATATTTTCTTTCTGAACCTCTATCATCCAAGTCATTGTCGTTGAAATAAAGTTTCTGTACATATTTACGAGCGGATAGATACTGACTGTATCAATGTATCATTTTTGAAGAATCAGAGCTTAAAATCCTTCAAGAGAGATCGTATAGTAGTGTCCCATTGCTATTTTTCTATATCAAATGCGTGCAAGTCGTCACACCAGGACCTTATTTTTTTGTCGGGCGTGCCTTAATAAACTAAGGCTACACATTTTATAAATGTGCAGTTTGCTATAATTTTACAAACGAGTTTGGTTATAGTGGGCTTGTTAATAATCGAGTTTGTAAACTACGGCGTTCGTGGCAAAAAAAACTGTATTATCAAAA
The DNA here is from genome assembly GCA_947623375.1 of Apotomis capreana. NCBI lineage: Eukaryota > Metazoa > Arthropoda > Insecta > Lepidoptera > Tortricidae > Apotomis > Apotomis capreana. The sequence continues at coordinate 2,730,651 of OX392511.1, forward strand.
GTAGGTCAATAACTGGCTAAAGGAATATAGCCCCATTGGGGGTTGTGGGTTTACGTTAAAGGTCAACAAGCGACATTAGGGGGCTCGTTAGTTTGCCTTTTTTCAGCCCTCTTTTCTGCCCTATAATACCTTTTTATACATATTTTACTACTTTAAAACTACACTACAAATCTATTACTATAAATGCCGAAAAACTGCTTTAATAATTTAGATGAAATTTTGTATTCAAGTATACAGTGTATATAAAGTGAATATTTATATGTAAATTTTGTATATAAGGTGAAGTGTTGCTTTTTTTTATAATCCTCGTTGGCAAAAAGATTAACATGCACTTATCAAAGCACGGTCGCCTGGAAAAACTTACATTAATATTGAGATCTTGTTGTAAGCAGTCTAATCTTGAAAATAAACTGCAATAATTTAATAGGTGATTGACTGTAACTTGAACTAAGAAGTTTCATATCTTATTTATCGTAGTGTTAAAAGTGATATTAGTGACGTTTAGGTAATTTGTTGTGTGTATAACCACAACAAACTCCTCTTGATTTCTCAGCAGAATAATCCAAACTGTTACCATGTTATTTGCGGTGGTAAAGCCTTTGCCGGATAGTGCTATTACAGAAACTTCACTAATCTAATTTCAATATAATCAAGGTTACGAGCCTGAATGTCCAAAGCGTATGTGTTGCGCAAGTAGTTTTCCGGTAACGTTATAGGTTCCAGACTTCTTGTGACATAAAAGCGTCATAATTTATAATCATAACGCGCGGATTAGTGCAAAAAAAGTAGAACCAAACCAGAGTATTCGTTAGGTACGACGTCGAGCGAAGCGAGGAAGAGTGTAAGGTATCTTGCGGTCGTAAAAACAAGTATAACAATCTCAGTCTCCATCAGGTACGAGTACGACAACGAGCGAAACGAGAAGTGTTAATTATACATTGTAACTCTGATAAACACAATAAACTCCACATCTTGATCTCTCGGCAGAATAATCCCAACTGTTAACAAGTTATTTGCGGTGGTCCAGCCTTTGCCGGCTAGTGCCATTACAGAAAGTTCACCCTAATCTAATCTAGGTTACGAGCCTGAATGCCTACAGCGTGTGTTGCACAAATAGCTTCTCGGTAACGGTGACGTCATAGGATCCAGACTTGTCTCCAGATAAAAGCGTCTGAGGCATGCGTCATATTTCATATTCAATCATCGTTCGAAAACTCAATCGGTTTGAACCCTGGCAAGGACAAATATTTGTATGATGAACTTGAATATTTGTTCCCGGGTCATGGATGTTTTCTATATATTTAATTATATGTTTATCTATGTAAATGTAAGTATGTATATCGTCGTCTAGTGCCCATACCTCAAGCCTACTAGAGCTTACTTTGGAACTGATTTGTGTGAGGTTGTCCGAAATTTATTTTTTGTTTATATTAATGTTCCTGGGTAATTCATGTTTATACATCTTCGTTTAGTTCTAGTACGCACAGTACAAGCATAGCATAGTTTGAACTTTGCGACTAGACCCGTTTATATACCATGTTTTTCAAAGGTGTTTATGTAATTTCATGTATTGGTGTTTAGTTGCATGTTGCCCCAGTCCACACTACAGATGATGTACTACATTGCACTGAATTAGCGCTTCCAAAAGCTCGTTCGTCTAAAAGTTACAACAACTCCTAACCTAAGATTTCCTTGTTCTTGTCAGTTGCCATTACGACTTGGGCCCCCTTTTTGCTTATTACCATCAGGCGAAGTGGAGCCACTATGTTGTGCTAATATATAAAAACCGGCAAAATGCGAGTCTGACTCGCGCACTGAGCGTTCCGTACAAATACTTATCCTCTTAACTGGCCGGGTTAAGTTAAGTTAGCACCTGGTATGTATGGCGCCGGATACAAATGAGACTATGCAAAGTTAACAACCAAACACGTTTGTTGCATGCGATGATGTAAATACTAATTTCAAGTCTAGTCTACCTATTACGGTTGGAAAGATGCAGCCCTGTGACAGACATACCTTTAGCGCACTTTGGGTACGGAACGGAACAAAAAAAAACTCTCATCACTTCATACACATGATTGACGTATGTAGGTATATTTCAATCCTATATTCTCATCGCGTTTGAATAATTAAGCTATTGTCACCGCAAATCCTCTAAGCAACTAGCCGACTTCTCAATAAAGTCCGGTGACAAAGAACTAATCTGTTGCCCAAATGGCATTCAGTAAACCTTTCAGCGCTCGCCGCAGGTCTGTGCAATTCTCTTTTGTGACTGCATTAGAAATGCCACCGCAACTGTTGTTGTCGACCCGAATGTGACCTAATGTAGGGAAATTTCTAATCGGATTTTTGTCCGTTAATCTTTGTGTTATGGTTTTAGTTATAATGCAAAGTTACAAACAATCTATCCGACTGCATTCTGACTATTTTGCTCCTTAAAATATAGAGTACTTGAGTAGACTAATAAACTTTTCCCTTCTTGTAGCTCAGAAACCATTTATAACCTTGCACAGGAACTTGCTGTACCACATGTATAAAAGTTTCGAGAGTTAAGAACACGAGCATCCTCATACTATCACTAATATAATATAAAGGAAAACTAAACCGCATTAATAACAAACTTGAAAGCAGGATAATGAAAAGGTTATTGGGTATAACCTTTTCACACATCATTGATCAAATTCAAGTTTACGAATAACACAACGCAACCCAATAGATTAACAATTACTCATTAAAACCTATTATTAAACTAAATCTAATATTAAACTGCGTCTCAAAATGGGCCCCGTGGCATTGTACCAAAGACGCTGGCAGCATTACCTAGTACCTACATTATAAACGTTCGATTCTAACTTTTTCGTATAGGCATGTATATGTGATAAGGCGCCGTACTTACAAGAATTATTTTCAAAGTTTTCTTTGGAATTTTATGGCAAAAGTACGTTGAATATTTCAGGCACATGCCGAGAAAGTAAAGTTATAAACAAATGTGTCGGAAGGAGGATAACTCACGGATATTATTACGGCCATTTCTTGGATATGTTACTAAATAATTTAGTTGAACGTCTGGTTCGTCTGCGGGAGAAATGCAAATAGCAAGCCTAATATATTATGTTGATACATAAACGATTCTAGGCGGAATAATGCTTATATTATCCATAAATTATGGATTCGGATCGAAATAGTATTTGGCTTTTTACGTTCATTTACACAATATATTTGTGCTTATGCTTTTTATTCAGTTTAAGCAAGAAAATAGACATAATTAAATCGAATTAGCCCCAAATTAAGCAATATTTACATAATGAGCAAAATGCAATACAATATATTATATACATAATTATATTTATATATATCTATGAATATATAAATATGTATATAGGAAACATCCATGACTTAGGAACAAATGAGATATATGTATGTGTGATGAACACAAATATTTGCCCTTGTCGGGATTCAAACCCAGGACTGTTGGCTCAGTAGGCAGCTGCACTACCACTGCTCAATTTTTATATATCGTATTAAAAGTATTTGCTGTACTGTATGTTCAGGTTTATTCAAGGATAGCATTTCAAAAGGGCAATTCCTTTATGCCACATCTGTCATTATAATATTGCGCAACGGAGTTCATTAACTCGGTGCATGATAATCGTATGACTGGCTCCATTGAAAGGAAAAGCGAAGTAAAGAGTGGGCGGAGCATGCATTATGAAACGGATACGCTGAGCGTGAATAAGTCTTTTTGTGTTTGCGGACAAACCCGTTCTGTTTTAGGGCACCCAGCTGTCTTGAACTGGACTTCTCATATTAATCACTATTTCCCAAAAAAATACTGACTTCGATGAGCGAAATGGGTATATGTTGTTCTTTATTGACTTTCTCAAAAAGCCCTAATTCAATGTCGATAATATGTATATGGGACCATCTCTGAATGAAGTACGATCTTTCAAAAAAAGAAAAGGAATCCTCTAAATCAATTCATAACTGTCGGAATGATCGCGTAACATACATACAAAAAAAACGGATATACAGTGGACTGAGAGCCTCCTCCTTTTTTGAAGTTGGTTCAACAGAGAAGTCTTGACTGACTTATTTATGCCGCATTTTACAGCTTTGGAAGACATATTTTACGACATACTGTTATAAAATATTTGAATATCAGATTTTTTTTTGTTAATCTCATTATTTAATGGTTTTCACGCTGAACCTATCTGAGTTTGTAGTTAACAGGCTATTTCTGATACTGGGTCTGCTTCTATGTCAAACAATTTTTTTTATAAAGCACCATATTTCGATCTCTGACCAGCCACTACTACCTATTAGGTCATTATATTTACTCAGTCCTCTGTTAAAATCCTTCTCTAACTATACTTGCTGCGGGAGAAATTTGCCAAATCATCAAGTGGCGCAGAGCTCGAGCAGCACTCCGATTACAAACAAGAAGCACAATGTATGTTACAATAATGTTTGCACCTTGTACATGATAAACTGTTGAAATTATGCACATGCTCTAAATTCCGAAGGCTTCTGCAAATCGTGCACCGACTTTGGACACCCATGTTTCAGGCTTGGGAAAATCGATGCCGAAAATATGGTACGATTTTCATAATTGTCCGTCAGTTTTATGCTTGACAGGGCCCGTGTTATGGCGTTACGTAAGCCAGGCACTGCAACCCACCACACTCTTGAGACTAAAAGACCCAAGTTGCTAGAAAGTTCTACTAAGATGTGACGTTTCATGAAGGCAGAGTCGCGCCGTAAAGTGAATTGTTACAGTTGCAGCTGGATTTAGTTTAGTGCCCCGGTGGCCGGTGGCAATACTTAAATAAATCATAAGGGGTAATGTAGTTGTAAGTTCTCTTGTCTGCGATTTAGCTTGTAGCAAACAAGTTAGAGTCGTGAACCTAATCTAACTAATATTATTTAATAGACTAGCTGCGCTGGTGTTACCCGCTCATTTCACGGGGACACTACATAATAAACGGGATAAAAAGTAGTGTCCAGGGTGTCAGCTACCTCCATACCGAATTTTATCAAAATTGGTCTAGCCGTTTGACCGTGAAGAAGTAACAAACATATACACAAACACACTCACAAACCTTTCAAAACTCATCATCATCATCATAGGCCTTTACGTGTTTATCAGATGATTTATGCAGCGTTTATAATATTAGTGTGATTTTGTGAACATGTTTGAATTATTGCATGTACACAATCATGCAGTAACGGTTGAATCCAATTAGATAAAAATTCGCATAAAGATAGTGCGAGTCCCGGGAAAGGATAAACGATAGTTTTTATCAGGAAATCATCTCTTAAAGGGGTGAAAAGGGAGGTTTAATTTACTATGGAAATGCGACCCTGTGGATTTAAGCACTAAAATAATGTACTCTAATCTAATTTAACATTTACCACAAAATTTTATTTGAGCGTTTTATTCATCCCTTATGGATTCACGACTATACTCGGACGAAGTTTCTGGTACAATATTGCACAAATAAATACTCATTAGATAATCTAGCTAAGCTCTAAGAAAACATATTGAAAATTCAATAACAAACGAAGCTTTGTATTGAAATCCCATTGGAATCGGACACTTGACTGTCCCCACGAAGCTGGGACCGTATCTAATGTTTGCTTGGTTTAGGTCAACATCTGAACTGGCTATTGCTCCATCCATATAGGTAGGTACGTCTATTGAACTTTGTTAATTTCCCAACACCAATCTTTTGAACCCATTTCGCAAAAATAGGTCACGGATTTAGAGCATTTGATTCAATTACAAATGCAAAACGCGTATTTCAGAATAATTGATATGATTTAGCGTCCAACCGCTGTAGTCGTACAGGAAAAAAAACGAGAATTCGTAAAAACATAAAACAACGTAAATAGATACAAAAAAGGCAGTTTTGACAGATAGGTTAGCTAAAATTACATTTTGAAGGAGGTATCTGCATTTTTGCTAGGATATTGAACTGATGAAAAAAAGGAATAATGAACTTTATTCTGTAACTTGGCCACAAAGATCTACTTGTCTGAGTGATCTGACATCTGAGTCTACAGGCACTTCCTAAGAGAACGAACGTCAGTCATAAGGGAATTACTAATAAGAAAAATCATACAAATTACCTAAAGATAAAGCTGCCGCCGAAAATTTGTCTCATTTAAATTAAAACAAAAATACTTTAATGTATTAGTGTTAGAGGTAATGTATTAGCTCATTTCTTTATTGTATCGTATGGCGTCGTCTTCTTTCCTTCCGGATCCTGGATTACCGCTGCCTTTATCAATTTTATCATTCGCAATTTGCATTAACAAGATGCAATTTTAATCGAAAGTGTTGAAGGCCTGATGTAGATTAAAAACTGGTTCTTTTTGCTATCAAGGTCGCGTGTCGTGTTTAATGATTTGGTTTTTGTGGAGTTCATTTGTTGTAAAAAGTGCCAGTTCACTTTTTGTTTAATTGACCTGCAATCGTCTATAGAAGTACCTAGCTAGATATTCAACAGTGATTTAATACTAATTACTATTTTTTTTGTGTAATTATTTGCTGATGACAGTGGTGGAGTGAAACATTAAAAATGTTTGTAACCCTAAAAGACGTCTAACATTTTATAACAAATGTACAAGAGTAAATCTTATGGCGTGTTTTTATTTTTTTCTTAAAAAGCATTTTTCTCTACACATATTATCTCAATAAACTGATGGAGAGAGACAATATTGTATTGATGTTAGTTATGTAAAGAAGACACATTTAATAAAGCAGCCTTATGTCACTTAAGAATGTTGACTCCTACTATGTTTTCTAAATCAAACGATTATTTTCCTAAAATTAAACAAGTCCCGCTTAATTCATTATAATAAACTCGTTTGCTAACAATGTAATCACATTGTATAAGTATGTCAAGCAGTTTTTTAACTTTATACTTCGACACCGCTCCGTCCCCGTGACAACACAAGAAACGATGTGATTGAACGCCACATTCTCGTGATTGATTGACCGTATAACTGCGCTTCCATTCCATTTTACGTGGGTTTCTGCTATTGTTATTATTTTAATATACTGTATATTATTTTTATTATACTAATGTATCAAACAGATCCATATATCTTAGGCCCCACGTCACCCGGACCGCCTTGAATGAAGATTTATTCCAGTTTCGGCAATGGCCACCGAATGGCCACGCCCATGCCTTTTTGAGTTTTAAGGTCGCGGGGACGAAAAACTTGCGGCTGTTCTGATTGAATATTATGCAATTTATGCATGCATGATATTAATTCATATTTAATACTAGGAAGTGCCCGCGACGTCGTCCGCGTATTTTTTTCTTTACCGTAGATGGATAAAAAGTATCCTATAAACATACCCGTATCAAAATTGGCTAAAATTTGTCCAGCCGTTTCGGCATGATGCGAGGTCAAAGGAAATTATGAAAACAGATGGCGCCAGGTTGGCACGGCGCCGCGCGCTCATACAAAACAAATGATGCATCACGCTATTAAGATTTTTCCTGAAATCATGACCCCTCTCAAAATGATTTTTAATACAAATCTACATTTTTATAATAGTCACAGAACTCTATAATTATAAAAGATTAAAGCATAAACCTACACCTTGAAATTATCCTTAAAGTGAAAATTTAATAGGAAGTATAGACTAATCGGAATTTACTTGTGTATATAATCTTGTAAATATATTGTGATATTTACTCGTGATAAAATTTTGCGCATCTTATAAGTACTCCAACAAGTCAAGTCCTAAAATAAGAGTAGAAATCCAGGCACAACTTCAGTTCGTGTACCCTTCTTGCATGACCTATTTTACTCTTACTTTAGGTCTAAAACCATAATTTTAAATAATTGTGTCGAATCAATACGAATAGCTTTTATTGTATGCTAAAGTAAACGCGAGAGAGATTATATAACGAGACAACGTTGTTTTAAAAAACGCAGAGATAGCTCCGTAAATTTGCATGAGAATAAGAGTACTCGAGCCAAATTTTAATTGTAAATATGATTGTTACAACAATAACTGCGTATTTCCGCATAATAATCGTAGACAAGTTACGTAAGTTATGTAACAATTAACCATAGTCTTCCGTTGATGTGAAATACGGTTCTCAATAGACGGAATCTCTTAGGGCTGGCTGGTTAATATGTGCTTGAATTTGAATTACCTAAATCTAACTACATAGGTAATCATTTCTTAAACGGTTGCCAGAGACAACAATAGGCCAATTTCACGAGCACGTAGATTGTTGTGTTGGTGAATCTGCGCTACCCTAAATTACATGGAAGCAACAAAGATATTTCGTAGTTACATTGTCACGGTACAGCACAGCACAGGCATGATTTTAATATCTATCTGGATTACTGGAAATGGTCTTGCGGTTTTCTAGTCTTTGTTCATTCTTATACACAAATAAACTAAGAACCGTCTTACTTATGATAAAAAAAAATAGATGACCAAAAACCATTAGGTATTCTTTAATAATAATATGATTTCGGGGTTCACTGGCTGTTATTTCATTCGGAACCTATTGTAGTTGTCATCGATATCCATTAATGTGTAATGTCAATGTAGTCTGACAATCAAGTAGCAGTTTGATTACACCGATCCATCGACATCACACATATGCTTCCCCGATTATAGGATACTAAGTGACTCACCCCGGCTTTGCACGGGTGCTATGCTATATTGTGCATGTATTATACACATAAACCTTCCTCTTGAATCACTCTATCTATTTAAAAACTCATCAAAATCCGTTGTGTAGTTTTAAAGATCTTAGGTTAGGCATACATAGGGACAGACAGAAGGAAGCGACTTTGTTTTATACTATGTAATGATAGTAGATAGAAATATAGTTTATATCTCTAGAGTTCGATTCGACGTGTGTTAACCCATCTTTAACTCGAATAGGCTTATTAATGAGATCTTTTACAACGTTACGTAGGCAAAAAGCAGATTTTCCTGTCGGTGCGGCTCGAATTGATGAGTCAGTAAGCACTGTTACTGTATAATCACTTAAAAATGAGGTACATAATCATGTTACAGTTAGCGTTTTAGAAGAATGTCCGTATTGTGTGTCATGCTGTATAATTGTAGGTGGCCATTATTTTGACCTCTTGTAACTTGTTCAATTATTTTAAAAGCTTTTATTTAACTTGCAATGTATGTATGTATCTAAGTATGTTTGTTCGGGTGAAATCTTGCAACTCAATTTTGAAGCAGATATCGTCAACCGATTGAGCTGAAATTTTGCATACTTACTTTGATGACAATACAATAATATGTTACCATGGGGATGATCTGATGATGGAGCCGGAAGGTGGCCATAGGAACTCTATAATAGAAAAAGCAATCCTACCGAGCTTGGGCTCTTTAGAATCGTCTCAGTGAGCATTTGATGGATATCCAAAGAAAAGTACAGTCGGCTATAAAAGCTTGCCACTAAAATGTCATTTTTGACAGAAACTTATTATTGTCATATTATTGTCGATAACATTCTGATGTGCGAATATGTTACCGGTTCTGATTTGTAAGCCTAACCGATGATCACTCAGAAATCTGTCTTGATACAAAATTTACCAACATTATTCATTAGATTAGTTCTTAAACTTGTGGACGCACAGTTAATGCGACCAATGCTAATTATTAGTGATACACGGGCAATATTTCAGTGTTTGGTTCAAGTAACAATTGAAACGATTCTTTAAATGTGCCATGTTTATAGCACCTACACAGTAGGTACTTGATCTCGATGACTTTGTATTTTGTATTAATGTAGAAACATCATCACAGCCGCGACCCAAACCTATCCACTTATAAATGCACCGTAACACTTCACCGCGTATTGGACCTCTTGTATTTCAAGCCCTTTTAATTTAATAAAGCTTTTACTACCTATCAACGCTCGAATTCAAATCGCGTACAAGCAAATTAGGTCACGATTCGCAATCCAAAAGTCGTTATAATATAAACGTACAAGCAAATCGCGATCCCTGACATTAGCCAAATATCACTCCCGAACGGCAGCGGCAAAGGCCACCCTAATGGAGTTTTGCGACAATCCAGACTAATTCGGAACAGCGTAAGTTCATTACAAATTTAAACCCACTTACGCTCCTTTTAGGGCTCCCCCACATCTAGCGTCTCCCGAACGTCGACGCCTCACCAACGCCCGCGCGGCGTCGACGCCGCGCTCCCGCAGCGCCGACGCGACGCTGTGGCGCCTCTCGAACGTCGACGTCGTAGTGACGTCCGCGCGGAGTCGGCGCCGCGTTAGCGCCGCGCCTCCTCGACGTCAGTGTCGACTGTGGAGCGTCGGAGCGTCTTGTCGGCGCCCACGCAGCGTCACTGCGATGGACAGAGCACGCAACCCACCGCGTCTCAACAATATCAGTTAAAAATTAAGCTCCAAATTGTTCGAAATTTGTTCGATTATCAAATAAAAGTCATGGATTCCGACGAAGAAACACTGCTGTTAACGTTACTGTGAAACGGAAATTACGTAAAAAGAAGAGAAAATATTGTCGTCGATATTGGCAAGATCCTCTATGGAGTTCTGGAATTCATGAAAGTGACTATTTTGTGTTGTATAAACTAGTGAAAAAAGAATGTGCCTAACTTTCAACTGATATTGTTGAGACGCGGTGGGTTGCGTGCTCTGTCCGTCGCAGTGACGCTGCGTGGGCGCCGACAAGACGCTCCGACGCTCGACAGTCGACACTGACGTCGAGGAGGCGCGGCGCCGACGCCGCGCGGACGTCACTACAACGTCGACGTTCGAGAGGCGCCGCAGCGTCGCGTCGGCGCTGCGGGAGCGCGGCGTCGACGCCGCGCGGGCGTTGGTGAGGCGTCGACGTTCGGGAGACGCTAGATGTGGGGGAGCCCTTAAGCTCCGGGTCTGACATAATGCCGAGATTTTGGTACGAAACCTCAAAAAAATCTTTCTTGACGTTCAAAATGAGATTATAAAGTAGCGTTTGCGAATTATCCAGCTCTTATCTAGTAAAAGAATGGATTTGACATTGGAAATTATTAGGATCTCGAGAGCTGGATTCTCATTAAGCTGTCTTTAAGATAGGCCTTTGAAACTCGAGTGCTGTTCACTCGCCCGAGAGAATTTAATACTATTATCTGTTTTGTGACGCTGCACAGTAGGTCCCGCCTGAATAGCGTAGATTTGGTTGCGGCACTAAATGTAGGTAAGGTGTCTCCTCCAAAGATACACTAATGTAACTTATTGGTATTTGCCAGTTGTTTTGGCTGCACTGCTATTACAATGTACTACAAGTAAGGCGTACTTTAATTTACTGTTGAAATATATGCGTTCCTACACCACTATTAGCATAACTGTGGTACGCGACAATATATACTACTTGTCACTTCCCTTTCAATATCGTGCGAGCATGACAGGTGATGCTGAGTCGCGCGATAAGAACTTGTTCCTCAGTTGTCTTCAAACTTTCCTCACGTTTCTATTTCATGTATATGGTTCTATACACTCACACTTTAAATATCAAAGAGTGCATAAATATTGCTACTAGCGCAATACAATATTCTAGAGCATCAAACCAAAGGAAGTGTATTCAAGCTGCACATGTGGGTGGATTGCAAAAAATTTGTACATAGTTAAGGGCTTTAATCAAAACAACATTAATTGATTCCTTTGTGTGACGAAAGTTACCCATACATTTTGTATGACTAACTTTCGTCACACAAAGGAAGCGATCGTATTTAATGTTAACTAAACTTTTAACTATGTACAAATTTTTTGCAATCGACCCATGTAAACAACAAGGAAACGGCAGGAAAACTTGGGTTCAATTCAAAGCGGAGTTGTCAGTGAATTGACGAGTCAGAACAGTTGAGATGCACTCTATGCGTAAGTGTCGCTGAGAGCGCTTTCAGACCACACCCCTAGCCCTAGCACGTTTACGGTCGGGGTCACTACTAAGAGCCATTTGCATTTACCACATTTAACGGACTGTTTGAAGTTAATAATGGCGCTAATAGTCGTCCTATAGACAGGAAATTACCCTCAATACTGAATTTAACGTCACAAAAATTGCAATTACAGTCAGTTTTAATAAACCGGCCTTAAATTGGATGAAAATAATATTTAATGCCTCTGTATTTTTGTTTGTAATTGTGATAATTAATAATAGGCCACGCTGTTGAATCGGAAAATAAACCACAGTTTTTTTTGCTGTCTGTTGGTTATGGGATATTAACAGAAACAATAGATTCAATTAAAATAATATTTATTTTAATATACTGTTAGGAGAGACGTGTACTTCTAACTAAACAGCGTGATCAATAATAAACTAAACCAATGCATACCTCTTAGGATAGAGGTACTTATAAAAACAACGAACACTTGACAGTGTAGACTAGTCTCCATGTGAGTAACAGAGAAAGTCATATAGCACACAAGTTAGAGTAGGACGGATTTGGTTTTGAGAATTCCAACACGCCCCTTCAAAAATAAATCTACTTTCTCTAAAATAATGAATACTTATAATCTATTTACAATAATAGATCACACGCTCTCCTTTATCTGGGGTACAATTTTATCATGGTCCAACATTTGTTGCATAGGATTAGGGAAAACCCAGAAAAACCTAACCAGACCATTTCCTATCAATATTTATATATTTAACTATATATATTTACATTATCCAACTTTAATATAAGCTTTTTACTGTTTATCTATCTATATTATTTCAAGTTTCTCTCTCATGAGAGAAAAACGCACTGTGGGCAATGGTTTTGTAAGGATGTCAGCCAGCTGATTACCTGTGGAAATATAATTCACTTTAATAACATTGTTCTCCACCTGTTCTCTAGAAAAATGATATTTTATATCAATATGTTTCGATCTTTTGTGACTCGTTGGATTGTTTTCAATGCTTATACAACCATTATTATCCTCATAGATCGGTATGGGACTAGTTGTTTTAATGTTTATACTGGTCATAAAAGACTTTAGCCAAAGAGCTTCCCTAACAGCTTCGAACAACGCCATGTATTCAGCTTCAGTAGATGAAGCTGCAACTGTTTGTTGTCTTTTTGTTTGCCAGCATAATGTGCATTGTTCAAATAATTGAAATAAATAACCAGTTGTACTTTTTCTGTCCAATTCATTACCACCCCAGTCAGAGTCAACAAACCCACACAAAAAGTTTTGACTGTTATTTCGGACATATGTTAACTTCAGGTCCATAGATCCTTTCAAGTACCTTAATAACCTTTTTAAGTATGACCATAGTTTATGGTAGTTTTTGTTCGTAAATCTGCTCAATAAGTTGACAGAAAAAGTTAAGTCAGGTCGAGTGCAGACCATAAGATACATTAAACAACCGATAAGGTTTTTACATGGGGCTTCAGTTATTTCACACGAATTTAACTCGTTGTAATCAATTTTACTTTCTAAGGGTGTGCTGACAGGTTTACAGTCACTCATGTTAAACTTTTCTAAAATAGTTTTTATGTACAGTTCCTGATCTAAAGTGATTTTATTATCGGTTCTTTCGATTCGAATTCCTAAGAAACACTTAATTTCGTTTAAGTCTACCATTTTAAACTGGTTCAATAAATAACTTTTGAAACTATTCATGGTATTTAAATCTGCAGTTAAGATAACGAGATCATCGACATATACGAGTAGTACTACGTAAATGTTTTTCATTATATCACCCGAATCTAAAATGTAAATGCATCTATCAGCTGATGAGTACCGAAAACCCTTATTTATCAAAGCTTGTTCGAACATTTGAAACCAACAACGTGCGGATTGTTTTAATCCATATAACGACTTATTTAATTTGCAGACCTGATTATCTGCACATGGGATTCCTTCAGGAACTTTCATGTATATTTCTTCCTGTAACTTCCCATTTAAAAATGCCGTTTTAACATCCATATGATGAAGAAGCAAATTAAATTGATTCGCAAAGGCTAACATAAATCTGAAACTTGTAATTCTTGCGACTGGTGCAAATGTTTCACTATAGTCAACTAAATATTCTTGACTAAAACCGCGAGCCACTAAACGTGCTTTATATTTCAAAGGTTTTCCAAACTCATCATTTTTAATCGTAAATATCCATTTACAATCGACAATATTTCTATTTACGGGTTTTTCTACCAGTGTCCAGGTCTCATTTTCAGTAAGAGAATTTATTTCCTCTTTAATTGCATTTTCCCATGAATACCTATCATCTCTAGATTCAATTTCTTTATAACACGTTTGGTATTTTACAAAGTAAAGACTTTGCACACAATAAATAATTAAAGGTACTGTCTTCATTTTCATTATACGACACAGTAGGTAGGTTTTTAATCCTTTCACTCCTTCTTAAACTATTTTCATTTACCGATTCATTTTGAGATTTTGTCAAGTTATTATCAAATGTGCTACAGCTTGGATATACATCTGTTTCACTTACTACAGATTTATTACTATTAGTAGGTCGATTATCAAATGAACTACAGTTTGGGTACGCATCTGTTTCACTTACAGATTTATTAGGTCGTTGACCTAATGGTGCAGAAGAACTGCCAGTTTGTTTAATATCATCTGATTTTGTCTTATCAGATTTTATGCACAACCTCTTATACGAGTGCTTGTCAGATTTACCATAATTATCTGAAATAATTTGGTCAGGCAACAACGGCCTACTAGATAAGAAATCAATCTCATCAACTATAACATCTCTGACTTTTACAAACTTTTGATCTACCATATCCCACAACTTATAGCCATTCGGTTCATAACCAACTAATATACCTTTTTGCGACTTATCATCAAACTTGGTTTTCCTTGTTTTATTCAGAAAATAAACAGTTGAACCGAATACCTTCAAATATTTCAGTACAGGCATTTTACTATGCCACATTTCAAAAGGTGTTTTATCGATTTTCAGTGCTTTTGTTGGGCTTATATTAATTAAATAAGTGGCTGTTAATACTGATTCGCCCCAGAAACTTTTATCAAGCTTAGCACCTGAGATCATAGCTCGACTTCGTTCTGTTATTGTACGGATCATACGCTCAGCAACACCGTTTAATGCTGGCGTATGCGGCACTGTTAAATGGTAGCTAATACCTTTTTGCACACAATACTGTTTCATTTCATTTGATAAATACTCACCGCCATTATCAGAATACAAATTGACTATTCTCAAATTAAAATGCACTTCAGACTTAGCGACGAAATCTTGAAACGCAGCAAAAACGTCTAATTTATGGGCTATTAAGTACGTCACAGTGTAGTGCGTAAATTCGTCTACAAAAACAACAAAATAGTTTTTGCCGTCTACGGTTGAAGGAGTGATGGGACCACATACGTCCGTATGCACATTGAATAGAGGTCGTTTTATGACTTTAGATTTTGATTTATTAAATGGCAAACATGCTTCTTTCCCATTTATACAAGCTTCACATAATTTATCACTTACTGTAATATTATTCAATTGCTCGATATCAGAAAACATTCGCTTGCTTTTTATCTGTGCAAACTTGAATTTACCGATATGTCCAAGTCTTTGATGCCATAATTCGTAATTATTATTAACGACTCGATTTGATGTGTTAGCGCATTTGTCAAGCACAAAATTAATACCAATTAAATTGTTCAAACACTCACCCTTTGTTACCACCTTACCCTTATTCAAGACTTGTACCGTACAATTGTTGTCAAAAATAACGGTCATTCCGGCTTGTTGCATTTTCTTGACCGAAAGCAAGTTATACGGAATCTCGGGACAGTAGAGTACATCTTGTAGATCACCTTTTATGCCCAAATTGCTGACTACGGCCAGATTGTCTTTCTTTGTCGCTTGAATATATGTTCCGTTTTTTTGCAACTGAAATGTTTATTGGTGTTTCCAATGACTCAAAATCTTGCGCTAAATCTTGCCTATTAATTAAATGATCAGAGGCTCCAGAATCCAAAATAAACGAGATGCAGTTTTGGCTTTCTTGGTTATTACTGTATTCACCAGTCATAAAAGCAAATCCCGAAGTCTTAGCACCTTCCTGATCTGTGATATTAACAGTCTGAACAGTTCTATTGTTTCTATTCCCTTTTTGTTGATGGTTTTTGCCCGTCTGTTTGTTGTAGAAAGAGTTCTTTTGTAAATGGCCCTTTCTACCACAACAATGACACTTAATGTGTTTATATTGATGGTCTTTCTTTATGTAGGAGTTTTTATACGGTCTATTAGCATTCCGATTCATGTGCGTATGTCTAGGTTTAATGTATTCTTGACGAATAGTATTAGCTTGAAGTACTTTCATACTCGTGTCTCGCCGTCCATTAATCACTTTTATTTCGTGATCCAACAGCCTAGTTTTCACAAACGCGAGTGTTAAATTGTCCTCGGTCAATGTTTCAATTGCTGTTACGACACCGTCATAATCGTTGGGTAGTGTCATAAAAAGATGGGTCACTTTGTCTGCCTCTTCAAGTTTTGCTCCAGCAGCCATTAATTCGACGATTAATTCATCAAATGACTGAAAATGTCTTAGTAAGGTTGTATCACCTTCCAGTTTTAGGTTTAGTAATCGCTTACGCAAAGCAAGCTGGGTTGCAATACTTTTTCTTTCATAAATATTGTTTAACTTTTCGAATATTTGTTTTGCACTATCGTCTTCACCCACAAGTCCTAATAAAGAGTCTGACAAATATTCTATCAGAGTATTCTTTGCAATGCGTTCATTCTGAACCCATTCATTGTCCTGTATCACCGGAGTTTCACTGTCAATCACATCTAAAACATCAAGTTCATTTAATAAATTTCTTATTCTTAATTTCCACACACTATATTTGTCCCCATTAAATGGCTTAATGTTCCTTTTTGACTTTGCAGTGTCCATTTTGAATAATTATTCAAAATCACTCAGAAAACACACTTAGTCACAAGTCTTTAAAATTAGGCACTAAAAAGTTCTTTTATATTATTTTAAATTCACTCCACTATTAATTTACTTTAACTACACTGGGCCCATAACCTGTTGGTTATGGGATATTAACAGAAACAATAGATTCAATTAAAATAATATTTATTTTAATATACTGTTAGGAGAGACGTGTACTTCTAACTAAACAGCGTGATCAATAATAAACTAAACCAATGCATACCTCTTAGGATAGAGGTACTTATAAAAACAACGAACACTTGACAGTGTAGACTAGTCTCCATGTGAGTAACAGAGAAAGTCATATAGCACACAAGTTAGAGTAGGACGGATTTGGTTTTGAGAATTCCAACACTGTCATCCTTAGAAAATGCACTTCTCTTATCATCGTTAATGTAGGTATATGTTCAGTTCGTACCATTGTCTTAGTTCTGTCCGAATTCACCTTTGCGTCCGGTGATCAAGTCTTTCAATCCATTCGGTAACTTATTTTTAGTAGTTGTAGCTAAGGGGATACTGCTAATGCCCATTAAAAGGCAGTTGCCAGAACGCAGCTTTATTGACTCGCGCAGTAATGTACCTAACGTATCATTTACTAAAGCGCCAATGGACAATGTTTTATCAGTAGTAGGTGCTTGTGAATATGCTTAAACAATGTATCTGCTTATATATATGATTTTTCCGAGGGAAAGGGTCGGGTGTTGTAACTCTTGTAGCTAAGGGGAGGATGCTAGTGCCCAGAGGTTTTAAAAGGCAGTTGTCAGAACGCAGCTGTATTGACTCGCGCAGTAATGCAACGCAGCAATTACTTTAGCGTCAATGGTGAGTTCTTTAAGAGGTCCGTTCTCAGTAGTGTAGTGAACACTGGCGAATGACATTTATAAACGGCGCTGAAGTTATGATACTGGTTATCACCATCAAATCAGACTGATGGATTATTCTTGCTTTGAGTTGATCTTAAGATGTAATGAAACGTTTGAACCTGCTCACAAAATTTCACGAGAATCGATTGAGATATGCGACCTGTACACGAGAACAGCCGGACATACGAAAACCTTTGACGGAGACGTTTTTAGTTCGTGCTTCGCGTTCGCTCGGTCACAAACCATATTTAAAAACCACGCACTAAAAAACATTAGAAAGGTACGGAACCCTTCATGGTCTGCCCATTATCCGCTCAACCGTACGTTTTTATTTCACCATCTGTGTCTAGTGACAGTGAGTGCGTTTTATAGCCGGCGCTTGCTTCTCGAGTGTTTTGTCAAGTGGACCAATGGAAGTTCAGCCTTGGAATCTAACGTACAGAATTAATTTAGCAAAAAAACTCAACAATACAGACAGGAGTTGAGGAGTGTCTTTTCAAAAGGGCTTATTTTTGTATGGCTTCTATAGGAAATAAGTCCTTTTGAAATGACACTCTTCAGTTGATGTGTGTCTGGTTGGCGCCGTTTGGGACGTTTTACCTCAAATTTGGGTTAATCTTCGATCAAGGTCTACGGATTCGACTGCTGTACCTCCTTAACTTATGCATGCAACGCAGTATTTAACCGCGTATAGATACGGTACATTCTCTTTCTACCAACTTAAATAATTGCAAATTACAAAAATACTGTATAGCTAGCATATCGCGTTTCATGTTTTAGACAAAATTGTGATTGTTTTTTCGAAAACTACTGTTATTTAAAGCCTCTTAAGTTTAATGGCTTTTACGAACGGTAACCACGTATTCCTTATCAAAGATATGTTTAATGTAGAGTACATAGTCCCAATTCCGCTTTGACCCGAGGTTTTAATTTTGCGCGATAACTATGCACATCAATTATTGCCATTGAATCGAACAATCGGAACGTAAAACCAACATTAATTTTAAAATTTTAACAAACCCGAATACATCCGCAATTTTATTCGCAAAAACACATACCTCTACTAAATAAATATTCGAATACTACTCTATATTTCCGATGATCGACCCAGCGAGCCTATTCGGCCAAATGCGGGACGCCGCCACTTCAAAGGCTTGATATATGGGCATTCAAGTGACGTGTTTACCATGGCGACGGATTTATTATATAGACATGAGAATAACAAAGTTATCTGTGAAATGGCTTAGGTGACTATTATCATAGGATAGCTGTCCCTGATGAAGAGCTCCATATGAGTTCGAAGAATGTCGGTCCTGTCAATTTTTATGTGAGTTTAATTATTAAATATGTCGATAGTTTTAATAATATTATCAATTTATCACTATTATCATTTTACAAATAAGAAGGTATTGTATTTAACTTGTAAACCGATAGTGTGTGCATGTCAGTGTGAATAAACTTTAAAAACATTTCTGTACCATTTGCACAACACATTATGTTTGGTACCCTAACTGACGATTATTTTTTACGATATCTATTCAAGTACCTACGCCTGCGGATTGGCAACGCGTCCCCTAACACTCATAGAAATAACCATGTAGTATCGTATTTTATTTTCATTAAAAAGTCTTCCTTATTGAAGTCTACAGAGAAGCTAAACGTTTTCAGAAAATAAATACAAACTTTATATCTGATATTCGCAATTTTAACAACTAAAGCCGTTGCCGATTCGAACATAGTAACAATAAGGTATCAAAGCGTGAAATGCAAATTTAATGCGTATAAATTTCACGCGATAACGTCACAACACTAATCCGATTAAATGTCGCGCCATTATCAGCCATTAAAATATTACAGCCGATATTATAACGAGCCCTGTCAAGAGTTCAGCCCTAGATCTCATTTAGATCAACTGAAGTTCTTTAAGCCTTTTATCTTTACTTAGTTGAGAGCACTTCAATGTTATCTCGGAGATTGAACCTGGTTCTAGTTAATTTATCTTGTATTTTACGATTCTTTGCGATTTCAGAGCGGAAAACTATAAATTTAAGCACTTTATGGCACTGGTGAAAAAGGATTTACAACCGAACTGAACTCGGAGCTCTTTGGCGATTCTAAATTTATAAGGACTGAATCTGTGTTAGTGTGCTACTCATCGAAAGTAATGTTTCGAAGGAAATGTGGTTAGAAAACAGTTATTTAAAGTCCTGAGCACCAATTCGACGAGTTTTTGTGATATCCCAAATTCACCAATACAACTTTGGTTACATCATCAACGTTATGTTACGTGGGAAATACACACATTTTTGCTATTCGAAATGTATTGGCTGACATTAACATTTGTAACATTATACATATTGCTTCATATATATAATGACCAGCCGTTTGACGCCTATCAGAATAGAGCATATACCTCTCAATTAGATCATTATAATATCATTACAGCCATGGTTGAATGGCAGAAATCATTAAAGTATAAATATATTGTCAAGATCTCGGATAGATGTAAGTGTCCAACATTAAAATAGGGCCTAAAATTGTGTAAATATTTTCCAAGTAGACTTTCTTTTTGTTTTTTGGATAGTAAAATAAAATTGTATACCGACACTGATAAGACTGCACCAGTTCTTAACATTTTGCTCTAGTTTTACCTTTTTATGTTACTTTAATTTGCTAATGTATAAAATTGCACTATTTTCCACGCAGACCGGCATTCTCCGAAACAATTGCAGCAATTATTCGGATTAAAATTTGTTTTATCGTTTTTATCGCTGTTGTTCGTTGGATTTCTGAAAATAATAGCTTACACGTAGGTACCTAATAGTGTAAAAATAATAAGTAAGGCAATCAGGACAAGCGTGCCACACGGGCCGAGTAGCCTAAGTAAGGTGCGAGATTTTAAGAACTAATTGTGTAACTATTTTGTACAATGCTTTTTATACGAGCGAAACGGAGAAAAAACATTTTTTGAACTCATACTATGAATTTTTACTTTTCATGTAACTTTTTTCGTTGTACTCAAACTGACCTATTAAAAAGAAAACATTATCGCGATGGTCATGTCGGGTGCCTCGTGATTGGTTAGTTTTTAGACAAGTAATTTCATCAGCCAGTCAGGGACCAGTAGCGTCTTCTTTTATCAAATATATCTACTGATGTTCTCTTTTTTAAATTCATTTGAGTTTAGTAGACAGTTGTCTTATGAAATATAAGTTCAGTAGCGGGTACCATCGCCATAGAATATAGAATTTTGGCACAGGGTTAAAAAGTGCGTTGTTGTGATTTTTTCTGTGAAATTATAATTGACAGGTTACAGTATGCGAGTATAAAAAAAATTGGGCAAATGCGAGCCCGACTCGCGCATGAAGGGTTCCGTACCTATACATATATATAATCTATAACAAGTTTGTTGTATGGGAGCCCCCCTTAAATATTTATTTTATTTTATTTTTAGTATTTGTTGTTATAGCGGCAATAGAAATACATCATCTGTGAAAATTTCAACTGTCTAGCTATCACCGTTGTTGGGATACAGCCTGGTGACAGACGGACGGACGGACGGACGGCGAAGTCTCAGTAATAGGGTCCCGTTTTTACCCTTTGGGTACGGAACCCTAAAAAACTACTAACGCTATCTTACAACCATGTAACTAAAATCTATACGTGTGGCGCGCTTGTCCAGACTAACCTTGTCTTGTCTTCGATGATCTCATTGCTAGATGCATAGGTTATCAATGTTATCATATTCTAGGACCTAGGTTATTATCTCCTCGCCTTGATTCGGACGCCTGGGATCTACACAAGTGCATATAGCACCTTCTGTGATAACTTTTCAAGTAAGTAGTTATTTGCATTTTAATGAAATCTTAGTAGGTATGTTAGGTAATCTAATTTCAATCGACTTCTAAAAGGCGGATATACGAGTCTGTGTGTGTGTGTGTGTGTGTGTGTGTGTGTGTGTCTTACTTTTTTGGTAAATGAATAAATGCACGCGTACAATTCGCAGATCGTACTCATATTCTTTTATTAATTTTCGACTGAATGCCTGCTTTTAGACTCCTTTTTTACCCGACTACAGCGAAGTAAAAAGGAGGGTTATATTTTTTTTATTTTGTACAGTACGTATGTATGTGTTCCCTCATAACTTATAAATATTGTTGCTAAATACCGATGATACTTCCAACGTGTATAATTCGGATGTACCTAATCAAATGCTCGCGTAGCTACGTAGCTTTAATGCCGTCACGGTGTGGCGGCCAGATAAGCTGAACTTGTGACCCTGTTAATGCGCGTACTGGAGAGCATTCGCCATTATTATAAATTTTAATGGCTTCGCGCCGGAAAATGGAGCGTCAAACCATGCAAGCTACGAATTGAATCTAAATTCTATTGTGGCTTGAAAAGAAAAGATATAGTCTAATGCCTCATATTCATTATCATTACCATCAAATTTCAACTTTCAGTACGGGGCACGGTAACATTTTTCCAACGACTTTCACACAGACTGATCGAACGCATCTATCGTCGTTAAGACAGTGACTACCGTCCAGAAGTCAAAGACAGACCTTAATCGAGGGCTGAGTGTTCAAACTTGAAACGAAGACTCAAGATGAAAGTTTGTCAGAACAAGATGCGTCCTAATTACATAGTGTGCGGTATTCCGTTGTAAAAATACTCACAATTCCTTGAGACTCCGCCTTGTAAACCAGTCTACATGAACCATAAAATGGTTGCCATGGAATGAAAAATACCCTTCTTCTGCTGAAAAGGCAAACTGTGATTAAGCTAAGTGCCGACCTGTTGACAGGGAATTCGTTTTGATCTCTTTTGAAGTTTCGAGGGTCGTTGAGACAGTTTGCGACGCAATCAAATGTTTCCAGATTCACGTCTCTTTTATTTGAGTAACAAGATATCTTGATTCTAGCTGATTAAATTAGTTATTATGACAATGTAAGCTCCGCTTTTTTGTTATGGTTTCTAAAAGAAAATTGTCCGAAACGGAAAATTCGGAAATCTTTTCGTTGGACTTTATTGATCTGGCCAATATGGTGTTATATACGCCGCGAACATGAACTCCTGCCGGCTTATGATGGTTGCTTTTATCATGCGATAAATAAGTACCAATGTGAGTGACAGATGCTTTGTCACTTATTTATCACGAGTTAAACGTAAGCATCACATTGGGGCCCCCACACACACACTAACCGTGTACTAGATATAAATATCTAGTAACATGTAACATCTGAAACCCACACGTTTTTGAAGTTTTAAGGATGATCAATCCTCATGTTACATTTGTAATACAAAGTTCCCCTAAAATCATTTACTGTTGGAACTTTTTATATCTAAGTTTTAATTGAATTTGCGTTTGATACAGATCATGTTTCGAATATTTAAAGTGCTTTCCGAGGTTTCTCTGTTTGCCTAGCCTTGTCCCATTTAAGTCGGATCTCGTATTTTACAAGCTGGCGTCTAACTATGTAATTTGTTTCCCGCGGCTTCAGTCTCATTGCAATTGGCTTTTTCTTGATTCTTCGAGAATTAGTATGCATTTTCCCTTAACATATATTTCCATACAAAACGAAAATTGGTTTTCTAGTCTGCTGATGCGTTAAATAATGACCTACCAACAAAGAGACTTCGACATTTATAATAGGGATAATAAACTTAATTCTCATATTATTTAGGTAGAGTTGAAGCTGTTAATATTCAAGTGTTTTATTCACATTGACATGACCTGGCTATATCTAATCAACCAAGTCACATTCATGAAAGTACGTTGCGTATAAGGTGTTGTTCAGCGTCTGCCCCTCGATTTCTCCGTTTACTGATCGCAGTTTCGGCAGTCAACAGTCGAGGTCAACGTCTCAAATAAAGGATGAGTATTATAATAATCGTTCCGCCGCATTGTGTGACTCCCGCGCATACGCGGCGAGCCTAATGGTTAATTACACTTACACTGCTCCGCTTTGTCCCGCACTCATTTTAATTAACAACTTCTCACGGGTTTATTAAACTTTGTTTACACACCTTTTTCGCCCGTTTCGGCGTGCAGCGTCACAGGTATTTTTCTCGTTAAATCTGTTCAAATTGTGGAAACCGTGACGCTGTGATGTGATGCGATTCAGCGGTTCCTTTATCCGATTTCGCTACCGGATTTAGGAGCTGAGCTGCTATGATTTGGTTTGCGGTCATCTTTTAGTTTTATGTCGGTGGATGTGATTTAGTGCCGTAATGTAAAATTATTACATATCGAAAAAGTTTGATAACTAAAGTCAAATAACGGTGAAAAATATAACATCTTGAGCATAATTTGCGTATTTTGCTTGACATACTGTGAGCTAATGCGTTCTGTAGTGTTGTAACAAGCGATATAACACTTCATATTTATACTCTCGCGGTTTGTACCTACACATGACGAAAACGTATTGTACCGGGTCTATCGTCTGACGTTTCTTCACGGTTTCAAGCGCCGTGGTCTCAGACGTACTGGTAGAACAGCTAGTTGTTACTGGAGATTGCCAAACGTATCACTACCCGAAGGATTGTCTGATAAAACGGATGGGATATATTCGACTATCACCCATCTGTTAATATTTATTATTATCATCGGCATGACACACAACACTCACAACATGCTCACACACAACAACCAGCCCTCGTATTGGATATGGATGTCTCTTGGATGGCACTTGAGGAACACTCTGTATTTTTTTTGGCATATGAATACGTCCCGCAAATACAAATAAAATTAAGCATTTAATTGCATTGTTGTATGGCAATGTTACATGTCTATGTAGGTACCCTATATTTTTATGAGTTATATACAAATGTTACAATAGTGGGTCCTTTGTTGCAGATTGGTGGTATCGCAGAACCAGAGGGCGCTACACATCGTGTTCCCTCACCATTTCCTCGATTCGCCGGAATGGTTCGGTGTCTCCACAGATGAGTACTTCCAGGTAAACCTGCTTATTTCTATTACCCTCTGCCTTCTATTGCGAACGAAGTTACACCTTCAGTTAAGGTCAACTGACAACGTGCCACACGACATTCAATATACTCTATGGCACCTACCATAAAATATAGAAAAATACAGATGTTAATTCGGCTAACGCCATCGTCGCCATTTAATTTAATTCCATGCAACTAACACAAATGTAGGTACATGCGCTTACTCGGCGTGGTTTTCTTGTACCGACTGACCTTACAATATTTAACACCTATTATTTGGTTCAACCATTTTAAATGACTCATCGCACTTAATATTTTATATTAGCTATCGCTAACGGTCTCATTTTTTCTTGTGAAAGAAAGAGTTCAGGGATGGCTTTTCTTCTCACCGACTTACACTCGCACCATATGATAGAAACAACTATCACAAGATAAACCATTTACCATTCTTTTGTGGACGGTGTGTGAGATTTACCTTGATATCACCAAGTATCCAGAAGATGCCTGTGCTTAAAAACATGAAAATATATATGTCGGCGGCCGATCGTAAAATCCGGCAGATCACGAAATTCCTAGGCATGTCGTGAAACGCCGCCATTTCATGATTTGGCTAAATGACATTCGCCATATCGTTCAAAACATAACGTTTAACGATTTGCCCAATGAAGTTTAGGCAGATCATGAAATTCCTAGGTATATCATGAAAGGCCGCCATCATGATCTGGCTAAGTAACACCTACCAGTGACGTTTAGGCAGATCATGAAATTCCTAGGCATACTCTGGGAGCAGTTTCAATACTCTGGGAGCAGTTTCGTTTTTAGGCTCATCAAAAAAAAATACCCTAACTGTTTAGGTTAGGGTCATAAAAAAACCCTAACTGTCTAGGTTAGGGTTATTTTTTTTATGACCCAAATAACGAATCTGCTCCCAGAAATAGGTAGGTTAGTTACTTAACCCAGCGGCGGCGCGCCGGCTTATATTGGCTCGGCGGCGGCGTGAAAAAATCTGTATATCTTAGTGAATATAATTTTTGTTTTATTCCGTTCGACGTCCAGGGTTTCCAGTCTTGTGTCTTGCTTGATCTTTAATAAGATGTACAACAGGATCCCAAGCTGGTGGTAATGTCAAACCGTCTTCTCTATCGAAAATAAGGATATTTTTAGCCAAATCATAAAATGGCGGAGTTTCACGATATGCCTAGGAATTTCGTGATCTGCCGGATTTTCACGATGTGCTCGGTATAGAGTTAAGAATATCGACGAATGCGTTGCTCTAATCGATCTGCCGTATTTTTTATCAGGCACATCATGATATGCCTGGTCAACTTTTGGCCAAATCATGAAATGCCGGCGTTTCACGAAGGAATTTCGTGATCTGGCGGATTTTACGATCGGCCGCCGACATATAGACGCTGAAAGGAATTGAATCCCAATCAGAGGTGAATTTTATCAAATTCGTCATCGATCCATTAATCAGTTTAAGATTGATAAATTGGTTGCAAATATAGTATTGAAAGCAGCTGAAATAACGATACTAGAAGGCGAGAACAAAAATACAAAACAATCAAAACGGCTCCAACACCAAACTAAGAGCTCTCAGTTGACCTAAAAAATACAGAATTTTATCTTTTATCTATGCTAAATGCGCCGGCGGGTAGCGAAGCCGGATTTGTGATTTCCTCCAGCAAAATAGAGTTTCCTAGCAAATAGGTTTGGGAGAATGTTTTAAAATCTCTTCAGTTTGCCGAGCCAGCGGCATAAATTAAATTACATGCTGAAACAAAGTAACCCTTTATGAACTTAGCTCTTTGGCTGGCACGTTTAAACGTAGCTTATCCTAATTGTAATTTATGTTTGGATGCCAAACTCTTTGTTTTTTTGAGTTGGTTCGAGTTTTTGCGTGTTTCCGTCTTCATGAATAGGTACGTAAATAAAACTACACAGCTACCATTGGAACTTATATTTTACATTGCGTTATTCCCACTATTCCCAGAGACGAAGAGGAGACATACTAAAACAATAAAAGAATTATGTAGTTGATTTATTTTAAATATTTTTATAGTGCCATCAGAGCAAGCGTAGCAGCATATTGTTCCTTAGTTGCAATGCATATATATGCCATGCCGGAGGTACTTTTTCTTAACGTATGTGATCAATTCCCCTGCCCAACATAAAAGAATGTTACTTCGGGGTCCAAATGAGTCGTAAATGTTTCAATTCTGTTTTTTTACGTGCTGCATGGTGATATATAGTTAAGAGTCTAAAAAGATAGGCATACGTATCGAGCTAATAACGCGAACGAGGTAGCAAAAATACTTTTTTTTTTGTTTAAAGAAAAGCTGCAGTTGTTTCATGTTACTGACGTGCATACTGAAAATCAGGGTTGGAACCACGCGACAAGTTGCGATGTAGGTTGAAAGAACAAACAAAAAAAAAACAAATTGTTTGTTGAATTGTCAGTTAATCGCACACATTTAATGCTAATCCTCGTCCGCGTAAACAAAACACTCGCGCGCAGTAGGCGTGCGCTTTCTCTTTCGTTTGGTGTGCTCGCGCGTGCGTGGGTTATGGCAGCGAGTTCGTATTGCAATATTTGCAATCAAAACGAGGACTAATGTAATAGCCGATGTTTATCAGATAAACCTCATTGTTATAGTCATTAATTCTCTAGTGTTGTGTCAGAAATCCTTATAAAAGGTATACTATTACAATACATACATACATACAACAAACCATTCATAATTATGTCAACTTTAAAAAAAATGTTTCCTAGCGCGTTCATGAATTGTGTAAGGTAAGACGCACAGCTCTTAAAGCATGTCGAGCACTCCATAAGTACATCAAAAACGTCATCTAGATATTTTTTACGGGAGTTGTTTATGTACATCATTAGAGAGAGGACAAACAAGAGATGTTTTTAAAACAATTTAAAAAGCATGGTTTTTTGTAGTTTTTCTTGAAAAACGTTACTGGGTCAATAAAAAAATAACTAGACCCGACCTGTTGGTATTTTCGATTTTGATAGAACCGCCCAACATTACATCTTGTGCCATAAAATAAAAATTTCAGGTCTAGGCACTGAAACTTTTTGTACTTTAAGTTTAAACGAGTCGTTCTCTAGGAGTTTCGAAAAAATTTAAAATAAATGCCATTAAAAAATCCGTGGGCCTAAGAATTTTTTTAGGGGCCGTAGCGTAGGAGGTAGCAAATGACCCCTTCTATCCCCCATTTTAATTTGGCAAACGATGTACCAAACACCCTGTATATCAACACAACACACATATATAGATGCGTTACAAAGACTGCGCCAAGCGAGACATGCACGCATTTAACATCCGTGTCCATAACTGGGAGGAGTCCGCAGCGGATCGGGCGTAGGATCTTGGATGAGGCATGGTTTAGGACTCTCGCAACCAAGCGTGCCAAAAGACATCAGCTCGACCCTTGCTCACCGCGCGCAGGCCAGTCTTACATATGCCAAGCCTGTGGTCGCGTGTGTCGTTCTCGTATTGGCTTGCATAGCCATGAAAAGTGTTGTTTTCCTTCATGACACTGTTTTGTATGGTCTGTAAAAGTGTGAAAGAAGAGAAATTGATATAGATAACACCCATGACGCAGGAACAAATATTTGAGTTTATCACACAAGTATTTGACCTGGCCGGGATTCAAACCCAGGACCGCCGGCTCATTAGGCAGCTGCACTACAAACCGAGCCAATCGCGTCGTCAAACGTTGAATATAATCATTTGAATTTCACTAGCAGATTTCTGTTTTAATAAGATATAACAGGAAAGAAGATATAATCTAAATTCTAGTTTCTACGGTAGGACGTTTGTAGCATCGTTATCCGGGTGGACTCTACTTATTATTGTTTATTTATTTTGCTATCTGTTGTGTTGTGTTCAGTTAACGTCGCAAAAATAAAACTGCTAAGCTTTTCGCGAAATAGCAAAGGAACTACGAGTATCATCAAGTAAAACTTGCGAAGTGCACGTTTATGGTTCATGTTAATATGTATGTAGTTTCTCAATCTGACATTGAATAGTAATGCTTAATGCTGCAATAAATCAAAGGATTCCGTATTCAATTAAACGGTTTCTCCTGTTAGTGTTGTCAAGTCTTTATCCCAACGTGTCAAGGTTCCAAATGAAACAATAATCTATTTACCGACTTTGAAGCCTGCCTCATAATCCTGGCATCAATCCACAGGATGTCTCCCTACCCCAGTTACAGGGGATTAATTATGCAACATCTAGGTTAACCTGCCACACTGTTTAACTTCGGTTCGCCTCGGCACTAAACCGATTCGATGTTTTCATTTGCTACTAAACTGCTGAGCAATTTACTATGTTAATTAGAGCATAGGTGGGTTATTATAGAATTAACTTTGTAATTAGATGGTTAAATCGCCGGTTACAATTTCCATAGGTGGCTTAATGGTTCTAGTGTAAAATTGATGCAATGAGGACGGCATTTTATGTGGAAAAATTGCCGCTTTGCATATGTTGTACGTTTTTCTTGTATATCACTTTCGAATTTTATTTGTTTAGGCGAGGAAAGTCGCAATAAATGCGGTAATATTATACGGCAAGACCTGTATGTAAGTCTTGGGCTGTTAAAGATGGACAACATTTGAACTGCAACCCAGTTGTAAAATGTCAGCTCTGATGGTGTTTACGTAAGTGTTTGATTGCAGTTACGCCATCTGACTGAACTGCCCTCGAACTGTCATTTTGCAGGGGTTGCAGTTAATATGCGGTCCGTTTGTATCGGCCCTATGTGTACGTTCCTGAAGCCAACTTAATTGGACGAATTCACATTTCATCTAGTTTTCCGCCTGTATGGCAAGCGTACGCATTCGGGAATCGTAAATTTTCAGGATCATTGGTTGTCATATTCCAGGTGTCAATAATGGCGATGGAAGAGTCTCGGGTGCTGGTGTGGCATCGGGACAAGCTCAAGCTGTCCATAATGTCGGACGCGTTCCTCCAGGCCGTGTTCGACCATATACTGGGCCGGGACGTCGTGCACAAGCTCATGCAGGTAAGAGAGCAAAAACTTCCAAAACTCATGCAGGTAAGAGAGAAAAAACGGAACTTAATCGCGTTCAAAAAGTATGTTATTACCTCGACGTTTCGAACGTGATGTTACGTTCATGGCCTCGAAGGGACTTTTTGAACGCGATTATGTCCATAAGAGAGCAAGAAGTTCCAAAACTCATGCATGTATGAGGGCACGAAGTTTCTCAAATAAACTTCGTGTCGAGTTTTTGTGGGAATAAGTGCATACATTTCCGAAGAATTTTGAGAATAACTCATTACCTCACCGATATCGGTGCGCTAATGTCATAATTATAACCTCACGGCTCAAAGCGAAAACCATTTCGTCCAGTGCGTTTAGATATTTTAGGTTAAGCTTAAATATCCGTAATTAGCATCCTAATACCGCAAAACCCATTACGATATGTCAGCTTAATTGATGCTCCACGCATCGGACTCACAGTATTTGTAAAATATTTCTCCATTTATTTGCTATTACGTCCTGGCATAACCGAGAGCAACATCTTCTTAAGACGTCGTTATTTTTAGTGAGAGCCACGTCGTTACTCATGTCCAAAAAGGCGATAACGATATGCACACATGTTTCCAGGTTTTATGGTTGCTTCTTTCTGTAATAAGATTAATAAGATGTATAATAATGTGTAGAATAAATGACAGTTTAAGTCACGATTATGCGTCAGGAACGCTGCAGATAGTCCACTCCAGGGGACTGTGGACTGGCACATAATTCGATTCTGACACGACTTTCGAAACCGTAACTTACTACACTATTATTAAAGAACTCACGAAAGTTTTAATATAAATACTGGGTTAGGTAACTGTACGGTGGTTTTATTAGCTACTTATTTCCTTTTTACTCATTATCATTAACCTATTTTTGATTCCGTTTGAAAACAAGTATTTGCGAAAATCAGTACATATTTGAGATTGCTCCTCAGACACTGTGCTAATGGTAAAACTATCTTTTTTTAATTGATTTATTACTAAATAATAGTATTTTTCAAAATAAGCACTCATTTAAAAAGTCTACTACACGTACGCACGACCAACGGATAAATGCTTTAAACCTGGGACCTGGATCTTTATCAGACTTTAGAAACTCACTTATGGGTCCTTTATTTTGACGAAGCGGATATTATTTTGTTGTAAGTATTGGGCATTATAACTTCGATTTCCACGTAACCCTGGTACGCCAAACTTCTGCCGTTCCAGGTGAGCGAAACGATGGCGGTGAGCAACGGTCACCTGCCCAACAGTTTCGAGGAGGGCGAGGACAAACCCATGCTGGTGGTAAAGAAGAGCGGCGACGGGCCCGGCATCACCGCGCTGCTCAACCGACAGCTGCAAGGTACGCCGGCTTATGTTCGGGGGACTGCGCGTCGGTTTTGCTCGAATAGTGAGGGGGTAGATTTGGTGATGTTGGGAAGATGTCTTAGACGGTTTGTCCTATGAATCGGAAAGTCACAAGTATATCGCTGTAGATTTATCATGGAATTTTATCAGTATAGATATTAAACACGGGACTTTAACTTTAAAACGGTAACCTATCGATGTTCCGAAACACACTTGTCCGATTTTCACTTGTCCGAAAACGGTTAATCGAATTCTTATAATCCATATACTTTGTATACCATACTTTTGAAATGTCGCCAGTTTGTTTTCCCACATTAACGTTTTCCCGAAACTCGATAACCAGAAGAACGATTGCCAACTTTATTATTTGACAACTGCTTTTGTTAACCAACTTTTCATAATTCCGATGCTACGTAAAATCGAAATATCATTTGTCCTAATATCATTTTACCGTCACGATTAAAAACCCATTGATTTAGTTCTAAGGCAGGTCCGACTTGGTTTAGGTTAGGTACGACGACGAGCGAAGCGAGGAGGAGTGTTAGGTTCAACTTCGGCCCTAACGAGCGAGCGAAGCGAGCAAGCCGCGCAGGTCTATATCGAGTTTAAACATTAGATATTTGATAACGGTACGCTACCCATTCATCTAGTTCTGTTCTAAGGCAGGTCCGACTTGGCTTAGGTTAGGTACGACGACGAGCGAAGCGAGGAGGAGTGTTAGGTTGAACTGCGACCCTAACGAGCGAGCGAAGCGAGCGAGCCGCGCAGTTCTATAACGAGTTTAAACATTAGATATTTGATAACGATACGTAATCCATTAATCTATTTCTAAAGCATGTCCGACTTGGCTTAGGTTAGGTACGACGACGAGCGAAGCGAGGAGGAGTGTTAGGTTGAACTGCGACCCTAACGAGCGAGCGAAGCGAGCGTGCCGCGCAGGTCTATATCGAGGGTTCCCTTTATCTTGCATAATATCGATTCCCCGAAATACATTTCGCATAGCAGCTATCACCGAAACATTTTTAGCCGAATGATTCTTTAGCATAATCATATATGTATCATTGTCAGTTAGCATACTATTAATTTAGCATAATTTTAAATGGCAGAACACTAGTATCACCGACTTTTATTTCACATAATTTTATATGGCAGAACATTAATATCGACCAATTTATTATGGCATAAAGACATAGTTTATGGAACAGACGGGTGCTAGGAAACTAGTTTAGGTTTAGGTTAGATTAGGCGATTATTAACTAAACTGATGAACCAGTAAAATGGGTTAGGTTAGGTTAGAACTGCAACCACAACAGAACCGAACTGCTGCCAGTAAAGTAGTTTAGTTTAAAACCGAACTTAATGGGTTAGGTTAGGTTAGAACTGCGACCACAACAGAACCGAACTGCTGCCATTAAAGTAGGTTAGGTTAGAACCGAACTTAATGGGTTAAGTTAGGTTAGAACTGCGACCACAACAGAACCGAACTGGAGCTCTGGAGGTAACATTGTCCACCAATTGTAATCCAATAAATAATTTAGAAAACCATTATAAAAACAGCGCCAGCGAACACTCAAGAGTGGATTCGTCATAAGACGTAGTTTAACAGAATTTACTTATTAAATAAAGTTGGGTTTAATGGGTGGGTATTACCCCCCAGGGCTAAAATAACCCGACCTTACGGTATTTATTATTTATTTATTTAATTTCGATTTATATCCACGATTTTAATCCTCCCTTCTTAGATTTAAATAGCTCTCCGTATTTATGTGCCATTTTGTATAAGCAAACGCCGAGATAGTAACTTCTCACTAAAATGACATGACTATGTTCATCATCACTACATAATATTTTTAGACTTTCTCTGTCCCTATGTCCCTTTGTATGCTTAAATCTTTAAAACTACGCAACGGATTTTAATGCGGTTTTTTTAATAGATAGAGTGATTCAAGAGGAAGGTTTATATGTATAAAACATGCATAATTTATCAGCATTGCACCCGTGCGAAGCCGGGGCGGGTCGCTAGTAAAATATAATTTATTTACATACCCACACTACGGGTTAAGCAATCTATATCGACGCCTACCCAATTAAAATGGCTAACCGATGCATTTATGATTTGCTCCAATATCCTACAATTTCGATTTTTTGATACAGCGGGATAATAATATTTCGGACTTAATACTTTTCGGCATAAAAAGTAGTTGACAAATGATACTTCGGAATTTTAATAAGTGTCGATTTGAATCATATGCGAAACAAAATTGCGACGAAATGAGAATTGGGAAAATAATAATAAGGGAAATGAAATTTCGGGCAAACAAAATTTCGGGCAAATGAAAAAAATCGAAACGTTTTCGGGATTTTAATATTCGGAATTACAATTTTCGAGTTTATGATAGGTAACCCTTTAAAACATATCTAATATAACTCCTATTAATATTATAAACTATAAGGACTTCGTTCGCGTTCGTGGGTTCTTAGTAGAAACGTCAAAATTACTATTAGTTAAATGTTGAATTTACATGAAACTCGGCATACAGAGGTTACGGAAAGATACGTATTCTCCAAAGGGTCGCCCCCTTTTCAGCCGCAAGCAAAAGGTAAAATAATACATGACATTGAAGATAAAACATTTTTTTTATTCAATTAATAGCAATGTTATACGTTCTGGTTGCTTAAATAATAATGGGACATCTTTGTCCTGTGACATACTTGCTGTGAAACGTAAAACGCTCCATTATAAATCATCCATTTTAATAACGAGTTAGAACCCTTTGTGTCATCGTAAAGTAGTTAAAATATTACTAGCATTTTATAATTTACCTATTCAAAAAAGAGGGTGATGGTTGCACGGATGTAGTTGGTAGGGGTCGATCGCAGGGGCTGGTCACTTCACGTAGGGTGTTGATGTTTATACTTGATCCTGTGGTGACATGGGCAAAACTGACGCGCGAACTTATTCTATAACCAGCTAAGCATGACTATTATTTGTTAGATATTAAATGAAGCCAGATAATTCTAAAGAGTGGCCTGGTTTATTGAACAAATAAAAAAATGTCGTTACGGTTTATTTCTCGTGTCGAACAATTAAGAGTCAATCAGCTTAAAACACAAACGCATTCCGTATGCGACGTTGTAGTTTAAAGCTATTGGTTTATAATTGTGCAGGATGTCTTTCGATTTAGCTTACTTGATTATCTCACTTTTCTTTGGATCCAGGCCATTTTCTCATTTGTAATAAATAGTAAATGCTTGTTTCAATCGAATTACTAGCCGTAGGCTTGAGCTGTATCTAGTTTGAAATAATATTTAAACTGTTTAAAACTGCTCATTATACCAAAGCACCATATGGAGATCATTGGTTGTATTGGATGTTGTCATGTAAAATTGGATGTTAAATGTACCTTAGCATGTCTGTATTGTTCCAAAAATATCCCGGTAGCGAAATAATTTAGTTTGCTAAGCTATTGTGTATCTGAACTGGACTGAAGCAGACATACTGACGTACAAAATTTTTACGTTAGCTAATTTACACAGATGGAATAAATATGCAATTTAAATAATACATTTGTCAAATTTGCAACATTGGAAAAATATAACGTTTACGTGTGTATATTTGTCTATCTGCGTTCATGCTTCACACGTTGGTTCCTATATGATTATTTATTTAATTTTATTGTTACCTGTGGGGCCAACATGAGAAGCCACGCTCTACACATCGACTCCACTTCTGATTTTGACTCAAAAAGTTGGCGACGATGATTGAAGACATAATAAAAATAAATGAACCTATCACAACTTTGATATACGTTTAGCTTCCGTGTTGTCATGCCAACTTTATGGGTCATCAGGGTCTTCTACCTTATCTACCTAAATAGTCAACAGACGCCGAAAATGTGACGTAGGTAACATATTCTAATGAAAGGTTCATAAACTTAATAACGGTCTCGCTAATCGGCATCGGTTGACCGTTTAGGGCTGTGTGTAGGGGTTTCAAACCGGAATTCCGGATCTAATAAATATCACGGAATATTGCGATCACTAATCGACCACGCTGTCCCTTGACCTATCACCAGCGAGGAAAGCAATACCGCTCCCGCTTTGGATTATACGGCCACTCAAAAAGTTACGTTAAGTCTGATTGTGACGCAAATGCCTTTCAGCAGTGGATTGGTACATAGGTCTTTTTTCTGTGGAGTGAGACATAAGATAAGTAAAGCCTGACCAGAAATATATAAGGATTGTCAAGAGGGCGCTATTTATAAGATTTATATGGCAACAATTTTGCAACCAATCGCAACCCACTATAATGACATTAGTTTAAATACCTGTCAGTTCCACTATGTTAACCTCGTAATATCATTTAATGGAATGCACTCTTTTCCTGGCTGATTTTCGTGTAGTAAACACGTGTACACTTTATTTATAATCTTACGTTCACGACTGTGAATGGTTTTCGACATTTTCTTTGGATAATTTTAAATATTTGTCTTTTAAAGAATCCACCACGAATGACATTGACATTGTTGACAAACCATCATGAGATCATTGCCAGTGTAAGAAATTAGTTCCAGTGAAATTCCGTAATATGGCGCATCCTCATATATTTCTGGTCAGGCTTTACTAGGTAGATAGTATGGTATAGTGGAATCCGGATTGAAGCCCCTAGCCCCGGAAAGTGGAGTTAGTGTGTGGAGCGTTAGTAACCTGTGTTGTGCTTGTGGCGGCCTGCGGCTCTTGCGTGCGCGTGCGCGTGTGCGTGTGCGCGGCGTGTGCGTGTGTTGTGCGCGAGCAGGCGAGCACGCGCCGCTGCTGCGGACGGGCGCCCACAACTGCTGAGCGCCGGCCCCGACCCCGCCCGTCCTTCCCATATTCATTGTTTTGCTTGCGGTCGTACGACACGTTTGGGAATCTATTAGAAAAATGTGGAATACTCTACGTCGCTATAATTGTTTTTTTTTTTTGTCGCACCGTGTATAAAAACAGCGATAACTACATACAGTCAGCATCAAAAGCAACTAACAATTTTAGTATGCAATTTGACATAAGCCAATGTAAAATATGCAGATACTTTTGATGTTGACTATACCAGCTTTGGAACTTTGGCAGGTGCATCAAGAAGTGAGTGAGAGCTAAAGTCGGTCAGTAGTTATCGTTGGTTTTTAATCCCTTTTTATATAAATTTTTTACAGGGGATCGCTCGGTTTAATATGATCTCTTTACTTTCTTAGAAAACATTACGCGATAGCGGTGGCAAAACACTATATGGGTTATATTATAATTTAGTATTCACCGAATTGGTTGTACGACCGTATTTACTTTTCTTTTCGTATTTCTTTCTTTCTTTTTGATTGTCGATATTAACGTTTATTTCGTTCTTCAAGTCCTATCCTAAGCACTAATCCCAATTTTCACATTTAAAAAAATAAAGAACTATAATTTAATTGAAAAATAACTGAACTGAACTTGAACATATGGAACCTATTTAAGTACAATTATTTACACACCACTTGACCATATTTACTAAATGCTGATACTTTTTTATTCGTTATAATATTTGGTACATGTGACCAAGTAAAATGTCATGATTACTGACGAAATAGGTCATTGAGATTAACCTTTCCATTTACTTATGTTTATTTTAGATCCCCATAGTAAGGATTACTATATTTTTGTAAGTTTATAATAACAGGAACAACTACCCACTGCCCATATTTTCTGTTTTACTAGTTTAAGTAACTAGAAGGTAGCTATATTTACAATATGCTTCTGTAGTATTAAAACAGTACACCTAATTTTGATATCGAAAAGTGTGATATTTACCTAACCATGACTTTAATATGAATCTACATAATTTGGATAAGTATGCATATCATAAATACATATTTTTATGTCGCATGTAGATGTCTGTATTAACGTACTAGTCAAGTATCGTTTTCCATTATAATATTTATATTTACTAACACATAGGTACTCGAATTCATTCACATTAAACAAAGTTCAAATTGAATCCTGTAACTTATAATAAGTACTTAAATGAGTCAATCAACTTTTTTCTGTTGTTTATTGCCATGGTGATGTCCCTTGAGTTACTCTTTAAAACTACGATTTTCGGCGGCAATATTCAACAAAAATGTTGTAATTGCAGCAGTTATAAGCCCATTCTTATTTAGAATATCTCTTGAAAATAATACCAATATTATAAATTATCAACACTTTTCTAAGAAGTTTAATCACCATTGTCTCATGGGTTACGGGACAGAATAACAACAAGAAAAAGTTGATCCACCCAAATTATTAGTCGCTTTTCTGATTTGATGATGACATCTAAATATACAGTAGATAATGGCTCAAATTTTGTATAATCTGAATTTTGTTTGTGAATGGATCTTTACACAACATGCATGTAATAACATGTAAGTCGCTTAAACAGATATTTAATGCTAGTATCTATTTCTATATCGAAACATTGAAGTGTTGTAGAAGTACCACTTAATAGCTTGTCGTCAACAGTAGCTACGCGCTGTGCATTCAGACAGTTCGGACTCGCACTATTCATTTCTTTTGACAGCGTAGCCGACCGCAGAGAGAAGTCTTTACGTTAGGGTGAACCCAGGCGAGCGTAATTTGAGTCGCGTAAATTCGGTCGCGCCATACATCATGTCACGTGATCAAGTCACACTAAGTATGGCGCGACCGAAATTACGCAACTCAAATTACGCTCGCCTGGTTCACCTTTAAGGTATCGGTTCGTAGCCGACCGCAGACGTACCTATAGATTCCGTTGACGGCGGTTGACCAACTTAGTAAATCTGTTCTTATCACTATAGTACTATTTTGTGATAAATTAAATATTTTTCATTAATCACTTAGAAATAGATACCTGCAACATATTTACGCTATACTTAGACATTATATTATAGAACGCTTTAAAGGAATAATCGTTACCCCTGTACTCTAAGCAATACTTAATAGTTTATGTAAGAAATTAGCAGCTTATAAACAAATATCCTTATGGTCCCATCCTTTGTGTCCAAATTCCCTGAGCATGATTGGAAGATCGACAGTTGAAGGTAATTTTTTGTTTCATTATTTTTTCACCATAACTCACACAATTTATTTTATTGGCATTAAATTCAACTGTGTTCAAGACCTTTTTTTTTATATTTCAATCACAAACTTGGCACATACAATATCATAACTCAATTTTCGAACGAAATTAAAAGTTAAACTCTTTTTTCGAAATTTAAGGAATTTGGACCATAGAGCCAAAAATTCATCATTAGACATTCATATTCAGCCTCGCACTCGCACAAGCACCGCGGTGTGGTTAGTGTTACACGCATGTTTGTATGTCTGTGTGAATGTTGGTCGGTGAGATTTTGGGTTTATGCTATGTATAGCCTTTAGGAAAAATGTGTACTCAGCCTAAATAACCGACAGAGCTAAAGCTTAAAATACACGATCTGGGGCAGAAATTCAACAATGCTATGAATTTCCTCGCGTCAAATTTCCACACGGTCTTCAACTTCAATAGATTTAAAAAAAAAACCCAGAAGCACAAAGTTGCATTTGTTTTGTTCCGTTCGACAATTTGTTGTTTGTCTTGTTTCAGACGTAAGACGTATACTCATGTCTGCTTTTGTGCGGTTATTGCGAGGACATAAGCATCTGAAATTTCCTATATGATCGCTATCTATATTATAACTGAGAAAGTTTACCTATTGATATCCTCATTAGCGATAAGACCGCCTGTTTTTACCTCTATTGAATTTTACGTGTAATCTGTGTTTGTTTGTATTCATTTCCCGTTGAGATATGCAATAAAGAATATTCTATTATATTTTAAAGTTTAAGAGCAGATCACACTATTTCTGATTATTATTATCGTTCATGCTATATTAACACTTGCAGCTAAAATATATAACAAGTGTTTCCCTTCAAGATTTTCTTAGCAAATCCTGGGTAAAGAAAGTGGTGGAAATTTGTTTTTTTTTTTTTTTATTACGAGTATATCTATTTTTGGTATCAATGCTTTGATGATTGGCTTGTGTCAAACGGCGATAGAAATACGAAAATAAAATCTATTATCCTTTTTTAGGGTTCGTAATACAAAGGGTAAAACGGGACCCTATTACTAAGACTCCACTGTCTGTCTGTCTTCCACCAGGCTGTATCTCATGAACCGTGGATAGCTAGACAGTCGAAATTTTCACAGATGATGTATTTCTGTTGCCGCTATAGCAAAAAATACTAAATACAGAATCAAATAAATATTTAAGTGGAGCTCCCATACAACAAACGTGAGTTTTCACCGTTCTCATATTTGATGGTATAACCCTTCGTGTGCGAGTCCGACTCGCACTTGGCCGGATCTTTGTTACTGACCACTGTCAATTTTCGTTGTCAGGACCCTGTTTCACGAAGACACAAGTTGCCATTTTACTTCTTAAAGCTAGCGATATCACTTTAAATTTTAACGAGCTTAGTGTTTGAACCTATTGTTGTTCTTAATTGTTGTCGTAAAGAAGCCCTTGAAAGAAGGGATCATTCTTAGATACACCGTTTAGCGCTCGGGATTAATTAGGTATAAAGGGACGGTACTCATATCCCTGTTACTTCAATAAAGGGAAGATATGCAATCAATACAATCAGAATTATAACTCTTATACAGAACTATAACTTATGTCTTCGTGAAACTAACGAGGTTTCCCCTCTACTCTACTCTTTTTTGGAGTAGTAGGGCCTCGTGCAGGGTCCGTCCGGATTGTTACTACCGTCTTGCCTACTAACCCACCGCTAAACAGCAATGTTCGCATTGTTGTGTTCCGGTGTGGGGGTAAGATAGCC
This sequence comes from Apotomis capreana, assembly GCA_947623375.1. NCBI lineage: Eukaryota > Metazoa > Arthropoda > Insecta > Lepidoptera > Tortricidae > Apotomis > Apotomis capreana. Next base: position 2,770,661 of record OX392511.1, read on the forward strand.
GGTGAAATTACTAGCATAGAGGCATTTTATCTCCGTCCTACGGGTAGGCAAGCACTTGTAGCCTCTGGTGTTGCAGGTGTTTATGGGCGACGGTAATCGCTTTCCATCAGGCGATACGTTTGCTCGTTTGCCCCCTATGACATAAAAAAAAAAAAAAAAACGTACGGCGAATGATCTAGAAACTGTTTCCCCTAGCGACGGACCCGAACGCGTGGCGGCTGGGCCGCATCGAGGAGACGGAGCACGAGACGCCGGTGTGAGGGCGCGCGGGCCGCGCCCCGCCCCCGCGCCGCCGCCGCCGCTAGATAACCCTACTTTTTTACTGACTAGCGAGTTCAAACTCCCTTGGACATGCAAGTGACGTTCTTGAATGACTAATGCTAATGTGAAGGCCTGAATGTGATGACTTTGATTTTTACTTTCTCTGTCTTTACAATGAGAGTAGACGGTACGGTATGAAGTGGCGATCCCGACTAATATTGCATAATACTCGATCTATCGTTTTTACTAATGGAATTGCAACACTTGGACGTCTGGCCTTGCGAAAATGCTCGGAGAACGAAACGTTTTCTCTTATTTTCAAAATGTTAATATTCGTAAAATAATAATATTTTTAAAATAAGGCAACACTGTTTCCGTTTCTGACGCGTTTGCTGCCAAAAATGCCCGAACTTCAAACTCCAGCGGAATTGCACGCAGGGCGTAGGCCCTTGGAATTGAAACATATCTGATAATTACATGTAATTTGTATGGCAAATCGTATGTACCTAACCTATTTTGTATGCCAAATTATATGTAATTTATATGGCATGTGATCAGTCACAATAGAAAAAGTCTTAAATAAAAGCTAAGTCCGGTTGCATTCTGACTACGTTTCTACAGTTCGGGGTGATAAAATTGTTAAGACTAGTTGTTGATAACAGTGGTGTAAAGTGATATATGTTATGGCTTGAGTAGTGAGTTTAGAATGAATTAGGCGAAAGGCGCTTTGGAGTTTGTTTAAGTTTTGACTTGATTTGATCGAACGTGATATTTTCTATCTATTTAGATGATGATTAATATGATTATAATGAGAATTTTGTAAGGCAACAATATAATTTTGACTGATTTCTTGTATTAAAATTATTTATTATATTACCTTGAAAAGGCAATGATTTTGTTTTTTTTTTGTACTAAGAATTATATTTTGCGTCCATTATTTCATAAAACGAAATATAATTAAAATTATTATCTCATTACTTCATTAGGCACAAAAATACGCTTTATCTATAACCAGTATTTTCACATTACGAATCGAAATTGATAATCCCAAGGCAACTAAGTAATGTTATTAAAATGGCTAGAAAGTCATTAAATTGTAAAGGAAAGTATAAATCAGTATAAACGAAAACCTTTATACAGTGATAACCCTGGTAAATAAATGAAGCGAATGAAACTTTTACGTTCATGTCATTTCTAAGGTTTTCATTTAACCTGATTATATTTTTGTTTAGGTATGTTTATTGCTTAAAAAGTAAACTTTCGATGAAAATGTATACGTACCTACTTAACAGCTAAAAGTGTAATCGTTTTCAATGCACATTTTATTAAGATGTTTTGTTCCAAATGCTTTTCCGGCCGTAGGTACACACTCGCCGAGACCAAGCGGCAGGGTCTGCTCTTCTCACGATTTTAGAATAATATAAAAATAATAATAAGAAAAGCAAGGCCGTCTTAAAACATACACTCTATAATTAGGGGCCTCGAAAAACGTCATCTTGGTATGTTTTTTCGGGAATTGCTGGGACTCCCCCGTGAGATTGGGGCCCTGGCAAAGAGTGCCCTTTGGAAATGAGGGGCCTGAAGAAAAAGAAGTGAATCATATAGAAGCAAAGTCAGCAACATCCAATATGGTTGAAAATCCTATAAGTTATTTTAACTATAGCAGACTACAACAAAATTGCTACATTAAAAAAAATGATGTTGCTTACTTTGGTTCTATATGACTCAAGTGTTTGTGTCCTCGTCCAGTTTCAGCAAGTGTGTACGTCTCGAGTGATAACAGACAGATCAGTAGATATGTTTAAAATGGAAAAGATAGAGACAATAGATATAACTCGATCTGAGACTCACAAAGACTAGAATCTACAACCAAATGTAATAGATATGTAGATAGACTTGTTATGTCCCAAAACAAAAGGAAGATCATAGTTAACATTTAAATTTTGTATAAACAGGTAGGTAGCTCGTACGCTAGCATGTAAATTGTAAAAATTATGTGATTAATATCGAAATAAATTGATTATCTGTAACGATGGACGGCACATAGTTAGATGCATATTTACATTTAATTACGGAAGCAAAATCATAATAAGACTAATAGTAGTGTTCATTGCTATATCCTGTAATATTTTTAGATATAATCGTAAAGTCCGGTAGTAAAAGTACAAGCTGAATTGCAATATATTCGGGTGGAAAGCAAAGAAAATAAACTTATATCTATACAAAATATACTATGAAAATAACTATCATATTGAATGTACAAAATATATATTAATTGCCTTTAAATGCACCATAAATTTGAAACATTATACTATTGAGTAAGTTCCCGTAATGCAGGAGGTATTTGTTGATCCGAAGTGCTGAAAAGATGCCCTATTCTTGTAAATGTACAGACAAATCATAGAACTGTTGTAAAGTTGTAATATTCGATGTTGGAAATTGTATGTGATAGATTTTGATGTAAATTGTATTTATATCATTCCATATTTTCCTTTCGCAACTGTGTAAAATGTTAGTAATAATATTTATCGTGTAATCAAGACTATTTTCACGTATATACTTACATTAAGTTAGATGAGAAAACGAAATGAGATATTGACAAACTGTTCGGTATCCGGACTTTTACACCGAAATATTATAGCAAACAAGTTACATATTAATGTTGCATAATAAAATAATTATCACAAATGCACTGCCAATGCAATTAATAATATACAACTGATTTTAAATGACCTATGTCGTAGAGATCATCCGACTTGCAGATTGCGGGTGATACTGTGAGATAATAATTCTTAAATTAAGGATCTCGTGTTTTTATTGCGCGCACAGCTATTTTGTAAGGCTCAAATATATTTTGAAAATATTTGAATACCAAAAAATGTTTTATACTAAAATATTATTCAGGTTACAAAAATAGGCTATACCTATATATTTTTTAAATTATAATGCTTTTAATCTTTTTTTATTTGATATTTTTTTTTTTATATATTGCTCAAAAGAAAATGAGTGTCTCTCCTGTATTTAAGGACTTAAATCAGAATAAAAAATGACTTGACCCTTACATTTTTTGAGTTGTAATAATTGGCTGATATATGATCAGATCGCATCGTTCATGAAAATTAAAGGTTTATTATAACTACTACTTATACCCATAACACAAGCCTTCTTGAGCTTACTGTGGCACTAGATTGATTTGTGTGACATTGTCCTATATTTATTTATTTTCATTGATACTCACTCCCTTTCATTTACAGAAATAAAAATAACAAGTGAATAAAAAAAAACTATGGATAAACTGTTGAACTTATGGAATAGTTGTGCGAATTGATTACTTGCCTTGATATAAAATGTATGTTGTAATTGTATAAAGCGAGCGCCTGGTGTTGGATTAGAATGCCTTAAAGAATTGCCATGTGTGATGGATGTAAATTATGAATGTAATTATGTACCTATTATACTAATTGAATCAATGTAGTACATGTTGAGACAGAGATAAACAAATAAAAGTACCTACTTGTATAAATTATGTTTTATTTGCATGAATTAATCTGAAACACATTTTCCTCAACTCTCCAAACGACGTCACATACATGTATAAATAAGTTAAAATAAATAAGACAGTATAAAAGTGATTTTGGTTGGATAGACTCTAGGGTTAAATAAATATCACAATAAAATTTCATCAAGAATCATCAAATGTCATCCGGCCTACACCGTGTGACTTGATGTATCTCCTGTATTGTTTGTATTTGTTATTTTCTGCTAACGCCTTCTTGGCTTCTTCGTCTTTAATGGCTTTCCAGGCTACAAAGTTGTCTTTAATCCACAACTCTTCGTCAAGAAATTCTTGTTTCTCTTCCTCTTCTAAGGAGTCAAATTGATGCTGTCCAAGCTTCATAAACTTCCTTATAATATAAAATTTTTCCTGCTCTTCATATGGTTGTCTTAATATGGTAAACTTCCAGAACCATCTCATGTACCAATAAATATAATAAGAAACGGTATAAGGCAGTATTATTAGCTGCACCCACAGAATGTCTGTTATTTCTGGTTTGGCATATGCTCCTTTTATATCCATATTCTCTTCAATTACTCGTCGTATAATTCTATCTTGCTCTTCTTTTTGCTCTGCTTTACTTTTTCTATTTCCTTTACCTTTTGAGTTTAGCTCCTTTGTTTCTGCTTTGGCAATCTCTAATGCTTTATTTCTATACTTTGGCACAGTCATAAAATATTTGATGGCAGTGTCGTATTTGGACCACGCGCTGTAGTACTGGATTATCGATATTAAAGAAATGGTGACGGCAATCACGATACGAACGTCCACTTTCGGGGCCATGCGCCGCCGGTAGTACCTGTAGTAATGAGCGTAGTACTCCTGAGGGTTATCGAGCATGTAATCGTAATCAGATCTCTCTTCTTCATCGCGGAGAATCTCGTATGCCGTTGCGATCTGCTTGAACTTTTCCTCGGCCACTTTCTTTGCTTCAGGGTCTCTATGTAAGTCAGGGTGATATTTCCTCGCTAGCTGGCGATAGGCTTTGCCTACTTCATTTTTAGTCACGTCTCTGTTGACCCCTAAGACTTCGTAACAGTTTTCTTTGCCGCAATAAATGCCTTCCAGCAAGTGATCGGCCGACGAGACCGTGTTGATTTGCCATGACAGAAGTATGATAAACAAACAATGTAAGTACTTAGCCATTGTGTTAATACATAGTCTTGAATTTAAAAACGAAGGAAAACAAGAGATCACTACAGGCTGTAACTTATTTAAATTCTTTCAGCCTCCTAGACGGCCCAAACGATGGAGATGGATGGGCTTTTGACAACCCACCAATGAACATGTCAACGTCAATTGCGACGTCAGCTAATTTTCGTTCAGAAACTCGTTTTTTTTTTGTTGCATCTTAACATAAATTCTCAATTCAAGATTGGTACAACTGTTTCCTAGTGATAAAAGTATAATAATTTAATAATATAAAAAAATAATCACACAGAAAAAAACTGTTAACTCTAGTAAAACATACTTTACATAGCTTCCATACAGTGCGACACAAAAGAGTAGAAAACAGATGATAAAGGAACTACAATTTTTCATACAAAATTGTTACCATATTCAAGTCAAGCACTTTACGTCAAAAATGTGGCAGTTGCGAAGGAAGTGGCGCCCTCATTTATTTTCTACTCTTTTATGTTGCACTGTACGTTAGCCCACCAAGGGCCCACATAGCATTTGTCGAGCATCACTATATTATTATAAAGTAATCAGAAATCGTAGTGGTCTGATTAAATCGGCAAATATTTTCTAAGTATACCTGTCTGTAGCCTCTAAATAGAACCGTTTTTCCCCCGAAGGGTAAAAAACGGATATTTAGGTTTCTGCCGTAGCTTGAACCACAGTTGAGATAACACCCTTGTAACTCAGCTTTATATCACTAGATTCCGTTGTTGCGTAACGCCATCTATCGTCTTTCCAAGGAACTACATTATGCCCGGCACGAGCGCCTGGCTGCTCGCTCCTCAGTACCTGGTGCCGGCAAGGCCCTTAGGCGTGGTTCAAGCTACGGCAGAAACCTAAATATCCGTTTTTTACCCTTCGGGGGAAAAACGGTTCTATTTAGGTGTTCGTGCCTTCGCTTGAACCACAGTTGAGACGTGTTTAAACTCTGCCGGCGCCGTGCAGGGCGTACTGTGATAAGACTATTGTCAATTTCATAGAGGTATACCATGTAATAACTTAGTATAAGAATGAAAAACTGTGTAAGTTGTAATGTTATATAATGGGCTATAAAACAAACCAAAGGAGATAGCCTTCCTTTCAAAACTAATCCTTTTTATCGCAAATAATTCAACTTGTTAAGTAGGTAATCAGTCTTTAGCAATAATATATAACAAATGGTTAATTTGTTAATCAATCACAGTCAAAATGTTCTTCACAAGAAATATTTAAATTAATATTAAGTATAGAATACCAAGAAAAATAATGAATGATTTTAGAAAAAATAATCATAATTCGACTTATTAAGTAATCAGTCTTTGATAAGTGTTGCAATTATAATTAACTTAATTAACAGGTTCAAAATAGCTGCTAAGGTTAGTGCTATTATTTCTCACGGTAATCGGCTTAACTTCTCTAAAATAGTGATTAAAGAACGTGTTCTTCGACCTCCAATTTCCTCTATTGAGAACCTCGTCTAAATCCATATTTCTATGCGTCCAATTATCTGTCGCTACTCCCGCTCTGATGCTCCCTGCTGACGCCGATATATGCGCTTCTTTGAACAGGGTTTTTATCCAGCCCGCTATGACTGCACGTGAAGCGTCCTTAACCGTTCCTCGAGTAGTAATAAAAAGGTTTCCTAATTGCCTTGTTGCACGACGTTCTTGCGACAAGGAGATTACTTGCTTAACCCAATAAATTATATCGAATCTCATTTCTGGCATACGTTTGATGGACCATCCTGATTGTCTGTATGACGAACTATCTGTTTTTGATCCGTATTTTGGCCAAAAAATTATCTCATCATCTTTCTGCTCAAAGTTTCCGGGGAGTATGCTTAACAATGTCAGATCGTGGACCCTTCTGCCTGATGCAAGTAGCAATAAAATTCCGGTGTGACGAGAGACTGCGAATAAACTGTTACTATCAAAGTTGTAAGACTCCATGAATTTTAGCAAATCATCCAATTTCCATAAAAAAGGAGCTCTGCATTTTGGTTTCTTTGAAAGTATTCCTTTAATTACGTGAGAGACTATTGGATGTGAAGCTAATTTGCAACTTCTATGAGGGTTGGCAAACGTGGCTACTACCGATTTGTGGACCAAAATAGTGCTTGGAGCCAGTTTTACTACGTCGAACAGATAGCAAAGAAATCTTGCTAAATCAGCCGGTCCAGGATCATTCACTTTAATATTGTTTGCAGATGCCCACCTGCACCATCTGAGCCATGCTGGGCGGTACGTCTTTAAGGTGGATTTTCTCCAGGAAGCTTGTAGCAACTCTATTTCAGAGGCCTCCCAGTTAGAGAGCTCGGTAGCCCAGCCCGTACAGTCCAAACCTGCAAATTTAGGTTGTGTATTCCTGGTGGCGGAAGGCCAGTTTCCAGGTCTACTAGATGTTGATTCAGGTTCGGAATCTTCCATGGCCGTTTGGTGGCGCATTTCTTTATCGCCTGCGTCCAAAATGCTTTGTTCCAATCTGGTGCTACTAGGAGATAAACGCCTGTTGATCGTTGTAGATGATGAAGCACCCTCGGGATCGGAGCCGGAGGGGGAAATATCCAGCCTAGATTGTAGTGCCAACTTCGGCTGAATGCGTCGGTGTATTGGCTCTTCACATCCGTGGCGTCCTCTGATACATAGTTTGGAACCACTGCAGACCGCATCGACGCAAACAGGTCTATCTCCGGAGTGCCTAGTAACTGAAATATTTCTTTCACTATTGAAGGTTTCAGATGCCATTCCGGTAGGTTATTTGTCCTCGATAGGCTGTCCGCCAACCCGTTGTACGGCCCTGGAATATACCGAGCCATGAGGAAACAATTGTGTTGATCGCATAGGTGAAGAATCTTCAGAGTGGTTTCTAAGAGCCTCCTTGATTTCGTGCCGCCCTGCTTGGTTATATATGCGGCCGCAGTTCGATTGTCTGTCTGCCAAACCACCATTCTGTCTCTTAATAATGGTCTTAGACGTTTGACGGTCTCGTAGAGTGCCCATAGCTCTTTTTGATTGCAATGCCAACGTTGTTGCAATTGGGACCAATTGCCCCACATTTTTTGATTGTTCGCTATTGCACCCCATCCTGAGTCTGCTGCATCGGTGGTAATGAATATAGTTGGATTGACTGGATGTAGGGTTGTACTTTTGTATATGTTTTTTCTCCACCATTCGAGTTCGGCAAGGCTTGTGTTTGACATGGGATAACGCGAGTGACGCTTTGACTTTGGGAGTCTGTTCGAGTCTATTTGCAGCCAGCGACAATGTAGTCTTCCTAGTGGAACGGTGAATGTCGCGAAGTTTAGTTTTCCCAATAGGATTTTCGCATCCAACCAACTCCATTGTTTTTCTGTAAGGAATTTTCCGATTAATGCTGCAATCTGTTTTACTTTTGACTCCGAAAGTAGCTTACAAGGAAGTCGTCCAAGTATACTATCATCTTTATGTTCACTGTTTGTCTGAACCAATGTGCTAACCAATTTGTTATTTTTGAGAAGGCATGTGGTGCACTTGACAGGCCGAATGGAAGGCATGTCATTTCGTAGGTTTTGTCTTCGTATGCTAAAGACAGGAATCTGCAATGCGCTGGTACTATCGGCACATGATAGTAGGCTTGCGAGATGTCTATTTTTACCATATAGTCCTTTGGGTTTAGGACGTTTGGTATCCGATGATGGTTCAAAAGTTTGAATCTGGGGGCATGTACAAACTGATTTAACCTTTTTAGGTTGAATATTGGCCTGTTTGTTCCATCGGTCTTTTTCCTCAAAAACATCGTTGAGAGGAATCCCGTTTCGTGATGATTCTCTCGAATGGCGCCGTTGTCTAGCATCGCCTGAATTTCTTTTCTCATGTCCTCGGAAGACCGTATCCTGAATGAGTTTTGATGGGTCGACATCCTTACCAAAGGGGGCTTTCTTCGAAATGGAATTCTGTAACCCGACAATATTTTTTAAATTGCACGCGGAGTCCCCAGCTTCTCCCACTGCTCTAGATGGAACAACAGTTGGCCTGCTTTGAAGTCATTGCTTTTTAGGTCCTTTCCACTTGGGTTGACCCCCTGACCCCGTATTCCTGCTATGCGGTGGATTCCTCCTGGCATTGCCACCGGTATTCGGAGCAAAGTGTCTGTTTCCCTGTTTGAAATTGCCTCGTCGGGTTTGTTCTCTCTTATCATTGAATTCGGTTTTTTGAGGGGCTCTGCCGTCGGTCCTGCTTGCCCGGTGAGGTTTGGAGTGTTTTTTAAACGGAAAAAACTTATGAATTCCGCCTTGATCTTTTACTGTCTGTGACAACTCTGGTTCTTGAAACAAGTGTAAGTTTGATGGCGGGATACTATGAAGGACTTCGTGGAGCGCTTTATTTTTTATTCTGTAGATATTTCTTCTCTGTTTGATAATCTCTGCTCGTCGTCCGCGGACATACTGAAGTAAGTCATCAGAGTTCTTTCGAAATTTTGAATTGCTCGCAAGGAATTCTTCTCCCACTTTCTGTTGTAATTTTTTCACACTGCTCATCGAATATTTTTCTTTGTTGCAATAAGCCGTTTGTTATAGCGCCCAGCGTCAAATCCATTTTTTTCCAATATGGATACGGATGTCCAGTTTGGCGTGATTCCTGCAAATTGGTTATTGACTTTCAGAGATGAAAATACGGGCGTGGCCTGAAACTGTTTTTGTACTTCCTTATATTTTATTTTGGTCCAGCCATCCGTTCCTAACCTCTGACAGTCTTTTCCTTGTTGCGCCAGAACTGGATCCGCCTTTGTGATGTTGGTCTCCGATTCAATCGTATGGGGCTTGAAGTTGTAAGCTTCAGCGATGTGCATTTTCTTAGGTGAACTTCCAGAGGCTTTGGTGAGTTGGATTTCTTTTAGTCGTTGTTCCGCCTTCTTAATAACTTCCTTGAGGCTCTCCTCGGTGACGTCTTCGACTTCTGATTCACCTTGAGAACCGCAGTCGTCGCTGCTGTAGTCATCGAATTCTGGTGAGCGTTGAGGCGATGTTTCCACATCGGCATTAGTACTGTCAGGAACTGACTCGAATGAGTCGTCTAAGGATGGAGCTTTGGTAGTCGTTTGTTTAAGATTGTCAATTTTTATATTTTGTTCGGTTTGCATTTCGATCAACTTGTTAAATAGCTCCATCTGTTGCTGGAGTACAGCAGCCATGAGATGCTCGTTACTTCCCTAATTAATGGTATTTCTTTTCGGAGGGGGCGGACTGCCCCTGTCCTCACTCCGGTGCTTAGGACCTCTTGAGGTCTGAGGTGGAGTGTATTCCCTAGTCTCGTCTTGGTGGTGTAGATCTCTAGGAGTCTTTTTGTGACCAGACCTCATTGAACGAGGTGTGCTGCAAGTTCGTTGGTTCGTACTGTCTTCTGCTAGCATCCTGGCAGTTGTTTCCCGATTCGTCAGCTTGTTGCCAACTCTAAGTTCTCGAATATGTCCCATAAAGGCCTTATACGACGGGGCGTGAAGCGTTTCTACGACGCTGTGTGGTGAATATATTAAAGCTTTGCCGAGGGGCCACGATACCAATATCTTGCGAATGTACCGGTAGAATCTCTCGGAGAGGTCCTTGGCGTCGGGGTTGAATGCCCGTACGAGGTCGATAGTCGGAATGCCAAACCGCAGTTTGCTGTCGGTGACTGCTGACAGTTCGTCACCAAACATATCCTTGTGGGTCAGATCCAGCACCTTCCAATCCTCCCAACCGGTAGGGTAGTAGTTATTTATTATCTCCAAGATCGACAAGAAGATACGCTTGTCTTCGTCATCCTCCGGAATTTGTTGGGCTAACTCGCCCATTGTTATTGACTTACTCGCCATAATCTGTAACCAATGATTTCATTGTAAACGAATAATATCTATTCAATATGTCGTCTCATGATACTACACGGACAAGGCGTCGTCTTACTAGACGACACGTGTTTTCTGATTTCATCCTGACATGGAATGACGAGGATTCATCGTATTGCAAGATGGCATGCCATCGTTGCATTGCGAGACTACGCATTATTTAACTGACAACAATGCAGGTGTCGTCCGGCGCGAGGACGGTCCTCGTCTTATGCCATAATGCAGACATCGCCTAGCGAGGCGACGACAGTCGTCTCATGGGACGACTAGCGGTCATGCACACGTCGTCTAGCAAGACAACGGTCGTCGTCTCATGGGACGACGTGCGACTTGTACCGACAGGTACAATGTGACGGTGCCTATCAGAGGTCACTGCGTCTCGTCGCTGGGCCTTGGCACCGAGCGGAATAAATGTCGCAAGATGTAAGTTAAACAAGATACATACCAACACTATATATATTATATTATTGTAATATCTCTTCGTCGTAAAGACTTGCGCACGTGTTACTTGGCTGAGTTACAAAAGCGTACTGAGGAGCGAGCAGCCAGGCGCTCGTGCCGGGCATAATGTAGTTCCTTGGAAAGACGATAGATGGCGTTACGCAACAACGGAATCTAGTGATATAAAGCTGAGTTACAAGGGTGTTATCTCAACTGTGGTTCAAGCGAAGGCACGAACACCTAAATGTAGTGTTTCCCTAGTGTAGTTTAGCCTTTTTTGACAGTGAATTTCTCTGCGGTGGGCACACCACAGTGGCTGTCACTCATGAGTGTCAAATACTCAAATCTTAAATGTCAATGTCATAATTAAGTGTGTTCGTCGGAAGTGATCGTGGAATTTGTGTTAAAAAAAACTGAAACAAATTTAGCAAAAAATGTTCCAAAACGTTTTAGACACGTTCTCTGATAACGTTTTTTTATTCTTGACTGGAGAAACCCGAGGCGGACTGTTAATAAAAAAACACTCTGAAAGTTTAAACATTCACGGCGATTTCAGCTTTCCAAACACCCTGAAATCGTGGCACGGATATATCGATTCCTCACAAATAAAAGAAAACGACAATAATCTTATGAAATGTATTGGAAAAACAACAGAAGAAATAGTCTGCGAGTCACAAAATTGGGTTCTACATCTCAAGAAAGTGAGTGAAAACAAAGATCGTATTCACTTATATCTAGATCGAACGAAATCTATTCACACTGGTTTGATAGAGGGATTAAGGATCAATTCCATAGTTACGAGCAGATTAAATGAAACTTTTGAATCAGTTAATTGTGACCCACTTTGCAATGATAATAGTTTAACTACTCTCCGTTTGAGACATTTAAGCAGGACCATACAGAACCTCTGTAAACTATGTGGGTGCAAGTCACAGATCTTCGTAAGCTCTAAATCGTCTAGCATATGCCCGGATGGTAGTAAAACGGTGCTTTGTGGGACTGTTGTGAATTCTAAAACAGGGAGCAAAGAAACAGTTATTAATGGGGATGAATTCATTAGGTAGGTACCACTATTATTATAACTTTGGTCCACAGGTTAATAGAGTAAAGAAATTTTAGTAGGTTGATTCCAGTAGAAATATAAAAGGTAGGTAGTGCCCCACTACTTTTTTTGTTCATCTTCGCCAGGCCTTTATACTAGTTCTGTACCTAATATTAAACATTAATATTTGTGTTTCCAGGCTCCGGCAAGATGAAATGACACTTATTGCCCAACACAAATATGGAGCGAGAGTGACCACAGACTCAAAATGGAGAGAGTACATAGCTAACCTTGGAGAGTCAGCGGCCATATTTGAATTACTCGAGACGAAGCCTAGTAGTGCAGTCAAAATAAATTTTGATTGTTCTTCATCAGGGTCTAGCAAAGGTGACTTATAAAATATAATATACATGTAGTTTCAACAGTTCTCTAAATCATTGCACAATTATTTTTTGCCTAATGTTTAATTTGACAGAAGTGTGTAGAATGCATTTCTCTCTTTAACCGTCAACTATTTGAGATTGTTATAAAACAAATCTAACCTAACCTAATCAATAGGATGATATTTGCAAGAAATATGAAAAATGAATAAATAGAACAGTGGAATAAGAATTCTGCAGTGAAATGAAACATTCAACCAAAAATTAATCTGAGAAAAGGCAGTACACAAGTTTCAACATTTGCTAGTTATATTTATACATTGATATAAACAATTTACTTCACATACTCGTACTGGTAATATTATGAAGATTGAGTGCTTTGCATTTTAATATTAAAGACTACTATATGTATGTATGACTACTTATTTCAGGTGCTGCCTTCATACTCTACAACTGTGCCAGACTGGAATCTATAGTGCGGACATTTAATGAGAAAGTTGAAGAGGGAAATTATCCACCGCTGCCAGAATTTGAAAATATTGACTTCAATTTGCTTACCCAAGAAGTAATCATCATTTTATATTTATATATTGAATTCATATAATAATATGATGTATTTCCTGACACTGACATAAAAAATGTCTTTTGTTTAAAAAAAGATGAAGTAAAATGTGCAGTGTAGAAATCAGAGTCCTTCAATCTAAGTTTATGGTCATGTCTACACAAATTTGAATACGTTTAGTGTATGGTGCCTCTCGTTTCAATCCCTAATTTTTTTTTTGGAAATTCACTTTTTATATGACATAAAAATTGATTATCTGTAAATTCTAAGCGCACTTGCACATTTGTTGTTAATGTTCTTGATTGTGAGATAGATTAATAATAAATTATTATACTTATTAGCGCGATTTAAAAATATTATTATTGTACTTATATAAAAAATATATATATATTTCGATATGTTAAAATGAGTATTAAAATATATATATTTTTTGTTTTTGTTGATTTTCTCATAAAGCGCTAAATAATTTTTGAAACCTTTGAAGTATGATCTTCCAAACAAAAAATAATCATCAAAATCGTTTCATAATTGGCGGAGTTATCACGTAACTAATTTACAAAAAAAAAAAATTGAGTTGAGAACCTCCTTTTCTGGAGTCTGACACAAAACTCCAAAGTTAACAACTAAATGTCCAAAAATATTATAAATATAATGAAAAGAAAAATACTGGTTGTCTTTTACCTACTCCTTTACCCTACTATGTTGCAGTCTAGCTGACCAAGCGTTCATTTATGTTTTCAGGATGAATGGAGTTTAATATTCAACTTCGTGATGGGATTCCCTCTCCTCATAAACAACTGCATAGATGTAGAAGAACCTACGTGTGAATTTCGACCGCATCAAATCTGCAGTTTCCTTTGCTCTATGGTCAGAGTATTTAGCCAATACTACAGACGAGTTAGGATACTGACAGTATGTTGAATGTTTACAATCCCTGATATTACTGTTGAATGGGCGAAACTGTATACTGTTTCAACCGCCATTCTAGTGAAATGTTAAAAGTTTTACCCTTGTGAAGTCTGTCACAACTCATATGAAGTGTTCTTTTGAGAGCTCACAAACTAAAGACATCTGAATTACAAAAATAATGTTATATCTGCCTTCATTTCATGACGCGAAGAATGGATGGTAGAAATGCTCCTGCGTTTTTCCGTTTACTAATGTTTTTACGCATTCAATAACCCTATTTTATCAGAAACATGTTACACGAGTCATGATTGTGCTAAATGTGTTAATTCATAATGAATTTACGAGGGGTGATCCAAAGTAATGATAACTGAATACTTATTGAATCGGATTAAAATAAATAGGTATGCCGTTACTGGCCATAAAGACTCCTTAGTAAATTCAAAAAAAGAGAAAATTAAAAAATATGTATCTGTCAGAGAGTTGCAGCTGTTTTTTCACGAGCAGTCGGAACAATAACGCAAAAATGGAGAAAACTGAGTCGAGAGCGGTTATTAAATACTTCTGTTTGAAAAAAATGTGTACTAAAGATATATACGCTGAATTAAAAACACTGGGTGAGTCCGCTCCGCCGTATTCGACAGTGGCACGGTGGTCAAAGGAGTTTAACTTGGGAAGAACATCCACTCAAGATGAACATCGCGAAGGCCGTCCGTCTGTCGCCATTACTGGAGAAAACGTAAAAAAAAAACATGATCTTGTTTTAACAGATAGAAGGATGACTATCAGGCATCTAGTTGAGCTCACAGGCATCTCGTATGGCAGCATTCAAAGAATCTTAACTGATGAACTACACATGAAAAAAGTATCCGCTCGTTGGGTACCTAGAATGCTAACGGCTGAACAAAAGAAAATACGATGTGAGATTTCGAAGTCGAATCTCGACAAATATCAAACTGATCCCGAAACTTTTTTGCGTCGGTTTGTAACCATGGACGAGTCTTGGATCCACCATTTCGATCCTGAGACCAAACAGCAATCCATGGCCTGGAAGCGAGCGTCTTCCCCTACACCGAAG
Source organism: Apotomis capreana (assembly GCA_947623375.1). Classification (NCBI taxonomy): domain Eukaryota; kingdom Metazoa; phylum Arthropoda; class Insecta; order Lepidoptera; family Tortricidae; genus Apotomis; species Apotomis capreana. The sequence continues at coordinate 2,785,907 of OX392511.1, forward strand.
AAATTCAAGATAGCAAGCTCCGCTGGTAAGGTCATGGCTTCAGTGTTTGGGATGCTGAGGGAGTCATAATGATCGAATACCTGGAAAAGGGAACCACTATTACGGGCTCCCTACTACGCTGACCAAATTCGCAGATTGAGAGAGGCAATCAAAGAAAAGCGGCGGGGTACCTAAACTTTGAGCTGGCATCCTGTTTCACCAGGACAACACACCGCCCCACAAGGCCGGCGTTGCGACGGCTGCCATCCGTGATTCAGGGTTCGAATTGCTGAAACACCCCCCATATTCGCCAGACCTAGCCCCCAGCAACTTTTCTCTCTTTCCACGGCCGAAGGAAGATCTTAGAGGCAACAAATTTTTGAATGATGGCGAGGTAATGGCCGCTGTGGAGGCATTTTTAGAGGGCCAAGAAGATTTTTTTTTTAAAGGAATTCGTGGGCTGGAGAAACGATGGTCTAACTTTGTAGACTTGGAAGGAGATTACGTAGAAAAATAAATTATTTTATTAAACATTTTATGTGTCTTTTATAAGTACTGATTATCATTACTGTTGGATCACCCCTCGTAGATTACTAGAAGTAAGTAACCCATTATGTACCTATTTGAAGTCAATAGCTTATAATGTAAAATAATTGATCGATTTGCACCGCGGATTCGCCCGTTTCCGGGATAAAACTTAGTCCATAACTTCAGACCATATTCTGTTCGTATGCAAAACTTATTAAATTTATCAAAGACGAATCTCACGTGAGTGTAAACCACTTAATGATACAATAATTAAATATGTCCCACGAAAGTTTTAATAAGATTAAAGACGACAACACTTTCTTATAAATATTGTCCCCCTGTTGAAGTGTTGACCCTTATAAGGCTGATTTAGACGATGCCAATTTTGAGACGCCTAAATTACGGCGCCAGTGATTACCGCACAGCACACCTCCGACCGTTTAGACAATGACTATGTTCAGCCGCCTAAATCTCGCCGCCAGTCGTGTTTACACAGTGCTTTTTTTCAGTACCAGTCATTAGTGGCAGCGAGAGACGCGGAGGGGGGGTCACTGGCGCCGAAAAATAGGCCCGTGTTCTATTCCGCGCCAGCGCTGGCATGCGGCGAAAAAATGGCGCGGAAAGTGTTTATACGGTGCCTTTTCGAGGCGCCGTAATTTAGGCGTCTCAAAATTGGCATCGTCTAAATCAGCCTTTACTTATAAGTGGGTCGTACTTATTATTAATTGCTGTGTTGTATTTTATACTTCCAAGTAAAAAATATGTGACATAGATACATTGACTTTTTTCTATTGCAATAAAGACGAAGGTAATGATAATGACTTTGTTCTAGCTTTCCCATCTCATTTGACTGTTTTGTGGGACTTTGACGACATCGTTGCTAAATGCATTATTAAACAAATGGTATATTGTTTGCTTTTGTTTCAGGAGCCAAGAAAGCATCTGCTACCAGTGATATTCGCCAGAATACAAATGTTAAAAGTATTGAATGAAACCCTGAAGCTATGCTTGAAAATATTAAATATTAAAAGCGTTACTCAGATGTAAATGTGTCGCCTTTTATTGCCGCCCCATAAGCCCGCAGCTATTGTACCAGCGAAATTATAATTTTAAATTATTTTATTGTAACCATTCCCTTTGTCCGAAAGTTAAAACTCGCTAATGAGTGTAAACTGCTTAGCAAATGGAGATTAACTGTGTTGGCAATTAGATTAGAAAGCATCTATAGCGTCTCGTTTGCCGCTCAAACGTTTCGGACTGCGAACTTTACGACGAATTATTACTAAAATGGTGGAGTTAAACCGATCGCAGTTCAGTTAGCGTGCAGTCGAGTGCACTCCAATGCACCGCCGACATACAGCGCAATGAATTCATGCAAATAGAACTTGTTCAATATACCACTTCAGCAGCGCATAGAAAAAAAATGTTTTGTTTGGAAACACAAAGTTCACGTGATTGACCCAGGTATTTTATTGTGGGCATTGCCGTGCCGCGATTGGCCCTGCCGCGCCGAGCGCGCCCGAGCGCCGCCGACAAATCACGAATCGCTTTACACGGCCGCGCGTCCCAACTCGTCTAGTGTGTTTTTGACATCGGTAAACGCAGTCGTGAACTTCGGAGCGGACTGAGATACTTTTTATTTATAGTTAATCGAATAAGTCGTGTGACGTTCGTGAATACCTGTGTGTAACCGGGATACAATAAATATGAGTATTGCTGCACTCATCCAAGCTGCTGAATACCTCGAAAGGCGCGATAGAGGTGAATTGGATTTTCTTTGTTTGAATTGTCAATCGAGTGCAGTAGACGCACACGTCAACATGGCTCCCGTCTATTTTTGCCGTGTCGTAATCAGCTGATTTTGACGGAATGGCAGTTTTCTTTGTTGCAGAAGCGGAACACGGATATGCGTTGAACTTGCCGGCGTACGAGGAGTCCCGGTCGGGCGGAAGACGGCCGAAGACGAAGAAATCGCAGGGCAGCAGGTGAGTGGAGCGGCGAAGCCCGCTCGCGATGCGAACCGAGTGCTAGTGCAGTGTATACGTGATCTAATTAGTGGAGAATTTCTCTCGTTGCGTGATACCTATCAGTGTCGCCGTGGCCGGTTACAAATTGTATGCTTTTTGTTCCAGGACCACTCATAACGAGTTGGAAAAGAACAGGTTAGTGAAGTTTTGGTTACTTATCCGCTAGCAGTGTTAACGTGTCTTATTGGACTGGTCTAGGCTAGAGTAAGGCCTCTCGCCGGCGAGTGCAGTGCGTCTATGGCGCGTGGCGTAATGACCTTGGCAGACGACTAGACGAAGGAAAGAGTGCAAGCCGAGTGTAATGATTCGCGGGTGGGGCGGGTGACGCCTGTAACCCATTTGGCACCACTGCCACGGGCAGTTACGTCACCACGAAGCCGGCTTCGCCTGATCTTCCTCAATCGTCACCGGGCGATCGTAACCAACGCGGGGAGATGAATGAAACTGCTACGATCGCCATCCGTGTTCACAAACCGGCAGTTTTTCATTAAGCCGGCTGCCTTGTGGCACGACGACGCATCGTGTGCCATGATTAATTGCTAGTTATAGTTTCTATAGCATTCGTAATAATCTCTAAACGGAAGCAATACGTACACGTATAGCTACGGCAACGTGCATAGGTAACGTGCGGTTTGTGACGTGTCAACAGCATAGAAGCTGCTCTGTTTAGATAGGTACTTAGTAAGTCAGTGTGAGATTAGTTTCCGTCCATTGTTGGAATATAAGCCTCCCTTTCATGCCATTCCGTTCCTGCACTAATCGCACGGTCTCGGCTATGAGCCCTGTAATGTCATTGATTCATTTGACTCTCCCTTTGTTAGTTAGGTACACAATTCTGTAACCTCTTTGTTTCGGCTGCATTCCTGCTAGTCGTGTTTCCGCCCTTTGCTTTGTAAGATTTTAGGGCCCTTTGCCCCTTTCTTTATCATGGGAACTCGTTATCTTTGATTACGAGGTCAAAGAATGCTACGGTGTTTAGTTTAACAGGTATGTTAAGTGTTCGTTTTCTAACAGGCGAGAAATTACACCCAGTTTAGATAATAATCCAATAGGTATACTTACTTACTTACGTAGTAATGATACTAGAAAAGTAGGCAAAATCACTGACTATTAACTTAAAATAATTTGTTAAGCATAACCATAAAACTTAAAACAAAACGTGGCAAAAGTCGAGATTCCGGTTTTTCTTTTTTAAATTTATTGTAAGCATTGGCAACATGGTCATCAGTTTAAATTTTTTTAAAGCCTAGACCACATAGTCACAGACTATAATGTATTGGAGAAATACATTCTTTTTTACGTTGGTACCTGTCAAATGTGACCATAATTCAAGAAGTAAATGAAATTGTCCTGATTAGAAACGGTTTATATGGAAAGTAAAACACGAGTTACAATGCGCCGCTCCGCTCATAAACTTGATGTTCTTTTTTAATTTTCTCCAAGGTCAGTGTTGCACTTCATTTTAACGTGCATTAAAATAGGTGCCTAATTAACGTTTGTAAATAACTCCACACTAAGGTCGTTTAGTGCAATTCTGTTGTAGATAACGCTGTAATTAATTTATCTTTTGATCTTATACGGGTGATGGCTGTACGTCTTTTTATAATGTAGATGAGGTAGCAACCGGTTTTATTTTACTTTAGAATAGGTATTGCGTTTAGGTATATCTTTTGTGCTATAATTTGAAGCTCAACTTGCTGGTTTTCTGTGAGGAATTCGTAAAAAATTATATTTTAAAATAAAGTTCATAATCTCGGCCACCTAAATATTTAATTTGACAAGGGCTCTTGAAAGCTTATTATAATTGTACAACCAAGAATTCATATTTTTATCGTGTTCTATTAAAAATTTATGGCACGTATAAACGACAAAGTTTGGGACGTTCACTGAAAAATCCCTGAGCCATGAGATAAATATCAGCGTGCCTTGCGACAGCTAAAAAATAAACTCAGTGAAGAAATTTTTAGTCCTCATTATCTGTATTTATGTAGTTTTTACTTACATATTTGTTTTTCAAAGCAACATGTGGTAAATATACTATGGTTGTTTATATATATGGTTGTTTGTATACAAATACAAAATGTTTTATTGCACACCAAAAAAGTTTACAAATTCAATACAGAACAATAATTTTAATAACGGTAGACAACAGGCGGTTTTATCGCTAAAGAGCGATCTCTTCCAGACAACCTTTAGGTAATGGAGTTGATTAGTACTCGTATAAATCGCACAATGAGTAGGTGATGCAGAAGGGGAAGGGAGAACAAAATAACTATCAACAGATAAGCAAGTAAACGTATCAATAGATATACACATACATAAATAGATATATATAAACCTACTTAAACATACATAAATATAAATAAAACAAGACAGATAAGGAACACATAAACAGTCAGAGGCAAACGAAAGAAAGCAGTTTCACAAATCACACCATCAATTTTATTAATCGAGAGATAAATAGTATTCTTTTATTTTATTTTTAAAGATCGCTGGCGTTTTAGCATTACGCAATTCTACTGGAAGCGAATTCCATAGCAAAACGGCTTTAAAAGTAAAGGAATTCGAGTAAAATTTTGAGTGTGAGGAGGGGACAGCTAAAAGGAAATTTTTAGCGCACCTTGTAGACGAAAGGAAGCTAAAGCGCTCTTTAAGATACAGGGGAGTTGCTCGGTGGAAAAGTATGCCATAAAGAAGAGTAAGAATGTGAGACTTACGCCTATGACCAATAGGGAGCCACTGAGATCGGAAACTGATCATATTTTCGTAACCCAAATATGAATCTGATGGAAATGTTTTGAATGCGCTCAAGCTTATTCTAGAATCGGGAGAAGTGACGTATATTTAAAAAAGCTAGTGTCAATTTGTGTAAAAAATTTAACTTCTAAGATAACGTTTGGACCATGCAATCCATGCATGTAGCACATGCAGCATGTTAGATTAGAATTATATGTAGTAATTTTTAAATAAGTAGGTAATTCGAATATTGCAATAGGTATAGATTAATCGCATAGGTTCTCAAATAGGGGCGGTTTATACTTTTCTCTTTGCCTCACATGGACAGAAAAAAAAATTGATTAGAGTATTACGATCTAAAATTATTAACTGACATAATGCTAATCATAATACGTGGTGAAATTCAACTTCAATATACTAGCATCACTCATGTTTCTATTGTATTTCCTCAATTAACTTAGGACCCGAGAGGGGCAGTAGTTTTTTTTTAGGAAATATAGATGAGGCGTTAAAGAAAACAGTTTGGGGAGCCCTGGATAGCTAGTAATAATATTTATTTACTTAAACTTTACTGCACAATACAAAAAAAAGTACAAATGGCGGACTTGATGCCTTAAGGCATTCTCTACCAGTCAACCACTGAGTTAAACAGAAATATGTAGTCGGTGCAGGATCAAAGTTACAGAGAAACAAAGTACCGAATTAAACACAAATCAATAACATAAGATATATATAGGAATGTATATATAAGTATAACTATAATAAACTTACACGAATACAATACACGTTATTACATACATTTCTACGCAAGCGTGATTGATGGTTATTCTTACGTCACGTAAACGCTCCATTCTATAAAAGATTTTCTTGAAAGGCAGGGTTTTATATGTAGACATAATGCGTGCGAAAATAACGTGCATTTCCGTCGTGGTAAGCGCGTAGGTACTTTCTCTGTGAAATGGAACGCTAGAATGGCAGGTACATATATCAGTTGGTAATTCGGAATACGGCGCGGTATAAATTATATGGTGAAATTGTCGACAAAAGAATTTTTGATATTTTCTTGTTCGCATCTCGAGCTGCATTAACGTTACTGTTACTAAGTGGAATGGTTCACAATGGAGAGGTATTTATAGAAAGCAGTAAAGAATGTTGATCGGGCTCTTATAGTACTTAAATGTTAGAGGATGACGATAAATAAGTTTCTGTCAAAAATGTCATTTTACTGACAAGCTTTTATCGCTGACTGTACTTTTCTTTGGATATCAATCAAATGCTCACTGAGACGATTCTAAAGAGCCCAAGCTCGGTAGGATTGCTTTTTCTATTATAGAGTTCCTATAGCCAACTTCCGGCTCCATCATTAGATCAGCCCCATGGTACCATATTATTGTATTGTCATCAAAGTTAAGTAAGTATGCAAAATTTCAGCTCAATCGATTGACGATATTTGCTTCAAAATTGAGTTGCAAGATTCCACCCGAACAAACATACTTATATACATACATACATACAATGCAAGTTAAATAAAAGCTTGTAAAAAGATGGCATTTTACATAGACTCTAGATTATTTAGTTGCAATTTGCGTGCAATCTTCGAGTTGGTAGCAGAACACTTGAAATATGCACTCGTGTACGCGCACGACGTAAAGCTATTCGTATTTATATCGATTTATATGTAAGATAGCCATACATTTTTGATGCAAATCTCGGAAGCGGCGGATGTGATGCATCCGAGCAAAAAATATGCTTCCAGCGGCTGCTCAACATGACGTTCTGAAATGCGCCTGCTTTATGCATGTTTTCTGTTCGTTACGTGATAAATAAACATGCTAACGACGGCTGAAGGAAAAGCGACAATTTATTGCCAATCGTTAAGGTTTGTTAGTAAGGTAATAATACTCGTAATACATCATTACATTTTTATCGAGCTCAATCTTTGATTTATAATATACACGCAAATAGTTATGTAGTTTTAGTTTTGGTCCTGGTTACAGACGAAAGATATTTGTATCTTAAACCTGCTATTCTTTCGGCTTTCCTCTCAACAACGGTCTCCTCTTGCGAAATGTCGGTAGATTCACAATCTGACTTGTAAAAGTGCCCTTGTGGCCTACTTACTGAATAAATTATTTCATTTCATATTTCATTTCATATTGGGAAATCTATTGAGGGATGTTCTGTATTAAATATACGCTATGCCATCGAATTACTATCTAACATCGATATCGTGAAAACATTTACCTTCAGATACCTGATAGCGCATTGTTTTGAGCTGAATTGCGTCGGATCATGCGGGCGACATCATAGGCACTAGTTAGTCAGATGGTTTATGTTTTCGGTGTATAGTAAATGTATTAAAGGAATTTGGCGGATATTAATAAATAAATAATAAATAAATATTAAGGGACAATCATACACAAATCGACCTAGTCCCAATGACCCATGACCCAAGAACAAATATTTTGCACAAATATTTGCCCCGGCCGGGATTCGAACCCAGGACCGCCGACTCAGTAGGCAGTAGCATATTGACTGTAGGAAATAAAACGATTTTACCTGTTTGGTATTTGACAAAAATATATACAATAGCGCCCAATATCGTGAATTCGTGAATTGTTTTCTGAAAATACACAATCTAAATTGGGTTTATCTTAAGATTACAAAGTTCGTTATCTGTATTAGGACTTAGGAGTCTGATGCAGCTACAACATATTTAGTGTCTTTGACAAACATTAATTGATTATTTAAATCACATTTAGTATAAATAAGTCAATAATGATGCCAAGTAGACATTTGCTAGTAGAATATTACCTAAAATCATATTAATTAAATAATTTACTACAGACAATAATTATATTACGTAGTCGTTACCAATGAATGCCAGACTACATTTGCAAATTCGCTTGAATCGCGAGACTGTCCGTCTGGCCGCCAACGCGTGGCCGCCCGCACGTAACGCAGTGCGCGGACCGCACTCTCGCCATTCGTTGTCAGTTATCTTGTCGCTAGCACCGTCCCACTCTGCCGCGAATGCATTGTTTGATTTCCGAACGCAATTACATATTTAAGCAAATAGGCAAGCGAGAGCTCTGTTTACAGCGTTGTATAATTTCCGAACGCAACTATTTGAACAAATAAGTTGCATCCGTGCGAGCTGTTTTTCCGCACGAGTGTTGCTCTAATGAATAATGAATACAAATTCGATGTCATTGAGTCTGTTTTTTCTGCCCGATCATCGTCAAATGAATTGTTTTGTGAAATTGAATGGTTGGTTATTTCTCTGGTGTTATAGAAATCATCGAAGTCGTAAAAACGCAAGTAGATATTTTCACATGCACGCTGGTAGATAAATAGTCGTTGCATATTCACGTGATTGGGTTATTTTCTTTTTAGTTGATCACCGTTGCATTGCATACAGCGTTATCATAAGTGCACCTCTTGCTATTGAATGCTAAAACGGGCTGTTTGCTCAGGCAATCTGTCTGAATAGACGAGCTTTACGTAACGCGAGTGACGCGCGTGCGCCGGTCTGCACGAATGCGAGTGATTTTCCCAATACTTGCATGCTATAAATACGTCGTTATTATGTAAATTTGAATGCGGTTGCAATTACAATCTACGAGTTGATCGATGTTCCAGATAGGTGGGTACCAATTCTTCGTATACATAATAATATAACACTAGCGTAAAAGTATAAATATTTCCGTTTTTGTTACAGTTTAAACACTAATCGTTTTAATTCGCCTGAAGCATGTTATGAATAATAAAGGCATATTCTGGCTTTGTAGAAAACTGCCCTATTTGCAAACCCAAAAAAGAGGACAGACTAAAACAGTCATCAGATAGGCCCATAGTATATATGTTTCTTGTCACCACCGTAGTGTACAAAAAAATATATTATGGCATTATCATTAAACAACGGAAAATTACCATAACGGAAATGAGCTATGAATTTTTTACACATTTGAAAAACTTAAAACTAATCTATTACCACGTTAACGCAAAAAACTTATCTACGGCAAGTGAAAAAAAAAGTAAAATACGACGGTAGGTTCATCATGCTGTCATATGATAGCATTAAGTAGGATGTTGTCTACTTAGCACTATCGCCCATTAGCATGTTGCCTAGAGCCGATAAAAATGCTAAAATACTAGAAAACGTGTTCTTATACTTTGTTCAATGCCTCTGACTTGCCTTATAAAAGAGACAACCTAATTTATGTGGCATTTAGTAAGGAATACGGCCAATTAGACTAACATTAAAACACGAATTGTGATGTGTTTTCCGCTATTACTACCATTAAATAAATGATAATTGTTTTTACGACGGTGGCGCTTCCTAAGCAAATATAAATAGTTTTTAATTTAGTTTGAAATATTAGTTGAATCGTATGATGCCTAATTCAAGTTTTGCCGTTAAAGTGGTAAAAGTATAAAATTTGCCTACCTACAGTTACGCTCGCATGGTAAACGCGTTTTTAGGTAGCTTTTAGGAATCGTGAATAGATTCAAGATTTAAAAAAAAAATTGGCCAAGAATACGGTTACAAAGGTCTTAAATACAATTAAAGTAACATGTACCAAAGCCTGCATACAGGCATGCAACAGTTTAAATATAAAAATGAATTAAGCGAACGGAATAATTGATTATTAAAAATTGAATGTATCATAAAATGTCAATAGCCTAATTCTACCTTATTCTACATGCCTCGAGAAAACCTTTTTTTACCCCGTAGAAACATCTATCGAGCAACCAGATATTTAGGTTTATTGTAAAACTATTTATTATATAGAAATAGATATAAAGTTTTTGCGCCGTTTCACGACGCACTATCTGGACAATCCAGTCGATACTTGGCTGCCTACCTATTTGGACGGGGGTCTAGTCGGTAAGTGTCCCAAATAAAATAAGTTAAGGCAGATCGTACGTTAACAGTAACCTTGATTATGTAACAAGTCACCCTTTATTATTGTGCTTGGTAACACAAACCACGACCGCCGAGCCAGCACCGACCTGTACCGGGGCCGTAGCGTGAATATCACTTTTCTATTTAATTACAGCATTTTTGGGGAGAATTGTTTGGATTTCTGCCATGTGGCCATGGGAATGTTACGACAGCGTTTTGTTTTTAGTTTGTCCTGGACTGGCTAAGATCATACAAGTATTCAATAATAGTGCCACGCTTTCGTCCATCTTTTTTCAGTGTCACGTTATAGTAGTGTTTAGATTGAAAAGTTTTATTCATCAGTATTATGTTGCCGCTTTGCTCAAAGCCGCAGATTAAAGAAATTTTGCCATTATAAAATAAACACACCGAAGAAAATGGCCTGTTTATAAGACATACGTAGCTATATTAATTAACAGAAAGATGATACAACTTAACAGAATAAAAACTAAATAATTTTATGCTCGGTCTTAGTGACTAAAACCTCAGTTCCGTGATTCTCATCTAGGATGTTATGTTATTATTAGTTCAATAGGTACTATATGTATTTATCTCTGAACCCACACGCCACACTAATTCTAAAAACAAACCAAAGTTTAGTCGATTAACTCATTTAGTTCGCTACAGTCTCAACAGAGCCTTATAAATCCCCTTCACAATACACTATAACTGAGATGCTACGACTTTGCGCAACCAGCGGCGTGGCGGGCGGTTGAGCGAGAGATCCGAGCGCGGCGGCCATACGTGTGAGCGAGACATACGCACCGCGCACCGCTGCCGCTATCGCGCACAGCCGTGGCATCTCGGTAAGCAGTATCGCCGCCCACGTCGACAACGCAGGGAGTCGCATTGTCTCAAAGTGGGTCCGAGTATGTGAACAAAAGGTCCGTGCTTGAAACCCATTGACTTGTATGGAACTATTTATAATCCCCCTCCCCTGCTACTTAAAATTCTCCACTGAACATCATTTCAATCCGAGCGAATTTACAATATTAGGTACGTCTAGTTTTGACCATATACAAAGGAGCCAGAATATCGCAATATCCTTTGTATCTATATGTAGGTATAAAAAAAAACCGGTCAAGTGCGAGTCGGACTCGCGTACCGAGGGTTCCGTACAAACACTTTCCTTCCTCAAGTGGTTAAGTTAAGTTTGCACCTGGTGTGTATAGCGCCCCATACAAATGAGGTGCAAAGTTAACTCAACCAATCCCGTTTGTTGTATGGGAGCCCCCCTTAAATATTTATTTTATTTTTAGTATTTGCTGTTATAGCGGCAATAGAAATACATCATCTGTGAAAGTTTCAAATGTCCAGCTATCACCGTTCTTGAGATACAGCCTGGTGACAGACGGAGGGACGGACGGACGGACAGCGAAGTCTCAGTAATAGGGTCCCGTTTTTACCCTTTGGGTACGGAACCCTAAAAACAGAAATATGATATCACCACAAAAATAGGATCAACATTGATTCTGTTCAGTCTTGAGCATGTTTTCTTTTGATGTTAAGTCATTATCATTAGTGTTGTAAAAACCCAGCCCTTTGCGGCTTTAATGATCGCACATATCATTCCCCAATGTATTCTTATTTCTATATTCAGACAAAACAATGTTACAACCGATAATGATTATGCCTAACGTTACCGTGTTATCATTCACGTTCGATAGGAACACGCTCCTCATTAAAACGATGGCGCGTTGCATGAAACAGAAACAATGAAATCATAGTTGTTGCATTTGCATTCCAGGGATCTTGAGTGCTTATTACTGTAACAGTCGCTGGGAACTGTGAGCACTGAGCATCGCTGAGCATTGAGCGTGAGCAAATGACAGTGCTCAGCTGTTTAGCCGGCATTAATGCTGGTTTCACAGAATTCGCAGGCTACGGTTCAAACGGTGTTTGAACCTGTGTGCAGTTAGCGTGTATCCACACGCGCAGATTTTGCTAATTCGACTTTACCGATTACTTAGAATCGATCTGGGACTGACGACGGTAGACCACACATTCTCTCAAAGTTTGAACATTACTGGTATGATAGAAAGTAGCATAGGACCTATTATTTGCTATTCAGTGAAAACTAACTATCATCAGTAATTTAATATGGAATTTCGCAAAGTAACAGCGGAGAATATCAATTAATTAGGCGAAGTTTTTTGTGATTTTAGAAGAGATTGGTTAAGTGTTCTTTTATATGTGTTTTCAGTTTTTCACTTAACGCAGTAGGTAAAGTCTGTCTGAAATAAATCTTAACATAAACACTCCAATTGGGGGTGTTGTTTCCACTTAGCTCAATACTGCCCTCATATAATACTAGTATCACTAAAAATTAACACCGAAAATGCTAAAATTTAAAACACCATGAAACTCGAGCGCTCGTGCGGCCCGCTATCCACATTTTATCTTACGTAAATTTCAATAAAAACTTTATCGCCATAAAAGCAAAATTTCCGTACACAGACGTTTAGCGCTGCTAAGAGCTAAACATTAAGCACAATGGCCTATAAAGGCTATAAAATAAACGCCTGAAACCAACATTTTTATACCGCGCAACAAGACGGGACACGAGTTATTTCTTTTTTATTTCGAATCACGAATGTGGCCGTAAATAGGGCCTTTTTATGGCGTATCATCTGTGGGTTATTGTTAGTTGGAATAAAGAATCGATCGCGTTTGTCAGACGGGATATGACATTTTATGTGCCTTCGCTGGATATCCTGTATTGCTGGATCGATGAAGATAGCCAATTTCTGAATACAAACGCCTGCTCGATTGTAATGAAATGAATGAAATTGTTTATTGTGTTCTCGTACAGGAAACTCGATTTCTGCGCATGCTGTGTCTAAGGGAAATCTATCAAATAGTTGCGTTTTATAGTGGTTCTATTTTTTGTACACTTTATTTTCATGGTGCTTGCGAGTCGCACATGTATCAGACGGTATACTTACATATATATATTATATTTTGTATATAGCCATTCCAATATCGAGTACATTTGAGTCTGTAGCTCCTATAACTAGGGCTCCCGGTATCCGTGTTACACGCGGAAACGTGTACACGGGTCCTTAACACCAGCGGTACTAACAACCCGATCTACACGAACCGGCTAGGAAACGTTTCCTTCGGAAACGGGTCGACACGGACCCGCTAGGAAACGTGTCCTCTAGGAAACGTTTCTAAGTTTGGATCCGGATCCGCGGTTCGCGCCTTCACTCGGGTATTGAATACACGTCTGAGCGACCCGCCCGGACCAGTTATTATTTGAGTTGAAGTTGAAATGAAACGGATAATTTGTTAATTATTGAATGAAAAACTGATTTTATATTATTACGTACGGAGCAAAAAGATCGAATAACGTCATATAAAATATTTTTTTCTGCTTTTTTATAATCACTATTAGGGTACTGATCAGAGATGGGCATTAATCGATTAATTTTTTAGTTAACTAATCAATCGATTAAAAATATCATTCGTAATTTTTTATCGCGATTAATTTAGTTGCGATTAAATTAGTTGTGAGAATCTTCGACTAACAATTGAATTAGTTTTAGTTTCAATCGACTAAATTTCACGATTAAATCAATATTAAAACTACGCAGTCGCTCGTTTTTGCATTTTTATTTAACTTGCAATATGTAACTACGAGTAGGTACGTACATTGTAGGTACTCGTATGTTGTATCACTTGTATCTATGTTGGTTTGGGTAGAATCTTGCAACTTATTTTGAAGCAGATATCTTCAACCGATTGAGCTAAAATTATGTATATATTCAAGTTTAATTTGTAACGCTTGAATGACAATGCAATATTATGGGCCATATTAACAATATTATAAGGATAAATAACGAAAAACTGCAATGTTTACAAATCGCAAACAATATAGTAGTTGGTACTCTATTAATATTTTGATACTTAAAGTACTACCTAGTTCTAACGAGTATTGTAAAGTCCTATACGATACTGAGTAAATTATAGACATAGATATTATCAATATTTTGCTGTCTGTGTCATTAGTACAACTCTGTTTAGTGTCACGCGGCGACAAAACAATGGGATAATCCTACTTACCTGGAAGTTGTTTGTTGCATTTTGGTGCAAGTGCCGACGAATCTTCTAAAAATAACACGTTCTATTGAATTAAATATCTGCATGTTGTTTATTATCTATTTTGTTGCGGTCTATTTTGTTTTCACCGTGTGGTCATTTACAATATTTAAACCTCTTTGTAAAGAAATCTCAGCATTAACTATTGTACATTTTCCTTGCGTCATTCTACATTTAAATATATCAACATGATATATTTTATTTATTAGCGCTATTGCCAATATATATATTGGAGCGGCAGCGAATTGATCGATCAGGCTATTCCATGTAAGGCTCATGCTTCATAAATTCATACTCATAGATGTTTTGAGGTATCTAGGTCATATTATATTATATTCTAGATTCTAGGTTCTGTAATTTTAGATTCTAGGTGATTATTACTTATTACGATGCTCTTACGATTATTACAGCAAATATAGGTAAAGGTTTAAGGGCACGGACCCTAGGTAAAAAATAAGAAAGAGAACGATGCACCTGTGAAGGAGGAAAAAAATATACCTACTTTACTAATCCATTTTATAGCTTACATAGACATACCTACATTACATTACATTAACATAGACATACCAAGTTTTTCGTTCAATTTGCTTCTAACATTAGTCGTGGAAAAATAGTCTAACTAATTAGTCGATCACAAATTTTAGTGGTCCGAAATCAATCGGCAACTAAATTAGTTGCACTCTATACAACTAAGATTGATCAGTCGTCGTTTTCAATCGTCAATCACAATTAATTCTGTTAATTTTAATCGTTAGTTGTTAGTCGATTACATTTTGCCCATCTCTGGTACTGATTAATACCTAACATCTTGCATAATGGATGTAACATTATGGTGTTAGGTGCAAAAAGTTGTCATACCTACCTACCTTCTTACGTTACCTGCTATGGAGACTTTTTTTAAAATTAGATATGAATAGGATTAGGGTTGCACTGCAGCTGCACTTGCAGATAACGACAATACCCATTGTTTATCGTCATAAATTAACCGCGACAATTTTACTGATAATACTTACAAGTTGTTTTGACATTAGGCCTGGAAGACCTTTTATTCGTTAAAGTTGAAGGAGAGGCCGCTTTCATTTAATAAAATTAAGCAACAAAAAATAAATAAATTAGCGTATTAAACAAATCGCAAATACAGAAAATATTCTCAGAACATGTTAAGCCCAACCCAATATGCATAATGCAATGAAGGATTAATTTATTATACATATGAGGAAATATCTAACACAGTTGCAATAAATCCTTATATCAGATTATAGTTCATATTTATACCCTCCGAAAAATTTGAGGAATTTACACAATTTTAATAACTGATAAAGTAAAAAATATCGTTTTATTTTTAACGATAACGTCATATTACATAAATTTAAACGTCAATTCTATTATACACGTCGACAAACTAAAGTCGCTGTCGTGTCATTTGACGTTATTGCACCAAAAATGCTAGAAAAAGTACGATCCCTGATTATTATACTCCATTTCTCACTCTCCATAGCTTTTAAAAGAATAACCGTAAGATGGCCACAACACGTCGACGGCGGGTCGGACCCGCGTGTGATTGAGATCCGTGTACACGGGTACACGGGTCTTAATTACACGGGTCTTTATTACACGTTCCAAACGGGCCAGAAACCCGTTTCCGTGTAACAGAGAAACGGGTACACGGAAACGGGTACACGAAACCCGGACACGACCGAGAGCCCTACCTATAACCATATCATCTTCTGCGACATTACGACAAAGCCCCAGAACAAAACTACTTACATTATTCGCTATCCAAGTTTCCCGCGCCATACGGTCTCGTGAGTGTCATATACCTAATGGTTATTTGTTTTTGTACTTTGTAGAGACCTGCAGTACCAACGTTACCGGTTTAAGACTGCTATAGTCAAACACAATTTGCTGCTGTGTTTTGTCAGCGAGCAGATTTACATTAACATTAATAGTGTTTATGTTGGATTCAAGTGCCAATGACTTTCAGAAACCTTTGAGAGCCTATCAGTGCAGCGACGTTCGCCTATTCGCGCGTCTGCTCACACTTTAGAACTTATGTCCATGCAATAAAGTTGGAGTCTGTATAGATGCGCGTGGATGGCCATACGCACGCACTCTTAAATGTGCCAAGAGTTCATGGGAAAGCCATTTTTCTCGCTCGAAAGGCAAAGGGACTGCATCTTCAATGTCTTTTCCTTATTTGTCTGCGTTAGTATGCGCACAGGCTTTCGAGATGATGCTTAACCTAGAAAAGTGCACCTTGTGCGGCGAGCACTCAGCGGCTTGTGCGAGGTGAATGTTATATTTTCCACTTTAGACAATCTTCTTAGTTTAAAAACAGAATACGTAAGCAGCAACAAGCAATAGCGAGGCCGTTGCTCCATCGTTGCTAGGAATTATCGGCACATCAGAAATAAGTAAGGCAATATAAGAGACATGTAAAATCATAGATGTTGGCAGTATCGAGAAACGTTTAAATGAATAAAAACCTTTGATCACTCCTGCAAAACATGTTTCTATCGTTCAACAACTCACTATAAAATAAATATGACGAAGATATTTTTTCGTTCTTGCGACGGTCTAGCTCATAACGAATAGGTACAACATGTTCGAAACACAGGTTAGCGATATCGCAGAGATGTATTAGGCGTATCGAAAACAGCAGTTATCGCCGCGAAAACGGCTGACGGCGAAGAAAATTGCACGTCACCGCCCAGTTTGGGCGTGCGACGCGAGTTCGATGGGAACCGCAGAGTGTCTCATGACTAATTGGTATCGATTCGTACGTAACGAGTCGTGCACCGGAACGGCACCGCAGCACCCGCTCACCTTGACTTTAGGCGCTCAGTTTTTGTGCCCTCCCGTTCGAAATCGCAAGTGAACGGACTGCACCGAGCGTCGGCCTTGCTGCTTTTTTTCTCGTTACGATATTCGGCAGCCGAATGACGTAATTCACTTAGGCGATTGTGCAAATTGATTCGATCTCGCCGACGGGAAGATTTGCAAATTGAATTTGGCGCGTGTATCGGAACCTTTTCCCTGCTCCTAGTTCCCTCGCTATTTTGTAAGCGTGACTAAAGAGCAGTGAAATGTAATTTAATTCCTGCAAATCAAACTCGTTCTAAACTCGTTTCAGTGGCTTTGTGGCGCGATCGTTCACCGCGGCAACCGGTAAGGTCGCGTTTGGCGTGTTAGTGATCACTTAAATTCAAATCACAAATAAATTCGTTGTTCTATTAACTCATTTTGATCAGGCTTGTTGCGTTTTAATCGATTTTAACTTAACGATTTTGCGTCGGCGGCGACGGTAGGTGCGTCGCGTCGGCAGTGTAAAGCTTGTTTATCGTTATAAATTCTCTAGCAGCAGTTACTAACGGCGCGCGAGCAGTGAGGGGAGGGGGCGAGGGGGCGTGGTAATCACGCCGTACCGGCTAGCGCCTTGATTACTACTATTGTCTTGAGGAAATCCTCGCTTCTTCACCACCGCCTTTGTCCCGTCTTCGTCCCATTAATTGAACGAATCTAAAAAAACGCTCGAGCGAATTCCGAAACCCGTTCCGAAACGGATGAACGCGATAGTTTCACAATCGATCACTTAAATCTGCATCCGTCACTAAGGAAATGAATCCGAGAATCCATTATGCAAACGACCCTAAAATTAATGGGGAATTTGGACGGAATTGATCCATTGGATGTAGTGATTGGAACGCGAATCCCTTCATAATTCAGGGTTCGAAAGTTCCCGACACGCGAAGGTTAGCGCGATGATCTGATATGTAACCCTTCCTAAACTGAAAGGGTGTATGACTATTTGCATGTGGACTGTTTAAATCTGTTTAGACACGCAGGCACTATTCGTGTAATGTTATTAATTGGGTTCCACACTGCTGCAAACTGCAGCAAAGATTCGAATTTAGATCCTTCAGTCAAGCGTCAAGATAAGTGAATACTGTTGCCCTCGCGGGCTATCAATCAATACACGGCCGCCCCCGCCACTAACTAAATAACCAGATAAAGGAAAACGCATTCGTTCGCTACTTGAATGAAGAACCGATGTACGGTCGCTCCCGGCCGTGCTATTGCCTTGCCCATTGATATTCAGACTGTAAATAGTTACTTTGTAGCAACTGGCTTCGACGTCGTTACAGAATATCGCTTGAAAGCTTTTCCTATTTTAGTATTTCCGTCAGTTCAATTTGAATTTCGTACGTAAGTGCAATCTATCCATGAATGCCATTTGCCAGTGTCAACGTGGTTTCACATTTAGGTAATAACCAGACATATCGAAGCGTTTTTATCATTAAGACTATAATTAGAACAAGATTTTTATCGATATATCGTCTACCTTTTATTAAGAGCGTTCTTTCAATATCACCAATGCGGCTTAAACCTTGCTTTTGTGTCATTAGTACCAACTTTTTGTTAAGACACGGTTCTAAAAACTCTTTTATGATCTGGCTAATGACTTCTAAAGTACCTTGTCACAGTTACAATTACAAGACTAAAGACTAATCTTCCGTTTTTGTTGTTATTATCCAGTCCGTATAAGGCGGTGTTGTGCGGCATTTCGTTTCCCCGTCGCATAGCGTGGGCCTGTAATGGGCCTTGAGAACTTCCATAGTGCTCAACGCTCCTCAACCAAAGGGAGTAAGTGTACATCCGACCAATGGGTTCTTATGCCTTTGTTCTCATGAAATCGCTATATAGAGGAGTTAGAATAGGTATATAGGCGCTGTATAGACGTAACGTGGTGCCGTCTCTGCCAGGTGTCGTCATATTAGAACTCGGTTAATGTTTGGTTTGGAGTGAGTGACTCTCCGATTTTAGGAAGATTAAATGGAGTGTATTGGACGAGGGTTCCTTGTTTCGTGTTCGTAAGAGGATTACGGCTAAATTGGATTGCTACAAAAACGACGGACAAAAGTTTTGAATCGTTCAAACATGACTCCGTTTCTAACTTTAATTATTTACTCTGTAAATCTTGGAATTTCGAGCACGAGTTTAAAATTCGACGGCCCTCTAAATAAAATGTACGAGAAATACTTGTTATTAGCTCTTACACAATTAACTTTTGCCCTTCGACGGAACAGGCGGAATTTTGTCAAAAGGACTTTTAACTGCGAGTTGAAAACTCCGACCGCACCCGAAGTTTTTCATTGTAACGAAGCTAGGAAAGGAAAGACAGCTATTTATCATCTATGTTTTTGTTTAGATCTTCTTTGTTGGTAATGGGAAAATACTCTTTATTGCACACGTCAATAAGAAAGATAAAAAAAGATGTATAACAAACAAAATTACAGCAGAGTTAACAACAGTTCAGCGACAGTATAGTGCGAATAGGAGAATTAGAAGATAAATACACGACATGCGTCGCATAAAAGTTATTTTCAATTGCTTGTTCGTTCATAGGTAAGTAAATAAATGAAGGTATAACAGGGGATAAAAATAATGGAGAATATTGGAGGAGGCCTGTACCCTAAAAACGCCCTTAACTTAAAAATTCTGACACAAAATATTCAAGAATACTTGAAATAAATTGAAGTTAAGGAAATAAAGAGGCTTAAATAAATCAATAATAATCTTTCCGTCCATGAACAGTGATCAGAAAACTATCGCAACGGCGGAATACCTGTACAATAAACCCATATAAAACGTTCCTTTTCGCGAGTGCCTAAAATAAGCTATCAAATTCCTCGATACCGTATAATGACATAACTGTAGTACAATGGTAGGTAAGGTTTTTATGCGCTAGTTAGGCGGCCGAGGTATCAGAGTCAGTATTTATGGGCCTATAAAATATTAAGAGCACCTGTGGCTGAGTGGGTGTTCGAGGCTTTAACTTTAATATACGCTTTGGTTGGATAGTAAAGTAATTGGTGTAAATATTAGAATGTTTTCTTTAAACACGTTTGTAACTTGTCATTTTAGTGAGCTGTGTATAATCAATATTCTACGTAGACCACACGGTCGGATGTTACCAACTTCGGTTTTAATTAGGTGTGTTATGAAATATTTGATAAAATAAATATGTAACTTATGCATTTTAGGAATAGTACTATGTTTAGTAATAATTGAAATGCATAGTGTTTTAGAATTTTTCTGTTTCCTCAAGTCGGTTTCTCATATGAAGTTTGTATCTATGAATAGTATGAATGTATTTTACTCATATATCTACTATAGAGAACCGTTCTAGTTCTCCGTGACACTCTTAATGCTTTTCTGATTTTTAATCTACGCAATTATGTCATTAGTATGGATCAAGAAATGACCTACAGTATCTGACGCATGCCTCAGGACAGTAACTAGTCTGTTAACCAGCTCAGATAAGTTAACGTTATCTTAATTACGTCAATAATCAGCCGTACGTCCCGGAACGCGTGCGTTCGCGTTACCTTTACCCCGTTACAATAAAGATACATTTGCGGTGGTCGCGTCCATTGGTTCTGTAAGATATAATGTTGTTTTGGTGCGTCGTGCGCGGCGTGTAGTGTATGCGATACCGGGATCTGGCCGCGGGATGAGTTTTGGGAACTACGAGCGGATGATTGAGAGGTTATGTTTTGTTATGATAAAAAGATAAACACGGTGTTTTGGCAACATTGTCCACTGAGAGTTAAAAGATGCCATTCACTACATACGCCTGTAATTGTTGTCAGTAAACTGTCCGGTACGCATACATTGTTGTTTATCTGTTCTTGTCGCGTAGGATATTCATGTTCAATACTAGGAAATAGTGCGGTAATATCTTGTGAAGTCGATTCGGTTATTTTATTTATTTAGTCTTAGGATAGGTATGTCTCTAGCTCTAATTTAAGTGTAATGTAGGTAGATTTACTTAAGTAAGAATAGCTAGGAGTAATTTACAAATATGTAAATGAGTATGGTTTTGGTGATTGCATAAGAATAGATTTAAATATGCAGACACAAACAGATTTAATTAACTTAGCCTGTTGGTATATGCACAATTGCACATGAACTCTGATAATCTTTTACAGAAAAGTGTGATTGGTCTTAGATAGAGATAGCGACTTAATGATCTTACAAAAAATCTGATCTAATCCAAGTTTGTAATACATAACTACATTGCGCAATGCTTTAGAATCCATGACATGGGTATAAATACAGAATAGTGCCTATAAAAACGATAAATGTATCCGTGTATAGAGGTTTTTTGGCTAGCTCAGACGGCAGAAGTAAATCACTAGCGAGCATTGACAGTATCGCCCGTCGCCGCACGCACTGGCTACGAAACCCACAACACAACTAGTATTTGCGGTTTCATAAACTTTTGAATAGAGGGAACTTTGATTACGATTTATGTTAAATATTTCGTGTATGTGGTTTTTGATAATAAAGTAATGATTTATTGATTTGATTTGAAAGGGCCAGGTTAGACGAAATTAAATAAGATGGAGTTTTACGATTGAAAGGCTTCGTCTGCACTGCAGAAACCGAAAGAGGTTAGAGTACTCAATCCAATTTATCTCAGTTCTCACCATGTCGTAATGTTACTAAAATTAAATAATTGTATCGAAAAGGAAAACATTGTTTTCCTCGTCATTCTTCAGGCATTAATTTGTTTCATTCCTGCAATTCCGTTTATTAGAAAACATCCGTTCATAAATTTCGTTGGTAAATTCGGAACCGTCGACGGCCGGATGGGAATGATGTATTTATATATTTCGAGGGCACGGAACTCCGAATCCGCCCTTTCGGAACCCTAGGGAGGGCGTGTAGTGATATCCACTTGCCTAAATGCAACCGCGCCAGAGAAATAAAAAGCTGAAAGCTAGACGCTTTCAAGTTTCAGAACGGCCGTCCGATATTCGCTCCTAGCCTGAAAAATTAAAGGTTACGTTCGCGTGGAGGTGAAACTTTGTTGAATTTGTAATTGTTTCGGCCGTGGACTGGCAGTTTCTTATAATTAGGCTTCTTGTAGATGGCGCAGGAAGCGTTGTTAATCCACATTGTTCGAGCTCCAGGGGATTTAAAATTTATTTCACTCGTCGTTCGTGTGTAAAATTATTCCGGTTCGTAGTTTTTCTGAAGCGAGCCTTGAGATAGTATTGGCTTGTGTGTAGTTTTTAAAAAGATGACTGTTTGGAACAGCTCGAATGCGTGTAGCGATGGCATTTTGCAGGGTTTTTCAGAATTGAGTGTGGTAAATATCGGATTCACTAGTTTTACTATTATTATAGAGTCTCGTACCTAACCTAGACGCTTCACTGATTGCAATTTACATCTTAATGACTTAAAATATAAATATAACTCAATTCAAGTTATCTAACCGGACTAATCGGTATTTAATGTTGCATTGCCTATTTATTTCAGATTATTTCTACGTTGTAAGTTGTAACTAACTGCACTAGAAATTAATATGACTTCGTCATCAACCTCGTCACAATTACGATTTTGATTATAATCTAATTTCGTATGTCCGGATATTCGGATTTCCGGATCTCCGGCTGTTCTCGCCTAGAAATTTCCGGAATGTTTCCTCATTTTGTATGCTCATTTAGTTTCCCAAAAAAAAACTGAAACGGCACATCTCTAGTTGGGATCAGTTAAGTACCTACATTTATCATGCCGAAAGTATCATCTCACAGAGATACCCATTATACCTAACCAGCAGGGCTAGCATATCTTGCCGCAATTCGCTTGTCGCGCGAGTCAGCATCTCCTGTCTTGCTCGCACGGTATTGAAAGGCAAGTGACAGGTAGTAATTCTCGCGCAACAAAGAGTCGCGTGTCAAAGTTATGCTATTAGACGTACGAGGCGGCTCTCTGTCTCGGATAGCTGGAATGTGCAAAGCGAGGTATTACGGAGATGCCAAGACTTTGCGCGACCAGCGGCGCGGCGAGCGGTTGAGCGAGAGATCCGAGCGCGGCGGCCATACGGGTGAGCGAGACTCACGTAGCGCCCGCCGAGTTTGTGGACATCCGGTAAAACTTCCCAACTAAAAACATACCTATTCAAATACATATGAAACGGGTTAAGGCGACTCCTAATCCCAACGTCCTTGAGGATCTGGGCGGAGCCTAACGTTATTCCCCCCGCCGACCGTGCGCCCCCGGAACAATACATCATTCATAATCTCGTTGAGTGGCGTCCAAGCAGCTTCATACACTCTCATAGTCCGAGCGTGAGTTGAAGATCAACAAACCTTATACCTTATTTAAAGGCATTGAAGGACTTCCGGTTCGTGTCCTAAGATGGCCGCATGCGTTTAAGTTTAGTTGTTCATTATTTATTCATTTTAGTTGTTCAATGTGTAGTATTGATAGCGTATTGTGCAGTGATCTAACGTATGAGTGAATAGCTAATGAAGAATTAAACTTGAAGCGTTCATAGCCCTTCCTGGGTCAAGGCCCGATAGTCCGCGTGGTTTTTTGTAAATCGCTATCACTTTACAAAAAGCACGATTTTTTCAACTCACCGTACAACGTGGTATCAATCCTCTATCTAGTCGCCTAGTGCGATTGGCAACGAGACATTGGCAGTAATGGTCGCTTAACTGTGACCGGTTGCCATTTAAAAAAAAAATAGAATAGAAAAGGCATTGAAAAATCTCGAAGTAAAATAAATCATTTAAACAATGATATAATTATTGCGGATTACTAAATATCTATTTACCCACTACAGTAAATATTAAAAATAAAATGAGTTAAAGCTATTTTCCAAAAAAATAAGTGGGATTAGCCATTTGGAAGTCTCGAATCGAAAAATACTTTTTAGTTTCTTTTGTATGTGTAGGTACCTACCAAAAATAGTTAAAATGCCGACTAGATTCTTGATTATACGTGTAAAATCATGCAGAAATAAAAAATACCGTTTTTTAATAAATAAATCATATCGTGACCCAGCGGATGAACCGATATTTTAACATAGTAGTGGAGGCACAGATATTCCCCCGGGTCATGTTGCTCTAATGAAAAGATAAACTATAAATAATAGAGCGACAAACTCAACTTTACCGTTGTAAAACGGATTTACGTCCTTTACTTATAAACAGTGATAGTTTTTTATGACTACATAAGTAATGTTCTCAGATTTTTCCCTATACTTGTTGATATTGACGATAATTTACTAGACGATATGTTTTACCAAATTTCAATGTTCAAGGTCAATGGATACCCTATAAATGTTAATTTACTTGAGTGTCAAAATATACCGATGCTGGAAAGGAGAAATTATCTAAGCGACATTTTTGGGGATATCGAGTTTACACACTGTTATCGGCAGATTTTTCTGCATCGAATGGGTTGGGTCTCGTATATATCTGTCTGACGACTCTTGTGTCGCTTATCCCGTCGGTGATTTAGAGAATCTCTACATTTTTTTTTCTACCAAACGACTTGATTTTTAGGTTTTTTTTAGCAAAATGGAGATTATATAAAAAGTTTTTTGCATAATAATGAACCTTAGAGCTTTCTTACTTATTTGTCAAAACAGATCAAACAACTTGGATAATTTTTCTTTATTGCAACTAACCTTGCACTTGTTGGTTAACTGTTTTTACCTGATCTTAAAATATATTTTAATGTCGTTTGAGGCATTTTACCTGTCTTTATGATAAAATTAACATAAAGGTAAATTATGAAATTAATGTGATCCACTGCAATGTAAGCAGGACTCGAACCTGCGACCCTAAGTTTCCGGCGTAGTGCTCTACCAACGGAGCTATCATATCGTTACGTCAATCACACTAAATTTTTGATTCCATATGATTAAATATGTGGTATTTCCACATTATTAAACAGAATCGATATAAGATTCTATAAAAAAAATAACTTAACTACTGGCGTTTATCCAAATTTACCTGCTTTGATACTATGAAACCATTGGCGCTTATCCTTTTTTTACCTGATATGACTTTGATCGACTACTGTCGCTTATCTTGAATTGCTTGAATGACAATTGAGTCGTATTTGTCGCATAGAATGTACTAAAAAAACAAATATTTTCGTTAAATTGGTAGTTAGACAACTCTACCGGTTCTGTTTTATAAAATATCACACATTTGGTAGTAATTCAATATATTTATAAAGGCCGTTAAGGCTGTGTCTGTGGCGCAAAGGCATTACTTTGGACTCGCTTGATGGACCCAAACGCCATCTCACTCAAACAGTGTCTTACGAGACGTCACTTATACCACACAGAGTTGTAGGTAGTTTTGTTATTCTTGTAAGGATAGGATATTATCTCATTGCAATTGTAAAACTTGAAATTTGACGTAGTTCGTGATTTAAAATTCCTTAATGAGTTCCGCGTGACTGCAGTCTTGAGAACTCTTGGGCTGTTCTCATTAGAGTCATAGTTATCGTTTGCTACCATACATTGGTCTAGAACTACTGGAAATCTTTCAGCAGATCACACATAAAAATTGATAAAATTGAAATTTCACGTGATATCTGATGAAGCATACATTTCTAAAGCAGTTTTTTTTTGTATTTGCGTCGTTGGACCATAAGTTTTTGTCTTAGAGAACTTTAAATGTCACTTCATTAATTTTAATGTTTGAAAATAAATATTTTTCTCTAATTAAAACATTAATTGTGAGGTTTTATTGTACGATAAATAGCTTTTCATGTCTGAAATATGTCCTACAAAGGTGATTAGATGATTTTTCTTGATATATTTCATGCTGATTTATGCACATTTATATATTTACCTGACTATAAAATGAGCATGCACATATATATTGTTAACTGTGTTGATTGTTGTGTAATAGATCATACTATTTTACTTGACTAATTTCTCGGGAAACGTGTCGTTTAGATAATTTTACCTAATTCTATTTTGACGGCCATTTTGCGTAAGCGACGCTAAATCCTAAAATATTCCATTAATAGACAAAATAACAAAAGCAACATGTAAAAAACATGATATTGTTTATATAAAATGAGCATCGTATGCACATAGATCTTGTTTACTGTGTTGATAGTTGTGTAAAATGTAGATTATACTATTTTACCAGACTAATTTCTCGGGAAACGTGTCGTTTAGATAATTTTACCAAATTCTATTTTGACAGCCATTTTGCGTAGGTCCACAGAATATTATATTATAATATTCTGTGGACCTACTTTTTAAATGAAGCATTTTATAATTATAAATAACATCATGTTCTCTACATGTCGCTTTTGTTATTTTGTCTATTAATGGAATAATTTAAAATTTAGCATCGCTTACGCAAAATGGCTGTCAAAATAGAATTTGGACTATATATCTGCAGATCGGTTGACATGCGGCAAACGTGTCAGCTCTACTTTAGTTTAGCGGTTGTCTGGGTTACGTAAGCTATTTGGGTTTTGGCGTTCCTTCCGCGATCGATTAATTTGATCCAAGATCGTTTCATTGCCCTCTGACAAACTTAGAGAGAAAAATTCTGAGCATTAGTCAAAAATCAAGTCCGGGCATTACGATGAGTCTAAATAAAGTTACATATTTTTTCATTAATTCAACTGTAATCTGATCATTAATATATGGCTTTTAAAATATATGTAATAAAAATCAGGTTTTTATTTTATAAACGGTAAACAATTGGAACAGAACTTATGGCCAGGCTAGGTATTTGTCTAGCTAGGCCCGGCGGATATGTCAATAATTAATAACGCTCATTTAGATTTAAATATGAAGTGGGAAATTTATTGATGCAAATATGTATTCTGCCTATATTTACATAAATAAGCCCTCATGCCAAAATTGTCACTTGCCTTCTTGGACTAGAAAATTATTGTAATTTTTTATAATGTATTTTTATATCATATGCCATGTACTGTACTGTAAGCGGTGGTTGCCTAGTGGTTAGGACATGCGACTTTCAATCCGGAGGTCGCGAGTTCGAACCCGGCCCGTACCAATGAGTTTTTCGGAACTTATGTACGGAATGTCATTTAATATTTACCACTCGCTTTTCGGTGAAGGAAAACATCGTGAGGAAACCACCTAAGCCCAATAAGGCCTAGTTTCTCCGCTGGGTTGGAAGGTCTGATGGCAGTCGCTTGCGTAAAAATGAGTGCCTACGCCACATCTTGGGATTTAGGTAGCCGACCCCGATTGAGAATTCACTCTCTACAAAGATATGGGACAAAGGCTAGGAGGATGAGGATGCCATGTACTGTACTAGTAACGGAAAGAATGTGAATACTTCCAATAAATATTCGTATTAGTAAATTAGCGTTTTACCGAATATTACAATGGTATTCAAACGAACAATACTTGTTCTGCATTACGATATTCATATCTCTTAGGGTTGAATTCATAAAGATCATTAGACGTTATCATACCTACTTAAATATCTGTATTATCAGATTTTTTTACTAACCGAAATACCTAAGGTACTCTAATATTACACAGAGAAGGGCCCTAAAACCCACACCAAAAGTGTTATTTTCTGGGAATCCTGTCTGGTGTGGGCCCATGACTGAGAATATCTAAGTATCTAAATGTGTTCGGGAATGCTAAGAAATGCCAATTTTTTTTATAAGTACTTAAAATTAATAGATACCTAAATACGAAAAAAAAACAGTTGAATTTAATTCTATATGAAAATGAGTGCTTTTTGTTATGGCGCATAGCGTAGTCGTGTGAAAAAACGAACTACGCTCTCTTAAAATACACTTCAAACGCACGAAGACAGATCGAACCTCCGCGGGATCCGTTACTATAACAATTTTCCGTAACTAGATGGATCGCGAGAGCAAGTGACACAGCCTTCCCCTTCGACGGTTAGATTTACACTGAGCTCGCAGCCCGGGCACGGCCGGGCTCGCGGAAATTCAGTTTTTTTGATGCTTTATTAGACCGAATTTCCATTTTACTAACTTTTAAACAATACGATAAAAGATCAATGAATTGTCAATGTTCTTGCGAAAGAGCCGTGTAAATATCACTTGTAGTTTAGAAGCCTTAGGGAATTGAAAATTGAAAACGACCCTATTTCAACATTATTTTTTCCATAGTAATTATTGCTTTAAAGAAAAATCTAACTATAATTTTTTAGAAGAAATAGTCAAAAATAACATATATTTTTTTCAGATTTTTCCGTTGGCTAGATTACGAGCCTTAGGACTTTAAAAATCACCATTCCACGTACGGAGTCGCCTTAAAGTCGAATATCACTCGACTCGTGCGCAGTTTGCACCGAGCCGTCTTTGCGACCGAACGCAGCTCATGATTAAAAATCGCGAATCGATTCGAAACATGTCGAGCGATATTCTACTTGAACGACGTGAGTAAACCCGTTTCATATGTATGTGTTGTTATGTGTGAGACTCCCGGGACGGTTCTATGTAAAAGTTGTAAAACACACTAATGAAGTTCAAAATTAAAGTATACAAACTCACAAAAAAAGTATACTCGATAGAATATTACAAGGGTTCGTCATTTTACATAATATTGTCATGCGTTCAGGAGGAAATTTGATTTCCTGAGCACTAAAATATCACTCTCAGTGATGTAAAGATATGTACATTAGTATTCTTTAGCTCAGATTTACAAATGGCATCATACAAACGTGTGCATGTAGCAATGATATAAATAGGTAAGTATTCTCGACCTTTGTGACATTTAGTCGTGAGATGTGATCACTGATTACGTATTTTTTCAAGCGAACAAGCCAAAGAGCGTGCAACAACTAAAAAAAAGTAGCTTCATATCATATAGCCGGCATGAGATTCTTCTAACAACGACTTCAACGGCAAGTAGCAGCGACGCCCATACGAGTGAGTGAGACACGGCGCTCGGATCTTTCGCTCCTACATATGGCCGCCGCTTGCCGCTGAATCGTGGCCTAGGCGTAAATATTTGCGCAAATATTTTCCCTTGCCGGGATTCGAACCCAGGACCGCGGGCTCAGTAAGCAGCTAGCTGCACTACCATTCCGCCAATGGCATCGTCAATTCCGTTCGTCTTCTTTCTACGACTCCTACGACTATTACAACTCCATATTCCGATGAAACCATGTAAGTTTCCGTGACCGTCCTAAACCCTATTGTAAATTAAAAGGCATCTTGGGCCGTTGACCCCAAGTTAAAGACTACCTTGCTTGAAACCGAATCCATTAAGTAATGAAAAATGCTAATACCACCCGGCAACGGCTTCACAAAGAAATCGATGTCAAACGTCCGTCGTGGGTAATTTCTGCAATTTGCTAGTCTGAACTTCAGGGCAATTTTATACTAGTTGTAGTTGAGTTAATATAAAGACTGTTTTTATTCCTTTTAAATGCCTCTTCACAACCGTTTATAAAGTGAGACGGTATGTTGGCTATATTTAATTCTATTTTCTTATGGCAGGGTAAATTCGCACTTATAGGTTATTATCCATTATCATTATCGTGTCATTTATGGGTATCCTATTTTCGCAATACATTTTATTCTTTATTGTTACTACGCTTGATAGCGGGATCATGGGCTTTACTGAAAGGGGGAAATATCAGTACAATTTAAAGACAATGGTGTAGATAACTAACTATTTTGGCTCAGTGACCCAAACAGGATCTTGGCCACCGAAACAAGATTACGCCACTTATTGTCCCGATCCTGCGCAGTTTCTAGCCGTTTTCGGCTTGAAGCTTATGCAGATCCACCTCCAATACGTCTCCTACATTGAATACATACCAATATATATTATACGAGCGCAAAGCCCGAGTTAGCGCTGCTGAGCCGTTTTCGCGACCGAATGCTCGGCTCATGATTAAGAATCGCGAGTCAATTAGATTAATGTCGAGCGATATTCGTACGACGTGAGTAAACCCGTTTCATAGTATTTTAATTAAATATGTTCTAGATAAAACCACCAAATTACATTTTATAAACAAATTGAATGCTATATGAGATGAGAGCCAGCCGAAGCGTAACCACGCTAATCTGCAAACTGTATCAGTATATTTTGTGAATAAATACCATTTTAGCAAAAACTAATTTCCCAGTAGACAAATAGAGCCATTAGTTTGACGTCTGGATTATCTAGATCTAGGCCATTAAAACACAATGTCTGGGCTAGGCCAGACATGCGATACGAAGTACGAACGAGGCGTTAAATAATTGCCTCAGATGTGTAATATCATGTTGCTAATACCTAGAGGTCAAATAATTGGATTGTCTTTTTGAAATCAGAG
Source organism: Apotomis capreana (assembly GCA_947623375.1). Lineage (NCBI taxonomy): Eukaryota > Metazoa > Arthropoda > Insecta > Lepidoptera > Tortricidae > Apotomis > Apotomis capreana. The sequence goes on from OX392511.1 coordinate 2,816,347, forward strand.
ACAAACATTACTTAATGTCTCAAATAAAATTGTATCAAGTTGTCGCTAGTCTTTATAGATCGTTAAATTTCTTTGCGAAGAATGTTTCATTAAAAAATCTACAGACAGCCGCAGATAGTCGCTTTAATAGACTTTCGAAATCATAACTTCGTACTTATAGTTTCATAGTTTGAAAAGTTTGGTTCCATAACCGAGGTTAACACTAAAACGTTATTAATACTCACACTCCAGTCCGCGGCCTGATCATAACTCTGAGTAAATTACCCACAAATTTCACAGAAAGATGACTAATACTGACTGTGTCTGAACTGTTATACAACTATACTTAATTGCCAAATGCATGTTGACAAAAATCAGTGTATGTTCGTTGGTTAAACAGATCAATGAATAGACATAGATCGATGTATTTCCTTGCATATTATATTATATAGGCCCCTGCGTCGATTTATTGTGTAATGTTCGGGAGATACCGTTTTTGGTGGCTAACTAAACCGATACGAGATCGACACATTCTACCGCAGGCCTGACAAGTGTCGTACACTTCTTTGCATTAGGGTCGTACACTTTTTTATAAGAGTCCGAATATTAACCTGAAATAATGCAGAATTCCCGAATTAGCAATACAATCCAGCTTGGGAGACGTGTAAACGTATACCTTTGTTAGTGCTAAGAGTTCTAAGATATTTTGGATCAAAGCGGTGACAGGCAGTCTAACGTTTCGTGAACATATTTACGAGTATCGTATTAAGTCACCTTTATCGCCGGGTATTTCCAATGTCACCTTGCAATTGATACAGTATTGATAGACTCCATTTGACATTGGCCGAGCCGACTATGCGTGTTTAAAACGTATTTCAATATTGAAAAGCCTTAACGGTTATTTCTAGTTTTATATTTCGATTTTCCATCTAGAACTAAATGTTCTCTAATATTTGTTTTGATAACATCTTGTAATACATTATGTATTGTAATGTACCTACTTCTTGACATGGGATCTTGATATATGATTGTAGGTATGTATATCATATCCGTGACAAGAAACGTTTCTCATTTGCATGAGTTAGGTAGGTCTTGCTCTGCGACTACGACATTATTGTTAATTTCTATCCCAAGCTCGAGAGAAATGTTCATTAAATATACAAGAAAAAAAAAATGTAACGCTGAAATTCAAATTAGTATTAAAAAAATACAAGCGAATTCGTCATTGTTTTTTATGACTTGCCTGCCTTCTGGTAAATCAAGAATTTGCAAAATGCACGCCTAAAAGTCGTATTTTATTCATAAGATCGGAGATGTTTGATTTCATTATTGATACTGAGCTAAGGATGAGAAATGGTTTGCATACATCATACATATGCGTTTAAGCATGAACATTTGATCGTTTTTAAGAAAAACACTGCAAAACAGACAATCGACGTCGTAATATTTTACGGCTTTGCCGCAGAACTAAACGAGGCCCAGACAACCGACAAGTTAATTACTAAATTTTAAATTCAAAACCCACTTCAAACAATCCCGATCAAATTTACAAAGGACTAACGTTGAGGTAAGAGATAAAAAAAAACATTAACGGCTATAAGCACACAAGCATAGTCGAATTGAAGAGTCGAGAGTGATAGACTCGATTCCGAAAAAATAAAAGGCTTTTTAATTTAGCGCGATAGTGACTGACAGCGTAGCTCACGTTTTTGATGAATGTTTGCGCAACGACAATAGACATTTTCAGTCAACCCAGGCAGCTGTTGACACAGTGGAAAGGCTGGAAAGTCAACGAGCACAAACTAATTCCACGTAACAGGAGATTAAGGCGGGACGATTAGAGCAGCATATCGCAGCCAAATGGGTCCAAACAGCATTATAATGGGGCGTGCATTATTTGTCCATTACAGCCTCGTCTAATAATATACACGGTAGCCTAAGTAAAGGGAATAGGATTCAAGTTTGAATGCTCTTCCATTTGACCGTCGAGCGGCAGCGTCAGTCTAAATACGGAGCGTTATTAGTGGAGGTTTTTGTCGTTTGCGATTCGAATTGCTTGACGATTGACTCGTGCTAGCTGATGTTTTGGCTTTTATTTACTGACTTTAACGCGATCATGGCTTCATACCATGTTCATATGAATCCTACAAACTCTTTTGGTCTTTGCGTTCAATATGAACAGTCATTGCTGAGTTATACTAGCTGCGTCATTCCTTTAAATGCTTTTTTTATTTTAACCCTAGAGTGATCGCGCCTTCCCGTGAAACGCGAGTGATCGCGTGGGGAGCATTTTGCCGCCCATACTTAATATGACTTTTTCTAGCAAATTGGCGTTATATGAATTTATAATTACGTTTAAAAGATAGAATGAAACATAAACTATCAGAATAAGAAACATTTATTAAAGTTTCATACTTAGAATTTAGAAAAGAATGCTTCGGGAAATCTTAGGTAAAATTTCTTGGTTTTTTGCAACTTCTTCACAATTATTTATATAAAAAAAGAAAAATTTAACTTAATAGTTAAATTATACGTTTTCATCATTTAGAACATGTATTTTACCAAAACAATCCTGACACATGTACATACAATGTTCGTTGCACAGTAACTTTGCACATCTGTTGCATCCTTTTTTCGTACTTCTATTTTTCTTGGACGGACATACTGCGCATATTTTATTTTGATGATCTGATAGTACAAATCGGGGGATTTAGTTTCTCAGCTGGTTCTGCAATGTATTTACGTTGGATCTTCTAATGATATGTGGTCTAGTCATCGCCAGGGCAATTCCTTTCAGAAATGTTCGTCTCAATAATATAAAGTAAACTGAGCAAAACAAAACAAGAACAACGCCCAATAACTGAACAAAACAAACTAAAAATCAATAGTAATACGATAGTTATATCCACGTTACATCAAAAAAATACTAAACGCAATGAAAACTCATCATATTTCAACTATACTAAAAAAACAGATTCATAAACTTTACCTACGTGAGTAGTCGCGCAGTGAGCAATTTGCCGTTAAACGCGACACACCTGTGACAATCTTTGCCTCCTGCAGACATCCGCGCACTGAATTTGTTATAATTTCTAAAACAAGGAGGTAGGGTACGGGGGGGCAGCTACTAGGACGCTTGAACTTGACAAATGCATCGTTTAGAAAATAACACGAATATAGTTCCGCGGGCGGCAAAATGCTCATAGCGCGAGCACTCTAGGGTTAAAATTACAGAGATTCTGTAGCTGATTCGCCCGGTTGTCGGCGATCGGTCGGATTACGACATGTCGCGACTTAGTTCAGTATTTTACAGTATTAGAAGGGTGTTGTTTGATGTAGTTGAACAAACTCGGCACAGCCCGAAACTAGCCGGTTGATACCCCCGGACTTAGCAACAGACGAATAGTTTGTGGTCTTTACCCCTGTCTGCCGATAGGAAACTTAACTTACTTCGAGTAGGCTAAGCGCTAGGGCAGAGAAGATTCTGTTCTATATGACTCAATTTAGAACTAAAATATCGGTACATAAGCTCTCTATTGTGGAGGCCCTTTACGCCAATGATGTCTGTTCGATAGCTAATAATAAGTAGTAGGGATTGTAGTTTTCCTCGGTTTAATCTGTATGTTTGATACGTTGAGTACGACTACTTACAAGCACGGTTTATCCTAGCTTACCATAAATGAGTTAAAACGATGGTTTTTCGCAACATTTGTGTGCTCGTGAGTTTAGAAAGCATTGGCTGTTTACCGGCATGGCGCCACGGCGTCTAACGGTACGGCGGCGGAGCCGGCCGCGTGCCCTTCGCACTCGCACTGCTGCTCGTAAACGAACGTACCTGTATACGTTGGAACCTTGTTGTCAGTAAATAGCACATCACTAAAAGTATGGTGCAACACTATTTTAGTTAGTTACTGGTTAGATACTGGTTGTCATTGCCAAAGGATAAAATAGTGGAAATTTATTTTAATATGTTCTTGTGTAATGCATAATGAAAGATAGATTAAAACAAACTGTTAAAGTGAAAAATACAAACAAAAATGTGAAATAGATAAAAAAATGCAACAAAAAAAAACGTCTCATCACATTTACGTGGAATTGCCCGTAATGCAAAAATCTAATGTAAGGCACACACTCCAGCATAGGCAGTTAGGCACACACACCTAGGCTATATTAAACAAATCTGTTTTCCTCAATCTATCGAATACACGTACTTTTACTACCTCTATAAACAACGATTCCACACTAACGCTCTCCACAACCTCGATTCCATGTTAATTAACTTGAGACCAGAGCAGCAGACACTATTTAATGCAGAACCTTAAGTGCCCAGCCTTTCTCGAGAAACTATTTAAACAAATCGGCGCAAAACGGCCATTTCCCTAAGCCGCGAAGCCGTCCAGGCCAGCGGACCATTTGGAATATAAATATTTATATCTCGACTAGGGGATCCATCTCCTGGCAGGTAGACACACAAATCACCATGCGGACTGGGAGCAGCGGACATTTTATAGTATTTATTTTTGCTCCGGTCGACGGCGAGCGAGCGAGTCGTAAACAGTAGCTTGACTTAATACGGGCATCTAGGTACCTACGTATGTATACATACAGACAATGGCAAATGGTTTTGATCGGCGCAGTAAACAATGCGAACTATTTATTTGCTTCGGATGACGGTATAGTTTTAATTCTTTAGAGAAGACGAAAGGTTATTCTGTCATATGTGGAATTGAAATGCGTTAATGGTACATATTATTGATCTTTATTGACTAATAAGAATTAGTTTTTGTCGAATAATTTCCAAGAAAGCATTTTTTCTTTGCAACCGTAAACTATTAGTATGATGTACTATTTGATTGTTATAAAACAAACCTAACCTACCCCAATCAATAGGATCATATTTGCAAGAATTATGCGAAACGATTTTCAGGGAGACTAATTCTTAGGAGTCAATAAGTAAGTAGTATGAAAAAATACTACTCTCTGCTCGCATGTTACTTGTGTCTCACTGTCAAACAAAACCACTCCGTGCTGATCATGATTTCAAGAAAATGGTGCATGCGGCGTAGCCCTTGGTAAGTATGTAGTTAGTTCTAATCATCCAGGTTCGCGAAAGAAGTTTCAGACACGTTCTGGTATCGCATAAAAAAACAAGCTAAAATGAGTAGTCTTCGATCACCCGGCAGGCTCGACGATTTAGTTGCGTGTTGCATTAGGTATGGCTTAGCTATGTACACTCTTATGGACGAGCCGTCAAACTCGTTCGACGTGATACATTAAAATTATATTAGGAATGGGCGTTTCAGCCAGTCTGAGCGATGTCTCTAGGCTATCTCGCCGAGCGAGAAACATATTCCGCTATTTGAGGTACATGCAGGTCGAAAAATTCTCAACTTGGCAACATATTTTTGAAGCGTTGCGATGACTCTTTTAAAGAGGCGCTATATAAAATAGAATTTTTATCTGTTTCAATTCTTGTCATAGCGCACCATGAATGCCTCAAGGTAGCTCGTCCTAATCTTCCAAGTAACCAAGAATGAGCGTGATGGCAATTTGTTTTTGGATCCAAATAAAATAGGGGTTTATTAAAGTACAATTTCTAAATATAATAGGAACGACATGAAAAGTGCAATACGAAAGTAAAGATGTTTCAATATTTCGATATTTTTTACTCAGTGCGGATTTAGGGCATTCTCAGTAATAAAAAGAGACGAAGCCTGGTAAATGCTACTATATATATCATATTCTTGGCCGTGTGTTCGGTATTGGTAGGTACCCAGCGGTGCTTAGAGCCATATAAGCGACACGTTAATGCGGCGGGGGGCGTATTCCGTTATCCGCGACAGCGGTCGAGAGCTTCGCTTGCGCTCGATAACCCGCCTGCAGGTTAAAGCGTTGTTCTTGATACGGCAATTGCCGTGTTATGCTCATGATGTTGATATCTCGCTCACTTTGCAAGCGATTGAAAGTGCTTTGGTGATTCATAGAATTATGACCTTGATTTAAGTAGTTGTTTTATAATTATCTAATTGCTACTATCCTAACCTGGCACTAATTTAATCTTTTAAACCAATTAAACCTCTAAATTACCAGATTTGGGTGATTATTTGAGCGTTTTGACCGCCTTTTTACTCAGTCCGCGATATTGGCCAAGTCATAAAAGCAATCAACATCATTTATATATGTACCTAATTGTAAAAAGCGGCGACTTCTACAAGACAACCAGAAATGGCGCCACGATGCATACGAAGTTGAGTTCGTAGTCAATATTGGGGACAGAGTAATAAAACGGTTAAATAATCACCCATTTATGATAGTGCATGCTTCTACCTTATACGGAGCATGCATTTTTTGTAATTTCAAGTTCCTATCCAAAGAGTATGTAATCACTCCGTTTTATTCCTATCCAACGAAGGCTGTGTGCGATGTCTGTCAACTACTATGTCACGGAACTGTTCTATTGTTATGGTTAGATATCGACCCTAAAGTCGACGAGAACAACATGGAGGTTAAGTGGCGAAGAAATTTATGGTAGCAACTACGTTTTAATCACGCGATTCGACTTTAAAAACCAGGCGCTAAATGCCTTTAATCACGACAGTGTATTAAACAGCGTTCTTCGAGGGTTGCCCTTTAGTTAGGGGGTAATTGTAGAAGGAATTCTTGACTTACAGCTTCTATTTTGCGTTCTTTTTAGGCAACAATTTACGAATTTCTTCAGGCAAATTGTTTCCAATCTGGATTGAAAGTCGATTATCCTTACATTTCGCATGATAATATAATGTTCGTTAAACGCCATTATTAACTCCACATGCACGTAAAGGCATGTTTATGAAGACGGGAGCTAAATTTATATAAAAATGGTAGGATTTTTAAAGAAAGAGTCAAGAGAGGACATGTGTTGAGAGAGTCAAGTAGCATCAACATGTGGTGCGGGGCGTTATATTGTATGTAAACAAACATTGTAGTGAATCAGTCTCTGTACATTGATTACGACGCAACATACGTTTTAAAGCGACTTAATCCGTTCCAGTTCCTTTGCTATCCCTTTAGCATAGGAAGAGAACATCTAAAGTACCTTACCTACTCTTCTAACTCGGATCCGGTATCTGCGGTCGGCACTATATGGCTACAATTTAAATAAATCCAGAAATATCTGAATCTATTAACCTGACTTATAGAGCTATTTCGGCTAATCTACTTTTTCACTAAAAATTGCTTCCCTATCAGTGTATCTGCTTGTGTTTGGGAAGTAAAATGCAACCAACATAGATAGATCGACAAACAAGAGCATAAAACGTACAAAACCCCTTTTTTGCGTTGGAGGTAAAGATTAAAAATGCTCGGAAAACAATCGTATATCGCCGTGCATCAAGTTAAGCAATTCGCAAGCGTCGGTTGGCAGCCAGTGGACAAAGGCCCCTAGAGCCACGTGCGCGTCTATACCCTAATTACCCTGCCTAACAATCGTCAGGCGAGCGCAAAAATTTCTAGACCGAGCTCGACTCAATTCGCGGAATTTGCATAAACCCCGAGTTTTGACGTTTCGATTTTCGCTTAATTAACGCTCGAGGTTCCGAAAGAGTTAGATATTCCGCTCGTTCCCGTCCGTTTCCGTTGTCTTCTTCATTTCGAATTTTCCCGACTTTATTCGATGGCAATAAATTGACGTCGCCAAAGTTTCGCCCGTCTTTTGATAGTCCAATAATTTTATCTTCATCAGGGACCCGTTCCGTTATCGCGTAATGAAGACGTCGCGATACAATTTCCTCGTTCGACGTTCGATCGGGTCGGGTCGGGCGGTGTAACGGAGTCGGTGCGACGTCGGGCGTACGTGCCCGCTGGATGACCGTGGAGAATCCTCGACTATTTGCATAATAAGCCCGTCGCTCCGGGAGATTAAACTTCGGCGTATGACGTCCCGGCTGCAGCTCGTATAATTCAATAGTGGCAAACTGATTTCCAACTCCCTATCTGGAGCCGTCGCCTGTGATTGGACGCGGCGATTTACGTCGCCGGCCTCGTGCCCCGCGGCGATTTGCTCGGCGACTTCTGTTGCCTTTGTGACTGCATGCAAATACGATCTCCGACAATAATTAGCTTTAGCTCGTATCTTTCCCGCGGTGAATCGATTTTCAATTAAGTATTAACCGGCGCAGGTCGAGGTTCACCTCTGACGTTTAGAAGGCCATTAAAATGTCACACAAGCTGATGTGGGTAAACGATACTCGCAGGGAGTCTAATTATTTATTTATAGTTTTTATAACCGGACGCTTATACATAGATTGAAGGGGTGGGCTAAATCGGGGTGATAAGGGCACTGTTCGAGACGGTCTTTACAAATTTGGTTATTAATTCCGAGCTAACGAGCACCGTACCCGGAACGGGGTCCACGATGGGATTGACGGATGGACCGCGTCGCCGTCTCTATCGGCCCCGTGGGAGGCGGTATCGCGCCGTCCCTGTAGCGACACGTCGGTCCGGTCGAGTGGAAGCGCCGTTTCACTCTTCTCAATTTCGTTGACCCCATTACCGGAGCTCCGTTTGTCGCGACCCTTGCACTGTCATATTCGCTGTCAATTAAATAAAAGTAGTTAACAGAAAGCTGTTGCGATGACATAAATTTACACGGACGGGTAAACTTTCCACTCGAAGAGTTTGGAGACGCTGCAGAAGAGGTTATTAACGCTCCGCCGGCGTAGCCGCGTTCTTCAATAGTGTAAGTTGGTGCTGTAGGCGAGCTGTTCATTGGCACACTCGTGCGAAGCAGCAGGCTTCACATTCAGACGCCGGCTAAGCCGGAGCGAGGGTCTCCGGACAAGCAAATGAGGACGCTCTGAGTGCCGGGAGTGTCTTGGGAATTTCAGGGAAACATAATGCTGCGAGAGAATAGGTCTGCGCGTTCCCGTGTGACTTGTTTTATGTTTTAAAAACAGAGCCATGTGTCGTTTTGTGAAATTAGATAAAATGTTAATGAATGTGTATTACATTATTATCAAAATAAAGGAAAGAGGTCGTTTTTGTCTAAAGCACAATATGATTGAAAAACACATTTTTGAAAAAGTAAGTAATACAAAACACTAACCGAAACCATAAAAATGAGAAGACAAAAGTCGATCACCGAGTACTTTCAAAAAAGCAGTTCGATTGAACCAGCCTCTCAGCCAAAAGAGACGCTTTTTCGTGGCGACTGACACACTTACGATTTTTCACCAGAATATAGCAGGTCTTATTAGTAAAAAGGATGTAATAGAACTGGCATTAGATGAAGTGGAGGAAAACAATAATGTTGCATTTGATGTACTGTGCTTTAGCGAAACTTTTGTGAAAGGAGGTAATGAAGGTAACATGCGTATTTCAGGATATCGCCTGGCAGCATCGTATTCGAGACTGCATCAAAAGAGGGGGGGTGTCTGCATTTTTTGTCCATCTAACTATAAAACACGTGAAATTGCATTTCTGAAGGACATTGCTGAGGACTATGTGTTTGAATGTTGTGGTGTAGAGATCCCATCAATGAGATGCATAGTAGTATGTATATATAGAACGCCGACAGCTAGTTCGTCTTGTTTCTTAAAGAAGTTAGAACGTCTCATGCATAGATTAAAGCCAAAAATAAAAAACAAATTGATTATTGCAGGAGATTTTAACATAGACACATTAAAAGTAACGGAAAACTCAAAAGAACTTAAAAGAATTGCGTCAGCGAACCATTTTAAACTGCATATTAATGTGCCAACCCGTGACAAATCATGCCTTGACCAAATCTTGTCTAATATTCCCGAAGCTAAAAGTGATACCTATAAATTGGGTCTATCGGATCACGACTCTGCCCAAAGTATCGCATTTCCCGTTATTAACAAAACGAAGCCAGTCTTGTATTGGTATCATTATAAAAGAGATTACTGTCAAGATAATATTTTAAAGTTTCTTACGTGCTTAAACGCATTATCATGGTCTGAAGTCTATGAAGAAAATGACATGACAAAGGCGTTCAATAAATTTTATGAGATATTTTCGCTTTTTTATAAATTATGTTTTCCTATTAATAAAATTAAACATACGGTTAAACCAAAAAAAGTAAACTGGGTCACTAAAGGTATTAAAAAATCCACAATAACGAGAAGGCACTTACGCTTTACTTACTACAGAAATATAAATAAAGCGAACCGCCATCATTGTAAAAATGCATTCAAGTCTTATTCTAAATTACTTAAACGATGTATAAATAATGCCCAAAAAATTGTTAACAGTAAATATATATGTAAATCGAAAAACATGTGTAAAGCTGCTTGGAATATTATCAAAAATACAACCAAAAATATTCCAGATACTACAAGTATTCATAAATTAGTGGTAAATGATGAAATAATAGATAACCCTACTGACATAGCTAATACATTTAATAATTACTTTATAAATCTGACAAACTCTAGTACTAGTTATAATCAATCTAATGTCTCTCTCAATAATATTAATGACTCCAGTCTATTTTTAACACCAACAGATGAACACGAAATAACAAGATTTATAAATTCTCTCAAAACTACCAATGCAACTGGTTACGATGATATACAAACGAATATAATAAAGATATGCAAACTACAAATTTCACCTGTATTGAGTTATCTTGTCAATTTATCATTTACAAGTGGTATTTTTCCAGACCCTTTGAAGATATCACTGATAAGATGTACACATAAAAAGGGAAGTAAAGAAAATATTGAAAACTACAGACCTATCTCACTTATATCGGTCATATCAAAGATATTCGAAAAGGCCATGTATGAACGCATCACAAGATTTTTACAGAAATTCCAAATAATTAAGGCTGAGCAGCATGGCTTTCAAAAGGGAAAGTCTACATCACTGGCCGCCTTTTCACTGATGAATGATATTTTCCAATATCTTGATAAGAGTATGTCAGTTGCAGCCATCTTCTTTGATATGAGCAAAGCGTTCGATTTTGTATCTCATGACATACTTTTAACTAAATGTGAACTCTATGGGATTAGAGGAATAGTAAACGATTGGATAAAAAGTTATTTACAAGGTAGAACCCAGTTTGTAGAAGTAACTAATATAAACACGAAAAAAGAAGTAACTTCACATAGGTCTTCAACTAGAGAAAACACGGTTGGTGTGCCACAGGGTAGTGTCCTAGGGCCCTTGCTGTTTTTACTTTATATAAACGACCTCCCTGATGCTACATCATTCAACTGTACACTCTTTGCTGACGATTTATCTGTTGTCGTGCCATGTCGTAATGTTCATACATATAATGATGATATAAATGATGTCGTTTCCAAAGTCATTTCGTGGTTGCACAAAAATAACTTAACGGTTAATATAAGCAAAACGACATTTGTGCAGTTTATAAATAGAAACGGCAGTAAACGATCTTTGAGTGTAACCTACGGAAATGAAGTGATAAAAGAGTCTTCAGAAACAACTTTTTTGGGAATAACTTTAGATCACAAATGCTCCTGGAATGAACACATTGACAAATTATGCAGCAAAATAAATTCTTTTTCGTATGCTCTTTGGCGGCTCACAAAAATTTGCAGCAAGAATGTGGCAATACAGGCGTATCATGGGTATGTATGTTCCTTACTCCGTTACGGTATCTTACTGTGGGGAAACTCATGTCATGCGAATCGTGCACTGCTGGTTCAGAAACGATGTATAAGGTCATTATGCAACGTAGATATTTTAACGTCATGCAGACCACTGTTCAGAGATCTACAATTATTAACAGTACCATGCATTTATATTTATGAGATCTGCTTATTTGTTAAAACCCACCCTTTACTTTTCAAAAAATGTAAGGACACTTGCCATTTCTATACGAGATACCCAAACCGTTTGGTAATACCAGCTAAGAAGACAAAATTGTATAGTAGTAACACTTATTGCATGGCTATTTCCATTTACAATGCCCTACGGGAAGATATAAAAAACTTACCCTTGGGCAAATTCAAGCGTGACCTCAAAAACTGGTTAGTGCAAAACTGTTTCTACTCTGTTCAAGAATACTTTGACTATTTGAAATAAGTCAAAATTGTTATATCATTAAATTATTACTACTAATTAAATTATTACTCTTAATTCGAACACAATTATAAGATATCCATTTGTAGGTACCTTGCACATTCATTTATTTATTATTTGTAGAAATTATTATCAATAATTAATATGATTAGTTTGACAATTGTGTAGATTCATAGTTACTAAGTACTTGATATTTTGTATGCCAGATGCTGGTAAAGTGTGTGAAACTTAAAATACCTAATGTAATGCGATCTTTGTACACCACATTTTAAGCAAAATAAATATATTTTGATAAATATATTTTGATTTTTTTTTTGACTAACAAGTTGACCAAGAAAAATATAATGAACTTGAATAACGTTTTGAAAATATTTATTCACAAATCACAAATCTGATGTAATGTTGTAATGTGCACTGTATACATTGGATCAGATTCGACTCTACTAGTTTAAAAAAGCTTCACGATGTGATTCAGGTGAGAGAAAGAAATTGGTAATTTATTATTTATTACTGTAAATAAAGGCTTCAAACGTATACCGCGTGTCATGCGCGAATGCAGAAACCCCCATCAACCTCCATGTCTCTCTCAAAGGGATGCCGAGACTACGCTTATCCCGTCCCGCCACGGCTCATATACGCCTAGTCTATCCGGCACTCAACCCGGTTACATTGAGTTTGCAGCCCGCTTGTACCTCACGCAATACACACCAGGTGCATACTTAACCTAACCGGGTAGTAAGTAACTCATGAAAACGTTATGCGGGGTCGTGCTCTGTTAATTACTGCGGTATGTCGAGTCGGATTATGTACAAGTGTGTCGTGCCAGCAAAGTATCGGTTTACGTAACGTTCACGTTTGATGTCACAGGGCGCAAGTTTGTTGGGTTGCAAACATGGCTGATCAAACCGTCCTTTTTTCGAAGTGCTCGCTTTATCGGGGTCTCTGGACGCAATGGTACTGCCGCGGGGGTAGAAATAGTAACATACTTTACCTATGTATGTAAGAAAAAGGATAAGTTTCTGGGCTCACGGGTGATGGAAGATTTCCATACAAATCTTATCTTATCCATGACCTTTTCTATAAAGACTTCACTTACGTAAGGTAGATTGTGCAAAATGTATTGCTTTTAGACAGACGCAACACCACACTACCCCAGCGTCATCTCAGCATTTCAATGCAAATTTCGACGCCGCGTCGATCTGTCTTAACCATGCCAGTTTTGACTATTCGATGTGTCAATCATTTGAATCCGTTTTTGGATTTTCGAATAGAAATGAAAAGACGAGATGCCATGATGGTAGGATAGATACGAAACATTGAAGGCACGATATCTAAAATCCAGAGACAATGGTTGAATTAAAGGTTTGGACTGCGACGTCGCAACTTACAGTTTTAAGTGCCGTTACGTGGTTTGAATTTGTGGAATTTTGTGGCCGCGGTCTATGATATTATTATTTAGAGAACTGTCTAACCCTGTGTATGGTCTAACTCTGGTATCTTACGTTAAAATTCATTCTGATTTTGTTTTCTATGATGACAGAGGAATTTGTTTTGATGACTCAGCAGTTTTTGTAAGTCGGGCACATGTTTCCTAAATAAAGTTATCTATTGTAATCTTAACTATAAATACAAACACGTGTTTGTCAGTCTGCTTTGTTTTTATTTCACGCTTTTATTTTACCAGTGTATACGTTTTCATGTACAGCAATAATATTCACCAGTTCCGAGAAATGTTTAAAATATATCTCTCTAATTCTCTATGTGGCCAACAACCACAAACAAAACGAATCTTGTGTCTTCTGTACATGTAATTATTTACATCTTATGTGCGCCCAAGCATTTGTTAACTCCGGCTAATTCAAAATCCAGTATTAATTCAACCACACGATTCAGTGTTCAAAACAAACGATCCTTGCAAAAACCTAATAAAAGTAATAAATAATAAAGTTTCAGTGGCCGTTGTCTGGAATAAATTAAGAACAGCACAACAACGGGATGAATTTATACGGCGGCAATCAAAATAAGGACCGCGGCTGTGATTTAATTACAAACGTAATGGAATTCACCAACTTATGTTCCTGTAGTCTGCATTATGTATTAATTTATTTATGGGTACAGAGATCTAAGTTGGACGTCTCCCCGTGGGATTGGCAGGCGTAAGCCTTTTGCGCTTATTTGTGCCCTGACGTTTCCCCTCGCTGCCTGTTCATGTCTTGTCGTATGCATGTCAGGTGACGATTTAAGATAACTTTGCACTTATTGTCAAAGGAACAGCTTTCATTGTGTAGATTTGATATGTCATGGCTAAATAATTCCAGCGCTTTATTCATGTTTAGTAAACTAATAGACAGTAGACATCTTTGCTCGTTACTTTTTCCCCTCCAAATGGACGCTCTTTATCGGGCATAGTTGTTTTCTCGTAAATAAAAGATCGCATGCTGAAAACATCCGTGAAATTATCGCAAAAGTATTCACTTGTTTCTTCGTTTACGGAAAAAATACTGAGCTCATTAAATAATAAATATTCACACCGTATATCATTCTACGGCATCATGACATTTCGACATTGAATTGAATAAGTAAATAAAATATGAATATATTTTGCCAATACGTCCATCAAGTCGGGTGACCTCCCTGCTGGCGCTTACTTCCTTGACCAATCTCCTTTCTAAAATCAACAATTTTATCATCAATCATTCATACATTAATCTACGCTTTAGGGTTGTCACTTATCTGTGGTCTCGTTTTGACGACCGGCGACGTGCGTTTTTAGTATTATTCCCGTAATTTTGCTAATACATGTTTATTAAGTCTTGCTTGATTTTTCACCGCTGAAATGTACCTGTAACAACTTGTTCACTGACCTGATTAATAAGTCCTTCTAAACAAAAAAAATGCTGTACTTATGTATTTAGCGCGAAGTCATAAAAAGTGAGTTTTAAAAAATCAAGTTTCATTCTCCCAGGTGAATTATTAAAGTGATTTACGGGTTCTCATGAGTTTCGGAATTAGATTATAACCTTTACGGCCGCAACTCCCCACGGGGGACTTGCGAATTAATTAGTTATTCGCAAATTGATTGCGTTGACAGCCCTAACCTTGTCGTGTCAATCTCGATCCCATATGGTCACGCCTGTCAATTGTCCGACATTGGTGTCTTGTGTGAACTATACTACATATACCCACTGTATATTTGATTTCGAATTTATATTATTTGGGTTTAGAATAATTAGAATAGCCATCGACGACAATGATTGTCGCAGGTCGGTCAACCGACTTCAATTTCCTTAGTCTGTGGTATTGAGGCATTCATGTTTTTCCTGATATGGTTATCATTGTCAAATAAAAATTGTAAAAAAACGTGAAAATATCATGCTTTTTTTTACATGTACTTATATGCTATTTATTGATTATCTTACATTCATTAATTGTAAATAATAAATTGAATCGGGCATTACTTTGCGGAAATCCATGCCAATCAAAACAAAATCATTGCTTTGCAAATCCGCGGTAAAATAACGTGCCAAACAATACCTAACCCTTGCTAACCCGTTATACTGCATTCATACATTAAATAATTATTAATTAAATATATGCCTAATTGCCTACCCTCCCATTGCGAAAAGTAAATACCTGGGCAAATAAATATAACAAAGATCACCAAAAAAATACAAAATTCGACACGTGTTTCGCCTCTTTCCGTGGCATCATCATTAGTTGCCGGAGATATTGCTGGCCCGACGACCACTAACCTTCCTGGGGGCCTATGATGGTTGCGTATATCACGTGATAAATAAGTGACAAAGTATTCGTCACGTTTTGACAAAATGGGAGTGTGAGTGATGGACCCCTGGACGAACCTCTTGACAATACTAAAATTCGAACGCTCTCTTGTAACCAGCCAGCGCTAAGTCACGAGTTCACGACGGGTCCAAATTGCACTCGCGCCGTCACATTACGGCACACGGCATCACTCAGTGCGGTTGAATCGCAGCGCAGCGCTGCGCCAGAGTATGACCCTAGTGCCCATTCGGACCGCAGAGCAAAGGGCCTGACTTACCTAGAAATAGACAACTTTCGCCTGGCCTCTCCAATCCTCAATTCGTTCGAAATTTAAACTTTATTCCTCCAAAGCAAGATTGTGTTTTGAAAACTTTTTGTGTGATATGCGTCGTTGCGTGAATTATCTTTTTCAAATAGCAATATGTGAGGGTTAACTATAATGGTATAATGGCGGTTCAAAATGGAGTATTTTGAGAATTTGGGACAAAAGTGCCCGATTGATGAATGCGAGGGGACGGGCGCATAGTTTTTAAATGCTTCGAGTATTTTCACGTATTTCAAATTCCTGGGTATTGTTAGGATTAAGCCGTTTAAGCCGAAATTCTTACATTAATTTACAGCTTTTACGTTATACGAAGATTTTTCTTTTAAATATTTGTTCCATACAGCACCCTGTTTATTATTTCTGAAATTAAATAATTACTACGTATGCAGAGAAGACAATAACCAAACTGAGTTCAACGTTCTTAATCAAAAATATTTACTTTAGATAATTACTCATACTTACCTACTATCTCTTTACTTAGTCTTTCAAGATTGTAATACTGTGGGAATGTTGTTTTTCTGTTGCTATTATATAACTATTGGTCATATAACTTTTGTTTGATATTACGTATGTTTTTTTATTACCCAAGATCAAGTGATAGGAAATAAGTCTCATTTACGTACACATAGGTTGATAGGTATGTATAAGCATACATAATACAAAGATAGCTCTTACACCTGCATTTCCAGTCAGTATCGCCAGAGGCCTATCTCCAACCCTACGATTGAACAATCAATCTCTTTGTCTATCCACATCTACAGGCAGTGTTCAAAACACCTTAAGCTCCTTGTTATTCAAGTACACATAAGACCTTTCATAGTTTCACTATGAAAAAAACTGTACGCAATTCAAAAAAGGCGCAAACACCTCGTAGTTTCAAAGCACTTATGTCGTTTTACATGTAGGTTGGTAGAACTGGATGGTACGCTGGAAGCATCTCACCCATAGGTCTGCTAATCTCGTTTGGGATTGCTCAGGAAACTTGGACCTTGAATGTATGATGGTACGGTTGCAGGTTATTAACATAACTAGATAGCCCTTTGCGCTGTGGTTTACATTAAACTAAACGTGACTCGATCATGGCCTGATCTATACCAGGTGAGGTCGGTGGTACATAGAATTACATCAACTAGCTCTTATGTTCGTCGGAGTTCGCGTTAAAGGGGCGTTTTATATCGATATTCTTTTTCTAATGTCAAAGGTAGCCTTTGGTAAGTAAATCTGGTAAATATTCTTGGTACCTACCTAAAAAAAGCTGCGTCACAGAAAAGGTCGAAATTATATATAAAAACTTGAAAATCTACGAAAAATTAAATTGCGGAATGTAACTAACTAACTTCGTATAGGTAAAATCATTTGTATGTACCAGAGGTCGGCGTGGGTGAGCTGTTTTCAGCTGTTTGCATAACATGGACATACCTTGTCATGCCCTTGCCCCACGTGCCCCATAAACGAATGAAATTATTTTATTTAGGCTGCCATTCTGCTTTGAGCTTTACGTCGCAATAAAAAAAAATTATAACCTACGGAACGTGATTAATCTATTTTTTACAGCTTTCCGCTTAAGTGGGTAAAGAGTTTTACCGAGTATTAAAGCAAACTTCCTTCGATAATATATTATCCATATGATACTATGAAGGTTAATCAAGTGAATATCAAACCTCTTAAGATAGGCAATAAATCTGTTATAAACTGGTCTTCACCTGCTTCTGTCAGGCAGAATTTAGAAGACGTCATCTCTAGAAACCCAGACTTAGATTTTTTTAGAGAGTATGTCAAAAAACTTTCGGAAGCTTCAGACGTGGACAGCATTCTAATGTACAATTTATCTCCACTCACTTCATTCAGTGGATGTAGAAAGATAAATGAATATTAAACCCAATGCGAAACTCGTTAAAAATTTAAAATATAGAAAAACTAATAGTCATTTATTACAATACAGAAAATTTACAATAAATAAAGAGCTTAATATTCGTTTTGTAATGTATTTTCATTTTAGTTTAATCATTTCAGTGTTGTCTTTTTATATTATTTTTTTATGGGTACACCTTATCCATATTAATATCTACAAGACACAACTATATGACATTAATGACGTAAAAATAGCTCACCCACGCCGACCTCTGGTATGTACATACTAAACATGTAGTTGATTTTGTATTTTTTTTTGGAACGATTCGAACGTCAAGTCATCTCCCATACTTTCTCAACATGTGATGTGATAAGAGAGCGGTATTTAGTATTTTTCCATAAGTGCGTTACTTAACCTACCTTACCTAATCGACCAGATAGAGATACCAGGTTCAGAAAGTAAAGAAACGAGATTTTTTGTACGTACAAGAAGTTCCTTAAGGTTCATATCCATAATGTCGGTTTGTATGGAAGCCTGCGCTCGTGCACTCGTTTGCGGCGGCGGTAAAAACAGAACACAACCTATTAATGGTCTCAGCTGATTTATTTACCGCGCCCGGGACATCGTCCTGTACTCTCTCATTAAAACTGCCTTTACGATGCTGCGGTAAAATGAAAAACTACGTGATTATTACATATAGAACTACTACTATCTCCTCTTAGGCAGATCATGCGCTTGTTTGTCACTAGGGAATGTAAAGCGGTATCGTATCCTATGGAAATTATCGGTATTTTACTTCTTTTGTTTTATAGACGTTATTCTATAGGTGAACTTAGCGGTTTGCAGTCATTATTTGTCATTTACATATAGAAATAATTCGATTTTTAGGTGAATGCTTAAAATGTATTATGGGGCTGGAAATGCATGAGACATATGAAAAACTACAAATAAAAAAATTGTATGCGTGTTTTCATAAATTAAGGAGTATTCCTTCTACTTATTTTTCATAGAGAAGTACAATTATTACCTACATCAATTCAATTTTGTTATGAACAGGCTGGAAAAAAATATTATCAAAGTCGGGTAATAAGTTAAAAAAATTTGGGCAAATGCGAGTCCGACTCGCGCATGAAGGGTTCCGTACCATAATCTATAACAAGTTTGTTGTATGGGAGCCCCCCTTAAATATTTATATTATTTTATTTTTAGTATTTGTTGTTATAGCGGCAATAGAAATACATCATCTGTGGAAATTTCAACTGTCTAGCTATCACCGTTCTTGAGATACAGCCTGGTGACAGACGGACGGATGGACGGACGGACAGCGAAGTCTCAGTAATAGGGTCCCGTTTTTACCCTTTGGGTACGGAACCCTAAAAAAAGATAATTTACGCGTTTTAACCTGAAAACCCTCATCTTTTTGAAGTTCGTTGAAAACGCTCACTATGTACTGCAGCATTGTTCCCTTCGGTATTCCACCGCGATCCAGTCTGCGAACATGGCTCTCATTCCATTTGCCAAAGTGATATTCTGTCACATCGTTCAGTGAAAGCATGCGCTTGCTCGCTGAAAATATTTCAACGATTGGAATCGTACGCGAACACGCGTTCCCATTGGTTGGAATTTAATTTCACTTTTCCAATGTCAAATTCTCAATGTAAATTAGGGTAATTTTACCATTTTACGAGCTGTAAAATAACAGCTTGACTTGTTTTTCCGCTTCGTGCGAAAAATTTCTACTACTAATAGAAAATATAAAAATAAGTCGCTAGCTCGCTAGCAATTGATCCGATTGACTACAAACCTGAGTAGGCTGCATTACATCCCTTTGGGTCCAAAGTGTCCACTGTGTCTAAACGTCTACAGTGGACACTGTGGACCCAAAGGATTAAATTGTATAATAATAACAACAAAGCACTGTAAAGAAATAGAAAAAAACGCGTTTAAAATCTTCATATAAGGTCAAGGTGACGGGGTAAGTCTATCACCGGGAGAAGACTGCCACAGTCCAATAACTGACTGTTAGTCTTACCCCATTAGACAATAAACTATGTTAGTCATATTCATATCCCACCTTACCTCATTAAAACTTATCTAATTTGATATTTATTTAGTCTTCTGTTAAGTGAAAAATAAAATTATACTTATTAAATTGAGCGTAGCATAAAATTATAATGGAGTTAATAAAGGATTAAGGTTTTAGTATGAACTCCAATTTGTCTCTTAAATGGCGTGAATTTCAACGGGGGCTTAACGGTTTTTCATGTAGTGACACCGAGGAAATTCTGCCCGTCATCGCGACTCCATCTATCAAACCAGAAGTTAACGGTTAGAAAATCATTTTAACACACCGAAAGGAAGATACCATATTTAGGGGATATTCGTGCTGCAATCGTGCCAAATCGAAATGAGGTCATATGCACTGAAAAAGAAAAACAAGATTTGTTATCAGCAGCCCAAATGATTGCTGCTAGTTACATAAATCGGAGGACTGACAAAAAACTAGTAACGAAAATAAGTTATGTAAAATTGCCATAATTTTGCTTACTACTAGTGCAACTTTTCTCTAGTCGTTAACTAGTTGATAATATTTTTTTTTCAGTGTGGTTATTATTATAACAAATCGCGTTCAAAAAGTGTCTGTTTAATCACCTCGACGTTTCGAACGTGACGTTACGTTCATAGTCTCTTCACATGTTCAACTCCGCAAATCCCTTCATTTTTTTATCATTTTCGCTTCCAGCTGCAACTATTTGGTTAAAATTAGTTTTCTTTCACGTATTTCCATATTCACCGGCTGGCAGTCGCGGCACGAGCTACGACTACCCTCGGAACATATTTTTCTACTTATAATTTAATGCGATTTTCATCTCTCGAGAATTGTGGGTTATTTTCAAGATTGCGGAGATTTCTTATTAGTATTTTTAGAGGATCAGCTAGATTTCATTCGTAATTTAAGAATTATCTGGATCTCCTTTGGTAATAAGTTCTTTGTGTCGGATTCGTTTTTCGCTTTTATTCAAAATGGCGCCTGAATTAGTAATGACGAATTATTCTTAAAGCTGAATACCTACATTTTCTGTATAAGGGCTGTAAACGACCTTAAAGCTCTTAAATGGGTACAACATATTTCTAAGTTCACATTGCTGCTTTAAAGCTGCTTATGAGCAATTTAACGGTGGTATAAAGGCTAACAGGAGTTAAATTCTAAAGGCTGAATACTAACTGAGTAAGAGAGCACTAGTTGCCTTATATTCTGATTTCTTTGCATTTATAAATCTGAACATACATAGGCTGCCGCTGACCTACAATATGATTAGTGTTATTGAACATTGCCAAACAGTATTCGGGGTGGAAAACGTAAAAATGACGTAGGTATTTCAGTAGTTTCTTTTCGAAAAATTATCACGAGTTCACAGAGCCACTAGTACTAGTAATATAAAGCAGCATGCTGGTAAAATTGTAGCGCATTCAGAGAAGCCGCTTATAACGCTAAGCGAACAGAGTTAATGTACTGAAAAATCCACGGCCGATGATATTTGGAGACAATGTTGGACCGACTGCAACACTTAAAAATGGCGTATATCCTACAAGACGTTGGTGCACTTAAGACCTTTTCCTATTGAGCAATAAAATTATTAGGGTTGCTACTATTCCAGCCATACGTCACTCATACAAAGGGACTCCATCGATCTATGGTTAGGGGTCGTCATATTTTGTGATAATAGAATTGAAGAAAACTGTTTTATAACAAAACGTGTCGCCAGTATTTAATAAAAATTAACGGGTGAAAGCTTTTAGAAAAAGACCTCCCATTGCTTATTTTTGTGATTAAAATTCGAATGGAATAGTGGTCGCTAAATGTAATTCTGCTTTGTTCTGGCTTTTGTTTGCATTTGAAGTTTGTTCCGACGGTTTAGAGTTGTTTTTCCCACGGATTAGCGTCAAAATTGGGTTTAAAAGTTTTCGCATCCACATTATCGCTTGCACAGGGTGTTACAAACGCCGAGCAGAGTTAATGTACTGGAATAATCTACGCTTAGATGATATCCGGACATCCGGAGACAGTGGCACACATTAGGGTTGGCACTATTTGGGAACATACGCCATACGTACGAAGTCGCCATTCATGTGAAAATTTGGTCTGATCTTGATAATTGGGAATAATAATACCTCATTCTACAATTCCATATAATGAGACTTTAGTTTATCTGAACATCCTTCTTTATCACAAGTTACTTATATTTACAAAGATTGCCTAGAAACTATTTCATCATCGTTATACATTTAAGAGTCAAACACTTGTCGGTGCTGATGCAGGAAGGTAGATTTCTCTATCTAACTCTGTCCATTCCATAGCCACTTACTTGAAACTATTTATTTAACTCGAAACAGGAATTTAAGCCAAATGCAATCATGATTCAAAGATAATGTATAGATTGTCTAATAATGCCATAATATCAAATTACACTAACTTCATACCATATTATGTTCAAAAATATCATATAATCTCTGTCTAGCGATTAATGAGTACGATATGCTATTAATCTTACTTTGCACTCACTGTCATTAATTATAGTCCAGACTTTGCTCTAAATGAGAGTATTCCAAAAAACTGCTTTTTGTACCTTTGAAAATCTTTTTTACATAATTTTGAGACCCTTGTTTTCTCGTTCGAACTACGCACGATTCGGAGTATGATGATATACTTTGCAAAACACCCAAATGACGGTGAATATCACCCGCTTAGTTTCATATCTGTTCATGGGTCATTCCCATATCATCTGACCTGTACAATAACAGTGTACCTAAGTATTATTTTGTAACTTAGAAAACACAAACATCCAACTTAATATCTAATTACCTAAATCACAATACAGTTACGTAACCCAGTACATTTCTCCCATTATAGGTCTGAGGCACGCATACGGCGTAAGTGAACATCGACGTAAGTGGTCATACGCTGTTTGAGCATAGAAAGCGTGCGAACGTGCTACGGTAAAACGTCGTATCTCACTATGAAATTCATATTTAGTTACGACCTTTTAATCCACGGCAGTACCGCACGTGCGGGCCACGCGCTGTCATGCATAGAAATCACTCGCTACTATAAACTCTTGCGATAAGGGTATAGGATACATTTTAGTTCAGATAAACGTAGGAATCTGCGTAAAGGAGTGTCGTATACTTGGTATTGTCTCTCGACAATCAACTCTCAAGATCATCTCCTAACGGTACTGCAAATGAAATGTATATGAAAGTCGTCATATTTCTAACTAGTGGTGTATGTTTTATAAAACTTAGGAACGGCTATGTAAGTAAATACAATCGTGTTTATACGTTCTTGCACTGCCCGTTATAATGGCCATACAAAATCGGAAAAATATTGTATGTCGGCAACAACTCACTGAGTCCGCATCTCCGTGCGGACGACTTTCTATTGCCATCCGCACTTCGCAGCGGGATGCGGCGGCACTATAATAACCGACTTTGATATAGTGCGACCAACTTCTGTGAAGAGGGGGTGTCACCACAATCTTCACACATAGAGCACTCGAACGCAGCAGCTCTAGCACAACTGTGACACGCGACTATTTCTCGCTCGAGATGTACTACCTATCTCTTTCTGTACACTATTGTGAGAGAGTGACGGGTGATACTATTTCGCGGGACGAGTCGCGATGCATAGTTGTGCTAGTGGTGCAGAGACGCTGACAATCGTATGAAGTTTCAGCATGACAGTCGTAGTTCCTAATTTCGCCGTTTCACAGATAACTTGGACGCACTATCCGCGCTATTTCTGAGATCAGTAGGCCAAAAGGCCCTTTTACCTTTACATATGAGTACTACACCTAGAAACGTTTGAGTGGACTGAACATCGTGCCCATCCTAGCTCCCATCGTGCGTATCTCTGGAAAATTATAATTAGGGTGGTCTCTTCAAGGTAAAAGTGGATCGGCTGTTGAACCAGCGGACTACAGATGTCAATCGTTGGTCAATTTATGAATAAAAAGAAGTGGCTCCGTGACCTGTAGGGGTTCATATTGGCTCACATAAAATTCTTATTCATAATTCTAATTGTCGTTAGTCATATTTACAACTTTAGTCTGAAATGCATAACTTTTCTGGATTATTATCTAAATATTAACCAAACCTAAGCTAATAGGTTTTACTCTCAAGACTCTTGTAAAATTAATAGTTTCCAAGTTATTGCTAACGATTTAATGGCAAACAATACGTTATGACAATCAATCGTTATGTGACGAAATGCGGACCCGACCTTTAGATACACCTCTAGGATGAAATATGACATCTTTTACGTATTCAAAACCCATATCTCCGCCGTTATACAATTTTTTGAGAAATTTAATTCACAAATAATCTATGTAATTACTAATTATCGAACCTGCTCACCAAATTTTAAGATAATAGCCGACGGTCGACGGACGATCCGAAATAGACGACAATTCGGACATACGAAACAATTCCTGCGTCTCTAGCACAACTGTGACCTACGACTCTTTCTCGCGTGAGATATACCTATCTCTTTCTGTACAATACTGAGAGAGATTGACGGGGTGATGCTATGTCGCGCAACATAAGTCGCGAACCATAATAGTGCTAGACGGGCTGGTAAAGCTGAAACGAAACGAAGGTGCTTCGCTTAACTCAGTTAAAAAAACGACCCTGTTGCCTTGAGTGCTGTACGTACTTACTTTGGGTAGAATGGTGGATATCCGCTACCTCCTTACTACGAAGCGTTACTCAACACGTGCGCGCAGTGCCGCCATGAATAGAAATCACTCACTCCTACAATAAACTTTGTGCGATAAACTGGACGATAGCAAGGGCGAGGGCCCCGCCCTAGGGTTGCCTGCATGACATTTCTAACTTTAAAACGACACGAAAACTTAATTACATTTTAATGACATAAAAGAAGTATAGCACGCGTAGCAGCTTGATTGCTTTTCCTGCATTGTAGAGAAATAGTGGCGGAGTAACCTTGCTAGGATGAGAGATTGTAATCGTTTTACCTATTACCATTCAACTGTTAGAATAAAACCATAGAAAACTCTAAATACCATACACAATTTGGTTCACGGTTGGAAAGATACAGCCCTGTAGCAGATGGTCAGACAGACAGTGGAGGTATAGTAAGTAATAGTGTCCTCTAAAATAATGAAGACAATGATGAGTACGCGCACGACATAACTACGAATACCTACCTTCTGTTAGTACCACACAAGAAATTTGGAACAGGTCTTTGGGCCTTGTCCCCAATGGACCGGGTTGTTTGACAACCCTAAGCTGGATGCATATTCATAGTATTGAAGACTTTTGTTATCTTGTAGAAGCCGTTTGTTGGCCAGGGGTGGAACGAGATTAAAAGCTAATGGGGCGACTTAGATGCATTTCGGGGTAACAAGTACCCAGGGTAGGTATGTAGGTAGTTGTCTTATGGTCTGGTCGAAAGTAGGGAATGCAATAGGTTATTTTAGTACGGGCACCTTATATCTGAGACCGCAATTTTTTCGTACAAATCAGTTAATCGATTGCTTTCCCCAAAATCCCCAGCCTAAAGTATCAAATGCGATTTTATTAACTTTTTTTAAGAAATTACCTATAGAATGATCACATTTCTGATTTGCACCAACTTCTAGTATCTCTGTTTGGCCCTATGGTTGGCTGGTAGAGAATGCCATTTGGCATTAAGTCCGCCATTTGTACTGACTTATGTTTTGTACAATAAAGTTTAAATAAATAAATGATACCTTTATTTCGCCTGAATTTCTATAATAATTAAATTACGCATCCTAGTATCCTACCACCTTACCAACTACTGGAAAAATGACTGCTATTTAAATCGCTTGGAAAAGTCGTATTTTCCTATCAGGCTGACATTTTAAAGGTGACATCAACGTCAACGTTTTCTTGGAGCGACATTTGAGCACAATATCAAAGCGGAGATGAAAAAATAAGTTTCCACCCCAGCACTCAAAATACGCGGCAAAAATGTCGTAACTGCATATGGACTGCTATACACTTAAGTCTTTTCAAATAATCAAAGTCAAAGTCTTTAAGATACGGAAGGGCGTAAGTGGTAAGGATGCGTAGTCTATTTACACCCTTTAAAGTATGTATAAAATGAAGGTTGGTAAGAACGCGGCCGCTGGTTCCCTTCCCCTTGCTGTAATTTTAAGTTAACAACTTCGCAAATGTTAATTTGGTTTAGTGAAAAATAATCAGTTTTAACTCATTATGTTGCTTTTGAAATTCCTGTATCCCCTTCTCCTTAGTGCAGTTGTTTGATTGTGACTGTATTTGACCGGGTTTTTTTTACTTGATAGTCGTTTTTTTTTAAGATGAATTTTAGACATTCCTATGCCGGAATATAATATTGTTATATTTTTAGGGTTCCGTACCCAAAGGGTAAAACCGGGACCCTATTACTAACGCTCCTCCGTTAGTATGTCTGTCTGTCACCAGGCTATATCTCATAAACAAATTAATAAATATCGGACAACCTCGCACATATATAAATAAACAAATAAATATTAAGGGACAATCATACACAAATCGACCTAGTGCCAAACTAAGCAAAGCTTGTACTATGGGTACTAGACGACGATATACATTATATATAAATACATATATAGATAACATCCATGACCCAAGAACAAATATTTGCCCCGGCCGGGATTCGAACCCGGGACCGCCGACTCAGTAGGCAGGTGTCTACCAACCGAGCCAAACGCGTCGTCAAAATTAAGCTCAAGGCTTGTGTTATGGGTACTAGAAACTAGACGACGATATACGTACTCATATAGATAAATATATACATAAATACATAGAACAACCATGACCCAAGCACAAATATTCGAGTTCATCACACAAATATTTGCCCTGGCCGGGATTCGAACCCGGGATTTCGAATTCGAACCTCAGTAGGCAGGTGTGTACAAACTGCGCCAAACGTGTCGTCAGCACCGAGAACCGTGAAATTTTCACAGATGATGTAACCTGCAATAGTAGCCAGTGATAATTATATAATAGCCAGAGGATAATTTTATCCGAAATCAATACACTAATATTTTTTATCTACGCACATATCATTAGTGCTCTAAAATGCGTTCAGAAACCGTAGGAAATGACCTGCATTACTACAACCAATTTTACTATGAGAACTTTCTTATCTGTGGCAGTAGGTAAAATCTGTACTGTAATGTTATAACAGTATCATTTTTTGTAAGGTTATGAGTTTAAATTTGGAACAGCTGTCAAAACTAAAGTAGGTCTCTATTCTAAAACCGCACGACATTTGATCTCGAGTGACATGAGAATATGGATACATTCGTTTGTATATGATTTAAAAAAAAAAAAACATTCGTCTTGACGGAGGTTCGAATTGCCGCCATTATTGTTGTCATTTGTTTGTTGGTTCTTTGCTGTTACGAAAGTATAATTGTGATAAGTTTATTGTAATTCACATTTTAGTTGAAAATATTGTTTCAATGTAAATGTAAATTACAACTATTACAATAAATAATCTGTTTATGTATTTGTTCAGATTTATTTCTTACTGCATTAGTATATATATGTCTTTTTTAGATATTTTACAGGTAGCACTAGTGGTGCCGGTCATTTCCTTATGGCTTCTGAACCCATCTTAGAGTACTTATGATATGTCTGTAGATAAAGTAGTGAATACAACTGTACATAATTAGGCCTTAAAACACTCGTGTGATCCTATTATGAAACTCGCTGACGCTCGTTTCATAAAACACACTCGTGTTTTAATGCCTCTCATTATGTATCAGTTGCATAAACTACTATTCTCTAAAGTGGATAAACATGTTATGTGAGTTATGTCACGTGTGAAAATAGATGCAACATATGAGTTAGGTACGGATTAGATGTAGTTAAATAAAGGGTCTATATTGACTTTATTTTTTTTTAACAAATTTAATTATTTTTCTTGGAATGTTTCATTTTACTGAAAGATCATTTCGTAGAAAGTATTTTTCATTGCAACCGTAAACTATTTGAGATTGTTATGAAACAAACCTAACCTATGCCCTAAATCAATAGGGTGATATTTGCAAGGATTATGAAAAATGTTTCACTAAAGAGGAATAAAAAATCTGCGAAATGAAATATTGTACGAAATAAGTTTCTAGAAGCCAAAGGGCTCCCTAAATAACCACGTCTAAGGGTCATCAGGTTAGTGCCTAACGATCTGTCTTGTTTGAGCGTACCTACAATTAGCGTCCTAAGTCGGCCAGTGTCGGGCATGGCTGTTCAGGCGAGAAGCGCAAATTGGACGACTAGGCTTTATCTACTCGTCAGAGCGGCCCTGTCATCAGTCGGGTGCGCGCCTACCACACACAAACCTAACAAACTACTACTTCTAGTACAACTGTGGCACGTGACTCTTCCTCGCGCGAGATATATTACCTCTTTCTGTGCAGTATTGTGAGAGAGTGACGGGTGACGCTAAGTCGCGAAGCATGTGTTGTGATTGTGACAGACGGGCTGTTACTGTGATACGTAACTCCGTCGCGCGACAACCGAAGCCGAAACCAATTTACGCATAGCTTACCTACACGTTTAGCATAACTGTCAGACGCGACTCTTTGTTGCTCGACTTATAGGTAGTATCTGTCACTTTACTTTTTATACCGTGCGAGTAAGACGATACTACGATTTGAATAGACTTTGATATTACACCCATTGACATTGATTAGCTTTCGTCGTCAGTCAAAAGAGGTGAAAGGTGGTGGATGAACATAATAAAGAACGCCACTATGACAGTAAGAATTTTAAATTTGGAAGAGACAAATATCAATGTGAAATGCTGGTGTGTAATTTGGATAAAAACAACTGCCTACTATCTCAGTGGGAATGCAATCCCTGTTCTGTCTATACAGCGGTTTGATGCGTCATCATTTATCTGTAGCGTGACCATCAGTCTCACTAAAAAAAACATGTATAGAGTTTCTATACACAGACCCTTTGAGCAAGTATGACTACTAGGTGGTCGGTGTGAATAGAACTCCCAACCGCCCCCTCACCTCCCGTCCCTCCAATGGACAATTCGGACATATTGACTAGTTTCCGACGCCACTTTTCGCGAAAAAAAGTAACGAGCGACTTGTTTGTCCTCGTCTAGGAAAATAGATGATATTTTTTCCAGTAACTTTTGGAAATACGATATCCATAAGTTACTGACGAGCGGAGGAAGTTTGTACGTTAGGTTATTAGGGGAGAGGTAACCCTATTTATGTAACTTCTGCGGCGCGATCTAGCTTTAGGTACTTTACCTTCTGTTTACGTACCTCATGTTTCTATATTTTGGTTAGGGCTGTCACATTTAAGTGTGCCCGATTATTGGACGTATTTTGACTAATGAAGTGCCGGATTAGCGAGACGTATTATCAGTAATTATTTTCAGCTTTATTCATTAGCTCTAGGATCTCTTAATATGTCAAGACCAGTTTGTTTTTCCGAATGGTAGTAGGTAATTATCAGGCTGTCTATTGGTCACATTTTCTCACTTTTGGGTGCAATTTTAGATCAATATAATTGGTCCGAATTTGAAATACGTGTATCACGGGAGCTCCCGTGTGATAAAATATCGGATTTGGCCAGATTAAGCGACGGGTCACGACTGATGGTGATTCACATATTTAATATGCAAATGGCATCGTATAATGCGCGTGCGTGAGCCGTGCGATTTGGTAATACTTACCTAGCGATTCCGCCACGTTGTAATCGACCCAAACAACACAAATCCGACCGTATCCGTTCATTATAAGGTACAGAACATCTGCAAACGTAAGTTGGGTAATAGGAGTGCGGGGTCGACGTGCTCTGTAATGCTAATTTAAAAGGACGTATATATATCTCGATCGGAAGGTGATTACGCCGTTTTAGATGGTCGTGCTTGGGCTCCAACAATGGTAGCGTAATTGTTTACTTTGGCCTGACCCGTTACTTCAGCGGCATCGGGCGAGACTCCTGGGCTGATCTCTCGTTTATGCCGGCCCATCTAGATTTTATTTTCTACGCGATTCTTGTTGTGTGACATAGCTCGTCACTCTCTCACAATACCGCATAGAAAGTGACAGGTAATATTTCTCACGTGAGGAGTCGCATGCTACAGGTGCATGGCGACGTTTTTACGGCTTGAATCTGGAATGGATTTAGACAGGGGATGTCTGGAACATAGTTATTTGCGAGTGTCATTTACTATCACACCCGAAGCGAAATTGCAGATGGCAAAGGATATGAACCATTCGAACCTTGAAATTCAGCGAAGTGTTGAACAATTTTATCGTCCTCTAAATGTCCTTTTAAATATATTACTAAAATTCGCTCCGGATCTCCAGACAAAATCCTTGAAATTGTGATAAAAAGGTTACCACAAAAATAAGAGGCTTAAATAGTCGCTTTGATTGATTGATTGAAATAGAAACATTGCCATTCAGATTCAGATCTTTCCTAAAACGTGGCTGAAAAGGCTTGAAAGGCTTTGTTTCTTGTGTTTTTAGAAGAGCTCTTTTTTTAAAGTAATTACTAGTTTTTTACCACTGACGTCGGCTAACGGTGTTGCGGGTTATTCAAGTTTAAAAACATTCCTTGTGGATTATCTTAGCGAATCACTATCATTAAATAACAACGATAACGCACTACTTTCGTTTGAACAACAATCACAAGTGACGCAATCAGTCACGTTTATTTCGTCATGATACCTATCCATATCCAATTTAGGGAAATTGATTCAGAATTTTATAGTCAGCGATGACGCATATTTATGGGTAAGTAATACGAGATATAAGAACTTGTTATATAACACTGTAATATATACGCTCACTTTATATAAAGAACGAAAGTTATCATTTCAAAATATCTATTTTCGTTAAGTTATATTGGTTATATCCTGAACTGGAAGTATTTCTGATAATCTAACTATGAAGTAATATTTACTAGCAAGGCCGAAACATTTTGCAGCGACTTCATTTGTCGCGCGACTCAGCATCTCCCTCGCACGCTCGCTATTGTAAAGAAAGATACAGGGATTATTTTGTCGCGCGACGAAGAGTCATATGTCGAAGTTGTGCTAGAGCTGAAGATCGTACAATTAATAATCCTACATGACATGATATAATGTAGATGTAGTAGTTAGTAAATCAAGGGCAAACATACGCTGTTACGATAAGTGTATTACACAATTTTAATCAACATATGGACTTAAAAAGGCGGTCAATGTACTAAGCTATGCGTCAGAGGTATAGTAAAATCATCAGTTTAAATATATTGTTGTAAAAACGCTGACATTTGACATACTTTCAGTCCAGACTGCCAGACCATCTGGCGCCTCGATTATTTTGCTTAAGTGTCAAAACGACACTCATACTTTGAATCTGCAGTGAGGAACATAGTTACTTGTGTTTTATTTTACAGGACAATCTCTCCGGCTGCATCGATAAATAAATAAATATCAGGCAACCTCACACTAATCGATCTAGTCCCAAATTAAGCTGAGGAAGGCTTGTGTTATGTTTTGGGTACTAGAAGATGATATACATACATACTTATAAATTAGTATGTAAATCATCTTCTAAAGGTTCCTACATGTGACAATATAATAAACTGTTTAGAAATATTAACTTATTTGATTGTACCAAATCGACTTTGAAGAACCGAATTCGGTCTTTAATGCTAAGTATAGATTGACAGTTAATTCAATATCCCTTTTCCTAATACACATAGGTAAACACACACACACAAACACGCACACACGAACGCACCCATCGAATCGAGCATACCATAATGCTTGTTTAATTTCTCTTGTTATACTACTTGTAACTAGTTCTACTTGTATTTTTATGGACATCTGTTATTGGCTTTTGTTGTAGTAGTACTATCGTGTTAATTGCTACGAATTGTATTGCGTCAAAAAAAAATACAATAAATATCCAATCAATGTCGGTGTGATGTTACTTCTATGAGAAGTGAGAACCATTTATGTATAATTATTCATCATAGCTGTGCATATAATTGGTTTCTAATTTGTGTACTTATGTGCAAACGTTTTTAAACCAAGTCATGCATTGTTGTATAATCAACTCCAACTTTGATCCGCCTAAATAATACCGTACCATTTTCATACATCGAAACTTATCTAAAAAGTACCCAACTTTAACCCATTTTAAACGGTTAAACCGAAGTCTTACACTTGTATCACGTACTTTTGTGAAAATTTGTGAAGATGTTTGGCTGTTTATTACCCAGTAAAGTTTAACGCTGAAATTAAACTTTGTCGTGAATCAGCTACTTATTTCGCGATAACAGTCGCGGGTAAATACTAGTCTTAGAATACGGCAGAATACTGAGCAATAGCACTCGCAACGCATCCACTTCCACCTTCAAATGCATGTTTGCGAAATGCTGCAACCTAAATAAGCAAAAAGGCGGTTCGTCGACCCGCGCCGCAAGAGGCTTGCTTAAGAGGCCTTATTCCTTTTAAAATGCTGATTGATTTAGACATTTTTCTCTATGATCGAACATGTTTCTTAACATATTATTTATATTACTATCTAGAACGTGGCTATTGGGATTTATTGGTATATATTTAAAACCTAAAGTTTGAATTTATCACTGATAATGCTGGTTTCAAAAACTACTCGAAATTGACAAAATTCAAGCTGAAAATTAGTTTTTTCAACCTATTTTCGACAGCACGCAATGAAAGCATGAAATAGCTATGTTACTACCTATAACTCAGGGAAAAGTGTTATTCACTTCAAAAAGTTGGTGGAAATTATCAATACATATATTTGCCATGTTTTTTTTTTTTTTTTAAGGAATAAGGCCTCTTAAGAGCGTTTAGGATGTTTGACGTTCGGATGTTCTATTGACAAGTATTGTTGATTTATGTACGTAGTTTCGGAATTTGCGAAATTCTTTTGTGATGTTGCGGTGCTGGCTGATTTGAATATATGACTCATGAAGTCATGGCAACAGAACAATGTTAAATATAAGCGAAGATCTTTTTATATTATCATACTAGCGACCCGCCCCGGCTTCGCACGGGTGCAATGCTGATAAATTATGCATATAAACCTTCCTCTTGAATCACTCTATTCATTAAAAAAAACGCATCAAAATCCGTTGCGTAGTTTTTAAGATTTAAGCATACAAAGGGACATAGGGACAGAGAAAGCGACTTTGTTTTATACTATGTAGTGAAGTAATATTGGTAATTGTTAATGAAGATTCTTCTTAAAATTATACGAAACTCACGTCGCGTCGTAGAAGTTGAATCATGAATCAATCATCGTAGAAATCATGTTTCGAATCGGTACGCGATTCATCATCAGGAGCTACGATCAGTCGCGGCGGCGGCCAATCGAAGACATTTTTATTTTTCGTGTCCCTATTATTATGTAAGTAACAATAACAACATTAAGTATCGCAAGCATTTCGTAAAGAGTCAATGAAGGATACAATACGGGCAAGAAAAAGATAATGTCATAATATTTGGTCTCCGCTCCGCTGCAACGCATTGAGCGTAATAATTATCATTATTGTTACAATAACGTTTAAAATGTTCCATACAGCAAACAATACCTTCCATGCACTGACAAATGAATGGCATTTTAACAATGAGTGCAACTAACGAGTTTCATTTGTTCTTGCAACTTTATTGAACCCTTTGCGAGAATGTTTATGCATATTTTAGTCAAACGTACGTCATGCACAAATAATATTTATTGCGCAAAACAAAAGTCAGTACAAACGGCGGACTTTATAAAAATGGCACAACAGTCAATCATAGAGCCAAGCACAGATAACCAAACATTTCATTGTATGTACAGAGTACAGACAGCGATAACTTCCCTAGAGAAGAGATGAGGAATAAACTACATAGCTGGTTTTAAATTGGCAACTATAAATGTCCACCGAGTTGCACAGGAGCACACACATGTGTAATGTTTTCGAATTTTGCATTATTATAACTCGCATCAGCCCGCAGCCCGAGTGCACAAAATGTGCAAAAACTCGCTTACCTACTGCATTTTGGCTCGTTAGCCGCGCCGTTTTGATAATTGCCGAAATATGAGCAGAATTTGTCGATTTCTTTGTTTTGGAATCGTTAGGGAAACCCCAGTTGGTGTGGGTTTGTGGTCTAAAATTTTAGTCTGATTCCAGGCAATAACATTCCTCAATGATAATCTTGGTTGGTTTCTTGTCCGTTGCCATTGCGAATTTGAAACGCTGCGCTTTCCTATACGTGCTCGCCACTCCAGGACTGCTGCCCCAACGGCCATCCGTTCTCCGGGCTATATGGCCTCCCCATCGTTCGTTTCTGAAACATATATATCACACCCCATGTATATCGGTCAAAAATCGACATACGTCTACCATTTGCATTTCGGCTTGTACTTCCACGCCCACCTCAATTCCGACTGTTTTTTTCGTTCTGACGTAAACGTTTGATTGCGAAAACCCCACTTCCAAATAACATAAAATGTATTTTTAATAAACATGAAACATATAAAGTTTGTTCTTAATCAACGATAAACATTGCATAAGAAGAGTTTCACAGAGTTTACTTTGTACATTCAAGGAAATCGAAACACGTACCTTTTTCGCTCTTGTCACACTGACAATAAGGGTTAAAAGGTACGCGATTCAGTTTCCTTTACTGTATTTTACAAGTTGTTTAATTGGTGTCTTAAGAAATTATCCAATTTTCATATGTGTCCGAAAGGGTGTATTTGATTGCAAAAGTATTTAATTAAAATTTCGCTTATAAGGGTAGGTAAATTTGCACTGTGATGATTCGAAATTAAAACAAAGAGGTGGTGCGTCGTATGGGTACGTACCTACATGTACAAACAAACTTTTGATTATAATGATACTCAGAAAAGGTGTCGAAAACGGTGTAGGTATCTTATTCGCAGTCAGAAGCTTTAATGTTTAATTTAATTTCTCTTATATCGTTTGGTTGTACGATGGCAGCGTGGACATTATAAACAATATAATAAGAAACATATTTTACTGGGACATATTCCATATGTTTCGTATTTTATTTATTCACTTAAAGGTAATAAAATAACTTAAAAAATCTGCCAAAACAAAAACGGGCACAACTTCATTTTTCCTAAATATGGCACTGCCCAAATGTGAATAATAAATGAGACACAAAAAACTATCGTGCGACACGTGCTATAAAATCACGAACACATCTGCGCGGCCTTTAAAAACCGTTAATTAAGAATTTCAACACATGCCCACGTAATTGATTGTACTATTGCTATTGTGCCACTTCTGTTCCATTTCAATGCGAAACTTTAACAGTCTCCTATCATCCATACACGAATCATTGATATGTAAACTTTGTTTTCACTACAGTACGCTTGATATTGTATTGCGACGATGATATCTTAAACAGCCGCACGAAACTTAGCCGATTTGTGCGGGATCACCACGCGCGATGCGATTCATGCGATGCATGCGACATGCGGACGTGTCTCGCATGGTCCCATGCTAATATGCGGGTACCACTGTTTCATGCTAAAATATGCGGGCCGACCTACGCCTATTTATAAAGTTTTAAATGATATTTGCATGGCGGCCGGCCGTGCGTGCCATACGGATACCTGGAGCGCGTTGCCCGTGAGTATTTTAATGGCGGATTGGATGGGGGAAGTGCGAGGCTCGTGTAGTTGCGTGCGAGAGGGTTGGAAAAGTGAGGATTTGTGGGTGGAAATTGGTATGGATTTTATTGTCTTTGCGTTAGAAACGTTTGTTGGCATTTGGAAACCAGTGTTTATCAACACTAGGCTTTTCATTATCGTCTATGTTGTAGTCTGTCCTGAATAGTGCAGTTAATTTGATAAACAAGTTGGCGCAATCGTCCACATCGTGGTCTATAAAGAAATACACACAAACTGAACTCAACGGCGTTACCTCTCACGATGATATTTTCCGATATTAAGGAATATAAGAGACAGAATGATAATCAAAAATACATTATTTAAGAAATATTTCTGATAGCTATACCTAATGCTCGCTTAAAAATGCATTTCTCGATACTAAATTGAAGCCAAGCGACATTTGACGGTCGCCTTAACAGGATTATCGTTAGTTATTAATCCGTCGTCTCCGATATGTCGTCACATGTCCCTATTAGCGTTAATGCAGTTTATTTAATTACCTCTCCAGTTGTCATATAAGTTTGTCTCCCTTCCCCCGCTGTCCCCTCGTCCCCGATGACCCAACTTTTGGGGTCGCCTGTTACAATATTAACCGGACGCGTAATTAAGGATTAGTTAGGCTTTGAATGATTGATTCTGATTTAACTTTAGTTTTGTGAACGTGGACAGTAAGTGGATTCTGTGTTGTCTTGTTCGTGCGGACAGTTATAATTTGACCCTGGATACGTTTCTAAAGTTTGTAACTGGCGGTCAAACTAGCTGGGTCATTGTCAGATTTAGGTGCGCGTCTTTCCGGTGGACATTTACAAAATTAAGGATTCCAATGCCTAATGTTCTGATTAAATGCTTGTGAGAATAAAGAACGTTCCCTCTTCTATAATCCGATGTAATAGCAATATAACCTAGATTCATACAAGCTCTTAACTTTTGACCACCGACCAAAGGGACGAATTTTGTTTTTCGAACTGACAATGACCCAGCTGGTATGTCAAGAGCACGTTTTGGGGCCTCATTTCTAAGAGATCCTAACTCTGGGGATGATCATAATATAAAACGTAAATGGGATAGTTGTTACTTTGATATCGACGGTGAAGTACCATGAACTCCTAACTTACATTTTGACGATTGTGAGATTTTAATGTGGTTACGCTCGAAATTTAATTTGGCATCATTACTGAAGAGACTGGTTTGATACTCTAAAAGGCTAAATCAAACCAGTCTGCCAAATTAAATTTCGAGCGTAACCACATTAAAATCTCACAATCGTCAAATGTAACTTAGGAGTTCATGGTAATTCACCGTCGATATATTAATAAAATATTATGTAAATATAATCATGTCCTGCTCGAAACGAAATTACAACTAGTACTGTCATTCTACCCAGTTATAACCCTTCATTTGGGACTATCAAGTTGGCTGGACATATTTAATATAATCGGGTTTTTTTAAATATCGCTGTAGCGTGCATTAGTATTTTCCAATAAATTAGTAACAAATATACACGTTTGTACCTGCGCGATGTCGCATCAATTGCCAACGTATATCAACTGGGTTGTACAATGCTCAAGTTGTACCGGCCTTACAATAAATACGCCTAGAAACCTAGTCAGCGCTTGGAAGCCATTTTTGGTTAGCCACGGGCTAAGTTTCGTTCGTGTGCGCATCTGTCACAACGTCAACCTCACAAGCAATACGTCTCTATGATTGGTTCGTAGACACGCACACATAAAACCAAAAGCGGCTTCATCTTTCACAAATCTGTTGTATGAAGATCTAGGCGTATTTATTCTCTAACCACACTTATGTGATCTCTGTAACTGTTACAAAAACAATTGCAGTGTTCACAGGATTGTTAGTTCTGTGCGATGAATGCCGTTATCTATCTACAGCAGCGCTGTATGCTCAGCACTCGACCGGCCTTCTTTATCGCTGTGTATGCACTTACTGCTGCTTACCCGCTATTTATAACTTGATTGTCTTGTCCGAGATATATCGTCTCTTGTTTAACAACAAGTTAGTTGTAGAAGAGACTTATTTGACACATATCTGTACAATTCAAGTGAATCTTATTTGCAAATGTTAAAGTCGACTTTGGTGTTACAGTTGCGGAGAAAATAAGTTTCTTTGCCGTGTCTCAAGAAACAAATAGTCGATTATATTTTAGACCTTATACAGGAGTTATAGAGGTTTAAATTGGATCCGTTGTCTATGTAGTATTTAGTTCAGTTTAGCTGTGAAATTGCGATTTGCGATGCACAAGTCACGTTGACGTGTAAATAAGAAAATAAATAAATTCGTGGACGCAGGCGAAACATGCGTACTCTGTACCTACTGTTTCTTCATGTTAAGTGCCTATAAAGACTGGAATTTGATCACGATTTGTCATCAGGCTTAGATTTTGTTTTTGATATGTACCTATGTTAGTTTTATGGTATCTAGGGGCCACAGCGGCCTGACATGAATGTTTTCATCGTTCATTTAGTGTAGTGGGGTAAAAGCATCGTTATTACGTGTTTCGACAACAAACATGTTACGTATGTATGTAAAATACAGTTACCTAAGTGTTTTATCTAATCTATACACTAAACTACACTTACACACACAAACCATTGGGGTTCAAATCCTTTGCCTATTTTAGTTAGTAATTTACAAATTTGTTCTAAACATAGGAACATTTATTATGACAGGCATAGCAACACTAGGCTTGTACACGCGGCATATTGCATATCTTGTATAATTTGGTCATCGTAATTATGTCTGTTTTTAGTAAAATAGGACACTCAATGTCACTATATGACGTATCATCGCTTTTCAATGTGACTTTGTCTACGTAGTTTTTTGTTCACTCTTATTGTACTATACGAGCTAAGTCTTTTTCCGTACCCAAACGGTAAAAAACGGGACCCTACTACTAAGCCTCCGTTTTCCGTCCGTCTGTCAGTCTGTCTGTCTGTCTGTCTGTCTATGCATCTGTCACCAGGCTGTATCTCATGAACCGTGATAGCTAGACAGTTGAAATTTTCACAGATGATGCATTTCTGTTGCCGCTATAACTAAAAAAGTGGGGCTCCCATACAACAAACGTGATCGGTTGCGTTAACTTTGCACCTCATTTGTATTCGGCGCAATACATCCAGGTGCAAACTTAACTTAACCCGGCCAGTAAGATGCGCGAGTCCAACTCGCACTTGGCCGGTTTTTTCACCATGGTGGTGGCAAACAAGCGTACGGCCTACCTGATAGCAAGTTACCGCAGCCTATGGAATGGACGATTGCAACTCCAGGGGATTCGCATGCGTGTTGCCGATTTATAAAAATGTGTGATTTAAAACTTCTGTCATGTTCATGACTGTATTTCTAATTTGTTTTAGGGATTACATCATTTGGCTATCGTTATCGTAGTTTATTTTTCATTTTTACGACTGCACAAATATTATAGAGGTCGTCGTAGCAATAACAAACATCACCTGATGTCAATCAGAAACTACTGATTGAATTGTGTTTTTGTTTATTTTAAAAGTTAAATTAACTTCATCTGTATTTATCGCGTTGCCGTATTTTTTTGTAATTTTGTTATTTAATTGTAACTATGACGTTAGAATAGGTTAGATCATCATCAAAGATTTTCATAAATACCTTACGCCCGCTGATGAATTTGTGATCAATAAATAACGATGCTCAAAGTATGAGCATTTCCGTACCAACTGCCTACGCCTCATCAACATCATTACAAACTCACGCTAGGTTACCCGCCTCGCCCTAAAACAAACC
Organism: Apotomis capreana; assembly: GCA_947623375.1. Classification (NCBI taxonomy): domain Eukaryota; kingdom Metazoa; phylum Arthropoda; class Insecta; order Lepidoptera; family Tortricidae; genus Apotomis; species Apotomis capreana. The sequence goes on from OX392511.1 coordinate 2,855,831, forward strand.
CAATCATTATCTCACAAAGTAATAATCGAACGTCAATAAACGCGAACTGAAAACCCTCAACGCGTGCGTAAGGCCGGAGGCGCGATCGTCAGCTGTTCGGTTCGTCGACCGGAGGGCTCTGACGTCACAGCCTCGCCCACGACCCTCCCCCCGACCCTCCCCCTCGGATCCCTAAAGGACAATTATTCGCAGGATACCATTCATCATAGTCGAAAAGTGACATAATACAAAAATCCCTGAATTGGGTGTTTTTGTTCGGCCGGCTGAACACGTGTACTCGTCTTGGAAGTGTGTCAGATGCTTCTGAGAGATTTGCTTTGGGTGAATTTAACGCTGTGTTTGCACAAACGACATATATACCTATTTATGATATTTTGGTATTGTGAATAATATACATACTTATCTAACATTGATGTGGTAGATTTAGTTATGATCTTACTTTCGACTTTAAATACATTTGTATGGTTTAGGAGTATTAAATAAATAAATTGCCTGTTAAATATTGTTTATAACAGTTAATCTGGAATCTACACCAATTCCACGAAACGTCCTTTATAAAACCCAATAGATATATTTGATCTTGCCTTTACGTGTTAAAATTTCACCATTCAACCGATTCCTTACATTAAGGACACGGCGACCTCAAACAAAAGAGTGAGGGAAATCCCTAAAGTTCCCTTAACCGCCCACCGTACACAAAGAGCACACACGTTAACCCTCCAATAGCTACGTGAAATCGAATCCTCGGAGACTTAAAAGCGAAGCGCAGCTCCTTAATTGAAATATAGTTTAATCCTTTAATGGTTAATCGATACTGTTCAAGAGGTAGTTTATTTATTTATTTAATATTTCTTGCACAAAATAAATGTTTAAATGCGTACAAAAAGCGGACTTTATGCCATATGCCAAATAGGTATGTACATAAAGCGCTAAAACAGAGTTAGACACTACGGACTAATTAATTTTTCTGAGTACCTACAGTATTACATCCATTAAACCGTTACCGTCCGATCACATTACTTTTTTCTTTCATAATTTATCTTTGTGTTAATATTTATGAACTATTTTTGTTCATAAGCTTTGTTTTGCCGACAATAAACTAAAAATAAAATGTTCTTTATACAGGGTGGAACAGATCGAGGGACTTTTAAGCAAACAGGGAATTGTTAAGACTGAGTACTTCATTTTTCACCAATGAACTATATAAATATTTCTATCATTTTTGAGATACAGTTTGTTAAACATTAGTGTAAAAGTCTGCACATATCAACCCTAACATCTTTTGAACATCGCTTAAGTTAAAGACAGGTGTCAATTTAAAATGTAAATAAAGCCTTTGAATTAGTAGGGTTGTTACTCATTAAAAAAATATATTTTTATGACTTTTTTACTTTCAAATTCAGCTTAAAATTAAAACTATATAACTAAACCTTAACAAACTTAAATTATGATCTAATTAAACCTAACTTAAACTATTGGGACCTAAACTATATGTACATATATCCCCTATGTCGCTACCATTGGGTAGGGTGCCCATAAGGCTGGCCGCGTTACCGCGCTGGATGGCAATGCCAATGCGTAGCGTCAAAAAAAAAAAAACAGCTTAACAATTATAATAGGTCGATTGTAGATCACTCAGATGACACTATCCTGTCAGCTCAGTCTTTAGAAATGTTCCACCCTGTACATGGCATTGTAATTACGAGTCATCATCATCGTCATATCAGCCGATAGACGTCCACTGCTGGACAGAGTCCTCCCCTAAAGTTCTCTTCTCCACAACGGTTCTCTCCGCCATCGTTCTACGCGACAATCCTTTCATCCTCACCACTTATAGTTGGTGTACCACAACTGTGCGCTTTTCTAGAAATTTCCTGGCTCGCACGACTGCATTGTGGAATGAATTGTCGCTGTATTTCCGGACCGAAACGACCTTGAAACCTTCAAGAAAAGAGCGTATTCCCACCTGAAAGGCCGGCGACGCACTTGTGACTCCTCTGGTGTTGCAGGTGTCTATGGGCGACGGTAATTGCTTTCCATCAGGCAATTCGTTTGCTCGTTTGCCCCCTATGCCATAAAAAAAAAAAACGATCGTACGTGCGCCGCCCTCATTAAATTTCTGCCCGCGATCCTAACCAGGTCGTCGCTCCACCGTGTAACTACTACGCGAAATAAATTCGGGTGTTAGTAGGGCAATCAAAATGCCGTTTACAATATTTAATCGATAATCGATACCGAATATATTCAAACAACGAACCTGTAATCCCACTGCGATGGATAAACATTGAAAATGCGTTTGCGATGAGGAAAATATGGCTTAAATCAACGCAGGCTGCCTTTTTTTATTATTATTTGAAAACATTTACGTATTATATTATGAGGGGATTGGTTTGACTGAATTCAATTTAAAATACCGATTTCCGAGAAATAGGCTTGAATAATGCTCAATTAAGGCAGATAATATGGTTTTGCTTAACAGACAGCCCATGTACACGCACACATGCTTACACAAGTGCTTATACTATACAGCCCTTAGGGCTTGTGCACAAATCACGCGAGGTTTTTTCGTCTACTTTTTGACCCCCAATTAAAAATAACGGTTAAAAAAATCGCTCCCTGCCGTTTTTAATCAAAACTCTTACGTTATGTTTTTAAAATAACTCCTGTTTTCGTTGCTTAAAAGATAATACTGCCATATTTATTTATGAACAATACGGACCTGAATTAATACTCTGTTTAATCTTTTCCAGGTAATGCATCCATGTTTGGTTCTGGCTGTTTATGGTTTTCACTGTGAGTTTTTAATACGGTTTATTCTGATGAACTTCTGAATAAATTTTTGCGTGTATAATACCTATAATGCCAGTTGTTTTCAGTTTTTTTTTTATTATTTGGTAAATAATTATATAAAAATTATATAATAATTTCTGATAAAAATTGACGATCGCAGCATGCACATAAATTAAGCTTGATTGAGAATGATTCTACGCGGCGCTTCATTTGTTTTCCACGGGTCAATGACCTCCGTCCTCCGGGCGTCAACAAATCACGGCGAAACTTCCGCAACGTCGCATCACGAGTCCCTTTATCTTACAATTTGATCAGTATTTACATAGTGATAAGTTTGAGTTTGAAAGGATATGTTGTTAGGCTATACTTTTCTAAAGTAATCGTTTGTACGTGTTTGCTTTGTTTTAGATATTAAGTCTATTTAAATGGACGTTAGGTCGCATTTAGAACTTAGGTGTTATAATGCGAGGCAGTAGGCGTTTAGTTAAATTATTTAATCACGAGTGATTGACCTCGATTACGAAATCACGGCATTATTCAATACGAATCTCGCTGTTTACATTATGATTAGATTTCTGATTTCATACAAACTTTTGGAAGATAAACATCAGCAAATTCTTATTTTGATTGTTATGTTGAGTCATTAATAATTATTGTTGTGGACTGTACACTGAAAAAAATAATTGTTTAACTACTTGAGAACAGTTTGGCTATAAAATTGTGCTTATTAGTAACCAAAATTATGTTATATTACACAACTTATTTTGGTAACGAGTAGTCCTCAGTTTGTCTGTCCTCCAATTTATATAACTAGCTGTTAACATTTGGGCTACTGATAACAATTCATTTTTTCACTATAATTAAAGTGTGAATAGGTGCATCTGTGGGTTTGTTGGTATGTAGCCTTGTAGCAGTTAAACGCATTAACCACTTTGGATGCGGTTTGGTTATATTATACCCCGTTTGGCAAATTATGGTCCACGGGTCACCTCATTAGACATTTAAAAAAGATCACCTTTTAATCCATTATTTACTCCATTAGACAAATAAATTTCTAACGAGGTTGTCATTAGTCGATGTCAAGTAAGCTTGATAAAAATATATAACACATTTTTTGTATAAAAACTTCGCATTCAAGCTATATTATTACAAATTTGTCACATTTTGTGAAGTGTTCCAGGGATAGTTCGTCGAACGGGGATAGGTAGAGCCTGTTTCTTTGTTTGGTAGCCATATTTGAACAAGGGTTACTTCTTTCTATTTAATTGCAGCTCCACACTACTCGTGAAATCGGCCGAGGTTGGGCGAGTATGATAGTGTGGAGGGCCACTTCGCTGCGGAAACCTATACTTCGGTCTCCGCCAACTTGGCCTCGCCCAACTTCGCCCGACTTCGGTCAACTTCGCAAGACGTAGTGAGGAGCTAGGGTAACTAATGGGAAAATTTGTCCTAAATATCAGTCATAATATATATCGTCGGGGATAGTGCAATACCGCGTAAATAACAGCTATCGATAAAGTTCTCATTTCAATAAAATACTTAGCATTTGTTTGAATATTGATTCGTATCTACACTTGTTACTTACGCGAGTTACGCGGTATTGCACTATCCCGACGATATCTACTCTACTGTAGTACTCTAACTCTATATACCTCCAAAACCCCAAAACAGAGCTCATAATATATATTTGTCTTTACTGGATTCGAACTAAGGGCTAGCAGCTTCGAACACAACTGCACTACCAACGCGGTAAGCGTCGTCAAAATTTGACTTTGTTTGTCCTTTTTTTTGTTCTACATGTATAAACGATTCTTTGATACGTTCGAGAAGGCGTATTTTCCCACAGTTTTTATGGGTTACCTTAATCACAAGTTTTATTCTATCCAATTCAGAGCGGAGCGGAAACTACCAATTTTATAATTAATCGTAAACTTAAACCAGTCGGGTTAATTTGTTGATTTGATGTTTGGTTAAGGGGCTCCCCGCTCTCAATGACCTTCGATCTGTTGCGATAGATTTTCCCATATTATAAATAGCTAATCATAATAACATAGTTTTTCCACAACAAAATACCGTATCAAGTACCTTTCACATGTCACTGACTTTGAGATACAGGCCGTCAAAGTTTACGATTTTTTCGGGGAAAAAATTGTGGAAACGGTTTTATGCGTTTTTCTCGAAAAGTATTGAGAAAAATAGAAAAAGCTTCACAACAAATTTTGTGGAATATGGTTTAGAACAATAAAATGTAAGATATTTTCTAAATATACACCGGGGATAAAAGTAGAAACGAGATTAGTGTATTTTTGGTCCTTCACCGAATATTTTTTTATAAAATACACAGTCGTTAAATCAAAATTCGGGTCACTACAAAGTGTTAAACATAGACCATACTACAATATATATTAAATAGGACATTATAACTCTATAATCCACAAACTAGATACGATGTAAAAATCATCAAATTGGCTGATTTCTGTAGGGAGCCCCTTAAACCATATTATAGACACGTATGGTTGTGCATATACTTGTTAATCTTATCTCTATCTTTTTAGAAGATTTAATAGAACATGCAGGTAGGTATACTAGTATACAATTCTTTAATTGCAATAAAAACTATTTTCTAATTGAGCAGAAATCTTAACTGGATGATACTTGTTGTCTATGGTTGAGTGAGGATTGATTACAACACCATCTATTATACATTTTCTTATTAAGCTTTTTTACGGCTTCTTAGTTAATTGAGGCTCACGCCAAAACGGTTTTAACCTATATTGGTACAGGGATAGCTGGATTATCCAGAGATGGTTATAGAAATTTACGCGGTTACCGTAAAGAAAAAAGGAAGGTACGCGGATGAAATTACGGTCTTCTCTTCGATGATAGCTACTACTCTTTCGTAAAACAAGTAGCATGTTGTGCGTAATTGTGTGTACCTACGTGTTATCACAACACAATCTTCACGCTTAAACAATAATGGAATAATCGTACCGCGAGTATCGGTTTTCACAATTTCCTGCGTAGATGCTAATTGTTTTGTACACAAATGCACATGTACCTATTGTACCTACTAGGTACTTATACTTATTTGTTCTGCCTTTTCCCAAAACTGCGATGAATCAATGTTTTGTACATCCTGTTATGATTTATGTTTGATAAAAACAGACACACATATAAGCATAAGTAATATAAGTATATAGCACCTATTCGTCGTACGGATAATTGGACATGTGCACAAACACGATAGAAGGCCTATAGTTAGCCGACCTATGAGTACCTTGTTTACTAGCTGTTTAAGCGCTTAGTTTCATGGCTGCCAGCAAAACAGTCGAATCTCTCGAGTGTACACCTACGTCTAGCATTTTCACTGACCTCAAAAAGATTTGTGCTACTTATTGGTACTGCCCTCCGTTCATAGAGGTCGTAACAGACTAAGATTGACGGTTCCGATAGTCTCTTTTGTGAAAGTAAAGCTATGGCGCGAAAGTAGTAAACAGTTAATTCTTGTTTGCACCTCATGTGTATAGAAAGCAGTAGGCTTCAGGTGCAAACTTAACGTAGCCGCGCAGCCATAGCGAAGACGCTGCGCGAGCGGCGTGCGCGGCGCGTGGCTCCATACGCGTAACCTTGCGTACGATGATAAACAACTGACGTCACGCGCTATATTTAACCGTGTTCGCGCGCAGGTCAACGCCCCGCGTATCGGAACCGATCTGAAAGTAGGCGCAACTAAAACTCAACTAAACTGGAACCGAGGGTGAGTGAGCATTTTCCGAATTGGCATTCGGTTCGCTTTGTCTGTTGTTATCTGAGCGCAGCAATGCCTGTAAACGCTCGTGAAAGGGCGATACTCTGACAAAGGGTGGTTAATGCGATCCTGGCGCCCAGCACCCAGGCGCCGCGCGGCGCCCGGCGCCCCGCAAGCTGGAACGCTTTCAATTTGCCGGGACTTAGCGAATTCTCATTTTACTCAAGGTCCGCTTGCACAAAGGCGTCTATTTCACAACACTAGCCGGGCGTAATCCACATTGTAAGTGGCTAATACCTCCCGGAGAACTTTCCGCTCTTTTATTGCGAGACCCAATATATTCCGCGTTAAGCGAGGACGTTCAACTCGTGAAATTCGAAATTTAAAAAATACGCACGTTCCGTTTCGCTTACGGAAACGTTGTGTTGCTAAGCTCGGACCGTTTAGGCGAGTACGCGACGAATTGGTACTCGTAAGAGTGTATATCTAGTAGGCAAGTTAATTTGAGGAGCCATTACTGCGAGAGCGGCCGACAAGCGGCCGTTGCTCCCGCGACCACGAGCTGCGTGTACGACTAGACTTTTCCACAAAACCAAAAAGGCATATCTATGTTTCCGTCTCCACGGTACATAAGTCTATCTTTGTCGAGTCTGTGCGACCCATAAACTTAACGGTCCTCTACCGGGGCCCGTTTCTATTAACAAGGACATTTCGCTCGACATGTTTGCGATGCCCGCCGAATATTTCCCGTGCCTCGTTTGTCGCTATTTTTTTGCGTCTACCCTCAAGGTAAAGACGTCGCTTATAAAGTCGGTCTAGTTACAGCGTTATGTCATAATGACGCGTATGTAGAGCGCGTTTTCGCCATTATATAATGCGTTATCGTGGCATCTCGTTCATCTAGTTGCCAATATTTACAATACTTGAAGAGAGCCACACTTTGTTTAACTACTAAAGCCTAATTTCCAATTATACTTCTCTCGTAAGGGCTGAGATAGACGGATTGCATGTCAGCTATAATGAAGAATATCAGTGTGGGTCCTTCACTTGAAACTTTATAAACGTATAGCCTATGTTGTACACACACACTACACAATACGCTTGTTTTTGTTCCATTTAAATCAAGGTAGTTTTGAAGTTATGATATTGTAAATTTCGTACGGCGCTTCATGTCAGCGTGACGTCATCAGAATGATATTCATATTTAGTAGGTATTTATTTATTTATTTACAACAAATTTATTTACACAGTATTACAGTAGACTAACCAATACACTGTGAAATTAGGGTAAGTTACAGACAATAAACATTAAGTACTAGAAATCCTATTATACATCATCTCGCAAAATCTCAAACATTCCTGACAAACAGTCGTCCATCTCCTATATATATCCTATACCTATTAGTATCTTCATACTGAGCGAATCCGTTTATTGACATCACAGCCCTACGCCCCACTAAATATTTCGGAAACTATAAAGCGTATACAATTTTTTAAATGCAACATTCGACATTTGGCGATACTTTTTATTTGTATGGGACTGGGACTACACACTAGTTGCACGCCGACTGCATAGTTTCTATATAAGTTGCAGTTAGGTAAGTCCGTCTGTATCGGCTCTTAGTGATCATCATATCCCGTGGTTTTCGGACGATTTGGCTACCAGTCGGCTTGGAGTCAAATCATTCGTGCGTCTAAAACCCCGGGTTATGGTGATCATGGCCACTCAACAACGCAACGTTGAATCAACACATCGTCCCTGAAACCCGATTGCCGCTTACATAACGCTTGTTTTTTATTCGCGCAATTGCTTGACTTTCGCCGTGTCACAGAGGTGAAACGAAAAACATTCTAAATATAAGCCATGTCGGTTTCACCCGACCTGCGAAGAGTATTCCACGAATAACCGACCTTCGAGTTAATTTATTTGGCGTGCGCGCGGGATCTCGCCACCGGTGGAAATAACACCTCTTATCAGATACGACTCGCTTACGGCACAAACACATGGCGCAAATATCTTGTGCCGTGCATTATTATTTTCATGCACGTAGTTCATCGTCATCAGTCGTTCTCTGTCGGCAGAGTGGTTGTGGTTACGGCAATTGACAACATTTCATATTTATAACAGGTGGAAATTAATATAGAGATCAACAGGGCTTTATGTCGTGTACCTTAAAAAAAAAACTTGGAATTTATTCTTCTGTATTTAAGGAAATATAAGAAAATACATCAAATAACTGCAATCTAAGACAATACGGGCTGAATAGGGTTGTTGTCTAAACCAAAGAGCGAAAACATATATATTTTTTTTATTTGACGTTGACAGATGACAGATGCATACCGAGTTTTATTAAGTTTTTTTTTAATAAGAAAACCGACTAAAGTAACCGTTCCATTAAGTTCTGGTTTTGGTGTAGCCACATTTTAAAATGAGTATGTTTTTATAAATTAATAATAAAAAAAAAAATCATCTCAGAAAATAAATAAAAACAGAGATTACTTCATCTTTTTAAGCAGAATTCAGAAAAGTAATAAAATGATAGTCTTAAAAATATGAAATGTTGTCAATGGTGTCCCCATTTTGGTTCTCGACCTCGTCCTTCCTCTGGTAGACAGAAGCTCTCGCGATGCTACTCCATTGTCACCCGGTTGTCTGCGGAGCGAGTGCACTGCACTATGGAACTCCGTCTGGTCTTTTTAATACGTACGTAGTGTTCTTTTTAATACACGTATACTTTCTAATAGCATCTGTCCGTTGTAGGTAAGGTTGCCTGACAGAGCACATATAACTGAAGTAGACGCAAGTTGATACCGGTGGGAATGACACTGGTAAATGTGTTTTCTTTCTTTCTTATCTGTACCCTTACCATGAGTTAACGTGACCGTACTCGCTAGCGATAGGGTAAACGATTTATAAGGAGAATAATACAGCACCTCTATTCACCATACAGTTCGGCCGCTAGTGCGTGGTAAGGGTACTCATAAGTCTCGCTAACGATGGCACAAATACATGGCAAAAATCTTTTGTGCCATGCGTTGTTTTGTGCATCTAACTACGTTTCTAATAGCATCTGTCCGATGTAGGTGATATCACTACCTGACAGAGCACATATCTAAAGTAGACATATGTAAACACCTTGACCGCAAACATCTTGAGTCATACGTTGTTTCATCCCGACATTTGACGTCACAACAGCTCACTTCGGTGTGGGCAAGTGTGTAAAAATATTACATGTCGTAATGTATGTTCTGAGTTTGCAAAACAGAATTGATGTGAAATGAAAAGATGTATCCTTTTTTGAAGTAATAAGTCTAAAAATAGCACTAGTAGGTGCTCGTTTCATCAATTTATCAGTCTTAGATGTGTGTGTACACGTGCAGTACTCCAATAAACCGGTCGGCCTAGGCAGGTCAACAACTCGTCAAAATAAGGCCAGAATTCAATTTAGATCAGTTTACTGTTATTGTGTATTGTCTTCTCTATTTCTATTATTGTAACAATTACAGTTTTTCGGCCGAACGTCGTTATACCAACGGTTAAAGCATTTTTATGGTGGCCACTCCCACTTTCGGTAAATATTGTATATTCCGAACCGAATACCGGTTGCGGGCTGCGGCGGTATTTTTTTTCCCTGTGTTTTAAGTTTAGTCTAGGTATTTACGTACATTGTAACATACGTACAAATAAGGATAAGTCTACTAGAGTTTCTCGTTTGGGACTACTTTGTGGCCCCATCTTTTGCTGTTTGAAGGTATCTAGATTGCTTTCATTGTTAATGTGGTGGAACTTTCGGTCAACCTACCATATGTATGTATGTGTCCTACTGCTCACGGCTAGGCAAAGGCCTTCTAGATTTCCACGACGCTGTACCTATTTTATGATTTTTTATTCTTTCCCCTCGATCGCTTCTGATGTTAAGTCACAATAAAGGATTTGGCACACTGACGATGGTCTGCGGTCAGCGGGCAGGTCAAATTGAACCAAAATACTTATTTAAGTTCAGTTTGACCTGCCCGCTGACCGCAGATCGTCGTCAGTGTGGCAAGTCCTTATGGCATAACCTGGAGTATGCTTGCATGGAAGATGCCTATTCACGCTTTACTTGAGATCCAAGTTATATTTTTCAGGGAAGAGGTGGGCAGGAAGAGATTTTCACTCTTTTGCTGTCCTGATACTCGTAAGTAGACGCAAAGCGTTTCGTACTAATCAGTGGTATATCGGCATTATACGGGTGGAAACCAAGTCCACGCCGATTAGGTATAATGTGATGCGACCTTTTATTTGGTCAAACCCCATAATAAATACGATTATTAACACTGTGGTGGGGAAATTTTTATAATATTAAAAATACTCATTTATAAACTTCCGCTATTTATGTCTCTGTAATGTAAAACAATGCTTATTATAATTACTTATTTCGTATCGTATTCCTTCAATTTTGTATTAAAGTAATCAAGACCGTTGGATATGGCAGACATATTGTTAGGCAAGTGGCTGAAGCAGAAACACAATCCCACGGACATTATTTGAACGACACGGTCGCCATTACGCTGCAATTTCGACATTTATATCTTTTTTTTGTATGTCTCTTACCTTAGAACGCATTTATTTCTAAATTTTTAAGATAGGTACAAATTAAGTTTTAGCTGTAAAAATTTAAGTATCCTTTCTGGAAAAATAACTGTTGAGTATATTTTGGCGTTTCTTCTCAACAGTGGGTCTCCTCTTGTGAATTCCGGCAGACTCAGACATGGTGTCTCCTGACATAAACAAAACTACTTGCGTAATAGGAGGCTCCAACCTTTGCTATTGTCAAATAATCTATAACCTTATAAACTTTTATAATTTTTTTTCATGTAAAAGTGCCCTACTTGCGGATTAAAGTTCATTATTTCATTAATAAAACGATTTGGTTTTTTTTATAACAGAAACTCGTGCTCATGTGTCTTATTGGATAGAATAGTTTTTAGTCGCATTTCTAAATGTTAATTGTCACTAGAAATGTGCCCAAAAGTGCCAGAAATACTCACTGCAATGCCGCCGCGAAGCCAAATACCTCTGTTGGAACAAAAACATGTTTACATGTAAATTGTCAGCACGTTTTGCCAGTGACGCTGTTTTGTGTCGCATGTCGTGCGTAAGAACAGATGACTAGTAATAGTACATTACATCAGAGGCCGGGAAAATGAGGATTTCCGGCCAAGTAGGTATATACGGCCGAGCGAGCGTGCGAGCGAGGCCGGATAGTGATACGAGGCCGGGAATCCGTTTTCACGACGAGGCATGTATAGTGCTTTTCTCAAACATACAATGAAATAAAAAAAATATACTTCAAAGAATAACACTTAATATTATTTGTCCGATATTTTCCGAATTTGACCGAATTTTAAAAATCCGATTTCAGATTCTGACTCAGGAGCCCCAAAAACCCCCGGATACCAAATTTCAGCCTCCTAGGACCAATTTGATATTTTCTCCATACAAATCGTTGTTTTTTTCGATATTTTCCGAATTTGACCGAATTTTCGGACAAGATTTCAGATTCATATTTTTGAGCCCCGAGAGCCCCCCGATACCGAGTTTTAGCCGCCTAGCACCAATTTGAAATTTTGAAAAAAAAGTCGCCATCTTGAATTTTTTTTTCCACAAGTGTCTAACAACCAACCTTTAAAAACAAAACCTGCTTTTTGTCAAACTAGCCAGCTGTGTGAATGACCTTGTTGTTGAAACCAAAAAAAAGTTACTTTGCAGGCCTAGGCCTGAAAAGCAGTATGAAATCCCTTTACAGTCCTCTCGAGTTGTTGCGCCCAAAAACCGATACTTCCGAGCCTATTATAAGGAACGCAAAGACAATATTTCATTGCATGTTTGAGAAAAAAGTTTTTGTCGAAAAAGACCAGCGTTTTGTCGGTACATACTTTGGTAGCAAAAACTTTGCACATACGTAGAATGTTAAGTTGATCACTTATATAAGTGAGTGAAAAGGGTGTTGGTGGTTTGCATGCGTAAAATGAAAAAAAAAACGCTACAACACAATCTTTTAACATCTTCTCTTGATCTTTTAGTGAATGTCTCTATTTTATAAAACCACTTTTATGCTGTAACTTTAAAAATGGAAACAGGTGATCAATTGAGTGATCAATCCAAATGGCTCAGTAGGGAGAAAACATAAACTATAAAGGGATAGGGTAATCTGCATACCTAGGATAACTCGGGGCACCTATACGAAAGTGACGTAGCAAAATATTTTATCGACAAAAAAATATATCGATGTTACTGTCAACATCTAAATGTCATCGACATAAATAAATATTACTTTATTTTTCCAAATTTTCAAATGGAAAAATAAACATATTAAAACGTGTACTTACATGTTTATTTTAAAATAGTTTTCGTAATATACGTAAATTGACATTTTGATTGAAATGACATCCTCATACTTTTATTATCTTAATTTAAGAGGCTGGATATCAGATCAGATATGACATCGAACCTCTTTATAGTAATCCAGAATGTTCATTGAGCACATATATTAATTTAATTATATCGACATCTTTTTTATCGATAGCCTGTCCCTAAAACGTGCCCCGAGTTATCCTAGGTATGAATCTGTTCTTGGGAACCATGGCGTAGATTTTAAATTTAATAGAAACGTCTTTTTTTTTATTAATCTCATACATAACCGGGCATTTAACCTGGTTAAACTTCTGTAAGTAAGTGGAAAATTATTTTACTAATAGAAAAGTTTGAGATGTGTCGTCACTCGTCACAGCTGTATTTATCTGTTCTCCATGATATCTGTGGCCGGTGTCGTTTGTACCTAAATCAAACACTTCTATCAATGAAAAATTATATATAACATTATATAGGTATCACTACATAGTATAAAACAAATCAGCATCCTGCTGTCTGTCTGTCCCTATGTAAGTATGCTTAGATCTTTGAAACTACGCAACGGATTTTGATGCGTTTTTTTTAATAGATAGAGTGATTTAAGAGGAAGGTTTATATGTATAAAACATGCATAATTTCTCAGCTGTAGATATCTGTTCTTCACGCTCTCTGTGGCCGGTGTCGCTGGCAGGTGTGCGCGTTACGTAATGCCCTCCATGTTTTTGTGGATACTTATCGCGATTTGGACGGTTACGTAAGCGGCCACGGGGAATGGTGTAAGTGCATTCTGATTTTAAATACGCTTACGACGTTTTGCAGTTGAAAACTCTCGCGTCTTTGCTCGGTTAATCAACTTATTTTGTGTGTCCTTTAGGAACCCTATATTCCGTTCCGTTAAAAATATTTGGTTGATAAAAAAACAAATCATCCGTTAAGTCGTTGCTGTATTCTGTTCGTAAAGGATATTGCCTTTTCTATTGTAAAATTGTAAATATTAAGCTAGACACATTTAATGAAAATACGCAAAGTTGTTATAGGTTCAAAAGCTTTATTTTGACAGTGTGATAAGGTGATTCGTGATTCCATATTTTTAACAAAAAAACTATCAATTTTCTCCAAAATGGCAAATTTACCAAAAAATTCAATATAAAAACTACATTTCATATGAAACAAAAATAACATATTTTTAAATTATAATTTAATATCTGTGCTAAAATTCATTGCACAAGCATTTATAAACGTCAAGCCAACTGGGCTTTGGCACGACGCGCGACAGCCGGGATTATATGTCCGTTTGTTTATCTTGACGTCTTTAACTCGTGAACAAAATTTTTATGTTTATGCAAACCCGTGACTGAGGTATTTATCATTGATGTCCGATGATGGTCATTTCTGGGCCATATACAAATATTTCAGTAAAATATTTGTTTACGTAAATAGTCCGTAGTGTGTATGTGAATAGTTGTAGTCGCACGAGCCGAAGGCCAGGGCGGATTACATGCTACCTTACGGACATGCCACTGCTTCGGCGGCAAGCGACAGCAGCGAGCGGTTGAGCGAGAGGTTCGAGCGAGCGAGACACTCGTACGGCTGCCGCGCGTCGCTGCCGCTGCGTTTGGTGATTTCCTAGCTACCTGATGGCAACCATGAAGCTTTCATTTCTGGCCCCATAAATGATGATAGATCACTGCTCAACTGCACAATCCTCGGAACACAAAATAAATCCTTTTCTAGTTTACATGATGACTAGCTAGAACAATATAGCACAAAGAGTCGCCAAACTTAAGTGGGCGGGGCACATTGCTCGTAGAACCGATGGCCGTTGGGGTAGAAAGGTTCTTGAGTAGCGACCGCGGACAGGAAGACGCAGCGTGACCCCAACAAGGTGGACCGACGACCTGCTTAGGATCGCGGGCAGAAATTGGATGAGGGCGGCGCAAAACCAACCGTTGTGGAGAACTTTGGGGGACCTTTATCCAGCGTGGACTTCTATCGGGCGCTATGATGAGCTATTAGGGCAATTAGTTCCCATAATCAGTGGTCCACAAGAGACAAAATATTCATTTAATGTTTTCAAATTCCCGAGCGATACATCGCCAGAGTCCGCCGAAGAGGAAAATTTGTTTGCTCTCCGCGAACAACAAAGAAAAGCGATCCCTGAACAAGAAAAGTTTGGAAACCACTGCCCTAAAGTATACTAATTTAGTTGTGTGTAATGCTAAAGAATCCCTTAGTGATGGGAATGTTTTGTTTCGTGACAGTGGGCTGTCATCAATTATGCGGCCGGGAAGTTCTGTCGTTAGCCATCGGTGGATCGCTCCGTCGTCACGTATTGATTGCCGATGCCACCGGCCCCACTGTTTACTACGAGTTGAGTATGTTGTGGATGTTACGGGAGATATGAGACAAACCCGAAAGGACATATCTTCTGTTTTCTTCCAATATCAGCCTTGAAATTGTATTGCCAAGTTACATTTTAAATTTACGAATGGTGATAGGCTGTTTTGGAAAGCGAATATATGTATGTTTGTGGTATGAAAGGTTTTGGTTAATTTAAATATAACGGGTTATGTCTAAGGTTTTATCTGTGTTGATCCAAACCATCTGAAATTATGAGTGTAGGTCCCTTTTAAACCAGTATTATGTGGCTAGCTTTAGCACGGCAAGTTTAGTCTGTAGAGAACCTTTCTGCAAATAGCTCAATTCAATCCAAGTCTTATTTAACCTAAGAACCTAAAGGTGAGTCGATAAACTGAATGAGAGGCCACGTGGGAAGGAGACGGGTGAACAAAGGTTGGTAATGTACCGGCCGGAACAATCCAGGCAACATCTTTACGTTTATATCGAGAGGGAAGACTGGAAGACCTTTTTCCTCGAGCTCGGCCGCAATTTCTCTGACAAATGAATGAATTTAGTAGTCTTTGGGCCGTATTTATGATACTAGGTTTTCCACGGTTTCGTGGCACTTTTGCAAGTATTTGCAGCGGAAAAAAATATACAATAGGTACCTTGTTTTTTTAAGTTATAACTCCCCCAAACACTCCAAAGGCTATGCTCACTCCGCCACGATCCTGACTAGATCATTGGTCTACATACCTACATTGTTAGGAGCCCTATCACTGCATCGTTCGGTACACGGTCGCCACTCAAGAACCATTCTTCGACAAATATGCCCTGCTCTCTGCCATTAAGTCTATCTTATTTATCTTATCTATCACCATTATTGCCATAGTAGAGCACCTATAATGTGATCATACACAGCGGTAAGACAAGTTGTGTATGCCTAGCCTAGCCTATGATTATCACTATTATACGGCCGCAGACCTGTCTCCCTCGTCATAAATTTGCACAATACACAAAGGGCCGGTGGCTGGGACCCGGTCCATCTCGCACCGTTATCACTCGCAACTCGCGCGTTATCGCGCAACTCGTTATCGCCCCGCTTGCCCAACGGGTCGATGACTCGGCGGTTGCATCGCCGATTCGAGTTGAGACTGTTTTGTTTCGTCCATCGCGATTTGTTTATTATTGACATTGTTTTAACTTTGAATAGATTTCAATTATCAATTTGAAAGGACTGAAATCAATGTATCTGCTTCTATAAGAGCACTACTAGTGCACGCATTTTTATATTTGCAGAATATTCTGAAGACTGGTAAATATTTAAAATATGAGGTATGTCTTCATAATCTTAATTATCCACTAAACACCCCCTAAGGATTGTAGAGAAGACATAGGCTTTTAACTTAACCATTTCTTCTAATGCTCCCTTTAATAATCACTATACATAGTATAAAACAAAGTCGCTTCCTTTTGTCTGTCCCTATGTATGTTTATTTATTTATTTATTATTATTATTATCATTAAAACTACGCAACGGATTTTGATGCATTTTTTGAAATATATAGGCTGATTCAAGAGGAAGGTTTATATGTACAATACATGCATAAATTATCAGCGTTGCACCCGTGCGAAACCGGGGCGGGTCGCTAGTTTTGTATATTTCCTGAATGTATTCTGAGGTTTGTAATAAAGAGAGTGTGTTGTAGTTCTTTGACGTCAGACATTTTTCGTTTATAAGTTACAATACTGCGTTCGATGTTTAGTTTGCGGTTGCGTCAGGCGCGGCCGCTAATGGGGAATGTGTGGCTGGAATTGAATTTGTTATGGATTGCACGAAGATTAAATAATGACCGTTACGCAAGCAATTGAAGCTGGCGCCGGCCCGTTATGCCTAAGCGTTCCACATTTAAATTTGTACTTCAAATATCTGGGGGAGATTAACGCGATGATGCCATCGGTTTCAACATTAAAGATATTGGCCAAAAAGGATTTTTTTTTTTTTATATACCAGTGTTATTTGGTTGATATTACTTTGTGGTGCGTGAAGCATAGTGCATACGCCGTCGCCAATTCAACGTATAAAACGATGTGTCGATGCCGCTTACGTTGAACCGTGTCCACGAAGCACACATGCTGCGTAAGGGCTTATACAGACCTTATACGGCTTATTACAGCTTCACAGCAATAGGGATAAAATGTGACCATGGGAATCTGGAGGAGGATCATGGGGATCTGTGAATTGTGAAGATGGCTAGCAATGTTCTCTTGGGTTATAACAAATCAACTCATGAATCTAAGTCTGTAACGTATCGATTGCGTTTTTTTACATATTGGCACAACATAGTGTCTTCATTTCGCCTGATAAGCAAATAGTGGAGCCCAAGGCGCAATGGCTAAGACGGATAAGAAACCAATGGTGCCTTGTCAATTGACACTGCCATACTGGCCCGAGAGATGCTTCTTCACGCTTGAAGGGTCCCATATTGTAAATGTAACGCATAGTAGAGGGAGACAAAAATGAGAGGGCTGATTGGAAATAATGACGTCATCACGCTCTTTTGACGACGCGGTTGGCGCAGTGGTTAAGCAACTGCCTACTGAGCCGACGGTCCCGGGTTCGAATCCCGGCAAGGGCAAATATTTGTGAGATGAACTCGAATATTTGTGCCTGGGTCATGGATTTTATTTGTATTTAAGTATGTATTTATCTATATAAGTATGTTTATCGTCGTCTAGTGTCCATAACACAAGCCTGCTAGAGCTTACTGGGACTAGATTGATTTGTGTGCGGTTGTCCGATATTTGTTTATTTATTTATCACTACGGTATCCTGTTCTTTTATAGACAAACTCTTCACCGAATGCTTCATTTCATTGAAATTTCAGTTAATAGACTTATTTTTCCTCAGAAGTCATACATTTTTCAGAAATCTTGAATATATCGACCTATACATTAGGTGAGGTAGGGTTAGGTTTGTGTTATAACTCTCCAAAATATTTTATAGTTGCAGAATTATGTTTTCGAATTATGAAATTATATTTCTCTGAAATGGAAATTCGATGAAACTTTGCTTATAAAACAAGGGTAAACCCATCACGACAAGCTCATGCAGTTCCTCCTACCGGTTTATTTACGCGCCCCGCGCAACGCACGTGGCTATCGATCGACGGGTGGTGCGTACTCTTATCAAACTCTTCTCGCTTTTATTGTGACTTCTGAATTACATCTTTTTTAACCTATCCGCCAGTAGGGTAGGTGACTATGGGAATCATAGGGATGACCTACACGCTTACATCTACAGTAGTATTGGTTTGTTTACGCACCGCGCAACGCACGTGGCACGTGTCTATCGATCGCTGGGCGATGCGTACTCATATCAAAAACGTGTCGCTCTGACAGCGTGCTCACTATATATAAACCAGAAGGTGATAATAAAGAATGTTTGAACTTGACCTCTTGCGATAGTTGATGAAAATGAAAATTTTGGCAATTTCTTTTGTCCTATCAAGCTCGTTGAAAGTTGTTCCATCCATTCTATTTTCGATACAACAAATGCTACACCTAGAGCGACATCTGAATCTCATCGGATTGATTTGAAAAATGGTGTGCATCATTTTAGTGGGCTTTGGGCAAAAAAGAGCTCTGTGGAGAAATAATATACAAATTTATTTTTTTGAACCAACCTAGTGATCAAAATGAGTATTTGAATAGTCAGTAACCTAAGCCCAGTGACGGACAACTGGTTGTAACGATGACATCACTCCAAGCTTTGTACAGTGTCGGTTTGTTTACGGCGCCGCGCACCGCACGTGGTATCGATCCGCCCGGGCAGGGCCGGCCCAGCCGCGCCATTCTCGCCCTACGTGACGGAGGTGACGGAGGGTAACAAAGACGCACTTTCGGCCCTTGTAGAGTTAAATACGGGTGATGTGCTGGGGCCTTTGTAACCAATGGTGTGCTGTTATATCGCCATGATAAAGTTTTTAGTTAAAGTATTTAGCTACGTTTTATATCTTAGCGAATCTGTCCGATTGAGTTTACATTACACATTATTCGATCACGTTTCTTTGTGTTGTTTATTTTAGTTCTTAGTGTAGGTGTTCCTACATAAAGTCCTTAGATTTGCCCGGGCAGGACCGTCCATGCCTCGCCATTTTCACCCTACGAGTAGGAAGGGTAACGAACGGTTTTGTAAACGAAGGGTTGCTCGCGATGATAAAGTTTGAGTTAGTTTTCCTTGGCGCTACGTAGAGATGTAGCCTCTCTCTGCATCTTTTATCGCTTGTATAACGGGGAGTGCTCCGAGGAGTTGTTCGGATTGATTCCTGCCGCTTCTTTCCGCCATCGTTCTACGCGACAATCCTTTCATCCTCACCACTTAGATAGTTGGCAGTCCACAACTGTGCGCTTTTCTAGAAATTTCCTGCCTCGCACGACTGCATTGTGGAATGAATTGTCGCTTGCGGTATTTCCGGACCGATACGACCTTCAAACCTTCAAGAAAAGAGCGTATTCCCACCTGAAAGGCCGGCAACGCACTTGTGACTCCTCTGGTGTTGCAGGTGTCTATGGGCGACGGTAATCGCTTTCCATCAGGCGATTCGTTTGCTCGTTTGCCCCCTATGACATTAGTTTTAAAGCATTTAGCTACGTTTCAGTGTTAGCGAATCCTGTAGTTACACCTAACCGTCCGATTGAGTTATTAACTGTACATCTAACCGTTTCACTAAAGATTTTTCTTCGATCACGTTTCTTTGTACTTTATTTCAGTTCTTAGTGTAGGTATTCATAAAGCCTTTAGATCTGTCCGGACAGGGGCGGCCCTGACACGCCGATATCACCCTACGAGTAGCAAGGGTAACAAAGACTCGTATTTCTGTTCCTAGTTGACGATGATGTAAATACGGGTGTGCAGTAGCTGTTGTAAACGTATGTTGTGTTGCGATGATGAAATTTTAGTTTAAGTTAATCAGCATCAGTACGTTTTTTTTTTTTTATATCATAGGGGGCAAACGAGCAAACGTATCGCCTGATGGAAAGCGATTACCGTCGCCCATAACACCTGCAACACCAGAGGAGTCACAAGTGCTTGCCTACCCGGAGGACGAAAATAAATAGAATGCCTCTATGCTAGTAATTTCACCGGCTATCTTACCCCCACACCGGAACACAACAATGCGAACATTGCTGTTTGGCGGTGGGTTAGCAGGCAAGACGGTAGTAACAATCCGGACGGACCCTGCACGAGGCCCTATACTACTCCAAAAACGTGTCACAACAAAGACGCTTTATATAATTAACTTTATACATTATAAATACGGTTGATGTGATTGCTAAGCGACCGCTGTGTTATGATGATAAGGTTGAGTCAGCTTTAGTTTCTTTTAACCAATTAGAACCGACAGACTTAAGATTATTTAACGATTATGTTTCTTTGTCATATATTTCAAGTTCTTCGTTTAATTGTCGTTTTCATGCTTATGATAAGATTGCTTTTAATAAAGGCTTTAGATCCGCCCGGGCAGGGCCGGCAGCCGCGGCAGCGCCGCCATTCTCGCCCTACGAGTGCGAAGGATAACAAAGACACGGTTCTTTATTGAGCGTTTCGGTTCCTAGTTGAGCTAATACTGGTGTGGGGTTGCTGTTAAACGACTGTTGTATTACGATGATCAAGTTCGAGCAAAAGTACTACTATTTAAGACTAGAAATATATGACGACCGTGTATGTAAAACACCTGTTCTTCATGATTAAAAAGCCATGTTTAAGACTGCTTGAAATAAAGCTTAGATAATATCCACCCTGTTAAATGGCTGTTGTTACAATGATGAAGTTCTAGTGAAACACGGCACCTACCGATGTTAACGTGTTAACGAATTCTGGAAACAAAACCTGAACTAGGATTTTTCAACGATCACATATTAAAATTAATAATACTACCTGTACGAAAGCGTACACATATCGTTTCCTTGCTCGACAACTCTCTTACTTAACTGAATCGAAGGGCAGTGCTTACAACAAAGACAAATTAAGATGCCGCGTTTAAGTCTAAACGGTCCCGTAATACTAGGGTTAAAATGTAGCTGCTTTCGTGCCAAGGGACGGAAAGGAACGTTTCGTTTGATGTATGGATGGAAAAGGGGTCTTTTTGAGGCAGTGTGATAGTAGTCAGCTGAAGAGAAATACCACTTAGCTGTATATATTCCTACTGTTTGTTTTGCAAGGGGGTTACTTTCTTTTGTACCTGCTTTATACATGATACACTAGGTCATACATAACTACGGTTCATATGGCACAACAAATACGTTTCTACAAGTTTTTTTTTTTTAACTCCACTAAGGAGAGTGCTCTTTGGATGTTTTTTATTGTTGGGAATATCTGCGTTTTTTCTTTCGGAAATTACTTTCGATGTGCTATAGGATAAGATGCTTCCTAACCTACAGGAACCGTTTTACTTTACGTTTTCCAAGAACAATAGGCTACTGAGCCGGCGGTCCCGGGTTCGAATCCCGGCCAGGGCAAATATTTGTGTGATGAATTCGAATATTTGTGCTTGGGTCATGGTTGTTCTATGTATTTAAGTATATATTTGTCTATATAAGTACGTATATCGTCGTCTAGTCTAGTATACATACGTACAGTCGAGTTCACTTACATCTACACACTTTCGAGAACAAAAATATCTGAACACGACCCTATTTTCAGGAGCATAAAGTCGTGTTCAGATATTTTTGTTCTCGAAAGTGTGTAGATGTAAGTGAACTCGACTGTACCCATAACACAAGCCTTCTTGAGCTTAATTTGGGACTAGATCGATTTGTGTGTGGTTGTCCGATATTTACATATTTATATCATCATCAGCCAAAAGACGTCCACTGCTGGACATAGGCCTCCCCAGAGAACGCCACCATGACCGGTCCTGCGCCTCCCGCATCCAGCGGACTCCAGCGACCTTCACGGGTCATCAGTCCACCTTGTGGGGGGCCTACCACGCTGCGTCGTCCAGTGCGTGGTTGCCACTCAAGAACTCGATTTATATATCATTTTCTAAAATGGGCGAGCCGGTGGGATTCGCGTCACTGACACAATTTGTTGCCTAATAGCTTTATGATCTCAGCTTTTCAAATTGGCACGTGTCGCTATTACCAAACAATAAAGTTCTTATACATATATTTATCGTTATCTTTTGTTCCATTGTCACCGCCTAATTAAGTAAGTGGAATCGGGCCTTGCTATACGAAATGAACCACAAATAAATATTGGCTTTTAATTCCGTCACTTAAAAATAAATGCAGTACCGATCAGCAGCCCGCGTTTGATCCCGATGGGCCCGATGATTGAACGTGATTTGATTGGTTCAGGAAATCATTCAACGCTAAATGTGTGCTGGAATTGGGCCGTGATTGCGTTATGTTTTTTCGCCTCCGATTTGGAATTAATGCCCCGTTGTGGTTGCTAAGCAATGGCAGGGAGGTGGTTTTGCATTGGAAAATGGCGTAAGAATTACTGCTTTGTTGCGTGTTTTCGTGAGACTCCCATCAGGTTCTGATTAAGTTTATTTAATTATATTTATAAGTAGATTAAGTAATCTGTGCATACGTGCGTAGTTTATTGAACCGATAATAGCTAATTGCTTTGAAAACTATAAACCAGGCGAGTTATGAATGGCTGAAATATTATATTTTTACGTTTAAACCTTCATATCTCCGCCCTTGGCGGAAAACTGGCTTGATGAAATTGATGCTTAAACGTTAGACTCTTCGTTTAGTCAACTATACCTATTTTTAAGGTTATTTGTTCAGTTCAGTATTATTACATCCCTAGGGCGGTGAATTCGTGAATGTCCTAGATCGCAGGTGTTTGTAATATGCGATCTGAAGCTTTACAAAATATCGCCCGTAGTTTATCTAAAGTTTTACGCAAGAGGCAAGGTAACGCAAGAGCCTTGGCCAGGAAGTGAGATTTTCGCCCTGCGGGGCAGAAAATCCCACTTGCGGCTTGGATGACGTAAAATATATGTACTTCACCCGAATACATGCTGGATAGGCCAGTATATTCAGTATGTAATTCATAAACGCAATTCTAATATATATGTCTTGTTCCAGGTATGTAACCCCGCCCTCTAATGAGACTGATGTGCGTAAAAATCGTAGGTAAGTCGTATTCAAGCACAACTAATAGTAAATTACATGGTAACTAAAACAATTTGAACAGTATTTTAAATTTGTATTGTGTTTTTTTTGTTGAGCGAAAATTAATTTATTATTTGATACTTTGTACCGATACCACACATATCGATGTGATGTGGTTGATGAAACAGTAAGTTAAAAAGCCCTGATGACAAACGGCATAAAATTCTACTTAGACAAGCAAATTAAAATGAGAATTATACCACACAAAACCGCAATCAAATGAGCCACCGATGATTTGTATCATGTTCATGTCAATATGACAAAAAACATACTTAATTAACACTTTCACGCTCATTAATTTTTATCATACAACACGATACACTTGGAAATTAGCGGTTTTCGTTGAAGTGGCTATTCAAGTAGCGTATCGGGTGTGTCAACTGAATACATTTGTCATATCCGTCTAATATCTAGTTAACTAGATCTTATTGGAACAACCTGTAAAAAATGCTATATTAATTCTTAATTATATTTTTATGTATTAGAGCCAGAACCGAATAGAGAAACAGCGTCTCGAATTTCAAAGTCTCCGAAAAAACGTCCATACAATGTATGTTCGAAAGATTACTGAACTAAGCCGGGCGCAACACGGGATCGCAGTGTCGACACCCTAACACTCCCCGGGACTGTCCCAGTTTTGAGGCTCCCCAGGCTGTCCGATGCCTCGGGATTTTGGTGACCAAACGTTTCTTTTAGTTCTTACACTTGGTATATTATTTCGGCATGTATTTAAATCGATATCTGTGTATTCCCTTTTTTCGATCAAAATATTTGAAAGTTTCACCAAAAATACTGACTTGCACACTAATTATGCACACTAAATAATGCGAATTCAATATACTATTTAAAGGTATTTGCAAAATCTGTTTTACTGGGTATAAAAAAAAAACTAACCTAACCTAACCCGGCCGAGTCGGATCTTAGTGTGCAGTGCGAGGATAATTAGTGCGCAAGTCAGTATTTTTGGTGAAACTTTCAAATATATCTGATGTACAAACCATATTTTTGGTGTGAATTCGGTTAAAAAGGTCATCTGGTTTTGTATGATGTTTAAGTTTTTTTTAACCGACTTCAAAAAAAGGAGGGGGTTCTCAGTTCGGTTGTATGTCTTTTTTTTTTTTTTTTTTATGTTTGTTACCTCATAACGTCGATTAATAGTCGATTTGGAAAATTCTTTTTAGGTTCATGAATAGACATCTCAAGGTTGGTCCCATAAAATTTTGGTGAAGATCGGATGACGAGATCCATGAGGAATCGAAGGAATTCCTGAAATTTTATAGGCAGTCATAATATTTTTCATAAATTTTCTAAAACTATTTAAGTATTTACATATGGTAGTCACCATCTTCCAATGCTGAACTGATGATGGAAGGTACAACTCCTTAAGTTTTACTGAAATCGGTTCTTTTTTTTGTTAAAAATTTTTTTTTTTTGTAGGACATGTTCAGTTAATCAATTGTTTTTTTGCACAGCATAAGTTTTTCTGGTATGCATTCAGTTAATTAGTTGATACCTAGTGCACTGAAAAATTATATAGATGTGCATTTAAATATATCCCTATTATTTCTCTTTATTTTGAAAAGCTTTGAATATTTGTGCCTGGATCATGGATGTTATTTGTATGTGAGTATGTATTAATCTATACAAGTAAGTTTATCGTCGTCTCGTGTTCATAACACGTCCCTACTACAGCTTACTGTGGGACTAGATCGATTTGTATGAATTATTTTATTGATGTGTGGTGCCGGCGGAGTTCGCCGTGTGGTGCCGGCGGAGTTCGCCGTGTGGTGCCGGCGGAGTAGAATAGCACCACCCCATTTCTTCCCGTGGGTATCGTAGAAGGCGATTAAGGGACCATCCGAGAGGTGGGCAGCAGCGCCTCTTGTGTAGACAACACAGTCCACATAAATACACTGCGGTCACCAACCCGCATGCCCAGCGTGGTGACTACGGGCAATACCCTCTATGGTTAGACACAAAAAGAAACGGCCCCCAGTTCCCGGCCGCCCTACTATTCCAGGTCACGGCAGCGGCCTTGGTTACGGTAGGGTAGGGGGTGCTAGGAATCCCCGGGCTACGGACGGCTGCCAACAATTGACCCTGGCTACATACAACGGACGCAGTCTACGGCTGGACGAAAGCCTCCAGATCCTTGAAGTAGAATTAGAGAAGATACGATGGCATGTTCTCGGGTTATCGGAAGTTCGTAGAGAGGGGGAGGACACGATAACCCTTGAGTCGGGCCATCTATTCTACTTTAGGGAAGGGAGCCAACAATCTCAGGGTGGCGTGGGATTCCTCGTCAACAAAGCCCTCCGTGACAACGTGATGGAGATCTGCAGCGTCTCGGCACGGGTAGCGTACCTTGTACTGAAACTGACCGAGAGATACTCTCTCAAGGTCATACAGGTATATGCGCCGACGTCGAGCAGCTCAGATGAGGAGGTGGAGGCCGTTTACGACGATGTGTCAAAGGCCATGAATCGTACCACCAAAACCCATTATACCGTTGTCATGGGGGACTTCAACGCCAAAGTGGGAAAAGAATGCGGTGAATCTTGTTTGGGACAGCATAGCTATGGGCGCGGAAACCGTAGGGGCCAAATGCTGGTCAACTTCCTTAGCATGCAGGGACTGTTCTGTATGAACACCTTTTATCAGAAAAAGCCCCAACGGAAGTGGACCTGGAACAGCCCCGACGGTGTGACGAAGAACGAAATTGACTTCATCATAGCCGACAAGAAGCACATATTTAGGGATGTCTCAGTGATCAGCAGGTTTAATACCGGTAGCGATCACCGGCTTGTGCGAGGCACCCTAAGTATCAATTTTAAGCTCGAACGTAGTCGCATGGTGAGGTCTGTTCTTCGTCCAAATGTGCCCCAAGCTGGACATGATGCATTCCAACCGGAATTGACAAATAGATTCGCCGCACTGGAGACCCCGGCAAATGTTGACGAGGATCTGGACGGCGTAATTGGGGTGATACGCGAAGTGGGAACGAGGCACTTTCAGAAAAGGCGGTCAGATAGGAAGTCCAAACTTTCTAGCGAGACCCTGGATTTGATGCGATTTAGACGTGAGACACCAGAGGAAACTTTGTCAGATACCCAGTCACTCCACAAGAAAATCAGGAGCTTGGTGAGACGCGACCTTCGCAGCTGGAACACTCGCCTAGTACATGAGGCGATCGAGCGAAATCGGGGGTCGAAGGTCTTTACCAAGACACTGGGGAGGAGTCATCTGACAAAGTTAGCTACCTCGAATGGTGAAACCGTCACATCAGTCCCGGGGATACTGGCTGAAATTGAGGACTTCTACGGACATCTGTATGCTTCGCATGCACCGAAGCCTACACCTGACGCGAGAGACCCTAGAGCCCCACTTACCCGCCACTTCACTGAAGATCTCCCAGACGTAGATGTCGACGAAATCGAGGCGGCTCTCAAACAGTTTAGTAATGGGAAGGCTCCCGGTGAAGATGGAGTAGCCTCTGAGCTCCTCAGGGCTGGGGGTAAACCTGTTCTTGGGGAGTTAAAGAGGCTCTTCAACTCTGTAATAACCAATGGGACTACCCCGAAGGCGTGGAGCAGAGGTGTAGTGGCATTGTTTTTCAAGAAAGGAGACAAAACGCTCCTTAAAAACTATAGGCCGATCACGCTTCTGAGCCACGTCTATAAGCTGTTCTCGAGAGTCATCACGAATCGTCTGGCATCAAGATTTGACGCCTTTCAGCCACCGGAACAGGCTGGGTTTCGTAAAGGCTATAGCACCGTGGACCACATCCATACTGTTCGGCAGGTTATACAGAAGTCCGAGGAGTATAACCAACCGCTGTGTATGGCGTTTGTGGACTACGAGAAGGCCTTCGACTCCATCGAAACCTGGGCCGTTCTGGAGTCTTTGCAGCGATGCCAAGTCGACTGGCGGTACGTGGAGGTGCTGAGAAGTCTCTAGGCGACTATGTCCGTCCAAGTGCAGAACCTCCAAACAAGACCCATCCAGCTGCTTAGAGGTGTAAGACAGGGTGACGTTATTTCCCCGAAACTCTTCACCAATGCTCTGGAGGATGTCTTCAAGACCCTGCGGTGGAATGGAATGGGCATCAATGTCAATGCTGAATATCTCACACACCTCCGCTTTGCTGACGACATAGTTATAATGGCAGAATCGCTGCAAGACCTGCAGGAAATGCTGTCCGGTCTTAATGCTGCCTCGAGACGCGTTGGGCTAGGGATGAACTTGGACAAGACTAAGGTCATGTTCAACGAGCACATCGTCCCTGTGCCCGTTTCCGTCGAAGGTGTAGCCATTGAAGTTGTCCAGGAGTTCGTCTACCTAGGACAAAAGTTACAGCTGGGTAGAGACAACTTCGAGAGTGAAATCACCAGAAGAGTGCAGCTTGGCTGGGCAGCATTTGGAAACCTGCGTCACATCTTCGAGTCACCCTTGCCACAATGCCTGAAGACCAAGGTATTCAATCAGTGCGTCCTGCCGGTCATGACATACGGAGCCGAGACGTGGAACCTGACAGTGAAACTAGCCCACCGACTCCACGTCACACAGCGAGCTATGGAAAGGGGTATGCTCGGAATCTCGTTAAGGGACAAAGTCCGGAACGAGATTATCCGACAAAAAACCAAAGTCACTGACGTAGTTCAGAAGTGTAGCAGACTGAAGTGGCAGTGGGCTGGTCATATCTGTCGCAGAACCGATGATCGGTGGAGTAGACGGGTTCTCGAGTGGAGACCACGACTCGGCAAGCGTAGTGTAGGACGCCCTCCGGCCAGATGGACTGACGACCTGAAAAAAGTGGCTGGTGGTGACTGGATGGCGAAAACGGGAGATCGGGCCATGTGGCGAACCCTGGGGGAGGCTTACGTCCAGCAGTGGACTGCAATAGGCTGAAATGATGAATGATGAATGATGACAGGCTAATTACTAAGCTACATTTTCTTGGAACCCACTTTTTTTTAAACATTAAAGACCCAAGTCTTAAAAAATTAAAGAGCTTGGTCACTTTGGTGACAATGTCGCTCTGTATGTGCTACACATTTTTCAACTACTGTAACTAGAGATGTGCCATTGTCGAGAACGTTTCTCGATTTGTATATAGGAAATATTCTCGAGAACGTTCTTTATTTAACGAGAATATTCTCGAGAACGGCACATCTCTAACTGTAACAAATAAGTACCTTTTCGTCTACGTCAGTTGTGTAAATAAATTTTGCTGTCCGTCTATGGGTGCTTACTTACCTACTACTAGGTACAAGGTTGCATTTAGAATTTTAGACCAATTTCAAAGGAGGGTCCTACGACTGAGGACATTTGCTGAGTATTCAATTCATATTACCATATGTCATGATAAGGACTATTTATATTGTAAGGCTTTTTACGAGCAATCAGATTATTTCTGTTGTCACTAATCTGATTTCGATCAAACTTTGCCTTTAACGAATACGTATTTAAGAACGTAGCCTAGGAGATGGACGAGGCCCGCATTAATTGTTTAAAAGTTTGTATCAATATCAATTTCCTTTACTTTAAATAAATTGATTCATGATAAATTCGACTGCCAAGTAAGAAACAATATCCTTGTTGATTGAGTCTTGTTCCTTAAAACAGTGTTATTTTATGCAACCATTTACCGGCCGTGATTGCTTTGAAACAATAACGACATCTATCCGGGGATTCGTATCGATCGATCCCGGCATCTCGGGATCCACGGTGAGTCCCGGCATCTCGGGATCCACGGTGAGTCCCGACATCTCGGTATCCACGGTCAATCCCGGCATCTCGGGATCCACGGTGAGTCCCGGCATCTCGGTATCCACGGTGAGTCCCGGCATCTCGGTATCCACGGTGAGTCCATCTCGGTATCCACGGTCAATCCCGGCATCTCGGGATCCACGATCAATCCTGGCATTTCGGGATCCACGGTCAATTCTGGCATCTCGGGATCCACGGTGAATCCCGGATTGCAAGCCGTAGCGGCAACACTCGGGGTGATATTTTATTTAGCCCGGAAGTGCTTCTCCTGCATTTGCACGTGAATACAGCTATTCAGCCGCGGAACCCTCCAGACACCCTCTTCGCATTGTAAATAGTGATCATAGGAGACATTGCTCATGATAACTTACCACTGAAGAAATGGGTTCGGTGGGAGTGGTTGAATGATTTTATAAATGTGAGTGCGTTAGTCGACTCGTACGTTTGTTGGTTTGTCCAGTAACTCATCGACATGGTTTTTATTGCATGAAGATAAAATATATCACGATGTTATGTGTCAAAATTAGCATTTCCTGATGGATAGCCATTAGCCATACTTTTGTCACGCATTTAAAGCCGCCTGTAAAAGCTAGTTGACCACAAACAGTAAAAGTAAATAAAGAGCGCAAACTAAGAGAATTCCCTTTAAGTACCTGAGCAACTGAGCCTTATAAAATGTTCCGGTATGCTAGGCAAGAAAAGTAGGGAAGTCTTGAATAAACTCCTGAACTCTGGAAAGAGTTAATACCTGTTTAAAAGACTTGCGTCTTGCAGTTGCGAATGTAGCCCGGGGGGAGCAGGCAGTGCAGCCTACTCACTTTACAGTTGAAGATATTTTTAAGTTCTAATCGCGGGATTTATTTTACGGGTATTACTGAAATCCCGGGATATTTGCATAGAAAATATCATCGTCTCGAAAATAGTTCGGGTGTGTTTGGCACTTTGGCATTGACCGTTTGACAAAGGATTAGATTTTTGTATCACGCGAAAAATATAATTGTTTATTTATTTATTTATTTATTTAAACTTTATTGCACACAATACACAGGTAAAAGTACAAATGGCGGACTTAATGCCATAAGGCATTGAGTAATTGTTCGGCGATATTTATAATTTTCTATCTATCAGATAAAAAGAAAATAATTTAGAACATACTTCCACTGCTGCAAAGCGAAGCAAAGTGCAATGCCATGCAGGCCGCATCCATTGAATCCTAGCCACGTTCACGAGGTCATCCGTCTACATAGCGTAAATTTCGCGTGTATGCGGTGCTTTGCTATATAGCTACTCTGCACTGAAAAAAGATTTGTTAACAGTAGCCCAAATGTTAGCTGCTAGTTAATAAACCGAAAGACTGACAAACTGGAGGCTGCCTGGTAACCAAAATAAGTTAGGTATGTAAAATTAGCATAATTTGGTATACAATTCGCCTATTTCTTAAGTAGTTAAACTGGTTGAGCTATTTATTTTTTCACCGTAAATATGTAGGCGAACTTAAGATCTATTCCTAAAATTCTGCTTTCCTTTGAAACTACATAACCCAGAAAAAGTATACGTATATAGGTCACGGTTGAAGTGCGCAGGCTGCTCGCCCGGCGCGGCCCCGGAAGCATCAGGTGATATATTTAATGCCTCTAACCACTCACCGCTAAAGGGAAACTTATTTCCATCATTTCCCGGATGGTAGCGAAGGTATTGTGGGGGCTATCACATCGTCATCCTTAGTTTACAAAAATAACAAATAAGGAGCATCAGGTGATATATTAATGGCTGTAACCACTCTCTCACCTCGTAAAGGGAAACTTATGGTAGTGAAGTTATTATTGGGTGAGCCAACCTTAGTTTTCTAAAACAATATTACAAAAATACCCAATAATCAGTATCAGGTGATTATATTTAATGGCTGTAACCACTTTTCTCTGAAGGAAATCTTATTTCCATCATTTCCCGGATGGTAGCGAAGGTAATTGTGGGGCTACACTATTGGCGCATGTCATCCTTAGTTTACAGAATAACAAAAGGAGCATCAGGTGATATATTAATGGCTGTAACCACTCTCTCACCTCGTAAAGGGAAACTTATGGTAGCGGAGTTATTAAAATTAAATTAAATAAATCTTTATTTCCGACGTTTTACATCCATAAGGTGTTAGTAAATCTTATCTCTCTTCTATATTAGTATATATATGTAACTTACAACTATCACTTAACACTAAACAATGCAACCCCTTTTATCTGGCTGATCCAGTACGAGGGTATAGGACAGTCAAACCTATCAGCAATGACACACAGGATGCTTTTGGAGCTCCCTCTGAGCCTGCTCAGCATAGAGGCGATTTTCTTGCGCATCAGCGCTGGAAAACCATCCGTGCGGGCCTCCGCAAACATGAGTGAGGCGCTACACCACCTGGGCAGTCCCAACAGCATCCTAAATGCGTTGTTGTACTGAATACGCAAGGCGTTGTAGGCTTTTTTAGTGTATTTTACCCACAGGCTGCTCGATATATTATTGGGTGGGGCCATCCTTAGATTCCTAAGATAATATTACAAAAAATCCAAAATGTTAGTGAAGGCATTTTTGTGGATACACTGAGGCCATGTCATCAAAACCTCAATGAGTTCTATCCAAAAAGTTTATTTTGAGACACTGTTTTATTCCCGACTGTAATACTTTTTTACACAAACGTTACTTGCTCATCAAGACCAATGAAACAAGTCTAAACACGCATGTTTAGTTTCTCTTGTGCTGTTTATAAGTTCCACCTAAACTAAAGGTGACCTTTCCTCTCCATGATCAGATCAGCCCCATGTACGAATTATTGTGTTGTATACAGATTACAAATGACTTCCAAGATTTGATTACATTACTTGTTACAAACTCACAAACTTAGTTGTAACTGAAGCCAATGAAAGCGTGTCAAAAATTCCATGCATCCTGCACCAAAAATCAAGATCTCCTTAAAATGTTCTTATAGGGTTC
Organism: Apotomis capreana; assembly: GCA_947623375.1. NCBI lineage: Eukaryota > Metazoa > Arthropoda > Insecta > Lepidoptera > Tortricidae > Apotomis > Apotomis capreana. The sequence goes on from OX392511.1 coordinate 2,888,044, forward strand.
ATAAGGTCCACTGTCCACTATGCCAAAGAGACCCCTTGATCATCAAACGCCCTACATGTAAGCGAACACCTATACCATCGAAGCTAGCCCCTTGAAACCGCGTGAAACCCTAGCTCCACACTATTCGCGAAGTTGGCCGAGGATGGGCGAAAAGGATAGTGTGGGGGGGCATCATTTCCCTGCGGAAACTCATACTTCGGCCATCTTCGGGCAACTTCGCGAGTAGTGTGGAGCTAGGAAAAGATTCCATATCGATACCTTTGTACATACTCGTCATCATCATCATCATATCAGCCTATAGACGTCCACTGCTGGACAAAGGCCTCCCCCAAAGTTCTCCACAACCGCCACGCCCTCATCCAATTTCTACCCGCGATCTTAACCAGGTCGTCGGTCCACCTTGTTGGAGCAAGGTCACCTTTAGTTTAGGTGGAACTTATAAACAGCACAAGAGAAACTAAACATGCGTGTTTAGACTTATTTCATTGGTCTTGATGAGCAAGTACATACTCGTACTTTACAATAATTTTGCTAATGATATTCAAACCACATAGAGTTGTGCACGTGAACGTCCTAATTGCAACTACTTTTTCCGAAATGTTAGTACGATTGTGCTCTAAGGTATCGATATCTCAGCCCCAAGCCCCAACCCACGGTTTCGGGCGTCGTCGGCGATTGTCGGGACCACTCGGCTGTCATAACAGCGCGGCCGGCAATCACTCACCTGAGCGCGCGCCGCTAACTCGCCCCAGTCGCCCCATGCCATTGACTTACCAAATAGACACGCAATAGGGATGTCAGACTGATGCCGAATTATACATCGTCTTTTAAATATGTGGAAAAGCTCAATAGGTCATGAAAAAGAAATACAAATAATTAAAAAGCGTTTTGAATATGTGCCTTCAAATTTATAGCAATTTAGAGATTTTTTGCATTTGAATAGCAAACTTGTAATTGTTTTGAGAATCCTCTTAATTCAACAAATTAGTTTTCAGCAGGAATTTCGAACTTTACCACAAATTATTGACTTTTCTAAGTACATCATTCTAAATCTATTTAGCCCCATATATAGACATTTGATCCCAATAACAAATAGGAATACATTTACAAAATAGAAGCGTACTTTAAACCTTGAAAATAAAAATAAAAATGTTTATTAATATAAGATAAGCAAATATTACAAAAACATATAAAAAAGCAACAACCAAACAACTTTATCTTTTCAATAGGAAAGTCTTGAATAAAAGTTTAGGCTCTATTATTTGATTAGTTACTAACAACGAGGCCGTATCATTGTTTAAAAAAATACGTATTAAAATCGACTGTCGCTAAATATAACCGGTAGTACATAGCCCGCAGGTCGTTGACGCTCCTAAACTCCACGGTTTTCAACTTTCATCTAACCTAACTTATTTACGGGGCTTTGTTACGGGAATTTTATTAGCAAACTTCGCCGCACCGCGCTAATGTGACAGCTAAAATGACAGCAGATCGCATAAATTGCCAAGTTTGCGGTTAGTTTTTTGGCTACCCCTTTATCTTGGCTTTTATTTGTGTTTGTGGCTAACTACTACTTTAGGAACACTGATGAACGGGAAAATTACCGTGAAATGGGGTAAAGTGGGACATGCGGGGGTGGGACATGCGGGGTAACTTTAAATAAGTTTATGAAAATATTCTGGGTCAAGATAAATAAAATGTATGTACAGCGTTTTCAGTTACAGTTGAGACTCATCAGGATATAAAGTTGACTAAAAAAACACATCACGTTTAATTCGAGAAATATGGTTCACGCTTTGTAAAATGCATCAAAATTCATGAAATCTGTGGCTTTTCTGTTGAATCTCGGTCAATCAAAACGTCCCTAGGTTTAAATCCAAAAGTTAAATTGGCCAACCCTATTCGCATGAGCGATTGAGTCTGTACGGTTAATTCATTCATTCATTCGTTCATCCATTCGTTCGATGACCGGCCACAAACTTTTAACATGGAAATTCGCAATCGAAAAAGTTAGGGAACACATGTGCCGGGCTCAAAGGACACAAGTATGTTATACTTGGTATGTACATAGGCTGTTTCGTGTGTAGGGCATGCTAACTAACCCGAGGCTGAGAGCAGTGCATCGTTTAGGATTTTAACATGCGGGAAAATCTATACTGGCCACTCTGGAACTCTGGCTCGTAAAAAAAGTTTCGATAGCGGTTTTTTATTTGAATAAAGAACAAGAGTTTTCGCATTCGGTTACTTCATTTCGGAATGAGTGGTTATTTTGAAAAGAGAACATTATTTAAAGATGTATGCGACAACTTGGAGATGAAAGAAAATACGCCCATCGTCTTAAAATAAAATTGAATTATTTTAGGTAACAATTACTCAATTAGATAAATAAAGGTATGTAATCAATTAGATGTCCACCCACTTTTTATAGTAAAACAACCTAGCTGACATTGTTGGACTTTAAAGTTGGTGTGTTTTGATTAATTTTATTAAACAGGTCCAACGGTGAAAAATAATAGCCAAAACCCTTTATGATTTGTTAAATTTCTTAGCGATTATTATCTTTAAGAGCATTCTTCAATAACACCACCTTGTGTGTGGCGATGCCTGTGAACACAACTCTTAACACAAACACGGTATACGTCCTAAACACTAACAACACGAATACGTCTTAACGTCTCAAACAGACCAGTAAACACGTCAAGACCCGTCTCCTCAAACCGTTGAAAATTCAATGACATTCGCTCCGGGCGAACACTGATATCTTTTTACGAGTCACAAAAAAAATAGCGTTAACTTTTATATCGGATCCAATTTTGCTCTGTAACTATGTCGGGATTCGTGATAAGCTTTTTATAAGGGTTTCTCACACGTCTGGTTGCCTTGGCTGTTGAATACTGGCCAGAGAGAAAGGAATAATTTAAAAAGTTATCTCGAACGAGGTGCCTGGCAGTGGCCCTGGTTAGTTGCAATATTTGTAAAAAGTTTTTTATATCTATCTAGTATCTAGATACCTATTATATGTGTCCAATGTTCCTCTGACATCATTGTTATTAAACGCGTGAACCATTTTGGTTGTTATTTTGAACTACGTCTGTAGGTAACAACTAACCATCGCTCACCGTTGTAGAAAAAAACCGGTCAAGTGCGAGTCGCACTCGCGCACCGAGGGTTCCGTACAAACACATTCCATCCTTAAGGGGTTAGGTAAGTTTGCACCTGGTATGTATAGCGCTCCATACAAATAAGGTGCAAAGTTAACGCAACCAATCCCTTTGTTGTATGGGAGCCCCCCTTAAATATTTATTTTATTTTATTTTTAGTATTTGTTGTTATAGCGGCAACAGAAATACATCATCTGTGAAAATTTCAACTGTCTAGCTATCACCGTTCTTGAGATACAGCCTGGTGACAGACGGACGGATGGACGGACGGACGGACGGACGGACAGCGAAGTCTCAGTAATAGGGTCCCGTTTTTACCCTTTGGGTACGGAACCCTAAAAAGCGATTCTAGTATAATAAAGTAGTGAGGTGATAAAACTGCTTTATGATAGGTTAAGTTTGCGTGTTCAAGGGGCATGCTGGTTTAATTTCAGACAATATAGGATATGATAGGATCACCAAGAAATGTATATCTATGATGACAGCGTACTTGGACTTGTTTCTTCATTGACATAGTTACAGTATTCTATCCCGCGGAACCGTCCCTCTGGCTCCACAGAAAACCGTCGCTGTTAGGGCCAATTTTTATTGAAAAATTCGTAGGACATAGCGTGAAATTTGGCTTACCATTGTCAGAATAAGCAACTTTACCAACTCACCAAACCTGAGGCCCATTATTAATACAAATAGCCGAGCCAACATGGTGAGTGGAAAGTTGGAGACCATTTTGGGAACACAGCACATCTCATCTGCAACATGTATTGCGTGTGGTGTCATATCATTTGTCAGCTCATAGTCATTGTAAGGTCAGCCGAGGCAAATGCACCGCCGAGGCAAGTGCTCCTATTTTCTTATTCAGTATATTATTACCTTTACCAACTGACTACTTGCGTAGTTGTAAGATGGTTTTAGATAGTATAACAATAGTACTTTTCGATATGGTGCGCTTGCCCCGCTGGCGGCCTTGCCCCGAGCTTTAACAGTGCCGATAAAGCAAAGCGGGTTATTGCCGTCGGGATATGCCGCATTGTTCGCAATATTTCGCGCCATAACTCTGGGTCCGCGGATCGCTGTTACGGCTCCGATGTCCGCAACGCACGCGACTCGCTAATGTTACAGCAGACTTACTGTTATGGCACTGGCACAAACTATGTCTGCCAGAATTTATTTCAGTTGTATCCAGTAAAACAATAGCAAAGCACCTATCCATCAGTTGTGTACCTAAATTCCTTAAATTTTAATAAAACCTATATTGTGTTCATCATGTTTATGCCACGTTTTCGACCAACTTAGTCGCTTGGCGTAAGGATGCGTTAATAGGCTTACAAACTGAACAAAACTGGACTTAATCATGTTTAAAATAAAGAATAAATAAATATTAACGAACACTTTCACAAATCGATCTAGTCCCAATTTGAGCTAAGCGTGTACTATGGGTACTAGACGGCGATATACATCACATACACTACATAGTATAAATAAAACAAAGTCGCTTCCTGCTGTCTTTCTATCTGTCTGTCCCTATGTATGCGTAGATCTTTAAAACTACGCAACGGATTTTAATACGGTTTTTTTAATAGATAGTGATTCAAGAGGAAGGTTTATACCATTGAACCCGTGCGAAGCCGGGACGGGTCGCTAGTAATATATAACGACCCAAGATCAAATATTCGAGTTCATCAGACAATTTTTTGTGCAATAAAGTTTAAATAAATATTTGCCCGGGCCGGGATTCGAACCTAGGACCACCGGCTATAGGCAGGTGTACTATAAAGTGTCCATATGAAATGAAATGTACCAACATGGTGGTTAGGCTCACATTTTTAGACATTTTCATGCCGTCTAGACAGACCCACTCGTCTCTGATTCTCGAGGAATATAAACGCACTCCATGTCTAACCGAAATTCTCTTTGAGGCATAAAAAAGATTATTCCTTTTTATTTGTTTTCTTAGGATCCTTTCAATTCTTTTCGGCTGCCCAAAACCCCTGAGCTTATAGTTTCGATCAAAAAACTATTTATTCAATTAAATTCTTCGGTTCTTTTTCACTGACCTTTTTCTTGTAATAACAAACATGGAATGAAGTACCTAAACGTTCTTATATAAGTAAAATACACTTTCTTCATTATAAAATATCAACATACCATAGATTATTTTAGAACTAGGTAGATTTATGTAAGGTTTTCTGATATTTGTTTATTCATTGTTATTTGATTGTATTATACCTACCACAATCCATGAACTGATGGTTGGTTCGTCCTACCACACATTTATTTGAATCATAAGTTATCTATTAAGCATGACTGAAGTGTATCAGGGCTAGTTAGCCCTCACTACTAGTGAGCCTGACTTTGTGTAGGAGTACATCGCGCCACAGAAGTGACCAGGAGCTCACTGGTATATTACCGATTATTATTCAACATTTTCGATCTAAGTGTTTACCGGTTCAGTATTAAGGAAAGCTCAAAACACTCAGTGTTTGGTTGGCCGCCGCCGCGACTGATCGGCTCTCCTGATGATGAATCGCGTACCGATTCGAAACATGTCGAGCGTTATTCGATTTTACGACGTGAGTAAACCCGTTTATGTATTGTAATATCTCAACTCATCCTAAACACGAGGTTTAATATAATAGGCGTACTTATTCTAAGCCCAGGACTGATGTCTTTCAGAGGTAGGTCTGCCATCCGTCCGGGGGCCGTCCGGGGGTTTTCAAAAAGTAACTTTTTGTGAATGAAAAATAGATAAAGCAATTGTTTTTTTAATAATATTATTTTCCAACACGTCTGGGAAAAATAAACGAATTACAAATGTCCGGGTTTTTAGTGTTTGTCCGTGTTCGGCGAATTTAAAGATGGCAGCCCTATTGAGAGGTACCCTAAAAATCAGCTTTTATCCGGTTTTCCACGCCACACATCTACAGCCCCTGTCGTTTTTTGTACGCAATCGCTTAAAGTACTCTCGTCGTGTTTGCGAATGCGCGTCCGCAAAATTACGCGCTTCCTCCGCCCGGGCAAACACGGGGTGTCAACCCCTAGCGAGCAAGCAGATCACAACCCATTCATTTCGTATATACTTATGTATCTATGTATATTATAACTAGTAGTAGTGCCTCTGTGAGCTGTAGACTTCGTGAGTTTGCGAAATTACTGAAATTAATGTTCAACCCCCATATCTCCGCCATTATGAACAATTTCGAAAAACCGAATCGACAAAAAAATCCGGCCAAGTGCGAGTCGGACTCGCGCAGGGCTCCGTACAAACACTTATCCCATCTTAACTGGCCGGGTTAAGTTAAAGTTATACTACCTATCTACTGTGAGAGAGTGACGGGTGCCATGTCGCGCGACCTGAGTCGTGAACCATAGTTGTGCTAGACGGGCTGGTCTACATTGGAGTTCATTGGCTTTTGATCTCCGATGACACTAAGTTTAAATGATGCCTTACTTTGCATAGAAAAACACGATTAGCATACGTAACCTGTAGCCTTAAATATAACTTAACGATGTGATAGCTCAGAACTGAGCACTACGTCGAAAACATACGGTCGCAGGTTTGAGTCCCGGAATCACGTTACATGTTTTCTTACATTAATTAACCATAGCGTCAAGATATAAAAAATAAAATGCGGTACTTCCAACATTGAATCCCATTAAACAACAACATTAAACCCAAAAGTTACCTGGAAGAGATCGCTCTTTAGCGATAAGACCGCCTGTTTTTTACCTCTAACTGTAATTTCTTGCGTTGTATTTCTCCTGTACTATGTTTGAGGTGTGCAATAAAGAGTACTTGTACTGTATAAAAAACGGAATGTATAAAAAGATTATATTTATACAAGAATTCGGTGTACTTTTGTTGAATACCGCCGGGACATTATAGATTTGTTATAAATCGATACTTTTATCTGCCACAAAGTGTACAAGGGTAGCGCCGAAAATGTCTACGTTAAATATGACGTCACGATTCAATTTGCGGATGAGGGTGTTCGGTCTTGTTCTCTCGCTCGCACTTATGTGTGGTGAAGGAGAGGGAGTGAGTGCCCGTGGCGCTGATAGTCACAAATTTGAATTTATTTTTTGCATAAGGGATGATAGGTTGTAATGTTATTATACGTGCATTTGTGTTTTTTGGATGATATGGGCGGAGGAGAGAGGGTCTTTGTTAGCTAAATTTGGTAGTAACAATAAACAAGCCTCCTTATTCGTTCAAAAATGCTGATTGTTTTAGACATTTTTCTCTATGATCAAACACGTTTCTTAACATATTATTCTTAGAACAAGGCTATTGCGATTTATTTGTATATATTTAAATATTAGATTCAATTTGAATTTTTTATTGATAATTTCTTTTCAAAAACTAATCGACAAAATTCACGCAGAAAACTGTTTTTTTTTTACTTATTTTCAACTGCACGCAATGAAAGCATGAAATAGCTATGTTACTATCGAGAAATCTGGAAAAAGTATTATTCATTTTAAAAAGTTGGTTGAATATATCAATATATTTTTTTAAATATATTTTGCAAAGACTTAATTTTGGTACTTTCCACTTCGGTTGTTGTATTAAAGTTTATTCGTTCTTACCGGTCTAATTCAGTAAACAATATTAAGTATAGCCTCAAACTCTACATTCGATCCCAAAACTAGCTATTTTCTCGGATGTACCTAAAGCAAGTAATTGTTTAAAATAGACAAAACGTGTGATAAAAAAAACTTAGGCTACTTTCTAAGGAAAGTCTAGTAAGCTAGAAAATGGCAGTTATAAGTAAAAAAAAACATATTTTGAGTCTATAATCCAAACCAAACACGAATATGTAGTAATTAAGTAAGACTATTAAGAACATATTAAAATACTTAAACGGGTTTACTCACGTCGTAGAAGTCGAATAACGCTCGACATGTTTCGAATCGGTACGCGATTCATCATCAGGAGAGACGACCAGTCGCGGCGGCGGCCAATCGAACACTACGGGCATGCGCCCTGTCCGCGCGGCTGCTCGACACGGGTGTCACCGGCGGAGGCGCAAAACTACCCTCATCATCACGCACAATGCCAATTGTCGGGTTGCACACAACACTCACTACGTCATTTCCTAAGGTCTCGTCCACACTAACCACCGATGTAGTATCCAAAACCGTCCTCCAACTAGGGGGCACTGACCATCCACAATCTCGGTTAAAATTCGGATGACGACTAATTTCGATAGCCTCCCGTACTTTCCGCGGAATGGAAAACTTTTCTCTCGCCAGCACAGTTACCTTATCGAAACGAATATAGTGAGACGTATCCGAATTCAGTGAATGTTCCGTCACTGCAGAACCCCGGGTATCCTGATTTTTCATACTACGTATGTGTTCAGTCACTCTTGTGGAAATGTTCCGGCCAGTCTCTCCTATATAGTTCTTCCCACAGGAGCACGTTATTCGACTGTCGAGCGTTATTCGACTTCTACGACGTGAGTAAACCCGTTTAAGTATTTTACTATTAAGAACGTATACATTTGAAATGATATATACGAGTAGGTATAGAGCGTTGAGGTTTGTTTATAAGCTTTTTGTTTCAACGCTTAGTCCTACCCAGACATTATCTAAATACATACATACATTTACAGCGTACAGTCGCCATCAGATATACGAGTATCGCAGCATATTAAGGCGTTCATAAATATCTGAACATGTACTGTAATGCCCAGTCAATAAGAGTCGTGTTCCGATATTTATGAACGCCTTATATGCTGCGATATATCTGATGGCGACTGTACATACTTGACTATATACTCACAGATCGGGACATTGGTTTGGTGCTGACCAAAGTAAAGTTTGTTTAGGTGCATGTTTACATCTTGCTCGCCACAAGACGGGGGCTTGAGTCCTCTGTTGCAAATTCGATTATAAATCACATGATTCGGTGTTAAAGGGCTCCAATGTTCGAAATTCGACCGTCGTATAGTGCCGTTCCTTTCGATCTCCTGTCAAACTATATTTGGGTGAGCGGGACCGCATTATACGACAATCAAATTTCCGTACATCGGAGTAGCCTTCTGATTATTATTAATTACCAACATATACTTACTTTTTCCGTGACCCGCTTACATGTCAAACAATTGGGAACATTAAGATGCCCAGAGTTCATATATAAATTTTCCTCGATAGTACCTATAGGTAGGTACCTACTCGTGGTCGACTCAGATTTCTGCTCTTTTTTGTGGTATTGACATCGATTTCACATTTGTACAGTTTAAACGACTGTTTTTGTTTTATTTATAACTAGCTTTTGCCCGCGACTACGTCCGCGTGGAACTTGGAAGTATGGAAGCAACCTCGTACAACACGATAGATATCCACCTAATCACCTTAATTAATAAAAGAGCGCCTAAGCAAATGTAAGAGCAATTGTGCTCTTGGACTTATCATTACATTTTCTACAGGGTCATCAATGTCATCATGAATTACTTACTCTCTTTTCAATCTTTTTAGGGATAATTTCCAGGATGAAAACTATCCTATGTCCTTCCTCGGATGTTAAACTATCTCCATGCCAAATTTCATCAAAGTCGATTCAGCGGTTTAAGCGTGAAGAGGTAACAGACAGACAGACAGACAGACAGACACACTTTCGCATTTATAATATTATAGTATATAGTATGGATTTTATATACTTTGTATTATAGAAATCAGCACGGATTATTATGAACAAAATACGTAGTCGTGATATTGACAGTTTATTTTTTCCTACTTCTAATTAGATTAGATGCAAGTAGATGAAAATTCCGGCACTGAATGATTTAATATCTACATATATTATCTATGCTTTCATAAAATCTTACATTTTTATTAAAAATCTGTAGTCTATAGAGACGGGTCGTGATTTCAAGAAAAAAAAATGCAGGTTTTGCATGGGCAAGCGGCGTCTGACGTATAGACCGTCTGTGGCAGAAATTTCTTTGTCCGCTCTTCAAGCTAAAACGGCTGGACGGATTTTAACCAAGCTAGCTGGAAATCTAGATGGTTTTAGAGGATATACTATCGATACCTTAGAGCACAATCGTACAAACTTTTCGGAAAAAGTAGTTGCAATATGACGTTAGTGCACAACTCTAAGTGATTTAAAGTTCATTGCCGAAATAATTGTAATTAGTACGAGAACTAAGGTATAGCTATTTACCCGATTACAGGAAAGAAAGAAGGTAACGCGAAGTTGCGGGTTCCGTCTAGTAGTACTATATTATATACATATCGCTGTTTAGCGATAAAATCGCCTATTGTTTACCACTATTGTAATGCTAAGTGTTATATGTATTTGTATTTCTTTCTTCTTGAGGTGTGCAACTGTGCAATAAAGAGTATTCTATTCTATTATATATACATATTGCTTGGTACATTTTGTGCGCAACGTGCAGACTTAGACCGAGGCTCAGTTCTATGAATATTCCGGTGCACTAACCTTAAGACTCGGCCGAACTGACGCGGCTTAGTCCGCAAGCCCTAGCGAGCCTGACTGACGTATCAATCCGAACAGACAGACGCAGAGATTCCATCTACTATATAGGTACTATAAAATAAATGAAATAATTTAAACCATTGATACAATCAAAGTACAAAGAATTTTTTTAATGCGTAACCTGGCGGAGGAGACCAGGTATCGATATAGTTACCACAATATTATGATATTATAATTAGGTAGGTCCATTAACATAAAATTTCAACTATTAATTTTAAATATTACTAGAGATGTATAATGTCTAGGCATTACAACATGCAAATATACTTTTCTGTCAAGTCTTTGACAGGAGATCGAGCGGGACGGCACTATTCGGAGTGGTCGAAGTAGCCCTTGAGTTTTCTCACGGGACCGGTGACGTAACTATCATGAGCAAAAATGGCAGACAGTTTTAATTATTTCAATATACAGAATAAAAACCATATTTTCATATTCAAGTCATATATTTAGGTTCCTATGCTAAATACTATACGAAATAAACAGTTTAGTGCAATTTAACAAGAGTCAACTAGCCTATTGATTGATCCTCGGATCCCTGCAAACCAGTTTCGCCATGCGTTGCCGACTATACCGTTGTACAGCTTGTACGTTGTTTACGAGTGTGTGCGATGTTTGCCGGCGCCGAGGCAGCGATCCTCGCGCGAGCGCAAACAACCCGTGTGTTGAAGGGCCTACAGCCTCTTTACACTACCGCCCCATATCAAAACGACGTAATTGTACACAAGTTCCTATAGCACTTACGACTTTTCACTGACAGGCTAAAATTACCATTTCCCAAGCGAAACAGCGTAACTGATAGTCGCTTTTATGGGCGCATAATACGTTTTACTAAGGTGGTAGCGAACGCTAAAGAGTGGTAGCTGCTTCCGCGTCTATGGTCAGATTTCAGATATGAATTTCGAAATTCGATTTTTAATATTCGATATGTGAATGGTTTTACAAGCTTAGGAAAGTGTCGCCTGCCATTGTTTTTGTGATAATATTGTTTTGTGTCCCAGTTACGGCACACTCCTGTTTAAGGGCCGCCACAGATGTTCGGAATTCTGGTCCGGTTTCCGAACGGAATCAGCAAGCGAGACAACGCCATATGACAGACAGACACAGAGACATTTTCTGACGTCATTCCTATGGAAACCGAAAGAAAATTTGGACCAGCTGCGGCGGCGTTAAGGCTGCCTTTCCTCAGAAGCGAAGCGGTTAAAATTAACCAATCACATTTCTCAGATTTAAATGTACTTCTTTCGCGCTTCACAAAGACGCAACCTGATTGGTTCATTTTCTTCGCTCCGCTTCAGTATATGTTGAGTTTCTTTCGGCGTTTCTTCTCAACAGTGGTCTCCTCTTCCGGTAAACTCAGACATGTAAAAGTGCCCTTGTGGCCTACTTGCATAATACAGTTCATTATTGCATTACAGCTATATGTATAGATTCGAAAAAGAGTAACCTAAAAAATATATAAACTTGCGAATAATATTGGTGAATTTCAATGTCAGTATGGTTTTAAATATATTCTTGGGGCCCAAAGTTAGATCACAGATCACTGTCTTAAGGTATGTTCTCTTCTCCCTAGCGCCGTCTTGTCCCTAGCTTTAATTATCATTAATTATTAAAATTGCATTAGGCAGTACTTAGTAAGTATAGCTAGTTGAAGCTTACTTTGGCTTAGCTTATTTAGTACGTACTAGACAACATTTGATATTAATCAGAGTATTAATGAACTGACTTTGTGTAAAAGCGTTTTAGCTTTAAGCATAATTTATAACAAGACTTCAGTACATTTTAAATGGCGTGTGGTTCGGTGAAGTGGCTTTTACATAATTATTTAATGTTCTTTTTAACATTAAAAATTAGTTAACTTAAAAGCAGCGGTTGTTATTTAATATAATATATTAGAGCCTTTGCCAAACGGAAGACTTAAAATATTTGTAAGACTTAATTTACAGTACAGCACCGGACTCAAGAAAATTGCTAGATATACCCATTATTAAAAATAAATCAAACATATAAAGTATACTATTTATACGTACAATTACTTCCTGCTAATATTGATAAGAGTACTATTCGTATTAAATTATTATTGATAACGACTGAACTGCTGTTGAAATATTGTTTAAATATCTAAGTTTTTCATAAATAGACTTCGTTACGTTCACTTATTTCAACTATAAGGCAGATCAATTTGTAAATTGAACATTATCACGAAACAAACTTGAACTTTCAAACCATCCCTGTTGTAATTTAGGTCCCGTGCGTATTTTTGCCGTGAACTTATAATGCAATCATGTAGTTTGGCAGCGTTTACGGAACATAAATTTGTCATTTATCCTCGTCATCATTATCATCAGGAACGTCGACTGTTGGAGATCCCCAAGGACCACACCATGACCATCATCATTCCCTTCCCTTATCCCATTTATTAGATGCATGCAGCATGTTTTCTTACCTATTACTCGTCGTCTTGTCGTTTACTTCCTTCTTTTTCATATCATCTTTCACACCATCCATCCATCTTTTCTTTGGTATTTCTATTCTTCTATGTCCGTCCGTCATGCTTAACGCTTTTCTGATTTTGTGGCGTTCTCTTCGCATCACATGCTGCCCATACAATAATAGTCGGTTAGCTTACAGCTTTTGCCTAATTGGTGCTACTTTCAGACTTCCTCGAACATACTAATTTCTTATTCTGTCCATTCTTGTCATCCCACACACCCATGGTAACATTCTCATCTCTGCCCACATGTAATCTTATTTCAATCGTCCCTTTTACTGCCCAACACTCTGATCATATACGACGACAGGTCCCACCATGGCCATTGATACATTATGATTATGGCGCTCTGTCATTACGGTGACTAACGGACCCGCTGAAAAAAGATTTATCGTTATCTTAAGCCCATCTCGTCCATTATCATAATTTACAAGATGAAATATCGTCCCGCTCCGAGCCATATTTACTCCAGTAATTTCCTAATGTAGTGACGTAGCTTCGCGGAGTCTTCAACAGAGAATTGAGTTATACACATATTTTTTACGACCTAAATAAATTCAGAAACCATTACTGGGAATAGAGTTATTATACCGCTGAAAACAATTAGATTGTGTAAATATGATAACTGTGAAAAGTTATACATATTTTATTTTTCGACTTTCATTCGTCCTTGCCGTTTTGCAGTACAAGTCATATCGAATAGTGCGGTGTCGCAAAATACTTTCCTGGGATAAATACAATGAACGCATCTAACCTGGAAACGGATGATACATAATAGTATCTTTAATTGGCCTACATTTTAAAATCGTAATAAAGATCGGGGATCTTTATTTTTTTGGTACAAAATTGTGATATTGTAATGGCCTCCTTATGATACTGATAGAAGTTTAAAATCGGATCTAGCAAAACGGAAGAGGAACGAAAGTAATACGTCGGTTGGAAAGATGGAAGTCATTAACCCCGGGGTTTTTATTTATTTATTTATTTAATCTTTATTGCACAAAAGAAAAACAGATCGTACAAAAGGTTTTCGGTGCACGAAAGATTTTAGACCCCGGGGTAAGATGAAGTATAAGATATCGAAAAGTCTTAACGTATTTATGAGTCTTCCAGTTCTTGGTCATAATCGTCCAAATATGATTAAGTTGAGCATAAAATTTAGTGAGGAGTGCACATATAGTTATATGTTATAGGTAGTATTTGGGTAGACCTATGTCCAGCTGTGGACGTCTTTCCTCTAGTGCGAGTAGAAAACTGTATAAGAGATACCTTACAAGGTATCTACACTACAACGCAAAGATACAAAAATTGGGCAAGTGCGAGTCCGACTCGCGCATGAAGGGTTCCGTACCATAATCTATAACAAGTTTGTTGTATGGGAGAGCCCCCCTTAAATATTTATTTTATTTTATTTTTAGTTTTATTTTGTTATAGCGGCAATAGAAATACATCATCTGTGAAAAATTCAACTGTTCTTGAGATTTAGCCTGGTGACAGACAGACGGACGGACAGCGAAGTCTCAGTAATAGGCTCCCGTTTTTAGTAAAACGATTAGTAACTATGAAATTAGTACTTAATGTTTTCATCGGTTACCGCCCCGTCTAAATATAAATTATAGCTAATATTACCTATTGTAACATAATGTTTGGTATAGAAATAAAATGAAAATTTAACTGTTCGTTTCAATAAGGATCACAGCTTAATTATTTAATTGCTACATTTTGTTAGTAGGTATTTACGACTCACAAGACAAATTAAGAAGCACGAGTCTCACTCACTATACATTTCCATTCGTAGCTCTTAGAGACATCGCAACGAATCTTTACTAAACGTCGGGGCGGATCGAATCCACGTGTAATTAAGATACGTGTACCCGTGTTACACGGATACACGTATCTTAATCACACGTAGCCTAATTACACGTGCTGAACGGAGCAGAAAACCGTTGCCGTGTAATACGAACACGTAGATCCGGCTACGGGTACACGAAACACGGACACGACCGCGAGCCCTAGTTTTTACCCTTTGGGTACGGAACCCTAAAAATTGTCTTCCTCGCTAGAGAATATAAAAGTGATATATGGGAGTGTTAAACTAGTGTTACCACAAACAAGGATAAATATTCCATTCAGTACAAGTTGACTCAGACGACGACAGTGCGAAGTCTGACAATTTTATCTCTTTATTATATTATAGCGGCGCTGCAATCTGCAGTTCCTTTGTTTCGGAGATGAGATGAAGAACGACTGGCGGTTTGACTGCGTAGGGTTGTCAACGTTGACTAAATTAAAATGTTTTTACGACACCAAAATTTAATAAAAATTGTACAAGTTAAATGAGAAAACAAGTATAGGTGTATGTCTGTAAAATATATCTGTTTTATTTTGATTTGATTTTGATTGCCGATGATGTATTCGTAATTTACCTAAGTTTAGTTCCGTGGTATATGAATTTGACATTTAGCAAATTTTGACCGGTCTGCTATTTCATCGGTGGAACTCGTGCTTATTCTCTACAATAACTTAAAACTTACAGTGTCAACTCTATCGTGTCTTCCCTCTTTTTTTTGGCGTCCGCAGCAAGGCGTTATGAAATTGTCTCTTGTCTGCGGCTGCGCCCATCTCATTAGACAACTCCCTGATTGAGACTAGTTTCCACCAAATCATTTAAAACAAGCAGTGACAACCCTATCATATTCCCCTCCTTTTTTGGCGTCAGCAGCAAGGCGTTATGAAATTTTCTCTTGTCTGCGGCAGCGACCATCTCATTAGACAATGCCCTGATTGAAATGCCTTCTAGCCTCTACCATATCACTTTAAAAAAGTAGCGATAACACTATCGTGTTTCCCTCCTTTTTTTGGCGCCCGCAGCAATGTGTTATGAAATGGTCTCTTGTCTGCGGCCGTGGCCATCTCGTTAGACAATGCCCTGATTGAAATGACTTCTAGCCTCCACCATATCATTTAAAACAAGCAGCGACAACCCTATCGTAATTCCCTCCTTTTTTTGGCGTCCACAGCGTTCTGAAAATGTCTCTTGTCTGCGCCCATCTCATTAGACATTACCCCGATGGAAATTCTTTTTAGACTCCACCATATCACTTAAAACACGCAGCGACAGCCCTATCGTGGCTCCTCGTGAACTTTTTTTGGTGTCCCCACCAAAGGTGTTATGAAATTGTCTCTTCTAGTCTGCGGCTGCGCCAGTGTTGTCACATACAATTTTGGCAAAATGGTAGAACAGGATGCAAAAGAAATTAGAATTTGCATTGAAAAATAGATCTACCACTACTCTGGGTTAGTAAGTTTTTAATGGTTAACAATGCGTATAGTAGAGTTGTTAGTCCGCTGTTTTCTAACATAATTGTGCGCATCGGGTTACAAGCATGAAATTTCTACCACAGATAGAGTGTTCCACGGTGATTATTTTCAGATGTGGAGGGAAGTCAGATTCGTCCCCTGTGAGGCGGGAGAGCGGAGTGAATACGGCCAAGTATCCCTCTTTTCTTTCTTTATTGCTGGTCAGTTAAGTCTACCAGGACGTGTTTGGTATCGTTTCCGTGTAAAACAAATATCAGAAATTCATTTTTTATGTTATTTTCGTATAGTTCTATATAAAAATATGGGTGTAATGGCCGAAAAGGTAAAAATCACAACAAGTTTTTTTATTCAGTGAGGTAAATTAGTTCAATTTCGTGAACATTTTCAAATTATTATTATTATTTCAAAAAGTTCATTTAATCTGGTTTCTAAAAATATATTAATGTTGGGCACTTCTCATACAAACAGTAGCTGAAAATATATCTTTACGTCGGCGTAACCAACGTAAATCTCCGAACGCATCCTATTTCGCTTCATTAAATACATTAAATAATGATTATTAACATGCTTTTTCATATAATATTTACTATATACGTCCTAGAAAAACAAATTAATGTAATTAAAACAATTTTTTTTTTGCAAATGTATCACGAGCACGCGGGCTAATCTCAACATAAACAATTTATTTAAGTTACTGTTTGTATGAAGAGTGTCCAATATATATATATTTTTAGAAACAAGATTAAATTTGCTATTTTGCAATATTTTTTTTAGTTGTAAATATTCAGGAAATATAACTAATTTATCTCCCTGAATAAAAAAAACTTGTTGTGATTTTTACAATTTCGGAAATACAACCATATTTTTGTATGGTACTATGAATAAATAACATGAAAAATGAATTCTTGATATCTGTTTTACACGAAAACGATACGACACAAGTCCTACTAGCGTTACCTGATCAGTAATATAAAAAGAAAAAGAGGACTCCTTTGTCCTATTCACCCCGCTTTCCCGCCGCACAGGGGACGAATCTGACTTCCTTCTACATCTGAAAATAATCACCGCAGAATACTCTATCTGTGGTAGAAATTTGGTGGTTGTATCCCGATGTACACAATTTCGCGACTTAGCAAAATGTACTAGAACACGCAGGCTAGGCTTAACATCAACATTTTTTCAAGGTACTTTTTGTATCAGATGTGCCCAATATGTATACATTTTTAAAAACAACAATAAATTTGCTGTTTAGTTATATTTTTTTAAATTGTAAATATTCAGAATAGATAACTAATTTATCGTTCTGAATAAAAAAAACTTGTTGTGATTTTTACCTTTTCCGCAATAAACCCAAATTTTTATATGAAACTATTCTTAAATAACATGAAACATTAATAGCTGATATCTATTTTACACGAAAACGATGTCGCACAAGCCCTAATAGCCTTAACTGATCAGTAATAAAAAAAAGAAAAAGCTCCTCTTCACCCCGCTCTCCCACCACACAGGGGACGAATCTGACTTCCCTCCACATCTGAAAATAATCACCGTGGAACGTTCTATGTGTGGTAGAAATTTCATGCTTGTTGTTGGGAAGACTAGGGGCAACAGTCAAACACAAGTTCCAGACAAGGACTGAATCATTTATTATGTACGCATACCCACATGTACAAATACTAACTACCTACAACCTCCTTTTTAAAAAAAATAAAAAAAATATCATTGTTCACTAATGTTTACAATTAGAATATAATAACAATTTAAAATATTTTTTTTTCTTTATCTAAAAACATCATGATCAAAATAAATAAGTAATTAATTATGAAGACTACATAAAATTTCCTTTCAAATTGAGTAATTCATCAAACTGACTGTAAAATAGAGTTATAAAATATAAAATTGAATTCATTAGGTATAATCTCAGAATTTGAAGTAAAAATAAACACATGCAAAAGAAATTAAAAATGTACATTTCAAAATTACAAAATGTAGCTTTTTTAAAAAATAAAATTAATGAATTGTAATAATTGTAAATTGTAAATAATAAAATGTAATAGTTAATATTAAATTTCAAGAGTTTCATGTAAAGAAAATATTTGTACATACATTGTTGAATATTTACTGATTACATAGAAAAACTATAATGTTTTGATTTGAGTATCTTCTTATGACTAACAAAATTTTAAAATAGTGACTTAATTCTAAATACAAAATTCCTTAATTTTATTGACCTTCTTACCAGTACCGATTGCATAACGTACCAGCTCATCAGGCCCACGTGCCCCACCGATCAGGCGCGATCACCACCCTGCCGGAGCGAGTAACATAATTATCGATTTGATCAGAGCGCGCGGCTGAGGTATGCTGGGAATCGAACACGGCAGCGCCAGCGCTGCCGTGCGACGCCTGCGCGTTATCAGTTCGAGTAGCGATATCATCGTAAGGCAGCGAGCATACCGGAGCATCGAGCGCTGTGGGGCGCTGGTCGGAATCTTTAATAAGATGACGCCTGTTTCTAACCAGAGTGCCACCACCAATGATTTTTATTAAATACGATCGTATACCGCGTAGTGATATAATGGTTCCGCTCACCCAACGCTTGTCTATTCTTACTTTTACATTTTGGCCGGGATAGAGGGGAGACAAATCACGAGCAGTTTTATCATATTGATGTTTTTGCTTTTGTTGACGGGCTTCTAATTCTTGCTTCACATTCTGTTGTATTTTGGGCAATAATAATTTTGGAGGGCACGGTACAATACCTCGCATTTTGCGACTGTTTAAAAGTTCAGAAGGAGAAGCAAGTTTGTTACTAATTGGTGTGTTCAGATATTCAAGTAATGCTAACCTAAATTCTGTTTTTTCTTCGTGGGTTTTCTTTAGTAAATTTTTAATAGTTTGGACTGTCCGTTCGACTTGGCCGTTAGATTGTGCATAAAGTGGCGATGACGTCACATGCTGAAAATTCCATTCTGTTGAAAACGTATCAAAACTGTATGATCTGAATTCTGGACCATTATCTGAAATTAATGTGTCAGGAATCCCATGCCGACTAAAAATAATTTTGAGTTCATTGATGACGTAATCAGATGTTAACGAATTTAATTGCACTACTTCTACATATTTACTGTAATAATCAACTGCAATTAAGAACTTGTTTCCATGGAAATGAAATATATCTACACCTATTTTTGACCACGCCCTGTTTGGTACGCTATGAGGAATCAGAGTTTCCTTCCTATTATTGTTTTTGAATGTAAGACATGCTTGACAGTTGCTTATGAAATCCTCCAATTGAGTGTTAATGTTAGGCCAGAACATACTTTCTCGAATTCTTAATTTACATTTTTCCAATCCTAAATGCCCAATGTGTACACGCCTTAACATCTCATTGCGCATCGAGAGAGGAATAATAATTCTGTCACCTTTCCATAACATGCTATACGCTAACGATATATCTTCGCGGTATCCCCAATATGAACGCACCTGAACATCTACCTCATGTTTATGTGTTGGCCATCCTTCTTCGACATACTTGGTTAATGATTGCAGCTCTGTGTCGTTTTTCGTCTCCTTTTGTATTTTTACAAAATGTGAGTCAAATAGAGGGTTACTTATTGCAACGGCACAGACTTGCGCACGCGAATCTAGTTGATCCCTCTAAATCTTTAATATTTTCTGGTTGTGGCATATTTTTTATAGCTGAGGTACGTGAACTATCCGGACACAATCCTTTCGCACTGATTTTGTGTCCTAAATACTTAACTTCAGTTAAACCAAATTTACATTTATTTTTATTTAGTTTTATATTGATCTCCCTACATCTGTCCAAAACTCTCTTGAGTCTGTCATCGTGCTCCTGTTTCGTTTTGCCATGGACAAGCAAATCATCAACGAATAAACAAACCCCGGGTATATCATCAAAAAATTCGAACATCCTTTTATGAAAAATTTCTGAGGCCGATACGATCCCAAAAGGTAAACGCAAAAATTTATACCTACCGAAACTTGTATTGAATGTACATAAATCTGTACTATCTTTATGCAACCGTAGCTGCCAAAACCCTTGCTTTGCGTCTAGCGTGCTGTAATATTTGGACCCTAGCAAATTCACAGTTATTTCATCTAAAGTAGGCAACTTAAAATGTTCTCTTCTAATAGCATGGTTTAAATCCCGTGGGTCCAAACAGATTCTTAACTCGCCGTTAGATTTTCGAACAACGGTCATGCTGTTAACCCAGTCTGTTGGACCCTCAACTTTTGCAATTATACCCTTCGCTAACCATATCGTCTAACTTTTGCTTAATACTATCCTTTAAAGCTATCGGAACCTTCCTAGGAGCATGGACTACGGGCTTAATACTTTTATCAATCTCTATTTTATATTCGCCTGGCATACATCCTAACCCTTCGAACACATCATGATATTCCTTAGGAATATAACTATAGCGTTGGGCCACGTTGACACTAAGCACTAACTTAATTACGTTTAGTTCAGTACACGAGTCGCGGCCCAAAACCGGCGGTGATGAAACGTCCGCCACTAAAAATTCTAATATATAGAAGTTCTGTTTATACTCCGTTTTCAAATGAACCTTGCCGAGAACAATGATATCGCTACCCGAATAACCTTTCAATTTTACCGAAGTTTTTAATAAATCCTGTTCAGTTATGCCGACTTGGCTTAAATATTTACGCGGTAAAACGTTCACGTCAGCTCCAGAATCTAATTTGAACCTAATGTAACTGTTCCCAAATCCTAAATCTATCGACCAGTCACTACGTGTAACATCAAAACAATGAGTTACCTGATCGGCGGGCTCGTCAGCTTGCACATCATACACTTTACACATTCGCGAGAAGTGATTAAAGTTATTACAATTTAGACAGACTTTCCCGTGAGCCGGACACCGCATTTCGACACCATGATTATACCCGCACTTGGAACACTGCACTGCTGTTTTGTTTCCATGATAAGACCCCGTTTGTTGTTGTTTTGCACTACGAAACGGAGGAGCGCTGCGACGCGGGACCGGGCGCGGGGCGGACTGCCCCCAGCCACGTCCTCTGCCTCGCGGAGCGCTGCGGCCGCGCGACGCTCGTCTTGACAACCAATTCACATGATTATACGCGCCACCCTCATCTTCTAAACTAAACTGATCTTGGTCATAGCCCATCGTAATATTATAAGCTTGATGCTCACTCGATTCCTTTTTAATTGCGCCGGCTTGCAACCTCGATATTTGGGCTATGTTGCAAATCTCCAAAGATTTTTGTAAAGTCAAGTCTGGTTCTCGTAACAAACGCTCCCTAAGCGTGTCCTCATTAATGCCACATATGAG
The DNA here is from genome assembly GCA_947623375.1 of Apotomis capreana. Taxonomy (NCBI): domain Eukaryota; kingdom Metazoa; phylum Arthropoda; class Insecta; order Lepidoptera; family Tortricidae; genus Apotomis; species Apotomis capreana. The sequence goes on from OX392511.1 coordinate 2,909,860, forward strand.
TCGATCCCTTATTAAATCTGACATCAATTCTTGAAATTCACAGGCACTTGCTAATCTTTTTAATTCGAACGCATACTGCTCAATAGACTCGCCGTGCTTTTGATTACGCGTAAAGAACTTGTGCCGTTCAATTGTGATATTCTTTTTCGGTGAGAAAAACTCGCCAAATTTGTTCAACAAATCCGTTACGGTTTGAAACTCAGCGTCAAATTGGGCGTGTACCTCGCGACACTGCTCACCGATGACGTGCAATAAAATATTAATTTGCACCTTAGGTGGTTTCTTCGCCAGCTCACACGCCTCATAATAAACCAAAAATGCACTTTTCCATTTGTCCCATTCCTTGGATAAATTTCCCGAAGTAACGTTTTCCAAATTATTAACAAAATTAAATGGCGGCGGCGGCGGCAGTACAGCTTCCATCGCGATACCAGTGTCCGTAATTAACGTATCTACGAAACCACTAATATTTATCGAATTTATCGGCTACAAAAATAACTTTCCTAATACTTGAACTGCAATTTATAGGTACTTTTTATTGCCTAATTCCGGCTGCGCCATGTTGGGAAGACTAGGGGCAACAGTCAAACACAAGTTCCAGACAAGGACTGAATCATTTATTATGTACGCATACCCACATGTACAAATACTAACTACCTACACTTGTAACCCGATGCGCAAAATTTCGCGGCTTAGCAACTACTAGTAAGTGTTTCAAATCGTGAAATATACTGTCAGTTGTCACTCGCCAAAGAAATTGCCGCGAAATATACTGTCAGCTGTCACTGTTAAATGTCAAGTAAGTGTCAGTCACACCTCACACACAAATGACACGCGAAATTACAAGATAGCCTTTTAAGGACAATAGGCTACATTCAATAGTTCCAAAAATATTTAATATTTAAGATTAGAAGTTAAGTTTTTTATGATGTATTTTGAATTTTCTGTAAAAATAAACAGCTGTAAAATTAAATTTTTTTTTTTTTTTACTGAGCACCGTTCCGTTCCACGTTTTGAGAATTGTTTCCGAACTTAACATTTTGAAAAATAGGTAGATTTGATGCTGAGAGTGGTAGGTAGAACAGAGGCAAAATTGGTAAATCTACTGAAAAGTTAGTAGATGTGATAACACTGGGCTGCGCTCATCTCATTAGATAATGCCCTGATTGAAATGCCTTCCCGTGGCTTTTCTGGCATTGTTTTCTATTTCAATCTTTTATTTAAAAAAAATATTAAAAGAAGAGAAGATGTGTAACAGTTGCATAAACTACTGCGACAGCGTTCAGAGTATGTGTAGGAATTTCTTTTACGTACCTACTTGTAATTTTTTTTCCTGCCGAAGTCGGATTACCTGAAAACTCCGAAATTCGAAATTCGAAGTTCATACCGTGTCGTCCCTCTCGATCTCCTGTCAAACCATGTTTGAATAAGCGAGACAGCACGATGTGAAGTTCGAACATCGGACCCTGCTGAAACTACTTTGGTACAGAGTAGAAGCTAAGTTAAGTAGATTTGCAATCTGAACCGCGAGTGTGCAAAACTTTCTTTGTGTTTGAAGTATATGAGTTTTTATTCAGTACTTAATTACTGCTCCTTTGTTTACAGGTATGCATCATCTGCAGTTTCCTTGTGTGACGTTTATTTGTAAGTTAACTTTATTATCAGAACATTTATGACAAACATTATCTTGTCTTCGGCGAAGACAAGATAATTAAGATCGAACTTCACTTCAGGTAAGTTCGTTTGATCGTCTAATAAGCGTATTCTTCTACAGCATTTAAAGGAAAAGCGAAAGTTAGAACTTATTCACGCCAAAACGACTAGACGGATTTTGATGAAATTTGGAACAGATGTCGTTTATAGGCCCCCAACTTAACATATAGGTAAGTTACTTTTTATCCCGAAAAAAGAATGGTTCCCCTATGATAATGTGTTTATTTTACTGTGGGTAAAAGTTTGTAAAACATACTAAATTGGGATTACATACATTATGCGGTTTATGTTAACCATTAATTTAATTGCACATTACAAATATGTAGGTACAAATGGCGGACTTAATGCCATAAGGCCACGTTACAGAGACATTATCCATTAACCATTCCTAGCATATACTCGTAATATGAGAAATACGTTGTTGTGAAAATTCTCTTTGGCTGTGTACCGCCTTATTCATCCTTGGTATAACCCCCTTCACTCCATTTTCGTAATCCACATCTTAGATTCGACCTGCCATTATATTTGTATTGAAAATTTTGGCGCGAACTTTCATGTTTCTAGATTCAGTATGTTACGTGTCAGCTTGTGCTGTTAGAATTTTCATTTAATAGACGTTGGAAATCTGTTGCAACAAGAACACGGTGTTTTAGTACAAACTTACATGATTTATGTAACAAAATTGGGATTACCACGTAGAAATAATCCTACCTGTTGCCTCCGAATTAGCTCGCGTTGAAATTGAGCTGTTACTATCCTACGAAAACAATGCTTTTCTTCGGGGTGAAAAGTAAGACTATGTGTGTATTCTTCTTCTTCTTCTTCGTCGGTTCCATTCTTGGTAGAGTGGTCGTGGTCACAATTTCAGATGTTGGTGGCAGGCTTCACAACACGCCGCCATTCTTCCCTTATAGCCGCCTTCCTCGTGCATTCGTGTAGTCACGATGAACCATTAATTGCAGCTTTTATTTGATCTGTCCATTTCATAGGCGATCTTTCTCGTAGCCTGGTATCCTTCAACCATTTCCTGGACCTCAAGTCGCTCAAGTGTGTGTTCTTAGGCCCTTATCACACTTGCGATTTGTCAGTGAATTTTGTATAAAGGCGATCACGCAGCGAGTTTGCCGTGACGCTTATTTGTATAGAAAACTCGCTCGCAAATCACATCACACATACGGACGGACAGATAATATCTAGTCAGTTTATCCAATAGTTCCAATAATCCCATGGATGCCATACCATATTAATTTAATTGAGATGGTACCGTGTTTTGCATTGAGTGCCGATAGTAAGCTATTGCGTACTTGTTTGACGGACAAAGACCTCTTTGGCGCCAGGCCGTTGACACGTCCCATAAGCCTAATTTTAGACAATGCTCCTTGTGAAATTCACAATCTGGTCGTTGTTCCGCCACTACATTCAGAGAAGGGAAACATTCATTTGAATTACGAATAGCAATTGAAACAAAATTCAATATTACACAATAAAAATAATAATTAACATTTTAAAATGGAATAGACTCACCCAATTCTGCTTATGAAAATTGCCAGTTTAATACTTTGACAATACAATAAAAAAGCCGGCATACAACTTTTTCCCGGAGTTAGTATATTATGATGTTTTTTTACAATATTATCAGGTTTTAATTATGAACGCTTTTAATCTTTTGGCGCTAACGCCAAAAAAGCATATATTAGTTGGGTTTTTGGGAAACCATTGGGTTAGCCCAATGGTTACTAATTTTTACACAATGAATAATTAATATAATTATTGAAAAATTTAAACATTAAAAGAAAAATCTCTGTTTCCATACTTTTGGCCTGGGTTTTTTTTTAATGTCATAGGGGGCAAACGAGCAAACGGATCGTCTGATGGAAAGCAATTACCATCGCCCATAGACACCTGCTACACCAGAGGAGTCACAAGTGCGTTGCCAGCGGTGTAGATCAGCTATTTTGTTAGAGGTAAATTGTTAGTGTAATCCGTGCAAAAGCACGGCGTTGAACGTGGCTGAACCCCACCGGTCGGACCGGTCGCGCGCGCGCCGACTCTCAATCTTTACGATTTACGATGTTTGGTTTGCGAACACCGGTAGCTGACAAGCGATTTTAAAGCGATTACCGCTTTTTTGTCAGCTTATAATCTAAATCTCTGGAATGAAAAGCGGTCGAACGAGGAGGTGCTCGATATGACGAACGAGGACAGGTGTATTTTAAAAACAATGGAGAACACGACGAATATATAATGACTATAATAGAAGGAAAGATGAAGGGAGGAGAAAGAGAGGATGACCAAGGAGAGCTTACGTGAACCAAATAAAGGAGAAGGTGAACGTCGTGTCGTACCAGGTTGTCAAGGAGAAGGCGCAGGAACGAGATGCGTGGAAATTGCTCCACTTACAAGAACTTAGCTATTAAATTTATGATGATGAATCTCTAAGTAGTGCGGTTTCGGTGTCATTTATCAACGAATCAATATCATACCATTAGGTGTAAGTGTTCAACGCTACTACAAAGTGTCGCGTATAAACACAAGGTTACGTATAAGACGTTTTTGCGTTAAAAGTGAACTTACACTAGATTCTTCTGGCGAAGTTAAATTAAACGAAATTAAAGACATGTAATATGGACGTAATAGAGATGTAGAAAATGACAAAGGCATATATCAGTATATATCCGCAATAAAAAATATAAGTATGTATATACTCCCATCTGAAAGGTCAGCAACGCACTTGTAATCCCTCTGGTGTTCCGAGTGTCCATGGAATACTATCAGGAAATCTGTCAGCTTGTTTGTCTCCTATGTCATCATAAAATTACAAACACAGTTACATTAGTCTTAAGACGCAGACAAACATCACCAATTACGCATGTATTGTATAGGATTTCTGTTATCTTATGTATCTTTTACTTTAACCATTGACATAAGCGCCATTTATTTGTTATGTTTAGTCATCATTAGTAAAATTGTCTATCACTATCAGTCTGCTAGCGTAAACTTTAATACTTTTTTTTTAATTTCTTCAATATAAATAGGAGAGTGAATAACTAGGCTATTACTAAACCGGCGAGCTACATCCTCGACCCCGTCACTATCCATCATGAATAAAAATAAAAACATTATCAGTTCTGTTGTCTGGGACAGAATTACTCAGCGAATTCAGATAATATGCGATTTGACTTCACTACACAGGGTGTCTCAACAATGAAAATAGATGTAGGGCTAGACGACAGTTTGAGAGCCACAGCTCCTATCTCCCGCGATCGCGAGATATAATCGCCCATTATATTTGATGCGGTCGTTGTGCCGTACTGTTGGTCGCCTACGACCACGGTTTTATAAGGCAAGGCGTCGTTTTGATGACCGTACGACCCGATATCGATAACTTATTAATTAAGGATTCTGTTTTGATGTTCCATAAGTTCAAGCAATAAATGATTTCTGATTCCACTGCATTGCCGGCGTATAATCGTGTAGTCTCGTTGCTGGCAAATTCGGCTTGAAAACTAGATTATAATGACAGTATCATACCTTTATGACTAACCGCGATTTGAGTACACTGTTAAAATGAACAGTCAGCTTCAATAATGGTCGAATACATCTTCACAGGGCTTTAAATATACTTTCTCTTAGGGTTAATAAATCCTAAAGTAAAAATAAGTCATTAGGTAATTTTTACCTACATATGCTACTCGTACCGCGAATACATCGTAAATATTTAATATAAGTAAATAAGATAATACCGCCTGTTCTTTAACTTGTAATTGTAATTTCTTGCATAGTTTTGCAAGGACATCAGTGGTACTTATGACATTGGTAAACGTCAGGCACTGGCGAGTAGATAATTATTTCTTAGAAAGCAATATCATTGATTTCAGAGGATAGGATGATTGCGAGTATCGTCTCACCCACCCCTTAAACGGGGCATTTGCGATCTAGTCTACGAAAGTGCATGTGCTATTTTATACTTGTTGTATAATATAAATGATCTAGAGATCGTTGAAATCTCATTATTTCCACCTCTCGCTGCAACGCAAGGCGACACTCCTTACAGTACCTCTCCTGTTTGTTTTGTGAGGTGTGCAATAAAGAGTACTTGTATTGTATATTTCTCCTTTCATATCACTTTTACATCTCCAAGATTAGTTCTACAAAACGTTTACCGGGTAACAGCGCGTACAGTGAATCGCTAGTAATAAAATGAAATAAAGCGAGTCTTAACAGTATAAGTAAGCTATGTCAGATGTGGATTATTGTTGCGACACGACTTCCGAGAGTAATACAGGCGCATATCGCTTTGTGTAGTCACGTGGGGCCATTTGTACGTTATACTGTTGTGGACCCGGTAACTACTCGTATATAACAGGATGCTCTTTGTGTGCGTTCCGTGGAAACTGCAGAGTTGATATTGGTTATTCATGCCGGGCCCTAATTCTATATATATCTCTCTAATATCTTCGGGAGACTGCTGAAGTGGCGATATAGGTACCTAGTATTATAGCCACTTGATAAACGTGAGTCCTGTCGGGTACAGCAATATCTAAGGCCCTGGTCTCCTTATCCGACGCTATGCGCACTATGCGCAGCGTACAGCGTCTGTCCATACTATTTATCTATTCATATTTATCATTAGTATGGAAAGACGCTGTACGCTGCGTACAGCGTCTAATAGGAGACCAAGTCCTTACAACTAAAATGGAATATCAATTTCAATCATGATTATATTTAAGGTGTTTATTTATGCATTCATTTTAAAATAATATAATGATCAGCACGCAAAGAAAAATTAAATATTTGGGTTACCGGTTCAACGCCTTGCAACACCACAACTTGTTGAACTACATGGATCTTTGTATCTATATAGCAATTCAAAATGTGGTGTTGATTTACCCACATTGAAAAATAATTTCGAAAAACCTAATGGTTTCGAAATAAAATATTAACATTATTTGAAGTCGAGTTCATTAAATTAGTCTTATGTAACACTAGCGATCCGCCCCGGCTTCGCACGGCTGCAATGCTGATAAATTATGCATGTTATTATACATATAAACCTTCCTCTTGAATCACTCTTTCTATTAAAAAAAAATTTTTAACAAAAAAAAGAACCGACTTCAGTAAAACTAAAAATCCAAAAATAACCCGTTCAAGTACAGATTACATTTGACTCACCCTTTGAAGTCGGTGCCAAACCTCACGTAAACTTTGATATATAAATATAATAACAGTGGTTTGGGATCGACTTCAAAGGGTGAGTCAAATGTAATCTGTACTTGAACGGGTTATTTTTGGATTTTTAGTTTTACTGAAGTCGGTTCTTTTATTTGTTAAAAATTTTTTTTTTTCGCTTTTTAGTGATTCATATAAAACACTTATGGCGGGGTGATCAGGGAGGTCTTGAAGGAATGCATCTCGTTTTAATTATCTCCTCACTCCTAACCGTTAAGGAGTTGTACCTTCCATCATCAGTTCAGCATTGGAAGATGGTGACTACCATATGCAAATACTTAAATAGTTTTAGAAAATTCATGAAAAATATTATGACTGCCTATAAAATTTCAGGAATTCCTTCGATTCCTCATGGATCTCGTCATCGGATCTTCACCAAAATTTTATGGGACCAACCTTGAGATGTCTATTCATGAACCTAAAAAGAATTTTCCAAATCGACTCATAAATGAAACATAAAAAAAAAAAAAAAAAAACATACAACCGAACTGAGAACCCCCTCCTTTTTTTGAAGTCGGTTAAAAAACCATTAAAATCCGTTGCGTAGTTTTAGAGATCTAAGCATACATAATATCCTATAGAAATTTCAATTTGGTATCTTTAAAATATATCGAAGTGGGCCTGAAGATAATAGCAGCACTTTTAATGATCCTTTGTGCAACGGGCTTGCAATAATCTATACACATAGCTGTCATTTCGAACTGATAACGGGATTGAATGAGTAATTCTGAGTAAATACATTTCGCTATCAACTTATTCAACTTGTTATTTACTGCTTACGCATAATGATGTTTTCATTTAGACGTAAAATGTTTTATATGTCGGATACCATCTTGATTTCACGTTTCGCGTGGCCGTAGGATAATGAGCTTGTAGTCCAAGAGGTAGGTCATTAACAGTTGAAAAATACTTTTTACCTGATTTTTGATAATATTTGTGGTATTGCCAGCCAACATTTTGTTCTAGAAATGAAATTTCAGTTTTTACGAGTATATTTGCAAGTCGTTGTGTATTACCTAAATCTAAATTGTGATCTTAGACATATATCTAGATTTATCTAAAATTTCATGGCAGGTAGATAGAATTGTTCAACTTAAGTACTAGTGCATTAGTAATTTGTGGTATTTGATATAGGTACCTGTGTCTAGTTTACTGATCAAAGAGCCCAGGTAAACACTCGCGAAAATTTCGGTGTAAATTCCTGACAATTGCAGCAGTTTTGTTGTTGAACCGACGACCTGGTTAGGATCGCGGGCAGAAATCGGATGAGGGCGGCGCCAGACCGTCCAGCAGTGGACGTCTATTGGCTGATATGATGATGATGATTATGTTGTAGAACCCGGATGTTCCTAAATGTTTTATCTTTCTTTTAACTGGATTTTACTACAAAGGTTGGTTTATTCCAGTATTTTTTAGGGTTCCGTACCCAAAGGGTAAAAACGGGACCCTATTACTGAGACTTCGCTGTCCGTCCGTCCGTCCGTCCGTCTGTCACCAGGCTGTATCTCAAGAACGGTGATAGCTAGACAGTTGAAATTTTCACAGATGATGTATTTCTATTGCCGCTATAACAACAAATATTAAAAATAAAATAAAATAAATATTTAAGGGGGGCTCCCATACAACAAACTTGTTAAAGATTATATATATATGTATAGGTACGGAACCCTTCATGCGCGAGTCGGACTCGCACTTGCCCAATTTTTTAAGCCCGCTCTTGGCCTACCCGTAAACGATATAACAGCTGGAGATAGCGCGTTAATACAGCTTGTCGCACGTTACCTCGTAAACTTTCCAACGAAATAAGTCATAACACCGACCGTTTCGTTTAAGATTCAATGACCAACCATTGGAGTTGAATTTTGATTAAGTTTTTTGTAAAGATACTCCGTTTTGGTTTTAGAATTTGAAGTGATACTTTGATAATATTGATCGTTGGCGGTTTTGACGAATTATACACTTTTTATTGGTCGTAAGTTAATCAGAATTCGAATCTGAGAAGAGCATAAATTATACTTACACCTATAATGGTTGGAATATCAGTGAGATCAGCTGAAACCGGAAATATCAGTGTTTGCTAGGAAACCGAGATAAATAAATTAATATAGGACAACCTCACACAAATCGACCTAGTCTGAAATTAAGCTCAAGTAGGGCACTAGGCAACGATATACATTAAGTATGTATATGTATACTTAAATACATAGAAAATATCCATGACCCAGGAACAAAATATCCGTGCTCATCACACAAACATTTGCCCTTGCACGGGATTCGAACATAGGACCGTCGGCTTCACTACCGATGCGCCAACCGCGTCGTCATCGTTAACGTGAGATGCAACCTTTTTCACATTGAATAGATAAAGATCCATTTACAGACCATAATACTCATTATCGGTTTTCAAACGCCTTTATTACGGTAATGTCCAAGTAGGCGCTGTATAAGGTTCGCCGCAGAGCCTAATCCGTTAGGTGGATGACCTGCGCGGGCGCATGGCAACAGCTATCGCGACGAACCGTTGACACGCGCCTGCGACGATGACTTAGGCTTAGAGCGCGGACTTTACCTAGTTTATATTATAAAGTGTAAGCAGTCCGGTGAAGACAGATTTGGATCATTCTGTGAGACCGTTTCGCATAAAATTTTGCCTTCACGCATGATCTTTGCATTATCTTATATTTTTTTTGGGTTAATTAGCGTTTTTCCATAAATAAAATAAATATTGAGAGACAATCTTACACAAATCGATCTAGTCCCAAGCTAAGCAAAGTTTGTAATATGATATACATAATGTACTCGTATTATTACTTACAAATATATATTATATAACATCCATGACCCAGGAACAAATATCCGAGTTCATCGCACAAATATTTATCCTTTTAGGCAGGTGCTACAAACTGCGCCAACCGCGTCGTCAAATTGTCGATGTGTCAAAGTTAAATTATTTCATTTAGCCACCTATGAATTCAACTTTGTCAAAAAAATAAAAAAAATAAAAATAAATATTAAGGGACAATCTTACACAAATCGACCTAGTCCCAAACTAAGCAAAGCTTGTACTATGGGTACTAGACGACGATATACATAATATATAAATACATACATAGATAACATCCATGACCCAAGAACAAATATTTGCACAAATATTTGCCCCGGCCGGGATTCGAACCCGGGACCGCCGACTCAGTAGGCAGGTGTCTACCAACCGAGCCAAACGCGTCGTCAAAAATTTCCGATAATCTTTTTTTCATCAATGTGGTTCATCATAAATAGGAATTGCTCAAGAGTGTAGTATCTTTTACATCACAACCCGTTTTCCATCTGCCCTAGACTACACATTATGGTTTTAACCCGACTAGCGACTATGGCAATTTCAAAAGAAAGGGATTCCGTTGTTCATGGTTCATTGAGTCCATGTTTATCATCAGCTAAATTGCCATGGCATATGTGCAAACAAAAGAACGCGACCATTAATTAACACCTCCAAGTCATTATCAAATACCTACTAAGCCTAAAATAAACACGTATAATTGAATGCCAAAGACCTGTAAATGACCATCCTTGATTCATGACTCATCTACTGGCGCCAGAATTTTAACACCACTGAAAGAGAACTTTGGTAGCGCCTTGTCATTATGACTATTATGGCTTGATTCGGGATTCATGTTAGTTTTGTTTTGTGTGTGTGTGTGTGTGTGTGTGTGTGCTTATGCCATTATTAAGGTTTTTGTTGAAGCGCCGACACAAAACCAAAGTTTAAAATGTTAGGATTAAAAATTCAAAAGTTGCGAAAAGAACTAGCTAGTTTTATCACATTTCTTTTTGTTTATTTCTTTCGGTGTTGTTGTGTAGGTGTGTTGATATCTGCATTTCGTCAAAGTGCCTATGGTGGAAATTTTTGGAGGTACAAAAAGATAGTAAGAAAAGACGAGGACTTATTTATTAGTTTGATCTTTATTGCACGAAAGTAACTTATCGTACAAAAGGCGGACTTAATGCTGTGAAGCGTTCTCTATCAGACAACCTTAAGGCAAAGCACACGAAATTTTCTTGTGTTCTTTCTTGATTTGCAATGTAAACCCAGTAGTTAGTACCTCGAAAAGTAACGCGTATCTATACAAACCTAATACACGTATGCACTTAGCTTTGTTATATAAATACGCCTATGTTAGTAGATTAACGTCTAGTGTCAGTGACGTCACAGTATTGTCTGGCGAGCGGTTCTAGTCATATTAGATCGTACTAACAGTGTTTGGTATGCTTCTGGTAAACAGGCATATACCTACTGTTCAGTTGTTCGTGTAGGTTAAATTCTCAGTGTGGCTTGTATTACAGGTAACTGATGAGTCTTTGTTTTACTAGCAACGTTTCTGGGACAAAAATATTTTATAATATTATACAATGAACACCGTATATTTATGTCTTTTTAGGAAGAACTATTATTTTTGGCACCGGTAAATATCATACACGGTTGAAACGTTTAATACTACGCTGTACTGATATGAGCATGGAAACAGAAGTAAAAAGTTAAGTACCTATAGTTGCTGCTGCAGTTACTACAATACTTTTAGCACTGTGCTAAAATCAAACATTAAAACCTCATATGTCTCTAACATACAATAGACTTACGTACATGTCACCAGGGACGTGGCGCTTAGAGATTAATTTCCGCGTTTTCCTCTTGTCTCAAAAATGACTGTCAGATCGATTCTCAGCCATCTTTTCGTTCGACAGTTCCCCCGTTTAATTCCGTTCCGGGATCCGAATAAAGAGTGATGGCGGTCGATTTCCGTCGCGTATTTCGGCGTTGCTATTTCCGAGGGACCTTGACATTGGCGCATGCGTGGAACGGAGATGCGCGGGCACACCCTCGTACACGATTTTGACGTAACATTTTTACTAGTGTCGATATAGGGCCCTCGCCCACGGCGACTTTTTGTGGCGCGTCTGTGGCGCGTTTCGTAAACGCGCGACAGCATCGCTACTGACGCGCTTCAGTCGCATTTGCAACGCGCTTCAGAAGCGATGCAAACGCGCCACAACAGCGCGACTGTGTCGATGCAAACGCGCGACCGTGTTTTAGTCGCATTTGAAACGCGCCACTGCCGCGCTACAGCTGCGCGACTGTGTCGCTGCAAACGCGCGACCGTCTCGGTGATGACTGATGACATCGGGTGATGAGGGAGGGCGGGAGGGTGGCGCGGCGGCGTCAGTGGAGAAGAGAGTATCAGTGCAACACAGACTGGCCCAGAGTGCTGTTGCCCGGCCACAAGATGGAGTCGTTCGACACCGAAACATTTATTATGGCGATTCAAGACCGTCCTGTAATATGGGACTCGCGCCTTCCTGAATATTCCAATAAGATTGCTAAAAGAAAGGCATGGGAAGAGATAAATATAATGTTTGATTCAGATTTCTGGCTAAAGCAGGAGATTTTTCGAAAATCTTTGAATGCAGTTTAATTTTTTTTTAAGTAAAATAAAGTCTTCAATATTTAAGGTACTTTTCCTTCATGTCTCTTAGTCTTGGGACACCCTATATATACATTTGTGAAATGTCACCGTGAAATTGTAAATACCGTTAAATTATAATCTAATTTGCGAGATTTTAAAAAACTGTCAACAGATTGTAGACCGTAACATACCTATACTGCATACAATTTTACGCATTATTTTTCGATGGATTAAAATATATCGAAAAATAATGGGTCAAATTTTAAGCAGTAGGTATGTTACGGTTTCCAATTTGTCCACAGTTTACAATCTCGCGAGTTAGATTACAATCTAAGGGTATTTACAATTTCACAGTGTCACACATCCATATATGTATATACCGAAGGCAAGAATATATTAATATATATTCTACTAGCTGTGCCCCGCGGTGTTACCCGCTCATCCCATGGGAACACTAAATTTACTCGGGATGAAAAGTATCCTATGTCCTTTCCCGGGTCTCAAACTATCTCCATCCAAATTTCATCTAAGTCGGTTCAGCGGTTTAAGCGTAAAGAGGTAACAGACAGACAAACAGACACACTTTCGCATTTATAATATTAGTATGGATGAAACTTACTTACCTAAGTACTTTTTAATGTACCTTAATTATCAGATTTACCGTTCAATCGATCGAAAACTAGGTACTATGCAGAAACGAATTAAAGATAATTATCGCAATATTTGCTTTTTCTTACCTTAAGGTTATTATTAGTCGTTCTTCAGCGGATATACATTGTCTCATCACTGTATTTCTGCGAGTCAACTCTGGTCTTACAATGGAAAGCAATTTACAAACGTCGAATATGACATTCTATAACAACTTCTGAATTTATGCTCATAGTTTTTTAGTATTTTAAACGTTCTTTCATAATGTCCACTTAATAATCTCTGTTTATTAATCGATGGAGTCCATCTTGCAATTGTAGCAATGGATTTTTGTGCGACGGTCTCGCGTTTGCAGCGCGACTGAAGCGCGACAGTGTCGCGTTTGCAGCGCGACTGAAGCGCGACGGTGTCGCTACTGCAGCGCGACGTTGTCGCGACTGAAGCGCGGTTACGTGGGCGAGGGTACGCAGTTAGCGACCGCATCGCGACAGTGGCGCTGCGTAAGCGCGACAGCAGCGCGACTGTAGCGCCACAAAAAGTCGCCGTGGGCGAGGGCCCATAGATATCTGTAACAAAGCGTTACAATTGCAATGTTGCAACAAATCAGGGCATATAATTCGAAGAGTACTGGGAAAAAACATGTACTTCGTTTTCTAAAAAGTGAGTAGACATCATGGTCTTTATCTGTGCTTATTCTTAATTTATGTTACGCCTGGTGTCTATTTTCAAAGACTTGATTTCTGGGCTGTCAAAACAAGAAGTGTTCAACAGTAATAGATGCCTACATTAGCAAATTCGTTTTTTTTTAACTTGCATGCTATAAAGCTCTTAACGAATACCTGGAAATTCATGCCGGTACCTAGTTTCTTACTAATCAATCAATTCGTATGACCAGTCGAACCACATCGACTTCTAACCTAAGCATATTTCATATTTCATATTTCATTTATTCATAATCATTATATTACATGTCATTATGCTATCACAATTATTTCATCAGTTACCATTTATCTCATTAAATTTTATATACCTAAAATAAAAGATTAAATTACATTTAAAAAATGAAAATTTAAAATTAAAATGAGCAATATTTATACAATGAACAACGATCGTGTTGCAAGTTAATATAATACAATTAATAATGTAAAGTACCTATTTGGTACTCCGTAAATTATAATAATATAACATACTAATAATAGTTTAATTACCTATTTGGTACACAGTAAATAAAATTCGTTAAAGCTATAGAAAGTGTGTTCGATAAGCCAGCTTTTAAGGCGCGACTTAAAGCTGCTCAGCGACGGCGCATCCGTGATGTGGGCAGGCAGGCGGTTGTAAACCGTAGGCCCATCACGTGGGTGAGTTTGCTAGACTTCACCAGTCGGTGGCTGACTCCCACGAGTCTGTGGGCATTTCGCAGGTTACGTCCGTGCACGTTCAGACGGGTCAGCCCTCTCACATACTCATCTAGGTGACATCGCACGTACGTTGCCACTTGGAGTATCACCACGGCAGGTAGTGTGAGTATCCGAAGGGCTTTAAAATGTGGTTTTGCAGAGACACTTTGACTCACCTGTGCAATCGCTCGGACAGCTCTCTTTTGCATGCGGAAAACGCGCTCCCAGTCTGCGGCACGCCCCCACAGCTCTGCGCCATACTGAATAAGCGAGTGCACGGTGGCAAAATAGCATGAGCGCACCACATTTCTGGGCATAACTCTGCCAAGACGCTGCAACGCGAAGCAGGCGCCCCCAAGCTTATTGCATAATTTAGTTACATGGGATCCCCATTGGAGACCCCTGTCTAGCTCGATGCCCAAAAATGTGGTACTCTGCAGTTGCTCTAATTTAGTGCCGCCCACAAAAACCGCAAGACTTTTTGGGGCACTGCCCCGGAGATGAAAATGGAGGAAATGAGTTTTTTTGAGGTTCAGTACTAGACCGTTGACCTGAAAATAGTGTGAGACTTGCTCTGATACATCGTTGAGACGTTGCTCAAGCTCGATGGTGTCTCGTGCGCACACCACTGCGGCAACGTCATCGGCATATGTGCTATCATAAAACGGACGCTAAACGAAACGGTTACTACAGTGAGTTCACACGGCCAAAATAGACCTAATGAAACTCCATTCATAGCCACCCATCGGACAGTGTGAATTAAGACCTCCGCAGGTTGACACCCTAATTCCAAACGCATAATAATGACGTAATTGCATTAAAAAGCACCGGTTACATTATGGCTGGTAATTTATAGATCAAGATACGCGGCCCGGTCTTTTGTCCGTGCGTGCTGGGTCGGAGTTTTTTAAATATTTAAAAAACTGGCCAAACGTAGACGAGTCATTTCCAAAATACATGTACATAGTTAAGGGCTTTAATTAAAACAATACTGAATTGATTCCTTTGTGTAACGATAGTTACCCATATCTTTTGTCATGACATGACTCATGAGTAACTTTCATAACACAAAAGAAGCGATCGTCATTTTGTTTTTATTAAGCCTTTAACCATATACATCTTTTTTGAAAATTACTCAGGTGGGGGAAGATAGTTACATAGTTCTTGATATTATAGGAAATAAAATCCGTTAAATTTATGACTACTCGAGTTGAGCAAATATGCTTCACCTCAGCTTCATCGTTACTTTAGATCAGATGAGTTTTTCCTCGTCATCTACATCAGATTATAAAAATGAAAAATAAGTGGGGCTATGATTTGTCGACACGTTTGGCTCGGTTTGCATTGTTATGGCTACTGAGCCGGCGGTCCCGGGTTCGAATCCCGGCCAGGGAAAATATTTGTGTGATGAACTCGAATATTTGTGCTTGGGTCATGGTTGTTCTATGTATTTAAGTATTTATTTATCTATATAAGTACGTATATCGTCGTCTAGTTCCCATAACACAAGCCTTCTTGAGCTTAATTTGGGACTAGATCGATTTGTGTAGGGTTGTCCGATATATTTTTCTTCTATGATTGAGCGAGAGATCACGTTCTCTTGTATATGTGGGAAGAGAAACTATAAACAGTATTAACAAAATCGGATCTTCAACAGCATTCATTGAATTCGGTTTCCGTGTTCTTGAGAACTGTATGACAATATAAATGGAACAACAAAAAAAAAACCGGCCAAGTGCGAGTCGGACTCGCGCACCGAGGGTTCCGTACAAACACTTTCCATCCCTAAGTGGTTAAGTTAAGTTTGCACCTGGTATGTATAGCGCCCCATATAAATTAGGTGCAAAGTTAGGTATTAAAAAAAAAATTTATGGTTTTCGTAATTATTCCTTTATCTATGCTATAAGACGTTGCTTCGTACCAAATTTCAAGATTCTGAGTTCACGGGAAGCACCCTGTAGGTTTTGATTCCCTTGCAAGTGTCGAAAATTTGCAAATTAGGTGCAAAGTTAGGTATTAAAAAAAAAATTTATGGTTTTCGTAATTATTCCTTTATCTATGCTATAAGACGTTGCTTCGTACCAAATTTCAAGATTCTGAGTTCACGGGAAGCACCCTGTAGGTTTTGATTCCCTTGCAAGTGTCGAAAATTTGCGGCATAAACGGCTGTATCTTTTGATTGCGTTGGCTTAGAAGTTTGATTTTTTCACAGCTTCAAGGGACAGTAGACCTGAGTAATTGATATAAATTTCAGCTTCATACGTCCACGCGTTCCTGAGAAAAAGGGTCTTGACCTTGACAGACGGACAGACGGACAACAAAGTGATCCTATAAGGGTTCCGTTTTTTCCTTTTGAGGTACGGAACCCTAAAAACAGTCATATCAACAGATTTTCACGAGAATCAAATGTAATATTATGAAAAATTTAATATTATTGTGCAACCCTTAATGGCTGATTATGACGACACATAAATAGTAGGTACTTAAGACCTTTTGTAATACTCATATTCTTACAATAAAAATATTGAATTGAATTGAATTGAAATGTCCCATACAAACAACTGGGATCAGGATATTATAAACAATACCACGATGCATCTTTTAGAGATATCTTTTTTAGGGTTCCGTACCTCAAAAGGAAAAAACGGAACCCTTATAGGATCACTTTGTTGTCCGTCTGTCCGTCCGTCTGTCAAGACCCTTTTTCTCAGGAACGCGTGGACGTATGAAGCTGAAATTTATATCAATTACTCAGGTCTACTGTCCCTTGAAGCTGTGAAAAAATCAAACTTCTAAGCCAACGCAATCAAAAGATACAGCCGTTTATGCCGCAAATTTTCGACACTTGCAAGGGAATCAAAACCTACAGGCTGCTTCCCGTGAACTCAGAATCTTGAAATTTGGTAAGAAGCAACGTCTTATAGCATAGATAAAGGAATAATTACGAAAACCATAAATTTTTTTTTAATACCTAACTTTGCACCTAATTTGCAAATTTTCGACACTTGCAAGGGAATCAAAACCTACAGGGTGCTTCCCGTGAACTCAGAATCTTGAAATTTGGTACGAAGCAACGTCTTATAGCATAGATAAAGGAATAATTACGAAAACCATAATTTTTTTTTTTAATACCTAACTTTGCACCTAATTTATATGGGGCGCTATACATACCAGGTGCAAACTTAACTTAACCACTTAGGGATGGAAAGTGTTTGTACGGAACCCTCGGTGCGCGAGTCCGACTCGCACTTGGCCGGTTTTTTATGGTTCCGTACCCAAAGGGTAAAAACGGGACCCTATACTGAGACTTCGCTGTCCGTCCGTCCATCCGTCCGTCCGTCCGTCCGTCCGTCTATCACCAGGCTGTATCTCAATAACGGTGATAGTCTAGCTAGATAGACTGTCTAGCAGTTGAAATTTTCACAGACGATGTATTTCTATTTCCGCTATAACAACAAATACTAAAAATAAAATAAAATAAATATTTAAGGGGGGCTCCCATACAACAAACTTGTTATAGATTATATATATATATGTATAGGTACGGAACCCTTCATGCGCGAGTGGGGCTCGCACTTGCCCAATTTTTTTAATTACGCTCTGGCCTCGATAAAAGTATGTCACATGACTCTATACGTATCTACATACGAGTATAACCATGTATTTGCATAACCGCAGTTTTGAAATCAGCTTTCATCGTAGTACAATACCCGATCGCCTGGAAAAACCTGCTCTTATAGACAAAAGGATAGTCGGGTCATTAATTAGTATCGTAACCGGACAGTGTATACCTTGCCTATTATACCGTGCTAAAAGAGAAAGGTCGTAAGATTATTGGGGCTGTCGCGTTATTATGCCCCTTTTAGATTTAAGCATTCGGTACTGCAGTGTTTGAGAAGCCTTTGTATAATAACGAGCTGCCCATATTGAAATAATATTTAATCCGTTTGAAGAGTCTACGAATTGAGTACAGGGTTTAAAGGAATTTGTGAATTGCTGTAGCAAATCCTATTAGGACGTACTTATTGTTAAAATGGTAGTGCAATATAATTGGTACTTTTACGGAGTGCCACGACTTTGGTGTACCTACCTATAGGTACGTGTGTCTCGCTCACTCGCTATGCCGCCGCGCTCGGATCTCTCGATCAAACCGAGATGTAAGCTGATTAAAGACTGTATAAGCGCTTCTGCAGCTTTTTTTCCTACTTGCTACTTGGGTTAGGTACCATCTCATAACGGAGGTTGTGATCCTTGCAATGTGTTCTTGGTCAATTGTTCCTCTGTAATCTTGTCGAACCATTTTCTAAGGATTTTGTCGTGTTTCGGCTGCCTTCGGTGTCCCTGTATTAGAGAATTTCTTATTAGGGTCAATTCACTTCTATCTGTTGCTCGTTGCCATGATAGTGTCCCCTAAGTCACTTTTTTGCCAAAAACTTTGTGACTGCAACAATGGCAGCCCATCCTTATGTAAACTATCTCCTGACAATATCAGTTTATATTATCAAAGCTATTCTAAGAAGTTTAATCACTATTGTCCCATGTGACACGGGACACCATAACAACAAGAAAAAGTTGATCCATTATCGTATGTCGTTGTTTCATAACACACTTGCTGTGAATTTAAGGATGTATAATGAAAGTATTTCGCAAGAGGCAAAGGCGGGGCCTATAAATATACAATTATAACGAACAAAACAATCCTATCAGATTTGACATCCCTTAGCATGCCTTGTCAACTTACTGGACGTGCTTCACAACTGCTCTATAAAAACAACTTGTTTAACGCTAGGAATGTCATAAAACTCATTTGCATCACAAATTCAATTAGCAACATAATATAAAACGTATCTATCATTCAATTTCGGACTAAAAATAGTCTCATTAGTGCAATCGATGCAATTGCATATTCCATCTGTGTTAATTATTTTATTTATCACGACACGATATGTGACGCTTTAATGAGTAAACTCGTTATATATTCTAAACTATTAGTAGTTTGTACTTAAATGGTTGGAATAGATGTGAAACACGGCAGTTTGTTGAGCAGTCATTATTGACAGAGGGTTCATTTCAAACACGGTCAGCGGCCTATACCCTAAGCCTTGTTGTGTCATGGTTCGTGTTTATTTTCACTGATAAAAGCAGTATGGAATTTATAAATGTATGAAACATGTAATGTCTCACTTGTGTAATGTGGGTCTCTTCCACCTAACGCATTTCATTTTTTTTTTTTGAGCTTGATTTTGTATCAATGGTTCATTAGGGTTTTTTTTTACAATATACTCCTAGAAAAGTTTGAAGTTAGTTGCACCGCCCACAATTTATCTGCTTAGCCAAATGGTTGACTGGTAGATGACATGAAGTCCGCCTTTTGTACGATAAGTTCTTTCTTTTGTGCAATAAAGATTAAATGAAATAAAAGTGATTGTCGAACGCTTCGTAGGCATGGTGATAAACCTAAATTCAAAATTTTAAAAACCCACGACACAATTAAATGTATGTCTAAGGACCGTCTCGACAAACAAGGCTTTCGATAAAAAAACGCATTCAAATCGGATCGTTTGGGAGCTGTGATGCCACAGATAGACACATACATCGATACACAGATCAAGTGTTAAACTTAAAACGCCCAAAAAAAAATTGAAAATAGCAAAGGATCACACAAAGTATCGTATTAAACACTCTAAATACGCTTACGAAAATATGTCAGATGTTCGAGGTGCCAAGTCATATTGCTAAAGTGGAAATAAATCGAATTGCGCGGGTAATACATGTAACTTTGCTATATTCAACCATATTTCCTACAAACGTCAACTGGTTAATGTCACTTAAAACTTAATGTTAGAACAGATGGCTGTATGTTACAAGAAACTTATTTCCCTTCCCCTCTACATAAAAAGTAAACCCCTAACTAATAGATAAACGCAAAGTGGTCTGTCTGTTGTCTATTATCTATGAACACTTTGTATGTCATGTCATTCGGCCATTACGATTACAAACATATGGTGTAGGATTAGGTGAAAAGGGTCAGAACGAGTCCAATGGGTATAAACGAATGGTACGGAAATAGCCAAAACCTAATTATAATTCATAATATTGGCCGCTGAGGCGCCATTATCAAGGTACTAATTACAGGGTGAAATCATTATGACAGGTCTCGCTGGAATGGAATTACATACTTTGATTGGTAGATAACAATGCCCGTACATGTAATTCGGGCCTACTTTGAATAGTGACCAGCAGATGTATCTAGTAAAGCAATTACAAAATGTTTACGTCACCCAAGGCCGTAAGTGAGGGAGAAAATCTCATTTCCTGACCAAGGCAAGTCGTAAAACTTTAGACAAACCACGGGCGGTAATTTGTAACAGATCGCATATTTATGACCCTTGAGTTCGGGCCATAAACACCTGCGATTTGGAACATTCGCGAATTTTCCGCCCTAGGTGTGTAATGTACTATTACATACAAACAATCCAGCATAATACAAATATGCGTGAATAACGAGAAACCCGCAATCCCGTATTAATCGGTAAAAAGCCACTCTTCCGATGAAGTGGTTTTGAGATCCTTTACGTCTCAATAAGCATAAGCGAATCGAGTTTCGTAACTTTGTATTAGCGGCAAAATACAATGCTACAGTCGATATATATATTCCTTACGGAACAGATTATTTTAGTGGAGCTCCACATGAGGATTGAGGCTCCTTATCCGTTAAAAAATGCTGACTGTTTTAGATATAAATAATAAAATAAATGTTTCTTAACAATGTTACTACTTAGAACAGGGCTATTGGTATATGTTTGAAACCTACAGTTTGAATTTTTCATTGATAATTTTTGTTTCCAATACTACTCCAAATTGACAAAATTCAAGCAGAAAACTGGTTATTTCAAATTCGACTGCACGCAATGAAAGCATGAAATAGCTATGGTACTTTCTATAACTCAGGAAAAGTATTATTTACTTTAAAAAGTTGGTTATTAAAATTATAAATATATTTATCATAATCTGAAAAAAAAAATTTTTTTAAAGGAATAAGGTCCGATAAGACTGACTATTTCGGTAATATTCATAAACACGACTTCAATTTCCATGTAATATTGGCCGACACGTTTTAGCGTTGCACCCAACACGCCACTCTCCCAGAATGACTTCATGCCATAGACTAGCTCGTAAAAAGGCCATAACCATCGAGCGTCGAACTCATAGTCCATAACATTATGGCCACTTATGCACAATTCAAAGACTAAAAATAACAAACACAAATGTGCGAATATGGAATTTGAAATAGCAGCTCTGAACCGTTCGATCCTTGTCACTGAATATTAACAGTTTCATGTTTCTTGGATATTTCTGTTAGATATTTGTGTTTCACTAGTTTCACTACGCCAATATATGGTAAAGAGTCATGTGCCACAAGTGTACGCAGAGGGTAAGTGTCCGGAAACCCTTGTATTTCGTGTTGCGCATACTTACCCACTGCTTACACTTGTTTGACATGACTCTTAATCTAGTCCGTTAGATATTAAAATGGCTTTCGGAATTGTTCTTTTATCGATCGCGCTTACACGGTTGAGCCTAAATTTCTGTCTGATTTCATCTAGACCGAATTTCCGTTATTAATGTATATGAACTTTCCTTTTTTTAATCCACGATTTACGACTACTTTGTTTAATAACACGGCGCGTAATGCTTTAAGCGGCGACCGCTAAACACCGAATGGCCGCCATTATCGTTTAATGTCAGCGCTTATGGAACATATTTCAAACTGTACGTTTACGGCCGCCACGAGTTCATTTGCTCTGAGAAATGCAACTACATAATACAATATTACACGTGGACCGGCGCATTAGCTATGGACGAGACAAGTGCCAATGAAATTCCATTTAACAAAGTTGGAAATGACAATTTCGCTCACAGTAATCTTATTATATAATGCATATAGTCGACTGTTCGCGGCGATCCTGATCGGATTTTTGATACAAAGTTATAGTTAGTACGGTTATAGTACATTACATTACATACCTTGGGCAGTGAATTCGTGAATGTCCCGGATCGCAATTATCGCGCGTGGTTTGTAAAGTTTTTATTCTCGCCTTAATGTGGTTTTCCACCGGCGAGGCGTGGCGGGGCGTGAATGGGCGAGAATTGAAATTAGTACGGCAAATTTTCAATCCCCGCCACGCGCATCTTCGGTGGAAATAGTAAGGCGACGCGTGGATGTGCCGGGCTTGAATTGAAATATTTGTTTGTGTAAAAATGAACCTTATTGCTTTTAATATAGGGTAGAGATTAAATCAGATTTTTCCACCGGCTAAGCGGGAAGACGAGCGTGCGAGCGTGGCGAGGCGTGGAGTGACGGGACGGGGCGGGAATTTTAATTTGTATTGCATTTTTTCAATCCCCTCCCAGCGCATCTTCGGTCGGTGGAAATAGTAGGAATTGGCGGGGATGCGCGGGACGAGAATTGAAATATTTGTAAGTTGTTGGTGTAAAAATGAACCGTCTTGCTTTCGTCAGATTATAAATTAATTAACAGAAAAACCGCTTCACGCGATCGATAGGCGTTTTGTTGTTCGTTACCGCTGCCGTTTGTCTTGATTTTCTTTTTACGCTTAAGTATAGCTATCAAACCCACAAATACCTACTTATGACTTACGTATCTAAGAACTAAAATAAATAGATATAAAACAAATATTCATTTGACTTTTGTATTGTAAAAGATGACAGTAGGTAAATAAGAGATCATCAATAAATAAGAACAATATTAGATTGTTTTAGATCCCCGATTAAGGATATAAATGTGAATTGATTTATTTGATAGTAGGTGGCTTTGTGGTGATAAAAAAATCATTAAGAGTACATTCTCGTTAAAAAAAGATTGTTTTAAATAAATATTTTAAATTTTAAATTGTAGTTTTTCTTACCTTATACAAACAACTAGTTTTTCCATAGTACTGACAGCTATTCTGTAGTTGGTATCTTTTTTTTAGGGTTCCGTACCCAAAGGGTAAAAACTGGACCCTATTACTGAGACTTCGCTGTCCGTCCGTCCGTCCGTCCGTCCGTCCGTCCGTCCGTCCGTCTGTCACCAGGCGGTAGGTCTTCGCACATTATAATAACAACTCAACGGCGACTCGATTCTATGCCAAATATTGAAATTTAAGCCCTATGTCATATTTACTAGGTTTAATTTCAAAAAATGATATTAGTAGTGGACGACGCGTCGTACATTTTTTGTAATTAAACCTAGTAAATATGACATAGGGCTTAAATTTCAACATTTGGCATAGAATCGAGTCGCCGTTGAGTTGTTATAATGTGCGAAGACCTTAATAAGACCTTAATGTCAACCGCGAGCTCGGTCAGGCACGCGAGGGCTCGCGATAGCTATTAATGCCAATTTTTAGTGGGAAAGGGCCAGCGCGATTTCAATTCTCGCCCATCCACGCCCCGCCACGCCTCGCCGGTGGAAAACCACCTTTATTCGCAAGGAAGTGAGATATTCTTCCCCACTTACGGCCTAGGGTGACTAAAATGTTATACAATGAATACGCTCATACTTCGGATGGAACCTAAGCCCCTACTATAAATAAGTCACATTAAAAATCGATGTTTTTATCTAGAAGGCTACCCGATTGTGACTTACGTGTATCCTTATATGGAAAACTGTTCCCCGTTTAATGCTCTTACTATTTCGAATCTCTGAGCATTGTAACCGCACGGTTCCGATTCCGACCATATTGGTTCATGGTTCTTATCACAATCAAAGAGCAGCAACTGAGGTCGAGTTTCACCTCGGACTGCCTTTTGCAACCATAAAAAGTAAACTTCAACTATATTTTTAACAATATTCTCTGAGATGACAATGACGAAAAAACACCGTAAAACGCTGAATATTCCTCGCTTACCAGCCCTACACGAAACGTAGGATTCCCGTCGCCACTCTGTCTGTAGTGATCGAGATTGGCCTTCATACAAACGACTACCTTAAAACAAGGCACTACGATCCTACTTCCAATGGTTATTCTACTGTAATGCTTGAAGACACTGAAGGAACACCCTGTTTTTACGTGTTAAGGTTGTGTTTCGACTGCTATGGTTGTGAAATGTGTATCAATATCAAAACGCTGTAACCGCCAATGGATTCAGGTGGTGGTTACGGCTTTTCCGCTTTTTGCCGTCGATCGGTGTGTAAGGCATGTTCGCAGTTGTGAGGCTTTAATTGAGCTGCGTGCAATTATTGAATATTGAGATACTGTTTCGTGTTAGACAGACTTAAGAATAGGGGGAGTGATGTATTTTTGATATTTACCTACGTTAAAGATTTTGTTTGCATTTTTCATACGCGATGTCTTTCGGGATTGTAGACTTATATATCGAGGGCAAAAATCGGAAATGTAATAAATGTAAATGAATTCCCTTGGTGTTTCCTAAGTTTCCGCCTTTTGCTTTCGATATGTTTTTTGTCAACTTGCTTTTGATTACAACAAAAATCTTACTTATATATATGTTTGTATGTATAAAGGTAAAGTATCTGTACGTAATGTTTTTATTTATTCAGTCACAAGTCACAGAGGTTATTAAAATAGTTTGGAATAAAAGAAAAACATCGGTAGATTATCACCATAGGTCGGACTAATCATAGCAAAACAAGAGTTAAGAACATAATTAACGGAAATACTCAAAAACTGTTAGCCGATTTTAGGTTTCATTTATAAATATAAATATGAATTAAATTTTTAAACCAATTTTTGCCAAACGTTTTGTGAGTATCTCCGTTAATTATGTTCTTAACTCTTGTTTTGCTATGATTATCACACAGACGAAAGCTAGGGTTAAAGCCAGTATATTACAGAAGTAATTATCACGACTTCAAAACTAGCCAATTTGCTCAGCGTTATCGTACTTATCGTATTCTCACAAGGAGTCGTGCCGAGACTGCTTTGCAAACGGTTGCAGGATCGATTCCCATTACATGCCCAATTTGTTGATTCGATTAGGGAGTGGTCCCGGAATGTCTGCGATTACCGTGTTGGGATCAAGGCTTATCCGGATCGAAGGACCATTTGAGCCGATACTCATTAATCTATTGTTTGCTCGAAGGCTTTCTAGAAGAGTTCGCTTTGTAACAATAAGGTTGTTTGCTATACTTATTTTATACGTATTGTTATACTCTATTTCGAAAACTTGTAACTTCACTTCTTATGTAAATAAAACAATTTAAACGGATTATATCGCGTATATTAATTATTTGAGCCTCCCTGACGTTGACATCAGGCCCATCTGGCATTTATGTACAATTGTACCTACACCTTTATTTTAAATTTATATTTATAAAATGGGTAGTTTGCACAAATGTTTTACAGAGAAAAAAAATATTTTTCTCAGTCAACCTTTGACAACGGTATCTGTAAAGGTATCGGAACGTCAGGGAGCCTCAAATAATTAATATACGCGATATAATCCGTTTATTTTTATTTTATTGAAATGTGCGACAGTTGCGGAAACCGAAAAAAATATCCTTCACTTCTTATTTTCTGCAAAATATTATTGTCTATCGGAGATATGCGAGTGCCTTGATCATTGAAAACTAGATCTGATCAAGAAAAAGAAGTATATATTTTATACAGAAACGAATGCGGTACTCGTATCAAACCTATTATGCTATTTATGAATGGGTCTATTAATGCCTCAGTTGAAAAGTTAAATTCCGCTCCATCAACTTGAGTTTCTAACGATACGTGAAAGTTTGCTCAGGACGATATTAATTTTTAACACCTAACTTCAACAAGGTAATCAGGCCTAGCTTCTTAGCGGAACTTACACCATTAATCCACGCAAATTGTCGTAAAAACCGTTCCTGTAACATGCCAACTTCTCCATCGGCGTCGAGGGAAAAATTGAAAAATTCCTCAAAAATTCGGGAAAAAATCAGGAAAAACTCCAGATCTCGAGAGCGGAGGAATAATTGAGTCGAGTAACAAAAGGGGGAGGGTGTGAAGAGCAATATTCGATAATTTATTTTTAGGCAGACACCGTGTTTGCTGATGATTAGAACTAAGTGGTCGGTATTATGGATCCGTTTCTCGCTCCGTTCGTAACGACCGGATTGTCGGATTTTGTTTGCATTCGCTGAGAGATGTGAGGCGACGCTCGAAATAGAATTAAAAAAAACGATACCCCTCTGCTTTGTTACTTATTCGAACAATTTATTTAAATAAATTCAAGGAAGAGACATCCTCTTTGCTAAATACCTATAGTAAGTAACGAAACCACTGAAATCGTTTGATAAAACTGTTATCCACTGATAGGCCACTGCCTACTCGTATATTTGATTTATCGATATACTCGTAAGTATATGTATACGAGTATCGTCTAGTACCCATAACACAACCTTTTTGAGCTTAATTTGGGACTAAATAGATTTGTGTGAGTTTGTCCGTAATTTATTTTTATTTATTTATTAAATCATTCATCCATTCACTCATGCATATAAACATGCATTCATACATTCATTCATACAATAATTCATTTATTTATTTAAACTTTATTGCACAAAATACAAAAACAAATGGTGGACTTTATCATAGGAATTAGATATTTTAAAACTCTAATACGTATGTTGAGGGTATCGCATATCGGAACCACTTTAGCCGGGTACTCACAAACAACTCTTTGGAAGGAGCTGTCCTCAGCAAACAGTAGCCTCCATCCATCTTGTGAAACCAACAGAGCCTCTAACACGGACGCTTACTAATCGATATTTCAGAGTAGATAATCGATAGCTCAAGTAGGTATTAAGATTACTTATATACTTTTATAAGGCCTTTTCGTTCTTACTTTCCTAATTTAGTAAAGAAGATTCTAACCTCAAAGTATGACGTACGTAACTTGAGTCACTATTTTTGGATATCATGCTGCTGATGTTTAAATGAAATTTATTTAGTTGTGAGAAAATGGCTAGTTTTAGCATTTAATGTAAATTTTGAGGTGAGATTTTTTAAATTAAATATAACAAATCTACAACGCGCGTTTTGGAACGAAGGTGCCAAGACCGGAAAGCTGAAGTGGGACTGGGCTATACATATCTGCCGCATGCGTCCAGAACGATGGGCCAGAATAATTACCGAATGTATACCGCAAGGCTACCCTGCAGAGGCAGACCGAAAAGAAAATGGCGGGATGACTTGGGTGACTTCAGTAACGAGTAGGTTAGGAAAAAAAGGACTAGTAACGAATACTTTAGTTGGCACATTCTGTTGGAGTATTTAAGACGGGCTAATGTATCGAAGCCATTATAAACCTTCATCTAAAATTACTCTCAACTCTTCAGTGGAAACCACTCGTACAAACAGTACGACTTAGCTGAGTCAAAAAGGCTTAAGCGCCACTGAAATACTCATGAAGTTATTACATTTTAGTGTAGGGTCGAGCGTAGCGGTGATCCATCTTGTGGGACCAGCGGAGCGTGTTCTGGGGTGACGTCACGGGCGTCACGGCCTTACTGATCGATACTACCATTTTGAAATCTGTACAATCTGTGAAAACGTTTAGAGAGACGTGGAATAAACGGTATGACTGTGATACGAGTTGTATTCACTGGTACGAACAAAGTACACACTATACAAAAAGAAAGATGTGGTAAAAAAAACTAAGATGCCCGAATAGTCATAAAGTGCTTATCTTGTAAACCTGATGCCACAATGCTATTGTCTTACTCGTGTAAAGAAGATTTTTTCGATGATCTTACACATATCGACCTAGTCCCAGCTAAGCCATGCTACTTAGTACTATGGGTATATACTAGATGACGATGCACATAATATAGAAATACATAAATAAATAACATCTATGACCATGCAACAAATATTCGAGGTCATCACACAAATACTTGCCCTCGCAGGCGTTCGAATTTTTGGAGCTTCATCTCCATTTATAAAATTGATGAGTTTTTTTTGTAAAATAAGTATGGAATAATGTTAAGCAAATCGGTAACTATTTTATAAATATTATAAAAACCAATTGTTGTTCGTTTGTCTCGCTAAAACTCGAGAACGGCCGGGCAGATTTATCTGATTTTTGTTTTGAAATGTTTGTCGTAGTCCAGGGAAGGTTTAAACGCTGAGGTATTAGCAGTTTACTGACATAGATCGAAGTTTCCGCGGGCACAGCTAGTCATAAATAAAACTACCAACGCTCCTTTCAGATATAAAGTCTACGGTTTCATTCCTCCGCAGTACCTGAATAGCGTTCATTTTATGGCCTAGCGTTTCCAGGCCTTTTTCTGCGAAGGTTGGGTTTATCATGCGCTTGCCAGTTCATCCCTTCTTTTGCTGAGCTCGGTTTTTGCTGGATAAGGCTGTAAATGAGATCGTGATCGAGCATCGTGATGTTTGGTTATCGAAAAATGGTTATCGTTTAAACGTAAGTAGTCAGCAGTGAAATGAGACATGAGAGGACCCAAAGGGTAAAAGACGGGACCCTATTATTAATTGTTGTCTGTTTGTCTGTCTTTCCGTCGGTCACCAGGCTGTATCTCACGAACCGTGATAAATAGAGACTTGAAATTATCACAGGTGATGTATTTCTGTTGCCGCTATAACAACAAATACTAAAAACAGAATAAAATGAATATTTAAGTGGGGCTCCCATACAACAAACGTGATTAATTCAAAACGCTCTTTCTGTAATTATTTCTAATAGGTAATGTAAGCTCAAAATACCTTGAGGTTCAAAGTCAAAATTAAGGGATAATATGATTAGACTAAAATCATTAATTACTCAGTCGGGGCATTAGGTAAATTAAAAAAGTCATAGAATTATAATTATATCAGTGACAAACTTATTAAATTTACCTAACCAAACTTGTTGGCTGACTTATTACTCGTATCTTTGCGAATCATGACTTTATAATTTAAGCCTATTAAAATTATTGATTTCTTGAGCATTTCTAAAGTTATCCTATTTCGGTGTTACTATGCGCAAACAAGCATATATCGATTGCTCCTTAAGCTCTACCGGTATTTACAAAAGTGAAACTTATGTCGCAAACTATACATTTGCTTTTAAAGTCACAGAACCGTGTAAGACATCCGACAATCTGTGAGTAAGGTACAGATATTATCGACTTTCACCTCGTATCAGATAATACTGTTTGTTTGCGCTGTAGGTCGAAATGTCATCCGTCTTACGTAAGTGATTGGTGATAGCACTATCAGTTCTTTGATAAGTCAAATCTGTAAACTAGTATTGTTGTGGTTGGAATACAAGTTCAAAACGAATATTATATAGCTTAAATAGTAATAAGCAGTCAAAATTGGTTAAAATTTGTCTAGCCGCTTCGGCGTGATGAGAGGACAATGGAAATTATGCACAACAGATGGCGCCAGGCTGGCATGGCGCCGCGCGCTCATACAAAACAAAAGACGATCCTGCATCACGCTATTAAGATTTTTCCTGAATTTATGACCCCTCTCCATAGAATACTGATTATCAATACAAATCTGATATTACTAGCATAGAGGCATTCTATCTTCGTCCTCCGGGTAGGCAAGCACTTGTGACTCCTCTGGTGTTGCAGGTGTTTATGGGCGACGGTAATTGCTTTCCATCAGGCGATACGTTTGCTCGTATGACATAAAAAAAAAAATCTAGAATTTTATAATACACTGTTAAAAATTTTCAGGGAATTTTACACAAAAGTGAGGGCAACTTTCGTTGCCCTCACTTTTTTGTGTTTTTACATAATTATGTAATTTTACAGGGCTATGTAATTTTACATAATTAACGATTTTACATATATGTAAAATTACATAAAGAAAATTTTACATATTTGTCAGTTATGTAAAATTACATAAATGTAATTTTACATATCTGTCAGATATGTAAAATTACATAAAATGTAATTTCACATAACTGAAACTGTCAGATATGTAAAATAATATTTTATGTAATTTTACATACCTCTTCATGTAAATTCTAGGATATGTAAAATTTTTATTTATGTAATTTTACATAGACGTTAATTATTTTTACATTTTTCCGGTACTATTACTGAAATATTATGTGTTTTTAGTACATACGTTTTCTGTAAAACTACATGTAGTTTCTGTGATATTAATGATATTTTATGGATTTTTACATTTATTCTGTATTGTTACAGAAATATTATGTGTTTTTTGTACATATGTTTTCTGTAAAACTACATGTAGTTTCTGTGTTATTAATGTTTTTTTGTTGATTTTTACATTTATTCTGTAATGTTACAGAAATCTTATGTGTTTTTTGTACATATATTTTCTGTAAAACTACATGTAGTTTCTGTGTTATTAATGTTTTTTTGTGGATTTTTACATTTATTCTGTAATGTTACAGAAATCTTATGTGTTTTTTGTACATATATTTTCTGTAAAACTACATGTAGTTTCTGTGTAATTACTGTTTATTTGTGGATTTTTACATTTATTCTGTAATGTTAAAGAAATATTATGTGTTTTTTGTACATATATTTTCTGTAAAACTACATGTAGTTTCTGTGTAAATACTGTTTATTTGTGGATTTTTACATTTATTCTGTAATGTTACAGAAATCTTATGTTTTTTGTACATATATTTTCTGTAAAACTACATGTAGTTTCTGTATTTTTAATGTTTGTTTGTGGATTTTTACATTTATTCTGTAATGTTACAGAAATATGATGTGTTTTTTGTACATATATTTTCTGTAAAACTACATGTAGTTTCTGTGTAAATACTGTTTATTTGTGGATTTTTACATTTATTCTGTAATATTACTGAAATACTATGTGTTTTTTTTACAGATATTGTATGTAAAACTACACGTAGTTTGTGTTTTATTAATGATTTTATTATGTAATTTCACATACATTCAGTAATATTACTGAATCCATTTATGTATTTTTACCTAAAGAAAATGTATTTTTAAGTAAGGGTAAGGTAAAATTACATGTTTATTATGCATTATTAACAATAAAATTAGTTAGTTTTACATGTAACTGTAAAATATTTTCTGTAAAATTTAATAATAATTCGGTTATATTTACATAATATCTGTAATTCTCGGGATTTAGTTTTTTTTTGCCAGAATTCTTTTTCTACGTATTTAAATTAGTGCAGTTGTATTAATCAAAATATATATGAAAAAGAAAACACTGGGAAACAATAAACTGGAAAGATTACTGATCTTGGTATAATCGTAGCTTCTGTATATAAGAACTATCCACCTATATAACATAATTACAGGGGTGATATGTACTCTTTATAAAATGCGTAGTCACACAGCAGTCAAATAAAAATACTGCTTTATGATTAACTTACTTGCTTTGAGGATACACATTTTACAAGTATTACATATATCCCCTGTAATTTTGTTATAGGTGGACAGTTTCTATACAGAAGATACGATTATATCCAGATCAGTAATCTTCATAGTTAATTATTTCCCAGTGTTTTTGTTACATATATATTTCGATTAATACTATTGCACTATTAAAATACATAAAGAAGAACGTCCGTCAAAAAACCTAAATCCCGATAATTACAGACATTATATAAATCTACCGAATTATTATTAAATTTTACAGAAAATATTTTACAGTTACATGTCACATTAACTAATTTATAGTTATAATAATGCACACCAAAACAAGTAACCTGAAAAAAAAAACAAATTAAAAAGTTGTAAATCAATTTATTGTCATACAATGATTAATATAAACAATACACATAACTGAAGTTATATATTATAACACCTTTTTTACAATGAAATACAGTGATTGAAATTGTAATTAATTAAGCGATTTTCGATTATATTTGAAATATTGATATGTGACTTGTAAAATGCATTTGCTTTTATTAATAAATTATCTGTATCTGTATCTGAATCCCCTTTACTTAAATCTAGTTTCAGTTAATAAGGTCAACGTCTTTCTAGCGGTAGCGAATGCGCAGTAACGTTATATCATATCAAATATACCGGGTGTTTCCTGTAATAGGAGCGATAAATTAAAACATAGATTCTTCGCTTGAAACTGGACAACATTTGTTAAGCAACTTCTGAAAACAACGTGTAAAAAAGGATATTTTGTAGAATAATGTTTAGACAAAGAAGCAATGTATTGCGAAATGTCCGATATTAGTAGAGTGACAGCTATGTCAATGCTCAGGGAATGTCAATGTTGGACGACGTACATTGAAAACACTATCTAGTTTGTTTGAAATAATAAAATTCTGAGAACTGACTTTTTTTTAAAGTTGCTGAACAAATGTTGTTCAATTTGAAGAGTAGAATCTATATTTTAATTTATTGCTCCTTTTACAGGAAACACCTGGTATTACATATTGCGAGTGTATTGCAACATATAAAAGAATCAGCCTTATTGTTATCGTGTTAGTAAGAATTTTCGACTATTTTTTTATTTCGTCTTCACATAACGACACGTTGATTCTTTTAACATGTAACATTAACTAATTTATCGTTATAATAATGCACACCGAAACAAGTAATTTATAGTTAAAATTAATTAGGTATCTGAGGTGGCTGACTAGAATTAATAAACTGGTAAGGTAATACAATTTGAACCTTCTAGAGAGTGAAATCACTATTTGAACAGATTCTTTAGTATTTCCTTGCAGCCACCTTAAACATACAAACTGAAATACAAAACAAAGTAAAACGATCAATTTATTGTCTTACAATAATAACAATAACAAAAATGAACAATACAAATAATTGAAGTTATATACTATAACTTTTTACAAGGTAATGTTATAAATTATTTTGATGTAGATAATGTTAAATATTACATTTCAGTTTAGAAACTGTTACATTAAATCATCAGAAGTGTTAAATCATGAGTCGAAAATTAAGCCGTCTAACGTGGAGCGACTAACTAAATTCTCTTGCCACTACAACTTTAAAACTAGATAAATGGGTAATTGTAACCATTAAGGGAGAATTGCTCTATGCCTATAGTCACGAAATAAGGCTTTAAAACAGAAATTATCGCACAAATACATAAAAACCTAAGTAGAATGCGAGGGGGTTTGGCTGTAATAGTGGTATATATATATATATATATATTAAGCTTTAGTCTCGAAGAAAGCCCGCGAACAGAGCGCTCACAACGGCAATGATTTCATAGATAATATACGGCTGATTGCTGTATATTATAAGAAGATATATCACACGTACCAAAGTGATAAGGTATATCTACTATATTGATTACATTATTTCCTTCCGAATTTCGTTCCTTGCATAATTTTATATATATATAGGCTCCTGTTTCCCGGCTCAAGGATCACGGACCCTTTCAGGCACCTTTAGCCGGTGAACCTGAGCTAATATCATAAGAAACTATGTAGAATGCGAGGCGTTTTGGCTGTAATAGTGGTTTATATATATATATATATATATAGGCTCCTGTTCCCCGCCTCAAGGGTCACGGACCCTTTCAGGCACCTTAAGCCGGTGAACCTGAGCTAAGATCATAAAAAACTATGTAGAATGCGAGGGGGTTTGGCTGTAATAGTGGTATATATATAATAATGAGTTATGTAAACCTTAAGTACTAATAATAATGAGTTAAGAGTAATAATAACAACATAAAGTTAAGAGTAATAATAAACATGGATATAATTAAACCGTTTTTCCAGACTGAATATCGTGAATTCTAGAATGGTATTCAACATTTTTTGATAAAATTCTCTTATTACACACTGTACATTTATTATAGGATGAATTAATGTCAACATCAGCACTACTAGTTTCGGACTGGTGTAATCTAAAATTGTGATTCCTAGAAGACATAATTATTGAACATACTTTTACACAAAGGATCAATACACATAAATTTTACATTTTTACAGAATCTATGACATTTTTGGTGGTTATTGTACGAGATCACAGTTGAGAAATTCTAGTCACAATTTTCGCATTTAAATGACATTTTATTCAAACTTAAGTTTACCCATTAACGACAATACTTTTTTCAGCGTGACACCTTTACGGATTTTACAACCTTCTTTGGGATTTATTTTGAAAACATACCTTTGCATAAACTCTAACGTGTTTTGACATTCCACTGGATATTCCAAATTAAAGTTGAAGTAAGCTGCCATCAATAATTGTAACGACCTGGAGAAGCTCGCAGTTTCGCTGACGATGTTTTTTTCTACCAGCAAGTAATATATATTTTCAATATCTGTGCGAAAAAAAAAAAGGTTAAAACAGGCACTAAATGCTGCTTATGTTAATAGCTACCTAGTTACATAAAAAACGTTCAATTTCAACTTGGGCATTAATTATTTCCCCTGGTTGGTATTTCGGTAAGGCCGTTGAGCGTTTAAACCGTCGCTTCGTTCGTTCGTCTTTAAATGTAATTGCAAGCGATAGTTGAAACGCTCAGCGGCCTTCCCCATTTATAATTGTAGTAAAGTTACATCTCACCTGAAAATACAATATTAGGTGCAGCAACTTTGGGGAGGTCAGCAACTTCTGCCCGTCAATGGTTTCTGAAAAAAAAAAATAGATCAGTATAGATGAAACTACTAATAAAATTAAGCAAGGAACGAAATTCGGAAGGAAATAATGTAATAAATATAATAGATATACCTCATCACTTTGGTACATGTGTGATATATCTTCTTTAAAATATACAGCAATCAGCCGTATATTATCTATGAAATCATTGCCGTTGGGAGCGCTCTGTTCGCGGGCTTTCTTCGAGACACATCGGCCACTTCAACAATACTTGGTATCGCAGGTGTCGAGCGACCGCTCCGTCAGCCGCGGCTCCGCGCGCCCCGCGTCCAACGCCAACAGCGCCGTGTACAAGGCGGGCGCCGAGCTCAACGGCCAGACGCTGCCACGCGACGCCGAGGCGGCCGACGGCAAGTCGCCGAACATCAACCTGGTCGTGCTGCCACCCGGACGGTCGCGCCGTCGGCCCTGCGCCGTTCTACAACCCCGACGATAGATATTAGAAATATATACCAACTCGATTATATAGGACTTAAACCATAATTACATGGGGTCCCGCTGCATATACGTATATGTCGCTGCGCTCGCTGGTTTCGACTTCACGACCGGGACCTTCGCGCAGCGCGTGCTATCGCGACGAGTTTTGACTTGCCGTTTTCGTGGAAACGATCGGGTTCGCGGTATACGCGGTAATGTTTAGCCCTTAAATATCCCAAACCCACTTCAGTTGAATTTTTCAAAAATGTCATGTCCGCCATCTTGGATTTCAAAATTGACATCATTTTCGAATTTCCAACCCCCGATTTATTCGAAATCCATACCCCACATGATATGTTTAAAAAGTCATTACTTTTCAAAAATGTCATGTCCGCCATCTTGGATTTCAAAATTGACATCATTTTCGATTTTCTAACCCCCGATTTATTCGAAATCCATACCCCACATGATATGTTTAAAAAGTCATTACTTTTTTCAAAAATGTCATATCCGCCATCTTGGATTTCAAAATTGACATCATTTTCGAATTTACAACCCCCGATTTAGTCGAAAACCATACCCCACATGATATGTTTAAAAATCGAAAATGATGTCAATTTTGAAATCCAAGATGGCGGACGACATTTTTGAAAAAAGTAATGACTTTTTAAACATATCATGTGGGGTATGGATTTCGAATAAATCGGGGGTTAGAAAATCGAAAATGATGTCAATTTTGAAATCCAAGATGGCGGACATGACATTTTGGAAAAAAGTAATGACTTTTTAAACATTATATCATGTGGGGTATGGATTTCGAATAAATCGGGGGTTAGAAAATCGAAAATGATGTCAATTTTGAAATCCAAGATGGCGGACATGACATTTTTGAAAAAGTAATGACTTTTTAAACATTATATCATGTGGGGTATGGATTTCGAATAAATCGGGGGTTAGAAAATCGAAAATGATGTCAATTTTGAAATCCAAGATGGCGGACATGACATTTTTGAAAAAAGTAATGACTTTTTAAACATATCATGTGGGGTATGGATTTCGAATAAATCGGGGGTTGGAAATTCGAAAATGATGTCAATTATGAAATCCAAGATGGCGGACATGACATTTTTGAAAAAATCTGTTAGGGTTCCGTTTTTTGCCATTTGGCTACGGAACCCTAAAAAATTTGCTTTCAAAAGTTATATAAGGACTACCCGTTTGGATTAAGTTTACACCTCATTTGTATGCGGGGCCATAGCTACCAGGTGCAAACTTAACTTAAATACAAAAAATATGAAAATATAAGGGTTTGTTTACATTTTGTTAGTACTGAAAGTTTATTATTTTAAGGATTACGTCATATTTTGCTACGGGACCCTAAAAAACTGGCACAGGTAATGAATTGGGCATCATCTAATTACCGGATAACATCACCGTGCTCGGCACCTTCGTGCTGTTCTTCTTCGGCATCGCGCGCAGCGACGTGCGCGCGCAGTGGGCGCTGCTGCCGTGCGCGCTGCGCCGCCGCTCGTGCCGCGCGACCACCGCGACCGCTCCGTCAGCCGCGGCTCCGCGCGCCCCGCGTCCAACGCCAACAGCGCCGTGTACAAGGCGGGCGCCGAGCTCAACGGCCAGACGCTGCCGCGCGACGCCGAGGCGGCCGACGGCAAGTCGCCGAACATCAACCTGGTCGTGCTGCCACCCGGACGGTCGCGCTGTCGGCCCTGCGCCGTTCTACAACCCCGACGATAGATATTAGAAATATATACCAACTCTATTATATAGGACTTAAACCATAATTACATGGGCTCCCGCTGCATATACGTATATGTCGCTGCGCTCGCTGGTTTCGACTTCACGACCGGGACCTTCGCGCAGCGCGTGCTATCGCGACGAGTTTTGACTTGCCGTTATTTAAACTTTATTGCAC
The DNA here is from genome assembly GCA_947623375.1 of Apotomis capreana. Taxonomy (NCBI): domain Eukaryota; kingdom Metazoa; phylum Arthropoda; class Insecta; order Lepidoptera; family Tortricidae; genus Apotomis; species Apotomis capreana. The sequence continues at coordinate 2,947,219 of OX392511.1, forward strand.
AATATGAAATTATGTCAATTTGTTAAATTAATAAATGAAAATAGTATCAATGTACGTAAATGACATGGAAAATATGAACATATTGGGGAATAAGTAACGAAACTTAGTTTTAGTTATTAATGTAACTAGGATGTGAAGAATATGCATTTTATTATTTTTACGTGTCGGATGGCCGAGCTGTAAGGCCCATAAAATATGGATAGGCAAACCTTACCTATTAATTAACCAATTATTATCTCCTTTATTAATTTAAAGTCTTAAGTTAGGTTTTTTCAATAAAGTTATATCAAAAGTAAAATACAATACAGAAATTACAAAATATATAAACACATTATAAAAAAACCTAACCTAGGGTGCCACCGGCAGCTGGGCAGGGCCCAGGCTACCGGTGGTTAGGGCTGCAGAGAGAGGAACCTCCTGACAATGCGCGCCGTGTCCAGGAGTACCGCCTTCTGTATCTGACCCTTGATCCAGCCATCTAGCGAGAGTCTAGTCGAGAGAAGAAGAAGGACTTTACTTACCTTTATACACAATTACTTCGGTTTCACAATCACATAATTCACAACACAACCTAGGACGCAACGCATTACTGAAGTGACTCTTCACTCTTCATTGTGGCTGTAGAACACAAAATGATTTTCGCGCCATGCATCGCGCCATTTTGCGTGACGCTTTTGGACGCGCATAGAGTATGGAGCTACATAGACGCGAACGCCGCAAAAATGACTTTGTGGTGGTTCTTTTTTTTTTGCTTTTTAGTGATTGAAATTGAATTATTATTATTGAGTAGTTGTAGTAGCTCAACGTCACTAAATTATACTTTTCGATATAGGTATGTTAAGACTGTTAGACTTTAAAATAACTGAAAAGCCAAAAATAACCCGTTCATGTACAGATTACATTTGAACAAAAATACTCGTAATACCAAATGGTAATAATTAAAGGCTTTATGCGCGGAATAATTTTTTATAGTAAAAGTTGAGTGGTTTGGCACCGACTTCAAAAAGTGGTTCGAATCCCGGCCAGTGCAAATATTTGTGTGATGAACTCGAATATTTGCGCTTGGGTCATGGTTGTTCTATGTATTTAAGTACGTATATCGTTCTCTCCGGTTCACTATTTAAGTACTTACCTACATTAACCTCATAAAATCCTGAGTGTTCTAAATCAATTATTACGACAATACTCAAAGAAAAAGACGATGACACTTCTATAAATTCTAACGGCATTTAATCTATACAGAGATCATCATCGCGACCACAAAACGTCGTAAGCGCTGTGTAAATCATGGCGCTTAGGACGTTACGAAAGCGGGGCATTGAGTCTCGCGACCTAAACGTGTAAGTGCCGTGAAATTCACGGCGCTTACGACGTTTTGACCCGCTCTCGCCTACAGTAGCTCTCTTCTATTCTCTCTCGCCTATTTAGCTGAGCCTCGACGCGAGTTTGCCGGCGTGGGGGGGGCGTCGCTTCTCCCGACTGGCCCGCGATCCGTTCTAGCGCCACGGGCTTCGACTAATTTGCCGTCTGATTCGAAAGATTATCGACAGTGCTCTCGTCCCTGTCACACACAAGACAAACGGGCGAGACAGAGCACTGTCTCGCCCGTTTACTCGGTACGTGTGATCAAGGCATTACTTATATCATAATTCGAATTTGAAATTTTAGTAGTATACTAATGTCGATAATCGAATGACGACTACTTGTCTTAAAGAAATCACCACGAATGATATTGATATTGTTGACAAACCATCATAAAATCATTGCCAGTGTAACACATTAGTTGTAAAGAAATAAAGGGAAGCTATTGCAATTTTAGATTGACAATAATATATTTTGACCAAAGGTTAGATAATTTGATTACACTAAAGCAAATTAGACTGCAGTTTTTGGTATTAATGTTGATGTTTTATGAAAACAATATTTGGTTAGCAAAAAATCCATTTTGGGAAGCAAAAAGATATACGGACTCAACGTAAAATTATTTTGGTGTATGTATATTGATTTTGGAATACAAAATGATTTAGTTTAGGGAGCTCTGTATAGAGTGGGTTTAATTTATATGGAAGTAATTCATTTTACTTGGAATTTAGTTTTAGGGTATAAAGAGCATTTAGTTTTTTGCCTGCCTAGTAGGCCTACAATCGTATAGTATAGAGTATACATTGAATTAAGTAGATTAGTATCATCATCTCAGCCATAGGACGTCCACTGCTGAACATAGGCCTCCCCTTCGGGCAAAGCAGATAAATTGTGGGCGGTGCAACTAACTTAAACAAGTTTTAATAAATATGTTGTTACTTTGTAAGTATCGTATGTTGGTACTTTGTCATTTGTGCTTCGCTCCGCTGACCGATTTTGATGATTCATGTGACATTCTTTTCTTCTCTTTAAATTCTATTAAGTGACAGTTTTCAAAATAGCCGGACGTGTTTTCCTAAAGTGAAAATAGTGAAAACAAAGTTAACTTTCGTAATTTCAAACTTTGCTTGCGTGCGACGCCTCCAGATCATCGACGACCCCCGGGTTTTTTGCTACCATCCAAAGTGCTTGTTAAGCCTTCAACTCCCTGAATTTTCTCAGAATTTTCCGGCGGAAAACAGCCGAGTAAACGCCGAAAAACACTTTTTCTTTGTTCCCGTAACTTGCGACCTGGGATCGTCCGGCTGATTTTGAGGACGTATCAGCCTGCCTGACATCTTTCTGCGTTCAACCAAGAAAACAGAAACAAAATCGGTCCAGAAACACCAGAGAAAAACAGGTTTTTATTGAACTTTAACAGTGAGTGACTTTTCTCCCCCCATTTCTCAGAACCTAGATCTTTTACCCCCATTTTTAGTGTACTGTTAATTAGCTTAAGTATCAATATAGTTCTGTGCAAAATTTCAGATTTTTCCTAGCTGTAGTTTTTTAGTAACGAATTTTCTCGCAAAACCAGCCGTTCAGAGCACAATATTTACGTAATTTTAATTCATTTTTTGACTTTTTTCCCTTCAAACTTTTGCAATTTTTTCTTTCATAATTTGCTCTGTCTCATCAAATAAATGGGTTCTGGGCTGTTTCCAACCCACACATGTATATAGTTTAGTTTTTATTTAAGTTTTAAATTTATCGATCTCGCGTTGTGTAAATATCAATATCCTTCTTCCATTCCACAACAATCTCACTTTATTGTTTATATATTTGTTAGCTTAGCTATCATTAGATTACTGTGCAAAATTACACACCTATTATGTCAATAGTTTATACGTTATTAAAATAAAATAAATATTTAAGGGGGGCTCCCATACAACAAAGGGATTGGTTGCGTTAACTTTGCACCTCATTTGTATGGAGCGCTATACATACCAGGTGCAAACTTAACTTAACCACTTAAGGATGGAAAGTGTTTGTACGGAACCCTCGGTGCGCGAGTCCGACTCGCACTTGACCGGTTTTTTAATGATGTGTTATATGAATACAAGCTTTTGCCCGCGACTACGCAACCGCAACCTCGTACAACACGCTAGATATCCACGTAATCACCTTAATTAAACTATGTAACCTCGGATTAAATTATACTTTTCGAGAGCAACTGTTTTTTTTTAAAGTCGGTTAATATACATTTGTTGTACTTATACCAAAACCTTCTTATTTCCAGAATGTAACGAATACATTACTGAAAACCGCATTAAAATCGGTCCAGCAAACATACGGGTCAAGCGCAGAACCTCCTTTTTTAGGATTCCGTACCCAAAGAGTAAGAACGGGACCCTATTTACCTATTTACTGCCGCTATAACTACAAATACTAAAAACAGAATAAAATAAATATTAGAGTGGGGCTCCCATACAACAAACGTGATTTTTTGCCGTTTTTTACTACTAGGTAGGTAGCAAGAGCATTGACTTGACTTGACATCTCTTATTTTTACTCTTTGGCACCACTTCCTTCTAGAATATTCCACGCTGACATAACAAACATCTGCCCATGTCCTGGCACGTTTCTTCATAAATCGGCTATTGCGCAGTCATATGGACCTAGTATGTACTTATAGTACACCTGGAGTGCTCATTGCTTCGTTCGATTTATTTTATACTAGCGACCCGCCCCGGCTTCACACGGGTGCAATGCTGATAAATTATGCATGTATTATACATATAAACCTTCCTCTTGAATCACTCTATCTATTAAAAAAAACCGCATCAAAATCCGTTGCGTAGTTTTAAAGATTTAAGCATACAAAGGGACATAGGGACAGAGAAAGCGACTTTGTTTTATAACATAACACATAACACATTACCCTAATATTGTAAGACCGAAAACTGTAGGTTAGGTTAGGTTTGTTTTATGACCATGGATAGCGGAGCGAGCGAAGCGAGCGGAGCGTAAGAATGCATGGAGGTACATTAAAATTTAGCAGTTAGTAGGTTAAGGTTAAAGACCGAAAACTGTATGTTAGGTTAGGTTTGTTTTTATGACCATGGATAGCGGAGCGAGCGAAGCGACCGGAGCGTCAGAATGCATGGAGGTATATTGAAATTTAGCAGTTCGTAGGTTAGGTTAAAGACCGAAAACTGTAGGTTAGGTTTAGGTTTGTTTTATGACCATGGATAGCGGAGCGTCAGAATGCTTGCTTAAAAATCTTCGGGATTTAGGTATAATGAAATGTAGTCAAAAGATTTTTAGCACATTAAATATTAGGAACATACAATTATGCACATCAATCATTCGATAGTTGAATCTTAGCCACATCAAACGATAGGACAAATAATATTTAGGACAAACGATAATAGGAGCAACAATTTCGGACAATCAAAAATATGCGGAACAAAGTGTATGCCATACGTTATTAGGACAAAAGACGTTATGCGACACAACGATAGGACTAATAATTGTATGCCATCCGATATAGACCCGTTCGAGGTACCCGAAAAAAATTTTTTTTTTTTAATTTTATTTTACCGTTCTGTCGGCGTTATACATACACATACTCATACCAAATTTCAGCTTTCTAGTACTAATGATCACGGAGCTAAGCCGCGGACGGACGGACGGACGGACGGATGGACGGACAGACGGACAGACGGACATGGCGAAACTATAAGGGTTCCTAGTTGACTACGGAACCCTAAAAAACGATTCAAAATTTCTCAATTGGTGCTAGGCGGCTAAAACTCGGTATCGGGGGGCTCTCGGGGCTCAAAATTATGAATCTGAAATCTTGTCCGAAAATTCGGTCAAATTCGGAAAACATCGAAAAAAAAACGATTTGTATGGAGAAAATTTCAAATTGATATAGCATAGCGAATAATGACTACCGCACATTATGGAGCGTTTTTTAGGGATATAAAAAAAAAAAAACCTTACCTAACCTAACCCGGCCGAGTCGGATCTGCTCTGAAAGGTGATCAGGATTAGATGGATACCTAGCTGAAACACTAATATATGTGCATGCTCATTTTATAGTCAGGTAAATATATAAATGTGCATAAATCTGCATGAAATAAATCAAGAAAAATTATCTAATCGCCTTTGTAGGAAATATTTCAGACATGAAAAGCTATTTATCGTACAATAAAACCTCACGATTAATGTTTTAATTAGAGGAAAATATTTATTTTCAAACATTAAAATTTATGAAGTGACATTTAAAGTTCTCTAAGACAAAAACTTATGGTCCAACTCAGCAAATACAAAAAATACTGCTTTAGAAATGTTAAAGATTTATTCATCATATCTGATTTCTGACGTGAAATTTCAATTTTATCAATTTTTATGTGTGGTCTGCTGAAAGATTTCCAGTAGTTCTAGACCTATGGTAGCAAACGATAGCTATGACTAATGAGAACAGCACAAGAGTTCTCAAAACTGCAGTCACTCGGTACTCATTAAGGAATTTTAAATCACGAACTACGTGAAATTTCAAGTTTTACAATTGCAATGAGATAATATCCTATCCTAACAAGAATAACAAAACTACCTACAACTCTGTGTGGTATAAATGACGTCTCGTAAGACACTGTTTGAGTGAGATGGCGTTTGGGTCCATCAAGCGAGTCCAAAGTAATGCCTTAGCGCCACAGACACAGATTTACACCGCAGATGGGCCTAACGGCCTTTATAAATATTCTAATTCTAATTCTAATTTTAAAATATGGCTTCCATCAGGTTAATGATGATTTCACCAATTTCAAGTTTGCTCGTAGAGCATGCCGTTGTTCGGTGAGGTTTTGCTTTTTGTAAATTGATAGCGATTTACAAAAAACCACGCGGTCTACCGGGCCTTGACCCAAGAAGGGCTATGTACGCTTCAAGTTGAATTCTTCATTAACCATTCACTCATACGTTAGTTCACTGCACAATACGCTATCAATACTACACATTGAACAACAAAAATGAATAAATAATGAACAGCAAAACTTGAACGCATGCGGCCATCTTAAGACACGAACCGGAAGTTCCTTTATAAATATATTGAATTACTACTAAATGTGTGACATTTTATAAAACAGAACCGGTAAAGTTGTCTAACTACCAATTTAACGAAAATATTCGTTTTTTAGTACATTCTATGCGACAAATACGACTCAATAGTCATTCAAGCAATTCAAGATAAGCGACAGTAGTCGATCAAAGTCATATCAGGTAAAAAAGGATAAGCGACAATGGTTTCATAGTATCAAAGCAGGTAAATTTGGATAAACGCCAATAGTTAAGATACGACAATCAGGTAATTTAATCTGTTTTTTTTTTTATAGAATCTTATATCGATTTAGTTTAATAATGTGGAAATACCACATTTTTACTTTTTGGCTAATGCGCATAAGCATTTTAAACACACATGACACAGAGGGCGCTCCAGTAGCGAAGAATTATGGAATCAAAGATTTAGTGTGATTGACGTAACGATATGATAATATAGATAGTAATGATGATGATAGCTCAGTTGGTAGAGGCTCTACCAACTGAGCTACGTGCGACCCTAAGTTTCCGGCGTAGTGCTCTACCGTAGAGCACTACGCCGGAAACTTAGGGTCGCAGGTTCGAGTCCTGCTTACATTGCAGTGGATCACATTCAATTTTTCTTTCATAATTTACCTTTATGTTAATTTTATCATAAAGACATAGGTAAAATGCCTCAAACGACATTAAAATATATTTTTCTTATTTTTCTTATTTACGTAATTTTAATTCATTTTTTGACTTTTTTCCCTTCAAACTTTTGCAATTTTTTCTTTCATAATTTGCTCTGTCTCATCAAATAAATGGGTTCTGGGCTGTTTCCAACCCACACATGTATATAGTTTAGTTTTTATTTAAGTTTTAAATTTATCGATCTCGCGTTGTGTAAATATCAATATCCTTCTTCCATTCCACAACAATCTCACTTTATTGTTTATATATTTGTTAGCTTAGCTATCATTAGATTACTGTGCAAAATTACAGACCTATTATGTCAATAGTTTATACGTTATTAAAATAAAATAAATATTTAAGGGGGGCTCCCATACAACAAAGGGATTGGTTGCGTTAACTTTGCACCTCATTTGTATGGAGCGCTATACATACCAGGTGCAAACTTAACTTAACCACTTAAGGATGGAAAGTGTTTGTACGGAACCCTCGGTGCGCGAGTCCGACTCGCACTTGACCGGTTTTTTAATGATGTGTTATATGAATACAAGCTTTTGCCCGCGACTACGCAACCGCAACCTCGTACAACACGCTAGATATCCACGTAATCACCTTAATTAAACTATGTAACCTCGGATTAAATTATACTTTTCGAGAGCAACTGTTTTTTTTTAAAGTCGGTTAATATACATTTGTTGTACTTATACCAAAACCTTCTTATTTCCAGAATGTAACGAATACATTACTGAAAACCGCATTAAAATCGGTCCAGCAAACATACGGGTCAAGCGCAGAACCTCCTTTTTTAGGATTCCGTACCCAAAGAGTAAGAACGGGACCCTATTTACCTATTTACTGCCGCTATAACTACAAATACTAAAAACAGAATAAAATAAATATTAGAGTGGGGCTCCCATACAACAAACGTGATTTTTTGCCGTTTTTTACTACTAGGTAGGTAGCAAGAGCATTGACTTGACTTGACATCTCTTATTTTTACTCTTTGGCACCACTTCCTTCTAGAATATTCCACGCTGACATAACAAACATCTGCCCATGTCCTGGCACGTTTCTTCATAAATCGGCTATTGCGCAGTCATATGGACCTAGTATGTACTTATAGTACACCTGGAGTGCTCATTGCTTCGTTCGATTTATTTTATACTAGCGACCCGCCCCGGCTTCGCACGGGTGCAATGCTGATAAATTATGCATGTATTATACATATAAACCTTCCTCTTGAATCACTCTATCTATTAAAAAAAACCGCATCAAAATCCGTTGCGTAGTTTTAAAGATTTAAGCATACAAAGGGACATAGGGACAGAGAAAGCGACTTTGTTTTATAACATAACACATAACACATTACCCTAATATTGTAAGACCGAAAACTGTAGGTTAGGTTAGGTTTGTTTTATGACCATGGATAGCGGAGCGAGCGAAGCGAGCGGAGCGTAAGAATGCATGGAGGTACATTAAAATTTAGCAGTTAGTAGGTTAAGGTTAAAGACCGAAAACTGTATGTTAGGTTAGGTTTGTTTTTATGACCATGGATAGCGGAGCGAGCGAAGCGACCGGAGCGTCAGAATGCATGGAGGTATATTGAAATTTAGCAGTTCGTAGGTTAGGTTAAAGACCGAAAACTGTAGGTTAGGTTTAGGTTTGTTTTATGACCATGGATAGCGGAGCGTCAGAATGCTTGCTTAAAAATCTTCGGGATTTAGGTATAATGAAATGTAGTCAAAAGATTTTTAGCACATTAAATATTAGGAACATACAATTATGCACATCAATCATTCGATAGTTGAATCTTAGCCACATCAAACGATAGGACAAATAATATTTAGGACAAACGATAATAGGAGCAACAATTTCGGACAATCAAAAATATGCGGAACAAAGTGTATGCCATACGTTATTAGGACAAAAGACGTTATGCGACACAACGATAGGACTAATAATTGTATGCCATCCGATATAGACCCGTTCGAGGTACCCGAAAAAAATTTTTTTTTTTTAATTTTATTTTACCGTTCTGTCGGCGTTATACATACACATACTCATACCAAATTTCAGCTTTCTAGTACTAATGATCACGGAGCTAAGCCGCGGACGGACGGACGGACGGACGGATGGACGGACAGACGGACAGACGGACATGGCGAAACTATAAGGGTTCCTAGTTGACTACGGAACCCTAAAAAACGATTCAAAATTTCTCAATTGGTGCTAGGCGGCTAAAACTCGGTATCGGGGGGCTCTCGGGGCTCAAAATTATGAATCTGAAATCTTGTCCGAAAATTCGGTCAAATTCGGAAAACATCGAAAAAAAAACGATTTGTATGGAGAAAATTTCAAATTGATATAGCATAGCGAATAATGACTACCGCACATTATGGAGCGTTTTTTAGGGATATAAAAAAAAAAAAACCTTACCTAACCTAACCCGGCCGAGTCGGATCTGCTCTGAAAGGTGATCAGGATTAGATGGATACCTAGCTGAAACACTAATATATGTGCATGCTCATTTTATAGTCAGGTAAATATATAAATGTGCATAAATCTGCATGAAATAAATCAAGAAAAATTATCTAATCGCCTTTGTAGGAAATATTTCAGACATGAAAAGCTATTTATCGTACAATAAAACCTCACGATTAATGTTTTAATTAGAGGAAAATATTTATTTTCAAACATTAAAATTTATGAAGTGACATTTAAAGTTCTCTAAGACAAAAACTTATGGTCCAACTCAGCAAATACAAAAAATACTGCTTTAGAAATGTTAAAGATTTATTCATCATATCTGATTTCTGACGTGAAATTTCAATTTTATCAATTTTTATGTGTGGTCTGCTGAAAGATTTCCAGTAGTTCTAGAGTTCTAGACCTATGGTAGCAAACGATAGCTATGACTAATGAGAACAGCACAAGAGTTCTCAAAACTGCAGTCACTCGGTACTCATTAAGGAATTTTAAATCACGAACTACGTGAAATTTCAAGTTTTACAATTGCAATGAGATAATATCCTATCCTAACAAGAATAACAAAACTACCTACAACTCTGTGTGGTATAAATGACGTCTCGTAAGACACTGTTTGAGTGAGATGGCGTTTGGGTCCATCAAGCGAGTCCAAAGTAATGCCTTAGCGCCACAGACACAGATTTACACCGCAGATGGGCCTAACGGCCTTTATAAATATTCTAATTCTAATTCTAATTTTAAAATATGGCTTCCATCAGGTTAATGATGATTTCACCAATTTCAAGTTTGCTCGTAGAGCATGCCGTTGTTCGGTGAGGTTTTGCTTTTTGTAAATTGATAGCGATTTACAAAAAACCACGCGGTCTACCGGGCCTTGACCCAAGAAGGGCTATGTACGCTTCAAGTTGAATTCTTCATTAACCATTCACTCATACGTTAGTTCACTGCACAATACGCTATCAATACTACACATTGAACAACAAAAATGAATAAATAATGAACAGCAAAACTTGAACGCATGCGGCCATCTTAAGACACGAACCGGAAGTTCCTTTATAAATATATTGAATTACTACTAAATGTGTGACATTTTATAAAACAGAACCGGTAAAGTTGTCTAACTACCAATTTAACGAAAATATTCGTTTTTTAGTACATTCTATGCGACAAATACGACTCAATAGTCATTCAAGCAATTCAAGATAAGCGACAGTAGTCGATCAAAGTCATATCAGGTAAAAAAGGATAAGCGACAATGGTTTCATAGTATCAAAGCAGGTAAATTTGGATAAACGCCAATAGTTAAGATACGACAATCAGGTAATTTAATCTGTTTTTTTTTTTTATAGAATCTTATATCGATTTAGTTTAATAATGTGGAAATACCACATTTTTACTTTTTGGCTAATGCGCATAAGCATTTTAAACACACATGACACAGAGGGCGCTCCAGTAGCGAAGAATTATGGAATCAAAGATTTAGTGTGATTGACGTAACGATATGATAATATAGATAGTAATGATGATGATAGCTCAGTTGGTAGAGGCTCTACCAACTGAGCTACGTGCGACCCTAAGTTTCCGGCGTAGTGCTCTACCGTAGAGCACTACGCCGGAAACTTAGGGTCGCAGGTTCGAGTCCTGCTTACATTGCAGTGGATCACATTCAATTTTTCTTTCATAATTTACCTTTATGTTAATTTTATCATAAAGACATAGGTAAAATGCCTCAAACGACATTAAAATATATTTTACGGTAATTCAGGTAAAAACAGTTAACCAACAAGTGCAAGGTTAGTTGCAATAAAGAAAAATTATCCAAGTTGTTTGATCTGTTTTGACAAATAAGTAAAAAAGCTCTAAGGTTCATTATTATGCAAAAAACTTTTTATGTTATCTCCATTTTGCTAAAAAAAACTCAAAAATCAAGTCGTTTAGTAGAAAAAAAAGTAGAGATTCTCTAAATCACCGACGGCATAAGCGACACAAAAGTCGTCAGACAGATGTATACGAGACCCAACCCATTCGATGCAGGAAAATCTGCCGATCCCAACAGTGTGTATGACTCAATATCCCCAAAAATGTCGTCTAGTAAAATATCGTCAATATCAACAAGTATAGGGGAAAATCTGAGAACATTACTAATGTAGTCATAAAAAACTATCACTGTTTATAAGTAGGTAAAGGACGTAAATCCGTTTTCCAACGGTAAAGTTGAGTTTGTCGCTCTATTATTTATAGTTTATCTTTTCATTAGAGCAGCATGACCCGGGGGATAAAGCTGTGCCTCCACTACTATGTTAAAATATCGGTTCATCCGCTGGGTCACGATATGATTTATTTATTAAAAAACGATATTTTTTATTTCTGCATGATTTTACACGTATAATCAAGAATCTTGTCGGCATTTTAACTATTTTCGGTAGGTACCTACACATACAAAAGAAACTAAAAAGTATTTTTCGATGCGAGACTTCCACATGGCCAATTTCACTTATTTTTTTGGAAAATAGCTTTAACGCATTTTATTTTTAATATTCTACTGTAGTGGGTAAATAGATATTTAGTAATCCGCAATAATTATATCATTGTTTAAATGATTTATTTTACTTCGAGATTTTTCAATGCCTTTAAATATTATATGGTTTGTTGATCTTCAACTCTCGCTCGGACTATGCGAGTGTATGAAGCTGCTTGGACGCCACTCAACGAGATTATGAACGAAGTAATGTTCCGGGGGCGCACGGTCGGCGGGGGGAATAACGTTAGGCTCCGCCCAGATCCTCAAGGACGTTGGGATTAGGAGTCGCCTTAAATGGAGGCAATTCATTTTATTTGGAATTTAGTTTTGGGGTATAAAAGCCATTTTGGTGAGCGTTTAAATTGTTCCCTTTTCAGATATGGCGAGTGTATTACAAGTAGGTTGGTTTTCTCCGCGTTTAACATAATACCGTTATCACGGGACCATTGCACAATCTTACATACAAGCTCCCTGTGCGCAGTCAAGTTTGCCGCCATTTTTTTTTTTGATATAATTTGAAAGAATATCATCTAGAATCTAGATGATAATCTAGAATAGACCTCGAGTATATTTATTATACAATTAAATTACTATCATTTATAATGATTAATGAAATACTGGGGGTTTCAAACTGACAGTTGACAGCTTCGCGCCAAAACGCACCTAAACTTGCGACGACGTCACGTCATCTTTGTTTGTCAATGAACAATGAAAAATTTGATCGTAGTTGCTAAAATTAATAAATTCCGGCTTTCTTGAATAAATAGGTTAGGGTCAAATGAACTATAAAAAATGGACTATCCGTCAACATCAGGAAATCACAACGATGGGTCCAAAGTTCGGATATAAAGAGCCGTGTTGTGTGTTCAGTTCAACTTCAGCGGTTTCCAAATAAAATATTCTTATCTGATTTATGATTATAATGGAGAAAAAAGTAGTTCCAAGCTGCGAAGAGGACAGACACTTATTCTCCAAAGACTGTCAGTCGATGCTGTGAAGATCACCGATGTAAGTGCAAATATTATTGCTTAAGTACATGTTTTGCTTGTGGTAGTACGCTCTGATTAAAATTAATTTAGCTAAGTACCTAATTTACTAATGAATCTTCTTTGTGACACATACAATATTTCTTTATATTTTACAGCTGGAGAAAGATGTTGAAAATCTTTATCTAAAAAAATGTGGTACCACATATTTTTGAGTGCCAAAATAGAATGATGCCAATAAAGCCTACATCAGCAATACTCAAAAGGAACAGACGTGAAATTCTTGTAAGTATTGAAAATGCATCAGGTATGCCTTTGTTTCGATCTATTATTTCACAATTCTTTGGGTAGTAATTAACACAGTCATCTTGTTTAACTGGACGGTAAGTATTTATTTTCAGGAATACCTAAGTACTTATTTGTCTATTAATGACTATGAATCAGGCGACATTTTAAGTGTCTACAATAACACTCGCCAAGTGTCTACAATGATACCAAAATTGTGTATAAGTATTCATGAATAGGTTTATGTAGGTATATAAAGTATTAATTAATATGCATAATAATAATTGGTTTTATGTAGGTAACAGATTACAGAATTAAGGCACAATACAAATGTGTCTGTTTAGTTAGTCGTATGGTTACTGATAGAGAATGCCTTTTGGTATTAAAGTCTAAAATTTGTACTTTTACTTTTGTATTTTGTGCAATAAATAAATACTTTTCCATTGAGATAATAGTGATATATGCTGGGTTTGCATTTTCAGCCTTTTTGTATAATGACTGATACTAGATTTTTCATATTCTGTTGGGGTATTTATGTAATAATGATGTTACTTATTAATTTAACAAAATCTGCACTATTAACTCATTGCTTTCAAACAGGAAAAAATTTCACTCATGTTGTGGGTACAGACACACAGACTAAAGATACCTTTAGTCTGTGTACCTACTTATAATCTTCCCTTTTATTATAGTATGGATATCATGCTCTCTAATTAAGAAATGTTCTTTTCTTACATTTCAGATCCAACTCTGAAGATTCAGAAATCCAAGACACACTTCACTCTCAGAATATAAATGTATGCTGTGTGTATGACAAGTGTGTACAGGTGGCTCTAAAAAAAATAAAATAAAAATAAAAAGCATTTATTTCAGACAAATTAATCCATATATTGTTAGTATTACAAAAATAACTTAAATAACTATGTTAGTGCCTAAACTAATGTGTTGAGAGGTCCAGTGCCTGATTAGGGCACTGTCCCATCTCTCCGCCACGACAGTCAGGAGACTGTGGCGGCTGTCGCGCACTCTGCGGAGCGTCGCGGCGCAGCGCTTGCGCAGCGTCGCGTGGAAACCGTCCACATGCGCGTCTGCGAACATGCCCGACGCACTGCAGTACCTCGGCAGCCGCAACAGCACCCGGAACGCGTCGTTGTACTGTACACGCATAGTGTTCATGGCACGCTGCGTGTACCTCGTCCATAGGCTACAGGTGTACAGAGAAGTACAATACGCACGAAATAATGTTATTTTAACCTGCGCTGTACACCTGCTGAACCTGCGAGCAATCATATTGGCCATAATGGCCAACGCCCTGCGTTCCCGCTCAATGTCAGAATCGTCTCTCAAGTCATCGGTGACCAAGTGACCCAGATATTTAAATGAATTTACCCTCTTGAGCTGTTCGCCATTCAATCGAATGGGTGGGACATGAGATGGACACTTGGTACCCGCCTTGAAAATCATAAACTGGCTTTTCTTTACATTGTATTGCAAATTGTGCTTACGGGCATATGACTCACACTTCTCGAGAAGTATTCTTATACCACCGACCGATGGGCTCAACAGTACCATGTCGTCAGCATCTGAATCGGTTCATTATTTTAAGGGTGAATAGGCGACCGACGGACAAAGTTACTTTCAGATGTATAGTATGAATGTTTATAAAAATATCTTGGAAAAATTAAAAGCATGGTTAAATATTATAAATATCTTTTAATACAGCACAGACACAATGCTGCTATCAAATGGTACATCTATCAAATGGTATATCTATGCTGCTATCTAATGGTAAATCTGATTTGAATCCGGTATCTATCAGTACTATGGATAATATAGTTCCTCACGAAAAGTAAAAGAAAACAAATCAACATTTTTACAAGTCTATACCTAAATACGTGCACATGTTCATGCGTGCAATAAAAACAATAAGAAAATAATCGAGTATCAGAAGCGGCGAAGACGTCTCACCGGCCAAACCGTACGTGACGCAACAAACGTCGTCCAATTAGTCCATGTGAGCGTACCGCGGCACGATGTCCTCGCGGATGAGCAGGTCCCAGGCCGGCAGCCCGTGCAGCGGCAGCAGATCTTGGCCGGTGAGAGTCAGAATGGCGGGTGTACCATCACGGATTTGTAAAACAATTATACCAAAAAAATGTACTCAAAATGTACTATTATGTACCTACTTTAAAAAAAATTGTATCTCTCCGTACAAAAAGTTATTACAATGTTTAGGTACACCCGCCATTCTGACTGTCAGGATGGCGGGTGTATCGCAGTTTACCATGAAGCCCTTGATTATTGAGAAATGTTACTGAGAGGTACAATTTTTTTTAAAGTAGGTACAAAATAGTACATTTTGAGTACATTTTTTTGGTATAATTGTTTTACAAATCCGTGATGGTACACCCGCCATTCTGACTCTCACCCTGGCCGACGGCGATCAGCCCGGTCGCGGGCCCCGGCAGGTGCCCCTACCACACGTAGTAGTAGCCGCAGCCGCGCCAGGCTCACCAGCGGGCACAGCGTGCGCACCGACGAGATCAGCTCCACCAGGCCCGAGTACGTCTTGTTGAAGTTTTTGGAACACGGCGGCGGTCATCTTCTTGTCGCCGAGCACGCTGTCGTTGGCGTAACCCTCGATGAGCTCGGCCGTCCAGTTGAAGTGCTTCTTCCGCAGCAGATCCGAGTGACCCGAGTGCGAGGTGGTAGGTGGTGGTGGCTGGAATGCTGTAGAACTTGTAAACGCCTACATCCAAAATGCTGTAAAAAGAAACATTTGTTTAGTGTCTCAATTTTACTCATATAATGAGTACTTCTAGCGATGCTGCCAACACTGGTGTGTATGCCGACAAAGCAAGGATACTGACCCTTCGACGGGCCCGCAAGAGGAGATGGTGGTGAATGTAGCGTCCGAGACGCAGCGGGCGCTCCTTGGGCAGCACCACCGCGCCCACCACCAGGTTTTGTCTGTGGAACACGAAAACAATACTCATAGTTATCTGGTTTCTACATCTACATTTTGTCAGCCGTCATTTTCCTTTGACAATATTTCAAGAAATTGTTGTGGTGAGTCCAACTTTCCAACCAAGCTTGAACACAGATTATGAATGCTTATATTGCTTTGTTTTTCTTGAAAGTAGAGTACAATACTTGCTTCACAATCTTTTTCCTTTACAGCATTCAGAAATTCATTTAAAATATCCACCTAAAATTTTTATAAAATGTATTACATTAGTAAGTATGTAGTAGGTATATAATATAGATTGCATTATTTCACTAAATAAAAACAGTAAAAGTAAGTCTATAAGTATATAGAACTGATTACTTGAGAGAAACTATCAGTGACCGGAATGTGACCCGTATCTTCACACTGGCAGGACTGAACCAAACCTTGCATTTCGTTTACAATGGCTGTCACGCGATAACTTTTTTTTATTTTGTGCTCCGGAGTAACTCGACTTTTTATAATACACAGTTCTCCATTTATTTTTATTTGTACGTAATCGATTGCGTTTTCCACCGCAATAACTTAGTCCCTTTCATTTCAACACTTGAAAACTGCACTCATCAAGAAAATGTATGACCATGTCAACACTAACTTCCGGCAGATTCCTGGAGTCTGCTTTTATGAACCCAAGTTCCATTTTTATTCGAAATGTGCAATACATTACATTTATAATCTCAACTATGCCGTGAATTAAATAAGTAGACGTCAACGTCAGGTTGACATGCAGAGATAAACACGTTGATTGGTGTATGAAAAAAAACGTTCCGTTTCACGTTACTTTAATTCATAATTATTGTTAAAAATCGATAATAACTAAAATAAAAATGTAGCAATGGCCTTTCTTTCGCGTCATTTTTACATTGTAGCCACAAAATATTGATATATACTATATCTGCATCTTCCCTATTGTTTGTTATACACAATGAAGTCGGTTAAAAATAGCTGACAATGAGGGTTTTCGATACTTTTTCTGCCACCAGGTGTTATTGGCTTTGTACATTCCTATCCCTACTAGAACTTTGTACATTCCATGGGAATTGACTTGGCACTGCATTTTTTTTTAACACTGGTCTGGCTGAAATAATAATTATAGATAAATATAAATGTTATAGTTTAGTATTTTTTGATAAGGCACAAACTAAAAATGTTTGCAATTCATCATTGAAGTTTGGTCGAGAACTGAGATAATCAGTGATTAACTAAAATTATCATTAATATTGAAAATATTCTTACGTTTTTCCAGTACTGAATCCGGCTTTTACAAACGAGGCTATTTTTCGTTGGAGTAAATTTATCTCTGCGAATAGCTACAAGCCACTGTTTTAATCGGTTTTTATCTCTCGTAGTGAACGTATGCCCTCGTGTTTTATAAATGAGATCCTTCCAAAAACATTTCATGTATAATAAAAGTTTCGTGTATAATTATTTTTTGACTACTTAGCGCCTGACACAAACATAAATACACCACAGATTTGGATTGCTCTGCTGATACGCACAGGCGTTCATGTTGTAAGTAGTCCAAAAAATAATTATACGCGAAACTTTTTGATCTGTAACGCTGCAGAGTTGATTTTAAGCTAAATGTAGGTAGCAATTAGGTAGCAAATTTTGGTTAGTAAATAACTTTGTCCAAACATCCTGACGTCAGAATGACTGGTCAAAAAAAATATGTGATATGTTTTATTATACTGAGGTAGCAATTATTTGGTAAATGGTAGCAAATACTAGCAAATAGGTAGCAATTTTTACGTAAGCAATCAATGCGGAATTCAACAGTCAACCAATCATTCTGACGCACACAGTTTTAAAGCAATATTAATGTCGCGACTGTTGCTTGGTTTTTTGACTCAAAAGTGGTTTGTTTTGTCATCAAATGCAGTATTCAGGCATGGACTTAATAACTAAATGAAATAATGAACTTTATTTTGCCACGAGGGCATTATACATTTTACATTTTCCGTTGTTAGGGTTCCGTACCCAAAGGGTAAAAACGGGACCCTATTACTGAGACTTCGCTGTCCGTCCGTCCGTCCGTCCGTCCGTCTGTCACCAGGCTGTATCTCAAGAACGGTGCTAGCTAGACAGTTGAAATTTTCACAGATAATGTATTTCTGTTGCCGCTATAACAACAAATACTAAAAATAAAATAAAATAAATATTAAAGGGGGCTCACATACAACAAAGGGATTGGTTGCGTTAACTTTGCACCTCATTTGTATGGAGCGCTATACATACCAGGTGCAAACTTAACTTAACCACTTAAGGATGGAAAGTGTTTGTACGGAACCCTCGGTGCGCGAGTCCGACTCGCACTTGACCGGTTTTTTTACTTTTGAGGTACGGAAACCTAAAAATATTTTTTCTTAATTTTACGCGCACGTAGATTTTTTCCAAAATGAGCCATAATGTAATAAAAATAAGAATAGTAATTTAGGAACGGTAGCTACCTATACCTATTTCATGGATATACCGTCTGTTGACAACCAAAACACTATAAGTAACAAATACCTACTTATATAAAGCTCGTATCTAAGTGTCAATCTACTTACTAGATACGAGGTTTTGAAGAGTAGTGACAGAAATTTTAGTGAGTTTTGGTTGTCACCAGGCTATATACGACTATATCGTTCAGATATTTGTGAACACCTTGTTGAACTGTATATAAATGCCATTCAATCTCTCTTGTAAAATTATTGACGGCGATTGTATTCATATTAGTACAAGATTTACTTAGGTTGGGACTTTATAGGCCAATTGGTGTAAATAGTCACAAGATATTAATCTATTTATTTATTTATTTAAATGTTCCAGACATTTTATGTAATTATGCAGGTTTTATGTAAACGTCCATGTTTAGGTGATTATTACATATTTTTTTAGGCAAAAACACACACTAAAATTGAAAATTACACGATACTTTGAAAAATAAAGTACAAACTGTACAATGACATAGTATCTTTTGTAATCTTACACACACTTTTGTGAATATTCCAAAAAGGTTCAGGAAATATACAAAAAACTGTGTTTTTCAGAAAGAAATGTAAAATAACAAGTATTGTATGTAATAATAGCCGTTTCAATCGTTGTAAATACATATCTAAATGTACTTTTCCCATATATTCAATGTAATTATACAGATTTTATGTAAATGTCCAAGTTTTTAGTGATTCTGACATGCCTTTTATGTAAAAACACACACTATAATTGAAAATTCCACGATATTTTGTGAAATAAAGAAAAACCTGTATAATTACGGAATATTTATGAGAACTTACAGATACTTTAGGGAAAATTCCAAAAAGGTACAGGAAATTTGCAAAAAAATGTGTTTTTCAGAAAGATATGTAAATTAACAAGTTTCGTATGTAAGATAGCCGTTTCAATCGTTGTAAATACATGTCTAAATGTACTTTGCCTACACATTCAATGTAATTATACAGATTTTATGTAAACGTCCAAGTTTTTAGTGATTTTTTACATGACTTTTATGTAAAAACACACACAATAATTGAAAATTACACGATATTTTGTGAAATAAAGAAAAACCTGTATAATTACAGAATATTTATGAAATCTTACTGATACATTTGGGATAATTACAAAACTATGTAAAATGACGAGTTCCGTATGTAATAAAAGCGTTATAAATACATATTGAAATGTATTTTTCCCAAACATTCCATATAATTATACAGAGTTTATGTACATATACAAATTTTTTATGATTATTACATATTGTTTATGAAAAAACACAGAATTAAATTGAAAATTACACGATATATTGAAAAATAAAGAAAAAACTGAAAATTTACTTAATATTCTACGTAATCCTACTAAAATTATTATGATCATTACAAAAAACTTATGTAATTTCACATAAAAATGGGTTTTTTCTGAAGATGTGTAGAATGACGACTTATGTATGTAAAATTACAGTTTTAAGCGTTATAAATACATATTGAAATGTATTTGTCCCAGACGCTCTATGTAATTTTACAGATTTTATGTAAACGTACACATATTATTAATTATTACATATTTTTTTTGTAAAAAGACATCAAAATCGTTGAATTTAACGAAGATATTTAAAATTACCAAAAATTATGGAAAAAAACCAAAATTTTGGTACTTTTCCCAGGTTTTGAGGGAATTATACAGGTTTCTGTAATTTTTTTGTGTGTAAAATCACATAATTTTTAACAGTGTAGTAGTGTCCCCGCTACCTACCCGCTGCCGCCATTACAGTGACAGACGTCAACGGCAGCGGACAGTGCCCTTACCATGAGTTAACGTGACCGTACTCACTAGCGATTGCGTAAATGATTTGTATGGAGAATAGAGCGCCCCTGGAGGTCACTTTGTAGAACTACAATTCTCCATACAAATCCTTTACGCAATCGCTAGCGAGTACTGTCACTGTGAACTCATGGTACGGGTATTACAGGTCGTGGACAGTAAATCCGTTCACGTTGTTTTATTGAATCTATTCCCGCCGTGAAATCCTGGACGTCACACAACGTAACATGAATATGTAAATAAAACAAAGACTGAAAATAAACTGCAATTAGACCTCCTTCGTGTGCTTGTCATATGTCAGCTTCATTGCGATTAACGCGATGCTAATTATAAATGTATGAATTACTTCCCCATGCTCGTATTCCACGTGGACTATACGTAGTATAACCGGCCCTGTTTCCATGCATTTTAAGCTTAATTTAAAGAAGAACCGACGTTATAGCGAAGCTTTCTGTGCTGGTTTTGAGGCTTTTGTGAATTTTTCACTTTTTCTGCTATTCCAACGTTATGGGTTTTAAAATGGTGGCCGTACGTTAATCCATACGTACATTTTTGAACTGATTACTTTCGATACATATTTATGTTAATTATATTGTATGTAGATTTGGCGGTTTAACAACGACACGAACACGACTCTATTGTTAACGACGTAGAGGCTTGTACAGATATTTTTGATTGTATTTTTGCTCAGAAGTTTAATAGCTCATATACGTATATGCAGCGGGACCCCATGTAATTATGGTTTAAGTCCGATATAATCGAGTTGGTATATATTTCTACCTCTCGATTTATGCACTTTTAAATTTCTACCTTTGCAAATTAATGAAAAAAAAATATATTTTGTGCCAGCGGGGCCCTTTGTTAATTGTAAGTTTACAGAATAAATGAATAACTATTCATGGAGACTCTTATTTCTACCTTCCAAATAACTTTTCACTACACCCTACATATAAATAATTTTTGAGAAATACGCGTTCGAAGATTTTGACCTTCTAGCAGGGCCCTTTGGTATTTAGTGACTTACATGACCCCAGGTAATTTTAAAAAACAGATGGTTATTTCTACCTACTGAATCAATTGTGACCAACTTGCTAGTGACAGGTTTTCAAGAAAAAAAAATATAAAAAATATTATTGTATTATATTATCACTAAACCTGCCACTAGCAAGTTGGTAATAATTAATTCAGTAAGTAGAAATAACTGGCTGTTTTTTTAAATTACCTGGGGTCATGTAAGTCACTAAATACCAAAGGGCCCTGCTAGAAGGTCAAAATCTTCGAACGTAAGTACGGTTAAAAAACAGGAACCATAACTCGTATGGATACGAAAATAAAGTTGAGTACCTAATAAGCATTATAACATGATTTATGATTTAACACTAGTACCTACGCGTCAAATCATTCGTACCCTGAAAACGTAAAAAATCATGTCTCGAAGAGATTCCGGAACAAATTTTGACATATATCCAGTACCAGATGTGTATTTCATGATAACTGTACGACAATAATACAATTTTAATTCTATTCTAATCGTCAGTTCAAGGTCATTCTATTTACGAATCCAATAAAAGGGCATTCAAACATTAGACACGATTAAACATGACCTACACAACCGGTAATGTCAGACAAATGCCAAGGAAGCCGAAACGCCCCAATTTATAAAACATTTAGATAATTACCTTACACTAAAACATCTACCCGAATTTAAACTCAAAATCCTTGGCATTATATTTGAGAATGCTTATTTGTACCGTTTACTACAATTAATTACGCCACTGATTTGCGTTGACGTTTGATGTGAGGAACTTTTTTGGGCGACGCAGCTGTCAAATTTAGTTGATTAATATTCCATTCGGATACGGAGCTGGCAAATGTGATTTATAATTTATCTTGAGTCGTTTTTAAGTGAGAGTGCTGAGGTAGAGGTATCACTTTCGGACTTTTGCATTGATTTTAGTCATTATTTTCTATTAAAACAATTTAAACGGATCATATCGCGTTTATTAATTAGTAATGAATAGTCGCAGAAACTGAAGAAAACATTATTTTCTACTGTTTCGAATATTGAAATGCCTTTCGACGCATAAGACCACAAACGCGAAATACCAACTCTACGCAAAAAACCACTTTAGCAAAATACCAACTACGCAAAACACCAACTACGCATAACGCCAACATGAATTTAAGCAAAATACCAATCACGCTAAATATCATATATATATAAAAAAAAAGTACTATAATAATAATAAGCCCGCAGGGCAGCTTGTGGCGAGCTGTCGGTGACGACCCCATGGACCCGAGATCTCTAGTGAGTCGGTCAGGGTCCTCGTCTCCGGTGTGCCTTCATCGGCCGGAGTGGAAACCCAAGAGGACGTGTAGGACTCTCAGGTCTGGCTTGCCTTCATTGGCCGTCCAGAGAGGAGCGTTAGAGCTATATGCTCCAGGGGTGGAAGTGTTAAAGGGCATCACGCCGCGTGTAACTTCGGAGAAAGCGCGGCACATCTCTCGGCACCCCAGAGCCCTCACGCTTGTGTTGCTTCCGGCCGTCTTTACGACGGCATTACGGGGCCCACCTAGTGAAGGGCGAGTCACCGGCCTCACCGCCCGCCATAGGTAACAGTCGCACTGATGGTTACGGCGGGTGACATGTTACTATTGCAATAGGCCTAAGAAAGAGTCCACCCATACTCCATTTTAATAGCCCGGTTTTTCTTTTCCATATTAATGCAATAGTTCAATCACCTGCTGGGACCTGTTCATGAATATATCATCTTATTGATATGATCAGGAATGGGTCCCAGCAGGGCTACAGCCACAGCCAATTTCTCCAAGGGGCCTCTACGTGTTGGATCCATATCCCCAAGCAAGCCTTTCAAAAGACCGGGACGTATGCGCCCAAGACTCTATGAGACGAGAAACAAAAATAATAGTAATACCATATTTAGACTTTTTAAATAAATACGAAATAAATAATAATACCTAGGTGTGTATCCACACCAAAAAAATAATAAAGGCTCAAAACACCACAAAACGTCCGGTTGGTGTTTTGCGTTTGTGGTATTGTACGTAGTTGGTATTTAGCGTTATCATTTTTATAAATCCGCAGAACGCCAAAAATCCTCGGGTTGGTATTTCGCGTTTGTGGTCTTATGCGTCGAAAGGTTGAAATGCCATTGACTTTTAATTTCGTAGTCTCTCTTAACATCCATATTCTATTTATGCATAGACGGCCCTGTATGGTTAGATTTTGGAACGTTTGAGCAGATTTATTTCGGTGACGTCATTAGACCAGTTTTCTGATCAGTAAGACTATGTCTCTAAACATTTTTCTATAAGTAATGCTACTCAAATTTATAAGGGTCAGGTGGAGTGCTCTGAAATTAAGTAGTTTCCTGTGTAAAAAAAATGTTATTATACTTAGTCGATCAGTTAAATTATCAAAAAAACGTTGGACACGATTTTTTCTTTTGTCAATCAAACAAAAAATAACAAAGATAAAGCGCATCAAATTTCGAGTGGGCTTGTGACGTCACGCATCGCTAAAAAAATTTGCACTGGTGACAGTGGTGACTTTATTCGGAAATTTAACGGACTATATCTTCATAATTCTTTAATTGTCAAAATGAGATTTTGTCCAACATTGTTTACGTTATACTAATTATATATTTTTAAGAAACTAACTAACTTATCTCCGTATTGTTTGTTTTACACTGGAACTTTATATTCCAGGTGTAAACTCGAATGGATCGGATCGTCACGATCGGTTTCGTAAAGGGATTGTTTCTGATCGTGTAATTTTGGTTTCTAAAATTACACTTCCCTCGTGCTACAAAACTTATGTATATAAAATTTCGGACATTCGGTGTGCTTGAAAATAAAATTACACTTTTTTAGTGCCATAAAAACCTGTGACATTGCCTGGGATACCCTATCATCGCCTACTTTTATAAAAGTTGAAATTCCCGTAGTTTTTAAGTTAGCCTCAGTTGATGCGAGAATATCGCCGCATAAAAAACACTTTCTATTTAGTAGTTTTAGTTTTTAGTAGTCCAAAAACTAGACGGGATTTTCAACTTTTATATATAACTAGCTGAGCCGCGCGGTGTTGCCCGCTCATCCCACGGGAACACTACATTTTTTCGGGATTAAAAGTAGCCTATGTGTTAATCCAGGGTGTCAGCTACCTTCATATCAAAATTTATCAAAATTGGTCCTGCCGTTTTAGCGTGATGAAGTAAATAACATACACAAAAACTTTCGCCTTTATAGTAAAAGTTTGAAATGAAAATAGGCGATGATAGGTACTTGTACCAGGCTAAATTACGGGATTTTACAGTGTTTAATTTAAAAACCGTCCGTCAACTGGTGCACTGTCCAAGATTTATTATCAAAGTCGTTTTGATTTGTTTACTGTATGCGTTCACCGTGACGTCACGGGGCGTGACAGGTGTTATGTAGGTTAACCTTGGACGGAAATAGAAGAGAAGAGAAATCTCAGAAATCTGAGAGGATGTGATGTTTTTATAATTCATAACGAATCCGGGGCTCCGACAGTTATAATGTCGACTAAATTATTTTTGAAATGTTCTTAGATTTAGTAATGGTGATCGGAAATGGTGATCTCTGATTTATCAACCTTTTCTATTTATTAAACTTAGTCCCACATTAATGGCCTTATCACTTGCGATTCGCGAGTGAATTTTGTATGAATGGGAGATCGCAGCGAATTCGCCGCGACGCTTATTTTGCATAGAAAACTCGTTCGCAAATCGCAAGTGTGATAAGGCCCTAAGGAGATGAGGACAAATATGACAAATTTAGTATTTTTGTGGACAATTCGCGCACAAATTATTAGGCAAAATATTGTTTTCATATGGTACCCTAGTAGTTGAGTTCGAGAGTGTCGAAATATACGATTTTTGTGGCATAAACGGCCGTATCTTTTTTTGGCGTTCACCTAGATTTTTTTTTTCTATTCAACTTGATATCTCCACGCGTTCCCGAGATAAAGGGTCTTCACAGACGGACGGACAACAAAGTGATCTTATAAGGGTTCCGTTTCTTCCTTTTGAGATACGGAACTCTTAAAAACACAGTTTGTGTGACTATCAGGACACGGGCAATAAAGATGAGTTACTTCATCATAATCTTAATAATCACGGCACTCACCACGAAGTGACCTTCTAATCAGTCATCAAAACATTCCAATACCACACCAGTGATTAAACCACCTTTATTCTCAATACCACATGTAGTTCACTGGAACCGTGTCGAGGAAAGTGCCGTCTTATCTCTGACGTCACTGATAAATAAATTTTAATTCGGTCACCATTATCAACCGGCCCACACCCAAACGAAACATATAATCTACGACGTACGAGTCACATTCGCCCGCGTTTTTTCTTCTGTAGGTACAGCTGTTGCCTGACATTGACATTGAAAGTTTATTTTGGTGGCTGTTACGCGAATGACTTTTTTGCCGGATCTTGATATAATATCGCTGGATATTCGGCTTTATTAGGGGTCAACGCACGATTGTGGATGATAGGGGTTCTGACCTTCTGACTTAGTGGGTACGGTGTCAAGTTAGTATCGAACAACGAAAATGCATCATCATTCATGCTCGTATGTCATGCATTTATTTTGACAATGTATTCCTTTAAAACTTCAAGGTTAGGATAATTTATCAAATTGTCGTATCTTTTGTTACCTATTGGGCGCCGTACTCTATTGAGTGGGATCCAATCAGTGGTATTCTTAACTTCTTAACCCACAGTTCGTTCGACATGCGGCAAACGTGTTAAGCTTAGCGGCTGTCAGGGCTACGTCGGCTACTTGGGTTTTGGAGCGTAAGATGGTATTTCTGACACGATCTGCTAATTTGATTCCCAAGACACTACGCTCCATTGCCCTCTAGCAAACCTTGAGGGAATACTTTTGAGCCTTAGTCAAATACCAAGTCCAGGCACCATAGGTGAGGATCGGAAGAATGTACATGCATGATCGAATGAATGTGAATGTGAATGCCAATAAAAAAAAATGCGCATATAAATATATTTCAAAAAGTAACTATCATTTCTTATAAGCACGCAGGTTAGACTAGGTTCGTTCTTAAAATATAAACATGTGAACGTCTTTCGGATTTTTTTTTCCTCACTTATACTGTAGTGAATTGCATAATTGTCTTGACAATTCAACTTTGTATCAATACATATATAGAATCGCCTATTGTTTGCCTCTATTGTAATGTTAAGTGTCATCTGTATTTGTATTTCTTTCCTTTGAGGTGTGCAATAAAGAGTATTCTATTCTATTCTATTCTACATAGACTGTTTCTTGGGTCTTAGTCGATTTGTGTAGGCGACGTTCCTTGACCATTTGCCTGACAATAAATAATTCGAATTGGAATAACCATAAAGTTAACGCGTATCAAACAGCCAGGTTCGAGGAACGCCAGGAATCCGAACGTGATTCAAGTTTAACATTACGTCGGGAAGGTATTCGTGTAAAACACCCATGACATGGAGTTGCATTCCTCCAGCGATGTGTTCGTGACCGCCGGCCGTAAGCGCGTCACTGCTGCACGACAAATTTACATCAATTTTGTGAAGTATTCGACTTCATACAATGCAGATTAGCTGCAGAAAAATTATATATACACTTGCTACGCGGACGAAGCAAAGTGCTTGAGAAAGGAGCAAATATTATTGTTCTTCATAAAAACATTCTTTTTCGGAATTCGAGCCTGCTAACTTCGAAGTATTAACTTCGAATCATGCACCAGCAACTTGCTCTTCGATACGGTCTTGTGGGGTCTGAGGTGCCGTACTATAAGTACGCACCGATGCCAGTTCTTGAGAATGGTCGTGCCACGCTCTATTGTGATCGATCTATCATCACGGACAGGACTATTGTAGCCAATAGGCCTGATATCGTTTTGGTAGATCGATCCAAGCGCCGGGCAGTGCTCGTCGACATCACCATCCCCCATGCCTGTTGTTGTTAGTGTCATTAGACACTAACAACTCACTGAAAGGAAGGTTTGTTAAAAGTAACCCAAATGATAGCTGCTAGTTACTATTAGTAACCAAAATAAATTGTGCAAAAATTAGCATAATTTTGGTAAATACTAAGCACAAGTTTGCTACTTCTCAAGTGGTTACTAGTTGAGATTTTCTTTCAGTGTAGCTTAAAAATATAATTATTTAAGATTTTCATTCTTGTTAGTTTCGGACTATGCCAGAATAGTTAAGCAATTAGATTAAACTGTAGCATGATCCAGGCTAGTGTCCCCATCTGTAGAGATGACGCATGGTTGCTATCGCTACGTGCGGCAGTGCACTAGCGACCTTCAGTCGGTAGGGTTATGTCAGCAACGAGTTTTGTTTTTATGTACCTATTCGACAGCTAAAATATGATTAGTGCATAATCCAAATATTTGCAATAACTTGTATTTATGTAAACACATTGTACACAAGAAGTGGTTATAAATACATTAAAAACAAATAAAACATGTACAAAGGCGAAGTTATCCCTATTACCTACTTACTTCTATTTAAGTTGGTTTCATTGGGGAAAGAAGGATATACTGTGGCTTAACGGCAATTGAGTTCAATTCTCACCATCCTGCCAATTTAAGGCCTGTGGCCTATAGTTTTTAGAAAAAAGTTAATCAAGTAAGTCCTGGCTTGCCCAGAGATTTTGTTTCACGCCAGGCCACTGGATTGCACTTAAAGCATGTACTTATTGCGTATTGACTTAAACTTACACGATTTTAATAAGTAATAACTAATAACTACCGATACATACATGTGAGTAATTTGTAACCTTTACAACGCTCAATAAAGTATTTTTTTTTTCAATCATAAAAATAACGATTATTATTAGAGGTAATTAAATAAACACTTTTTAAACGCAATTAAGTCCCGTTTTATTATAGTACTCATTGTGTTTTAGTTTAAACTTTTGAATGTAATGCCACATGTGTTTCCCACTGTACTAGGTCAATAAAATTGCGCTCAATTGTGCCCTTAATAAAAGTACATCTTTAAGTAATGAGACATAGTGTGTTTGATTGAATTAACACAATTGCAGTTTTAATCAGGACGTCTGGACGCCATCTGCAGGCCGGGATGATTTAGTGTCGCTACCGATCTTTGTAGTTAGGGTTCTCGCCTTGATATATAAGTACAATGTTGTATTATCAAGCAAATACGGGACTCGTCGCGTGTAAATATTATTTAATTGCGTTGGTAATTTTCCAACGTATCCTCGTAACGCCAAGACCTAAAACGAAGGAATGCAAACAGTGTTATAAATTTGTAATTTAACTATATGCTTACCTGCAGGCCAATAAAGGTCGAGTTCACCACGGGAGGGATAAGTGTCATACTCGCATTCATTAACTTGTCGGAAAGTGACGGCATCGGCAACTGGCTGAAAGGAAGGGTAGAGTCCCTACTCGATATACTCTCCTCGATTTTCGGAAATGTAAAGCCGTAGTCAACACGAGATTTATATTTTGTTTAAAAGTGCCAACCCTACTGAGTGCAGCGTACGGCGCAAGGTCGCACACGCCGACCTTGCGCCGCCCGACGCGACGCCGACATCAGAAACGGCGCAAACACCTCTCGCCACACCTAGATACACACGCCGACGACCTTATCACTTAATCGACAGAGACTATAATAGACAATTTCACTTAGAAATGTAGTAAGTACTGTGTAAAAGGAAGTTAATTTTATTCGGATTTAAAAAAGTAATCATAATCACCATTGATATCTGCAACCTAGGCTTCGTACTGTGAAAATTTTATTGGTACACACTACACATTGACAACATTTCATATTTCCAACCATATGCAAAATTCGCTATCTTCATCGACCTTGATCTCAATATTTATAATGATTACGTATTTGTTCTTTCGAAATATTAAACTTAAACTGTTTATCTCCTAAACTGTGAAGACGAAAAGCTTAGGTAGCTTTATTTTTCAAACCTAACCCTTTTTTTTATGTTTTTGGTTGGAACTCTAAGACCCTCCCAATATTATAGTACAATGGATATGACTTCTTAAAACTTTTATGAATTTTTAAAACTTATAACAATATTATTGTTAATTCTTATGAATTGTATTGCTGATGTGTTGATGCCCCCAATTAATAAAATAAATGAGATAACACAGCTGTCGGGCATGTTGTTTTTGCGAGTTAGATGCAGTTTGTAAATGCCAGCAACTTCTAATTTCGAATCATGTCGGTCGGACAAAATTTATTGCCACGTTAAATCTCGTTCTGTTGCTTTATATCTTGACGAAAAAAAGGTGAAAGTCAAGGTTATTATATCAGCAATAGAAAATTTGCTTCAATCAAAGTTTACTTTTAAAACAAGAACCTGCAACTTTGTCCGTTTAAAAGAAAAAAGCCTAAGAAGCCTTACAAAAAGTAAGACATCGTAAGATACATATGTTCAATTAGCTTCCATGATTTAAATATAATAGCAAGCGATGTCGCCATGAAGTCTCGGTGAGGTACAGACTTATGCTAATACGGTAATACGGTGAGCGAATACGGCATTAAATATGCGGCCCACATATACTTACTTACACAATTAAAACACGCAAACAAAACGTGGCAACCTTGCAAGTTTCATAATGTGTCCGGCTATTTCATGAAATTGTGGTTTGATAATTATAAAAATTGGGCAAGTGCGAGTCCGACTCGCGCATGAAGGGTTCCGTACCATAATCTATAACAAGTTTGTTGTATGGGAGCCCCCCTTCAATTTCAACTGTCTAGCTATCACCGTTCTTGAGATACAGCCTGGTGACAGACGGACGGACGGACGGACGGACAGCGAAGTCTCACTAATAGGGTTCCGTTTTTACCCTTTGGGTACGGAACCTAAAAACGGTTTAAACACACGTTAACGTTACGTGAGTGTAAACCGTTTTTGCAATTATTAAAGACTAGCTGCGCGGCGCGGTGTTACCCGCGCATCCCACGGGAGCACTATCTTATTCGGGATAAAAAGTAGCCTATGTAAACTCCCGAGTGTCATCTACCTTCATACCAAATCATAATTGGTCTAGCCGTTTGAGCGTGAAGAAGTAACGAACAAACACATAAACACACTCACAAATTTTCGCGTTTATAATATTAGTGTGAAGTATATATATAGTTTCTAATTCTAATTCTAATTTTAAAATATGGCTTCCATCAGGTTAATGATGATTTCGCCAATTTCAAGTTTGCTCGTAGAGCATGCCGTTGTTCGGTGAGGTTTTGCTTTTTGTAAATTGATAGCGATTTACAAAAAACCACGCGGTCTACCGGGCCTTGACCCAAGAAGGGCTATGTACGCTTCAAGTTGAATTCTTCATTAACCATTCACTCATACGTTAGTTCACTGCACAATACGCTATCAATACTACACTTTGAACAACAAAAATGAATAAATAATGAACAGCAAAACTTGAACGCATGCGGCCATCTTAAGACACGAACCGGAAGTCCATATATATAGTTGTTTTATCAAATGGCCAGCTTAAACTGACAGTACCGTTTGAACGTCATGTTGCTATGATGTCCCAGTGAGGTAAGCGACTTACTCGCGTTAATACGGTAATACCGTGAACAAATAAGGCACTAAATATGCGTCTCACATACACTTCCCATTACTTTCACAATTAAAACACGCAAACAAAACTTGGCAACGCTTCCATCATGCAGATAAGTTTAAAACCTACCCACGTCAGAAGTTAGTTACGCTGTAATTTACGACAAGCGATACCTACCAGTTGCGAAACGTCGTAAACGGGTATGAAGATTATGGGCAGTTAGTTCGTTTTTCCTTATAAGTGGAGTAGGCTAGGGCAAAATATCGATGTATCAATGTTCAATATATTTATATCGTCAATATTTTTAATAGAGTAAAGAGCGCTGAACGTACGGTGTCGCTAGTTTCATGACAATCCAATCGCGTACTGCTCTTGCTTAGTATCTCTTTGTAGTTCTTCAACATAACCAAAGAAAATGTCTATTTGCGGCTTCAGACTACTCACGAATTTGACCGAAGCGAAGTTGGCCGAAGCATGGGTTCCCGCAGCGAAGTGCTTCTTATCTCACACTATCATATACGCCTGGATTGGGGTGTGTCGCAGTGACAGTGGCAGCTGTGTCTGGGGTGAATTAACATATCGATATTTTTTACTCTGTATATATCGACATTGTTTAAAAATATCGAGTCGATATATTTTTGTTATTGCCCATCCCTATTGTGGCGGGAAAAGGGCAGGAAACCGTGTGGAGAGCGTGATGAATGTTCAGGAAGAGGATGCGGCAACCCTTATGACACATGGCAGCCTGGTACATAGACTTTGTACTTGTACATTCTCGCTAGTAGTATGTAGGTGTAGACACGTATAGGTATGTAGGTACAGTAAACTAGTGGTACTCTACTATATAGTTATGTTTGTGTTTGTATTCGATTCTATACATACTGGGTGTAAAAGCTCAACAGTGTATAATTTGTGCATTTAACTTTAAAACAGTTTAACTATTTTGGCCTACAAGTTCAAACTGATTATATCACACTGAACTTTTGAATTTTACATCTAATCTCACTCTTTGCTGCATCTTACTAGGTATTGATTTTTGAAACCTTACATACATTACATACATTGAATGTTTATCTAATCATATAATTGCGAAAGCGTTATCCGCTTTCTTAAAAATTAAAATGATGGACTGTTGAGTTTCTTTCGTCGTTTCTTCTCAACAGTAACCTAACCGTAAACCCTTTGTGTAATGCGCGTAGATCCAGACATGTAGAAGTATCCTTGTTGGCTATTTTCAGAATGAAGTTAATATTTTAATTTTTATTATAAAGACTGGCAAAATCCGAAAAATAAAATATGGTAAAATTATCCCTGAACTTTCTTCATTCGATTTTATCGTTCATATTTTGAATTCTTGATGCGCGAGTTTAATGGCAAGAGACAAAAATAGTTTTATTAGGACCGTATAAAATGCAATATGGCGAGTGGTCGCGCCAAATGTGCATGTAATATGGACGTGGGCGCTGTTATAAAAGTCTCCGTAGAGAATGCATTTTCAACCGATGTCAAAAACGGAACAGGTTCTCAGTCCGTCGGATGTTTGTATTCATTTTTAACGCCCGACGAAAGAAGAGGGGTGTTATAAGTTTAACATGTGTATCTGTTTATCTGTGTATCTATGTCTCTATCTGTGGCATCGTAGCTAGCTGATAGCAGGTAGGTAGTTGCCAAACGGATAGACGCATTTAAGTGTGTGTGTTTTTTTTTAAATTGAAATAATTATTGTATTAAGCGGTTTATAGTACAAATTATCTAAGCTAAGCTAATCGAACCTGCATTCACAATAGCATTGTGTCTAATACAATCCTATCTGCTTTTGTTCTCGTAAGCGCCAACCAGTTACTTACAAAAAAACCGGCCAAGTGCGAGTCGGACTCGCGCACCGAGGGTTCCGTACAAACACTTTCCATCCCTAAGTGGTTAAGTTAAGTTTGCACCTGGTATGTATAGCGCCCCATATAAATTAGGTGCAAAGTTAGGTATTAAAAAAAAAATTTATGGTTTTCGTAATTATTCCTTTATCTATGCTATAAGACGTTGCTTCGTACCAAATTTCAAGATTCTGAGTTCACGGGAAGCACCCTGTAGGTTTTGATTCCCTTGCAAGTGTCGAAAATTTGCGGCATAAACGGCTGTATCTTTTGATTGCGTTGGCTTAGAAGTTTGATTTTTTCACAGCTTCAAGGGACAGTAGACCTGAGTAATTGATATAAATTTCAGCTTCATACCTCCACGCGTTCCTGAGAAAAAGGGTCTTGACAGACGGACGGACGGACAGACGGACAACAAAGTGATCCTATAAGGGTTCCGTTTTTTCCTTTTGAGGTACGGAACCCTAAAAAGGTTAGAACTACATTGCGTGGAGGTGAAATTGTCACTGACAAAGTTATCGCACCGCTACACGGGTAGCAGACCCCGATGAAGAGCTACGTACGAGTTCGAAACATGTCGGGACGTTCCTGACTATTTAACGTGCATGTAAACCGTAATTATATAAATATGTCTCACGAATGTGTTGATAAATGATGCTTCTTAGCAATGTTTGGTGGAAATAGGACTAGTAGTTTCCAAGATATTTAGCTTTAATTGGAACAAGCGACAAGCGAAGATCTAAGCCAAGCCAATATTGAAGCTAAGAATTCCAAAATTTTGTAGTTATGTTCGGTTTGAGCAGCATTTTCTATATCACTCATTGAATGAGGGTCTCATCATGACCAGCTACTTGTAAGTGGCAGTGGGCTGGACATATATGTAGTAGAGCTGGCGACCTACATATTCTAAGCATATAACATAACTTTGTTTCGTTGGCGTCGGTTATTTTTTGGTAAAAGTGATACTTATGACTGTTATTTTTGTTTCAGGTATGATTTGCTGATTACGTTGCGACGCGTTTTAAAGGTAGTGCCTAAACGTTTTTAGACGCACGGAGAACGGACCAAATGCGTCTCAGAAACGCTGTCATCTTTTTTATAATTAATCGTTTGCCATGTTGAGACTAACATAATAATATGTATTTCGCCATGAAACATATACTTATGTAAATGTAACACATGATTAATTTATTCGGAACATACCATACACATCCTCAGTACAAGAAGTGAAGTAATGCTTGTGAAACAGTTCTTCTATTTTTTCTTTAAAAAATCCAATGTCTTTAGTGTAATATTGATAGGGTTCTTGTTATTTTTGCCACACTTCATGTTTATCATATCTGTGTTGTATGTAAATGTAGCATTTCCACATCGAACCTTTTAAAGGTTTAGAAAGCTTAAGTATTATAATGTTACACAAATAACATCTCTCAGATCTTACGCATGTATGCTATAATAACATTTGTGTACGCAAATACAATACAAAATATTTGACGTTCATCCAAACGAATTCTAAAACAGTCTTTCATGTTAATGTTCCCAACATTGTATTAAAGACTAACATAATAATAATCCTAAGTATTGGACGTGTTAGTTATATGCATTAACGCATTCCGTACATTACCAATACCCCGTCTTTATCACACCTATAGAGAATGAGAGAGATAATTACATCTTGCATTCGCGTTCAACACAATAAGGTCTCAAGTGTCTATCGACACTTCTGCCGTTGTGATGTTTCAAAAAAGATGCACACAGTCTAAACACGTTGCCAACGATCTTTGGAATCTGTTTTTGTAAACTGGGATTATTGGTGCATTTGTTTTTAAATATTTACGTTGTCCGTGGGACTTAGGAGCTCGGCTGATATATGCGCCTGGTGTGCTCGGATGGTGAGAACGAGGAATTTAAATGTGAAGCTAATTGGATATTATTTTACGATAATGCTTACGTTTGTCTTGGACGGAATACCTGAGTCACCGTAAGGTGAATTCATCAGCAGACGTGAATATAGCTCTGTTGTTGAGTTTTCATGAACTTTTTTCGTCAGATGTTTGTTATTATTTATCGAAATGTTGCAATTTGCAATATTTTATTTTTATCGAAGCAGAAACGTCTGTGTATAACTTAAATAATGCAATGGCATGCTTTAACCCCTCACACGCTTAGGTACGAATCCGTCCGAAACGTTTGAACCTTACGTTAAAATATCAGTTATATAGTTTCAATTTGATTAGCAAATTCTTGACATCGTATTCAACGGGTTAAACGTAAACGACGTGTCGCACAAACAATTGAGACTCGAACGTTAAGGACCGGATCCGTCCGGAACATTTGACCTTGAACCTTTCGTTAAAATATCAATTAGTAGTTTCAATTTTTTTAGAATTTTATTGACATCGCATTAGAGGGGTTAAAATAGAAATATAAGGTCATGTCATTGCTAAATATTTGAGCTTAATTTCAACGCTGAAGTTTGCTATTATAGCTAGTAAATAACTAAAATTATATTTCCGTTCTGCGAACTTAGCACTTACCAAGGTTTTACGTATACATTTAAGGGGACGGGTAGTTCGAAACTAGCGCTACTTACAAATTTTTATTACATCTTCTAAACCAGATCAATTTCCAGTAGGTAATTGCAATATTTGAGGAACTGGAAAAACACCTATAGTATTTATTAAATTATTATACACAATTTCTTGTTCTATAGTTGTCTCTAAAAACGTGCCCAAAACTATTGTGGCCGCTTTTGACGTGAACAAGTTTTGTAGGGTGAACTACACTGAAGAAATTGTATATAGTGATTTAATAAATATTAAAGGTGTTTTGCTAGCACCTAGACTTCAGCTATGTCTAAAAAAATATCAGATTATGAGAGGTATAAGAAAAAAGTTGAAAGTGGCGCTAGTTTCGCATTACCCGTCGCCTTAACCTCCGTCTTTCTTTCCTGAAGCTTACCTACTTGCCAAGTAGCAAGCACGACACTTTCCATATTTTTATAGCGGCATACTCTGAGCGTTCGCGTGCAAGTGATTACAGCTAAAAGTCTAGTAAGTCACTAAGCGACAAGTTCTAAGCCAGCGTAAACGGGCATTATGTAGATGTGGCGTGTACTGTCGCCGTCAAAATTACTGGACGTTTCAGTACCTTATCATTTACTCATTTACACCTTTATATATTTTAAGTCTTAGATTATGTTCATAACATTAAACTCACATCAAAAGTAAAATTTAATAAAGAAATAAAAAAATATAAATACATTATAAAAACCTTACATACGGTGCCGCCGGCAGCGGGGCAGGGTCCTGTCTATCTGTGATTAGGACTGCAGGCAGAGAGGCGGAACCTTCTGATGATGCGCGCTGTATCCAGGAGTAACGCCTTCTAAATCTGACCCTTGATCCAGCCATCTAGTGAGTCTCTTAATGTGTGACACCTTTTATTATTAAGTATCGCGTAGCGCATAGAACTAAAAAAAACTTTAACCTTATGTAACGTGACAATTTTTTTAATTGATAACTATTATTATTATTATTATTTATTTACTGTTTACTCTACTTTTATTCTTAACCTTTTAACTGCCAAAGA
Source organism: Apotomis capreana (assembly GCA_947623375.1). NCBI lineage: Eukaryota > Metazoa > Arthropoda > Insecta > Lepidoptera > Tortricidae > Apotomis > Apotomis capreana. The sequence continues at coordinate 2,984,000 of OX392511.1, forward strand.
CGGCAAAGCGCATTGGCAAAAGGCTGTGCCCCGGCATCATTTGCCTATATTATGTGTCATAATATGTGCCTCGTCGGTACATGGATCAAAACAAAAGAAGAAATACTAGACTGCTCAATGGCTCTCGAAGGCCCCGAAGCGATCAGAAACTATTGTCAACAAAGTCTTGTAAAAATTGAACTTTTCCATTAAACAATATGACGTTATTTGCAGTTTCAACAATTCGCAGCCCCGCTCGGGCCCTCACTACAAGTGTCGATAAATAAACAAGTTTTATTGTGCTATTACGGAGCATCGTAAAAAATTCAATTTGGTCTCGTCGAGACATCTGTCTACGGATTATTGCTCCCGTTCCGTCAATGGCGTTTAATTAAATTTCATTATTACTGTGACACAAATAAACAGTGCCGTATGGACGCTGCCCGGCGACATCATTTACGAACATTTTCAGTGGTACAAAGTATATTTAATGTCTGATATTTGACTAACTAACTAACTGCTTTGGCGCAGCAATCTAAAATGAGTTTAGGCCTCCAACACGCGCATGCCATCTTGCCCGGTCCTCTGCCACTTACTCATCCTGCCAGCTATCACCAGCTTCCAGCTCGCGCAGATCCGCCTCTACCATATCCTTCCAACGATACTTGGGGCGACCAACAGGACGTCGCCCCACTGGTCGACCCAAGTATACTTTGTTGACTTGATCGTTCCCGTTCGAAGACGATGTGCCCTTGCTTTCGCCAATTATGTTGTAGTGTTATGACCCTTCGGCCAAAAGTCTGCACTTGCGATAGTGCCCTGCAGCGGGCACTGATGCAATTCTATTCAATTTTACACGTGACTGACAATGGAATCCCCGCCGATACAGTTGAGCACGTGCCTGTGCATTCGTTTAATTATGATTAGTATTGCAACGACATTCTCAGGCAACTTCTCGTTTTCTTTTATACAATTAATAAGTAGTGCCAATATTACAGTGGTGCTTAATTTACCAATAAAACAAACACGCCCTCCTTACATGATAGCGAAACACTGGATCGATGTAAGTTCTGACATAGAATATAGGATACTTTTTAGCCCCGATATATGCATAGTTCGTGAAACCAACACACTTAATACGCTGGCATAACCGCTTGTTAATTATAAAAAGAGATGTAAGTATATTAATATAATGTAGGTATAAAATCTTAAATGACATTTATGTTACGCCGGCAATTTCATCGTCCTAAAACCTCAAAAGCGCTTATTACAAGAACCTTAACGTTTCAATATAACCAAAATTCTGCGCGTACAAAATATTTCCATAACAATATACGGAGAGCACTTCAAAAACCTTTTGTAAAGCGTAAAAGTACGTCTGCATTAAGGCGTCCATTAGACTCCTCTTATTTATATCTTCGTATTTCGTAACGCACTAAAACTCCAAGTTATAATACAATAAACAGATAACAGATGGAAAGTACCTAAATAAAGAATACATAAAAGAAAATACTAGGGATGATGAAAGTGTTTTGCGAAATGTCTTTGGGCTTCTGACAGACTATAACACTTTAGAATATAAGTATCTTGGAATATTAGAATGCTTGTGATCGACATGTCATTACATTACGAATTACCACTGTGTTGCCACGTATAGCCACCCCTCAATTGTGCTAAGGCCCGTCTTTATCGCATTTTTTTTACTAATTAGGTACGTCTCAAATTACTTCTGTACTCGCAATTACGCGAATCCGAGGAGCTTCACACAGTTGAGAGGTAAAAAAAAAAATGCAAATACTAGAAGGGGCTGGAACTTCCGATTGGAACAATAACTCTTAACCCTATTTTTTTATTTGCCGTAAACCAAAAATAAATCGGTCCAGTCGTGTAGGCGTGATGAAAGGACAAAGATTTCATTTTGTGAATTTTATAATATTATTTAAGTATACAAATGTCTATTACTATGTCGGTTACTGGTAACTTGATTATTTGTAATCGCATTTTTCATTGGTATGTGTACATGTACAAAATATCATAAGAATAAAATATTTTCTGGATGTAAAACAATAGTTTTACTTACATCAATTGGCGGCAAGAAACGTAGGTAATGAAATGGATGAGTAATAAAAAGGATGACAAAAAAGGGCTAGCACGAAAACATTTTCCTGACATATATATTGCGAAAAATGCACTATTTGTCCATGTATTTATCTGTGTTAAATATTCTAAAGCTTCATATAAAAAGGTTCCCTTAACCCATTGGGATTACCTAAACAACGTAAAACACCGTTTTTAATATCGACACAACCAGATGTGGCGGGATTATAGCGCCCAAATTAATATCACCCTAATAAATTCAGGAGTATCGGAATTACGTGTTCACTTGAACCGGAAAATCCTATGTGCATTATAGGTTTAAGGGTACTTACGTCATTTGGGAGCGTGATGGTTTGGATGTATAAATTATGTAGGCAGTGGTAGCTTCAAGGTGAATTTTGCCGCCCTCGCTTACTTGAAGTAGCTCCGATGACTTGCAAAGGAAAGGATGTTTGCTCCAGCTCCAGCCTTAACCCGTCTTGTTGAAAATTATATGAAATAAATGAAAACGAGAAAATTCTTGCGAATGTGAACGCACCTTTAGAATTATTAATTCGAAATCATCGTCACTTAAATTTTGAATTGAAATAGACCTAAGATGGAAAAAGACCTATTGTATTAAGCGGTTTACACTCACATGAAATTGTCAGGAAAGGCCCGACATGTTTCGAACTCGTATGCAGCTCTTCATCAGGGACCGCTACCCGTTCGGCGGCGCGGCAACTTTGTCACTGATGAGTGTAAACAGCTTAATACAATAAGTAATTGTCTCACGAAAGTTTTACTAAGATGATTGAAGAGACTTGATTAAAAAACTCCAAAATTTTTAATTAGGTTACTGTAATTCTATTTTGTTTACGTTATTATGTAATTAAGTAGCAGTGGCGTGACTTCCACAGAATCCGATTCCCATCGGCTTGCCCACTTCTGGTCAATTCAGAACGATTCTCTATTGTAGTAGTGTAGAGTACTGTGTACTGAAGCAAAAGTAAGCAAAATCTATAGTTTTGTTTGATTTCACGCCACTAAGTAGGTACACAACAACTTAATTAAAATATCGCAAGCAACTGCTCCAGAAACGCGCAAATTAAACAAACGCACATAAATCCACATGTTCATATTCCTTTGAAGGAGGCTTAACGTGCCGCAAACAGACGAAATTAATGTAATTTAGTGCTGGGACCCGTTCAGGTGCGGCGAGGGCTATGTCAGGAGTAAATACATATAGGTATATATAAAAAAACAAACAAGGGAAACCTTACACAAATCGATCTAGTCCCAAACTAAGCAAAGCTTGTACTAATGGTAGGTACTAGACGACGATATACATAAGATATAAATACATATGGGTGATTCTTATTCTCATGCATTTTTTTGTGATTTGTAAGAATCACATGTTTATTTTGTTTAAATCAAAAATCTATTTATGCCTTTGTTGAGCAAATATCCTCTACTTATTTTTTATAAACACATTAACCTTAAAATATTCAGAAATATATATAAAAAAAAGAATGTTTGCCCAAAATGTCACGTCCATGCCGTGTGATATCTCCCGATTTTCTAATAAAATATTTTTTTCTGCTACAATATCAAGTAATTTTGACTAATGTTATACGAATGACGCAAAGCTAATAAATGTCTGATAACATTATTAAAAAGTTGTAAAAGTATAATGTAACAGTTTCTGATTCAGAACATCATAAAGTTTGTGATCAATTTTTTTGTCACAGCCATGTGTGTTTGTTTAAATACGTGTAACTTGGTAGACAATTATATTTGAAGCTAGCAGCCCTATTTATGCTTTTTAAGAACGGAAAAACTACCTTCTTGTCGGTTCTGCTTATGACAAAGTGCGGTGAATGTATAGCAAAAATATTTTCTTGTATTTATTAAAGAAAAGGACAACCTTAGTACGTCACCACCGTGGAATGAGTTTTAAATGTAAGTTCTACTGTTATGTTATTGATACTTATATAAATTGTACCTCAGAAATAACCGAATAAGGTGATTGTTTAAAATTGGCGAGACAAAGCAAATTGTTCCATTATGTCGCACATGTTCAAAATTTGTCACGACCATAGATAGATCTAAATGTCACGACCACGGAATTTTTCAAACCTCGGTTGTGACATGTAATGCTTGGTTGTGACATTCTTGTAGTATATTTGAATAATTTGATGATTTTGTTTGCTAAGTTGGGTTATCAATTTGTTGTATTTTTTCCGCAGATGTCACCAAAGAAAAATAAATTAAATCAGCCATCTAGCGAGAGTCTCTTAAGATGTTTGTCGTGACTCTTCGCTATAAGACCGTTCGCCGAAACGACTATCCGGACAATGATCGTCGAGTCAACATCCCACATGGCGGTCACCTCGTGAGCCAAGTAAGGTACTTGCTGAGTTTGTCCTTCTCGGCCTTCACGAGGTTCTCGTCATAGGGGATGGTGATGTCGACGAGCACTGCCTGGCGCTTGGATCGATCTACCAAAACGATATCAGGCTTATTGGCTACAATAGTCCTGTCCGTGATGATAGATCGATCACAATAGAGCGTGGCACGACCATTCTCAAGAACTGGCATCGGTGCGTACTTATAGTACGGCACCTCAGACCCCACAAGACCGTATCGAAGAGCAAGTTGCTGGTGAATGATCCTGGCTACTTGGTTACTTGTTATTTGACACAATTACTTGATTTTCGATGAAATTGTCACACCCATGTTATACAATCTCACAACTATGCTTAGGGATGTCACAGCCGTGTACACATGCATTACTTTAATCACTTGCAGAGGGTATTAAGCTTGTCCATCTGCACCAAAAATTAGCATTTGGTATGTACTCTTAATATACACCGCAATATATCACAGAAAAAAAAATAAAAAAAAATGTTAATATTTTAAAACTATATGAGAATCACCCATATAGATAGCATCCATGACCCAGGAACAAATATTCGAGTTCGTCAGTTATTTTGTCAAGTCTTAGAATGTCTTAGTCTATAGTTATAAGTTCTTATTCAATAAATATCTTATCTTATTATCATTATAGCATCCCTTCTCACACATCTCCTCTACGTGTACTAATGTAAATAGTTATAACATAAATTTGATTGATTGTATAAGTGTTATTTACGAAAAAATTACTTCCTCTTGAGTTTCTTTCGGCTTTCTTCTCAACTGGAAAGGCCTCCTCTTTGGAAAGGCCGGTAGATTCACAACCTGACTTGTAAAAGTGCCCCTGTCGCCTACTTATTGAATAAATTATTTCATTTTAATCCGAAAGTGTTCTCCCAGAGAAAGGGTAAGAAACCTCACTCTAAAATATGTCTCAAATCTCAAAAATGCACGTATTGAAATGCAACGTTCGCGAAACTGCATAGTGAGCGTGTGGCATTCGGAAAACCCGTACATTCGAGAAAGTGTGGCGTCCTGTTGTGAGGTTTCGGAATTGGTACGGGGCGAGAAACGTCAAAGTCAAAGTGTTTTATTTTGTTCGTCGCAGTACTGCTGCGATAAATTCAAAAATTCAAAAGTCAAAACTTTATTCTCAGTCGATAAGATTTAGTCGTGTAGTACCCATAGTACAAGCTTTGCTTAGTTTGGGACTACGTCGATTTGTGTAAGTGTCACTTAACTTTTTTTTTATTCTGCAAGTAGGCTACAAGAACTCTTTAACATGACAGATTCTAAGTTACAAATAAAAAAAAAACAATTTACAATAATAATCATAGATGTAAGTAGTACAAATCACTGGACATATTTTACAGGGAGATGGATATTGTCTCCGGGTCTAGTAAATTACAATAAACTTAACCTATAACTTTCAGAGATGTAAAGGGTCTCTACCCGTCAAGATTAAAATAAAATAAAAATAAGCTTATTACTAAATTTTATAGAGATGTAGAGTCTCTGTGGTCAACTAATTAAGTTCCTAGATGTATAACTGCCCACAGGTTATAACGGTTTTCGAGACGGTATAACTAGCCATGGTTCTTCGTCTCCTAAATATTCTTCACCTGTAACAATGCGCAGATCTCAGCGAGTTCCCAACCGATTTTAGAAATTTTTGTTTTAAAATGCACAAATTAAATTTCGCTAGGTCGTGACGAAGAGAAAACTTCAAAAAAAAAAAAACTTCGCTCCAATCTATGGTGCAAGCCGGTGGCTGACTCTGCATCGACCTAATAGTATTTTTAGTATTTGTTGTTATAGCGGCAATAGAAATACATCATCTGTGAAAATTTCAACTGTCTAGCTATCACCGTTCTTGAGATACAGCCTGGTGACAGACAGGCGGACGGACGGACGGACAGTGATGTCTCAGTAATAGGGTCCCGTTTTTACCCTTTGGGTACGGAACCCTAAAAATTGACATCAATTTATGTGTAGATCTAATTCATATATTCTGTTTAATATATTGCTTTAGCCATATATTTAAATAAGCGCTGACAGAGTAACTATCGTCAGACACTCGAATAGTATTTTTTCATTCGCATCGTATATTTCCGAATCCCCCTATGCAGGAAATCGATAGCGCCGTCACTCGCACATTTTTATAGGTTTAATTTAAATATTTCCTCTGTATCGCAAGACAGATGATGCTTGGAAACAATGCCCATAAAGCGGGATGGTCGATTTGTCCCCGTCCGTTCTAATAGCGCTGAGCGAGACGCAATCGAATTGCTTTCGGTAAACAGAATTACAAAGGGTTGGCGTACGTCGATGGTGAACGAATTGTTTGGTATTCAAAATTATTGATTACTCGTTTTAGTTGTGTTGTTTAAATCTTTTTTCCCGAACGAATGGCAAGAGTATTTTGCGGACAGTTCGGAAAGCGTGCATTTTACCAATATAATTATTCCTTACATTTAAGTAACGTCGATCTGTGTTCAATTCATTTGTGAATGAAATATTAATTAGTAATCGAATACTGGCAATAAATACAATCAATCAAAATGAAAAATATGTCAAAAATACATTTATAAAACGGACGGAAAATGGGACTACTTTCGAGCTTTTTTCTCTTCTTAGATGGATTTGAAATATACATTTAAGTCGAAGTCGAAATCTATCCATCTCAGTTTGTTATAACCATTGAAATTGCTTACCGTTAATAATAAATATTTTCATTTTCGTCCTTCAAATTGGCAAAATTATATAGTAGCTACAAATATAACTAAAACACACAAAACTGAATTAAAAGAAAATTGTTTTGTGTGATTTATTTGCCGAAGCAACAACGTGTTTTCATTACAATTTAATAAACCTGTTTCGTTCGTAATATCAAATTTCATAATGATTTCAACACTCGACGGACCACCAATACTTTTACCCTCGAAAACGTGCATCGTACACTATTCTATCCATCCCGCCATAACAGGGGAAACATTTTTGGAGGAAAAAGTCCGCTTTTTGTGATTTAGAGTTCCGTAGTTCCAGTGGCACCGTTATGATTTGATGCGGTGCTTTCGCTGAGTTCGTTTGGAGAATTTATAAGGCTTTTATTTCATCTGGAAACCAGTAAACTAGTAATACGCTTGGTTTTTATTTAGTTCATACACAATACAAAAACGTTGCAAAGGGAAATGAAAAGGCATATTTGAGTAACATCCTACGTTTCTGGAGATCTACGTAAGTGATGGATTCGGAGACAATGTATGATAAAATTCGGTTTATTCATTCGTTGAATTGATTTGGACTTACATGAATAATGTATATAGCTTGTCTTATTTACAGGCAGTAGTCATGTAGTACATACAACTGCACATTAGGGCGATAATGATATCATGAAATAACCAATTAATTTGAATGAATTATATCGCGCGTGTATAATAGCATTACAGCTATGATTCGTTTGCAAATTTGGTTCGATATTACCAAATTAATTATCCTTTACAATCACAAATGTCGATCGTTGAAATGATAATTCAGTTGGGATACTTGGGATCCAATTCTAACCTACTAATTCAACCTACTTTTTTGGTCTTACTTGAATTTTTTTTTTTTGTGAAACTAATAAATAACTATGCTTCAATAAAGATTTTTACCAAAATAGTTGTCGTTGTGAAAAACAAACACGAAAACAAAATTCAAATTTTCGAAGTAACAATTTACCACACCCATTTTTACATCTCCTGCTGAGGAAAGGCCTTCCGCCAGTCGTCTCGGTAAAGTGCATGCTCCTATAACGCGTCCACCCAACTATTTTCATATATTACCCCTCTTTTTTTGGTGTTACGATTCCCTGGTCAGTTAGCCCAGCAGAAAATAACCCCTAAAAATCTTTACTTATTCAGAAGTCGGTTAAACTGCCCCCAGGCCCAGCATGTTGACTCGAGCATTACTTGTGCAAACGTGTCTGCGTTTTTTATCCGACGCCCTTCACAGCCTGAGTGCTATTCTCCCATCCCATTATTCGTAAGCGACGTAAGCGACACTGACACTTCACTGACATACGTCTTTCTTGTGTAAATGGCGCCATATTGGTACAGTGTTCACGACACGGGGAGGTTTTTTTAGAACTTGTTTTTCTCAAACATACGAAATACGAGTACTCTCATTGTGTTAGGCCACGAGGAAATGAAGGTTCATTAGAAAAGATGGTTTCAGGGCTTTTGTACATATCCATTACTAGCGGCACCCCGCGAAGTTCCCCGCGATCGGGATAATGAAATAATGAAATAATGAACTTTATTCTGCAAGTAGGCCACAAGGGCACTTTTACATGTCTGAGTCTACCGGCATTTCACAAGAGGAGACCACTGTTGAGAAGAAACGCCGAAAGAAACTCAACAGTCAGTCATTTTTTCAGAAAGCATAAGTACCTATTTAACTATTATAATGATATGAACTTAACTATACGTAGTTCTACAAGAAAACATATTAAAAGTGTATTTTAAGACATAAGTGAGGAAAAGTGTAAGAATAAAATAGAAACTACAAGAAAGCCTGACGGTTTATCACAATTTATGTACGTTTGATATGCTTTCTTATTAGAACTGTGTCCCTTAAACTAGTAAGGTACAATCTAAGAAGGAGTCAGCTACGCGGTTTCTGGTTCAGGCCATGCATTTTTGTCTGTCAGATAGTCCTCTACTGTATAATATGCTTTTGACATTAGAGATTTTTTTAAATAATTTTTGAGAGATGGAAAGGCTAATTTTAAAACATGATCAGGTAACTTGTTATAAAAATGAATACATTGGCCTAAAAATTATTTACTTACTTTACGAACACGAAACTTTCTAATAGCAATTTTATTTTTATTTCTAGTGTTAAAACTGTGGACATCGGTATTTTTTGTAAATGAATCTAGGTTTCTAATAACATACATAATACTCTCATAAATATATTGGGGCGCTACAGTTAAGATGTTTATATCTTTGAAAATGTCTCTTAAGGAGTCACGAGAATTTAGGTTATATATAGAACGAATGGCTCTTTTTTGTAGCACAAATATAGTCTGAATGTCAGCTGCTTTGCCCCAAACCAGAATACCTTATGACATGATACTATGAAAATAACTATGATAAACTAAGCGAGCTGTAGCAACATTACTCAATAATATAAAAAGTAGGCTATGTGTTCATCCAGGGGACACCCTAGCTGACAAGCTATCCCCATACCGAATTTTATCAAAATTTGTCCAGCCATTTGAACGTTAAGAAGTAACAAACACAACTCACAAACTTTCGCCTTTATATTAAATATTATTTAGTATGATATTCAATATGTTTCTAAATATCACTCACCCATAATTTGTTGTATAAAAGTATAATTAAGTAAAATATCGTCCTTAGTTAACTTTACTTTTTTTTTACTTTTCTTACAACATTACGAATAAAAATACCTGAAAAAGGAGAAACTATTTCACTTATTATGATTACTAGCTATGCCGCGCGGTGCTTATGGCTCATCCCACGGGAACGATACATTTTTAGGTATAAAAAGTAGCCTATGTGTTACTCCAGGGTGTCAGCTACCTTCATAGCAATATTTATCAAAATTGGTCCAGCCGTTTAAACGTGAAGAAGTAACAAAAAACAAACACACACACAACTTTCGCCTTTATAATATTAGTGTAATTCTTGTGATGTGATTTGGGAATTGATTCAATGTTATTTTTTTTAGAATCAAATATTTTACTGGATTAATATTTCAAGTCAGCAGTAGAGTAAATTTTTAGTTACTCTTTCTTATTTTATGGTGGGCGTATTTCTCTTGTGGGCGGATTGTTTTGACTACTGTGAAAGTATGTTTTGGCTATTTAATTTTGTAGCATGCCTACTAGTCCATTGAATAAAAAGTTCTAGAGTGCGTGAGTTAGTAACGTAAGATGTTTCTTCGGAAACATGTCAAGAGTCCCTAGGTAATAAACATACTAAAACCCCGGGACACTAGGAGGAGCCCCGGAGTGGGGGGAGGGGGGGAAAGGGTCCATTTTTTCATTTTTCGCTTAAATCTCAAAAACGGTACATGTTAGAGAAAAACTTCTAAGGAAAAGTTGAAAGGCCATAAAATTATCTACAAGTTGTACCTAAATATTTTTTTCCTACCGTTTCTGAGTTACACGCAGTAAAAAATGATTTTGGCTCAAACAATTTCCCCATACTACATACCCATGTTTATCACATCAATCGATCAAAAAATATTTCTTTCTTCCAAAAAAATCAAATGTGCAACTTGTGACCGGTACTGATAGATGGCTCTTAAGTAGGTCTATAATTGGTAAAGTAAACACATTCCTCCATGGAAGCCTTTAGGAGGAATCGATTGTCAAAATATTATATTAGGGTAGTTTGAGTTACTGAACTTGATCTTTTTATTTTTTCTTCCAAAAAAACTCAAAAGTGCAACTTGTGACCGGTACAGATAGATTGCTCATAATTAGGTCTATCATTGATAAAAATACCAGATTCCACCACGGAGACGTTTACGGGGAATTGAATTTTATTAGGGTAGTTACGATACTTGAACTTTTTATTTTTTTTCTTCCAAAAAGCTCAAAAGTGCAACTTGTGACCGGTACTGATAGATTGCTCTTAATTAGGTCTATCGTTGGTAAAAAAAACACATTCCTCCATGGAAGCCTTTATGTGGAATTGATTGTCAAAATATTATATTAGGGTAGTTACGCAACTTGACTTTTTTATTTTTTTTCTTCCATGGGATGTAGCTCGAAAACGGCTGCGAATAGAAAAAAAATATTTAGCTACAACTTGTAGATAATTTTATGGCCTTTCAACTTTTCCTTGAAAGTTTTTCTCTAACATGTACCGTTTTTGAGATTTAAGCGAAAAATGAAAAAATGGACCCTTTCCCCCCCTCCCCCCACTCCGGGGCTCCTCCCTCCTAGTGTCCCGGGGTTGTAGTATGTTTATTACCTAGGGACTCTTGACATGTTTCCGAAGAAACATCTTACGTTACTAACTCACGCACTTTAGACCCCCCTTGGAGGGACTCATTCAATGGACTATACGGTCAATAACCTTTATGTCTGCTACGAAAACGCGATGCTACGCCGTAGAGGTTACGCTGCTACGACGGTGTAGAGGTTTACTGTTCGTAGCGCCACAAAAAAGCGAGACTCAATTCAACACTTGAGTAACTAGTTACGCATGCATGATTGTGCTCACAATTATCAAGTTTATGATGATCATGTTGGCGCCGTGGCAAGACGGACAGCTGTCCCTAAGGATAAACTCCGTGCCAGTTCGAAACGTGTTGGACCGTTTTTGATACAAAACCTTAAGTGAGAACCGCAACTTCGTTTGTGCAAAACATTTTAACGACATTCAAGTAAAAATTATCATGTAACCATCTTTGGATGTCTGGATATCCATTCTGTTCATGTACAAACATTGATTGAACTTCTTCCAAGGGGCCTATGATGGTTGCTTTTATCACGCGATAAATGAGTGACAAAGCATCCGTTACGTTTTGACAAAATGCGAGTGTGAGTGACAGACGCTTGTCATTTATTTATCACGTATTAAACGCAACCATCACAGGCCGCAGCCGTTTCTGTGTGATGAGCGGATAAAGAATGATTTACCTACAGATGTACCTGTAAATCAGGCGCCGTGCGCCTATCCATATATATACTGCATCGCGCTAATTTTTCCTGAATGACCCCTCTCCATAGGAAACTAATTTTCATTACAAATTTAGACTTTTATAATAGTATGTATCATTTGCTCAAAGGTTAACTGGAAGCGATCCCTTAAAGGGATAAGTTCGCCTTTGTACATGCTTATTCTTTTGTAATGTGTTTTTCTTGTTTTTATGTACAATAAAATGTTTACATACAACATACAGTATGGATGTATCACGAAAATTTGTAGGGCATGTATGTAGGCGAGAAGATCGCTGGTCTTCAAAGCTACTGGAGTGGGAACCACGAATGGAAAAAAGAAGCGTGGGCAAACCCTCGATGGAGAGGCGACATAGTTAAGGTAGCAGGGAGTGGATGCACGCGCCCTGGAGTCGCAGCGAATGGAAAATGCACGTGGAGGCCCTGATCCAGCAGTGGATAGAAACAGGCTGTTGATGATGATGATATTGATGATGATGATGATTATGATATTGATGAGGATGATGACGAAAGTGTTAATAAAATTTGAGTGTTGCCTCGAGACGCCGCGGTAGTACCGTAATCGCGAACTGTCTTGCCCCGGAACGAGATGAATGATGTACTGTAATGGAAATAACTTCCAGATTTAATTCGCGCATGATAAATTTTAACTGACACTGTACTGGCTAGGGGTGTCACTTTAAACAATGTATAAAAATATTGAAGACATTATTATAAAAAATGTCCGGATTTCGGCTTAAGTTTGAAATATCTGTTTTTAAATGATTGCTTTCTCTAAATGGAGACAGTATTATAATTTCTTCTGACACAAGCAAATACAATGCATAATAGAAGGCCCCTTTGAGTTTATTGTAAACTTGTAAAAGAGAAATAAATACTTTCACATTTAATTAATTGAATCAGGCGTTACTTTGCGGAAATCCATATTAATGAAAATAATAATATTGCTTTGCTATTCCGCGATATAATATCGTGCCAGTTAACACAAATTAGCACATTTAGGTTAGCACAAATTTAACTGGCACGATATTATATCGCGGAATAGCAAAGCAATATTATTATTTTCACTTTCACATTTATTTTCGTAATATCGCCTTCCCAAAGTGTTCGTTTATATAATGCCTATTATCGATAATGGTAGTTATTTACCTTTTCAGAGTATTTTTATTGCAAGTTCTTTTAGCTGCTTATTATAAAAAAAAACTTAATTCTAATTAGCACGTTACGATAATATTTATTATTATTACCTAATCCCTATTCAGTTAAAAAAAAAACGCAAACAAATGTTACTGTTAGTTGAAAAGGTTCCTGTCCTAATGAGGAATGTCGAAGGTCGTTGAACACTTGCATATGGGGTTTTGTACGAGGTGTTGGTATAACCACTCAGGCACAACCCTAGCAATGGGGGTTCGGAATAAATCGGCGCGCCCCTGAGGACTCGCAAATGACTGCGATGACTGATGACGAAACACTCGCCCCTAATTAAGCATTTCCTCATTAATTTGAATTAACTTTCCGTATAATGTTAATGCACTGCGCTTAACCTATTAGAATACGGAAAATTGTCGTTATGCCTGCGTCAATATTTCTGAGCAAGATTTTTAGAGTAAAATTGTATAAGCATCTGTATATATTGCTAGAAAGGTTAATTGTGAAGAGAACATTTTATGCAATCCACTGCAGTCCAAGTGTGTCTTCATACGTGTTTGTCTTCACATTTAACCTTTTTGTATTCATATAAATTGTGTCTTTTTTTTTTCAAAGTAACCGTGATACGTATAGCGTTGAGTAACAATTTAAATACAAGGTTAATGGGAGATTCGAAATTCTGAAAGTTGAAATTTTGACAGCAGTGCAGCTGTCTACTGAGTTGACGGTAATGGGTTCGAATCCCGGCAAGGGCAAATATAATATGTGTGATGAACGCGAATAACTATTTCTTCCTTGGTCATAGCTGTTTTTTATTTCTATGTATTTAAGTATTTATTTATCTAAATAATTATGTATATCGCCGCACCCATAACACAACCCTAATAGAGCATACTGTGGGAGTAGATCGATTTGTGTGAAGTTGTCCGATATTTATTATTATTTATTTTATTAAAGACACGTCAGATGGCCACTAGATAAACAAAAAATCTAGTTTTTTTTTATTTCATCCATTCCTCATTTCGAAAACGCGAGGCACAGAATAATCAGGGGATATCTCCGAGTGTTCGCCAGCAAATTGTAAAGCGACTCTTCTAAATTACCTAGCGAGACCATATAAAGTAAAACGACTTATGTGAATAGTGAAAACGCGGCGGTTACGTCATTTTGTGATTAAATGAGAGTATAAATTGGCAAAAGTGGATGTTTGTCCTTTGTCATTCGTCAATTACTGGCTTTCATCTCAAGGCGCTTCAATCAAACTCGTCACGCGACGAAATTTAAAGAAATTTTGCCTCTACTTAGTCTGCATAATGGATAAATTCCTTTGTGCATTTTAATGTCTTGGGATACTTTGTTTAAAGATGGATGCGCGGATGGAGAGAAAAATGTATCTTGGGTGATACTTTAAAAACGTGCGCGGATCATGTAACAAATCATGATAAAGTGTTTTAACCTCCTTTCATAATGATATTTATATCTACACAACGTCAACGTGTCGTCGTATAAACCTCGTGCCAAAATTTGCAATAAATGTAAAAAGTAACGAAGTAAGAAAATAAACAGTGCGAAATTGAGGCATTTAATTTCTGTGAAATCAAAATAAATGTTGTTAATTTTTGCCTGTTTTAAAATTAGTTTACTTTAATAAATTCATGTCAGATTTTTTAAATATGTCCATGTATAAAAAACGCGCCCCTCCTGAGTACCTTTAGCACTGTGACGTGCGACTCTTTCTCGCGCGAGATATACTACCTATCTCTTTCTGTACAGTACTGTGAGAGAGTAAATATCGAGGGAAAGCGAGGTAGAGGAAGGCCAAGACGAAATAACTTTTTAGCAAATAAAAGAAAAGGTTAAAGTCATCAAGAGAAAGCCCAGGAAAGAAACGGCTGGCGATTGCTACACCGACGAGAGCGCAGCTCTTAAATTGAAATAGAAGAAGAAACACTTCTCTGATCCTATGAATCGAGCCTAAGGCGAGTTTCATAAAACGACTCTCATGCTTTAAGACGTCTCATTATGTGATAGTTGCATAAACTACTGTTATGCGGTATACTGTAATAAACAATGGCCCTTTTTGATGTCATAACGTCTCCATATTTCACACACAGTCCACATAAAGACGCCATACAAGTGCAGGTGGAATAGCACGTGATTTACCACTGGCACCCCGTCCCCTCCGATTTGGTTTAAATATTCAGGGGTTGCTCAGTCATCGACTTGTTTAAGGGTAGCGACTAGATAAGTGGGCATGGCATGCCGTCTTTATACTGGGAACTTGGCTACATGAACATGAAACGATGCGTTTGTCGTAGTTTGTAGACACCTGCCTACTGATCCGGCGGTCCCAGGTTCGAATCCCGGCCGGGGCAAATATTTGTGTGATGAACTCGAATATTTGTGCTTGTGTCATGGTTGTTCTATGTATTTAAGTATATATTTATCTATATAAGTACGTATATCGTCGTCTAGTACCAAAGACCTTTATTCTGTAATAACCAAGAAAGCTTGGTATCTAACCCTACATTAAGCGAACACTTAAGTTCTGCCCGCCTGCCTCATGACATGATATTAGGAGCTGCATAAATTATGGTGGTTATAAGTTTGTCAGCTGTGACGTCTTATTGGGTGGGACGGTGGGACTTGCATTATGAATATTGGGTGAAGGCGGATTGGGTTTCGTTCATTAACGTTATTGACGGATGGGGTAAAGCTAGCGTGTGTTGTAACATTTTCCTGTGGAAATATTTTATCGTGGGCGTTAATATCAGGGGACAGTTTTACGTTGACTTTGTGAAACTAGTTTTTTTCCCGCGGCTTCGCTGGCGTTGAAATCGCATACACTACTGGAACCATATTTTTTCGGGATAAAAATAAAACCTACATACCTATTACGTTAGGGTATCAATTGTCTGTTTAAAATTTCATGAAAATCCGGCCAGCCGTTTCAGCGAGAACAAGTAATAAACATGTCAGTGGAATTAACTTATAGTATACATATAATATAAAGCATGATAGTAGAAGTCGTGCACACAACTGCTTGGCGCCGCCACGCAGCCGTGACGATTACGTTGCGCGTCTGCGACGTCTACGCAGCGCATCGGCGGCGTATGCTCTGCTTTGTTAACTAAACGCTCGTAAACCGCTAGTATGACAAGGCCCTTAGTGTTATGGTTTACAAATGGTAAATTACAGGTATCCTTTTTTACCACTGGTAAAAAAGTAAATAATTCTGCGTACCTACACTATCGCGTTACAGAAAATCCAAAGAAACTAGATTGACCTAATTCGATACCGAACGAAATATGTTATTTTTCTATACCGAAATGGCGATGCTTATCAAATATTTCTTGTTTCAGGTATGAGATATCGGGCTAAGAGAAATAAGGTTTGTCAAAATGACTTCTGTTTTATTGCAAAGTTGCTTCTAAGGCGTACTTCAAGAACGACGTAAATCCATGTGTTTTCGTAGAGCCGTACGCCTTTTTGGTTTAAAAGAATACCGCACCTTTTTCCGGATGAATAAATATGAATGTGTATTATTTGTATTGGACGTGTACGCGTGCGAATAGTATAACTTTTTGGTGATTTGTGTTGACGGCTCGTGTATGACGTTAAAACGGCAATGTTCTTAATGTTTAGCCTAGTTTTCTGTAAGTCTTCAATTTCCCCTTCAACGGTCCGTTATAATACTTGCCTTGATAGATTCGATTTAGGTTTAGTTTGTGGCATCACTGGCGGGTCGTGCGTTGTGAAAATACAAAACATTGACAAGATATTATTAGGGGTTTGAAAAGTGTATGAAAATATTTATTTATTTAATTTATTTAACTATTGCACAGATCAAACTAGTACAAATGGCGGACTTAATGCCACAAGGCATTCTCTACCAGTCAACAATAACGCTAAACAGAAACATTGAGCTGGTGCAAAATATGTCTCAGAGGAGTCAATGTCAAATCTAAACTACTATGAAATAGTATTGAAAATAAATTTTCTATGGAGATGGAGAAGGGTTTCAGGACAACCAACAGCGCCAACTGCGTCGTCAAAAATACAAGTATTACTGAAACTATTACTTTACGCCGTTATTTTCGCTTATAATGAGCACTTACACTAATTATCCTTCCAAACTCCAACTAAAATGTTAATTTTCCTTAATAAGTGTAGTTTACTTGGCGAAATCGGGTGAAATTAAAGTTTCTCCAGTTAAGGAGCCAGGTGCGAACTTGCATATTGCCGGTGCCAGCCCTGCGTTATTAACTTTAGGATTATTTGACAACATGTAGCGTATTAGTTACACTCACGGACAAATTATACGGGTCGCTTATCATGTTCCCCTATTACTACTCGAAGACGGCTGGATCGATTTGGAAAAAACTTTTTTTGAAAGGGCATACTTTTTAGTTGGCCCCATTGTTACTCGTATAATGTAGATCAAAATCTGATAATAGGATGTACGCATCGTGATTTGGGTTATTTTAGTGCCTTACTTGTGTTGTTGCTCTAGGAAAACATAATTTTGGTAACGTGAACCTCCGCTGAGTGGGTTTTATTTTTATTCAAGATTATTTTCTGTTTTGTTTAATAAGTGTACGCCATCTTACATAATATTATATTTATTAAAGTAAAATAAGACATAAATTATCAGCTTTTTGTATTTAGTTTAACCGTAAGGTACAATTTTCCCTTTCAGATCTGTGCCTAAGCATACAAGGGGTTAATTAGAATTAAATTTCCTTTAAAGGCTGCCCAGCTCTTAAATAAATAATAAAGTCCAATTTATTTGACCAAGCTATAATCGTTTTTTTAGATATTAATATTTTTGTTAACCTGTTTTAGCAGTACATAATTATGTACAAATTCAAATTAGATTTGAACTTTTCTTGGATAACAGAATGTTCCAATTTCAAAAACCCAAAATGCCTAAAAAAATACTATTTCAAAATTGCTCTGGGTGTGTCCCGGAATATTTGTCCGGGGTGTATTAGACAACACGGAGCGGTTTATGTTGCCGTAGTGTGGTGTGGCGCTAGGGCTGCCACGGAGGGGAGCAGAACACTAAAACACACGTGTAAAACATAAGCTCATGGCTGTTTCCTTTTATAATAGAATGAGCTATTGGCGCCTGGCTTGATGTGTTTTGGTTTTGTTTCGCACACGCTCCTTGGATTTGAAATACATACCTTCTGTTATATTTGACATAGAAAACTGATGAAGAGGCATCGTAAAATGCGACGATTGTAATGACGTATGACAACTAGTGACGGAGTGAGTGAATTTTACTCGCATTTTGTGAACCCTGCTGATGAGTCTCAGACATGTTAAAATGCATTTAAAACATATGTTGAATCGGTTCACGATTCATGGTCAGGAGCGCCGAACAGTCGCGGCAGCGGCCAATCAAACACTTAGTTATTCTATTAACATATTGGTATTACAGTGTTTTGGAATCATTATTCTATAGTAGATTTGTGTTATGTTACTTTTTAAATTTAAGTATAGGTATGAAAGAAATTATAATATCCAGCAATATGAATATTAAATAAGTAGGGACCTATGTGAGTTTTGTTTTGAACAACATGAGCTTGACTTTAAAGACCTAACAGCTTTTTTCTAGGTATCTTTTTTTAGTAATCATGTGAATGGTAATTTTCAACAATCGAAGTTTACATTGCCCACGCGTAAATGTGACGTTCTCAAGACAAAGGGCCACTTTGTCGCTTACAATAAGGGCGGATTTTTTTGTATCTTTATACTAGTAACACGGCAACGCGTCCTTATGATAACCGCCTAAGCGGTACCTTTTGCTTGAAAACGTCACAAATGTAGAATTGGTTTTAATTCCTCCACAAGTGAGTATAAGGACGTTAGCGGCTTAGCTGCTCTAAGACCGATGACACGAGCAATACTCGGGAGTCGCAGTGTAGAGCGCCACAGAAGGGACATACGGAACGTGGATGTGTTGTTGGATTAATAAAGGACGTTGGGTTGGCTGATCTTAGACCGATGACACGAGCAGTACTCGGAGTCGCAGTGCAGAGCGCCACAGAAGGGACATACGGAACGTGGATGTGTTGTTG
Source organism: Apotomis capreana (assembly GCA_947623375.1). Classification (NCBI taxonomy): domain Eukaryota; kingdom Metazoa; phylum Arthropoda; class Insecta; order Lepidoptera; family Tortricidae; genus Apotomis; species Apotomis capreana. The sequence continues at coordinate 3,003,404 of OX392511.1, forward strand.
GATTAATAAAGGACGTTGGGTTGGCTGATCTTAGACCGATGACACGAGCAGTACTCGGAGTCGCAGTGCAGAGCGCCACAGAAGGGACATACGGAACGTGGATGTGTTGTTGGATTAATAAAGGACGTTGGGTTGGCTGATCTTAGACCGATGACACGAGCAGTACTCGGAGTCGCAGTGCAGAGCGCCACAGAAGGGACATACGGAACGTGGATGTGTTGTTGGATTAATAAAGGACGTTGGGTTGGCTGATCTTAGACCGATGACACGAGCAGTACTCGGAGTCGCAGTGCAGAGCGCCACAGAAGGGACATTCGGAACGTGAATGTGTTGTTGGATTAATAAAGGACGTTGGGTTGGCTGCTCTTAGACCGATGACACGAGCAATACTCGGAGTCGCAGTGCAGAGCGCCACAGAAGGGACATTCGGAACGTGAATGTGTTGTTGTATTTATAAAGGACGTTGGGTTGGCTGCTCTAAGACCGATGACACGAGCAATACTCGGAGTCGCAGTGCAGAGCGCCACAGAAGGGACATACGGAACGTGGATGTGTTGTTGGATTAATAAAGGACGTTGGGTTGGCTGCTCTTAGACCGATGACACGAGCAATACTCGGAGTCGCAGTGCAGAGCGCCACAGAAGGGACATTCGGAACGTGAATGTGTTGTTGGATTAATAAAGGACGTTGGGTTGGCTGCTCTTAGACCGATGAAACGAGCAATACTCGGAGTCGCAGTGCAGAGCGCCACAGAAGGGATATTCGGAACGTGAATGTGTTTTTTGTATTAATAAAGGATGTTGGGTTGGCTGCTCTTAGACCGATGATACGAGCAATACTCGGAGTCGCTGTGTAGAGAGCAACATAAGGGATATTCGGAACTTTTGTGATTATTATTTATTTATTTATTTATTTCTTTATTAATTTTACAACAAAGATTACATATAATCTAAAGCCCTGCGAAACTGTTATGACAGTTTGTCTACAGGAAAACTTTTCAATTTCTTTTTTATGTTGTTGGATGAATAAAGGACGCTAGGTTAGCTGCTTTTGGACTAATGACATGAGCAATACTTGGAGCCTAGGAATTAGCCGTGGATATTAGGAACTCTTTTATGTGTTACTAGCGGCCGCCCGCGACTTCGTCCGCGTAGATTTTTGATGATGACAAAGATATTAAAATAGGTAGGTAAGGAATTTTATTCTTAGTTAATTCACCCCCTTAGGGGCAGAATTTTTCAAAACGCTGAAATCACTTTTTTGTATTTGATTAAGTAAGCGTTCTACAAAGTTTCAACTCTCTAGTTCAATAAATAAAGTTTCTCCCATATAAACATTGCACCCCTATTTAACCCCTTAAGGGGTGGAATTTTCTAAAACGCTGAAAGTACTTTTTGTGTTTTTTAATAAGTAATCTTTCTACAAAGTGTCAAGTCTTTAGCTGAAAAAAAAAGTTCCCGCCATACAAACTTTTAACCCCTTTTTAACCCTTTTAAAGGACGAATTTTTGAAAACGCTGAAATTACTTTTCTTGTAATTTAATAGTGTACTTTTAAACAAAAATTCAAGTCCCGCGTTCAACAAAATACTTAATCTCCATACAAACTTTTAACCCATTTTTTACCACCTTAGGGGGTGAATTTTCAAAAACGCTGAAATTAGTTTTCTTCCATTTTATTTTAATACCTTTTTACAAAGTTTCAAGTCTCTAGCTCAAAAAAAAAAGTTTCACCCATACAAACTTTGCACCCCTTTTTAACACCCTTAGGGATTGAATTTTTCAAAATCGCTTCTTATCTCTAGCCCACGTTATAAAAGTAACCTACTGTGCAAAAATCAACTCTCTAACATTAGTAGTTTCGGCTGTGCGTTGATGAGTCAGTCAGGACTTCTTCTTTTATATATATAAATTGAATGAATAATCCACGGAAAACTATATTTACTGGTTATAATTAATTGTGCTCGATAAAACATGAATCATCCCCTTTTCAACCGACTTCAAAGAAGAGGAATTTCTTAAATCGACCCAGAACTCCGTCATCTATGAACTTATTTTGAAATATTTTTATTATTTCAAAGTTCAAGCCCTCTGAATGGTCCCATTTTTGTCAAGGATCTACTGAACTCTTCAATCATAGGTATAGAAATATGAACGCGTTTGAGATAAAGTCAAGTAGGTATTTGTTTCCAAAATGAGAGAATAGGAAGAATTTTCGTCGAAGTCGAAATTATTACTGACAAAGCTATGTCATCTTTTCTTTTGTAGAGTAATGGTAACTTAGCAAATATTTCTAATCGCAGTAACAGAAAAGTCATAATATCGAACAAAACATCACGCAGCTTTTTATCTCACTACAAGCAAGCCAATCAATATCAATACTGGTCTAGCTAGTCTATTACACTCGCACTATGAAAGAGAGTTGCGTGTTGAAATGCGACCATGTGCCAATAATGTGCGGTGTGGTTTAAAACATGCAATCTATTTTGGCCAAGATTGATTGCCCATTTTAATCGCATATCATTTAACTCGCGCTTCATGCCAGCACGCATCAGGGCTCAGCATAATGATAATTATTTCAATCTCATTAACAACGAATTCGGAGATGATGCCACGGAGTTTTTTTTTTGATTTCGTGGCCATTAGTACCACACGTCAACGCGAATGAAAAATATTGCGGGAGAGCGTTCCGAAACAAATGAAATCATACATTTGCCGGACAGAAAACACTTGCAAACAGAAGAAGGAAAGATAGCGTTCCAAAATAAGTGGAACAAAAAGCCTGCTACAAATACTTAGCAAATATATAGAATATAAGAACAGGGGCGTGTTCTAAAACAAGTGAATATTAATAAGTATCAGAGAAGGTACGAAACAAAAAAAACAGTGCTTTCCGAAATAAGTGAGATGATAATAGCGTTGTCAACCCTGCCAACAGCCATTTAATTTATTTTTATCTCATTAACGAGATAAAAATAAATTAAATGTTTAATTGTGCTAGCTAGTAGCTTGGTCACCATTTTTGAGTAGTGAATAATTATTAATTACTCACTAATTTATACGGCTTCGCTTTCGCTTACAATGTTCTGAATTCCTTTTATGGATTATCGTGTACCTACTTAATATCTAATTAGGGATATACTTATTCTGTGCGTATCGAATATGCAACAGATCGTGTTTCGTTTGCCTCCCGTACTCAATGTGAGTGTGAAATTGACATTTGCCTAGACTAACCGCGAAACACATACTCTTCACAAGATGTAAGTTATAGAAGGACCATATGCGTGTCTCGACCAGTGCGTAAAGCCAGCGGATGAAGTTCATACCCCGCTGATATGCTCAATAGCTTTGCTTACTGCTCACCATTGTTGTGGGGCATATTAATCCCCAGATTCCCCGGTTTAAGATACGTCAGGCCGAGATAACGCGTGTTTGCGCGATGTGTGCTCTTCCAGTGACTCCCTTGCTCAAAAAAGGCTAAATATTCAAGGAAAACCTTGTCGCTTACGCCCTACTAAACCGTGTAGGGATGGTCTGTAGTACAGTGGGATTATGAGCGGAAAATTTTACTGCCTTGTTTGTTTTGGACGTTTCTAAGCGCGTGTGACGAGGCTCTAAAAGACAATACGAGTTTCACAAGAGGCGCCGAATGAGCATGAAATTTGCGTTAATTTCATGAATTCGAGCTTTTTGTTTTTTCCTGCCTGCCTACCTTCATTAAAATAAAACTTATACATTATTTGAGTCCTGACATTTCATTAACTATTACACCGTGACCGTGACCGTTTAAATTGTTTTATTTAAATGTGTAACAATCGCGGATACCGAAGTGAATGTCAAATACATATAATTTTATTTTATGCATGGACATGATTCTAGATACTAGGACATTAAAAAACATAACAAAAACGCCCGTCGGTCACTTTACATAAACAACCAAGAAAACACTAATATCAAAAGACGCAACCTTCCGTAAAATCAAATACAGTCGTAGTATTCTGTAGTGTTTTCGCATATAAAAGCTTAGAATAAATACGCCTAAAACGAGAGCTTCATACAATAGATTTGCGAAAGAAGTAGCCGGTTTTGGTTTTATGTGTGCTTGTTTTCGTAACCAATTATAGAGACGTTTTGCTTGTGACATTGACGTTTCTTTGACACATATCTATCTTAGTTGCGCTTGGCGCACACGCACTCTACCGGTGGGTTCGGCGGGCTAGCCCCGCCCCCACACTTTATAGACTAGCGGATGCAGCCGAAAAAGGCTTCCGTCATTTCACGTTTGGAAAAAAAAGACATTGACGTTGTGACAGATGCGTACACGGACGCAGTCAACCCCGTAGCAGGCCGTGGCTAGCCAAAACTGGCTTCACTTTCAAGCGCGGACTAGATATAGGCGTATTTATTCTAAGCTCATAAGCAATCAAAAAAATACATTTTCAAAATACCAATCGATGTCCCGTTGTAGGCCGTATTCGCCCCATTCCATATCTAAAATATATCTCGTTCGGTCCATTTGACAATTCGCCCAACGACGCGACGCCTCACACAATTTATGTCACCCAACTGCCAGCCGATATATAACGTAGACACATGCATTCAATGTAGATAAATATATAGTAGACAAGCCACCCGTCCCGGCTGCACGGGTGCAATGCTGATGAAATTATACATATATTATACATACATGTAAACCTGCATCATGAATCGCTCTGCCTATTAAAAAAACCGCATCAAAATCCGTTGCGTAGTTTTAAGAGGCCTTATTCCTTTTATAAAATATTTTTTTCATATTATGACAAATTTATTGATAATTTCACCCAAATTTTTGAAGTGAATGATACTTTTCCCCGAGTTCAAGGTAGTAACGTAGCTATTTCATGCTTTTATTGCGTGCAGTCGAAAATAAGTTGAAAAAACTAATTTTCCGCGTGAATTTTGTCAATTTCGAGTAGTTTTTGAAACAAAAATTATCAATGAAAAATTCAAACTGTGGGTTTCAAATATAAACCAATAAATCCCAATAGTCCTGTTCTAGGTAGTAACATCAATAATATGTTAAAAAAAATTGGGCAAGTGCGAGTCCGACTCGCGCATGTAGGGTTCCGTACCTATATATATATATATATTTATATTTATATATATATAATCTAAAACAAGTTTGTTGTATGGGAGCCCCCTTAAATATTTATTTTATTTTATTTTTAGTATTTGTTGTTATAGCGGCAATAGAAATACATCATCTGTGAAAATTTCAACTGTCTAGCTATCACCGTTCTTGAGATACAGCCTGGTGACAGACGGACGGACGGACGGACAGCGAAGTCTCAGTAATAGGGTCCCGTTTTTACCCTTTGGGTACGGAACCCTAAAAACATGTTTGATCATAGAGAACAATGCCTAAGCGATCAGCATTTTAAAAGGAATAAGGCATCTTAAAGATCTGAATATCTGGGGGCACGGCAGCCCGCCAAGACGAACAAAAAAGAAGGGGGCACTACCTCGAACCGTTTCGTCTCATTTTCAAATCCTCATAGTTTCGTCCTAGTTAAGACTAGAGCGCCCAAATTCACAGGTTAGGATGCCCCAGCCGGGATTCAAACCCCGGACCGCCGGCTCGGTAGGCAGGTGCACTACAAACTGTGCCAACCGCGTCGACAAATGGATGGAAGAGTACAAAAGCAAGCGGTATATGCATATACTTACTGTACATGTGTGACCCGCCTGCGCCTTAAAATGCGAGTTTAAATTCAACCGCGAACGCACAAAGCTATCTCGATCTTCGTCCGTCGTTCACATAGGAAATGGACAAGGAGCGCCTTTCTATCGCCGCTCGGTGAATCGCAGTTTTAGATTGCAGCGAATAGGTTAATATTTAAAGAAGTTTTAGAAACACAACTATAACATATGACTTGCGTTAATTTGTATCATGACGACGAATATTGCGATATTTTCGTATATACCAGTTGAATCGCAGTTTTAGATTGCAGCGAATAGGTTAAGACTTAAAGGGGTTTCAAAAACACAACTATAACATGAGACTATGTGCGTCAATTTGTATCATGACGAAGCGTTATTTTCGTATATACCAGCCCGTCTAGCAACTATGCTTCGCGACTCTTGTCGCGGGACATAGCGCTACCGTCACTCTCTCACAATATTGCATAGAAAGAGACGGGTAATTATCTCGCGCGAGAAATAGTCGCGTGTACTATGGTGCTGTCCTTAAAAAAATGCTTTTGAGTACCAACGAGTTGTCCCGGGAGGCTGCAGTAAGCAGTTCTTCAATAGAGGAGTAAATAGGTTCTTCAAGTTCAAGGGTTGGCAACGCACGTGTGATGTTCTTGTCGTACGTCCATCTACGCTAACTGCTTACCATCAGCGCAGAATGCTTGTTTGTCACCATCGTAGTAAAAATCTGCTTCGGCTTGCCTAAGATTTCCACGCCATTCTCCTTATAAATGAATATACATTTTTATGTAATGATTTAGATTCGTCTTATAAATAAGGAAGCCGGGAGGTAAATGGGTCAATGTTTTTTTTTCTGTTGCCTGTTGCCATGGTGATGTCATCTGGGTTACTCTTTAAAACTTCGATTTTCGGTGGCAATATTCAACAACATGTTTGTAGTTGCAGCAGTTATAAGCCCATTCTTATTTAGAATATCTCTTGAAAATACAAATATTATAAATTATCAACACTTTTCAAAGAAGTTTAATCACTATTGTCTCCTGGGTGACGGGACAGAATAACAACGAGAAAAAGTCGATCCACCCAGATATCTTATGCGATGCCACGTGGAATTTAATCCTAAGTAGGTCAGCCTTAAGAGGTATATACAGCCTTAGGGTATCGTTGCTCATTTCCCATACAAATTGAGGTTTGGTTCTCGTCTGCTTCCACAACAGAATGAGGAAAAATTTCCTGTGTCGGACCGTTTCAGTTTTTGCGCTTATTATTATAAAATTTGTGTCCTAGGCGTCAGTTTATGGCCAAAATTCCGCCAATAAAAATTACTATACACAAATTCTAAATCCTGCATTACAGTCCGACCAAAAAGAGTCATCATCATCCTCCTAGCCTTTGTCCCATATTGTAGAGAATGAGAATTCTCAATCGGGGTCGGCTACCTAAATCCCAAGATGTGGCGTAGGCACTAGTTTTTACGCAAGCGACTGCCATCAGACCTTCCAACCCAGAGGAAACTAGGCCTTATTGGGCTTAGGTGGTTTCCTCACGATGTTTTCCTTCACCGAAAAGCGAGTGGTAAATATCAAATGACAACCAAAAAGAGTAGAAATTAAAAATTGGCAATACTGTATTGTCGTCCTTTTCTAATAAATGTAAGAAAACGGTGACGACTCTACAGTATTGCCACTTTTTAATTTCTACTCTTTTTGGTCGGACTGTAAGTTTGGACTTCATTTGTATCCGACGCCATAGTTACCCGGTGCAAACGTTAAGTAAACCGTTACTAAGGGAAAGGTAGCAGTGATGTGTCCTCTTAATTATAGCATAATATAAAGGACAAAAAGGTTCCAATAACAGTCCTTGTATTGGGGTTCACCTTAATGCTATAATTGATTATGTACACATGCCGAAAATGAAAGGAACGTGTACAAAGGACTAATTTTGTACTTAAACATTTTTCCTAAACGTACGAATTATACTTGTTTAAATATTACACAACACATGAGAAATTGGTACCTACACATGTGAACTTGATGCCATTGGCATTCTTTACCAGTCAATCATTAGGTTAATCACCAGGATGGATAATATATTTAAATATCAGTGCAATTGAAACCAAAGATGGTTATAGGATACATTTAACCCGACTACGGTAAAGCAGCTTCTAGTAATCTAGTGTAACATTAAAGTAAACAACTTTTTAAAAACCGTTATCTAAAATCCAAATCATTCATAAATCCATTCGTCCGTTAAAATGATATAAAACTCATCGCAATAAAAGTCGAGACGCGACTTCGTGGTCCTTATCGAGGACATTAATCATGTCTGGATCGCATCAGTTTATCGACAGATGTATCGGGAGCAGTGACGCGGGCCGGGGGCAGCGGATTATGAAAACGTTGATGGTCCATTTTACAGGAAGTTGTATGTATACATACAACACTTTATTGTATACAAAGCATGAAATACATTTTTAAAGAAAAAGCATGTACAAGTAATTTCTTTAAGGGATCTCTTCCAGTTAACCGTTGAGTAAATGAGAATGACGATTCTAGTTAAACTTTTTGTCTCAGAAATTTTATATATAATTTTATTGTGTCCTTATATTTTGTATCCGACTCGACAACGCGGTTGGCGCAGGGGTAAACTGCTGAACCGACGGTCCTGGGTTCGAATCCCGGCAAGGGCAAATATTGGTGTCTGACTCATGGATGTTATTTGTATCTAAGTATGTATTTATCTGTATAAGTATGTAAATCGTCATCGAGTGCCTATAACACAAGCCTACTAGAGCTTACTGTGGGACTAAATAGATCGTGTGAGGCTGTCCGATATTTATTTTATTCCAATTCTGTTACCTTTCACTTATACATATATGTATCTCGGTTACGGAAAGGGACAACGAAATTTGCATGAAGAAAAGCCGGGATTCGAGCCCTGAACCACCAGTTCAATAAAGCTGCAGTACCACTGCGCGCCAACCATCAAAATTACAGTATCGACCACCTTCTACCACATCTATCCACACATCCATCTTTGCAATTGCATTTTGGTATCCAAGGATACGCTTTCCAATCAACCGACCACTTTCTAGCTCCGATATACGGTCTGTGATTGCAAGTTAATAACCGCCATTAAGCTTCGGTGCTCTCTCGGTTTCTCCAGTCGTTAGCGGTGTCAGGGGCCCGAGTGCAATCATAATTATAGCTACAATTATTTATGCCTTGGCAATAGTAATTGGAAGTCGAAATCCGCGTATTATTATCGTATGGCTTTATTTCAAAATTTCAGTCAAAGTATGTACAAGTGAAGTAGCATCTCTCGGGCCAGCATGGCAATGACAACTGACATGGCACCGTTGGTTTCTTGTCAGTTGCCATTGCGACTTGGGCTCTACTTTTTGCTTCAGGCGAAGTGGAGCCACTATGTTGTAGAGAGTTTGACTGGAGACTTGTGAGGACTTGAGAGGAGGAGTTTGACTTATTATAAATTTCAACCATTTCGAAACATTGAGGTCTGCTCACAGATCCACTAAATAAATAGATAAATAAATAACATAGAAAACATCCATGACTCAGGAACAATAATTTGAGTTCATCACTACTCTATCACCACCGGCTTCGTAGCCTGCTGTCATTAGAAACGTTGAAATAGACCTCTGAGTGCACGGAACAACCTAAAAGTTAAGGTCACTTGCATTAGTGTAAGTGCAATTATATACGACCTCGGGGCAGTGGATATGAATCGACGCCGAAGAAAGTGTGCAGCTGAAGTATTCATACATTTAACCGATTTTGAATCGTATACGCTGTGCATACGTTTCAAAAATAATACATGTTGCATATGCGTTTGATCGCTGTTTGTGCCTGCACTTAAACAATTGTAATTTATCATTAGGCGTAATTTGTCTTAAATTTTTATTTTTATTTTTGTTTTTAGATCAATCGTGAACTCTAAAATTGTATTGAAAACCTATTCTTCTATTAGGAAAGGTATGAATTTCGGGAAGAACATTAAAATGCACGTTTACTTTTGTAAGGCGCGCGGCGCCAGCCGAACAGCATCTGTTGATAAAAACTTATTTGTCCGCTCATCACACCGAAGCATTATTTTGGTACAGGGTAAGTGCACAGTTTTTACCAGACTACGGTAAACCAAAGAGGTTCAGGCGTATGAAGTTGCTGGCATCTTCTAATCCGAACATACAGGGTGGAACATTTCTAAAGACTGGGCTGACAGGATAGTGTCACCTGAGTGATCTACAATCGACCTATTATAATTGTAACGCTGGATTTAAAAGTAAAAAAAAAGTCATCAAAATAAAATATTTTAATATCCAGTGACAACCTTACTAATCAACGGTTTTATTTACATTTTAAATTGACACCTGTCTTTAACTTAAGCGATGTTCAAAAGATGCTAGGGTTGATATGTGCAGATTTTTACAATAATGTTTAACAAACTGTATCTCAAAAATGGATAATAATATTTACATAGTTCATTGCTGAAAAATGAAGTACTCAGTCTGAACATTTCCCTGTATGCTTAAAAGTCCCTCGATCTGTTCCTCCCTGTATAACTATGTTTGGGTGTTCAATTATAGTAGGGTACTTATTACCCGATTACGGCAGAGAAAAAGGGGTTACGGACGGACGAAATTTCGAACATCTTAATAAAAATGGCAGCAAGGGGAAAAAGTTAATGTTCGTTAATGTTCAATCGGCAGTCGTTAATAACTAATGGAGCACAGTGCAATTGCACCCGTAACTATCAAGATTATCATCAGTTTATCAAATCGAAAGCCCTCGACATTTTCTAGATCTATATCTCCTAGACTCGCTTGTAATGGACGACTATTGTTTTTAGATTAATGTGCTCGTCCGTTAGTCTGGAAACAAATAATCACAAGAGTATAGGAGTAGCCTTTTGTAATTGAATAGCTTCAGTGAAGGCTGGAGATATTAGTAAAAGTTGTGGAAGTAATTTGACATATTAACATGTACCATAAAACTATTCTTGTTATTTAATGTAATTTGTAGGTACAGTATGTATTCGCTAAAATTACCACATATTTTAAATAGTATACTACCCACCACAGTACGACAATAGATAATTGTGACAACAATGTACCTATGTAGATATAGTATAAATAATCCAATTAATAAATTAAATAAATAATTATTTATGAAAATGGTTATTCTTGTTATAATAGTTAAACTAATTCTTTCAGTAGGTACTAGGCAACACGGTTTAATATACCTTATCGACTTTCTAGTTTTCTCTCTGGTTGAGTTCTTTACAGTAGAAAGGTTCTATTTGGACAGAAAAGTTGTTAACCGTGTAACGAAAGATGCAGCGTGGGAAAAACCTTCGACTTGATCAAGATTGCGGGACGCTGTTGGATGAGGGCGGCAGACGACTGCTCGTTGTGGTTATACAAGTTTAACATGTGTATCAAACAGACGGACTAATTTGAGTGCGTTTTTCTAATCGAATGACTTTTCCGACGAGCTAGTTCTTAGCCATGTTTGGTGGGAATAGGACCAATGGTTTCCAAAATATTCAGCTTTCATTGGGACAAGTGACAGGATCTAAACCAATATTGACGCTAAGAATTCCAAATTTTGTAGTTATGTTCAGTTTTAGTAGCATTTTCTATACTTATCAAAGTCAAAGTCAAAATATTCTTTATTCAAGTAGGCCTAGCTACAAGCACTTTCGAATCGTCAGTTACAGAGAGCAGAGCAATTTATTGATGAACTTATACTAAAATTAAAATAAAAAACATAAAAAACAACATTATCACTCACTGAAGGGTTTCATGATGACCAGCTACTTGTGTCGGGGTGTTTTTTTTAATCTTTTAATTGAGGCGAGAGTGCTAGTGAAAATATGTCATGAAGCAAGTAAAGTCCAGCTTAGATGCTAGCCCGACTGGCTCTTGATATAAAGCTGCTGTTAACGGGCCAGTAACTGGGCAATTCTAGCAGCTAGTCTAGACTGGAGGCGTTAGCTCCTCGTTGACGAGTGCCCATTACTCATTGCGGTTCATGCGGGCTGATACGAGTACCGCATCGTTTAGGGCTGTTACTAACATTGCTTGTACCAGAATTTAGTGACATAACCATTTAAGTCATAATCCCTATCGATTTATCTGTTTTTCTGTTGGAGCTTTTTGTAATCCGGTAGATTAATATTTCTTAAGCAGCTGCAACGTACGTCTCAAATTACCACTAAATCTACCATCAATCGTTACTTTTTGGTTGTCTTTAAGTCAAATATAATATGGTGTTATTTGGCGCGAGTGTTGAAATTGAAAGCTTAGCGAGCGAAGGAATCTAAGATTGAACCATGAGCGAAGCGATTACTGAGCGTAGCGAGGCTTTCAAGACACAAGAAGCTAAATAATTTTGCAGCCATGCGGAACACACAACTTTTCGCCTCACTACTGCGAGGAAAGTGTAAGATTCAAGAAAAACAAAACAAAAATAATCATATTAAATTTTGCCTTCTATTTAACACATCAAAATTAAAACATAAGACACTCAAATCCAAACCAAATAAATACGAGAGAAGCACACATATTAAAAATTAAAAGTAATATGGCCGTAATTTGTATTATCGTCGCGTATATTTTATCGTTGAGTTTTTCTTAAGCACTGTTATATTATATTTGTATTTGAAAATACTTCGTTGTGAATGTGGGAGAATGGCATTCTGGGAAGGATTAGTTGGCCACTCGGAAGTATTTTCCATAATACTTGCTTTGGAAGTTATTGGACGATGGGATCCGAACAAGATTATTTCGGCTTTATCTTTTTTTAAAACACCAAATAGTTTCAGTAAATTACTTATCGTCTCCAAATATTTATAACAAATCCTTTTTCGTTAAATGCAGGCTTTTAGCATTGAATAAATACTCCAAATTGGGCTTAACTTTCTTGTTTTCGGTATTTCTATAAAGTAAGACAACAGTATGTTTCTCCACAGAACAAATTTACGTTGTTTACGTGAATTGTGAAAACTTCCAACTTTTTAATTAGTTATTTTTTTCTCGGGTGCGTTCAGAAATTACACTCTTATGTTCCAACTTTTATAACAAATAAATATTAAAATTTGTGTTGCGTTTAATATATTTACTAGTCAAAATATGTAAATGAAACTGAAATACTTACTATTAATATATATAGACATAGTTATTCAACATAAAATAAAGTGTAGAAAAAATAAAAACTTAAAAATCTGTAAGTAACCACAAACCTGTTTTCTGGACGTGATATTGTAGGTGTATTTTTTTTTAAAAGAAGTATTCAAACGTACATATGATTTTAGCCGGCCTGACCAGATCGCCCTTTATTAGCGTGCGTTGATTCGGTTATTGACTGATGAAGTCACGCGTTGAAGGAGTCTTAAATATGAAAAAGTTACATGCACCACAGAGAATCAAAATCGTCGTGTTCGAAATTCAAATGACTTTTGCACGCTAACGGATAAAATAGACGTTTGCACGCAGATTTCGCCCTATAAACGGAGGTTTTCCGAGCGAGTGAGGTGAAAAGAATATTATGTAACGGTGCCAACCCTAATCAAATTATACAAGCATATAGTGGTTGAAACACGAGGCCTTGGCGGCCTAGGTTCAGTAAGCAATTATCGACGGCCAAGTGCGCCTAGCCTGGCCGCCCCTTTGTTTCGCCGCCAACTCGAATCTAGGCACGCTTTACGATATATTCGGCCTTTGTAAGTCAGGTCAAATTGGCATTGTTAGTAAGTAGTTATATTACTGTGTTAACTTAGGATGCCTCTGGTTTATTGGGATGGGAAGCATATTTTGCGTATCTTTCGAGACTATGGACTAAGTTCAGGGCTTTAAGTAAAACAAAACTTAGTTGATTCTTTTGTGTAACGATTACCCATATCTTTAGTATGAGTAGCTATCGTTACACAAAAGAAGCGATCGTAATTTTATTTTTATTAAGCCTCTAATTATGTACATGTTTTTTGAAAATGACTCTTATACATACACTCTGTAGTCAGCATAAAATTAAACTTTATAGAATTACTAGCTTTTGCCCGCGACTACGTCCGCGTGGAACTTGGAAGTATGGAAGCAACCTCGTACAATACGATAGATATCCACCTAATCACCTTAATTAATAAAAGAGCGCCTAAGCAAATGTAAGAGCAATTGTGCTTTTGGTTTAATCATTACATTTTCTACAGGGTCATCAATGTCATCATGAATTACTTACTCACTTTTCAATCTTTTTAGGGATAATTTCCAGGATGAAAACTATCCTTGTCCTTCCTCGGATCTTAAACTATCTCCATGCCAAATTTCATCAATATCGATTCAGCGGTTTAAGCGTGAAGAGGTAACAGACAGACAGACAGACAGACACACTTTCGCATTTATAATATTAGTATGGATGTCACATTGAATAGTATTTCTCACGATAATATCAAAGTACGCATGGTAATATTTATATTTCCGGCCTAGTTATTTCTTTGCAAGAATGAGGGTTTTTGTATTAACACAAGAAAAAACCCTCCTAGGGCAAAATAAAATGAGTTTATAAATGAACAATTGTTCTTGCACAGAACATCGAAAGATAACATCAAGCAATCCGTTGAGGCGTTTTTTTATCGTTTAAACGGCCCGCATCGCCGAGGCCTTAACCTAGCCCAATCTATCGCAACACGAGAGAGGCTGGCTGGAAAACGCCCTCGCGCTCGATAAAAATAAAGTCACAGTTATTGTCTATGGTTTGATACGTTCAGAAACTTAATTGAGTCACATTGTTCGAAATATAAATAAAATAACCTAAATGTGAAACCCTTCCGGTTACGTATAGAGATGATAGTATATATTGTTACAGATGTAGTGAATAATAGTTTTCAATTGTATTTTGTCGGATAAATTAGTTTTAGGATGTCTTCTCTATCAACTTCGGTGAAAAAGTTGAGATAAAAATATTACAACGAACTTATCTGACCCAGGATCAAAAACAAATATTCGAGTTCATCACACAAATATTTGCCCTGGCCGGGATTCGAACCCAGGACCGCCGGCAGTAGGCAGGTTCACTACAGCCTGCGCCAACCGCGTCGTCATAAATTGAAAGTATAAATTCCAAACTTTGTGGTTATGTCCAGGTTTAGAAGCATTTTTATGCCACTCATTAAATGAGGGCCTCATGACGTGGTTAGCTTATGTATATTATTTGGAAAAACCTATAACCATCACAGTATAGACTTCCCCATGGTTCCATGGCTTATTAACAGAGTTTGCGCCGGTACGGTAGATAAGATCGTTAAATGCCGCCTCGCGGCACGTCCCCGCGTTACTGCCGACGTGTATATTCGAGCCCCGATATCCCCTACTCAGGGTTGCTAGCGCAACCGGAATATCGTACCGAACTAAAATATTCGTACTAAACTAAAATCCACAGACCTACGGACTAAATTGACAAATGACTGACAGGTAAAATGATACCAGGAACAGCAAAATAAAAATAGTGAAGGGTATATGTCGATAACAATATATCGACTAGTTGTAAAGTACAAATAACAGACTAGTTTAAATCAAAAATATTTATATTAGTTTCAAATAAGAGGTACGAATTTTGGTTTGTTTGATTTTCGAGGGAGTGAATGGATAAAATGCGTTTTTACCCACTAGTTTCAAAGCATAAAAAGGTTTCCGAGTCTGTAGGTAAAAAATAAAACACCTTGTCCGACGATAACTAGTCTTTATTATAAAATATTATTCATTCCCAGGCTCCGTTATTTCGTCATCTTCATCATCATCATCAGTTACAAAATAAAAATTTAGCTATAGTCTGACAATCACAATCTGGTGATGGAATATTCTTTAAATTTATTTGTCCCGTCTGGGCGGACCTTAAACCTACGATGTAACAATAATTTTAATATCGATGAGAACGACACTGGTCAAACTGTGGCAACATTTGTTCATACTTACTTGTCAATTTGGTCCGTAGGTCTGTGGATTTTACTTTAGGCACGAAATTATCACACCGGTGAAAGCGGCAGGACATCGAAAATAAGCTTAAAAAACAATTCCAAAAGCGTGTTTTTACACGTTATGAGCTCTTTTTGCGAAATCAACTTCAATGTTATGATTTTTGCTTAGGCATTTGAGAAATTTAGACATCTGACATTTGCCATCCCTGTTAATGGCAATGAGAGGTTGATAGAAAGCGGGTACCAAGCAATCGAAAATTTAGACGATCTGATCAGGTTGGCAGTCATTTCTGACAGTGAGTGCGTGTTTTCAGATAATGCTGTTAAAAACCGTAGAATTTAACCCAACCTTCTACGACCTGTAAGTTATCGTACTTTTGCGAACGATAGTACTCATTGTATTATACGATAATTATCGTATGTCTGGCAACCCTGTCCCCACTATGCCCAGGCCGCGGGCCGTGTCTATGGGTATATTCGGAAGCGTATTTCCACGAAAATGTGCTTCTTCAAGGGCAATTTCGTGAGAACGAATGTAACTGTGACATAAAGAAATATTGATAACATTACACTTTGTTACTATTTCTAAGACGCTAATATAAAACAGTTTGTAACAAAATGGACAGAATAGTTAAAATTAAATATGAAAACCATCTCGATAAACCAGGTTTTCGAAATCGCACTCAAATTGATCCACCCGTATGGACGCTACGATGCCACAGACAGATACACATGTTAAACTATAAAACCCCCCTTCTTTCGTGGAAGGTTAAAAAACAACGTCTAATAAATGGAAAACTACGTATTTCATAAAAATCCTATCAATATAGAACTGATTTTTTGATACGCAGTTTACAACAAAGTCGCTTTGTTTACAGACGGGTCACCGACCGGTGACTCAGCTGTCGAACAAAACTGCAATAACAGAATTATTAATGATTAACGCGTTATTACTATTACTATTAATAACGTGATTCATTGTTCCGATCTTAACAATCGGCTGACGAGGCGGTGCTTTATCAATATACCTCTACTATACGTTATTATACTTTGATCTATTTGTGTTCATAATCATTGGAAGGACATTAATTAACATTTACATTTTACAATGAATAATACACCTAAAAGTTAAAGTAGGATTATGAACTAAAAAACTATAAGAAACTATGTATAAATACACATATTAAAACAGACATGAAAAATTGGGGGATCTCTTTAGTATAGTCCCGAAAACGCTGATGGCAGCATTTTTCCGCTTTATTATCATTGGAAACTTTCAATTCAAAAATGTGACATTTTCAATTACCCAGATTTCGACTACGGTAAAGAAAAAAAAATAAGTGGACGAAGTTCCTTCAAGTTTGTATTATATTATCAAATACATTTGTCCTTTGCCTTCACGAAGGAATTGCCCTGATTTACCTTACTTTGTAGCTAAGAACTGACTTTAATAGACACCTTTTTTCATGAATACGTAATAAAATAACCATATGTTTACTAGCACATTGAATGTAATGTAATCTCTCTGGGCGCAATGATCCGACTTATTAACGAAACCGAGAATATTATCGAGCCGCTATCGGATATGCATTTGTATTCAAATTCGCGCTATCGCGAGTTACACTAGCATCCCGTTTACTAGATATTCACGTTGCTGATATTTGTGGCCGAAAATAATAAGTATAGTTCACAAATAATTTGAGAAGACTGCCAATATTTGTACAAAAAGGGAAACACACTTTAAATTGTGATAAAAATATTTATTCAATGTCAATGTCAAATGGAATAAAATATCCAATGAACAAGTGTAACAAGTGTTGAATAGGGTAGTAGAAGAAAGGACACTATTCACATTAATAGAGAATAGAAAAGGAAGTATGATACTTGCTAAGACATAAATTATTCATTCCTAACATTGAGGTATTATTTATAATAGAGCCACAGACCCGAACAAAATTGTCGAAAAAAGTGGCACTGCTGTCATGTTCAAGTAGATGCCAATAACGCTTATTTATAATTTACAACAACATAATTACTTCGTACAAAATAACTCTTTACTCAAACGCTTAAGTGTCAAATTGGCTTACGTACTTATTACCACAAATATTTTTTGTGTAAATTTACTTTTTTAGCGTATTCTGACTCATGTCCCTTGTCAAACTTGGAACATGGCACGAATGGAGCAGATTTTAATAGTTTTACATACTAAAAATATTCTCATTATTATTTTATTTAGGTATTAAAATATATTTGTTGTTTGAACTAAATAATCTCGTAAATTGTTAATAACAAATTAAGTTACGTTTTTATTTAAGTAACAACTACATAAAAGGGTCCCGACACTGCATAGAAGGGCTCAGTAATAATGACATTATGATTTCTCAACTCATCTTGTTCTAGTATGTGAAATGAGAGTAAGGCAAGTGCAAAATATTAACATTTTTAACCCTTTAAAGTTTAAGGCGACTCCGTACGTGGAATGGTGATTTTTAAAGTCCTAAGGCTCGTAATCTAGCCAACGGAAAAATCTGAAAAAAATATATGTTATTTTTTACAATTTCTTCTAAAACATTATAGTTGGATTTTTTTTTAAAGCAATAATTACTATGGAAGAAATTATGTTGAAATAGGGTCGTTTTCAATTTTCAATTCCCTAAGGCTTCTAAACTACAAGTGATATTTACACGGCTCTTTCGCAAGAACATTGACAATTCATTGATCTTTAATCGTATTGTTTAAAAGTTAGTAAAATGGAAATTCGGTCTAATAAAGCATCAAAAAAACTGAATTTCCGCGAGCGCGGCCGTGCCCGGGCTGCGAGCTCAGTGTAAATCTAACCGTCGAAGGGGAAGGCTGTGTCACTTGCTCTCGCGATCCATCTAGTTAAGGAAAATTGTTATAGTACCGGATACCGCGGAGGTTCGATCTGTCTTCGTGCGTTTGAAGTGTATTTTAAGAGAGTGTAGTTCGTTTTTTACGACTACGCTATGGGACATAACAAAAAGCACTCATTTTCATATAGAATTAAATGTAACTGTTTTTTTCGTATTTAGGTACTTAGGTATTTAGGTAATTTTAAGTACTTATAAAAAAAATTGTCATAGCTTAGCATTCCCGGACACATTTGGATACTTAGATATTCTCAGTCATGGGCCCACACCAGACAGGATTCCCAGAAAATAACACTTTTGGTGTGGGTTTTAGGGCCCTTCTCTGTGTAATATTAGAGTACCTTAGGTATTTCGGTTAGTAAAAAAATCTGATAATACAGATATCTATATATATATTACGCGAGGCCGATTTTTGTACATCCCATCAGATCTACAGTTATGGTCCGATTTTGATAAATGATATGTCATTAGATTCGTCCCATGCTGGAGATGTGCATAAAACTCTTGGATTTTTAATTTTTTCCCGAAAAAGTACTGAAAAATGGATTTGAAAAAACTACTGTGCGCTAACCACGTGACATTGACCACGTGACCTGTGATCCCTATTTTGACTTAAGATGACCAAATAATAATAAGCATGATTTGCTCACAAACCTGTAGTAAGTTGTTCAGTATGATGAAATATTATTTTTGAGTCGGCAACATAATATCCGCAACACTTAAAACATGTACGAATATGCAAAAATAATTTTACAGTTTGTTGACAATGAATGACAGTAATCATATTCTGACAACTTTTAATGTATTTTTTATTGGGGGCTATAATGTCAATGATCTAAATTGCCAGGTTGTTTTTCTTTTTAAAATGTTGATATGGAAACTTTTTTCGCATGTTAAAAATGTGGAGGAAAAAGCCGGTTAAGTGCGAGTTGGACTGGTGCTCGCAAGACCAGAAAAACTGACCGTCATTCAAGAATAGATTATTTTTATAAGCGAGTTTTACAATAAATCAAAGCAGAAAAAATGTAGTAAGTACAACTAAACGTCATTCAAATAAGTAAATTTATGATAGATTATTTTAAATATGATTATATAAGTCCATCAAAAAAGAAACCAAAGCAAATAGCATGAGTTATGGTAAATTAAATAGTATTTTACTAGAAAAAACTAAGTCCTTCCGCTTGAATGTCGACGGGATGGGAAATGTGGTCGAGTTGAGAATATGGACGAGTTGACAATGTAGCTAAGTTGGGAATTTATCTACATTGGTAATATGGATGAGTTGGTAAAATGGACGAGTTGGAAATGAGGTCGAGTTGAGAATATGGACGACTTGACAAAGTAGCTTAGTTGGGAATGTATCTACATTGGCAATATGGATGAGTTGGTAAAATGGACGAGTTGGAAATGTGGTCGAGTTGAGAATATGGACGAGTTGGCAATGAAGACGACTTGGTAATACGGACAAGTTGGTGATATGGAATATTTGGCAATAAAGACGAGCTGATAATAAGGACAAGTTGGTATTGTAGACGAGTTGGGTGTATCGTCGAGTTGGGAATATGGACGAGTTGGAAATGTGGATGAGTTGGCAATGTGGATGAGTTGGTAAAATTGACAAGTTGGGAACATGGAAAAGTGGGCAGTTTTTTTTTATGTCATAGGGTGAAAACGAGCAAACGAATCGCCTGATGGAAACCGATTACCGTCGCCCATAGACACCTGCACACCTGTGGACGAGTTCGCATTATGGACGAGTTGGCAATGAAGACGAGTTGGTAATACGGACAAGTTGGTAATATGGACGAGTTGTCAATGTGAATGAGTTGGGAATATGGAAGAGTTGGGAATGTGGATGAGTTGGCAAAATGAACAAGTTGGGAACACGGACGAGTGGGCAATGAAGACGACTTGGTAATACGGACGAGTTGAGAATATGGACGAGTTGGGAATGTGGATGAGTTGGCAAAATGAACAAGTTGGGAATATGGACGAGTTGGCAATAAAGACGGGCTGATAATAAGGACGAGTTTCTATAGACGAGTTGGGTGTATCGTCGAGTTGGGAATATGGACGAGTTGGAAATGTGGACGACTTGGAATTGTGGACGAGTTGGGCCTATGGACAAGTTGGAAATGTGGACCAGTTGTATTTGTGGACGAGTTAGCAATATGGACGAGTTGGCATTGTTGATGAGTTGGAAATGAATGCGAGTTGGCAATGTAGATGAGTTGGGTGTATGGACGAGTTGGTAATGTGGACGACTTGGCATTGTGGACGAGGTGGGAATACGGATGAGTTGGAAATGTGGACGAGTTGGCATTGTGGACGAGCTATTATAAATGAATACATAAACAGTTACGCACTACATGATTTCCTTTTTAAAACCTGCGTAGTGAGTGCCCAAATCTGTCGTTTCGATTCATGTGCTTTTTCTGGAAATTGATAGAAATCGATCAAATCGATAAATTCTTCTTTCCTGAAGAAAGAACAACAAATTAAAATTCTACCAATCTTCGGTCCTATGAAAATATGTCAATATTTTTTTCAAGATATGGGATTATTTTTATGAATTAAATTTTTCCATAAAAAATAATATACATTTTATTTGTGGAACAGATCAGCAGATCACATGTCATTAATGCACAAGTTATTTTTACAAAAGAGTTGAAAAAGTTGTCACGATGAAACTGGCAGTTGGCTATCAGGCCTAGCTCTAGCCTGGCATGTTTCAACGTTTTTAAAACATTATTTTAACGTGTTTTTTTACAGTATTTATTCTTCGTTCGCCAAAAACTTCTTTTCGATAAAGTAGTTATTTTCTGTAACACTACCGGATTTCCATATTCTAGCGGCGGTTCGACGCCGCAACGGGCCTCTAGTTTAAGTATGATAACGTCTAATGATCTTTATTAATTCAATCCTAAGAGATATGAATATCGTAATGCAGAACAAGTATTGTTCGTTTGAATACCATTGTAATATTCGGTAAAACGCTAATTTACGAATTCGAATATTTATTGTAAGTATTCAGTACATGACATATGATATAAAAATACATTATCAAAAATTACAATAATTTTCTAGTTCAAGAAGGCAAGTGACAATTTTGGCATGAGGGCTTATTTATGTCAATATAGTCAGAATACATATTTGCATCAATAAATTTCCCACTTCATATTTAAATTTAAATGAGCGTTAGTAATTATTGACATATCCGCCGGGCCTAGCTAGACATACCTAGCCTGGCCATAACATAAGTTCTGTTCCAATTGTTTACCGTTTATAAAATAAAAACCTGATTTTTATGACATATCGTTTAAAAGCCATATATTAATGATCGGATTACAGTTGAATTAATGAAAAAATATATAACTTTATTTAGACTCATCGTTATGCCCAGACTTGATTTTTGACTAATGCTCAGAATTTTTCTCTCTATGTTTGCCAGAGGGCAATGAAACGATCTTGGATCAAATTAATCGATCGCGGAAGGAACGTCAAAACCCAAATAGCTTACGTAATGCAGACAACCGCTAAACTAAAGTAGGGCTGACACGTTTGCCGCATGTCAACCGATCTGCAGATCAAGAAATCTACACCCACCCAATAAAATTCGGAACTTCTAAGTTAACGTAAAAAAAAAGATACGGCTCTTTATGCCGCAAAAAAAACGTATCTACGCTGGAAAGGAAAATTATCCAAGAGACACGGAGCTAACTTTACAGGACATCTAAAAAACTACGAACTTTTTAAAGAAAATAAAAAGTTTTAAATATTCTGTGGACCTACTTTTTAAATGAAGCATTTATAATTATAAACAACATCATGTTCTCTACATGTCACTTTTGTTATTTTGTCTATTAATGGAATAATTTAAAATTTAGCATCGCTTACGCAAAATGGCTGTCAAAATAGAATTAGGTAAAATTATCTAAGCGACACGTTTCCCGAGATATTAGTCAGGTAAAATAGTATAATCTACATTTTACACAACAATCAACACAATAAACAATATCTATGTGCATACGATGCTCATTTTATATAAACAATATCATGTTTTTTACATGTTGCTTTTGTTATTTTGTCTATTAATGGAATATTTTAGGATATAGCGTCGCTTACGCAAAATGGCCGTCAAAATAGAATTAGGTAAAATTATCTAAACGACACGTTTCCCGAGAAATTAGTCAGGTAAAATAGTATAATCTATTACACAACAATCAACACAGTTAACATTATATATGTGCATGCTCATTTTATAGTCAGGTAAATATATAAATGTGCATAAATCAGCATGAAATAAATCAAGAAAAATTATCGAATCGCCTTTGTAGGAAATATTTCAGACATGAAAAGCTATTTATCGTACAATAAAACCTCACGATTAATGTTTTAATTAGAGAAAAATATTTATTTTCAAACATTAAAATTAATGAAGTGACATTTAAAGTTCTCTAAGACAAAAACTTATGTTCCAACTACGCAAATACAAAAAAAACTGCTTTAGGAATGTTAAAGATTTATTCATCAGATATCACGTGAAATTTCAATTTTATACATTTTTATGTGTGATCTGCTGAAAGATTTCCAGTAGTTCTAGACCAATGTATGGTAGCAAACGATAGCTATGACTAATAACAGCACAAGAGTTCTCAAGACTACAGTCACTCGGTACTCATTAAGGAATTTTAAATCACGAACTACGTGAAATTTCAAGTTTTACAATTGCAATGAGATAATATCCTACCCTAAGAAGAATAACAAAACTACCTACAACTCTGTGTGGTATAAGTGACGTCTCGTAAGACACTGTTTGAGTGAGATGGCGTTTGGGTCCATCAAGCGAGTCCAAAGTAATGCCTTAGCGCCACAGACACAGATTTACGCCGCAGATGGGCCTAACGGCCTTTATAAATATATTGAATTACTACTAAATGTGTGATAGTTTATAAAACAGAACCGGTAAAGTTGTCTAACTACCAATTTAACGAAAATATTTGTTTTTTAGTACATTCTATGCGACAAATACGACTCAATTGTCATTCAAGCAATTCAAGATAAGCGACAGTAGTCGATCAAAGTCATATTAGGTAAAAAAGGATAAGCGACAATGGTTTCATAGTATCAAAGCAGGTAAATTTGGATAAACGCCAATAGTTAAGATAGTTAAGATAGACAATCAGGTAATTTATCTAACTATGTTATTTTTTTTAAAGAATCTTATATCGATTCTGTTTAATAATGTGGAAATACCACATTTTTACTTTTTGGCTAATGCGCATAAGCATTTTAAACACACATGACATGACACAGAGGGCGCTCCAGTAGCGAAGAATTATGGAATCAAAGATTTAGTGTGATTGACGTAACGATATGATAGCTCAGTTGGTAGAGCACTACGCCGGAAACTTAGGGTCGCAGGTTCGAGTCCTGCTTACATTGCAGTGGATCATATTCAATTTTTCTTTCATAGTTTACCTTTATGTTAATTTTATCATAAAGACATAGGTGAAATGCCTCAAACGACATTAAAATATATTTTACGATCAGGTAAAAACAGTTAACCAACAAGTGCAAGGTTAGTTGGACTAAAGAAAATTATCCAAGTTGTTTGATCTGTTTTGACAAATAAGTAAAAAAGCTCTAAGGTTCATTATTATGCAAAAAACTTTTTATGTTATCTCCATTTTGCTAAAAAAACCTCAAAAATCAAGTCGTTTAGTAGAAAAAAAAGTAGAGATTCTCTAAATCACCGACGGGATAAGCGACACAAAAGTCGTCAGACAGATGTATACGAGACCCAACCCATTCGATGCAGAAAAATCTGCCGATCCCAACAGTGTGTATAACTCAATATCCCCAAAAATGTCGCTTAGATAAGTTCTCCTTTCCAGCATCGGCATATTTTGACACTCAAGTAAATTAACATTTATAGGGTATCCATTGACCTTGAACATTGAAATTAGCCAAAAAATTCGTCTAGTAAAATATCGTCAATATCAACAAGTATAGGGGAAAATCTGAGAACATTACTAATGTAGTCATAAAAAACTATCACTGTTTATAAGTAGGTAAAGGACGTAAATCCGTTTCCAACGGTAAAGTTGAGTTTGTCGCTCTATTATTTATAGTTTATTTTTTCATTAGAGCAGCATGACCCGGGGGATAAAGCTGTACCTCCGTACTATGTTAAAATATCGGTTCATCCGCTGGGTCACGATATGATTTATTTATTAAAAAACGATATTTTTTATTTCTGCATGATTTTACACGTATAATCAAGAATCTTGTCGGCATTTTAACTATTTTTGGTGGGTACCTACACATACAAAACAAACTAAAAAGTATTTTTCGATGCGAGACTTCCAAATGGCCAATTTCACTTATTTTTTTGGAAAATAGCTTTAACGCATTTTATTTTTAATATTCTACTGTAGTGGGTAAATAGATATTTAGTAATCCGCAATAATTATATCATTGTTTAAATGATTTATTTTACTTCGAGATTTTTCAATGCCTTTAAATATTATACCTATAAGGTTTGTTGATCTTCAACTCTCGCTCGGACTATGCGAGTGTATGAAGCTGCTTGGACGCCACTCAACGAGATTATGAACGAAGTAATGTTCCGGGGGCGCACGGTCGGCGGGGGGAATAACGTTAGGCTCCGCCCAGATCCTCAAGGACGTTGGGATTAGGAGTCGCCTTAATGGCGTGGCGTGAAAGTCGGTGGCGTAGTATGCACGGCAGCACACATTGTCTTTAGGTGTTCTTGGCGTTCAAAGGTTTAAACTGACAGTGTCTAGACTCTGAGACAAAATAAAACAATGACAACAGAGCAATTTTTTTTATTAATTTATTAATGCAATCTGCCTGTAAAAGGCATATGTTCATAACACTGGCTCACTCGCCGCCGCACACATAGCAATGTCATGCGTCCACTCTCGCCCTAAACTCGCGTGTAACTAAACGCAGCATCCTATGTGACGTGCGCCTGAGACAGTGTATATCTATTTATGTATAGATACCATTGACGTATTAATTACATGGACACACAATCCGACGGAAAAAACGGCACCCTCCAAACTAATGCAAAATCACAAATCGCATTAGTTGGGCGATCAGTCTCGTTTAGACCATGACACGTGACAGGTCTCAAAAATGACTTAATTTTCAGTGAAAAATTGCAGAAATAACAGCTATAAAATAAAGAAAAAGGTCGGAATATTCTTTTTTACGCAGATTCTATTGATTAATTTAACGAATCCTATGTAAAATCATAGCATATTTTAGATTAGAATTATTAACTTTGTCCCTACAAAATGCACCTCATCACAGAACAAAAATCTAAGGAGTCGCTATAGTTTTATATTTTATAAATTAATAAAGGAGTGCAATAAATAATTATCCTATTTTGTTATTAAAGATTCCCACGCGATCCTAAACAACGTGAGAAATTGAGGTCACGTTTAGTAAGAGACAGACGTCAAGAATAATTTCAGCCAAATAATTCGTCTCTCGTGTGTTTGTTCGGCATAATCATATATATATTTTTTTATGTTTAATCAAAAGAAGCGTAAAAGTCTTTCACTCAACACAGCTTTAATATCTCAATAAAAACGTAAAAAAATGTCAATGTATACAAAAGAAGCGTAAAATGGTTATGTAGTGTTTGTGGTAGTCTAGGTCTATTTATGTATAGATACCTATATCTATACATAAATAGAAATACACTGTCTCAGGCGCACGTCACATAGGATGCTGCGTTTAGTTACACGCGAGTTTAGGGCGAGAGTGGACGCATGACATTGCTATGTGTGCGGCGGCGAGTGAGCCAGTGTTATGAACATATGCCTTTTACAGGCAGATCTTACAGGTTACATTAATAAATTAATAAAAAAATTGCTCTGTTGTCATTGTTTTATTTTGTCTCAGAGTCTAGACACTGTCAGTTTAAACCTTTGAACGCCAAGAACACCTAAAGACAATGTGTGCTGCCGTGCATACTACGCCACCGACTTTCACGCCACGCCATCAAACTTTAAAGGGTTAAAAATGTTAATATTTTGCACTTGCCTTACTCTCATTTCACATACTAGAACAAGATGAGTTGAGAAATCATAATGTCATTATTACCTACTGATCCCTTTTATGCAGTTGTTAAATAAAAACGTAACTTAATTTGCTATTAACAATTTACGAGATTATTTCGTTCAAACAACAAATATATTTTAATACCCAAATAAAATAATAATGAAAATATTTTTAGTATGTAAAACTATTAAAATCTGCTCCATTCGTGCCATGTTCCAAGTTTGACAAGAGACATTACGCTAAAAAAGTTAATTTACACGAAAAATATTTGTGGTAATAAGTACGTAAGCCAATTTGACACTTAAACGTTTGAGTAAAGAGTTATTTTGTACGAAGTAATTATGTTGTTGTAAATTATAAATAAACGTTATTGGCATCTACTTGAACATGACAGCAGTGCCACTTTTTTCGACAATTTTGTTCGGGTCTGTGGCTCTATTATAAATAATACCTCAATGATAGATACCTACTACCACAA
Organism: Apotomis capreana; assembly: GCA_947623375.1. Taxonomy (NCBI): domain Eukaryota; kingdom Metazoa; phylum Arthropoda; class Insecta; order Lepidoptera; family Tortricidae; genus Apotomis; species Apotomis capreana. The sequence continues at coordinate 3,030,546 of OX392511.1, forward strand.
ACACTACATAACCATTTTACGCTTCTTTTGTATACATTGACATTTTTTAACGTTTTTATTCAGATATTAAAGCTGTGTTGAGTGAAAGACTTTTACGCTTCTTTTGATTAAACATAAAAAAATATAAATATGATTATGCCGAACGAATACACGAGAGACGAATTATTTGGCTGAAATTATTCTTGATGTCTGTCTCTTACTAAACGTGACCTCAATTTTTCACGTTGTTTAAGATCGCGTGGGAATCTAAATAAAAAAATAGGATGATTATTTATTGCACTTCTTTATTAATTAATAAAATATATAACTATAGCGACTCCTTAGATTTTTGTTCTGTGATGAGGTGCATTTTGTAGGGACAAAGTTAATAATTCTAATCTAAAATATGCTATGATTTTACATAGGATTCGTTAATTAAAAAAATAGAATCTGCGTAAAAAAGAATATTTCGACCTTTTTCTTTATTTTATAGCTGTTATTTCTGCAATTTTTCACTGAAAGTTAAGTCATTTTTGAGACCCGTCACGTGTCATGGTCTAAACGAGACTGATCGCCCAACTAATGCGATTTGTGATTTTGCATTAGTTGGGAGGGTGCCATTTTTTCCGTCGGATTGTGTGTCCATGTAATTAATACGTCAATGATTCCTAAATTATTTCTTAGTAGGAATAAGCACAGCATAGAAGAAAGAAGAATTGAAGGAAAGCGAGGCACAGAAGACCAAGACAAAATTATGTTCAGCAAATAAAGTATAAGTTTAAGTTACAGAGTCCAAGAAATAGTGACCAAGAAGTCAAGGGGAAAGCACGAGTTAGAAAAGGCTGGCGATTGCTCCACCAACGAGAGTGTAGCTCTTACATTTAATAAGAATGTCAAATGAAATGTCATCACTAACTGTCGAAAATAGAAATGAAACGAAACACGGCAACTATTTTTCATATACGCTTCCTGCACCTATAAAGGAAAACTATTACAAAATTCCATCGAACATATCGGACGTACAATATTTGTCAAAAAATTCAACGCTCCAGAAAATGGCCGCCGGCAATTTGCTGCGTCAAAGCAGTCAGCTCGTAATATACTATATATCGTAGCATTGTCATCTAAGGTCCGACACGTTTTGTGACAATATGGTTCTCCAATCTCAACTTTAATTCAGAGTATGAGGATGTTGGTACGTGAAACGATGTAAAGACTAGGAAACGTGTGTCTTACGAGCTCTTCAGCGTTCCAATTTCAACTTAATTTGCTAGAAGGTAAAGACGAGTGCATCTATACAATATAACGACACGTGTGCTGTTAATACAGTTACATGCTAGAAACTTAGGCCGTATTTGTAAAATATAAAGGCCGTGACGGCCGTATAGCTCTTTGTTCAGTTGTCAACGCACTGGTTAGATGGAAACGTGACTACGGTTGCGTATTTAGATGACGAATGATAAGAGATTTTTGTAGATTGTGGGTCTGTTGTGCTCATTAGAGGAGTGTTTGTCGTACTAAATGCAAATGAAGGAACGGCAAAAATAAGAAGGAATTTAATTCTTGTTATAAAATTATGCTTTTAAATGTTAAACAGTTTATATTACGTGGGATTTGTTTTACCCTATAAGCTCGTTTATTTAGCTAGTACACTATGTGCTCTATGAGCATACAGTGTTAAACATTATGTACCTATGGCAATTTTTCGGCATTTGCACGGAGTTTTCCGATTTGTAATTTCCCATTTAAGATCCCTTGCGTACGATTGACCTTCGTTCTTCGAGCCTAAACAATCTTTATAAATTTTACTTATGTGGAGTACTGTGTCAATAATCAAAGGACTGACTATGCGAACCCGTTTCGACCTGACTAAATATAATCACGTATGCTAGAAGCTGACTCGGCAAACCTTCAGCTAGGAATCGATACCCTCAAGAAAAAATGCAATAACAACATTCGTGCCCCATAAACCCTTAATACTTTTCTCCTCTGAATCGTGCGGTTCATTTCGGTTCTTTACTTACACAATCTCATATTAAACAAGTTTATTTCATTGTAATATAGATTTTATTTTACTAAGAACTGGGGCGCTTTTGCTATCAAACGTTTCACTCAGACAAGAGTTAAGAAAGTCAATATCACTTTCGAACGTTGCAAGTCATCGGGCCAAAATAACTCGAGAAGCTGGACGGGGCTGGTTTTCGCATTCTTGGAAGAACGGTGTAATTGCCTACAGGAGTCGCAGTCGTATAAGACGTTATTCTAGTAAAGGCTTTGTTAACCGATGCGTGCTCTGGGTGTGATGCAGTTTAAGTGGCACTGGTAACGTCTATCATTGCGAATTTTGTGTCCAAAATTAATTATTCTGTGAAAGTATCTTTTAGTTCTAATCCAACTAGTACTTCAAAATATTTATTCGTTAGCAAATACTATCCAACTGATCGTTACGTTAACACCGGTAGGAATTGTGTGGAAATTAACAATCCTGACTATTAGGCATATGTTGGGTTTGCGTTCTTTCAATCTGGACAAGCTGCTTAGAATTCGCTGTAATAAGTATCCTGTTAACATTGGTCAATGGGCTATTCATTTTTAGGGTTCTGTACCCAAAGGGTAAAAACGGGACTCTATTACTGAGACTTCGCTGTCCGTCCGTCCGTCCATCCGTCCATCCGTCCGTCCGTCCGTCCGTCTGTCACCAGGCTGTATCTCAAGAACGGTGATAGCTAGACAGTTGAAATTTTCACAGATGATGTATTTCTAATGCCGCTATAACAACAAATACTAAAAATAAAATAAAATAAATATTTAAGGGGGGCTCCCATACAACTAACGGGTTGGTTGCGTTAACTTTGCACCTCATTTGTATCAGGCGCTATACATATCAGGTGCAAACTAAACTTAACCACTTAAGGATGAAAAGTGTTTGTACGGAACCCTCAGTGCGCGAGTCCGACTCGCACTTGACCGGTTTTTTTTTATGCAACAGAGGTAACTAGCGCTGCCTCTAATTATGTGCCCAACCACATGTGACATGGGGTAATATTTTCTACGTTACAATTTTGTATACTTTCCAATTTTTAATGACCGTTATATTAAAACTGGGGGTGAAGGGCGAACCTACCAACTGCAGCCAAAACATAAACTTAGCACTTTCGGAAGAATTAGAATAGAACCCCACAAGCATTTCAAAGCAGCAACCAAATTTTATCACCCATTACGTCATCGACCCCCTCGTAATCGCTAATCACGTTAGCTCCCTCATAATTATTGATAATAAACCCCCCAGTGGAAGTATTTTAAACATTCTAAGCCTTTGATGTATTTGGAACCGTTAAACGTTTCCCTGTGCCTCTGGGCCCTTTTCTTTATTTGATACGATAAATACAGCTAAGAACTCCTTTTAAGCGTTTGCTCGAGTCTTTGTATTGATACAATGGGGTTTGCGGACAGAAATTATCTAGTCTCTCTAATTTTGAGATCAAAAAAGGTTTCAAGTGGCTTAATCTGGTATTTCTTTGGAATATAAATTTTCGTTAAATAAATCTCTCATTTCTCTCGCGTAAAGGCTATACACCTTAAGCGGGGTCGATTGCAAAAAAAATGTACATAGTTAAAAAGCTTAGTTAACAAAAAATCACGATCGCTTCCTTTGTGTGACGAAAGTTAGTCATGTATGGGTAACTTTCGTCACACAAAGGAATCAATTAAGTTTTGTTTTAATTAAAGCCCTTAACTATGTAAAAAAAAATTGCAATCGACCCGCGTACCCATGTACGACCAACGTGTATCCGTCAAGGTATGCTAAAGTGAAGTGGAAGTCGGGGTTACACTCAGATCTCGTAAACTTATGCGTTCTTGAATGTATTCTGTGTGGGCACCTATGTCTAGACCTTCCTAAGAAAAGAATAGAGTAATGGATATTGATACTTTAGATTAGTCTTTAGCATAAGACTGCGCGTGTCAGCGTGAAACTGGCCCTTTTTAAAAATGGATATAAACATAGACAGATGGCTATAATGACGTATTTCTTCCAGACAATCTTAAAAAAAAGTATAATAACATGTATAAATGGTCCAGAGTGGGTATTGTGCGCTGTATTCTTCGCTAACGCTGAAAGGAAATTGTGCCATTTGAAACGTGAAATGATAGAATTTCCTCCTCACTATATTTATATCAGATTTTTCCTACTCAAAGCAACTTCCTCCCTTTACTCCGTCTACGTATCTATTCCTACCGTATATAATATATATCTATGTCCACACCGCTCTATAGAAAAAGGCGATACGTATATAATATAGAGCCCCAACTTTTATTGCTCTTCGTACAATACACGAAGAGCACGCGTTGGCGCTTGGGTCCGAGAGCCAGAATTGCTCGCACGATTTATTTTCTCTGAAAATAGGCATCTTAAAATTTCCCCAGTAACTCTAACAGACTCGTATCTAACATAATACCGCATAATAAGCAGTTTTACTTTATGTTAATAAAGTTCATAATAAAAAAACGGCGAAAGGTTAAGAGGTATTGAAAGCAATGTCGATTCAGAAATTCCGAGCCTTAAAAGGAAGGGATGGTTCATTCATCGGGACCCAGGATCCCCTATTATAGCAACTTCGATTGTTATGGCCAAAGACTAATTATTGTTGCTTGTTCAACTATATTGGATTAGTTGGGAATTGTTTTCCGTTTAATTGTTACAAATTGCATCGTTTATTTCTTTGCCGACTGTCGGGGGTTCGGCGATCGAAACTTAGTCAAGGAGTTGGATACAGATTTTTTAGAGAGGCAGCTGCTTAACCTTCCTCTTGAATCACTCTATCTATTTAAAAAAACGCATCAAAATCCGTTGCGTAGTTTTAAAGATCTAAGCATACATCCCTATGTCTGTCCCTACAGACAACAGGAAGCGACTTTCTTTTATACTGTGTAGTGATTATGGCCCTTGCTTTGTTATTTAATGATACCGGAATGACGGCAGTTGAAATGCCTGTAAAATTCCTCATTCATACTAATATACAAATAACGTAAATAAAACTTAAATCATATCCTCCGTCTTGAATGAATAATAATAAATAATAAGTAATAAATATCAGACAACCTCACACAAATCGATCTAGTCCCAAATTAAGCTCAAGAAGGCTTGTGTTATGGGTACTAGACGACGATATACATACTTATATAGATACATATATACTTTAATACATAGAACAACCATGACCCAAGCACAAATATTCGAGTTCATCACACAAATATTTGCCCTGGCCGGGATTCGAACCCGGGACCGCCGGCTCAGTACGCAAGTGCTTACAAACTGAGCCAAACGTGTCGTCTTTGCCAAATGAATTACTTTGAGACTCCTTGTACCAAATTACTTAGGGGCGAACCACATTATGAGCTCTCAAAGGTTAGTGTTTGATCTAAACCTTGGCTATCTTAACTCCTTCCACTGACCACTAATTGACACATAATTAACACAGCAAAGCATTATGTATAATTGAAGCTGCTTTCCAGAAACCGGTCATTGTAGACCGCTTTGCGTTTACTAGTACTACCATTTAAAGAGCGCACTTGTACTGAACCAAAACAGGCTTTATAGCTATAGTAATAAGAGGATGTTATTGCGCAGTTGCGTGGTAGTTTGAAGTTAGCGGTATATTCCTAAGACCCTCTGAGGATATTGTCTTAGGATATTCAAAGAGTAGTTCTGTATTATTCAAGTCTGCGTTAGTAACGCTGCTAACTTAGTTTCTGCAAATAGCCCTAAGTCGGTTTTCTACACTGTTACGTTTAAATAAACATTGTTGATTAGTAGGTTTCTGTTGGGTAAAGCTGAATGCTGTTAGTGCTAATATTTATTTGAAGAAGGGGAGATGGGGGCAGAATTTACTAATAATTTTTTAGGCTACATTGGTAGGAAACGTAATTTAGCATTGACAACGCTTACGCCCATAACTGTCACTTCACAATTCCAATATATGATTTTTTTAATTCCTGTCTGCCGAGCAGTTTTGAACATTTAAAAGCATCTACTAAATTGAAAATATCGAATTACTCTTTTATAAGTGATACAAAATAACACAATTATTTTATTGCCTGATAACCAAGGCCACTATTTGAAAAAAAAAAAGAGATATGTAAGACAAAATTAAAATATAAGGAAACAAAAAATAAATATGAAAAATGTTCAATCTTCTATTAAATCATACTAACTCACTTTGTATGGTTTGACAGTTAATTTGCTTGGAAGAGTTAACGTGGTCTGACACCCCGCCCTTTGCCAAGTCTTCAGCTTACAAACTACCATTGGGTTTATACGTGTAGATATTTTCAATTTAGTATCCCTCTTTTTCTCATCGCTATTTCCAGTTCAGCAAAGTCACAACCCGCTACAACTTGCCGTTAACTTTGTAGTCGGGTAACCCTTTACCCGCACGCCGGGCGCCTACGTCTAATTGATTGTAATCGGGAAAGTTCGCAACTACGACTGGCGATCACTGCAACTGATGACGGCACTCGGCGATAGTGAGGGTGGAGCGGCGAGGGGGAGGAGTTATGTTGTTAGGTTACCACCTAACAACCTTAGCTACCGCTATGGCGGTAACCCTGCCATGAGTGGCTCACTATGAACTGCGTGTTGCGATACCAACTGATCGTTTTAAGGTGGACACTGTTCCACAACTTCTGCACTAAAAAAAACAGCAAAATAACGTCAAGCGACTTTTTTGAACATCAAAAGAACCTTCTGTACTCAATGTACAGGTTGATCAATCAAAATGGGTCAGTAGAATGAAAATGAAAATTCTTTGGCGTCGATTTTAGAAATAATAGACACTGCATTCAAATTTTTTTTATAAACCGTTTACATAACCGGGAACCGGGAACCTATGTAAAAAAAATGCAGTTGTTATTATTAATAATAACTTTACGCAACTGTTACATAATAATTTATTAAATCCAAAATTGACGCCAAAGAATAACAGATTTCCTTATTTATCCGCATGACAACAAAGAAGTATTGCTATACCCTGGCTGGTGAATCAGGGATACTTCTTTGATTCACCTTGTAATGGCGTCGATGTCACATCATATAAGTTATAGTAGTTTACGCAACTGTTACATAATAATAGGTCTTAACACGCGCCATAATATCATCATATCGTAATATTATGAAATAACGTCACTGATTTTACTACCTCAATGTCCCGCCGTCGCTGCATAGTAATATTAGTAATTTAGGATTTTATTTTGACTTACAGTATTTGAATTTATAGTACTTTACTATAGTATGTAACAATATGGGTGTATATAAAAAAAAATTGAAAGCCTGATAGTTAAATATATATACTTAACCCTTTTTTTTAATACTTTTCATTCACATATTAATATCTAATACTCCTTGTATTAGATATTTATAAAAATAAAAAATAAGAATGATTTATTTCCACAAAAACTGGGATACAACAACAGTTAACGTACACTTCAGAGTATGCTATATACGAGTACATCGCAGTAAGCAGCTCAGGCTCATCATATGCTGTGCGCTGGGTGAGCTGCACAGCGCTGTATTCAGCCTTGCACCTCATGCATAGTCACAGAAGTGGGAAAAATCTATCATATTGGTGTATTTTGTATGAAAATTTGCTAACTTTAAACTGCCGAATATATTTTTGCAGCTACTCTACATTTCTTCTCTCTCTCTCTCTCTCTCTCTCTCCACATTTTGTGAAGTCCCAGGGATCATCGTTCGCCGACCAGGGAGTGCCTACCTTGTCTGACAGATTAAACGTTAATGCAACTCGATAATTGTTCCCAGCTCCCAACTAGTTTAATTCGTAACAGATTGCAAAACTAATCTGTACAGTCAGACTCAGATCGCAGCTAACGAGCATGCAATGGGTAGCCGAGATATCGCACTGTACTCGAAGTTCGGGTAATTTGTAGGGTAGATGTAAGAGCATACTTGTGTTCAACTGGGTATGCTAGTTAATGTTGGATGATTCTTGAGATAGTTGCGTCTTCTTATAACTTGTTCTTAGAGGAGTTTCTTCTTTTAATTGGGAATACACGTGCGATAAGATAACCTAAACTGCCTAATTAGGTAGACAAGGCTTGGCGATATGTTCAAGTTAGCAATATGACGGTGATTTTATCCCGGTAGAAACCCGTGATTTATACTCGTAAATTGCCGTAAGGCATACATTTTTAAATTAAATATACACAGAGGTGTCAAGCCTTTCAAATAGACAATACAAAACTCCACAAAAAAGCAAAATCTTATTAAAACTTTCGTGAGACATATTTAATAAATGTAAAGCGTTTTTTTTAAACGCGCGCGGATCAGGGCGGAGCGTCGATCACAACTAGTGCTACAGTTACCGCGCGGCTGTACGGGTAGCATACACTGGTGAAGAGCTCCATACGAGTTCGAAACATGTCGGACCGCTCCTGAAAATTTCACGTGAGTGTAAACCGCTTAATACACACACATACTGGCGCTCGGGTGGTGGAGTGGTTTACACGTTCGACCGGTAATCCTAGGTACCGGGTTCGATTCCCGGTCTCTTCTGCCAGGTGTACAAATGAGTACATTTGAATTTTCTTTGTGCTTGGATCTGTAGTGTAGGTACTAGAGCATAATTTATTAAACCCTCCGGTGATCGCGTCTCCACCTCTCTTTTCACCTCCTTAAGGGCTGACTAGAAGTACTATGTAATGATAGTTGCATTAAAAGAAAATTGAATACTAAGCAATGGATTTAATAGGAATCCATTTCTCTTTGATATTGCTTGGCAAGGTAAACCGTAATAGGGGCCGCCCGGACTCAAAGGCTGTCAGCAACAACTAATTGGAGCAAAGAATCGATACGCAAATGATATACTGTACGTGCATACATTCTAGCGATAGCTTTAACTGGTAAATACTTGCGACAGAAGCACCTTAAAATAGTATTAGACATCGGTTACACACCCATTCTGCTGTCAGTTCAGTCCATCAGTCTGTACCCTTACGATAAATTTACAGTGACCGTACTTGCTAGCGACTATGTAAAGGATTGAAGAATTGTACTTCCACAAAGTTACCGCTAGGCGCACTATACCATTCTCCATACAAAGCGACTACGGTCACGTCAACTCATGGTAACGGTACTGGACTATCAGTTTACTGTCATTCATTCGATGTCACCAGTCCGGACCGGACCGTGTTTCACGATCATTCTTTCGTCATTCTGACCAGACATCATCTGATTTTTCCCGACTACGTTAAAGAAAAAAGTTTACGCGGTCGAATTTGCGCTTGTAGTGTTGGCATAAATTTAACTGTTTCGTAAAACTAACGAGAACCCCTTTTGAAGTGATATTTTACTTCGCGTCCTCGAAAAAAATCATGTTTCAGCTAATTTTTGAATTGTTTTTTTCCTCAAGTCGATTTTAGTGTTTTATTATTGGTAACAAGAATAATTAAAACTCCCAAGTTACCTTGTTACTTTACGAAAGTGTAATTTAACTTCTCCGAAGAAATTTTATCGAGTCTGTTGGAAACTTGGAAAAACGTAAAGGGAACAGATCTTTCTATACATTAACAAGAGCGAAAGAGTAAGGCCGGAGTTTTAAGTACAAATATCTAGGTGTGTGCCTACCAAAAGTTTTTCTGCTAATTGAGGTAATTAGTTATTTATTACTTGTTTGAGCCAATTCAACATAAAGGTTGAACGTTCAGTTTCAGTACAATAGTTATAATTTCTTAGTCTTTGAATAAGTAATTGCTATGAATACATCAATTATGGTCGAAGTTTCGGGTGACCAGAGGGCTGGGAGATTTTCTGCACAGCGATTGAGCCTCGCATTAATAATGTTTGACAGGCGTAAAATCAAAAATAGTTCATTTTACCATATCTATTTTAAAATGTCACTCAATGATAGCAAAAAGTTATAATTATATTACCAAAATAGTGCCTAATAGTGTGATAAAGCCGATATATAGCTAAATTGAACATATCGCATAGCTCCGTCGAATTAGCGTTTGCGCAGTAAACTTAACATTCAAATTGCCGCTCTTTTCATCGGACTCCCTTCTTGTACGAGAGTCCTAAATCAGGACAGGCGTTTGTGCAATCTGACATTTATGGTGCAATTTATATTTATGGCCGGACAGCGGCCCCTTATCGCGCGATTACGTCACAGATCCCTGTCACTGCTACGTGTGTCGTTATGAGTTTTATGAATGGGGTTATTGCTCTAAGAACACATACCAGGCGATATGTAAAAAAACTTTTGGGGTCAATTTGACCCACTTGCAGTCCGTGAGCTGACAAAATGACAGGTCACTGCTACGTGTATCGTTATGAGTTTTATGAATAGGGTTATTGCTCTAAGGACACATACCAGGCGATATGTAAAAAAACTTCTGGGGTCAATTTGACCCACTTGCAGTCCGTTAGCTGACAAATTGACAGGTCACTGCAACGTGCGTCGTTATGAGTTTTATGAATAGGGTATCACTATTGCATTAAGAACACATACCACGCGAATTGAAAAAAAAAAACAACTTTTTTGGGTGACCCACATGGACTGCTGATGCTGATAAAATAGACTTTGATTTTACAATCTGTCTCGCTCACATTTATGCGGTCGCGTTTTGAATCTTTCTGATTTTACCCGAACCCGAAGGCAATTCTAATTGCTCACGGACTGTATATAATTGTATATATGTATGTATGCAGTATTACTAGAATTGCATCGCATTTGTATTTATAGAATATCATTTCACTGTTCGAGCCTTGAATATCACAGCTGACAGCCACATAGAATCAAGAATATCAATTTAACAATAACAAAGTCATCAGGTTTTTATTTGACCTTGTTATTATTTACGAGTATAGCATATTAGACCGACTTACATATATATACATACATTACAGATATACTTTTCACTATGTTACGCTTTGCGCAGTGTGCACTTAATAAATTATACTAGTTTCGTTTGCAATAGCACGTGGCGAATGCGGGCAAAGACTGCATTTGTGCACGAGTGCGAGACGATACATTTACGCGGCTTCCCCTGCTTCCATAAAACATTATTTACGATCGACAACGGATGCCCTTTTTATTATGCTAATTTTGCGGGCGGCCATCGCATTGTACTGCCTAATTTACGGGGCCTATTGTGCTTCGTGCGACACTTGGGTACAACCATGCAAGGGTTGCTCGACTTTAAAGTTAAGGATTGTACCGTTGTACTCGAAAGACTGTAGTATTCGGACGATTTTTTTGGATTTATCCCTGCCGCTTCTTTCAGCTATCACTCTACCCGATAATATCTCCATCTGCACCGCTAAGATTGTTGACAGTCTTCATCTGTGCGTTTCTCCATTAACTTCCTACGTCGCACACATAATCTGTGGAATTAACTGTCGCTTGCGACACTTGCTTGCTTGCTTAATATTTCTGGACCGATATGACAATCAAACCTTCAAGAAACGAGCGCACAGTGCTTATTATTATCGCTTATTATCAGGCAATGCGTCTGCTCGTTTGTCTCCTATATCATATGAAATGACATGTGGAAACAGGAAATCCTCCACGCGAAACTTTTTTGTATGCCTATACATACTACTTCTACCTATACTTTCTCAACGTCGTATCGAAAAACAGACCGGTCAAGCATTTGACCTGAAAAGTCCTTTCTATCCAAATTCAGAGTAGGGAGCAGTGACGTGGCGTGAAACAAAACCTCTGTGTAAGCCAGAATCGATTTAGCTCATTTTTGCTAAAAAAAACAAGAGGATTTTCGCAAGCCACATTTTTTTTCAAATGGGCAACCCATGTGTCGAATTCTATAGACAGAATAAGCAATTAATTATTACTTTTATATGTATTAATTTGCGCAATAACTTTGACATATATTTGAAGAGCTATATTTTTTTGGTTGTATACGATGCAGGAATATTTAATCTATAATATATTCTATAGACACTACGCCACTTGTGGTAGGTGGATCTCCTGATATGGAAAGCAAATGCCTATATTCACTATTTTCAATAAAGAATTGGGATGAACTGTAAAGGACATGAGCATAATTGAGCAATGAAATTAAAAAGGCGTTTAATTGAACAATAGAAGTAGTAATCTATTCGTTTCGATTCGAAATGAAACGAATAGACAGCTCGAAGGATAAAAGTTTAATAGCCTGTCCTTTAATCTGGTTCCTGTAATTTTTGACTGATGTACTTGCAGTGGTAAAACTACAGCCTTCTGGGATTTCGATCAGGTACGTTCCTTGGATAAATCTAATTTCTTCTTCATCGCACAGAAGTTGTGATTTGGTCCGTTGTGGGCAGGTTATTGTGTAATGGTAATCATCTAATCTTTGGAGCAGCTCGAAGTTAGTTATAAACGTATTATATTGGCAGTTTGCAGATATTTCGTGCCTCAGGATCAGTGAATAAATGCGGTCTTCTGTCTTTGAAGCCATGGTGAAAGCAGTTTCTTCGCAGTAATATATTTCTTGCAATTGTTTACATTCTTCCTCCATGGTTTTCGCCGTTCATAGCGATATAAGGTTTAGGAGCGATCAAAATGGTCGAGTTGTAGGTTGGAGTGGGAAATAGATGATAGTAGGTGTATATATTTTTGTACATTATAGGGAACTTTAAGACGAATACAATTCTATTATCTGCATAGAAGGACCCACAGGCAATAATATCATAGTAATCTCGTATTTCAGTATCTTTGTTAATAAGCATCTCATGTTTATCATAGAGCTTAAATAAAATATTTTTCATGAACATTATACTTTCTTTAACTTGAACAAAAGTATCTATTTAATTTTCTTGATTCTTTGGGACAATTCGAATTGTCCCAAAGAATCAAGAAAATTAAATAGATACTTTTGCTCAAGTTAAAATTGATCTTGTTATGGAAGCAAACAAAACCATTATTTCTGACGAAAACTGTGCTATCTTATGCAACTTGCTTGAAATAAATGTCTGATGTGTTATTCGCCGAATCTTTGGTCTTTTGGCGCTTCGCCGGGTGTTTACGCTGCAATGGACAAGAAAATATTGTATCAAATCATATTTGATAGCTTTGTTCGGTTGTGCGAACAATGTCCTCGATGTTTATGAGTAACTTTAAATATTGCATTGCACTGCACGGTCAGGTTTTGCCTTATTCCATAACTTCGACCATCCTTTTTAGGGTTCCGTACCCAAAGGGTTACCTATCTGAACCACTAATTTTTGTTTCCCATCTGTAACGTTTCGCCAAATTTTCATTAGTCCGAAAGCCATTTTTTTTTCAAAAACTGTCTTTCTCAGAATAATACAATAATACAATAAAACAAAGCTAACCTAACCTAATGGGTTCTTTAAACCGATGTTTATAAAATCCTGAAAATATTACGGGTTTCGAGAAAAAATCACTTTCGGACAAAAGAAAATTTGGCGAAACGTTACAGATGGGAAACAATGTTTCGGAGTTGAGATAGGATACCCCTGAATCGTGATAGGTAGACAGTTGACATTTTCACAGGGGATGTATTTCTGTTACCGCTATAGCAAAATTAGCAACGGATACTGATAAAGATAAAATAATAACAAAAATAGGGGTTTTTCTATGATATTTCGTTCGGCGGCCATTTTCTCATGAAACGTAATAGACGGTTGAAATTTTCACAGAATGTATATTTTTGTTACCGCTATGCTATAACAACAAATAACAAAAATAAAAAATATAAAAATTATACGGCGGTGCCGTATAACTAAACGATTAATTGCTGTATCCAAATTGGTTGAAATCCGATGATGATGTGATAATTCTGTAAAGAATTCTGATAAGAAAACAGTGAAATATAGTAATAATTCTTTGCTCTTCAAAGCTCATTTACAACCTCAAAAAGTAAACAAAACCGGTTTAAACTTCCTCTTTATATATTCGAACAATACTTTTTGACCACTGCCGCACTCTAAACAACATTACCCTTATACATTTTTGGTTAATACGCCAGTTTTGTTTCCTTTCCTAAGTAAATAGTGACCAGTTTGCCGTAAGCGCCAAACCATAGTTAGGGGGCAGCAAAATATCGTAATTTTACTTTTTCGGCCTGTTAATCTTACTAATGCAGCTAACTGCCGATTTATGCAGATCAAATCGTTTATTAGACTAGTTTGCGGGCCGGTTAAATTATTGTAAGTCACATTTAAAGGTTCGTTAGGACCGTATTTTATGATATGAGCTTATTGGGCGGTTTATAATCGAAGTTCAGCTTTAATTTGCATGCGGATCGTTATACACGTACGAGTATATTGTGTCTGCTGCTGGAATCCACGTTTCTAGTGACATATTTAAATTAAAATGCTTCTTTTTAACTACATCGAAAATTTATAAATTAGCAGTTTTTTTTAAAGTTTAGATGCATATAACAATTAATTTCAGACAATTGGTAAAGTTTACTGAACGAGGAATACAATGATGAGATTAATTAGTCTAAAACATAGATTTAATGCATAGAAAAACAAAGCTGTTCTTACTATAATATTGAGTCCTTTTTTTGTAACCTATTCCTTTTACGAATAATTTCAATTTCTAGTACCAAATATATAAATATATAATCTCAGAGTTAAAACGGTGGATAGAGATTCCATATTAATAGAGAATTTCGGGTGTCAAAGCCATTCGCCAATCAAAAGGTCTACCCGCGTTTGGAATTCAAATGCACATAAGCTCTTTTCAGTTCATCGCTTTGCTGCGCACCAATACCCTGGATCCGTTTCGCAAACAACCCCCAGCTTTAATATCAATCCGCCATTTTGAGCGGTTATGACGTCACGAAATAAATGACATTCGGACATATTTATGACGGTCGGTGTTTGTCACGGCGCGCTCGAAGGAATTAATGTCACTCGATGCTTTGTGACGATATTGTGGATATTGTAATTAATGACACTACGGCTTACAATAGTGGGGTTTGGCAGTGACACTAATATCTTCGCCGAGGAAACTACAATTGTATTAAATTTTAGGAAAGATTATTCACGAATGTCGCTTGTCATTTTTCGAATTGGTTCGTGATTTATCCTCAGGAGCACCGGTCCAGTCGCAGCAGCGAACAATCAAACAATCCGATTCGAAATATGTCAAGCGATATACGACGACTTATATAACGTTAATAAACCTATTTCATACGCAGTTTTTATTTTAATATGCCTAAGACTTCGACGACTCTGATGATTTACTTCACGATTCATGTTCTCATTATTTTCAACAGGCAGGTAATTCAATCTTGTTTGCAAATAAGACAACCTATTGTACAAAAGACAGACATATCAACCCTCAGGCAAAACAGATACGGGATATTTCATTTCATTACTGACATCATTGTATGTTCTTTTGTTACATTCGAATTTCCATTAAACTACACGTTAAGAGGCCTTATTCCTTTTTAATTTGATTTTTTTCATATTATGACAAATATATTGATAATTTCAACCAACTTTTTGAAGTGAATAATAGCTATTCCATGCTTTTATTTCGTATAGATAAGTAAAAAAAAAAATGTTTTCTGAGTGTCAATTTCGAGTAGTTTGAAACAAAAATTATCAATGAAAAATTCAAACTAGGTTTCAAATATATACCAATAGATTGCAATGGCCCTGTTCTAAGTAGTAACATTGATACTATGTTAAGAGATATGTTTGAACATATGTCTAAAACAATCAGCAATTATGAACGGATAAGGAGCCGTAATTCTGTAAAATTCGCATTCTACAATACACAATCGTATTGCTACCCCATGTTGGAATATGCCCATAAATAAATAGTAGTAAATAATGTAATTTATGAGGGAGCGTATCGCGTATTTCACGGAATTAATATCGCTGTCATACGGCATTGTTCCGATGTTGTGTGAAAGGCTTTGGGGCCATAATAATATATGATTTAATTCCAAATGAAGCGTTTCACGGTGATAATAAAAATTATAGAATTAATATATAGAATTGATATGTTGGGGTTTCATCTCGTCTTTGCAGTTTGTACCGACATTTTAATCGAAAAGATAAGCATTTGACGGCGCGGTTGTCGCAGAGGCAGTGCCCTGCCTCCTGAGCCGGCGGTCCTGGGTTCGAATCCCGACAGCGGCAAATATTTGTGTGATGAACTCGAATTTGTTCCTTGTCTATATATTTATCTATTTAAGTATGTATTACATCGTTTAGTACCCATATCCAGAAAACAAGCTACTAAAGCTTACTTTAGGACTAGATCGATTTGTACGTATCTAATCTCGTTTGGTGTAGGTGACACTTACGGTTGAAAAAGAGAATGAAGAGATTTAGATTCAAGCCAATTGACATAAAAAACCATAATTTTAAATATCTCAATTTAATAGTCTTGGAAGTAAACTGCTTAAAACTTGTGACACAAATGCAAAAATTGAGGATTCATTGTAAAAGGCAAAAAAGTATACCACTACTAAAAACCTTCAACGCAGTTAAAATAAAGCTACCTCATGTTGTACTAATAAAAACCTCTTTCTATTTTCAGGTAAGCGCATCAAATTGGCGTAAGCGACTGTCGTAAGTGACACCGAGCCAATTTCCGCGGCTTCACAAAGATGGCCTTAAAAACCTACAAGAATAGGTTTTTATACGTACAAGAATAGGTATTTTACAGGGCTCAGTAGATAACGAGCTCCCGCTTGTGCAGTTTTCCAGCTCACGGGGCCAGAATGGAATTTACTTACATTTTTGTTTAGTGGAGTTTGGGGGTCCGCTCCGGAGTAATGGAATCAGGCGTTTGATTGCTCGCTCGGAGGTTCGCACCCGCCGGGGTTTAATATTTTGACTATATATGTTAGGTACGTGACGTGTCCTGCTATGTGTTAGTGGTGTAAACATCGGGTGTAAAAAATTGGCAAACGTATTAACTACTCGGCGGCTTCATACCATTTATGTAATCAATAAAGGATTCGTGTTATTACTCGTATTACAAATAGAAGTATTAAATTAAATACAGTCAACTAAAGTGAGAAGTATGCGCCCGGTAATACAAATACATATCCATCATCATCATCCTCATTATCATCAGCAGCCTGTATCAGTCCACTGTTGGACATAGGCCTCTCCCATGGCACGTCACTGAGCTCGATTTTCAGCTCTCCTCCTCCAGTTACCACCCTCTGTCCTACGAATGTCGTCGCTCCACCTTGTTACAGGGCGCCCTACACTACGTTTACCGATTCGTGGCCTCCACTCCAGGACTAGTTTGCCCCAGTGGTCATCGGCTCTACGACAGATATGACCAGCCCACCGCCACTTCAGCTTGCTTATTCGCTGTGCTATGTCGGCAACTTTGGTTCTCTGTCGAATTACTTCATTTCGGATCTGATCCCTAAGAGACATGAGACATGACACACCGAGCATAGCTCATACATAACCAAAATAGCTTGTTTTTGGCAACTGATTATACCTGCATCGCACAAGTAGGTACATGTCGAGAAAAAAATATTCTAACATACGGAACCATCTCACAACTCTCATTTCACGTGTAGCCGATTTTGATTACAACATTTCAGCTTATTATTTACATTCGGCTGATTCTTTACAAGTTTTCCAGAAGGGTCCCATATAAGTATTCGTTTGTTGCCAACCGTATCCAAATCACAGTTAGGTTGGGTATTGTATGGCTTTTTATCGCATAGTTTTCGCCATTTTGACAGTGACTTCATAAGTGTCATTTACTTTAGTTATATTTGAATATTTTGGCTCCTTTGTTGGGGGTAAATATTGAGGGAAATGTATAGCAATGATAAATAAGGTAACGCTCTGCTCAAATAGGGGGGCTGTGTTTAGCCAAACATCGGCAATATTATGGGAGCGAAGATGGTTGAGACGCGTCATTTATTGCGTATATGTTGAAGCAAACGACTGAATGTTACGTTATTATTCCCTATATTGTACTACACTATTGGAATAAGAGGCTAGATAAGAAAGTAGATCGAGTAAAAATCATATAAGGTTCACAGCTTGTCTGTTGTGAAATTAAATTCTAAAATAAATTTTTCGTAAATAGGATCATGATTAAAGTGAAATCCACAATGATAAACAAAACTCAAGCGACGCTTATTTGTATAAAAAACTCGCTCGCAAACCGCAAGTGTAATAAAGCCCTTAATATATGGATAGCGGGCTACTTTCGAATAAATTTACATTGTTCAAAGTTGGTGGTAAATCTTGGAATATATTATAAAAAGGTCCTGATTGATTGATCAATACTAAAGCCGATTTATAAAACTGAAATGTTGCCTTGATGTAGAATGGCAAAACAAGACAAAGGGCTCGTATAAAATCCTATGAATGCTCAATGGGGAATGGGGAGATGTAATGATTGCGGGAATGTTAATACATACTGTTGTGATACGCGGGGTATAGAGCCTTGAAGAGTATATTTATTTTAGGATTTTGGTAAATAGAAATTAGAAAAAGATGTTGACGGTTAAAATGTATATTCGAAAGTGTAACAGAAAATTTAAAATATGACATAACTATAAAAAACTTAATTATTAAAAAGTCTAGACACAACTAAGGTTACTATCTACAACAGCCGCCCTTAATCGAAGTTGTGCCAAAAAGACAAACGAAATTAAGTTCCTAGTCCTAACTTAACTATACATCGCTTATGTACAATTGGCCCAAGTGGCTTTGTTAAGACATCTGCAGGCATATCACTGCTTTGCACATATTCTAAATTAACAATATTACTAGATACTTTTTCCCTAATAAAATGAAATCTCGTATCTATATGTTTCGTCCTGTTGTGGTGTACAGGATTTCGAACGAGATTCATGGCACTCTGGCTATCAGAAGCTAAGTTAATTGAAGAAAACTTACCCGTTATTTCATAAATAAAGCGACGTAAGTAACAAGCTTCCTTTGTAGCAGACGCTAGTGCCATGTATTCGGCTTCCGCGGACGACAACGCAACTGTCGGTTGCTTCTTTGACTCCCAGGAAACTGGACCGCCACTTAACTTAAAAGTGTAACCAGTGTATGACCTTCTGTCAATTACACAGTTCGCCCAATCTGCATCACAGTAACCTCGTAAAGGTTCTCCTGTTCTCCTATAAACCAAAGAATAGTTTAAAGTACCTTTCAGGTACTGCAGGACTCGCTTTGCAGCATTCCAGTGTTCCTTTGTAAAACACGTATTAAACTGACTTAAATAACTTGTTGCGTATGCAATATCGGGTCGTGAGTTTACCGTCAAATACATGAGGCATCCTATTAAGTTCTGATAAGGATAAGACTCACCAACTTGACCATCAGTTCGTCGTTCCATAGTCTTTTTTACTAAAGGAGTGTCCACAGTCTTGCAATCCTTCATATTAAACTTTTCAAGCAAAGATAGAATATAATTCTTCTGATTTATTTTTATATACTCGGAATTGCTTTCCACTTCTAAACCTAAATAGCATTTTAATAGTCCGAGATCTTTCAGAGAAAAATATGTAGACAAATCTTTCTTGACATTGTCAAAAATCAAATCTGATTTATAAAAGACAATTATGTCATCGACAAAAATACCCAAAATAATAAGTTCATCTCTAAAAAGTTTCGTATAAACGCAAGGCTCGGAAGGAGTTCCTGTAAAACCAATTTCTAAAAGCGTTTCGTTCAACTTTTTATACCAAGATGGCGCCACGAGCTTGGTTTAAGACTATAAAGGGATTTCTTCAACAAACAAACCTTGCTTTTCTTGCTTTTTTCTGTAAAGCCAAGGGGTTGCTCCATAAAAACTTTTGTTTCGACTTCTAGTATGTCCTCCATAATGTGTCACAGGTTCACTATCACCAACCGACGATACATTATAAGTCAGGAAATCAGGTGGTTTCCTACTTCTTGAGGGGTACCTCTGCTCAGGAATATATTGTTCCTCTTCCACATCTGATGGCTCCACATCGACACTATGAGGTAGAGGTAACTCATGGAGAGACTCGCACTCGCGATCTTCCATATCTGCTGATTCTACAGCGCTCTCCGGATTTACCCGTGAAGATGGTCCAGCCTCAGGTTCGGTATTCCCAATACAATCGAAGAATTGAGGATCTTCGTGCTCAGTATGGAGCTCATTTTCTTCAAAGATCAGTACGGAGTCGGACTGTGCCACAGGCTCACTCTGCCTCTGCTTCAACGTTGTAAAACTATTTTCAAAAAAGGTTGCATCTCTGGAAGTAATAACTTTTCGAGGATTAGCTGGATCCCTAAACATGTATGTATTTGGATTCTCAGAATAACCGACAAAAATCGCTTCCTTTGCCTTGACATCCAATTTCTTCCGGTGACACGAAGGCACGTGGACAAGTGCTCTACATCCGAACACTCTCAGATGTTCAAGATCACTTCTACGACCACACCATCTGTCATATGGAATTTGTCCACCTAAAGCTCGATGAGGTGACCTGTTCTTTAGGTATACGGCAGTTTGGAAAGCATCTTCCCAGAAAGCTTTTGGCAGTGAGCTTTCAGCCAACAACGTCCTCGCCTTCTCAGTAATGGAACGGTGAGTACGTTCTGCGACTCCAACTTGTTGAGGGCTGTAAGGCGTCGTCGTTTGATGTTCGATACCTTTTGAAGCAAGATAATCAACAAACTCTTTATTCACGAACTCTTTTCCGCCGTCAGTCCTAACCGCTTTAATTTTCTTGTCTAATTGATTTTCAACAAATGTTTGAAACAGACAGAATTTATTTTTAACTTCAGTTTTGGAAGGGACAAAATAAGCAAACACCTTTCTCGTAAAATCGTCTACAATAGTCAACATATACCTATTTCCTTGAAAGGAGGTTGTAGAGACCGGTCCTAGCAAATCCATGTGGATCAGCTCAAGAGGGGAAGTAGCTCTATTATGCGCTACTTTCTTGAAAGGTTTTCGTGCTTGTTTACCTTCCACGCAAGCAATGCAACTGCTTTTGTCTACTTTACTAAACTTTACGCCTACCTCGTGATTCTTCAGCTGATTCATGCCTATACGACACAAATGTCCTAACCTCTTGTGCCAGAGCTTATAACTATTGTCCTGACAGCCAGAGTGCACATCTTGTGTCAAATTATTATTCGCCACATTCTCGGGAACATTAACAGTACCGTCCAAAATGTACAATCCACCACAGGGCGAGGCATGTAAAACGGAATCACCTGTAAAACGAAAAGTATTAGATTTATAAAAATTACAACCAGTAGTATCAAAAAACAAATAAAACCCTTATCAACAGCTTTCTTTACAGAAATCAAGTTAGCTTTTAAATCTGGTACAAAAGCAACATCACTTATCTTGTTGATAACATTTTTGGGTGTGTTTAGAGAAATGTCTCCAATTCCGCAGCATTTAATTTTTTCACCGTTAGCGACAGTAACGCTACCATTATCAAGAGCCATAATATCTTGGAACCAATCACGTCGTGATGTCATATGTTTTGTACAACCCGAATCTACGTACCATTGGTCCTTGTTTGAACTTCCAGAAGTGTTAAGAGCGGTAAATGTGGCGTCGTTTACTTTTACTACATTAACCTTCTCTTTATTCTTCCTTAACGGACAGTCTGGTCTCTTATGGCCAGGCACTTTACATTCGTAGCATATAACTTCCTTCTTCTTTGACTTAGGCATCTTCTTAGTAAGTAAAACCGAATCTCCAGGTACAGCTGCGTCCTTAGACATTTCGTTCAGCAGTTTTGTCTTCACCAAGTCAGTGGTCACGTCGACATTACAATTTTCTAGTGCCATAATGAGAGGATCATATTTTGGGGTGAGTCCTCCTAAAAGTATGGCTGCAAGCGATGTGTCCTCTATAACCTTGTCTATATCCGCAAGATCCTGTGCGGTTGACATTACTGCATTAATGTACAGTTCGATATTTTCAAAGTCCGACAAGCTTAATCTGTACAATTTTCGTTCTAAAGCTAGTCTTCTACCCATTCCCTTGTCCTCGAAAGCTTTTTGCAAATTTTTCCATGCTTCGGCAGCAGTTTTCGCACATCTGACATGAGTGATAGCTGCACCGTCAACTGTTAAGCAAATTTTTGCTAGCGCTTTTGCGTCGTTTCGTACCTTTTTCGAAGCGGGGGTCGTGTCATCTTCCGGATAACCACATATTGTTTCCCACAGGTCTTCATGTAAAAGATAATTCCTCATCTTGAATTTCCAGGTAGGATATCCATCCTTATTTCTTATACCAAAAGATGGAATTGAAGATGAACTCGTAGGGGAATTCGACTTATTGACACTCGAAGAGTCTCCAGTTTCATGTGACATTTCGATTACTTTTACTATTTTCAGTCACAATGAAAACCACAACTTTTTCACAATTTTTACACAAACCTACTACTCTTCTACGGCTTCGTGCTGATAACGTGTTGTGATACGCGGGGTATAGAGCCTTGAAGAGTATATTTATTTTAGGATTTTGGTAAATAGAAATTAGAAAAAGATGTTGACGGTTAAAATGTATATTCGAAAGTGTAACAGAAAATTTAAAATATGACATAACTATAAAAAACTTAATTATTAAAAAGTCTAGACACAACTAAGGTTACTATCTACAACACATACAGTGTGATAAATGTAGTGTTTCGGATAGATAATTATCAATCGGTCAGAATATCTTCGCTGGTTCATCAAGCCAAAAGGAGATATTTGAATCATTGATCGTATAATATCGTATGGACATCCAAGTAACTTTCCAGGTAACAAGAACGTTTAAGTAATTAATTAAATCAGGCGTTACTTTGCGGAAATCCATATTAATTAAAATAATAATATTGCTTTGCTAATCCGCGATATAATATCGTGCCACTACTAGTGGCACGATATCTTCCCGTATAATACGCCTTCACGCTTAAGACGCGTTTTTTCCCTGGTCCCTTCAGAAAAGTCTTAAGCTGGTTTTACTGTATGGTCATAGGATTCTCTGTTACTCGAATACGGTGCAGAAGAAAAAAAAACCTACGTGGACGAAGTTCGATCCCTTCTACGGTTATAAAAATATAACCGGAATATATGGAGTCCTATCGATTGCGATACTCGCAGCACGCGTAACCACCGTAACTCACAAACTGGTGTAATTGCTTCACGAACAACTAATGGCGCGGCCCGCGCGTAATGGCCCGTGCGGGTTTCATTACCCGCCCAAATTTTAATCTACAGGGTTTCGATACGTTGGATATTATTTTTTTCTAGTTTATTTGGGTTTTTGGGTATTGTCACTTACGTTAATTTCAATGTTATACCAAATTGATTAAATTCTTTCAACCGTTTTGGCTTGATGAGGCCATTGAGGCCTCACAGATATTTTTCAATACACGGAGTGTGTGGTTTTTAGATTACTTGGGCAAATTCTCTCTTTGTTGATTTCAATTAATTTCAATAGGAACGGTTTTTAGATTACTTGGGTAAATTTTCTCCTTGTTAATTTCAATTAACTTCAATAGGAAACAACTCAAGGATATAATAATTGGCCAGGTATTTCAGTAAGGAAAGTTTCAAGTTCGTTAGTTTTTTTCTTTATACTTCGGGACCCGTGAAAATAATCTAGCTGACTTTAATTTCGTCCATCCAAGTATATGAATGGTGAGGGAAAGAACTTATCCAGTCTTGACTCACTGTATCGATATTTATTTTTTATTGAATGATAACATTGTGGAAACTCGTAATATGCTCCTAAGATTCCTAAGGTCTCTATTAAGTAGAATTACATCAAAATGAAAGCAAAGAAAGTTCTAAAATTAATTTCATTAAGTACGATAAAAATTATAAGCCTTTCAAGTTTGGTTACAAAATCTGTCTAAATCTCATAATCAAACTGAGGTGGCGGTTGAAACACTTCCGATTTTCACCCTAATATTAAAAAAAATGCAACTTTGCTTTACCATCGCTGCACCCCTAATCCGAAAATGCGGTATTCCGTTGATAATGGACCCTAAACATCTTTCACGGCGTTTAGTGCAACCTCATTACACAAAAGGCCGTAAGCGCCGGCGTTTTTGCAGTCAACGACGTCGTTTTATCCGCAGAGGGTGCTGTGAGCTTCTCATTATGTAAAATGCCGTAAGTGCCAGGGTTTTTGTAGCAAACGACGTCGTTTTACCCGGCTAGGGTGTTAGCTAACGACGCAGAAACGATAACTCTACTGAATAAACATGATACGGTATCATTACCGACCGGTGATGAGGACAGGCTGAGGAACTGAATTGTTTTTAAAATAGGAAGTGTTTTAAAAACGTTTAAAAGTTGCTTCCAGCAAGGCGTGAGAGATAACGGCATATTTTGAACTGTGATTTTAAAATTAGTCTGTGACTTGTACGCGAATAAGTACCGTAGCCAGCTAGTTTTAGCAACGTAGTCAACAGATTTAAATTATAAACTCCTCAATACTCAATCATTGCATTCCACAATGTTAGTTTACACGATACAAGGTACAATTAAGTTCTAGTTGTACGTACATAACGGTGAACTTAATTGTGGACCCTGTTGGACGATACTTTATGTAAACTTTAATTTTCTTACAATTTGTAAAATCGTTTGTTTTTTAATATTACTTGTGTACACTCCTGTAAAACTAATGCATAATAATTAATAAGACAGCTGACTTTAAAACTGTCAAAAATATGTAATGTGTAACATTTTACCATCATCTTCTTTAAATTACCATTTTAAAGGGACTGAACGCAACTCGATCAGTAAAACGTGTTGAAATAATGCCATGGTAAATACATTATTGCTAAATCGAGTTAGCAACTTAGCACCAACTTCATACAGTAAAACAAAGGGATCCTAGTACCAATATCAATAGGTATAGCGTGACATTAGGAGCAACTTTCGATAACAATGTATCAAAGTTCATCTTTCGAAATTTACCTCTCGACTTAAAACTTCTCTTTTTCAGCAATACGGTAATGAGTGAGACGGTACGAGAAGTTCAGTTTCAGTGCTGCATTTGCACAGACAGATACTTGAAAGTTGGTTACGTCTTGAATGTACTAGCTTTTTCCCGCACTTCGCTCGCATTAAAACATAACCACTAGCCTTCGGGAATCATGATTTTTTTCGGGATAAAAGTATTTAACCTTCCACACATTATTATCACAAGACGGGACTTAATCGCGTTGAAAAAGTGTTTATTTAATTACCTCACCGTTTCGAACGTGATGTTTCAGTTTCTTCTGGCCAACATGGGCAAACCTTTTAGGCCACCGAAGCTAGCCCGTGTTATATATTTTTTTAATCATTTGTTTATTACATGCCTTCGGGTGACATTGACATCGAAGTTCCATCTGCCGTAAAAAATCTGATTTTATGATCGGCACCGTCATCTCAGCCAGAGCTGTGATCGCGGCTCCGCCCGAGTGGTGTTCGGTCTGTGTCAGTAAGCTGCTAATACCTCACCGTTTAAACCTTCCCTGGTTTATGACAAACATTTCAAAATATTTTTATTGAATCTTTTTTCTGCTTAGATTGTAGTGGATCGCATTCAATTTTTCTTTCTTAATTTACCTTTGTGTCATTATTTATAGAAATAAACATGTGGTATATCCGCATAAAAAATAGAATCTATTAAAAAAAGATTCAATAAAAATATTTAGAACAGCGCCATCTCTCTCGCAGTCTTCACACTTCCTGTCAAGCAATGGGTGGGTGCGTGCGTGTAAAGCACACATCCTGGGGTATGGCTAATGCGCATAAGCATTTCATTTCAAAAAAACATATGACGCAGAGGGCGCTCCAGTAGCGTATGAATTATGGAATGAAAGATTTAGTGTGATTGACGTAGCGATCTAATAGCTCAGTTGGGAGAGCAATGCGCCGGTAACGCAGAGGTCGCAGGTTCAAGCCCTGCTTAGATTGTAGTGGATCGCATTAAATTTTTCTTTCTTAATTTACCGTTGTGTCACTATTTATAGAAACATTTCAAAATCAGCCTAATCTGCCGAGCCGTTCTTGAGTTTTAGCGAGACAAACGAACAGCAATTGATTTTTATATATAGATGTTTCGCTTCAATATCAACATAATCCATTTACAATTTCAATTTTTACGCCTGTCAAAGTTGAAAAGTAAGTATATCAAAGAGAAAGAATCAATCGACAATCGGGTAGATGTCAGTGTCAAACGACAAATTGAGGGAGAATGTCTGCTGACTCGAGTAACTTGCCAGGGCGAGTTACTCGACTCAGCACTCGCCCTCGTCCAACGCAGCACGCCGGTATCATCTTCACACACCATTACTCCCGCCTGCATCCGCTCTCATTACGCGACTTACAACGTTTATTGATACGCGACGCTCTCGGCCATTTTACATTTCGGATCGTTCAGACATGGCGGCGGCAAGGCTGCAGCATAAAAGTAGCGTTTAGAATGAAGCGAGAAATTGAAAAATTTAATGGTTCGGGCGGGGTTCGAACGTCCACAACGGCTTTCCGGGCCAACACGAGAGTCATTGAATTTTTCAACCAGTTGTTTCTTGCATGCCTTAGGGAGGCATCGTAGCGCCATCTACCGTAAATATTCAGACGAGGGTTCGAACCCCGCCTGAACCATTGCTCGCTCGGTCTATGATGTAGCTTCAGAAGTTTCAGAACACCCTGTGGGTAATTTCCTCATCATCTCATCGTCAGATCTCTCTAATAATCTGCTGATGTAGATTGTACACTCTTGGTATCAATCTCGAAAAGGGGTTGAGAACTTGTATTGCGAGTTAAAAATCATCAAAACATTCGGTCCCACGAGGACTGAAATTGTCATAATTATAACCCTTGCATGTACGAATCTATGTTTGCCGTGGTACTTAATCATAAAGGACATGAGTGCTGGAATGGGTATGTAGTAGATAGGATAGATTAAAAGTATTTTCTCAAACATGCAATGAAATATCGTCATAACGTGCGTTATAAGGCTGCGAAGTATCACGTTTCGGGCGGAACGACTCGAGAGAACTGTAAAGGAATTTCATATACAAAATTGAAGGCCTAAGCCGGAAAGTAATTTTTTACAAACATTGCGTCTTCTGGTCCATGAACTAGCTAAACAGCTGCTTTTTTTTTTGAGTAGTGTATTTTTTTATTTCATTGCATATGTTGTTGAGAAAAGCACTATAATATATGCCTTAGTAGTGAAAAGGGCTTGCCGGCTTCGTGTCACTATCCTCCCTACGGTCGGTCGTCTATACCTACCCACCCGGCAAGCCCTTTTTTCCCGGCGTCTGCAGTAATGTTCTATTCGTTTTTTAAATTTTGTTGCAGCCTGGATAGTGCGAAACATTCCCTTATCGCTGGCTACGTCGCAAACGTTAAACAATTACCGTAAATGAGCGTGTATTACACCATTTTTGGCACAGTCTTCTACTGACGTGCGAATCCAAAGAGACGTTAGTACTGTTGGACTTTGTAGGATCTTAGTACTTTTTGGTTTTGAAGGTTGTACTAAAGCTACAGCAAATACCCACAGCGGGAATTCAATTCCTTTGTGTGGTAGCGCGGTGTCGCTAAGGGTCGGATTCGTCGTCCGCAACTGTTTCTCATATAAATTTATGAAACGTGTAATGTCTCCTTTTTTAATGTGGTTATACACCACAATTTTTATTTGTATCAATGTTTCTCAAATAATATTATTAATTCATAGTACGACGTAATGCGTTAGACAACAAAAAAATATCGCTGTTTAATGAAACCACTATAAAATACGTTGGGTTTGCGTAATTGTCAGTTGATTTGAGCTTCGTAATTCAAGTTATTAGTTTCAGGTTATAGATGTAACCTTAACTTACGAAATATTTGATACTATTTCGACTATTACTCAGCCGGCGGTCACACTTAGTACCTACATCATTTGGTTCTAGCGTATGGAAATGCCCTTCGAATTTTGGGTCACTACACAATAAATTAGTACAACGTTAAAATAATAACGCTAGCCGGTGCACAGGATTAAAAGAGATCCCAAACTAGGGTTAAACTCTTCTTGGCGCTTATCGTCTTAAGTAGTTATTGTGATCGTAAGAGTTTTATTGCCGTCCCTACATGAACACATAACAAGTTATCCCCTCAACATTGACTTTCATGTTAAAAGATGCTCCAATTTACCGAACCATCAAGCCGAGCAGTAACCGTTAAGTCGCGTTCTCATGCAAATAGTATCGAATTTTGTTTAGCCAGCGGAATAGACGCTAAGTACCGCGATTAAGTTCGTATGGTTATTTTATGGTGTCATTAATTTAACGTCGCTTTACATACATATAATGATATAGTAGGAGATATATTGTTAGTCTTCGTTATGATAACCGGAGAGTATGGAAGTGTACCAAAAGGTGGTCAGACCAGATATCTGAAGAGCTGGACATATTAGTCTGCTGCACTCCAAGCAACGAAACGTGACCGGTGGAGACAACTAGTTGACGGAATCAGAAGTAGTCACGATCCTCAGCAGTGAGGGAACGAAGAGAGAGAGAGAGAGATGGAAGTATCCCAGAAAGATGTATTATAGGTATAGGTAGTACATAAAGTTGATACTGAAACGTGGTCGCTCACAATGTGCCTCATAAGAAGGCTCAAAGTTACTCAAAGCCAATAGAGCGAGCTATGCTCGGAGTTTCCTAGCGGAATCGAAACCGAAATGATGAGATTCGAAATAGAACTAAAGTTATAGCACTAAGCTCAGACAGACGTCAAACTTAAGTGACAGTGGGCGGGGTACATTGCTCGTAGAACCGATGGCCGTTGAGGCAGAAAGATTCTTGAGCGGCGACCGCAGATCGGAAGACGGTCACCCAACAAGGTGGACCGACAACCTTGTTAGGATCACGGGCAAAATTGGATTAGGGCGGCGCACGACCGATCGTTGTGGAGGCCTTTGTCCAGCAGTGGAAAATCTTAACAGTACGAGGTAGCAGCGTGGCGTCAACCAAACAGCGGCATCTAATGGTACATTCTTTCTCCTCTCTTCACGCCGAAACGGCTAGACGGATTTTGACCAATTTTAGTACGGGGATAGCTGGACATCCAAAGGTGGTTATAGGATACTTTTTACCCGACTACGATGAAAAAAATACGCGTACGAACGCAGACTATATAAATGTGACAAACTGTATCGGTATGGTTAACTACGTCTTTGTAGACCATGACTTTCCACTTGCTCCGGACTCTTTAATTATAGAACAAGTAACGATCGTCTCCCGTTTTTACGCGCGTTTAATCTCCATGCAGGGTGGGTTTTGCGTCCCGGCCATTTGATTAAGCGGCCAGTTTAAGAGCTTTCGCGAAGCTCCTTTCGGATTGAAGTGCTTTATTGATTCCGTGTTTAGGGGCGTTTGTCAAAAGTTGGATACATTTTAATATATTACATTTTTATCCATGTTCTTTATGTATGCTCTGAAAATAGCTGTGCTTTCGAAATAGAATGCTAACAAAGAAATCGTGATCTTTTTATTCCAACCCATACGTACGATAGTGATGACGTCAACATAACGTGAAACGAAAGTCCGTCATTTGTACTTTATTTTACGCCTATTAATATTGAGTATTTTTTCACCTCGATGAGAAGTCATTACTGCATCGGTCGAATATGGAATATTGCTAAAGAAGCAATATACAGGCACACCTGGGATATATGTTATTGTATTTACAACTTAACACGTTCAATGCGAAGCTTCATTTTATGAACTCGCTCTCAGTGCGTTACAACCCATGAGAGTCCTGTATTGAACTTTCTGGCTGTGCGGTACAAGTCATTTACAGCCTGTAAGAAGGGTTCTATATTTTACCTAAAATGTCTTTACTAAAATGAATCTACCTTATACTGCCTTCGCCGAAGTTGATGACTGTTCGTTGAGATTTTATAGACGAATTAATTAACAGGTCAAAATTGACTTGTAACGCACAGCCAGGACTGGCACAGATAAAAATGTCGATGATTTAGTAGTGATGTTAAAGATAAACTAAATAAATATATCGAAACAATGTATCATTTTTGTGATACGTTTGAGGGTATTTCAATTTCGTTCTCCGTCCGTACTTAGATGAACCGCCGACGATGGTTGACTGCCACTCGGGGACGTGGAGGTTCTAACCGAATCATGTTCCAATATGCGAACTTTGTCTTTGTTCCAGCTTCTTAAAAATTTTGTCCAACATTCTACCAGACCGCATTTTAGACCCATTCATGTTTACCTATAAACAGAAACAAACGTGCGTACTAATAGCAGGGTAACAACACTAATGCACTCTGCACTTACGTGCAGTTCTGTACAGGGCCCTACACAACAGGTCATATATGCCCTGTTCCGCACTGAATAACAAAAGTTTTAATCTGGTGCGAACAGGTCATATGTGACCTGTTAATTAATTTATATGTTGTCAGGTAGATTGTAAAATGACGAATCTATATGTATACTTGACTATATACAAAAAAATTAATATCACAACTTTATGGCCTTCGCACCAGTGCAAAGTCGCGTATTCCGGTCGCCGCACCAGGCGAAAGTTCAGAACAGGGTCAAAATGACCTGTTTCGCAGTGAACGTGTTAAGGCTACATTAGTTAGCTTTGTAGTATTAGTACTATTAGTAGGCTAGTCTAGAAATATCCGCAGTTAATACCTGAAGAACAGTAACACAACTAAACAAAATCGCACATATAACAAAATATTCACAAATCGACATTTAGTTCGACTCGCCGAGAACGATAACGGTTGAATGTGGCATATTGCTGAAGAAGAATTATAGAGGCAAAGTCTGGGATATTTGTTATCGTCTAATCTAAACATTTTTATTTCTAATACCCGCAGTTTATACCTGAACTGCAGTAACACAACCAAACAAAAACGCCCATATAACAAACTACTCGTAAATCGACATTTAGCTTGACGCGTCGAGAAATTGCATTAAAGGCAACTTTATCTCCATTGACTTTTGTCAATCCTCCATACTGGATCGTAAAACGAGTTCGTCGCCTTGCGCCGTTCGTAATAAGGGCCATAATCGATCATCAGCTGTTTCGGTTATCGTAAAATATTTTACGGTCATGAAATATGTCCTTTGGGACGTTTGTAGAGCAGTGACTTGAATGGTGGTCGGCGGAAGCTTTTTATGTTACCGCTCCGCTATAATGGCATTTGATTTAGCGTGTAGCCGTTAAGTTCTAATTGGAGGAGTCGTTTACATACTTGTTATAAAGGTGTAGTTTGGTTTTGCGAGTCACATCAGAGCCTTTCATAACCCGGACACGAATAATTGACGGAGTCGCTGTCGCCGGACACGGCGAGGAGGACTATATATATATATATATATATATATTATTATTATTATACCACGTGAAGGCACCGGCAACTTCCCTCGAAGGAAAAAAGCTTTTAAAAAGTCATCTCTCTCTTTCTGGAGTCGGTCTCTCATGTCTGAGGATCGTGGTCAGCTTCAGGGTTCCATCTGGCGCGGACGATCTGCCTCCACCGGGTTCTGTCCAGCGCGTCTCTTATATCCGAGTAAAATTTAGATGTCGATGAGTCTTTTACTTAGGCCCATCATGTTGGTGAACGACTGCGCGATCTTTTGCCTTCGGTGTTCCCAACCAAGAACAAGTCATATCAGTCTTTACGCTTCGCCGTAGTCGGCCAATAAGTATTATCTTTGGCGAATACCAAGCTATCCGTGTATCAAACATA
This sequence comes from Apotomis capreana, assembly GCA_947623375.1. Taxonomy (NCBI): domain Eukaryota; kingdom Metazoa; phylum Arthropoda; class Insecta; order Lepidoptera; family Tortricidae; genus Apotomis; species Apotomis capreana. Next base: position 3,062,222 of record OX392511.1, read on the forward strand.
GTTGAAATGTCCAGCCCTTTTGGTTTGATTCTTGGTTTTGGTGGTAAGTTACAAATAGTGTACCGTTGCAAATATGGTTCATCATATCAGTAGAAAGATTACCAATGCTGGACACAGGCAACACAATTGTACCTACTCCCCTTATAACCCTTAATTCTATTCGTGTTTGTAATGCGATGTGCAATAAACGATTCTGCTTTATTGTATTATAAAATTAATAACTTTAACTAAGTAAGTAAACACAATCTAAGTACGACTACAATTGGACAGAAGTTATTGGAATAAATAGTATTGCCGCTCGTTGAAACGCAAAACACCAATGGACTTTTAAACAACGGGTTTTTGCAGTCAAGATACTTCCAGATTCCCTTATCGACTGTTTTGCGGTTGAACTTATAGTTGTAATCGGTGAACGCTGATTTTGTGTCTAATGTACCTATGTACTAAAGCCAAAACTTAAAAAAATGTATGCTTTGAGTGGATGTCTTAGCTAGTTAGTGGCTTTGATATGGAAAGCCGTGGAAACATGAGTTCAAATCCTAATTAAAGCATTTTATTTTTCTTTCAATATAAACATTTAGTTTACGCTAGCAGATGTTACTAAAATAAATGTAAGTAAAATGAATGTTAGTAACAATATGATACTTACACCTTTTTCCATAATTCGTATCATTTTCAATACAGGTTACTCTCTGTTAAAATAATAGTATTTCAAATGAAGAAATGCCCGGATTTCGACAAAATTACACCTCATGTGACATTTTTTATGATTAATCATAATGACAGGGTAATTTTTACGGGCGTATCTTGGCTCTAATTGAACATGAACAAAATGGCTGTCCGACATGCCTCCCATTACCGCGATAGCGTAAGTGATTACATTACAACTAACCGATTAATCATAACTAATCTGATTACTCGTTTCTTTATTATACTATTATGATACTTGTATAATTAAAAAATGAGGATTAATGATGGTTGACAGTAAGGAACCTTTTTTAAGTATCTTTGGATGTTAGTGGGAAGATAAAGGCACGTTTACACGTAGCTCATTAGTGTTGTTAAGATAATCTGATTAATTGTAATGTAGTCGTAATTAAATTACAAAAATTGATTGTAGCAAACGTAAATATTAAAAATTATACTTCAATGGGCTATGGCGCCGGTACATTACTGAACATGATTACTTATGTACGGTTTACACGGGCTTAGTACTTACATATTACTGAGGCGCAGAATGTCACTAGGTACAGAAGGTAATCTTTTTTCGCGTCGATTTTAGAAGTTTTGTATACTGGTTCTGATATTTTAATTATTGTCATGTACGATCATTATTCTTGCATGTTTTAATCCCTCGATTTCCGGGACTCTATTATATAATTTCTCATAAAACCGGTATTGTAAACCTTAAATTGACAATGGTTACGTAAAATCTATATATAGGGTTACTGGCGTACCGTGTTTTATACCGACGCTTGAATATGATTTATATTAAGATCGGCCGTGATGCTTGAATGTTGTTTGCCATTTTACCGCCAACTTACCTGCTGTATTATCAGGATTTTTATCAATACTTTCATCAAAATTAAAATTCATAACAGAGGTTTCGTAGTATTTCAGTCCACATTGTGATCCGTAATAAAGAATAGATTACATTCGCAATTACAACGTCATTTCACGCTTCCATATTTCTATGAAAGCTGTGGCGTAAATAAACGAAACCTAACTTACACAAACTCTTATCTCTCTCATTACGCATCCAACTTTCTACTCTATTCACATAGACCTAAGGCTTTTCTTAAATTATATAAGAGCGTAATATAGGGTTGTCAACGTAATTTCTGGGTCCGCTTTTATGACGTTCAGAATTGCTTTTTTTCTAGCGGCCCTTCATTTACATTTCTTGTATAGCGACTGGGTTTCGCGTTAATAATTCAAAAGGGCTTTAGCGGCGTGGAACGTTGATGCGGTTACGTCCTTTTTTGATGTGAAAACAGAAATGTTGGTTTAATGGTTTCACACAATGTTGCTAGTCGCCATGCGATGTGGCTTAATGTTCGCTTTGAATTACTTCTTTGAGTATTTTAAATGCTTTAGATTTCTTTCCCGTTGTGTTGGAATTTTAAACAGTCTGTGTAATGTAACCGTCTCGTTATATACTACAATTGTACATATCTGTACACTTTAATATATGTTGTCCCTTCAATATTGTTTTGAGTACTACTATCAACGTAAGTATAAAAGAACGGTTTCCAAATAAAACCCGAATCCCTTTTTCTACGCGAACTTGACGTTTTCGGTTTTTGGGTTTAGTCTACTCAGAATCGATAGCATTTAAAATAGTGTCCCAAAATTTGTATGGGACTTTTAGGTTCCAACACACTACGTATCGCTCGTGCAAATAAAAAGAAGAGTGTAAACCGCTTAATACAATAATAAAAAGAAGTTCATATTCAAATGTGAAGGCTTGGAACGGGCATATTTAGAACACTTTTTTATTCTTCACATTGAAAATGCTATCGATTCTGAGTAAAAAGAACCTAAAAACGTCAAGTTCTGGAAGAAACAGTGATTCGGGTTTCGAGGAAAACGCTCAAAAGAAGACGCAAAATGTATTAAAATGTACGAAAAATAGATTTCTTATATTCTTAAAATACCATGGTACTTGAAAATGTGCTACTTAGGCAATATTCGATCATCGGTCTCTGCGTATTTATTCAACCTAAGTTTGAAACCAAAAGTTCATTGATGCATCTCATACAGTTACCCAACTGAGTAAGAAAGACACATAATATCGAAGTATGTATGCATCCATATTATAAGGATCGCTTCGTAGGGGACTAGATTGTTTTCTTCGAGATTGTTCCTTGATATTTATTTATTTACATTCGAATTTCAAACCGTTCCCTTAATCCCCTTCAGAATTATTCCAACGAATCAGAGGCGCGAGCGTGTTTGCATGTAGCCACATTACCAACATAACTCATACTCTTCCCCATAACACCCATAGCCTTTGAACTAATACTAATAGAGCTCTAATCGAACGCTTTCTGGTTTACGAACGATTTTCATTTGGTGCTATTACAAACGTAACGTATACCCTCCCTAAAACTAAGCAAGTACCTTTTGGATCTATAAATAGAGTCAATATTTGAATGCTTTGTTGTTGATGGAGTGCCGAGCCACTTTGGGTTTAATCGAAATTGTACGCAACTAACAATCATCTTCCATTAGAGTATCCATATTGCTTATTATGTTTTAACTTGAGTTGTTTGCTAGGAAAACATTTCTATTCCAGAGTCGGTATGAAATATGAAGAGGAAATCAACTCTTGATTGTACTCTGATATCGCTGGCTTTCTTCACTGGTAAAAGTTTCAATGGGTATTATTTGCAGTACTTTTAATTTCTCTATGGAAGAGGTTATGTTGCTGTTCGTAATGAAAAAATATTTAGGGGCCAATCAACTTTTTTCTGTTGCTCGTTAGTCGTTGCCATTGTGATGTCCTCGGGAAACTTAAAACTACGATTAAAATTACGGCATTTTCGGCAGTTATATTTACCAAAAACTTTCTTTTTAATTGCCACAGTTATAAGTCCATTATTATTTAGACTATCTCTTGACAATGTCAGAAATATAAATTATCAACAGTCGACACTTTTTTTACAAGTTCAATCATTATTGTAGTTGATCCACCCTTAATGTGGCTACCTAGTCTACCTACACATTATACTTATCGACTCCAGACAAATGTAGTACCTAAAGGTTGTCTAGAAAATAATTTAAAAGCCGAAATATTAAAGCTACTAACAAAAGATAATTATTATTGTTCTCATTGTGAAGTCTCGAGTGGAATCAGGGCTTGGTAATCATGGCAGGGCAATATTTGAATTTGAACTAAATATACTTCTGATCTGACACAACTTTTACCTCGTTTGCTCCTTGTCGCGCGATAAATATTACGCATCTCTTATTTCTTTAATCCCATGCCGGACGTACTTTCAGCACAACTGGAGCATACGACATAGTTCACGACAAATTATCGATTACCGTACGACGAAGAGTGTTGCGCGACATACGACGCCGCCATTTATAGCTCGGCTCCATAAGTACGTGCTCTGGGCGAGACAGTTTAGAATCGACATAATTGAAAGCTGTCGGATCCGGAGCGGAGCCCGCGTGTGCCCGGGGGACACGGTTTGTTAGCGTGTGCCAGCTGTAAATGTGCAGAACGAACCCCGAAGCGGTAAGAATATCAATTGACAACCGAATCTACTGAGGCCAATACATACTTTAAGCGAATCATCTCCTTTCTCAATATCTATACAATAGTGGAAACGTGATATGAAGAGTTAGTGTAATATTTTTTAGTGACTTGATTATTTACTAGATCTATTTTATAAATTTTTGTACGGTTGTTAAAGAATGCTTTGAGGTATTAAGTCCGCCCATACGTGCCCGGGAGGCAGTTACGAATCGACATAACTGGAAGCTGTCGGATCCAAAGCCTAGCCCGCGTGTGCCCGGGGGACACGGTTTGTTAGCGTGTGCCACCTGGGAAAGTGCAGAGCAAATCCTGACGCGGTGAGAACGTAGTCGAGAATATGAAACCCCACACAGTAAAAACACAAACTTGGGGCAAATCTCTTCTCTCAGTATCGATTCAGTAACTAGATGGTTTGAAGAATGGTAGTCGATTTTTTGTGACTTGATTGTCAATATGCGTATATTCTCATACAAGTTTTATCAGAAAGTTAGGTCCAGGAATACTTAATTTCGCTTATGTCCACAGGAAAGACTTGAACCTAAATCTAATTATGACCCATTACGATGTTGGAAGAATAGTACCACGTAGATTGAAAGGTAGTTGAAAGGAATCAATTGTTCCAGTTTCGCGCTCGCGTGTTCTGTTAACGAAGCGAGTACCTACTATCGGAACAGAAAGGGTGCGCAAATCCTTGTTTACGGCGATCAAACTGTAATAAATCCCGGCTTTTGAAGACCTGCGGATAGACACGGGGTTCAAATGGCGTTGGCGCCACATATCCCAAAACCAATTAGGTACTTACATATAAGTTACTATAGGAGGCGCCCGCAACTTCGTCGGCCTATTTTTTTCTTTACCGTAGCCGTAGACCGATAAAAAGTACTCTATAACCATCTTTGGATGTCCAGCTATCCCTGTATCAAAATTGGTAAAAAAAAAAACCAGCCGTTTCGACGTGATGCGAGGACAAAGGAAATTATGAAAACAGATGGCGCCACGTTGGCCCGGCGCCGCGCGCCCATACAAAACAAATGACAATTCTACATCACGCTATTAAATTTATTCCTGAAATCATGACCCCTCTCCAAATAAAACAGATTTTCAATACAAATCTATATTTGACGACGCGTTTGGCTCGGTTGGTAGACACCTGCCTACTGAGTCGGCGGTCCCGGGTTCGAATCCCGGCCGGGGCAAATATATGTGCAAATATTTGTTCTTGGGTCATGGATGTTGTTACGGACAGCTTTGCAAAGCGTCTAGTTTTAAGACAGAAAATAAATAAATATTTTTCAATAACTTAGACATAAGACTATTGCCCGTATAAGCGGCTGAAAATTATTTCCTTATGTGTATAATCATTTATTTCATGTAAGAGCTCCCGTCATGTCTTAGTAAAAAGACCACGGCAAAACAAAGATGACTCATCGTGGTAATTTCCACTCGCAGCGCGAGACAAAGGAGTCATGTTTGTTTACGTTTGATGTAAAAATTGAGGAAAAATATAGATTAATTTGAAACTTTGTAAGATTATAGATTTCAGTAAATCAAGTAATTTTGTAGAACATTGTCCCGGCCGCAACCGCCCGAGAGCACGACAAATCAAAGACTAAACGTGGCTCACAGCGCGCAGCGCGTTAAGAGTGACCGCGCGAGTGTATATCTCGGACGGTGCGAGCGAGACGGCCTCTTGCCGGGGACAAAGAATCTTTAGGTATTTTCACGCCTCACAGTCAGACGGGAGCTCCCACAGCGTAAACACGCTAATATGTTGTGTAATCAAACAGCGTCAATCTATAGTATAAGTTATTCTTAAGCTAAATTATATGTAACTCTTGTAAATTAATGTAGAAATACAGGGCGGGCGTCCCCCTGGCCTCTAGGCGATTTGTATAAAAGGACGGCCATTTTGCCATGTAAAGACAGTCATCTTGTATCCTACGTAAGTACCACTCCGTAGTGCGTTGATCATCGATCCGCCACATGACTTCTCCACTTTGCTTCCGAGCGTTAACCATCTTAGTATTCAGTAGCGTAGTACCATCGGTCCGCGAAATTTAGTTTATCAGTGTGTTAGCGTAGTACCATCGGTCCGCGATTAGTATTGTAAATTCAGTAGACAGAGACTATATTAGTTAAGTGTTAATTTAAGTGTTTCCGATCCGTTGTTGTTTTGTTAATTTTGTGTGAATATATATCGTTGATTTTTAGTTTGCGTTTTCGTTTCGTCCGTTTCGTTTACCTTAGCCTACAGTCCACTTCGCTCCATAACTCATCCCTGAGTTTCGGAGTGCCCTTGTAGCGGATAGCCGACGGACGCGGTTGTCCTCTACAGATGTTATCTATGTATGTATTTATATATTATGTATATCGTCGTCTAGTACCCATAGTACAAGCTTTGCTTAGTTTGGGACTAGGTCGATTTGTGTAAGATTGTCCCTTAATATTTATTTATTTATTTTATTTATTTATTTAATTTTATAATAGTATAGATGTAACATTTCCTGATGAAAATTCTCGTGACCTTAACGTTAATTTGTCTTATTTGACGATTGTAGAAATGGACACTACGGAATCTTTGACTTTTGTAATGTGGCTTCATCCAGACATGCTCGCGATTTCAAGAAGAGAATGATGTGTAATAAACTTTTTACCTAGATACTAAACGGTTATTCAACATCAACGTCTGAATATTCCGGTCAAACGGAGGCTTAACAACAGATTTTTCAGTCGTTAATAACTATAATAAGAATGAATGGAGAAATCGATTATTATAGTACTAAATAAGTCTGCGATTTAAATATTGTAGGCTAAATACATTGTGTTGTATCACGTAATAGGTAGATAATATTCCTTACAAGCGTACACCCTACCTCGTCAATTCTTACAAGGCTTCTCGTTTCCTTTTGCATTCTCAGAAATATGATTGAAAAGTTGTTTTGTAGCGAACACGGGACCGCCGTATCCCCACTAATAAGGTTGTTTATAGAGCGCATCTACGCCGATGCGTTGCCTCCTCGCCGCGGGTATCCTCCACGATAAAGAACCTTATTTGTGTCCTTTTCCACGAAGGTATTTTACTTGACATATTTGATGCGACTTTCTTCATTTATATCGTTTTGAATATTTATACTTTGTTGCATCTCGTGTTTCGATGGCTACTAATAGCGTTGTTTATGGGGGCGCGTCTGTCGATCGGCGGGAATGCGGCGCGATAAAGAACCTTCTTTGTGGTCGTTTCCTCCCGAACGGGGAGGTTGCTACCTTGTCATTTGCTTGACATATTTGATGAGACTTTTTCTTCCCTTGATATTGTTTAGGTTTTATTATTCGTACATTCTTGCGTTTGGTGGCACGAGTAAGGCATCCGGTTTATTAATAGAGCTTTTTCGTTAAGTTAAGAGTAATATTTATATTAAAAAACATTTTACATTTTACGAAAAAAAAACGAAAATAAATGAAATAATGAACTTTATTCTGCAAGAAGGCCACAAGGGCACTTTTACATGTCTGAGTCTAACGGCATTTCACAAGAGGAGACCACTGTCGAGAAGAAACGCCGAAAGAAACTCAGCAGTCAGTCATTTTTTTACTTAACTATTACAGTAATATGAACTTAACTATACGTATAGTTCTCGAAGAAAACATATTAAAAGTGTATTTCAAGATATAAATAAGGAAATTTGTAAGAATAAAATAGAAACTACAACAAAGTATGACGGTTGATCACAATTTATGTATACGTTTGATATGGTCTAACAACCATACTGTTTAAAAATAGAAGGTAAAAGCAATTTTCTTTTTTCTAACTTCCTTTCCTAATTAATAAACAAAAAAAATATCCTACAACACCAATACAAGATATAAACACCTGTAAAAAGCTTTTTCCTTTTGGAAAAGCCGGAAGTAGAGAAACACATCGTGACAAATAAGTACAAAGGTGCGATATAATTAAGTCGACATAATTAGAACGGGCGTGTACATTTCACTAATTGGGCCATTATACACGTTCACCCCAAATTATGGCGGTGTTCTAATTATCGATTAAAGTAGGAAGACATTTTCTGAAGACAATTACTCATATTTCTTATTTAAATAGGGAGGGTGTTGCTTATTTCGGACGATTTTGTTCTTTTTCCCTCATTTGTTTTAGAACACGAAAAAACGTCTGAATTTTTCATGAAGTTTTAGGGGTCTGCCTGCAATTAATAAATACCTTTATTGGCATTTTTTTAATTATACAGATTTGTACAGCATATCATTTTAAGATTTTTAAATATAGTTAACAGAGAGGATAAATGTTAGGTCATCTCTTGCGTCACGATAATTACATGAAGACTATTATAGAAGGAAAAATAGAAGGGAAAATGAAGAGGGGAAGACCGTGAAGGACATATACGAGTATGGAGCAAATAAAGGAAAAAATAAATGTTTCATTGTATAATGTATAAGGATGTAAAAGAGAAGGCGGAATGTAGAATAAGCTGGAAATAACTCCACCGACAAGAAGCTCAGCTTAGCTCTTAAATATATGATGATGATTGATTTTAAGCAGATATCACTTTAAAGAAAATAAAATCGGACAACCTCGTACAAATCGACCGAGTCCCAAATTAAGCTCTAACAAGCTTGTGTTATGGGTCCTAGACGACGATATACGTACTTAAATAGATAAATATACACTTAAATACATAGAAACATTATGCGAGTTCATCACTTAAATATTTGCCCTTGCCGGTATTCGAACCCAAGACCGCCGGCAGTAGGCACTACCACTAAGCCAACAGCGCCGTCACTTTGACGATATATTTCTTAAGACCACACTCTACGGAACCTCCTTACCTGGAATAACGAGAATCGAACCCACAACCGCTAAGCCCACTTCATCACTGTAAGTGCATAACATACTCCAATATCGCACCTGTGCCCCGATCCTTTCATCCTGCCCTTACCATGAGTCAACGTGACCGTACTCGCAAACGACTACGTCAAACGGTTTGTATGAAAATAGGCGTGTAGATTTTTTTTCGAGGATGTCATTCGATTCTATTTTTTATTGGGATCAAATGTCTATATGGGACTAACTACACTTAGACTGCTGTAAAAGCCAGAAATGACCGTCAAAGTTCAACATTCTTACAGAGCGCTAAAAACGCTTCAACTTTTACGAGTATAAATTCCACCTACATCGTGACTTCATTCCGTGGGTTGGTTACCAATATTTGTATGAAGACAATAAGTTAAGTGAAATTACTAGCATAGAGGCATTCTATCTTCGTCCTCCGGGTAGGCAAGCACTTGTGACTCCTCTGGTGTTGCATGTGTTTATGGGCGACGGTAATCGCTTTCCATCAGGCGATACGTTTGCTCGTTTGCCCCCTATGACATAAAAAAAAAAAAAAAAAAAAAATGTTACCTTTTTAGTTACGTAATGAAAAAAAATACACTTATTCTAATCCTCATCGCTATCTTCATTGACAGTAACGTGAATTCCGTGATTCAAAAAAAGTCCGCTTAAAGTTTCAGCAGGCCGAACGATTTTCTAGCAAATGTCACTGTAACTGTCAAATCTTGTTTATTTGTAAAGAGGATATTATGTTTTGGTTATTTAGCAGTGTTAGAGTAGTTTACTAATTAAATAGTAATGAATTCCAGCCCAGTTATTTATTTCATTTTGACACAGTTGCTTTCCGATTTTATCCATCAAATTAATATGTGTTACAGGACGTTAACTAAGGCTTATTTAGAAATGTCAATTAGAGTGGTATCTCTCACAAAAGTAAAAAAAAATATATATATTAAAATTTTGACTTACCTATTTTTTACATAATCGTTAGATATAAAGATACTATTTTCACTTAAAACATGAACTTGACTAAGCTTTACAGAATGAAAAAATAATAGTACATTAAAGTTAAATAGTTTTGGAGAAAAACCATATTTCATTATTTCCGTTTTTATTTTTTTTCTGCGGAACCGCAAAGAATTTTTCAACCAAACTTGACACAGTTACTCTACTAGACGTAACTGACTGTAGAAAAAAAACTAAGTCATAATATTAAAGGGCATTTTTGCTTCCCTTAATCGGAAACGGCCTTTACGGTGTCTCTAGCGAGCACGATAACGTGAACTCATGGTTGGGGTGCAGAACCACAATCAATTCTCTAAACGTATTTTCAACCGTATATTCTAAGATTTAGAGGTTGTTTGAGAGTAAGGCAGCTTTAGAATTCTTCGATGATCTAAAATAAGTGTTATTTGGAATACTTTAGGCTTTTTTTCGGTTTGTGGTGGTTGACGTTTCAGTTGGTTAGTTTTGAAAGATTTTCAGTCATAGGTATGTCATAGGTGGGACGAGGTTTTTTGCGGTAGTTTGTTGTGGAAATTGTGTGAAGTATCGAAACCGCTCAATTATGGGGTTTGGAAGTTGGCGAAAATCATATAATACTGTCTGGATTATCAAATTCATAGAAAACTTGTGTGTCTTGTTAGTCGCTCATCCCACGAGAACACTAAATTTTTCGGGATAGAATGTAGCCTAATGTGTTAATCCAGGGTGTCAGCTACCTTCATACCAAGATGTATCAAAATTGGTCCAGCAGTTTGAGCGTGAAGAGGTAACAAACATACACTTATGTGTATGTTTGTGTCTTAGTGTGTTTATACACACTCACAAACTTTCGCCTTTATACTATTAGTGTTATGTTTGATCGTATTTTTTTTAATTCAATAAACTAATAATCCGTGAACTAGCAAAATGGACCACTTTTGGTTTGTGCACTGTGTCTGGTAGTGTAATTTGAATACCAAAGTGTATATTATTAATTCCCTTGTTGACAACAAGTTGTTGTTGATGTTGATAAATAAATAACAACAGTGAAGGGGACTCTGGTTGCTTAGTTCTAATTTCTTATATTCCTTATTTGTGTACGTCAGATGGAAATTTTGCCACGTTTTGGCCTTATCCCTGATAAGTAATTTGTTCTATTTGTTCTAGATAGCAGAAAAAGTTAAAAAATATTTGAAGCTATAGCGCAAAGTTTAGGGATTAGTATAAATTACATTCGTAACTCGACTGTTACATTCACAAGAGTTGGACAAAGATGTACGCATGTATATACAAGTACAAGTTGAACTCGGGCAGGATTTCCAACGAGCCCGAACTAGCCTTCATGAACACATCCGAACTGGCCTCGGTTTAATTTCGGTTGCGAAGCCGCAAGAACGCGAGTGGACAGCAGACCCGCGCGCCGGGCGGGGCTCCACTGCCGCCGAGTCGAGCAGCTAAACGAAATACTGAAGGCAATATCGGCGGTAGACAACCAAAACTCACTAAGTGACGACAAATACCTGCTTGAATCAAAACTCGTATCTTAGTATCAATTTACTAACTAGATACTACGTTTTAAGAGCAGTGACAGGAATTTTAGTGACTTTTGGTTGTCACTTTCCCAGGATATCAGTTTACGTTAAGTTTGCACCTGGTAACTATGGCATCGGATAAAATGAGGTCCAAACCTTATCCGATCTTTACGAAATTTTAGGAACTAAATGGGGAGGAAATGATCTGTGACGGACCGTTTTGATTTTTGCGCAAATGATTGTAGAATTTGGTCACTAGGCCACTAGGCGGCCATTTTGGAATTTTGGCTAAAACCAGACGCCTAGTCTAGAATACAGATTTCATAATAAGAAGCACAAGGCTGTCTGGAATGGAAGAGACGGGCCTTCTTAGCGCTAAGACCACCCCTTTGTTACCCTACTGTAAATTATATTATTGAAACCTGTATATATTCATATTTCTATCGATTCAATCAATTGACCTGAAAAGTATGAGGCTTTCCCGACACAACACGACGGCAAAACATTATGCCTATACGCGAGCGTGCATGTAGTGTAGAGACAAGGTCCGTTTGTGTGAGGCTGTCTATATTTATAAAAATAAAAATGCAAAATACTCGTCATATGACTAACTATTCCGAGCTATTGACTACAACTTACGTGTATTTCCTCTTAAGGTTAACTTTACGAATTGACAGGTATTTAAACTAATGTCATTATAGTGCGGTTCCGATTGGTTGCAAAACTGTTGCTTTATAAATCGTGTAAATAGCGCCCTCTTGACAATCCTCATATATTTCTGGTCTAGCTTTAACTGTCTAATTTTTGACATAACATACGAATTATTTAATACAAATTGGAATATGTAGTTACATTATTAGTATTATTGATTATTATATCATTTCATTATTAAATTCGTAAAATTCGTCGATGTTGTAAAAAGCATTGTTTGTTAGCCATTTCTTTAATACATTGAAGAACGTTACATTATTCTCAGTGTGGTCTAGACCTAATCCGCTGACAGTGAAGCCCCTCTCGGGTTTAACAAATTGAAATAGCGTCTACTCGAACCTCTTAAGAATGGGGACCGCAGCGGACCTAATAGCTCCGTGCTGCTATTTGATTAACATTCTGTGTACTGAACGTCCACTACATAAGTACATAGGTATGTATACTAATAGGTATTATTGATTAAATTCTATAGTCATCAGTAGTCAAATTTCAATCTTATAGGAGTTTTATACATTCGGCTTTGCTGCAGTAGCTGTAGCAGTATTCGTTGCCATGTTAATAAGTAACTAAACAGATGATATGTTTTTTCTATAAATTAATTCCATTTATAAAATAATTCAGCACGCATTGTAACCCGTTTTTATTCTCACTTAGTCATCTGTCAATAAAATTCAATGTGCCGAAAAAACTACACTAAATTAACAATTTGTTTCAATATTTGTTTTTTTATTTTTTATTATGTTTATTAATTAGAAAGGGGTTTTGTCAAACAGTGTCTATATCACCCCCGTTGAGATTTCAATATTTGTTCAAAGAAGAAAAGGAGGGGAGAGGCCTCTGCCCAGCATTGGGACATATAATAATAGTTGGTTTATAGTACTAAAATCGACTCCTGGTTATAGTTTGTGGCTATATCAACAATACACGCTGTATTATAATTATAATGTTTTTATATATTTATTGATGTAATCAATGTATTTCTGTTTCAACAGATACAATTTGTGCGTAAATACAGGTTATTTTACACTAATCCCGCACCAATAATGTTTCTGTACCTACGATTTTTTTATGTTACAGTTAAGTTTTGAAAAACTGAATTATTAATAATGCTGACTAACTTTATTAACGAATTGTTTTTCTTTTGTTACAGGTAAACAGAAAAAACGTACTTAAACGGGAGTCTTATTGTAACTAGCAGTGAGTGACAAAATGTTTTATCAGAAGAAAATAACCAAGTCAGAATTTAATACATAAATAAGCAGTAGATAATTAAATTTAAATGAAACCTTGTAAAAGATAAAACTAAAGAACTAAAATCTAAAATAAATTGAACGCGGCTAAAATAACTAAAAAACTGTGCCCCCGCGGCATGGTCCCGAAGACGCTGGCAGCATTTCCTCGCTGAATCGCGATACCGATGCGTTGTTTGATGAAGCTGCCAGCTCTTCGGTCACCAGTAGACTCAATGAGCCTTTTGCTGAGTTCTTTAAAAAAGTTTGTGGGCGCTGGGACCACTCGAACCTATGGTCTCGATCCCATAAGGAACATAATTATATAGAAGATAATTATTTCTATGTAGATATGAATGTGTTCAGTTTATCACACTAATATTATAAAGGCAAACGTTTGTGAGTGTGCTAATGCGTATGTTTGTTACTTCACGGTCAAAGGGCTGGACCAATTTTGATAAATTTAGGTATGAAGGTAGCTGACACCCTGGATTAATATATAGGCTACTTTTATCCCGGAAAAATGTAGTGTCCCCGTGGGATGAGCGGGTAACACCGCGCTTGCAGCTAGTTACCAATAAAATAAAATAAAAATAGCCTTTATTCTACCACAATACAATACAAGCATTTAATTAAGTAGGATCATTTCATTTTGAATTTTAATTAAATTATTATAAAAAAATTCAAAAATTCAAAATTATTTATTTGTCAGAATACAGTTATATACATGGTCTTAAGGTATAATATAAAAGTCCTCGTATTCAGCATGCAAGCATGCATACAAATATTTTTGTGTAAATAGGCTAAAATAACATTTCAATTTGGTATTATTAATTAATATTACAATAATTTTCCAATAATTGCACATGTCAAACATTGTACAATAATTGCACATATATTTATATAACATATTCATGCTTTACATTATTAAATGTTAAAAGTGTATTCTTATTCTAACTTGTGGAACCTCTTTGGCGTAGCGTAGGCCTCTCCTAGCTTCCTCCAGGTATCTGTCTTTAGCTCGCTTTCTCCAGTCAGTCTGGAGAAAGCTAGTTACCAATATTATCCTTAAATTCATTTATGTATAAATTAGTTTACACACATCATCACTCACCGATAAACGTATTAACCGATTTAATCGGATCTCCGCTGTAACTCTATTAATTATGACGTATCGGGACCCTACCCAATAGGCGAACTATCTGCATATTATTAGGTTTGGCGCAGTGGTAGCGCAGCTGCTGAGCCTAAGGACCTGGGTTCGAATCCCGGCGAGGGCAAATTTTTGAGTGATGAGATGTATTTGAATATATTTTAGATGTATTTGGATGTATTTTTGAGATGTATTTTGTAGGTATTTAAGTCGTCTAGTGCCCATGACTAGAGCTGGTTGTGGGACTAGATCGGTGTGGTCCGATATTCCTCGTAGCTGTGACTGTTTCGGAATTTAAAAACACATCTTTCCGTACCTTTGAAGTGAAATATTATACATAACTTCTTGATTTGTGTCAACTTAGTCCTTTTTTTTCTTTACCTTTTTATTGATCCTGCACTAAATATTAGTTTCTGTTTGGCTCCATGGTTGACTGAAAGAGAATGCCTTACAGCATTAAGTTCGCCATTTGTACCTACTATTTTGTACAGTGCAATAAAGTTTAAATAATTAAATTATATTTCAGTCCTTTTAAAATTTTTTTCTTTATTTCATGATATATTGAGCAATTTTTATTCATATATCTGCAGTATGTTGTAGAATTCAGCATCAGTCATCCCTATTTTGTCATGTGCTAGTCGAGTAAGTTTAAACCAGCATTTTCACCAGTGTTCTCTAACATGAATTATAAACCGATTTCCACAATCTGTGCTATCAACCCTTCGTATGTTATGTAAAAAATTAGACAATATATAAAGACAAATTGGAGCTCCATGATATGATTTCATAGACTTTAAATGCTTTGCTCTGATCAGTGCTTCGACATACCAAGGGTTTAATATAGACCAGTATGAACAGGACCCCGGTTTTAACACTATTAATTACGTATCGGGCTTTGACAGGTGTCAGTCGTCGCCGGTAATTAATCCGCGTCTGTCGGCGCTGCAACGTGCAGCTCACAAGATTATGTTTACGTGGTGTCTACTGTACCCCTACCATGAGTTAACGTTATCATACTCGTTCTCTCTCTCTCTTGACTGAGAATCGTGGTCATCATTTGTTAGCAGTTCCTAATGCGCGCACGGTGTCGTACAAAAAGTCGCCTTTCGTGCGTGGTTTGCAATATTTAAACGAACTTCTCGTAGCAGCACCAGAGTGTGATATTTTTGCAAGTGCTTGGATGATAATATATGATGAATGTATGAGGTTCTGTGAGGCGATGGATGACCGTCCTTCTGCTGTGAATTATGTTTAAGTATTTATTAATGTTTTTCCTTTCTGTTGTGCAATGTTCTGTATTGTTACTTAGTTCTATGACTGTACTTGTTTTAGTGCCTTGGTGTGTCAATCACAATCACAATGACAATTTGTGTAGCACAGCGTCCTTAGCGGTCACTTTGTAGAACTACAATTCTCCATACAAATCATTTAGGGCCTTATCACACTTGTGCTTTGCGAGCGAGTTTTCTATACAAATAAAGTAAGCGTTGCGGCGAACTCGCTGCGTGATCGCCTTCATACAAAATTCGCACGCAAATCGCAAGTGTTATAAGGACCTTACGCAGTCGCTATCGAGTACGGTCACTGTATACTATTTTTGAGCACACCACCTATGATCCCACCGGAAGATCAGCGCTGACTCTTGAGCTAGCATCATGGTGAAGTAGGACTTTTTCGTGGCACAGCCATACTATTATAAATAGTTTCCTATTGTTTTATTCATTTATTTATCATTTCTGTCACACCCTTCATGTATAATGGCCACGTCACGAATAAATGTATTTCTTTCTAAACTCATAGTAAGGGTAATGAGCTGCCATGATGGACTGACGGACAAAGATGGCTTCCATTTACACATGTAGTCTCTGGCTTTGATAAGATTTTAATGTATATTTTCATTTCGCATACTCTGCAACTGTTTAGGTCATTGTTTATATGAACAACGGGTTGAAAGTGACTTGTTTTCGCCCTTAAAGTTGAAAAGTAATTTGGAATAAGAATACTGACTCCATCATCCAACCATAGTAATTGCGATGCAGGGCAATGGATTTAACCGGTATAGCTAGCTACAATGGATAGCCATTTTAATATCATTATGGATACTTAAATATAGGATGGATAGAAGTGACACCCTTTTTTCAGCCTATGTATAACCGGCATAATTTTACCTTAGTGTATTAAAATAGCTTTAAACTCCGGTGACATAACCTCTGCATGGCAATAACTGAAAGGTCGCCGGAGTGACATTCAGCGACCTTTCTCGACTATAAATCATGGCAGTTAAACCCGTCTGTATATGCACACCACCTTTAGTTGCATAGGGTTAACACGGCACAGTTTTAACCCTTCTTTTACAACTAGGGCGGCAAAGTAATAATTTCGTTAGCTATATAAAGCTAAGGTATAAAGATGATGTTATGTAAGCGAGCCCACTAACACTGAAACTACCGCAACGTGTTTAATTTAGTCAGCAATTTTGCAGAAACGTTAATTCGATTGAATTTGATTGGATAAAGATTAACATGCTGGGGAACACTTCCCTCTCCTTAGATATTTATAAAAGCTAGACTGTACCTACAAGTCATACTTTCCTCATCTTCCATGTATATCAACTTTTTTATATTAGTACCTATAGATGATAGAATTGTTCGTAAGTGTCTGTGCCACGTCGTGCCATGATTAAGAAACTTGCTCAATACACTTCCCAAAAACCAAATACGCTTTTCACCCTCGGGCGAGAAATTCGCAATTTGAGTCAAGTCGCAGACACACAGTACATCGTTAGTGTCATTCAACGGGTCCTATTTATAGTGCCGCTAATCAGGCCCGCGGAGCCAAATCGCGTTAGCGCTAAATGAGGATTCGGTAGTTCGCACCTTTCGAATCGATCCTAACGAATGTCTTGTTTGCTAGGAGCTGGCTAGGGTTGCCAGATCGTCGGGATTTGGCGGGATGCTCCCGAATTTTCTTATGTCCTCCCGACTCCCGACAAAGTAAAAAATCTCCCGAAAAACAACTTAATTTTATAAAACTATTAAAAGGAAATAGCACTAACGCTAATTTTTCCATAAGTATTATATATAATCACATTTTTGTAGATTATATATAAAATTATAATAATGAGAAAATTGCTTTCTTTTATTTTTGTTAGTATTTATTTATGTAGACATTCCTATCGGCAGCGAACGTCGTTGTTTTTAATATATTATTTACTGTAATGTGATTCATTTTTTGTTTCTCCCGACCAAAGTCACAAAATCCCGAAAAAATATGTTGTTTCTCCCGAGGGCCATTCGATCTGGCAACCTTAGGCGTACCTAGCCTTGTATAACTATAGCCTACGGGAACCGTCGCTTTAGTGCGTGCAACTTTGGCTGTTTGTTTCTAAGTGTTAAATGTACTACTCAATTTAATACAATTTTGATGCTGATTTTTAACTTCTTAAATACATTATGACCTCAAGTAAGGAAGAAATTAAGTTTAGAATTTAAATTACGTACTACGATTGCGACTACGTACTACGATTACACTATTGCGATGTTCCCTATCACTGATTTTTAAACATTTTATATTCAAATTGTAACTTTTTAAAGTACAAAATATCAAGTGGCCTTCGCTTTCTTTGGAACCGTATTACAAGGGTAGGTTAAAATCAAATCATCATTTCCTCGGGTTGATATTGGCCTATCGAGTCATAAATCTAAGGGCCATTTGCGTGCGAATTTTGTGTGAAGGCGATCACGCAGCGAGTTCGCCGTGACGCTTATTTGTATAGAAAACTCGCTCGCAAATCTCAAGTGTGAAAGGCCCTAACGCTATGGCGGGCCATACGAAATTAACAATATCGACACTTCAAAACCACTCGCTTAATTTAAATGAAACATAAACACGTGTATTAAGGGCCGATTTTTCAATCACCAGATAAAACATATCTGTCAGATAAATCTTGGCTGTCACTTTTCTTTTATATGACGGGAGAAAAGGATAGCAATAATTTTAACTGGCAGATAAATTTATCTGGTGATTGAACAATCGGCCCTTAAGCAAATAGGTCATAAAGTTTCAAGTGATTTAACCCAGTGATATTCTCTATTACTGCCAAAAACTTTATTTATGTGCACGTGAGAAATCACAATAATATAAACACTTAACCAATATTTGAGACAGTAATGTTCGACAATTGGCGGTTATGATTTACAAAGTAATAGTCCAATCCAAACGAATAACATTGAAAGCAGAATCTATTAAAGTATAAAAAAAAAACTATAAAGAAAATCTATGATAAAACGCACTCTGTTGTATCAGTAAACAAAATATCCTTAAGCACCATAACCGTGAACTTTTACGCTGCCTCTCTCCCTTAAGCTCCCATTTTTTCAAATTTTTCATTCGCTTAACAAACGAAATGGCCATTATTTCTTGTGCCATTATCGTTCCACTGACTGTGGATGGAGGGCCTTAGGGCCTTATCACACTTGCGAGTTGCGAGCGAGTTTTCTATACAATATTAGTCGCGGTGAACTCGCTTCGTGATCGATTTCAAACAAAATTCGCTCGCAACTCGCTAGTCTTTTAAGGCCCTTAGCATATGATTCTGGATATGAAAATAAATGACCGAAACAAGACGTAGAAGGTTCTAGGCATTGTGGAAAATTGCTTTTTAGAGCAATATTTTCAGTTTGTTTGGTCTTAACCTCCTAAGACCCAACGGCCTATTTTAAAGACCAGAGATCGTACTAATTGCGGCCCAATGACATGTACGAGTATGAATTAATCAAATATCCACCCAAGGTTAATATATAATTACGACACAGAATAAAAAACCTAAAATTAGGTCACTGGGTCGCTATTACAAATGTCCTAAAAATAGATTGGGTCTTAGGAGGATAAATGTGTGAAGACCAGCCCGTCTAGCACAACTATGCTTCGCGACTCTTGTCGTGCGACATAGCGGTACCCGTTACCCTCTAACATTACTGCACTGAAAGAGAAAGGCAATTATTTCGCGCGAGAAAGTCACTTGTGACAGTTGTGCTATAGGTGCAGAAAGGTTCTAGTATCTCTGTTTGCCTCTATGGTTGACTCGTAGAGAATGCCATTAGGCATTGAGTCCGCCATTAGTACTGACTTTTGTTTTGCGCAATAAAGTTTAAATAAATAAATAAATATCCACTATATTTGCGGGGGTGGGATGGGGCTCCGTCAATGAGTATATCTCTGAAATTTGAAAAGAACGCCACAGTTAAGTTTTCTAACTTTTGGTTTATTTTACTGCTGTTTTTATCGATAATGTTGAAGAACTTATACATGACTACTTACGATCAAGAGGAGAAATAAAAAGTTTTCAGAGTCAATAAAAAATAATCGCCCCTGTCATATTATTGATAGGGTGTTTTTTTGGATTTTTATTGAAATGGGATTAAAATAGGACGATTTCTAAAATCTTTACCTTCACCACTTGTTTAATCTTTTATTTAATCTTTTATATGTTATAGATCGCAAAAAATATGCCGTGTGGAACGTTTCTAAAGACTGAGCTGACAGGTTAGTGTCATCTGAGTGATCTACAATCGACCTATTATAATTGTAAAGCTGAATTTAAAAGTAAAAATAATCATAGTAAAATATTTTAATATCAGGGACAACCCTAGCTACTAATTCAAAGGTTTTATTTACCATTTAAATTGAAACATGTCTTAACTTAAGCGATGTTCAAAAGACGCTAGGGCTGATGTGCAGATTTTTACACTAATGTTTAACAAACCGTATCTCAAAAATGGATAAAAATATTTACATAGTTCATTGGTGAAAAATGAAGTACTCAGTCTGAACAATTCCCTGTTTGCTTAAAAGTCCCTCGATCTGTTCCACCCTATAATTATTAGTTATTATCATATCTCACCTATTATTATCACATCACATCTAATATCGCTCGTTAAAACCGTATCTAGTTAGTATATTGATGCTGAGATACGAGGTTTGTTTCCAATATATATTTGTTACTTTGTGAATTTTGGTTGTCAACAGACGATACGTTATTTCGCAAAATAACAAAGCAACCAATTATCCGGTAATTTAATACGGCTTTCGGGTCATTGTCAGATTTAGGTGCGGGTCTTTCCGGTGGACATTTGCAAAATTAAGGATTCCAGGGCCTAATTTTCTGATTAAGTACCTGTGAGAATAAAGAACTTTCCCTCTTCTATAATCCGATGTAATAGCAACATAACCTAGATTCATACAAGCTCTTAACTTTTGACCACCGAAGGGACAAATTTTGTTTTTTGAACTGACAATGACCCATTCCGCAAACTTGAGCCTGAATCTACCAATAGTAATAAAAAAAGCTGAAGTGTTCTTTTCATACAGTTTAGAAATTTTTTCGACCAGAATGCTATAGCAAAAATTATGAATATCACCTCTAGTTACTTGTAGTCTAATTATATGATACGATGTTCTCATCTCTCGACGCACGTCATTTTTAAAACGTGTAATTCCCAATAGGAGGGGGGTGTATTACAAAGACGAGCGATTCCGAATGATTGGCCCGAGCGACACGCGGGGTCATTAGTGGCGCGCGGAGTCGAGTGGGAAGCTAATTGGACCCCGGTAGGGCTGTCGAGAGGAATTTTGTAGCGTTTTCTTCGATAGTAAGTTTGAATATTGTAACACTGTTTTGTTATTGCAGACGAGTGAACAAATGTTCTTGTGGAAGTTAGTTTTTAATGTAAAAAACGTCTCGAACTATAAATGGAAACGCGATTGAAAGGTTTTGTTGCGTTTCCAGTGCAAATTACAATTGATGCTGATATTAGGATGTATTGTTGTAATGTTTTATTGGTTTTCCAATTATATTTGTTGATGTGTAAAATTTTGATCGGGTGTATTGACATTGTTTTTTAGAGATGATTTTGTTCATTGTATGTATGCTAGTTACCAAAGTATCACACGTTTATTTCAACTTGGTTTACTTTATTCATATACATACCTTAAATACCCTATTTAAAATACAAAGTAAAAAATAGTTTCGAGAGTAACTTAACATTTTTCAAACCGCTTATATTCAGACATTTCATAAAACGTTGTTCCCTCGGAATGTGGGGTATTTTGAGGATAAATTGTTACCGAGATTAATTTTCGTGTCGAGAATGCCATCTAGTGTTTTTTTTTTTTATATAATTACTATTTATTATAAGCGACGAAAAACCAAATTATTATGTAGAATGTTTAACGTAGAACCTTTGTTAGGTAGATATGGTGATGTGCTCTCTTCGTGTTGTATGCCTGTCAAAATATATACACTTTGTGAGTATTTCGTAAAACTCTCATAGTTTTGATTTCTTAACTTAATTTGACATGGTTTTGTGAATGGTATGTCCGCTAGCCGCTTAGTGTCAGAATGAAATGTCAAACGGATTTCTAATTTAGCGAGACTGACATTCAAAATAAATGTATCGTCATACTATTGCTTAGGAAGCCTATTTAGAACGCCTGGCAGCCCTAGGCCGCATCGCGTTGCAGCGTATTGTCTGCGTGGCTGAGTCGAGCACTCGATATTATCGACGCGAGAATTGCACCCCGCCGATACTGCTTATTGGGCTACAATGCGGTGATATTTTAGCGCGCGTTAGCACTTTCCAGGGGGTTTATTCCGGCCTGGCGACTATTGACTTTCATAGGTGCTTATAAGCCGGGATTGAATATCGACGGATATTACTGTACAACTATCGTGCTTCTGAATTTTAAATTTATTTCAACTTTATGTAAATGGAGTGGAACTGTTAATTTAGCCTCAAATCAGATGCTTGTGATATTTTGCGTTCGATATTTAATTATTATCTACGTAAATACCTACTAATGGGCAACATTTGAATTGCTTTCATAATTACTTCACGTTTGGCAGTACCCAGCAGGGGTGTTTGTTCATGCAGTTATCGTAGCTACAGTCAATGGAATAATAATAAAAATAAACTAGATTAACCAATACTACTATTGATCCATAAACTGGATACGTCAATCAGTCTATGGCCTTTCTGTCTTATTTATCTTATACAAAGAGGAAAACTTTTGATACCCATATGTATAATATCGAACCTTTAAAGAGTTTTTTTTTAAAGAAGCGACTTGTTCAACCACGTTAATTATTTCAACCAATCAACTACCGGTCAGGTGCCGCTCTCGCTTTGTGATTTGCTAATAGGTGCACCAATTATCTTGCTTCAAGTCACTTTTAAAACCATAAAACTAAATTACAAGCCGCTAAACGACTAGTTTGAACAAAAGGAAAACGTGTTCGAATTTCAAAATTTGAATAACAGGCTGGCGTTCCATTTTTAAATTAAAGACGTAGCCTTTGATTACAGTGAATGGTGTACCGGGGTGTGAGGCCATGTGCACTGTATTAGTGGTCCGACCGGGTTTAGTAAAAAATGAGGTAGGTTAAACCATACAATAGTAAGTTTACAAATGAATATGCTTTTGCATGAGTACCTTGTATGCTGAAATTAAATTCCAAACTTTAGATCATTAAAATAGCTTATAAATAGTAAATTACACGTCTAGGATTAATATCAACAATAGATGCATTAAGTCTACAATTTTAGTTACTGCCTCTGGTTTTTAATCAGAGACCCCTACATCTCATTCACACTTCCACAAACCCTAAAGACCACCCTCTATTTAAATTCACCCAAGACCTAACATATTGGTACCAAAAGGTAACATGTTCATGCAAAAATGAATAATTTACGCCATTATGTGTTATAAGGTCTCCCGTTTTAATCACTTAAGTGCAGCGCAGGATCTCGTCAGTCGACGTCTTCAGTAAGACTCGTAAAACTCGTAAAATTCGTAATAAAACGCGGTTTTAGTGGCCACGCACTGGTGGACCCTTGACCTGAGGCAATTAACTCGATACACTTGGGACCATTGAAATTGATTAAATAAATATTGGAAATAATTACGTGCCTTTAATAATTCCGGTATATCGTGAAATTTCTGACTTTCCACGATAAATACAATTTAAATGTAGTGTGCAAAATCAGTGTACAGTCCATAAATAACTACTAGTTCCATTTACCTGCGTTGAAATCTTAAAAATGAGTCCTAGAATTTTCATTTCGTCAACATTTCTTTCAGTGAAGCCGTACAATTTTCTAAGTTTTCGTACAGTTTGTACAATCGTATTATGTTCGTTAATTACAGTTCTGAAAAGTTCAGAGGTAAGAGATGCCAGTTAATGAAATATTCCAAAAAATGTGTGTTGATTAAACGGGGTAAAATATTTACCAAAATGCCAACAGCAATATTTAACTTTTATTATATTTTTTAAGAGAATCTCTTAATACATTGTATGCTCACAGAATTTTTCTTGCTTCAGGTAAACAGCAAATATAAATTAGCTGATATAAACGCAGTGAGTAAATTGAACTCCTGAATTATAACTAATTTTGTTAAGATACATCGCGTTTTGTGTTTTAAAACGTCACAATGATCTACATATTGCATTATCCCATTGTCAAACAATATCCTAGCTGATAATGTTTATTGTATAAGAATGGAAATACATGTGACTAAAATACTTATATCTTAAAGTAAAACTTAACCTTAAAATAAAACTATACATACTAGTACGTATAATAGAAATAGTAGGACACCATTCGATGTTTAATTGAATTAGCAACATTTAGTACATTTCAGTGGCCAACATTGTACCTAAATTAAAAGATGGTCGTTGTGTTTTACTACTCAGGGGTTTACGACGCGACTGTGCCCACTTGGGTGACTTTAACTTGCGTTTTTGATCTATCGTCTTTCCTCAATCATTGGGTGACATTAGATCGCTATTTAATGAGGTGTGGCTTCTTATTGCATGAGAAAAAAGTGTTTTTTCAAACATGCAATGAAATGTCATAACGTGCGTTATAACAGGCTGCGAAGTATCACTTTTCGGGCGAAACAACTTTAGAGAACTGTAAAGGAATTTCATACAATATTTAAGACATAGGCCGGGAAGTATTTTTTTTTAATTATGGAGTCTGTGTTCGTGAACAGGCTAAACAGCTTTCTGAGTATCTTATTAAAACTTTCGTGAGACATATTTAATTACTGTATTAAGCTGAAGAAGAGCTCCATACGAGTTCGATACATGTCGGACCGTTCCTGACAATTTCACGCGAGTGTAAACCGATTAATACAATAACTATATTATGTCTCACGAAAGTTTTAATAAGATATTTATATGATACATATACCTATGTACTAGTTTACCTACGGGGACACCGGAGCGCGTTATGCAACTAGGAACATGTGAAATGCCGCCCTCCATAGTCCATTCACCCCGTAAATAGTTAAATCTAAGATATAGGTATCTACATTTCCTACAATTTATCCCTATTTCAACCTAACTCTAAAACATCGCAAGTGTACTCCAACTGCAGTATAAATACACTTCGGAATACGGCTTTGCTGGAAGGCTAATGAATTCCAATTTATTATCGTTTCCTTCGTATTTCTGTTTTATTTCTCGCTATATTTCTATTTTATTTTATTCGGTCGCCCTAGGAGCTCTTGATACATTGCAATCGTTAGTTCTGTTTTGAAATTCTCTTCTAAAGAATAAAGGTTTAGTATTTTGAAACAATTGTCAGGATTGATAAATGCTTGAACGCACAATCGGTCGTTAAGCTGAAATATTAAAATTCGTTGCTTTTTACAGTCTCGAAAAGTATGCTAATGGAATTTTAGTACTTGTGAAGCGAACTGTAACTGATTTAACTAAACCCTCGTATGCTATGTTGAAATTTGATAATCAAATTGAAACTAACTGATATTTTAACGTGAAGTTGAAATGTCCCGCACGGATCCGAGTTTAAGCATACGAAGGGTTAAGCTATGTGTTTTATATAAAAAAAGTATTCTAAATCTCCACAGACCATCATTTATAAAGCAGAACCATAACTCTCTTATATCCCATAATTAATTCCAGTGACTTAAAAGCAAAGCCGGCATGTACAAAACGCCTAAGCACGCCTAAGGTCTTTACAGCCCCGAAACAGACATCTCCTTTGTTGATATGCAGCACAAATTGACGTGCGAATCTCCTCGCCACCCATCCATTGTTACCCCCTCCTCCCACCCTCCTCCCGGGCCCATTACATAATGCATGCATGCAACTCTTTGATTAAAAACACCCGAAAAACCGGAAAATGCATGTAACATTATTCACATTAATGTATTTATTAGGGCAGGTCACGCGAGGCGCTCCGTTTTGATTGTAATTTTTGTGCCGTGTACGTTTTTAATTTGACTGCTTTGAATTATGTTCTTGGGTGTCGGGGTTGGCGTGATGCTTAGTTTTCGGTCACGTGCGATCTGGTACATAGTTGAAAACAAGTCTTATCGGACACAATGTAATCGTGTTTCGTAGCATTTTCTTTTCGAAGCTTCATTATAAAGTGTAGAGGAATAGTACATTACGGCAGAGACCAGTAAGTAAGCCATACTGGCCGAGTAGGAATTAGACGGACCGAGCCGTAGGCGAGGTCCGGATATAATACGAGGCCAGGATGGCTATTACGGTCGAAGCAAGTATAGTGCTTTTCTCAAAAATTAAACAAGAAAATTAGATTAAAATTATATTTTGTAGGTGACATTCATATTCGGCCATTTTCTAATGAATATTTTTGTTATATCCCATTTTTATTATTACACATTGTGATATTCGTCGTCGCAGGCACCATTAACTCCCATGATAACAACCTATAACAAAAATATAAATAAATAAAATAAAATAAAAAAATAAAAAGCCTTTTAATTCCACACCAAACTATGTTACAAATATAAAAAGACAAAAAAAGAAAAAAGTAATAGCAATA
This sequence comes from Apotomis capreana, assembly GCA_947623375.1. Taxonomy (NCBI): domain Eukaryota; kingdom Metazoa; phylum Arthropoda; class Insecta; order Lepidoptera; family Tortricidae; genus Apotomis; species Apotomis capreana. Next base: position 3,088,820 of record OX392511.1, read on the forward strand.
ACTACTATGTATACATTTTTTTTTTTTGTGTTTTTTTTTGTTATTAATATTATTATTTATTTATATTTATGGGTGGACCTCTTTCCGAGTAAAGGCCTCCCCCAGTTTTCGCCACTTCGTCCTGTCAGTCGCCGCGTCTTGCCATTTATTTGTAGCCGTGCGGGAAATCTCGTCAGCCCATCTCGTTTGTGGCCGGCCTCGCTTTCTCTTTCCGACCGGCCCTTTCCAGAAGGTAACGCGCTTAGTCCATTTTTGATCGCTCATCCTTGCTATATGCCCTGCCCACTGCCATTTCATTTTCAGACAGTGTTCTAATGCATCAATAACTTTAGTTCTCTCTCTTATAGTGGTGTTTCTAACTCTATCTAGTCGTTTTATTTTTAGTATGCTTCTTTCTTGAGCCCTTTGACAAGTTCGAATTTTTTGTTTGATCTCCTTTGTGTACGTCCAAGTTTGGCACCCGTAAGTCAAGCAAGGTAGTAAGCATGTATCCAGCACTTTCTTTTTTAGTGTGATTGGTAGCTGGCTTTTTAGCACTTCCTTCAAGCTCCAAAATTTGCTCCATGTCTTTGCGATTCTTCTATTAAGTTCGATAGCTCCCCTGTTTTTCTCGAAAGAAATCTCTTTGCCAAGATATATATAATTTTCTACATACTCTATTTCTTCTGCGTTGATATATATTTTTCTCTTCGTCCGTTACAAAGTATTTTTGTTTTACTAAGATTAATTTCAAGCCCAATTTGATTACTGTTACTTTGTAAGGATTGTAGCATCTCTTGCAGCTCTTCAGATTTGTTAGAGAATAAAGCAATATCGTCTGCGAAGCAGAGGTGCGTTAGGCGTTTGCCATTTATTTTAACGCCTTTGTTTTCCCAGTTGAGCGACTTCATGATGCTGTGTAAAACAATAATGAACAGCGTTGGTGACAAGGGATCGCCCTGTCTTACTCCTCTCTCGATCTTTATCACCCTGCCAGTATTTTCTAGTCTTATTTTACTTGTAGAGCAATCATATATGTTTTTCAGGATATCTATGTATGTTTGGTGTAGATCATATTCGGCCAGAGCTTTCCATATAGCATTATGAGATATTGTGTCAAACGCTTTTTTGAAATCTATGAAAGCTATGTATATGGTGCAATTAAACTCTATGTGCTTTTCTATTAGCTGGTCAATAACTTGGATATGATCTACTGTGCAAAATCCCTTTCGGAAGCCTGCCTGTTCGATTGGTTGGTGGGTTTCAACAATAGGAGCGAGCCTTTTTTGTATGCAGGATGCAAATAGTTTGTACATGCTGGACATGAGACTAATTGGGCGATAATTAGAGATGTCAGCCGGATCGCCTTTTTTGTAGAGTATGGTGATTTCTGATTTCGTCCACTGTTGAGGAACCACTTTTTCTGCCAAAACCAGGTTGAAAAGGTGTGAGAGGTGGGCAAGAAGTTCAGGTCCTGCTACTTTTAGATGGTCGTTCGTGATACCGTCGCTTCCAGGGCTTTTCCTAAGTTTCAAGGTGTCCAGAGCCTTCTTGATCTCGGATTCATGGAATGTTTGTATCTCTACTTCTTGATTTTTTGATTGGTGCGGTAATAAACTGAGTTCTGATGAGTTGTGATTACGATTTTTGGTTTCCCTGTAGAGAACTTCGTAGAATTTCGTTGCAACTTCCAATATTTCGTCTCTATTATTCGTATATTGATGCTGTGACTTTAACTTTGGTATCCATGTTTTAACTCTATTAAGCTCTTTGAAAGCTTGCTTTGTGCTTCCCGTGGAAAGAAGATATTTTTCAATTATAGACGTCCGGTGATTTTTGTAGTCTTTTTTTATTTCTTTGTTGACTTTTTTGTAAAGCTGTGAAAGTCGATTTTTTTCTTCTTTTGACAGAGGGTTTCCTTTTTGAAGATCATGTCTTTGTTTTATTAGGTTTTTTGTGCGGTCCGATATTATGCTCTCTTTTACTGTAAAAGAGAACAAAAATATATCGTTACCAAATAGTGGCAGCATTTATTTACCTTCATCGCCAAAATGTTTATCATCTAGAGCTTGATTTAAGAACTTTTCTATATTTTGCTGCTAAATATTTGTGATTTCATTCCTTTGTAGCCATCCGATTGTCTCAGAAAGATTGTTGAAATATTCTGACCTTATCACACATTATCTGACCAATTATTAACTTGATTTTCTTCCATCCATTTAATGAATCTCTTGTATTTTTTTTATATCTCCTTGGATTTAGTCGGAAGTAAATTATTTTAGCTAACTCTGCCTCCGCTTTTAAGTATAGAGGGGTGCCGTCTATTCGGAATCAGACTCGTCTGAACTCATTTTTGCATGAATGAATGAATTATTGTAATAGATCACACAAACAAATTTGAAATTTTTGTCTTTTAATTTAAATCCCACCTTAATGTCTTTTTTAGGGTTCCGTAGTCAACTAGGAACCCTTATAGTTTCGCCATGTCCGTCTGTCCGTCCGTCCGTCCGTCCGTCCGCGGCTTAGCTCCACGGAGTCATTAGTACTAGAAAGCTAAAATTTGGTATGAGTATGTGTATGTATAACGCCGACAGAACGGTAAAATAAAATTAATAAAAAAAAATTTTTTTCGGGTGCCTCTCGAACACCTAAAGTGGGGGTGAATTTTTTTTTCTTTTCAACACTGGTGTGTGGGGTGTCGTTGCATAGGTCTTGTAAAAATAACAGGGGTCTTCTAACATTATTTTTTGATAAAGTCAGCAGTTTTGTAAATATTCGCTCCAAAAACAAAAAAAATAGTTTCCCCCCCCCTCTAACTTTTCAACCAAAGGTCAAAAAAAATCGGAAAAAATCATGTTAATGAGGCCTTATAAGTACTTTCAATGAAAACTATATTGAACAAAATCGGTTGAGCCGTTTTTGAGTTATCGCCAAATTTTATATTTTTTCTTTAAAAGGTCGTAAGTTGACTTCCAGAAGGTAATAAGTGATTACAGTTTCTAGGGCGTTTACGACCTTTTTATATAGATTAAAATCTTTCTTAACGTAAACCTCGGGCTTAAAACAGCAGTTTATTGTGAAGGATGAGCAACTACGGAACCCTACACTGAGCGTGGCCCGACATGCTCTTGGCCGGTTTTTTTATAAATACTGCGTTTAATTATTTGCACTGTCTTACAAATCTAAGTCTTAAAGATAAAATTTAATTATTGTTATACATTGTTGTATTTTCTAACTAATTTTCATATCATAAAGCTTACCTTCAATTTTAACTCCGAGGTTTTTTTCTAAACGACACAAAGACGGAAGGAATTCCGAAATATCATTGTCATTTTACACAGCACAATTATGAACTAAACGCTGCATACAAACTTCCGCACTAAACCTTGTCGCTACTTTTTTTTTTTAAATATGCATCTTGAGTTACGTTTATACTGCCAATAGTGCTAACCTCTTTTTATTTTACATTTGCTCTTAGTGTAAATTGCAAGTGTATACTGCAATCAATGTCGTCTCTTTCTATTTTAATGTATGAAAAAGGGACGCCACTTTTTAATTTCTACAATTTGCTGTCGCACTGTACTTATAATTAAAACAATTTGTGGAATGCATCCTTTTTACATTTATATACGACCTCATCGCCTTCACATCCTTAGTTTTTTTATAGGTCGGTGACGATGTAAATCGTGTTTCGATATTCAAATATATTGATACGTAATAGGAATTACATACTTACTTACTTGTCAAATATTGATTCCAAATTTAAAATCTCGCTGTTTACTGGACACTTCTAAAAAGTCTTCGGTATGTTCCACTTACTGTAGTCTATCTAGCGATGGTAAGGCAACATTACATGCAATTTTTAAATACGATTATTTACCATATCCATGGATAACTTTTTTTCCTTTCAGTGGCGTCTTTACATTTAGTACTCTGACTTAAGAAAACTGTTCTGTTTTTTTCTCTATGACAGCCGTATTAAACTTTCCTTGATTACACTGAAAAAAAAGTAGCTCAACTAGTTGAACTACTTGAGAAATAGGCAAATTGTGCTTAGTAGTAACCAAAATGATGCAAATTTTACAACACTTATTTTGGTTACTAGTAGCCCTCCCTTAGTCAGCCCTCCGATTTATGTAACTAGCAACTAACATTTGGGCTACTACTGTTAACAAATCTTTTTTTTTTTCAGTGTATATAGGTCGGTCGTTATTTATTTATACTTAATTGCACATTTCATTAGATTTAGTATAACTGGCAGACTTAATGGATGGAGCATTCACTATTCAATCATAAGGCCAAACAGAGGGTCGTCGGTTCGTTTTAATTTAAGGAAAACGTAGATACAGATTCTATCTCTCGCATTTATTGTACTTTACAATTCCTGATGCCAAGCGGGTTTACTGAAAACTGCATTACATTTCAGCACAAAAGTGAGAGATCTTGTTAAATACCTAATTAAAACTTTTCATAGTCAGTTGCTAATGAGTTTCGATAACGCGGATAGTTGAAAACCACGCAAAACTGGAAAAAATTAATACTGCCATACTTTCCATTACTTCTTATGTCTGCCTGGGTAAAAAAATTACAATCCTGAGCTGGTAAAAGGTAGTAAAGAGAAACTGCCACTAATTATCATATCAGTTATTCCACGGTCATTTGTTTACATTGATTTTTGCGAGTCGAGCTGCATTATTTATATAGAAAATTCCCGCGAGTCTCGGACTGCATTAACACTTCCGCAACAAAGGATTTCTTAGCGCTACGCGCGTAGCCGATAAGCGTAATTCTACGGGCGTTTCACCCGACGTCAGTCATCCATACTATCCATTCTTAATATTATAGATGCGAAAGTGTGTCTGTCTGTCTGTTATCTCTTCTCGCTTAAACCGCTGAATCGATTTTGATGAAAATTGGCATAGAGATAGTTTAAGATCCGAGGAAGGACATAGGATAGCTTTCATCCTGGAAATTATACCTAAAAAGATTGAAAAATGAGTGAACATCTCTGTTGGGGTGCGGAGACCCTGTAGGAAATGTAATTATTAGACCAAAAGTCTTACATTTGCTTAGGCGCTTTTAAGAATCCCTTTTATCAAGTTCCACGCGTACGTAGTCGCGGGCAAAAGCTAGTCTGTCATAAATAGGAGCACGGCCACGTCGAAAAAAACTAAAACCAATGATGGTCGCGTTTATCACTTGTTAAATAAGTGACAAAGCATCTGTCATCACACTCGCAGTTTATTTATCGCGTGATAAAAGCATCCATCATTATCCCGCAGGGTTAGGTTTCCGTTACAAGGCGGGAAAATACATTTTCATCGTTTTTTAAGCTACATAAAAATCTGTAATTTTTTCTAGGAATGACTACGAATAGAAGGTTATTCCTACCTACAAACGAAATGAAATGAAATGAAATAATTTATTCAGTAAGTAGGCCACAGGGGCACTTTTACAAGTCAGATTGTGAATCTACCGGCATTTCGCAAGAGGAGACCGCTGTTGAGAAGAAAGCCGAAAGAAACTCAACAGTAAGTCATTTTTTCGTAAAAAATACTTCAAACAATTACATGATACAGTTGTGTTATAACTAATTAGACTGGTACACGTAAAGGAGATGCATAGATACTCCAAATCAATGTTAAGTGGAACATTAAAATAAAAATTTAATAAATTTAAAATATTAAATATACCCAGTGATGTATAAAGTCTCTGGGTGTCACAACATGCAATAAAATATAATTACTTAATTAATTTAATTCCATAGAGATGTATAAGGTCTCTAGGCGTCAACGTGAATAATTTAGAAAATAATTATTAAACCTAAAATTCTTAGAGATGTACTCGTATATGGTCTCTAGGCGTCATAACATGCAATAAAATATTTTAAAATGATTTAATTTCCTCAGAGATGTATAAAGTCTCTGAGTGTCATACTACACTAAGCTGTTTCTTAGAGATGTATACAGTCTCTAAGAGTTCAAAAAGATAAAATCAACATTGAATAACTTCAATCGAGTACAGGATGAAGTTTCTCACGTTTGCTTAATTTAACACTAGTATGCGGTTGCTTCATATTTAATTTGGCCCTTGCTAGCATGAACAGACCGGACCCCACAAACGGCACCCGTTCACGAGTATGACGCATATCTCAGCCATCGCCTCCCTCAACCATATTATAGGGATGGCTGCGACCCGATCAACGACGCCACCGTAAGCAAAGACCTTTAAGCGAGCATGACATGCTCAAGCTGCCGGGCATACTTGACTAATACTATTTGCCCGGTGAGAAACAACAAATTGTGCTCTCATGTTACATTAAAAATTACCCACCAAAATAATGCTTATTTAAAAATTTACTATTGACACACAACACTAAACTACTGGCTTAAAGGCATCACTGTCGTTTAGAAAGTCATTAACAGTATAATAAGCTTTATTCAATAAGTGACGTTTTATTTGCGCTTTAAATTTGCTACAGGGCAATTTTACTACATCAATAGGTATTTTATTGTAGAAGCGTACACAGTTCCCCACGAACGACGAGCTAACCTTACGGAGACGGTGGGCAGGTATTGCGAGCTTGTCCTTACTTCTCGTATTGTAGTGGTGAATGTCACTGTTGAGCTTGAATTCATGGAGATTTTTCCGCACATACATGATATTCTCAAGAATGTATTGAGATGCTACGGTGAGAATGTTTGTTTCCTTGAATTTCTCTCTTAGTGACGTACGACCTCATAAATTGCGCGTACAGCTCGTTTTTGTAGCACAAAGATGGTTTGGATGTCCGCCGCTCTTCCCCATAATAAAATTCCATATGACATAACACTATGGAAATAACGAAAATTAAATTTCATTTCTTCCTCATCCCAGTCCTCACACGTATGTACTCTACGATCTCCTCAGCTTTCATAGAGTAATGTAGACGAAGCATAATATACCTTTTCTCAAACATGCAATGAAATGTTCTGATAACGTGCGTTATAACAGGCTTCGAAGTAGGTATCACGTTTCGGGCGGAACAACTCGAAAGAACTGTAAAGGAATTTCATACAAAATTGAAGGCCTAGGCCGGGCACGGGAAGTAATTTTTATTTAACATGGCCTCTGTGTTCATGCACAGGCTAAACAGCTGTTTTTTTTTTTGTAGGTAGAGTATTTTTTTATTTCATTGCATATGTTTGAGAAATGCACTGTACATGCCTTAGCCGTGGAAAGGGCTTGCCGGCTTCGTATCACTATCCGTCTATACTCTCCCGGCAAGCCCATCTTTACCATTAATTCCATCACCTAGTCTGTCTCTCGTCCTCAGTACGTAAAAATAAACGCTCCATCGAATAACAACTGAAATCCCCCGCAATCATCATAATGGTAAAATAACCGTACATTAGTTGAAATGAAATATTCGTGTTCTATAGCGATTAAAATCTATTTGCGACGGAATGGCTAATTCGTTTAATTCCCATGTTTGGAAGATTGCACGGTGCGTGGGAAGCGACGGCTGCGGCGGCGTGAGGGCTGACAGGGTAAGGTTGACAGGCGGTAAGGCTGAAAATAATAACTATCTCTGTTAATGTGAGTATATACGCGAAAACGCCATTTCAGTCAATTTATTTCTTCTAAATCAGATAATTCTTTGGTAATTGCTGAAGACTAGTTGGTAAAGACTAGTATAGTTGAAATGTTTTTAGCTGTTCGGTTTCCACTTAAAAGCTTATCTTGTAAACATTGCCGGACAATACTATTGTTTAAATCGTGTAGAGATGGTAACTTTAGAACAACATAAAATAACTGAAAAAAAATGCAAACAAAATGCCATCTTTTCTTTTATACTTGAAGACCGTATACAATTTGTCGTTCTGGAATGGAGGAAGGGTGGAATATACAAAAAAAAAATGGATTTTTGTGTATAGGCAGGAATAAACCCCTTCTTTCCTAGTAACAGATTCCTGAAGCTTAAAATAAATTAAAATGATATAAATGTTTTTCCGGCCTTGTGCGGGCATCGCAACGGCATTCAAATTCAAATTCAAATTTATTTATTTTGAACTAGTTTACAAAGTTGTCGAACCCTCCCTTTAAGTTAAAAACTTGTATTAGGAGGAATTCGCTCTTTCATCTAAGTTGTGCTTATGTTAAAAATAATATACTTACCACCTTTAAAAATAATAAGTTACTTATCCTTACAGATAAATTGAAAATTAACAATTTAACGAGTAGGTAACAAACATGCAAAAGATGTGCATAAGAAGCTGCAATTTTAAATTTAAACATACATTTATCAAACAACAAAATTTTGTTAGGACATGAGCAACGCAATGTCATCATACTTTTTACTTTTAAGTCAGGTTGTTATTTGATTTTTACACTCTCTATAGGTTAAGTGGTAAATTTTCTCAGTTCTAAGTATTTATTTTATTATAAAGTAATGTTGATGCAATTTTAAACTGCTTTTTAGCATTCTAGGAAACCTAACCCGGGTGCTTTGACAATTTCCTGGAGCGAAGTAAAACTAGCCCAAGATCGATTGTGATGACGACGTACTGTGGACACCGGTTTAGAAAGTACATATATGTATATACTAGAAGTTGCCCACTGTAACGCGGCAAACCTCCATGGTGCAGCACTGGCCGCTTACAAACGCCATTAAAAAAGACAGGCGTTCCACGCTCGTCTTTTGTCTTTTTTCTCAGACACGCTTGGACTTGTGCTGAACGAACTGGTGTCTGAATGGCTATTACTTGTATATTTTAAAAATTAAATGTAATACTGAGATTGCTTATGTATTGTGGTGTTACGAGTTTTACGTAATTGTGCATAATTACTGTAAATATAACGCTGTATCATATATTGCTGATAGTTCTAACACTTGTAAGGGCTGCCGCTTTGCAGGTAATATTTGTATATACTTATTTTTCTTTGTTTTCCTTTTATTTATATTGTTAAACTCAATCCAAGTCTTATTTCGTTCTCACTGGTCTTGACAAATACGAAATAAGGCATGGATTGGTTTGGTGTCACCAACTAAGTGAGATGTTGTTCCAGCCCTTTTTACTTGGCTGAAGATTGCGTGCTGTGGTAAACGCACCTCTACCGGCGGTTGTTCCTGCTTGATGTGCGTGGAAGCTGGAGATACGCGGACCCATGAAACCCTGTTTTTCCTACCTACCATCCTGCCCAGCTCCATTAAGGCCAGTGTTTCCCGTTAGTGCCGCGTACTGACTGAATACCGTCATCTTTATATTGTATATAGTTTTATTCTTTATTATATATTTTCACACTACCACGGCTCGTCTTTTATTCCCGACGACTAGCCGGGCTACATTGGCGCCCAAGGGTTTATTCAGTCAGTACGTGGGTTTTTTTAGACTTGGATTGGGTTATGTACATACTTGTAAATATTATACGTGTTTGTACATAGCTAAGGTTGTTAAATTTTCTGTCATTTTGGTTTTATTGTGTTATTTTTTCTTGTGTATAGGTAAAAGTTAGGCTAGATCTGTTTTACTTGGTAGGTTGACCTGCATCGGTTACAGGCTGCAGCTTTCATTTTACGTTACTTTTTCACTACAGAAGGTGTTTGTTATGTACATGTTTGTGTGTATGTATGTTTTGTAAATAGACATTTTTTTTGCGGTGTACAAAGGTTCTAGTAGGTAGTAAATATGGAGTTTTCATTCGTTAGTGTAAATATGTTAAATAAAAATGAACTTGCTTACGAAGTAAGTATTAGGCATGAAAAGCCTCGCGATACGGTTGTGGAGCTCCGACAGCAGTTGAGTGACTTGTTGGGTAAATATGTAGCTGAGGATTTGCCGACTACTGTTGCCTTTTCAGTTGCCGATGACTTGGCCGGCACTGAAAAATCTATGTCTTTTATAGAGGATAAAATCGTTCTGTATGAAAGTTCCTGTGACTCGAAACTTGTAAATAAAATTCAATCATTTCTTGTACATATATACTTACGTCTTCAGCGAATAGACATCTCGGATGATGACGATCACCGTGCTATGTACAAAAATCTTGTTACAAAATTTAGCGCGTTGAAGACGCGTTTTGATTTGAAAAATAACAGTTCTATTAATAGTTCAGCCGCTTCATTTGTAACAGCGAACTCTGAAAGATGCACAGAGAATAAAGTCGTTGTACAGTGTGACCGTGCGGTGACCAGTGAGTTTCGAAAATTCTCGTACTCGGGTAAAGGCTGTCCGCGTAGCTTTGTACAAAAGGTTGAGGAGTTTGCCTTGTCTAGGAATTTGCCAACAAGCACCTTGCTAACTCATTGTTATGAGATATTCACGGACGCAGCACTTCATTGGTTTCGTGCTTATAAAGACGGTTTTACCACGTGGGATAGCTTAAAAGTAAAACTGTTTGATGATTTTGGTATTGTTGATTACGACTATAAATTACTTCAAGAAATACAAGACCGCACACAAGGCAAGGAAGAGTCAATTGTAGCGTATTTTGCTGTTATGTATGGTTTATTTGCTAAACTTACCTACACTATGTCTGAAGCGGATAAATTACAAATTTTACTTAGAAACATTCGTCCTGAATACGATATTATGGTAGCACAGGCTGATATTAAGTCTATTGAAGGTTTGAAGGCTGTGTGTCAGAAGTATGAGGTGTGCCTTGATAGGTCGCGGAACTTTAAAGAACCTCCTACCCACAGCTCATCTTCATTAACTGAAGATTTTGTATATAAGCCTGTAAATACTAAGTCTGTAAATATAGTTAGTTCTAGTAAACAATTTTGTGTTCGCTGTAGAGTGAACGGACACAGTTTACGCATGTGCAAAGAGCCACGCTCTCTAGTGTGCTTTAAATGCGGTTTATCTGGCTACCGTAGCACGAATTGCCCTAAGTGCAATAAAGCAGATCCTGAAACTAAGACTTTTTCAAAAAACGCGTAAATGAGGATCAAAGACTTACTGTACATAAAAATTGTAATTTTTCGAGTGATGAGTGGAATGACTGGCTGTCAGTTGTACGTCTGTTCATGTTGTCTTTCAAAACGTCATTGATCCTCTTCGACGATCAAAATGATAATGAACGTCCTTATGTAAATATTAATGTAAATAATTTGACACTCTGTGGCTTACTCGATAGCGGTAGTTCTATTACAATACTTGGTAATAATTCTCAAAACGCTCTACTAGATCGGGGATTTGTACTTAACTCGTCGTACAAAATTTCCGTGCGAGCTGCTAATGGGCAGCCTGTTTATTCTATTGGCTACGTGGAATTACCTGTACAATTTAACGGTAAATGTCTTTACATTACTGCACATGTAATTCCAGACATTTCTTCTTATTTAATTCTGGGTATAGACTTTTGGAAAAGCTTCAATCTGTTGCCTAATTGTCTCAAAAACGCTGAACTGAGAAAACCTTCCAATTGTACTTCCTTAACTATTAATGACACTTTAAAACAAGTTCTTCCCTTTGAAGACTTGTCCGCGGAACAGCAGTCTCAGGCCAATAATATTATATCTCGGTTTCGCGAAGCTTCCACGGAATCTAGTCCTCTTGGTCGCACACACTTGGTCGAGCATCGTATTGACACCGGTGACCATGCACCTATTAGGCAACGGTGTTACAGGCTCTCTCCTGAAAAACAAAAGGTGCTGGTGGAAGAAGTGGACAAGATGCTTGATTTGGACATCATAGAGCCTTGCGAAAGTCCGTGGTTAAGTCCTGTTCTCGTTACTCCCAAAAAAGACGGTACTTGGAGATTCTGTTTGGATAGTAGGAAGCTTAATTCTGTCACTAAAAAGGATGCTTATAAATTACCTTACATAAATGAGATCCTTGACAATTTGCGTGATGCTAAGTTCTTGTCTAGTATCGACATCGCTAAGGCATTTTGGGAAATACCATTATGTGAGGGAGATAGGGACAAAACCGCTTTTTACGTTCCAGGACGTGGAATGCTAAGATTTAAAGTGACCCCATTTGGATTGACCAATGCACCGGCCACGCAGCAGCGTTTAATGGACGTGTTGTTTACACCTGAATTCGAAAACCGTGTTTTTTGGTATTTAGATGATATAATAGTAATATCGAGTACGTTTGAAGATCACATCAGTTTGTTATCTAGAGTACTGGAAAAACTGAAATACGCGCGTCTTACCATTAACTTTGAAAAATCTACTTTTTTCCGACGCGAACTAAAGTACCTCGGTTATATTGTAGATCACCAAGGCTTGCGCACAGATCCTGATAAGGTGCAAGCGATACTTGACATTCCTGTGCCAACTACTAGACGTGAGCTAAAAAGATTTCTAGGTACAGCTAGCTGGTACAGACGTTTTGTACCTAACTTTAGTACATTAGCCGCGCCTCTTAATTCTTTAACGTCTACTGGTAAGAAGGCTCCTCCATTCAAGTGGAATGAGGAGGCTGACGTTGCCTTTAATAAAATAAAGGAAACGCTTGTAAGTAGTCCTGTATTAACTTGCCCGGATTTTTCAAAAACTTTTTCAGTGCATTGCGATGCATCTAATTTTGGAATCGGGGCTATGTTAACTCAAGAAGAGAACGGTGTGGAACGACCTATTGCCTATTTTAGCCGTTCTTTATCTAAACAACAGCAACATTACTCGATTACTGAACGTGAACTATTAAGTCTCATTGTCTCCTTGGAACATTGGCAATGCTACTTAGATAATGGCCAAAAATTTGTTGTATATAAGGTGCTAACAAATTAGTCACGGATATTTTTACCTCAGATAGTACTCGGTTCTCGGAGTACATTTAAGTATGAAACATCATAGGTATTGTTATGTTTTTTTGGAGAAAATTAGGAAACAAATTTGCTACGTTAAAACACCCTGTTAATAAGATAGTTAAATGAGACCTCTTTAGGCAGATTCTAGAACCTCTTTAAACTATCATACACATGGCCTCTAAAAGTTGAAAAATAAATTACTTGAATGTCAATGTCATGCTATTTGCTCTCTGATTGTGTCGGTTGCAAAGAAATTTAATTAATTAGAATTACGCTATGTATCTATTTCACGCGTGTTCAAGAACTGCAACAACAGGATTACGAACCACGTGTATTATTCAGTCAGTGGCTTATTAGAAACGCCAGACGTAACATACTGCGGACCGACGAGTGTACATTGCGAGGGTGGGATTATTTAACATTCACACAATGCACACTTTTGTTCGGAAGATTCCCCATTTAGCACGTCCTGACCACTTTCAGACTAGCTTCAGTGTTAACGTGTGGGCAGGATTCCTTGGCGATTATTTGTTGGGCCCTGTCTTTCTCTACCGCCTTAATGGAAGAAAGTATCTTGCTAGATGAAGTAACAGTCGATCTCCGTAGAAGGATGTACTTTCAACATGATGGTGCCGCAGCCCATTACGATCGTAACGTACGAAGGAACTTAACGGAACGATTCCAATTACGATGGATTGGCCGGGGTGGGGTTCAAGCAGGTGCAGAGAACTGGCCAGCCCGCTCACCAGATTTAACCCCGCTTGATTTCCACGTATGGGGACGAGCCAAAGACTTGGTTTATGGAACCGACGGGCACACAATCAGAACGTCAGAAGAATTACAAACACGGATTACCGACGCCTTTCAGGTTATCCGAAAACGAGCACTTTTGTGCATTAAAAACCAGGGTCACCATTTTCAAGAATTTTTGTAAAGAGTTTATGCTAATAAAAGTTTTCTTATGTCCGTGCTTGCTTTTTAAATTACTTAAACTTGTTAATTAGGTACGTTAGCATTCGTTTAATATCTAACTTAACCTTATTAAATGCGAAAGCTTGTATGGGTGGATGGGTCACGCCCAAACAGTTTAACTGATCTGAATGAAATTAGGCACAGAGATAGGTTATTAGTATGAAATAGCACACAACTTTTTTACACTACTTCTTCGCATGGGACAGTTTTTTTTTGTTCCACGCGGGCAGAGCCGTGGGCATACGCTAGTAATAACCTACAGTTTTCCCGCCAAATCATAATGACATTTAAGAAAAACAACTTTTGACGTGACATGACAGACAGTGTTAAACATCTTGACAGGCACATAAAAGGGGTGATTATTTTATAAATTAATAATAATATTTTTTTTTGTTTGGTAAATTAAAATAAAAAAATGATATACAAAGGGTCCTTAATTACAGTTAAAAGTTAATTGTTTTAATGTTATTTATTATCTCTTAAAATATCCTTGACTAATTTGTTAGCACCTTATATACCGACCACGCGGCCATCAAGTGGTTTTTAAATTTGGATAACCCGACAGGTCGATTAGCTCGATGGAGTGTTCGTTTGTCCGCGTTCAACTTCGAAATTAGACATAAACGAGGCAAGGACCACGTTGTACCTGACATTTTGTCACGTTCGGTACCAGTTGACCTTATTTATGTTGATTCTGATGATGAATGGTTTAACAACATCTTTAAAGGTTGTCAGGATAATCCTGCTGCATTTCCTGACTATAAAATTGTAAATAATAACTTGTATAGACTAAAAAGAACTAGTTCTTTCCTGACTTCTGATTATGATTGGAAACTTGTAATTCCAAAGGAAATGAGAGAAAAGATTATACATGACAACCATTCCCAGACAACTGCTGGTCATTTTGGCATATTTAAAACTCACAAAAGAATAGCTTTGCGCTATTTTTGGCCGGGTATCTACAGGGACGTTTGTAAATATATAGCTAATTGCGAGACCTGTTTAGCATACAAGTATCAAAATCATCAAACTCTAGGAATAATGGGTAAACCTAAGGAATGTTCTAGGCCATTTCAGTGTATTTCAATCGATCTTGTTGGCACATTACCTATGACACGTAAACAGAACCGTTATATATTAGTCGTCAACTGTTGTTTCTCAAAGTACTGTTTGATATTTCCTATAAAAAAGGCGACTTCTAATATAATATGTAAGATCCTAGAAGACTTCATATTCTTGGTACATGGCTTTCCAAGAACTATTATAATGGATAACGGTACGCAGTTTATCAGCAACGAATTACAGGAACTTTTTACTAAATATCAGATCCCACAGGTACATTTTACTCCCAAATACTGCCCGCAAGTAAACTCTGTCGAGCGCTACAACCGTACTATTATGACTGCAATTAGTTCGTTTGTTGAAAACGACCATAGAAATTGGGATCTCAATATTCCGCAGATCCAGTTCGCTATAAATACCAGCGTTAATGAAGTGACGGGGTTTAGCCCTGCCTTCCTGGTTTTTGGCAGAGAACTCGTTCCGTGCGGGTCGTTCTATGGTGTCGCTGACTCTAATGACGTCGATTATGACGACCTTATATTTGCGCCGCGTGATATTTACGCTGAAAACTTAGGCCACTTGTCGCCTATTTTAGATAAAGTGCAGGCTGCAATTTGGGATGCTCATGTAAAAAATTGTAAATATTATAACTTAAGGCGTAAACAGGCCGAGTTTGATGAAGGTGATATTGTATGGCGTCGTAATTACCAATTAAGTGACGCTGGTAAATATTTTACTGCAAAACTAGCTCCTAAATTTGTAAAGTGTACAGTATTGAAAAAATTGTCACCTCTCGTGTACGAACTGGCCGATGACCATGGCCGTGCCATTGGTAAATGGCACATCAAAGATTTAAAATTGTAAATATAGGTTAGAACTTTAAGCTAGTTGTATGTATCTCCTTTTTTTTTTATCTTAATCTCTTTTGTTGGAATTTTCCTGCGTTTTCTCTTTTGGAAAATTCTCCTGGGCGCGCGGGGTACTGTAACGCGGCAAACCTCCATGGTGCAGCACTGGCCGCTTACAAACGCCATTAAAAAAGACAGGCGTTCCACGCTCGTCTTTTGTCTTTTTTCTCAGACACGCTTGGACTTGTGCTGAACGAACTGGTGTCTGAATGGCTATTACTTGTATATTTTAAAAATTAAATGTAATACTGAGATTGCTTATGTATTGTGGTGTTACGAGTTTTACGTAATTGTGCATAATTACTGTAAATATAACGCTGTATCATATATTGCTGATAGTTCTAACACTTGTAAGGGCTGCCGCTTTGCAGGTAATATTTGTATATACTTATTTTTCTTTGTTTTCCTTTTATTTATATTGTTAAACTCAATCCAAGTCTTATTTCGTTCTCACTGGTCTTGACAAATACGAAATAAGGCATGGATTGGTTTGGTGTCACCAACTAAGTGAGATGTTGTTCCAGCCCTTTTTACTTGGCTGAAGATTGCGTGCTGTGGTAAACGCACCTCTACCGGCGGTTGTTCCTGCTTGATGTGCGTGGAAGCTGGAGATACGCGGACCCATGAAACCCTGTTTTTCCTACCTACCATCCTGCCCAGCTCCATTAAGGCCAGTGTTTCCCGTTAGTGCCGCGTACTGACTGAATACCGTCATCTTTATATTGTATATAGTTTTATTCTTTATTATATATTTTCACACTACCACGGCTCGTCTTTTATTCCCGACGACTAGCCGGGCTACACCACAATTAGTACTTGTAATTTTTTATACTGTCCTGTGGATGTCCAGCTATCCCTGTACCAAAATTGGGTAAAATTTGTCCAGCCGTTTCAGCGTGATGAGAGGACAAAGGAAATTATGCCCAAAAGATGGCGCCAGTCAACCGCCAAAAAAAAAACCGCCGTCAACGGTCCTCTACACGAATGTACCAGGAGGGCAGCAGTACGAGAAGAATGGCGTCGCATTGTAAAGCAGGCCACAAAATCAACGACGTGACGGCCACGACCACTCTGGCAAGAGTGTACCGCCAAAGAAGAAGATGGCGCCAGACTGGCATGGTGCCGCACGCCCGTCCAAAACAAATCTATAATTTAAAAGTAGTATGGATGTATAAATAGTTCCTCGGTGTATTTTTTTGTATCGTTGATGTAGAAAAACTTATAGGCATTTATCACGGCACAAAACTCAAAAAACCCTCCAGGGTGTGACCATCACGACGATCGGCCCGCGTTAATTTTTCATGATAGCCAGCAGGCAGCGAAGCACGAATTTTCCGGCCTAATGATCGGAAAATGGCCGCTTATCGCCCGCGACATGCAGCGAAAGGAAATTGTAATAAATCACACGATTTAACAACGCTAAGTGCAATGGGAATAATGAAAGAAACTGAGAAATAATGAGTAACGAATGTCTGGCGGGAACGCCCACGGGTTGATAAATACAAGTATTTTTTTTTGTTATGTCGATCTTAATTTTAAATCTTTTTAGTGCGCATGATATTTACTATTGTATGTATATTATTTATAAAACATGACTGAGTTATGTCTCTCCAACTTAAAATGGAAATATTATAATATAACAGACGAAGAAAACTTGTTATCTCGTTAAACTAATCAGATGCATGCTTCAACTCATGGAGATATGTACATATTTTTTGTTTTTTTTTTTACCGACCGAGCGAAGCGTATCCGTTTCAGCTTGGCCCAAAATTCTTTCGTGTGTCTTGATGTTTGGATGTTAGGCTGTCCTGATGCTTTCATATATTTTTGTCTAGAGGCCGCATTTATCAACCTTTTCCCATAAAATTTTATGAGTCGTTTTTCAAAAAAATATCTAAATGACGTAGATATGGGGAACACTTAATAGTTACTAATTTCAGGAATTTCGAAACTAATTCGCGAGGTCGGCAGCTCACCGAGTCATTAGTTTTAAAACGTATGTATTTCATAATTAACTGGGAGTTATTTACTTCTAACATAACAAAAATTGATACATATACCTAAAATACGTTTTGTCAAAGGCATTCAAAGGCGTCTTTGAAGGTTTGTTCCAATATCCTCATTCAACTGTATACTATGCCTCTTTGCAGTTATTTCTCGGTATTTCAAACTCGTCGTCAGGTTTGATGGGTTGTAAAATTCAATTCTGAAATAACAATTCTAAACAATATTTATCTTAGAATAAATACGCCTAGAACGAGAATCTTCTTACATAAATTGGTTGTTCTATGCGTTTAAATATATATCACTATCACTACATAATATAAAACAAAGTCGTTTCCTGCTGTCTGTCTGTCAGTCTGTCCCTATGTATGCTTAGAATAGATCTTTTATCAGCATTGCACTTGTGGGTCGCTAGTTTATCTATTTAAGTATGTACGAGTACATCGTCGTCTAGTACCCATAACACAAGCCTTCTTGAGCTTAATTTGGGACTAAGATCCATTTGTGTGAGGTGGTCTGATATTTATTTATATTTTGTTTTTGGTCAGAATTTTACAAACGGAAGCTCAGTACACAAATTCTAACGTTACGTAATGTAACGTAAACTGACAGTGTGGAAATGTGAGCAATTGTATTTCCTCCTAACAAACATAAATAATCCGCTAACTTCAATCTTAATACGACCGAATTCGGTTTAGACTAGCATTATCAAGCTTGGCGGATTTGTGCTCTCTTGTTTATCAGTAACGACGAATCGGCCAAGAAACATTGATTTCTAAATGTATAGACTGACGGGTGATTGTAGTAGGTATGTACATGAAAGTTATGTTAGTTTATTAAAGTTGTACAGCTTGAAAGGGTAGTTTCAGAGTTTGAGTCAATTTGCTTCTTTCCCTCGTTTTCTGTTGTAATGTGTTTGATCCTCTTTATTTGAAAAGCGGTACTAATTTATTGAAAAATGTTTGCTTGTCTAAAGGGGTGTTTACATAACTTTATGCAGCTTTGCTGGTGCACTCTCATTTAAAATGAATACAACACCCAGACTTTGTATTTGTACAGTTTGTACACGCTGCATTTACAGTCCGCGTCATATAGTTAGTAGCAGTCAGTGTCCAAATATCATACTAATATTATAAAGGCGAAAGTTTGTGAGTGTGTGTATGTGTGTTTATGTTTGTGTTTGTTACTTCTTCACGCTCAAATTGCTGGACCAATTTTGATAAATTTTAGTATGAAAGGAGCTAACGCCGTGGATTATCACAAAGGCTACTTTTTATCCCGAAAAATGTGGTGCTCCCGTGGGATGAGCGGCACAGCTAGTATCGTAATGAACCTGTATTTGAATAGCAATAAGGCTGTGTTATAAAAAATAAAGAAAATACATTTAATGTTTGCGAGAATAAATGACTTTTAATTTTTTTTTATTATTTTAAAAATATGATAAAAAATATGTTTGGCCACTTTGTCTGTTACTAAATATAAATATGATGCTAATTGTAACTATTAGCAATTGTGTTTCATTTACGTAAATCTTTACCAAACGTTACTTTCGTTACTTTTGGCAGTACTCAGGTGGCTGCCGCCGCGACTGATCGGCTCTTCTGATGATGAATCGCGTACTGATTCGAAACATGTCGAGCGATATTCGACTTCTACGACTTAAACCCGTTTTGCAGGTATTTTAAAATAAAGTGAACTGTATACGTGTGTGCGCCACTACGACTGGCTACGCGCGCCGTATTTGCCCGAACAAAGATGGAAGTTGGAATTGGAACACATCCTGGTGGTCATTTGGGAAATCTGCATTTTCCAAAGAATTGCCTACGTTTTTCACAATCTAATAAAGGTCGATTTGTGACCGTTCTCGTGTTATAGAAGGACAAACCAACAACCACACGTGTAATATGGCTAACATTACGTTCCTTTAAGTAGCGACCGAAATGTTATATCACTCGCTTATAAATTGATGAGCATGATATAATTAAACAAGGGGAGAAAGGTCAGCTAAATCGGGGCGAAACGATCAAAGCCGCGGGTAAATAGGGACTCGACGGCCATTGTGGAACGGGTCCGAAGTCCCGACTGGGACTAAGGACTTGGACCTTTGTACACTCTTGCCTGGTAAAAGAAAACAAGGTATGCTACTCTGAAATAACAGATGACATTACAATAAAATACAATACAACAATACTTTATTGTACACCAATAAAAGTTTACCAAAGGAAACAAGACAAATACAATTTATAAATAACAGTAGACAACTGGCGGTCTTATCGATAAAAAGCGATCTCTTCCAGACAACCTTTGGGTAGTGAAATTGCTGAAAATTTTAACTTAATACAGTGCAGCAAAGGTGAAGGGAGCAAATAATTACCTAGATACTAACAGAAAACAAGTACGCATATGGGTAAGTATACACATACATAGTTATACATAAACATTAGAATTACATTATTACGCCAAGACTTGTGCGACAGCGGCAGTGATGAGCGGTACGTGTGTCTCGCTCACACATTCCGCCGGCGCGCTTGGATCTCTTGCTCAACCGCTCGCCGCACCGCTTGCTGTCGAAGTTGTGGCATGTCAGTTAGTGTTATTAAATTATTATCTGTGTTTCATCTGTACACTTTTTTTGGGTGTGCAATTAAGCTTTTTTGTATTTTAGTTGACGTCATCATGCTGTGATTGGTTGGTTGGTCAATTTATTCGTGTTGCCAGTGGTGTATCATAATACTCCCGATCCTCTTGCCACCTGTATGTATAAATACCTAATAATTAAATAAATATTAAGGGACAATCTTTCATAAATCGACCTAGCCCCAAATTAAGCAAAGCTTGTACTATGGGTACTAGACGATGATGTACATAATTTATATAAGTAGATATATAAATAACATCCATGACCTAGGAACAAATATTCAAGTTCATCGCACAAAGCTATGCCCTGCCCGGGATTCAAACCCAGGACCGCCGGCTCAGTAGGCAGATGTACTACAAACTGCGCCAACCAGGTCGTCAAATAATCTGTACTTGTGACGCCAAAAAACTCTTAAAAATGTAATTTCCAACATAAACTTGCTATCTGAAGAACGCGTTAAAAGGTCGTTTTTATAAGCATCCATTAAACATTTCGTGTAAGTAGATTCTCGTTCCTTCCCACTAAACTCTTTGTCGACTAATGAAATGGAGGTTCGCGTCAGGGTTGCCAGATCGGAATTAAAATCTTATTTTATTGCCAGCGCTCTGCGAGTAATGAAAATTTGTGGGTTAGTCGTTTAGCTTCACGCGTTGCACTTGAAATATGGCTAAAATTGGATAAGACGGCTTAATTTAGGGAATTAAACCTGAGTTTATTAAGAGCGATGTGCATCAACAAACTACATTAAAGCAACTGATTAACGATAAATCGGCATTGACAGCTGTCATCGCGTAGAGAAACTTTATACATGCTGTATAATACGTTTTACGATTAAAGATAGTTTGAATAACTTCAAACATTGACCAAATAGATGTGAGACGACTGTTGAGATAGATTATAAATGTTACATGCAGGTTTTCGTGTCTAGAAGGCATAATTGGCATTATTTCTGAAACTATTGTATTAATTAAGCGGTTTACACGTGAAATTGTCAGGAACGGCGGAATAAAAAATCTGTGACAAAGTTACCGCGCGGCTGTACGGGTAGCTGTCCCTGATAAAGAACTCCATACGAGTTCGAAACATGTTGAGCCGTTCCTGACCATTTCACGTGAGTATAAACCGCTTAATACAGTAGATTCAGAAATAATACCAATAAATTCCTTCTGGATACGAAAACCTCACGAAGGTTTTCTACTGATAATATTGGTTTCACAGTGACGCTATTTACTAATTGATTCTCTCCGAATTTGATGCATTAAGAGTTTTAAAAACATTTTTCAACAAATTAGCTCATAATTTATGCTTAAAATATACTGTTTTGTTTAATATAATATGGAACTTAACGGACAAACGAGCCGCCGGATAGAAGTGGTCATTGAACATCAAATGAGCCTCATTTAAATAAAACAATTTAAACGGATTATATCGTGTACATTAATTCTTAGAGCCTCCCTGACGTTTCGATAGCTTTACGGATACCTACCTTTGTCAAAGGTTGAACCCGTCCGTTTCAATTGTTCTGTTTAAATGTGTGACAGTCGCGGAAACCGAAAAAACGTTATCAAATGACCCTTTTTAAGCCCCGTGTAATCACTCACTTTCACTTTTTAGCTGTCACTAAAACTTATTTAATAATTAAATTTGTTAAGTTGGCAACCCTGGGGCGTCGCTAAGGCAGTGTTGATTAATTGCACCGTAATCCACCGCGAGCGCTGCCGTCGCGGCCAGCCGTAGGTAGGTACACTGTACAGTCGGCAGCAGAAGTACCTAAGCATAACACGCTCACAATATTCATGTTCAGTCATCAGCATGGCTAGCATTTACTCGACTTCAAAAAAACCGATCATCAGGGGTGCTGTACTATCTATGATTGTCGCTATAGCGAGGACGGTTACGTTAAGTCATGGTAAGGGTACAAAATAGTCACGTCCACTTTGTTGGGGGTCATAAATGGTCAGACGTGTCCACGAGAACGTTTTGAACGAGTAATGTGCTTCATTCATTACCACAAAGAGTTATTCTGCGTATCGGACGCATAAACCATAAATCATTTGTAACCATCAGTATCCCTATAATCCTGAAGGTAATCCTACGTCCGCAGTAGTTAAAACAACTCCTCTATATCTCTTTAATAAATTGCCGGTCGCTCTGTAACGACCGAGCGACGAATGTTCCTCCGGAGAGCGATCCGCACTCGCGAAAACATTGCCACGTATACCTACCTCCACGCTACCGCCCGGGAAACAACCCATTTCCACCCTTAAAACTTAACCAGTAAATTTCAAAGTACGTACGTCGCTCAACATTACTGTACTAGACGCGAAAACACTTAATTTTGGACCGTAAAGTTGGGCTATAAAGCTGAAAATGTGTTGAGGATGTTGCCTCGATAATTGGAAGTGTTCGCTTATGCTACGGAGGAAAACAGTATTTCAGACTTCAGCCAAGAAGTCTCTGAAATAGGTAAAAAATAAAGCGAGTAAGCAATGTTTGATTAAGTGTATTACAAGGTTGCAGCAATATTTCGCGCGATGTTTAAAACTTATAAAAAAATATCCAGAATACTTCTATAGTATTGTCGTATTTACATCGATCTATCATATCGTCATCAATGATATCATAGGCTATGTGCACAACTAGCTAGTCTACTAATTTAGACAATAGTAGTGCAAAAACAAATTTATACTATAGCAAGACAAAGTGCCTAAACTAATTTAGACAATGACAACCACATCACAGTCCTCCTAAGTTACATGTTTACCAATGATGTCGTTTTGACTCACACCGCGCACTTCGCACCACATTTTTGTGACTTCAAACTTACAGATATACATGCTGGTACTATAGGTACCACTGACTGGGTACCAGTCGCGTGGTTGAAAACAAAATCTCTGGGCAAGCCAGGATCGATTTATGTTACTTTTTCCAAAAACAATAGACAAAAAAAATATTTAAAATGGGTAAGCCGGGTTCTATTTAACGCCACGACACTTGATACACAATAGAACTAAGCGCCGCCGCAAAATCATTGTCTCATATTTATTGCAAAGAGCTTAGATTTCGTTTACTAGCTATATAAAGAGAAACACACGTCAAACATACCAAAACGTCACCCCGTCTCGTTTTTTTAAATCTATTCACAACGCGCACATAGCAAAAGCTCGCGCGTCAAAAGGCTTCAACGGCGCATACGGCATTCTAGTAGTGAGGTGTTTCATGTTGCACCCGCCTGCATTTTGTATGAAGGATTGAAGCAGTACTGTCGAGTTCAGACAGACATGGTTTAATCATGAGACAGGCACGAACTTTACAGGGAAATATGTTTGTTTTTCGACCCGGCGCGAATTCTCTGGGGTACCGGCGCGCGGCGGTCAGCGGACTAAACAGGCAACAACGCGTCGAATAGCAGTTAAATACATCTGGCATTCAGTTCCGACTAATTCTATTGGTACTACTACGGAATAGAAAGCTACAGGTCCTTTCAATTTTGAAATATTCAATTTTTCCAAAAAAATACCGACTTCAATGAGAAGAAATTATGTTTCCGAGAAAAATTAAAGCGCTAAATCAATTTCAAAAAAAAATATATGGGATCACTTCTGAAGTGTGATCTACCAAACAAAAAAAGAGTCCTCAAAATCGATTCATAATTGGTGAAATAATCAAAAAAATACATAAAAATTATCAAAAACGTATAAATGAAGAACCTCCACTTTTTAAAAATCGGTTGAAAAATCGCCTGAAAACTGTATTATGGGTGGTTGTTCTTGTAAAATGTGGCGCCATTAGTCGTTTCGTGACATGGCCGGATATGTATCGGCCGCTACGAATGCGCGCCGAATTCGCCCGAACAACGGCGGAGCCGAGAAGAGCAAATTCTATGAAAGATAACGCATGTTACTGTGAGTGAATGGTTTGTAACCAAAACTGACTTGCACTTTGCCAGATTTCATTCATATTTTTAATGAATAGCTGAAAGACACGGGTTTGTAAGGACTTTATTCCGCCTCAGTGCTAAATCCCAGTTATTAAATGAGTGAAACGCTCATTGCGTCACTATCAGTCCACCTGCAGGTACTAGGGGAGGGGAGGAGAGGGGGGCGAGGGGGCTATTAAAGCCAATGTCTGTCTCAGCGTTCCACTACTTACTTCAGGGTTTTACAAGTTAAAGTGAACGGGTTTTCCTAAATATTACACTGTGGAATAGCTACTTAAAGATTTAGGATTAATCATTGTGATGGGACTCTTCAACCACAAAAGACGATCGTGACGCATGTCAGGTGACTACCATATCCACCTTCCAATTATATTTCGTTGCCTTTAAGCTTTTGTATTTGTTAACATTTTATATTATAAGAGACTGTAATGTGTATGTTTATGTTTTAATATTTTATAAAGTATGAAAACATATAAATTAGATTGTCAAATTAAAAGCCGGAGATATGCAGAGCTTGTACAGAGTCTTATGACAGCTTTTCATTGCCTAACAATTGTCATGATTACTTTACATATTTTTTTAATAAAATGTTTTTTCTTTATTTTCATATTTGGGCCATTTTTTCTAAAGTTGTACACCCCACGTTTTTTTTGAATCTTCGATATTTTGGGTATTTTATATACTCAGAATCACGAGCTCTTTCGATCTAATTTCGAGAGAAAAACTGTCCCAAAATATTCATAATTTTTTTGTTTTTCCATTTCGTTACCGTTGTAGTAGGTTATATGGAAATGGTAACGGAATGGAACGGAAAAACTTAGGACAGTTTTTTTCTCCTAATTAGATTGAAAGAGCTCGTGATTCTGAGTAGAAAACACCCAAAATATCGAAAATTAAAAAAAAAAGTGGGGTGTACAACTTTAGAAAAAATGGCCCATTTATAAAATGGTAGTTTGCAGTTTGCACAAATGTGACTTTCAGTCAACCTTTAACAACAGTAACTGCAAATCTACTGAAACGTCAGCAGGCTCAAATTAATACCGCTATATAATCCGCTTAAATTGTTTTATTTAAAATTGGTACATGCCTACTCCTATGTTTCTTATAAAGTGTGTTCATATATATATTGCGGCAATATAGTAAATAAGTTTTTTTATCAACATTCTTTTCAAAAATATGGGCATTTCATATTTACAGAAAATTTTAATTGACAAGTGAAATTATCATAATCTTTCTGAAATCAATTGGGAAACTCGAATCAGAACTCAAGAAAACAGGCTATTAGCATAGCAATAGCATATCAGATTTTGTTGTCTCGACAAAAACAAAACACTCAAATAGACTAAACAAAAAAGGTCTGCTTTTATTTATTTAAGGTGGTATTTAAGGAATAAGTAACACAATGTTTCTCCGCAGGCCCGTAGCAACTAGCAACAATGTATTTAAAAGCAAATTGTCTGCTCGTATCGTCCGCTGTGGCCCATAAATACTTTAAGGTTCGATCGATAGCTGATTGCAACTAATGACAGTTTGCTTTGGTAATTCGCTATGATATTTTTTCTCGACGTATACAAAATTAAATATTGAAAATCTGTTTTCTATGGAGAGAGGTCACGATTTCAGGAAAATTCTTAATAGTGTGGTGCAGGATCGTCATTTTTTTCAATTTGTTTTGAATGGGCACGCGGCGTGATGCCCACCTGGCGCCATCTGTGCCTGGTGCTCTGGGTAACATCACGCCCGAAACGTCGAGGTAATTAACTTAACACATTTTAATAATACCTACTACGTTTTTCCGTTAGTCTTTCGTTGTTGGCAGACTGCATCATTTCGTGTCATTTGGGGGCGAAGGATTAGGCTCTGGACTCCAACGTCCATTTGTATTTTTTGTTTAGAAACTAGGGCTATTTATGTACATTACTAATGACATTTTCAGAAGTATCAACACTTTAACTCTAGTTTAGCGATATGCTCTGTTCTCATTTAAATTACAACTATCGAATATAACGAGAGCACGCGTGACATTGTACAAATAGCTGTATGGTGATATCGATCGACTGTGCAGAAGTACTAGATTGTTTTTATCCTACTGTAAGGGATTCAAATTTATCATAAGTGGTATTAATATTTACATCGATTTTCGCAACTGTCACACATTTAAATGAAACGATTTAAACGGATTATATCGCGTATACTAATTATTTGCGCTTCCCTGACGTTTTGGTAACTTTCCAGTTAGCGTTGTCATAGGTTGACTGAGAAAAAAACAATTTTTTTCTCTGTCAAAGTTACATTTGTGCAAACTACCGATTTTAGAACTACATATGAATTAAAAGTAAAGTTGTAAATACATGCATGATGAAAAAGCAGGTTTGAAATGTAAGCAACGGCAGCTGTTAATAAAATTAAGATGCCTAATCATGGTTAGTACTTATGTGGCTAAAACACCCGTATTTGGAGATTGCGCAAATCCCGAAGCGTAAAAAGCGCATTTAAGCGCTGGCCGCTGCGCCGGAGATAACGTGCGCCCGTTACTTTTTACAGCGCTGAAGCGATAAGCGCTCAAACGATTGCCTGTGTTGCTATTACGAGTAAACAGTTTTAGGTTTTGGTGGACTTACTTTTTCCAACTAATAATAATCATAACAATTGCTGTAAACATACCTACCTTTTTAACCGACTTAAAGAGGGAGATCGTCAATTCGTCGTGGTGTTTATTTTACATATAGATTAACTGCTTCATAGCAGTCTTATTGATTCAGTAGAATTTTGTATTGTGTGTATAAAGTTTTGCCATTATAATTAGCTGGGAAAGCCTTGACCCCTCGCGTAGGCACGCCCCACGACCAATAGCGTCGCAAACAACCAATATAATACAATGTATTAAGAAGGTATTGCGAAGATCCAAAGAAAAAAAGCTTCCGTAGTGTTATATTCTGTGGTAAAATAGTACAGCTTGCACGATGTCAAACTTCTAAAAAAAAACCCTCAGTTAAACGTCGTTCTGGTATAAAACCTTAGCATTACCGCTCTAGTTTTATAATAAACACGCCTCACTCGAAGAAAAGGAGCTGTTTTCTAACAAGTGAAACAAATAACGACGCTCGAGTGCCACGGGGATCGTAGGCGACGAACTAACGACCACTCAGACGGTAAATCGAGACTCGCACGCCGGTGCATCTATTATTATATATTATTACGATGTTTTCTTTTAAACTGTAACTACCACTTGTCTTAACGCCAATTCAACGGGTGAATTTACTAATGTATAATCGAATGTCATTTTATGTAAGTTTTGAAATGTGTTGAGCATTACTTAAAGCTTTGCTTGTTCTAATGCTACTTCATGCAATGTAGTGTCAAAATTGCGGAGAAATGGCATTATAGAAATGCCGAATCGATACCCGGATTATACTTCCTATATATAAATTCAAAAATCGTCTGACAATTTACTGTAGTAAATCTACTGTGACGTCAAATATTTTTTGTTACAGAGTACCCTGTTCGTAATTAATTTGAACGAAATACAATATGTAGTATTATTCTAATATGATTCTAGTATTATTGTGTTTTTACATTGGCATTGTTTTCATCATATGAATGTAAGTGCCTACAATATTTTATGCGAATAAACATTTAACTTTGTAACGAAATTGCAGTTGCAAAGCCAAACTGATATGACACGTTTAATTTCATATTTTTAGTATCGACTTTATGTTAAGGCTTCCGACACAAGCAGTTAGCATCATAAATGGCGATACCAACATATATCTGCTGTCGTCACGTCGACCAGGCCTTATGTAACCGTATGATAGATCGATGTTTCTGCGGTTATCGGGCCGCGCAGTTATGTTGGTATTACAGTTACGATTTGGTTTTCGCATTGAGCGATAAATCGTGGAATTTCGGCGCCGCCGCTTTTCCTAGTTAATGGCTTTTGCAGATAGAAAGTGGACCTTTTTTCAGGCGTCCGTGGAATGATACATGGGTGCCGAAAATGCCTATTTACCCGTTTCCGTTCGGCTGCAGCTGGTAGTTTTTGTTAATGGCCATGTCGGCGATATTTCAGGGGGATCATGGCGTGTTTTTAATACTGCCTATCGGAATAATGTCTACTAGGGAAACTAGGCGTGCGACCTACCTCTATTTCTATTTTTTGGTTGCATAGGTTACACGGCAACCACAAATGTAGTGAAAAAGTTCATTTCATTGGATTTTGTCTTAGCATGTTTTGTCCACTAATTTCGGTGAAAAGGTTGAGAAACAAATATGAAAACGAGCTTTTCGGACAAATTACGATGACAAAACTTTATTCACCAGATTTTTACGACCAATATTCACTTTTTCTTCTTCTGTTATACAGGTGACTAAAGTTAACTAAGCAAAAGAGTTACATTTACATGTATAACTGTATTTTTTTTTTCAAGCGTGTGCATAATTATTTAAGTCGCAATCGAAAAGCATAATTCCCAGTGCTAAAACGCAAATAAACATAGGTACATAAACAACGCACCATCTTTCAAATATTGACGTCATTACCTAGTGAGCGTTCATCGACAACGTACCAAGGACATACATTACCACCGTCTACGAAAGCGATCTTGAGAATATGCCCGATCCATTACCTCCTTTACAGGGACCGGCTATGAATAAACAATAACGGCGCGCAAGCTATGGCGTCAAATTGATTTACGTCGGATAGTGCTTAGTTTATTTAGTTACGGAATGGAGTGTTTTGAAGATGATATGTTTGTCATAGAATTAATACGGTCACAGAATGAAATAATACAGAAGATTCTCCCTTTGATCATCAAACTGTATTTCATTGGTTGGTTGTGTAAAATGCGACGCAATTGGTCGAGGGGCGTGGCGACGGTACCAGGTGCTACCAGTAATTATTAGGGATGCGCGCCGAGCAAAAGCTGAAGGTGGAGCTGACGCACTGTCGCGTACTGAGTCTGTCTTGATAAGATGCACACAAAAACGTGCTATTTTCGATAGGTAGCAAAAATAGGTCACAACGTTTTTTTAATATAATCTTTTTATCGATTCCGTTTTAATGTGGAAATACCATATTTTTATTTTTATGAATATTGATACAAAGGTAAATTATGAAAGAAAAATGTAATGTGTAAGCAGGACTTGAACCTGCGACCCTACGTTTCTGGCGTAGTGCTCCCAACTGAGCTATTACATCGTTACATCAAGCAGAGAGCAAGTAATCCGGCTATATTACGAACATCAGCAAAAGTTATACGAATAGTACTGGTAGGCACCTCAACCTCGACGACATCGAGTGTCAGTGGTCAACTGGTAAAAAATGCCATATGACATTAAGTTCGCCATTTGTACTGACTTTCGTATTGTGCAATAAAGTTCAAACAAATAAATAATAACCTTTCCATCCATAAACAGCTCTTCATACACTAAAAGCAAAACAAAAAGGCCTACACGTCTCACGGCACACGCGGAAATGTGACGCATGCTCATTGAAATGAATGGCTTCCGTAGTACATTACATACGTATGATAAATATGTACATCGCAACTCGTATGATTTGAATTGCTTATGTTGAGATGAAAACTTACGATTGTTTGTGGCAGATGTTGCTGGTACAATCGCCTGCGATAAATGGTGGAGCTAGATTTATGTGCAAATATAGCTGTAAAAATATAAGAGTAAAGCAAAACTAACTAAGCAGCTTGACGTGAAGATTTATTGATAACAACGTAGAAATCAATTCCTATTACTTCAAAACTAGACAAAAACTAAACGCTATTATAGACAATAAAACCGGCCAAGAGCATGTCGGGCCACGCTCAGTGTAGGGTTCCGTAGTTGCCCATCCTTCACAATAGACGAAAATTACGAGAAAGATTTAAATTACGAGAAAGATTTCAAGCTCTATAAAAAGGTCGTAAACGCCAAAGTAACTATAATTACTTATTACCTTCTGGAAGTTATCAATTATACGCGCCAGATTGAGCGAAATACTTTCGAAGTGTAGAGACACCGCGCGGCACTTTCGTCATTTTAAAGAAAATTATAAATTTTTGCGATAACTCAAAAACGGCTCAACCGATTTTAATTAATATAGTTTTCATTGAAAGTACTAATAAGGCCTTATTTTCATGAATTTTTCCATAATTTTTTGACCCGTGGTTGAGAATTTAGAGGGGGGGGGGGGGGGACACTATTTTTTGGATTTCCCGAGCGAATATTTACAAAACTGCTGACTTTATCAAAAAATGATGTTTGAAGACCCCTATTGTTTTTAAAAGACCTATTTAACGACAACCCACACGCTAGTGTTGGAACGAAAAAAAATCACCCCCACTTTAGGAGTACGGGACAGAATTTTTTTTTAGTTTTTATTTTACCGTTATGTCGGCGTCCCTAAAAACGTGAAAAAACTTCAATAATAGCAGTACATTTAATTTTATTCACACAATTAAGTTTATTTAATCCAGTGTCGAAAGCATTCTTCATCTTCTGCCATACCCTGACGGGCGTCGGCGATCACCTTTGCGAAGTGCTTTCTGTTCTTAGCCTATCTTGCGAGTGCGTGGCTGCGTTCTTGATGTCAGTCCATCTTTTGATATTCGAGCCAGTTCAAACTCTTTCTTCCTCTTTCCCTTTTCCTTTCCATTATCCCCCGATATTAATATCTGCATTTTCTGACGATGTGTAAATGAAGAAGAGCACCGAAACGGTCGGTCACGCTCGTTTTTCATAGTTTGAATTTTTGGAAAATAAATAAATAAAGACAAAATAACGAAAGAACGAAAGAGAAAACAAATAATAATGAAACCGCGAACAAAAAACGCAAAAGGCTTATTGACCGAACGAGCAATGCGTCTCCGTTTGAGCTTGGCCCTAAAATTCTTTCGAATGTCCGGAAGTTCGGATATCCAGTTTCCTGATTTCCGGCTGTTTTCGCCTACAAGCCGAATTTTTAGACCGATTCTCGTGAAAATTAGCGAGCAGGTTCAATCTTTTTGTTGAGTAAGTTTTTCGAAATTTTTGAGATATGGGGGTTGAAAACGTAAAAATGGTATATTTCAGCCATTTCGAAAAAATATCGCTACAGCTCACAGAATTAAGAAAAATATAAATGATAAAATCTGACCAAAGAAGATCAACGAATGACAGGATCTAAACGAATATAGAATGAATGACGAATAAAGAATGAGACGATTTAAGAACAAAACGAAAAAGGAATGAGACGACACAATACGATACCCATACACTTTTACAAATGTACAATACCATTCAAATATCATATATGTGTTATTACATTTTATAGAATTAACTAACGAATTGTCTATTTTCTTGCAGGTACGGATATTAAACTGGAAATAGTCACCAAAATAGAACGTTGGTAAGCGCCCTGATGGCCGCTATAAACCATCTAATTCAATAGTCCGCAATTTGAATTCCTAAACGCCATCCATGCTTCTTTTTCTAACTAATATTTATAGCCTAATTTAATTCTAAGAAAAGTCCTGCGGGAACATAAGGCAGGGGGGGTATTCGACCAATTTTAGAGATATAATGGAGATCTCTCCTTTTCATCGCCATCCGTCACTTTTGACGTGTGCCTACTTGACAAGTGGCGATATCCCTAGAACATCGCAACTTCGTCAATTCGGACGCGCAAAATTTTTGTTTCCTTTGCATGTGACGGCATAAATAACAGGCGCATACTATAAATTGACCGCGTAGTACGTGAAATTAGTCCGTTACGTTTCGTTCAAAACAGAAATTCATATTCATGAATAACATTTTTGACAATCATTATCGCCTTCGTATTTCCAAAATTGAGATGAGATATGTCACTTTTAAGCTCATCGCATTTAAATGACAGTTCAATGGCGATATAACAGTTATCTAATAGAGATTTGACATTTGGCGATCACTCAAATGTCAATCTCGAATTAGGTCCCTGGTTATCGTCTGACAGATGACAAGTGACCGCCGCCATTACGCAGTGTGTGCTAATGTTACAAAGAATCTTAGGTTTTGGTATTAGATAAAGATGTATGAGAGTTTAGATTTTATTTACTTATATTGGCAATTATCTTGTGGCGTCATTTCGAGTGTATGAGTGAGTTTTTCTCTTATTTTACGCCTATCAAAACAGTGGATTACTATCGTGAAGTTGTATGATGAAGTGTTGCGGTATTCACATCATTCTCGGTCTTAATTCAGAGCTTTGTGATATTTCCAATAGTCCCTTCACACCTAAAATTTTCGGTTTCAGAACAATACTTATAACCTAATTTGATTTCTGAAAGCAAAAGTCCCGCCGGTACAAAGGGCAGGTTATCGAGTGACAGGTGACAAGTGACAGCCGCCATTTAGCAGTGTTTGCGATCCGCGCTAATGTCACAGAGGCTTTGATGTTCTGTACATAGACTGGGTAGAAGTTTTTTGTAGGGTACTTTTTTCCTAGGTTTTGCGATATATTTTAAATTCAACTTTATTCGAAATCATTAAAAATTTTGTTCCAGCGAGAAGTTAGTATAGACTGGAAGTGGAAACATCAATAAAAAAGGGCACTTACTTATAAAATTCCGTCTGATCCCTTTAATTATGATCTTTATAGACATATTTTACAATATTATTTTAAATAGCAAAAACATCGCGTTATAGTACAGTCGAATTTATACATTTATGAGCAAAAAATTTATCAAAAATATGTGAACTTGGCTTTACTGTCAACGGCATACAGGCGTGTTGAGATATTTTTGATCGCATTTCTGCTCTTAAATTTATGAACTCGACAGTACATTACATACCTAGGGTGGTGAATTCATGAATGTCCAAATCGCAGGTGGTGAATTCATGAATGTCCAAATCGCAGGTGGTGAGAGCCAAAAATATGCGATCTGGGGCTATACAAATTATCGCCCGTGGTTTGTCTAAAGATTTACGTATTGCCTTGGCCAGGAAGTGAGATTTCCTCCGCCGCTAACGGCCTAGGGGTCACCCTAGGTAAAGAAACAAAAAGTCGCTCTTGAGAAATCTATGTTTTAATCCCAAACAAACTACCTATATTCCATTAGAACATCACAGAGAAAATTACAAAAATCACAATCTAGAAATTACAAATCAAAGCTATCTGTATTTCATTTTTCCTGGAATAAAATTCTATGCTGAACTGAACAATTTACTTAATTAAATTGCTAAGCTAGATTATCCGAGATGGAGAAGAATAAAATTGTTTGCGTTGTTTTATTCGTAGCGACGGCTACGGCGTAGGCGTGTTCGTAGCAACTACTACGGAGCTACGCGCGTAGCCGCAACAACTGAGGTTGACTCGTATATACAATACTTATAGTGAATTTACTAAATGGTACTGCAACGTTTCTGTGCAACTCTGATAAAGATTTCACGGAACAAAAGAAAACGTGCATCGTGCTGATATTTTTTGAGCCCATCGTGATCCCAGATCATGAGCCCTCTTCACAGAAAATTGTTTTTAACCCCTGACAAAAAGAAAGGTTTTTAAAGTTTAATATTTGTATCTGTGTGTCTGTCTGTGGCATCGTAGCTCACAAACGGATGGTCCGATTTTAATGCGGTTTTTTTTATCGAATACCTTGTCTGTCATGATGGTTCTTAGCTGTGTTTAGTTGAATTGAGGTTTTTTTTACATTTTGAATTTAAAATTAGTCACTATAATTTTAGAATTCTACAGTTATACAGCGTGTGTTTTTTATACGGTCAAAAAATCCTAGAAATCATAACTTTATAGCGATTTCTAAAAAACAAGATAGTTGTAAGTCATGAGCAGCGTAGAATCCAATTGCGATTCCCACTGGCATGCATATTATGGAACGTAAGAACTCTGAAATATTTTTTTATTTAACAACATTAAAATATCACATTTACGTTCGTTACGTTAATTAAAATATCACATATTGTTTCCATCCACTAACACTAAAACTTCTTTATGAAACCAAATACGCATACATGCGCTTACCATACCATTGTCCAGTTAGATAATTTCTATTATATAATTTCTCATGTAAGTGTCTTGTAAATATTCTTATGACATAATAAATTTCTTTAAACCTAAACCCGATTTCCAATATTATAATATAACTGACAAAAAGTACCGACACAAATTTAATCCAGCCAGCAAAGATTTGCCCGCCAGTGTGCGCCGCGCCTAACTCGACAAAGGGAGCTCCAGGAAATGAGCTTTCGGCATCCGCCGCGTCCGAATCAATCGGCCCGCAAATATCAGGCTTCAAAAAGCTCCTTTCTGCCCGCTACGGTACATTCTAATAAGAATTCTATCTTATACTACAGAGCATCAACGTTGCTGTGACAACGAACTATGAGTACGAAGTCTTGAGGGTTTCTTTAGTTACATTGAAAACTCAACTTTATGTGACGAAGAGAAATCTATTTTTGAATGTTTCAATATGGGAGATACGAGGATGCGGGAGTTATTTGGAATGTAAAGCAAATGTTTGAGCATGCAATACGCGTACAATTGAATTATGAAAATTCTAAAATGAAATATGTTTTTTTGAAAATATTGAATTTGATTTGATTATAAAAATATTGATGTGTTTGTTTATAGACTGAGCGCGAGTGTGTACAAAGAGGATATTGCATTTTGTGGAGAATATAGGTGGGTTTTATTTGACGACATGCAATATCCTTTATTAGAAAAATCACAAGGAACATTCAGCATTTGTCAAGGATTTGTCGTTAACCAAATTCGAATATTGTTTACCGGAATGCTGCTCCATCGTCCTTCTTGCGAAATAAATACTGTCTATTAAAAAAAAATACTTTCATTTCATTTTGGCTTTACTATGAAAAAAATACCTACCTACTTGAAATTTGCGAAATAAATTGTCGTTGCCAGCTAAATAAATTAGTACCCACCACTTCTTCTTCAATCGGTCCCTCATTACTGAGGATCGTGATCACAGGCTGGATTTGCCTTAATGATTTATCTCCATCGGTCCCGGTCTATCGTTGCCCTCACCGCCTGGTGGAATTTGCTTGAGGAGGTTGCTTCTTTCTTCTTTGACTTGGTCAGACCATCTGGTTGGTGAGCGGCCTCGGGCTTCTTTTGCCTTCAATTCCCCCAACTACGGCCAGTTTTTCAAGGCTCTCGTCTCTTCTTCGCATTATGTGGCCAAAGTATGACAGTACACGGTGTAAGCAAATGGCGGACAGCCGTGTTTTAATATGGGATATATTTAAATGCACATCTATATATTTTTTCAGTACACTAGGTAACTCAACTAATTAACTGAATGCATACCAGAAAAACTTATACTGTGCAAAAAAAACAATTGATTAACTGAACATGTCCTACAAAAAAAACTTAAACATCATACAAAACCAGATGACCATTTTAACCGAATTCACACCAAAAATATGGTTTGTACATCAGATATATTTGAAAGTTTCACCAAAAATACTGACTTGCGCACTAATTATCCTCGCACTGCACACTAAGATCCGACTCGGCCGGGTTAGGTTAGGTTAGTTTTTTTTTTATATCCAGTAAAACAGTTTTGCAAATACCTTTAAATAGTATATTGAATTCGCATTATTTAGTGTGCATAATTAGTGTGCAAGTCAGTATTTTTGGTGAAACTTTCAAATATTTTGATCGAAAAAAGGGAATATACAGATATCGATTTAAATACATGCCTTTTAATATTTTGTTGCGAGATAATAGACACATTAGTACCCACCACTAAAAATCCTCAATATGGCGTGGGTTGTAACACCGCCTGCTGGGCTATACATACATATACAGTACTTTTATCTCACGAGCGCGGGTGAGCCATGTTTGTGTGAGTAGATGTACATGCACATTGGCTCTGTGTGGGTGAGCTCGGGAGCGTTCAGTGCCGGCTCACCCACACAGAGCCAATGTGCATGTGCATTACTCACACAAACATGGCTCACCCGCGCTCGTGAGATAAAAGTACTGTATATGTACCGGCACTGAACGCTCCCGAGTTCACCCACACAGAGCCAATGTGCATGTACATCCACTCACACAAACATGGCTCACCCGCGCTCGTGAGATAAAAGTACTGTATATGTACCGGCACTGAACGCTCCCGAGCTCACCCACACAGAGCCAATGTGCATGTACATCTACTCACACAAACATGGCTCACCCGCGCTCGTGAGATAAAAGTAGGTACTGTACATGATTTCGATATGTTATGGAAATATAACTATCCCGATATAGGTCGATTTATTATTAAACGTAGAATAACCTCTAGTGTCATTAAGTATTATACGAAAACTCATGTTATGGTAAAAAAATAAATTACATCCGTGACGCCGCGCGTAGTTTGATAACTTTCATGTAAAATTCATGGCGGCATAACGTATTCATAGTTACCGAAACATTTTATCGGTACCGCCCCTCACAGGTAATGTGTTCATTATATGCGAGGACGATTAGGTATGTTGTGTGGTTTATTTTTAGATAGTTGATGTAGCTTGGAAGGCGGCCAAGTTGCAGTGGGACTGGGCTGGTCACGTCTGTCGCATGCCCTACTACTGTGTCGGCGGTCCTGGGTGCGAATCCCGGCCGGGGCAAATATTTGCGTGATTAACGATTCGTGATTCGTTCCTGGGTCATGGATGTTATCCATATTTGTATTTATAAGTATATTATGAAAATCGTCGTCTAGTACCCATAGTACAAGCTTTGCTTGGTTTGGGACTAGGTCGATTTGTGTATGATTGTCCCTTAATATTTATTTTATTTATTGAACTGAGCAGAGTCCTCGATAAGATGCGATATTCCTAGTGCTACAGAATTATGTTAAATTTATAATTATTACAATCGTGTTTGTATTTTTTTTACGCCGAAAACCGCGATGTTGCACAGGCCGTGCCAATCACTGGTCACACAAGGGCTGCCATTTCTAAATTCGCCGAACCCGGATGAAGACTTAAAAAAACCCGGACATTTGGCGTAAATCGCATTTTTCCCCAGACCTGTCCGACAATAAATTTACTTTTTTATTTTTTTTCTTAACATCTTAAGAGACTCTCGCTAGATGGCTGGATCAAGGGCCAGATACAGAAGGCGGTACTGCTGGAAACAGCGAGTATCGTCAGGAGGTTCCTCTCTCTGCAGCCCTAACCACCGGTAGCCTGGGCCCTACCCTACCCCGCTGAAGGCGGCACCCAAGGTTAGATGTTTTATATATATATATATATTTTTATCTGGAAGTAATAATATTTATTAGTAAACGAAACACAAGAAAAAATTAACAGTACTCAACTTAAACTAAATAAAATTAACTAACAAAACCGATGTCCCCCAGATCATGGCCCTGCGGCAGGGTACCCATGATGCCGGCTACATTCCCCCGTTGTTATCTTTTATAATAGCCAAGCCATTGACGTATTAATTACATGGACACACAATCCGACGGAAAAAATGGCACCCTCCCAAGTAATGCAAAATCACAAATCGCATTAGTTGGGCGATCAGTCTCGTCTAAACCATGACACGTGACGGGTCTCAAAAATGACTTAATTTTCAGTGAAAAATTGCAGAAATAACAGCTATAAAATAAAGAAAAAGGTTGGAATATTCTTTTTTACGCAGATTCTATTGATTAATTAACGAATCCTATGTAAAATCATAGCATATTTTAGATTAGAATTATTAACTTTGTCCCTACAAAATGCACCTCATCACAGAACAAAAATCTAAGGAGTCGCTATAGTTTTATATTTTATTAATTAATAAAGGAGTGCAATAAATAATTATTCTATTTTTTTATTAAAGATTCCCACGCGATCCTAAACAACGTGAAAAATAGAGGTCACGTTTAGTAAGAGACAGACGTCAAGAATAATTTCAGCCAAATAATTCGTCTCTCGTGTGTTCGTTCGGCATAATCATATATGTTTTTTTTTATGTTTAATCAAAAGAAGCGTAAAAGTCTTTCACTCAACACCGCTTTAATATCTCAATAAAAACGTAAAAAAATTACAATGTATACAAAAGAAGCGTAAAATGGTTATGTAGTGTTTGTGGTAGTAGGTATCTATACATAAATAGATATACACTGTCTCAGGCGCACGCCACATAGGATGCTGCGTTTAGTTACACGCGAGCCGAGGTCAAGAGTGGACGCATGACATTGCTATGTGTGCGGCGGCGAGTGAGCCAGTGTTATGAACATAATATGCCTTTTACAGGCAGATCCTACAGGTTACATTAATAAATTTATAAAAAAATTGCTCTGTTGTCATTGTTTTATTTTGTGTCAGAGTCTAGACACTATCAGTTTAAACCTTTGAACGCCAAGAACACCTAAAGACAATGTGTGCTGCCGTGCATACTACGCCACCGACTTTCACGCCACGCCATCAAACTTTAAAGGGTTAAAAATGTTAATATTTTGCACTTGCCTTACTCTCATTTCACATACTAGAACAAGATGAGTTGAGAAATCATAATGTCATTATTACTGTTCCCTTCTATGCAGTGTCGGGACCCTTTTATGCAGTTGTTAAATAAAAACGTAACTTAATTTGTTATTAACAATTTACAAGTTTATTTAGTTCAAGCAACAAATATATTTTAATACCTAAATAAAATAATAATGAAAATATTTTTAGTATGTAAAACTATTAAAATCTGCTCCATTCGTGCCATGTTCCAAGTTTGACAAGAGACATGAGTCAGAATACGCTAAAAAAGTTAATTTACACGAAAAATATTTGTGGTAATAAGTACGTAAGCCAATTTGACACTTAAACGTTTGAGTAAAGAGTTATTTTGTACGAAGTAATTATGTTGTTGTAAATTATAAATAAGCGTTATTGGCATCTACTTGAACATGACAGCAGTGCCACTTTTTTCGACAATTTTGTTCCGGTCTGTGGCTCTATTATAAATAATACCTCAATGAGCCAAGCTAATCTTTTGGCCGAGGAATGAGCCGGCTCTGTGGTCCGAAGAACATTCGGAAAGTTTTTTTTATTAAAGAGTAAAGTTTGTGGGCGTCCGGACTCCACGGTCCGAGTGTCTCCACTGCGAACGCCGCAAATATGAAGTTACCTACATATTTGCGGCGCTTTGCAGCCTCAGCGCAAACCGCTGCCCCGCCAGCTCTCAGCGACGTACTGGACAAATGGGACAGAGCCAGGGTGTCTACGCAAGTAGCGTCCCAGATGAGAGGCCGTCCCATTTGCCATCGTCACGTGCGAGGCCAGGTGGTTTTAGTACACCTGGCACGTTAACGCCAGCAACCCGACGGATTATATCGTCGAGACAAGCGTGGCGGGAAAAGCTTATAAAAGACCTCACTCAACTTAATATTTTGTAATTGTAGTTACTTTATTGTATTTTTATAAATCCTACCTACCTTTTTTATAAATCTATTGTAAAAAAAAACCCTAGCTTAAGTATAAAGATGAACAAAGGATCTTGAAAAAACAATCGCTATATTTTGCAATCACATAAAAAGTGTCCCGGTTTCCCCGTTTTCCGGGTTTAAGGTTAGTCTATCGTAGCAGAGTGTACTTG
The DNA here is from genome assembly GCA_947623375.1 of Apotomis capreana. Classification (NCBI taxonomy): domain Eukaryota; kingdom Metazoa; phylum Arthropoda; class Insecta; order Lepidoptera; family Tortricidae; genus Apotomis; species Apotomis capreana. The sequence continues at coordinate 3,128,614 of OX392511.1, forward strand.
TTCACAACGCAAACGTTTTGCAACCCGAATCGTAAATTAAAACTTAATAGAGCCCGTATTGGCACGAAAACACCGTAACAGTTTCCGGTTCAACTTCAAAAACCGGTAAACGAATCGACACAATTATGCGCGTTTAAATTTAACTTTTCATATTAAGCATCGAGTTATGGAGTTTGTTCACGTGGTAGTGTGTATTTATCGGGTTTTCGGCTCGTGAGAGTTCGCAATCGGTTCGGAGATTAAGAAACAATTTATGTGTGTGATTTTATTGATTTCAGAGCAATTCGTAATGTTCAGAATGTAATGTCATATAGGTATAAAAAGTAGGTATATCAAATCGTGTACATTTTGTGTAACTCAATGGGGAAAAATTTGTGGGACATATCGTGAGATTGGGCTTACCATGGACAGAAAAAGCAACTTTACCAACTCACCAAATTTTAATGAAATCTGAGAAAAAAAATAAATCGACAACAAAATAAAAATTCGCCCAAATACGGATAATTTATGAAGTACGGATAATTGAGTAGAATTGACATGAATTTAGCGTATATTACCTGCATAACGATGTCTAAGGAGAAAAATTACGTTACAAATACATCTAATAAATGTAATTTTACCTGCTTTTGCCGCTTTTGAACAACACCGACTTTAATAATCCACCTTCAACGTGGAAAATTCTAGACCTCACTCAACTTTTGGCGTTGATATGTGGCGTCATAATCCCCCCTTATATAACTAACCTTGTAAGCTAGTACATAGCCGTTATATACCAAGCAAATGGGGTGCCGTGATGAAACACACCGCATTATGGTTCAACTTGAACCTTTCACGATTCAAGTTCAAAACGGCATGCTTTACTAACTTCAGAGCGTTGTTTACGACGTTATTCCAATAAAGCATCACAGGTAACTCTTCTATGTTGAAAATGACGTGTTCGACTAGTAAAAACATGTCGGTTGAGACGTTTTTGAACACACAGGTAACTTCCAGCGTTGGTAAATCGCTGCAGTTCTGTTTAACAGATTGTTCGTTGTTGTTAGTTGGAATGCTGAGTGCGAGTTCATTTCACTGCGGGTTAAGCTGCCCAATATGGTTGTACCTCATTACTTACCTGCAAATTGCACATGCAAACTTTTTTATTACAAAAGACTCCGTTAGGATGCACATTAGCAAAAGCAGACTGTACATAACCCATATTATAGTTTCATATCGCAAACACGAGCGAGTGTATGCGTAGTAGGCAGGGAGTTTTACAGATGCCATGTATATTAGTTTTCTCAGAATTACGTATTACATTACTCATAAATGTAAAAATATTATTATTTGGTACCTTCGTAAAAAAACAGAAGGTTTCATCTGCGCTTTTCTTTTCGTTATGAAATGTAGACGGACATAACCTCCTTTTTACGGTTTTTTTTTTGTATTTGACATGATTTTTTCCAATAAATAAAACACCCTTTTTTGAAGTCAGATTAGTAAGATGTCGAACATCAATAAGAAATTTTGGTACGCCTGATTTTTGAATAGCTGACTCCCATTAACTGATACCCTGCTACCTGCTACTTACTATACACAATATATTTGCAAATTATCGATATGTACAGATAACTGACATAACTGAGCTGGGGTCATTAATTTAATTTAAGCCTTCTATCGGACATTTTTTTAATATATTCTCCAATGATTATTTGCATTTTTTTTGTTTCGTTTTTTTTTCTTTTTATTCGTATATATCCCTTTTTATTAATTTTTGTATGTCCGTTTGCCAGGTGGCAAAGGCCTCCTCCAATCTTCTCCATTCTGGCCTTTCTATGGCCACTCTACCCCATGTTATTCCCGCGACCTGTCTTATGTCGTCATCCCACCGTCGCAGTGGTCTACCTCTCTTCCTTTTTCCATCCCTTGGGTACCATTGCGTGACTATTTTGCTCCATTTGTCTTTTCCTCTAACCATGTGGCCAGCCCATTTCCATTTTTGTCTTCTAATTTTCCGAGTTATATCCTGAACTTTAGCTGGGGTCATTAACTCAAGAAAAATCTTAAAATGATATAAAACTTGGTATTAGCGAATTAACATTTTACATTACATAAGAACAACAATGTCAACATGCCGTTGAACAGAACATATGTAACTTTAAATCAGGTAGGTACACAAGTCAAATGGCGTTACCTTCTAAAACTCCTTGACGCATTTATTATAAACTAGCTTTTGCCCGCGACTACGTCCGCGTGGAACTTGGAAGTATGGAAGCAACCTCGTACAACACGATAGATATCCACCTAATCACCTTAATTAATAAAAGGGATTATTTAAAGCGCCTAAGCAAATGTAAGAGCAATTGTGCTTTTGGTCTAACCATTACATTTCCAACAGGGTCATCAATGTCATCATGAATTACTTACTTACTTTTCAATCTTTTTAGGGATAATTTCCAGAATGAAAACTATCCTATGTCCTTCCTCGGATCTTAAACTATCTCCATGCCAAATTTCATCAAAATCGAATCAGCGGTTTAAGCGTGAAGAGGTAACAGACAGACAGACAGACACACTTTCGCATTTATAATATTACTAGCTTTTGCCCGCGACTACGTACGCGTGGAACTTGATAAAAGGGATTATTATAAGTGCCTAAGCAAATGTAAGAGCAATTGTGCTTTTGGTCTAATAATTACTTTTCTTACAGGGTCACCGCATCCCAACAGAAATGTTCACTCACTTTTCAATCTTTTTAGGTATAATTTCCAGGATGAAAACTATCCTATGTCCTTCCTCGGATCTTAAACTATCTCCATACCAAATTTCATCAAAATCTGTTCAGCGGTTTAAGCGTGAAGAGGTAACAGACAGACAGACAGACAGACAGACAGACAGACACACTTTCGCATTTATAATAGTGTGGATTTATAATAGTGTGGATGTAAATTAGTATGGATGGATAAAAACTATAGACTATAAAAAATTCAAAATCCTTTCACAATGTTATGTTATAAGACGTTAATGTTCTTTAGTTTTAAGTGCTAAGTAGATAAAAAGTCAGCTAGTAAAACTTATAGTAAGCTTTAAGACTTTTTAGCACAACTAAAGTTCGCTAACAAATGCATTAAACAACTTTTATAACAATAAAATAACTTTTATAGAACTCAGCCTCAAATATGGATCATTAAAACCGCAAAACTAAAAGTGAAATTACAATGTACGTGCTTTATTGGTTTATAAAAAACACAAAAACGGCCTCCGGTGGGAAGATGCAGTGAAAAATATTAATGTTTAATCAAGTCCCTTCACTTTGGAATTATATTTCATTATTTCCCCCCCGTGAATATAGCCAGATACAGAAGCGGCGTAAGTCATGAGTTTGAACGGATTCTCATAATTATATGATTTTATGTCAGACAAACGAGGTAGGTATGGTATTTTATGGGAAAATATGTAATACCTATCTAACAGTGACAAGGCGAAGAGAAGCACTTTCGCTTTGCTGTTAAAATTTTTGAGAAACTTATGACATTGATGGAAATATGCTTTCAAAGAGACATAACGTCAATATTGTTGTTGTCATTACAATTTTGTCACTTATTGTGTTTTTGAGTATTTGAATCATGTTTTTACAAACAAATCTGCGTGCGACCTTTGGCATTATACACTGTATAAGTATACAGTATTTTTCCAAAGGTCGTACATATATTTACGTTCGCGTCTTTCTCGTTGTAAGTGCCATCATAAGGCCTACAGTAGGCGTCAAATCATTCGTATACTGAAAACCCCGGGCTATGGTAGATTCATTGTATCCGCCTAAACCATGCCCCTTCTATATTTAAGATAAAGACGCTTAACTTTTGCCCACAATACTTAGAATAGAAGCTTGACTTTTACCCACAGAAAAAATGACTTGTTTTTAATCGCTTCAGCGTATGCCTCACGCGTGGCCGCAGGCTGGATATTTATCATGAAAATTAATTTTGTCTCATATTTACGGCGCGCGGTCGGCGCGAGACTCCCGCTAAACCAATTCCCCTGAATTATACAGCTCACTTCTCACCCAATATAGCCTTCCGGGCACGCTAGTCGTTATGTTAAGGTCACAGGAATACTGCCACGAATATTTACTACACATGCTTTGGTTCTCGATAGCGCTATGGGGAAATCTATCTATGTAAGGCTAACACGACTTCGCTATATTTGTTAGATATTTGTACTGTATAAACTCCCACTAAACCAACTTCTGTGAATTGTACCTACAGCTCACTTGCCTTTCGGGGAGACTGACGTAGAAGGCGAAGGGAGCACCTAATAAATACCAACACTTCGTTGTATTTGTTAAATATTTGCGTCGCTTCTGTTTTGTGACAAGCTTTCATTCTTTTTATTAATTAGGTGTGTGTTTGTCTATAATCATATCTTACAAGTACTATTTAATCCACTTCCTAGTGTACGATCAAATTCCACCATACATAATGGCGGTCATGGGAACTACGAGTTTATAGTAAAACCACACAAAATGTCAGACGAAAAATATGGATCGCTCTACCAACGTAGAACATTGATGGTAAAAATAAGCTCCTTTATAAAGAAAAGCCATTCTAAAAAATATGGGTGCTTATATTAAATTTTTCCAACTACCATTTAAAAATCTACTAAATCCTGTGAACAAAACCCTTTATGAAAGCCCTTCAAGTATTGTTCGTTTTTTCCAACGTTTTGCCAGCTATAGAGCCCACTGTTCTTGGAATCCGAAACTTGCAGCATTTCTGAAGACTAATTTAATAAAGGAATGGCCGCGGCAGTTATTTCTTGCCGCATATCGCGCGCTCGCAGCTTCCATCCTTTCGGATGAACACAAAAGGCAACCATATTTTTCCAAAGTCAAACCAGGAGCCATTTTGTCGGGTATTATATTTCTTTCAAACTTTACTGGAAAATGGAAATTATAAACTCGAAATGCTTTGAAGGATATTTATAGGCGTTTATTGGAGATATCGATTACGTTTACTGATTATTACCTGTAGGAAGCTTAGGGTGAAACGGAGTTTCCCGTTACCTGATTTGCGATTAATTAATACTGCGCTTTTATTTATTTATTTTTAGGGTTCCGTACTCAAAGGGTTAAAACGGTACCCTATTACTAATACTCTACTGTCCGTCTATCACCAGGCTGTATCTCATGAACCGTGATAGCTAGACCGTTGAAATTTTCACAGATGTATTTCTGTTGTCGCTATAACAACAAATACTAAAAATCTGAATAAAATAAATATTTAGGGGGGCATACAGCAGACGTGACGTTTGCGTTAACTTTGCACCTTACTTGTATCCGGCGCCAAAAACATATCCTTGAATATGAATAACCCCCTACCAACAAGCATTCGTAACTTGACAATTGATTTAAGCCTTGCCAAATATACAGCACGTTAACTAATTTATTGAAGTTTATATCCGCCCGTACTTCTACAAGTACCCAGATTTTATATATTAAAGAGAAATTGAGAACATTAGGTACGCGAATAACCCACATGAAAGCGACAAACGCCACATTGCCAATTACATCGTGACATCACAGCTCCGCTAGTACCTCATTATTATTCCGTTTGAATCATGCTTTAGTGCCAAAGCTCGTGGTTACGCCACAGTTTATGCCTCAAAGATAAGTCGCTATGTTGTGTATCGTTCCCATTATCAGTGATTCTCTCTTATACTGATGTTTTCCTGGCAACCGCGCCGTTGACACTGAACACTTACAGCCAATGTTTTCGTAAATAAATGCAAAAAGAGTGCGTATGCGTACACTGTTAAAAATTTTCAGGGAATTTTACACAAAAGTGAGGGCAACTTTCGTTGCCCTCACTTTTGTGTGTTTTACATAATTATGTAATTTTACAGGGCTATGTAATTTTACATAATTAATGATTTTACATATATGTAAAATTACATAAAGAAAATTTTACATATTTGTCAGTTATGTAAAATTACATAAATGTAATTTTACATATCTGTCAGATATGTAAAATTACATAAAATGTAATTTCACATAACTGAAACTGTCAGATATGTAAAATAATATTTTATGTAATTTTACATAATTCTTCATGTAAATTCTAGGATATGTAAAAATTTTATTTATGTAATTTTACATAGACGTTAATTATTTTTACATTTTTTCCGTGACTATTACTGAAATATTATGTGTTTTTTGTACATATGTTTTCTGTAAAACTACATGTAGTTTCCGTGATATTAATGATATTTTATGGATTTTTACATTTATTCTGTAATGTTACAGAAATCTTATGTGTTTTTTGTACATATATTTTGTACTGAGAGGTACAATTTTTTTTAAAGTAGGTACAAAATAGTATATTTTGAGTACATTTTTTTGGTATAATTGTTTTACAAATCCGTACGTCTTGTTGAAGTTTTTGGAACACGGCGGCGGTCATCTTCTTGTCGCCGAGCACGCTGTCGTTGGCGTAACCCTCGATGAGCTCGGCCGTCCAGTTGAAGTGCTTCTTCCGCAGCAGATCCGAGTGACCCGAGTGCGAGGTGGTAGGTGGTGGTGGCTGGAATGCTGTAGAACTTGTAAACGCCTTCATCCAAAATGCTGTAAAAAGAAACATTTGTTTATTGTCTCAATTTTACTCATATAATGAGTACTTCTAGCGATGCTGCCAACACTGGTGTGTATGCCGACAAAGCAAGGATACTGACCCTTCGACGGGCCCGCAAGAGGAGATGGTGGTGAATGTAGCGTCCGAGACGCAGCGGGCGCTCCTTGGGCAGCACCACCGCGCCCACCACCAGGTTTTGTCTGTGGAACACGAAAACAATACTCATAGTTATCTGGTTTCTACAGTTTGGTCAGTTTGTTTCTCCCAACAGAACTGTGAAACATCACATGATCTTACCTTTTCTTTTTTGCCCAGAACATTAAGAACTTCTTTCTGTAGTTTTTCCCTCTAGTTTTTTCCTCTCCATCGCAACAGAAGTAAATTTTGATTCTTGCCCCATAATTTTCTTCAGAAGAGAACCATTTTTAGTTTTATAGTAAGCAGCTTCATAAAGAGTTGAGCCAGTGATCATTCCAAATATACCTGCAAATATAGAAAAAAAAAAATCACATATTTAAAATAAAATTATACCTAATAAACTCTGTTATGTACTTAATATGGCATAATATGAATAAAACTAAGTTCTAAGCCATACATCATACCTTAACTCGAACCACAATGGGGAATCACTGACATTATTTTGATGGTGGAAAAAATCATATGCATTTTGTCAGCCGTCATTTTCCTTTGACAATATTTCAAGAAATTGTTGTGGTGAGTCCAACTTTCCAACCAAGCTTGAACACAGATTATGAATGCTTATATTGCTTTGTTTTTCTTGAAAGTAGAGTACAATACTTGCTTCACAATCTTTTTCCTTTACAGCATTCAGAAATTCATTTAAAATATCCACCTAAAATTTTTATAAAATGTATTACATTAGTAAGTATGTAGTAGGTATATAATATAGATTGCATTATTTCACTAAAAAAAACAGTAAAAGTAAGTCTATAAGTATATAGAACTGATTACTTGAGAGAAACTATCAGTGACCGGAATGTGACCCGTATCTTCACACTGGCAGGACTGAACCAAACCTTGCATTTCGTTTACAATGGCTGTCACGCGATAACTTTTTTTTATTTTGTGCTCCGGAGTAACTCGACTTTTTATAATACACAGTTCTCCATTTCTTTTTATTTGTACGTAATCGATTGCGTTTTCCACCGCAATAACTTAGTCCCTTTCATTTCAACACTTGAAAACTGCACTCATCAAGAAAATGTATGACCATGTCAACACTAACTTCCGGCAGATTCCTGGAGTCTGCTTTTATGAACCCAAGTTCCATTTTTATTCGAAATGTGCAATACATTACATTTATAATCTCAACTATGCCGTGAATTAAATAAGTAGACGTCAACGTCAGGTTGACATGCAGAGATAAACACGTTGATTGGTGTATGAAAAAAACGTTCCGTTTCACGTTACTTTAATTCATAATTATTGTTAAAAATCGATATACATAATGGCCTTTCTTTCGCGTTATTTTTACATTTTAGCCACAAAATATTGATATATACTATATCTGCAACTTCCCTATTGTTTGTTATACACAATGAAGTCGGTTAAAAATAGCTGACAATGAGGGTTTTCGATACTTTTTCTGCCACCAGGCGGCGCTACCTGGCGGTCCAAACAGCTGTCAAATAGCATAAACTTGACTCGTAGGAACTGAACGTATTGTATTAACGAGTTTGCTTTGCTTTATCCAAGCTTAGTATCGTTAGAACCATCGACCTTTCCTTTTTTTTCCTTACATTTAAGGGTTATAGACGAATTAATTGCTGTTATTGTATTTGTTGTTGCTTTCTCCGTGTACAACATTTTAACCTACAATCTAGTAGCCACGAGTTTCAACAAACCGTCTTCGTACTAATATAACATGCATGGGGTTTCTCCCCGGACAGCCGGACAGTGCGTCCGGCGCCGGGCAGACGCAATCTGTATGCTAAACACGCCGCATGCATCAGCCAGGGCTGCCGACGCCACTCTTCAGTTAGCCTTAATAGCTCGATTCTACGAGATTCAAATTAGTAAGATCTGTACGTGTCGTTATTTCGTAGACGTTAAAAAATTTACCTACTTCGAAACAGTAGTGACGACGAAAAGTCGTATTTACATACATACATAAAATCACGCCTTTTTTCCCAACGGGGTAGGCAGGGACCACATCTTTCCACCTGCTACGGTCCTGACATACATCTTTCGCTTCATCAACATTCATTAATTTCCTCATACATGCTCGTCGGTTTAAAGTACTCTTGACTTGTCCTTTTTTCACGTCGAATTTAGGTCTATAGAAATGCCTATGTAACTATTTGTACGAGTACAAATTTTCTATTGTGTAGCGAAAGTGTGGTAATGTCATTTATCAATTGTCTCTAACCACTTTGTTTTTTCTATATATAATTTATTTCAATCTCTGGGTCTAAAGCCTAACCCGATTCAAATGCAGATTCTAATCTATAGCTGGGTTTATATAACCGTGGTTTTAGAAAATAATTTTTAAATGTTGGCAACCCTAATCGCGACACCTTTTTCAATATCAGTAGGTACACCCCCGCTCCATCCTATTACCGATGTGTTATTTATTTAAATATAGAAGGGCGTATCGCAAATATACTAACCGCACGTAAATATACTCGGCAACAGTACACACTCAGCAATAATAGAAGTGTGATTCAAAATAAATATACCTACGGGTATATTTTTTATAATAGCAGTTCTTATTTATTTTGTATTTACTGAGTGCCGTCGCCAAATATATCTTTGTACTGATGCTACTAGAAAACCTTTGTATATTCTTACTTAGTTAATTCGACGTAACAATTACGGAATTATTCATTGTAATAATTAGCACTCAAGCACTATCTTTAATACTTAGTCCTTTAATTTTTTCAACAGGAATGCCCATTTAAAAATCATAGTGTAAAAGTTGAATGCGCAACGCAGGCTTCGTCAGATAGAATACAAAGTCTAATCAGCGACGTGACATCCGCAACAGGCTTCGTCAATACTTATAGGTAGTTCAAAACGTACGCAAGTTTCAACGTTTATCCCCTACTATCTTTCCATCTTCCTATCTTTAATAGCATATAACTATTATAATATTAGCTATATAAAATTTATCGTTTCCATAAACCCTCTAAGCGTGGGAATTGTCATTGATTCGGGTTATGGTTGATCCAAATCATGAGGGCAGTTTAATATTAACGGGGCGTGTTGCGTCTAAGGAGCGTCGGAATTATTCAGTGGCGTTAGAGTTGTTGTCTGAATGTCGTGAAGGATACACGTTAGGTGAAGATTTTTGGAGAATGTTCTTCTAATCGTTCTTTTATAAATTGTGTGAGCTTGGCGAGCCAACTGTCATCAGGGACAACGACCAATCACAAGTCTCCGCTCCGCCTCGCTTCAATAGAAACGTACCCTTACTCCAGGAAATGAATAGTTCAACTGTTTTAAAAGCCCAACTGTGGGTATCATAGACTTTATCAAGTAAGTATTATAGTAAAAATAAGTGGCATATTTTGCTCAGTCCCGCATATGGAACATCGTTGCAGATACGTTTGACAAAAAAATGGTTCCTTTTTGGACAATATGGCAACGTCGTAGGGGCCGTAGTCAAAACAAAACACAACGCAATGCGGTAGTTACTCTCGATAAGAGGTATCTACAGGCATTACCGTAAAATTTCAAGCTCAGCCTTACGAGGACGTTCGTTTTTATGTACAAAAACTAGATACTTACTGCCCGCGCCCGCTGTTTCGGGGCGTCGTTTTACATTTTTTGGCTTTTTTCGGGTTTTATCGTGTGACAAATCTTGCGACGGAACAAAAGGCGAACGAAAAACAATTGCACGTGAAATTTTAAAGCGGCTAACTACATACATTCAACTGCGATAATAGAGAGACGACAAGTTTACAGGATATCTAAAATGATTGTATACGCGTGGTGAATAACCGACTTTACACATTTTGTTTATGAAGTTATGATAGATGGCTCAAGATACCTCTCTTTTGATCAAATTATTTTTTCTACCTGATATAAGATGGCGCTAGTAGTACCACATTTGTGTCATATTTCAGCATAATAATTACGTATGGTTAATCAATGTAATACTTGATGTCGCTGATCCATTCAAGGGATCTGCTGAATCACGCTAAATATAATATGTTTCCTGTTTTCATAACTCTGTTCGAACGTATTGTCAACCAAAAAACCAGTGAAAGCCAGTGTATACCATAAAATATAATATAAAACCGGCCAAGTGCGAGTCGGACTCGCGCACCGAGGGTTCCGTACAAACACTTTCTATCCATAAGTGGTTAAGTTAAGTTTGCACCTGGTATGTATAGCGCCCCATATAAATTAGGTGCAAAGTTAGGTATTAATAGGTATTAAAAAAAACTACTTACTTGATCTCGTTCAAAACAATTTTCGTTGGTAGTTTTTATAGTAATGTACATCATATGTTTTTTTTAGATTTTTCATTCTCTTATTTTAGAAGTTAGAGGGGGGGGACCAACTTTTTTCCACTTTGGAAGCGTCTGTCACGCAAACTATTCGGTTTAGAAAAAATATATTTTAGAAACCTCGATATCATTTTTGAAGACCTATCTACAGATACCACACACGTATGTGTTTGATGAAAAAAAAATTTTTGAGTTTCAGTTTTATGTATGGGGAGCCCCTAATATTTATTATTATTTTTTTATTTTTGCATCAAAATCTTAATCCGGTTCACAGAATACATCTACCTACCAAGTTTCAACAGTATAGCTCTTATAGTTTCGGAAAAAAATGGCTGTGACATACGGACGGACAGACGGACAGACGGACAGACAGACAGACAGACAGACATGACGAATCTATAAGGGTTCCGTTTTTTGCCATTTGGCTACGGAACCCTAAAAACCAGTGTAAAGTAGTATCTATGGAAAAATAAACCATACTGAAGCGAAGTGAAGTTTCAATTTGATTCACTTGGATAGTTTTGAGCGCTTTATACTTTCAAATATATTGTAGGCGACCTCACGTATCCGCATCCAACTGATCTGACATCTGCACTGTATCCGCATCCAACAGTGTCCAACCAAGTCGACGGACGAAGCCGTTGGCGCAGTTTGTAGTACACAGTGTGTAGTTTGGGTTCAATCTCGGCCAGGGCAAATATTTGTGTGATGAACTCGCATATTTATTCCTGGGTCATGGAAGTTATATGTATTTATGCATTATGTATATCGTCCTCTAGTAGCTTCGCTTAATTTGGGACTAGGTTGATTTCTGTAAGATTGTCCCTTAATAAAAAAAAAGTCTCCATCTTGAGTGCGTGATGCGGTGTCTTCCGGTGACTCTAGGTCTCCTTCAGCTTCAGTGGCCGTCAATTCTATGAGCAATGTGCACGACCGGACGGCCCATTGCCACTTATAGTTAATTTCATACACCTTCACATGAGAACGTCTTGGTACATGAAATTCACTAATTACTAACCTAAGCTTTGTATTTTTCCTAGCTGTGTTGTTTACTTGTGTACCTCCTTCTGTGAAGTCGGTTAGCAATGTCAAACAAAGCCATTCCGGTAATAAGATCACAAACAAGCGATAGCAGTCGCTCGCAATAAAAGCCGTCGCTACCAATCCGTCAATAGACGTAAAAGCGGGAGACGATAAAAAACGTACCTAGCTACGAACGGTTATTACATATTTCTAATATAGAGGGACGTATACAGGATGATCTCTTTACATGGCCAGCGTTTTTATTAACAGTTTTTTTTCTTTGTGAATTCCTTTAGTAACAAATAATCCTCATTATATCAGCCGATAGACTTCCTGCTGGACAAAGGCCTCGCGAAAGTTCTCCACAACGATCGTTTGTGCGCCGCCCTCATGCAATCTCTGCTCGCGATCCTAAGCAGGTCGTCGGTCCGCCTTGTTGGGGGCCTTCCACGCTGTGTCTTCCGGTCCGCGGTTGTCACTCAAGAACCTTTCTGCCCCAACGGCCATCGGTTCTGCGAGCAATGGGTCCGTCTGAACCCGCTCGAATTATAATAAGAAGAAAGCCTTTTTGTCTGAAACTATTTGGGAATTGGGATTGTTTTAAAACGAACCGAACCTAACCTAACCTAATCAGTAGAACGATATTTGCAAGAATTATGAAAATTGTATGACTACGGAGGGATAAAAATACTGCGAAGAGAAAATTCGGCGAATAGAAACATTCGACGAAAAATTATTCTGCGAAAAGGCATACGTATGCGTCACATAGTTAACTGTCCAGATAAAGAAATAAACTAACTAACTACTAACTATCGTGGTGCAGTGACCCAAAGAGGATCTTGGCCTCCGAAACAAGAGAACGCCACCGGTCCCGATCCTGTGCTACTTCTTGCCAGTCATCGGCTTGAAGCTGACACAGATCCGCCTCGACACTGTCACCCCAGCGATACCTGGGACGGCCCACTGGACGACGACCAGTCGGTCGTCCCAAATATGCTCTCTTGACCGCCCGATCCTCATCCATCCTCAGAACGGTGCAGTGCTGCCCTCCATAACGTGTTGGTGTCCAAGCTTCTCAGCAAAAGTACAAAGTTACGGATTTATAAAACGGTAATTAGACCAATCCTTATGTATGGCCGTGAAGCTTGGACACTAACACTAAAAGAAGAAAGTCAGCTCCTGGTAGCGGAGAGAAAGGTTTTGCGGAAGATCTTGGGGCCTATCAAAAGTGATGACGGCTCTTGGAGGATTCGGAAGAACGCTGAGATCGAGGAGTTAGTGGCCGAACCAAATATCATCGGCGAGATTAAATCCCACAGACTTCGCTGGTTTGGTTTAAAGAAATAAAGAAAGATCTTATTGTATTGATTGAATGGCCATATGTATGGCATAGCCTGTGCATATTTTATTTATATGTTAATATCTCACCCTTTTGCAACGAACGGTCAGACGCTTCCTAGTCTTTGTGTCTATTTCCGATGTCCTTAACTATTATTAATATTTAGTCTTGCATATTTTTTACCACGATAAAATGTTTCAAAGAAAGCCCAAGAAATAAACTGCTAGCGATTGCTACACTGACAAGCGCACAGCTTTTAAATAGAAAAAGAATAAAATGTTTTAAATTCGGAATCACCCTCTAACCAAAGCATGTAAGGCGCTTGTACGTTCCTTGATTGCCTTGTGGATTTTACTACCCAAGTATCTATACGCCCCTGCCGGTATGCTTTCGTCCTCATCTCTTATTTGACCGGTAGCCAAAACTATATCTAGTACTAGTAATGTTTCAGCCATCTCCATATCCAATTTGGCCAAGATTTTGGCTGATTCGTCATATCTACTTTTTTCGCTACCACCTTATCTTTGAAATTTGGCAAGTTAAAGTTACCCATTTCCGACTTGAAATTTGGCATGAGTAGGTAGATAATTTTATGTAAATTTTTACACCTATAAAAATGGTATAAAAAATTGAATTTTTACACTTCAAACTTAAAAGGAAGGGTGTTGATATTAAGCAGCGGTGTCAATCTCATTGCACTGCCGTTATTTACACTGTGCAATGAGTTTGACACCGCCCTTTATACGTGATATCAGGTATATTTGGCAAAATATTTACCAACCTTTTAAAACGGATAATCATATTTTTACGCGAGAATTTTAGTTACAGAATCTTCCATTTCCCAAAAGGACAGCACCGTTGAGAAGGAACACTGAAAAGAAGTTCGTGTATAATTAATAAAGAAAAAAAAACGAAAATAAATTAGTACATGCTGAAATTAATAATTTTATTCTTTGTATATGCGCACACTACCAAAATTAATTCCCAACTAACGACTTGCTCGAAGTTAACTAAAATAACCCCCTACAAAGACACCCAGAAGGCCGTAAAGGGCAAAGTTCATACGCCTGTCTCATTCACGGTACATAAACCACGATAGTTGCGGCCTAATTCGGTGCAACGGGACAATGTTATCGCTCCGCGTTTTTTACGGCCTCGTAAATTACGGGCCCGGTGAAATCCGCGCTTGCCGAAGACTCATAAAAAAGTCATCAAGCCAAAATTGGGCGTACTCTATGATAATACGGACAATCGCCGTAATTACTGCCCACCGTATAATGCCGTAAAATGGATTTACGACTCATCGAAAGATATTGGCGTTTAGCGTGAACGTGGGGGCGTACACGCCTTGGGGCGTATACGCCGCTGAGATGTGACGCTTCGAATAGTTTTCTTCTTTCGACCTCAAAATCAATACAAGTTCTTTCTTGGACAAAAAATAGGAAAAAAAATACATTTATAGGTAAGGTAGGCAGGTAAACAAAAGACAATCTTATCGCTAGAAAGGGATCTGTTCTAGATAACCTTAAGCTTTTTGGGTTTGCGAAGAAATTTTAATTTTAAATGTGTTTTAAAATTTGATTCATTGCACTCACTTCACTCGTACGCACCACGTTTATGGACCCAGAGTAAAAAAACTTTTTACAGCGTTCCAGCTTGGTTAGTTTGGATGTTCGGACGTCGGTTTTTCCGGATTTCCGGCTTTTCTCGTTTACAGGCTGCATTTGTCAACCAATTCTCGTGAAATCCTGTGAGCAGGTTTTTATGATAATATAGTTTTTTTTCTGTCGAATCCGTTTTACGCCTTTTTTAAATGGGTCAGATATGGAGGTTGAAAACGTAAAAAAAAGTCATATTTCAGCCATTTCGTAAAATAATCGCGAGGTCTCCTCACGGAGCCACTATCGCCATACCCCGGGGGTTTCAGTGCACGAATGATTTGCAGCCTACTGTCGGCCAAGCCTAGTGCTCATCCGTGCACCGAAAACCCCGGGGCATGGTTATTAACTTATTACTTGCAAGCGTAACGATGAAGTAATTTGGCCTAAAACATGAAGCGTGGTTTGCTTATGAGACGGCATAGTCAATTTAATTTATTTCCACCGCAACTGCTGAATTCTGCAAATATAAAAACATATTTTATGAGCGCAATAAGTTTAAACATGCTGAATTTTATTTCAAAGCTACTGTCAGTAACTGCTTGGATTTATTTTCAAGTTTACGTATATTTTAATATTAAAGAACTTTTAGTGTTATTTAAAATTATACTGGAAAAAGCAACCCAAAAGGATCAAATAAAAAAATCTTGTCTTTTAACAGACTTGTTTAGACTTTTACGTCACCCTAGGCCGAAAGTGGGATTTTCTGCCCGCTATCGACAGTCACGAATTCACCGCCCTGGGCATGTAATGTACTGTTAGAGGTTCGAAACAGAAAACGCCCTCTAGATTATTCCGCAGCATTATTACGTTACTCTTTTATATGTAGTACATTATATACCTAGCTAGGGTAGTAATTACGCGTGTTGTCGCCCTCGTAAACTGCTTTACGAGCGTGATGATCAGGCTTCGTAATATTCGTAATGGGACTTGTGATGTAGATTGTGTTACTGTAATGTGTTGAGCTGGTACTATCTGTGTCTTTAATAGAAGATACAACTTGATTCGTGTAGGAGAAAAAGCACGAACCCTCTTTATTTATTTAATTTTTAATTAATTATACATATTTCACAGCATTACAGTAAAACGAAAGCTCTGTAAAACTGAGACTAAACATATACAGATTTTATACAGAAAAAATAACATTACAATTAACGATTAGAAATATATTCACGAAGGCCGTTCATGCATCGTCTCACAGAACCTCAAACATTCATCGCACACGTCCAACACATCTGCAAACACACCACAGTTTGGTGCCGATTCTAAAAGCGAGTGTGATCCTGATCATCTGCGTAATACGGCATTTGATGACAACTTAAATCAGCTACTCTATGAAGTGACAAAAACGATGGTATGAAATTTCTATGAAGATACTGGCTTGTGACATCATAAAAATCAGTAGTCAACACGTCTTCTTTTTAGTTTTTGTATAATGTCGAAAAGTTAGTGGTAGTTTATTTGGTTTCGCTTATTTTTGAATGTGTGTTCAGTGGTTTTACTTTCACTATACATAGTCAAGTACCGTATAGGGTAAACGTTTCCAGTAACCAGATATCCTCCAACCTCTGAATTTAAAATAATATTTAGTTGGCGATGTCATCAATGGCCTTCGAAACAGCATATCGCTTTAAAATTGATCACACCTCATTCAAAATTGGTTTTCATTAACATTGAGTTAACGTAGAGTTTTGTAATTGTAGTTTGTTTAGTAACGTTAAAGTTTGTAGTAATGTGTTAGTGACTCGACCGAGCACTACGCTGGTGCCGCCCCATAATCAATCAAGGGTATGACGCGTTGAAAAATGGATGTTTGACTTCACGTGAGCTAAGTGAAATATTGAGTGCGCACCCTGATTGATTTCGGATTGTAATGATGTATGGCTAGGTATTAGGTACTTTTAGGTAATATGAACGCCGAATTCTATAATAATAGCCAGAACATAATTACAAGACACGGCTGTACGTTGTACGTATATGACCTATGATAAACAGACTGACCTCAAAACGAGTTGTCAAGCTAGATACACGTCCGGTGGTTCGAGTACCCGTGCACGCCAGCACACACACGCTAGGCGCTGAGCAGTGCGACTGCCGTGTATATGTAGTGAACACGACAACACAATAATTTGACATCTCGGCAGCTTATCTTATGATGGAGCCGGAAGGATGACGTAGGAATTCCTAAAAAGCACAAAATCGCATCGTGTTTGGGCTCATTTCATTGGTCTCGATGAGCAATTAACGTTTGTGAGCAATAAAACTTAGACTCAGTCTCAAAGATTTTTTTTTGACAAAGACGTATTCCTATATTGTTGCTTGTCAATACTCGCTTAATACTTAGCGTCGCGTGGTGCGCGTGCCGCGGCCGCTGCCATCACCATCGCTATTACAGACTTCTGCCGAAGGGTGTCGTGTTTCGGCAGTTCCGGAGCAATCTGCCGTATTCTACACCAGATCAGACGACGCAATGGAGCCACGCCTTTGTGTCGCCCAAATGTAACTAGTCTTTGTTTATATGTATTTTTGTAGTTCACAGTGCTTTAGTTTTTTTCTGTAATGCTGTGTCAAACTTATTCAAATAATAAATAAGTAAATAATAAGTGTCCCATAAAAACATCTTTGTTTCACGCCGTGATATTTTATCGACTCGCAACACGGGGCGATTTATCGAGCTCGCATCGTTAACCCGACACGTGTTTATATCGAGGGATAAAGCTGTCGATAAAAATGCCGTTATATTGCGTGCCGCGTTGCGTTTTATCACGCCTTACAAAGTGCGCTTGAGATCACGTATCTTTAAAGGTGTAGATAAAAAAAGGCAATGTGGTAGATAAATCAGGTGGAAGCCTATACGCCGGTAAGCTTAGATGATGCTGTCTATTCATCCTTACTTATCAGATTTAATAATCAAGATTCAAACCTCACAATTTACATTTAATGCCAAAATAAATATTATTTATAAAATCGGCACCGTGATATTCCGGACAGTGACCTGATTGATGTCACTTCATTTATCAAAAAATTGGGCAAGTGCGAGTCCGACTCGCGCATGAAGGGTTCCGTACCATAATCTACAACAAGTTTGTTGTATGGGAGCCCCCCTTAAATATTCATTTTATTTTATTTTTAGTATTTGTTGTTATAGCGGCAATAGAAATACATTATCTGTCAAAATTTCAACTGTCTAGCTGTCACCGTTCTTGAGATACAGCCTGGTTACAGACGGACGGACGGACGGACGCACAGCGAAGTCTCAGTAATAGGGTCCCGTTTTTACCCTTTGGGTACGGAACCCTAAAAAGCAGCCGAAAAAACCTCGCGTGATTTGTGCACAAGCCCTAAACTACCGATCAATCGTGATAAAAGTAAAATTATCTGTGTAGTCAACATCATTTTAACCCATAGTCATGAACTGCTGAACGTAAGGTCAGTCGAGACAAGTGCGCCAACAAAATGGTTAAAAAAACTGATCAAGTAGCTTCCAACTGACAAAACTGACGGTACTGGTGACGTAGAAACCCCAACTCCAGTAGCCCATAAGTTCATTGCGGATAAAGTTTACAATGCCGCGTGCCGTCGGCCGATCACATTGTACAGTAAACAATGCTCCGGGCAGTAGCCGACGATTTCCGATTCCGTCGCCGGAGTTGGGGAATGGTATACAACAACCAATAACGAAACGGCTTAAGCGCCGCGTACATCCGAGCTACTTACATCGTTTTATGCGAGCAAGGTGGACTAGTCTCTCGCAGTGGTCAAACGACGTAAGCGACTCGTATATTTTAATAAGTTACGTCGTTTCGTATGAGCGATGTAGACTAATCTCTACTGGTGATTTATTAGCTTGCGCTCGAGTTTGATTCAGGTATTCATGAATTATTTCAAAGGTTAGCCTTGTAGTAATATCTGAACAAAGCGTTAGTCTAGGATGTTTCTAGAAATTTACGAGTAGACGAGGAAACATTTCGATCCATTGGTATTTTCGAATATACCCTTGTAATACTTTGATATTCGTGCACGTGAACAAGTATTATTCGTCACGAAGTGCACTATTATAATCAACAGTTTATACACATCCATTGTATGGCCGTGGGAAATTCGAAAAAAGGCCTAATTGGCTATTGAGAATGCCTAATTAGCGCAATGACTCGCGAATGAGAGCAAAAACAAACTTGATAAGGTAACTTTAATAAACATTGAATACAAAAGTCGCAGTCTTGAAAAACGTACAGTACTAAGGGGACACTCGTAGTTTTGTATATTTCGCTATAACTCAATTTTTATTGCAAATGGTCGGTATGTTTCAGTAGGCCATAAAAGATAAATGACAGTCGATTTCCCGCCATAACGCATTCCATAAATTCGAAATTCAAATATTTGAAAGTAGCCAGAAGTGTAAAACTTTCAGTGTGACCTACGCAATGTGTCATTATTGATAGTCAGCAAACTTGGAAAACTTGGCTTACTTATTGAATTTATTATTTAGGTACCTTAATACCTACTGGCAACTTGGCTTTTTAGTATTTTAGTTATTCGAGTTCTGTCATTTACTCCGGGTCTTCTACTGCTCATCTGTTCTGCATCTGCTCATTTGATTTATTAAACTGACTCTAAATTGCTGTTTGCGCAGTGGTAGCGCTAGTGTACCTGCCTTCTGAGCCGACGGTCTTGGGTTAGAATCCCGACAAAGTCAAATATTTGGATGAACGACTCGTTTTTTTTTTTATGTCATAGGGGGCAAACGCGCAAACGTATCGCCTGATGGAAAGCGATTACCGTCGCCCATAAACACCTGCAACACCAGAGGAGTCACAAGTGCTTGCCTACCCGGAGGACGAAGATAGAATGCCTCTATGCTAGTAATTTCACCGGCTATCTTACCCCCACACCGGGACACAACAATGCGAACATTGCTGTTTGGCGGTGGGTTGGCAGGCGTATGTTTGTTCCTGGGTCATAGATGTTATATAAATATTGAAGTATGTAATTATCTATATAAGTATGGTATCCTATCTCTGTTTCCCATCTCTAACGTTTCGCCAAATGTTCATTTATCCGAAAGTGTTTTTTCCTGAAACCTGTAAACATTGTTATAAAGAACCTTTTTCAGTAACATTTGTTAGGTTTGTTTTATAATTATTGAGGAAAATTTACAGTTCTGGAAAAAAATGGTTTTCAGACAAATGAAAATTTGGCGAAACGTTATAGATGGGAAACAAAAATTAGTGTTTCAGATAGGTAACTATATAAATACGCCCATAACACAAGCCTACTAGAGCTTACTGTGGGACTAGATCAAGTCATCAATTTGTGTAAGGTCCCAACCTTATATTAATTGATTGGTTGGATCCCTGGGGCTTATGACCAGCAGTGGACGTCTTGGCTGATGGTGGTGATGGCGATATAACTTGTGTTTTTTGTGTTGTTACAGGAGAGCGCACCTCAGAAGTTGCTTGGAGAAGCTCAAGGACATGGTACCACTAGGGCCCGAGGCGTCCAGACACACTACACTAGGATTATTAACAAAAGCCAAAAGATTTATAAAGGTCAGTGTAACACTTTATACTCTGAATGTATGAAACAAATTTCTCATTATTTTTAATTTGGGTACACCATATTTTTTTATATTGTACCATTGATACAATGCCAAAGCACAAAGAAAAATTGTGATGCGTAAACTGGCGGAAGAAACCGGGAATAGAACCCGGTACCTCTGGATTACCAGTCTAACGTGTTAAGAAATTCGCTGCCGCGTAGCGCTACGGGCTCGTAGCCGATAACATGGGAAAAACCGTATGTACTGAAAACTTACTACGAGCAGAGCGCCCGGCTACCAGGTTGTTGGTGTCGAAAGTGTTAACTTCTGCACCACGCTAACACCTTAGCGACCTCTATGTGAATAGTATTCACATAACACAACCTATTCACTATATACGTTAATCCTTAATTTTACAATGTATAGCCGGATATACATAGTTTGTGGCTATCTTTTCCATTTTTTATTTCATCAGTATTTTTAAGACTATCTATTGAACAGCACCGAGGCTTGTATTATGTTTTTTTTTTAGTGAACGAGCAGGCGAGAGACTATATGTATTTTATTATGCCGACTATAATTCGATAAAAAGCTTGGTTAAAAAATGAAAAGTTGTCAATTCGCAATCACGACGCATCCAGATCCGCTCATTGTAAACGTTGGATTAATACTCGTAAGTTAAATCAGAACTTGTAATTGGTTTAATTAGGGTTACTATGCTACTTTCGGTATCGGCAAATAGACTTAATATGTTTCACCCTAATTGATATTTTCTGTGTACATAATATAATTAAGTTCGTCGTCGTCTCCTCTATCCTCCGAAAGAAAATGAGAACGAAGTGTCCCAAAAGGAGTTAGTTAAAGGACTTAAAGTCAACCTTCAGACATAAAAAACGGAATATTTGGATTTTATGCATCCTTTTCGGAGTTGCGATGCCATATTAAACGTGTAACATAAATTTCATAGACAATTTTTCACTGAAAATGTAAATAAACTTACTAATACGGAGTAAGTATATTTCACATAATATATATAACACTACAAAATAATCAATAACCCAATAAAAATAAGTCTATCTAAATCTAAATCTAAACTAAGTCTAAAAATGGCCCCCGTGGCAGACGCTGGCAGCATTACCTCGCTGTATTGCTATACTAAGACGCTGAGCGAGGAAACTGCCAGCCTTTTGGTCACCAGTGTGTCGACGGGCCGTTTAGCAAGCTCTTTAATAAACTTACTTACATAAGAATGCAGCATCTAAGGACTGTCAAGTTATCATTAGACTGCAATAATACAATTTTAATTAACTTGCCACCTCCAGACTAGAGCCCCTCTCGGAGAAAACTCTCGATAAACAAAAGGGCGGCAAAGGGTTCCGCGCTTCCGGTCGGCGCCGTTTCCGGCGCGTCACTTCCGCTTTCCGCAGGGTTGGTAGCTTTGTGAAGTTTGCGCCGTAATGTTGGCGCAGATATTTGGACGTGAAATTGACTGTAAGTTTAAGTCGTTTACCTTGAATGGATTTTGAGTATTTTTTGGGGGCTTTCGGGCACCCCGCGTTTGCGTCAAAGTGCAGTCTTTTTTAACGTTTCGTGCCCGAAGGGTAAAAACCGGCCAAGTGCGAGTCGGACTCGCGCACCGAGGGTTCCGTACAAACACTTTCCATCCCTAAGTGTTTAAGTTAAGTTTGCACCTGGTATGTATAGCGCCCCATATAAATTAGGTGCAAACTTGCAAAGTTAGGTATTAAAAAAAAACTACTTACTAGATCTCGTTCAAAACAATTTTCGTTGGTAGTTTTTATAGTAATGTACATCATATGTTTTTTTTAGATTTTTCATTTTCTTATTTAAGAAGTTAGAGGGGGGGGGACCAACTTTTTTCCACTTTGGAAGCGTCTGTCACGCAAACTATTCGGTTTAGAAAAAAAATATTTTAGAAACCTCGATATCATTTTCGAAGACCTATCCATAGATACCCCACACGCATGTTTTTGATGAAAAAAAAAAATTTTGAGTTTCAGTTCTAAGTATGGGGAGCCCCCAATATTTATTATTATTTTTTTATTTTTGCATCAAAATCTTAATGCAGTTCACAGAATACATCTACCTACCAAGTTTCAACAGTATAGCTCTTATAGTTTCGGAAAAAAATGGCTGTGACATACGGACGGACAGACGGACAGACGGACAGACAGACAGACAGACAGACAGACATGACGAATCTATAAGGGTTCCGTTTTTTGCCATTTGGCTACGGAACCCTAAAAACGGGACCCTATTACTAAGACTCCGCTGTCCGTCTGTGTGTCTGTCGCCGGACTCTCATGAACCGTGATATCTAGACAGTTGAAATGTTCACAGATGATGCATTTCTGTTGCCGCTATAACAACAAATACTAAAAACAGAATAAATAAATATCTAAGTGGGGCTTGGGGGCAGCAGGCCGGGTTAGGTTAAGTTTGCACCTTGTATGTATGGCCCCCGATTACAAATGAGGTGCAAAAGTTAACGCAACCAATCACGTTTGTTGTAGGACTTGTAGGGGAGCCCTACTTAAATATAAATTTTATTTGTTTTAGAATTTATCGTTATAGCTGCAACAGAAATATAGCTGTGAAAATTTCAACTGTCCAGCTTTCACGGTTCATGAGATACAGCCTGGTGACAGACAGGCAGACCCGCAGGCAGGGTCTCGTTTTTTTACCCTTTGGGTACGGAACCCTGAAAAGGTTATAAAGAGCACCCAACTAACTATGAACCGTAATAGGCTCTCGCTCATATTTCCGGATGGCTAGGATTGCAGATATCTCTCACCATTGTCCGGCCGGTGACGAATGCTCAGCGTCCGGCCGTCCGTCCGGCGCCGGACGCCCGGCCGTACCTCATACGATTACGAGCACAAGCGCCTTCAAGCGTTGTTTTGTGGACGGGATGAGAATGGCCTTTTGATTTGCGAGATAAACGATTTTTCCCTTTTCATTTTTTTCTCATTAAGCCAATAAAGTAAAGTTGTCTGGAAGAGATCGCTTTTTAGCGATATGACCGCCTGTTGTGTACGGTTATTTAAAGATTGTATTTCTTCTGTTTAATTCTGTAAACTTTTATTGGTGTGCAATAAAGTATTGTTGTAAAGTACTTAGGTACCTATAACTATAAGCCTTCATGGCTCAGTAGAGCTAAACGAAATATATCTTTGAGTTTAGTTTTATTCAATCATTGTACCAATATTATTTGTGTGCTGTATCAGTGAGTAAGGTAAATAGAATCCGATTCCCACCGGTTTACCTATTTTTAGAGCGTTTTACCACCCTACCCTATTGCTCTAAAAAGAACATGCTACTTCTGCTCTGGCTTGCTATTTTTAGACGCTACTGCTGTATCTACAGTAATGTAGGTAATCGCCCGCTACCTAACGGCTGTCTGGAAGAGATCGCTATTTAGCGATAAGACCGCCTGTTGTTTACCTCTGCCTGTTATTTTAATGTATCTCATGTTGCGTTGTGTATTCCTTGATGTTTGAGGTGTGCAATCAAGAGTATTTGTATTGTATTGTCATCGTTAAGAATAACAAAAAATTGTGCATTTTCTCGAAGACCCAATAAAAACTTAAGCATTGCCGTGCAAACGGCGTTCAAATCGCTTAACCACCCGTTTACGCCTGCGTGCAAAGAATCAATTTCAGTAAGCACATTAAAAAGTTTTTAAAGAAATACCTTAGCTTATCTAACTTGCATTTATTACTTCATAGAAAAAAAAAAAACAAAAACAGTTTCACGACGTCTCTGCGAAACTAAAAATAAACAGAACCAACATTGTTTCTAAATCTCCTCCTTTTTTCATTTCGTGGGAACGTTTAATTTACTGTTGTTACCGGTAAAAATGTTAATAATCTTGCATGCAAGGAGGAAATTGTTGTTTTAATTTAAACCTGGCTACACAGGAAACATTTTCCTTTTAACTGTGGAGTTGTGACGTAACAGATAATTCACACGAATTCGCGGTATGAGCCAACTGTTCATATGCAAATCATACACGTTGGTAATGTTTTCATTTATCTTCTCTGTTCTTGACTACTATGGTAAGTCTTAGACATTTATTTCTTACTGGAAGGTGGCAACTTTGTCCGTGTATTCGGGTAAGAAGTTTCCCTCCCTGTACCAAAATTGGTTAAAATCAATCCAATTTTTTAACAACAGATGGCAGTGTATGGGTGCCGCTGCGCGCCAATACAAATGCTGCATCGCGTTATAAAGATTTTTTTCTGAAATAATGACCCCCTTCAGACGTTCAATACCATTTCAAGGATTTTTATTATGTAATAAATCGCAGTTATCAAAAATATGCAGTCCTATTTGAAAAGTAGTAGGTTGTCTGGAAGAGATATCGCTTTTAAGCGATAAGACAGCCTGTTGTATACTGTTATTTATAAATTGTATTTGTCTTGTTTCCTTTTGTAAACTTATATTGGTGTAGGTACAATACATTACAATACAACAATACTTTATTGCTATTGTTGTATTGTATTATAGTTTTCCAGAAAGGCACTATATAAAGTAATGCCTGAATACATACATAGAACTCGTATATTGAAATTTAGGAAACCTTTTTCCGCACGCTATCCCGTTTCGCACTCACTCGCTTTTTACACATATTCATTTGGGATACCCCGAAATGCGGCATTATAACACGTCCCACACTAAACCCTTATATCTCAAATAAGCTGAAATTCAATACGAGCTCAAAATTTTAAGCTGGAAATTCAATACCAGCTGAATTTCGTGCTGAAATTGTATGAACTGAAAGACCGGCCCTAATTGGGGACGGGCGTATTAAACTATTTGGCCTTACGTTGATGAGTTTAAATCTGTTTGCTGTTATTCAAAGGTTGTATGGCCGTTTAAATAAAATCAGATATAAAAAGGCATGCAAATCGGAACAGAGAGCAGTTTTTAAATGTAAATGCCATAGAAATTCTTATGAAAAGGGTTATTTAATTTTGGTCGTTTTATGTTGACTTGTATTAAAATTGTAAAAAATATAATACGAATTTTGTGAAAACAAAATTTAATACCCACTACTTATAAACTTAAAGGTCAACCTCTGATCAAGGTCCAATCTATGAGAGACTTGGGAGTAGTACACGACTCCAAACTTTTATTTGACACCCACATCAATACTATTGTTGGTTCTGCTCTAAAAACACTAGGTTTTATAATGCGTAATTCTGTTCATTTTACTCAGGCCAAAACAATGAAAATTCTGTATTGCTCATTAGTTACCATGAGTTTACAGTGACCGAACACGGTAGCGACTGCGTAAGCAATCTTTAAGGAGAATTGTAGTTCTAAAAAGTAGCCGCAAGGTGCGCCTGACTATACTCCATACAAATCGCTTACGCTGTCGCCAGCGAGTGTAAATAAAATAAAATAAAAAGCCTTTTATTTCTTACCACGATAAGATCGTTACAAAGAAAAAAAAAAATACAGTGGTTACTTAAAATTAGCTATGTAGGTATGTATTTATATTATCTGTTATGTTTTTTTAGGTACATTATTATTATTTTTAAGTTATTTTTTTTTTTTATTTTTTTTAGTTAGCATATTTTTAATAATAAATGAATCTAAACTAGGTATTTATACATCTGTAAGAACCCCTCTACAGGTGAAGGCCTCCTCCAAAGATAGCCAATCCTCTCTTGATTGGGCTATTTGACACCAGTTGTGACCAGCTGTTTTTCTGATCTCGTCTTCCCATCTAGCAAAAGGTCTTCCTTTTTTTCTTTTGCCTTGGGGGCCTTGCCATGTTGTGATCCGCTTGGTCCTTCTCAGGTCCTGAAGGCGCGCTACATGGCCTGCCCATTTCCATTTCAATGCTAGTGCATGTGCAAGTCCGTCTTTTGCTTTGGTTATATTTCTTATTTTTGTGTGTCTTATTCTTAGCATTTTGTTAATATTCAACATGCTTCGCTCTATACCGCGTTGGCATGTAACTATCTTGCTTCTTGTCTTGCTATTGAAAGTCCATGTTTGACAAGCATATGTCAGGCAAGGTAGGAGGCTAGAGTTTAATAATTTAGTTTTAATGCTTATTGGCATGTTGCTTTTGAATATTTCTTTTAAGCTCCAATACTTGTTCCACGTAAGTTGGGCCCTGCGTTCTACTTCTCGGTCGTTGTTTGCTCTATCGAAACTTATTTGTTTACCAAGGTATATGTACTGATCCGTATACTTCAGAGGCGTGCTGCCTACGTTTATGGGTCTCTTGGTACTGTTAGTCATTACCATTGTTTTTGTCAGGTTCATTTCTAAACCTACCAGCGTACTGGCATTGGTTAGTGCCTCTATCATGGTTTGTAGCTCTAATCCCGTTTCTGATAGCAGCACCAAGTCGTCTGCGAATCGTAGGTGACTTAGATACCACTTTCCCACTTTTATACCACATCGCTTCCAATCTAGTTGACTAATTACCGATTCCAGTGTAGCTATAAATAGCTTTGGTGACAGCGGGTCTCCTTGTCTTACACCTCTTTTGATTGGAAACCATGGGCCTGCTGACTCTAGCTTTACTCGGCTTCTACTTTTATTATAGACGCTTTTGATTACTTGGATGTACTTTTCTTCCACTTTCTGAGCTGATAGAGATTCCCATATGCTATCATGTGAGATGGTATCGAAAGCTTTTTGGTAATCAATATATGCAATATAGAGCGGTCGCCTTCTCTCCTGATATTTCTCGATAAGGAGCTCTAGCGTGTGTATGTGGTCGATCGTGGAAAATCCTTTCCTAAAACCCGCTTGTTCTATAGGCTGTCTCGACTCTATTGAAACGCTTATCCTTTGATTGATAATTGATGAAAAAAGCTTGTATAGAGATGGTAACAAGCTTATCGGCCTGTAATTCCCGATATCATTTGGGTCGCCTTTTTTGTAAATTAAAATAATGTTGGATTCCGACCATTGTACGGGAGTCTCCCCTGAATCCAGAATGAGATTAAATAGGTTCGTCAAGGGTACAGCTAGTGTTGCAGAAGTAGTTTTCAGCGCTGCATTTCTAATATTATCCGAGCCTGGGCTTTTTCCTGCTTTCAGCTTTTTCAGTGCTCTTATTACTTCTTCTACTTCAATTTGAGGTGTATTCATGTTATAGATGTATTTTGAGGTATTTTGGTTGCCATTTTTAAAAATTTCTGGCTCCTTCGCGGTGTATAAATTTTTGTAAAATTCGGTTGCAACGGTGATGATCTCGCTGCGGCTGTTTAGTATTTTTCCGTCTCGTTTCAGCCCCTCGATCCATGTTTTACTAGTTGTAAGTTCTTTATAAGCTTTTCTTGTGCTGCCGACTTGACTCAGATGTTTTTCGATCGTCATGTGTCTATGATCGTTATAGTCCTTCCTAATATATTTACTAATTAACTTGTAAAGAGCTGAGATTTCATTTTTCATGGCTCGTGTTTTGACGTTAGACTTTTGTAGCTCTTGTCTTCTCGTTATAAGACGCCTTGTGCTTTCTGATAGTATTTTTTGAGTGTTGCTCTTTTTTTCCGTATTTTGAGCAGTCAGCATGCATTTATTGATAATTTTAATTAAGTTATCGTAGTGTGACTGTATCGGCGTGTTTATTTGCAGCTCCAGGAGGCCCTTTGATGCGTAAGAGTCTAAAGTTTCTTTAAATTTTGAAATTTCTTCTTCATTTTTTAACGTGTTACAATTACAGTTATTGTATTTCGCTCTGCTCTTTTTTGTTTGAGCAAACGTGATCGTTGCTCTTACGGGCCGGTGATCTGAAGGGTAATTTATGTGGAGTACTTCCATGTTTTGAAATATACAAGGTCGATTAGAAAGAATGAAGTCGATTTCGTTTTTATATCTCCAGTCCGGGGACCGCCATTCCATTTATTTTTATTTTTTTTCTTAAAAAATGTATTCAGAATTGATAATTGGTTTTCGATTGCGAAATCTATTAATTTTTGTCCTCTTGCGTTCCTTTCGCCGTAGCCGCTTGATTTCATGATCCGATATTCTTCTTTTTTGGGTTGCCCTATTTTTGCGTTGAAGTCTCCCATTAATATATATAGCTAGCGCTAGCGAGTACAATCACGTTAAAACTCATGGTACTGATTAGAACCTTAACCGAAAGACACGTAATTTCGTTTGCTTGAAGTTACGATTTGCTTTTAGTGCCGAGCGACCTTGTGGCGTAAAACATACCAACAACACAAAGCGCAGATTAAGAATATCTGACAATTGAAAACATCTTATACAAGAGCCAAAAATTCCTTTTAAGTGTTAGTAACCTAAAAATATATGTACATACAAAATTAGGTATCGGAACCCAAGTTACTGCAAGTTAAAAGGAGATTGTAAGCGAATTGGCAGTTACGTCGAAACTTTCCTTTACTTTATACAAATAGAACACGGAACAGCGTAAAAGCCGAAACTTTATACTCGCTTTTTCGTTTGGCTTTTCATACATTTTCAATGGACACTGGGCACAGCCCGTCTCGACCAACGGATTATCTTTAGGGAAAACCTTTAACCTACTTTCCCTTGTTATTTCTCCGACTAAGCTCGATACAAACTTGTTCTGTATGCATCGAACCGAGCCCAAACAAATACGAAGCTGATCTAATAGAAAAAACAACGTTTTTGATGTGCCTTGTTTTTGCGATCAAAAGATTTCTATAGACAAGTTTGGGGGTTTGCGGATAAAATGATGTAATACGCGGGGAACGGAATACGTTTGCGAGAGTTCAAACGTGCCCTGTGGAATAAAAGATGCTGTTGGAACCGTTGTCTATTGTAGTTTAAATTTACACTGAGGTATTTGCTCAAAGGATTTACACAGATGTATTTATATTTTATCTTACATTTGGAGACAGTATGCACCTCCAAAACATGACAGCCGGGGCCTTTAACATCCCCAAACCTAATTTATTTTGACATTGTAGACACTCTTCATCTCCGTTAAACTTAGCTATAAGCTTATTGTTAATTTTATTCTATCCTATTTTAATGTTGACGCCTTGAGACCCTTTATATCTCTGATAATATAGGTTAAGAGTATTGTAGTTTAAAGGACCCGGAGACAAGTTTGGGGGTTTGCGGGTAAGGTGATGTAATACGCGGAGAACCGAATACGTTTGCGAGAGTTCAAACGTGCCCTGTGGAATAAAAGATGCTGTTGGAACCGTTGTCTATTGTAGTTTAAATTTACACTGAGGTATTTGCTCAAAGGATTTACACAGATGTATTTATATTTTATCTTACATTTGGAGACAGTATGCACCTCCAAAACATGACAGCCGGGGCCTTTAACATCCCCAAACCTAATTTATTTTGACATTGTAGACACTCTTCATCTCCGTTAAACTTAGCTATAAGCTTATTGTTAATTTTATTCTATCCTATTTTAATGTTGACGCCTTGAGACCCTTTATATCTCTGATAATATAGGTTAAGAGTATTGTAGTTTAAAGGACCCGGAGACAAGTTTGGGGGTTTGCGGGTAAGGTGATGTAATACGCGGAGAACCGAATACGTTTGCGAGAGTTCAAACGTGCCCTGTGGAATAAAAGATGCTGTTGGAGCCGTTGTCTATTGTAGTTTAAATTTACACTGAGGTATTTGCTCAAAGGATTTACACAGATGTATTTATATTTTTATCTTTGTCATTTGGAGACAGTATGCACCTCCAAAACATGACAGCCGGGGCCTTTAACATCCCCAAACCTAATTTATTTTGACATTGTAGACACTCTTCATCTCCGTTAAACTTAGCTATAAGCTTATTGTTAATTTTATTCTATCCTATTTTAATGTTGAGGCTTTGAGACCCTTTATATCTCTGATAGTATAGGTTAAGAGTATTGTAGTCTAAAGGACCCGGAGATAAGTTTGGGGGTTTGCGGGTAAGGTGATGTAATGTAACTCGGGGAACGGAATACGTTTGCGAGAGTTCAAACGTGCCCTGTGGAATAAAAGATGCTGTTGGAACCGTTGTCTATTGTAGTTTAAATTTACACTGAGGTATTTGCTCAAAGGATTTACACAGATGTATTTATATTTTATCTTACATTTGGAGACAGTATGCATGTGTATTCATATTTGACGACGCGGTTGGCTTAGTTTGTAGTGCACTTGCCTACTGAGTCGACGGTCCTGGGTTCGTGACCCGGCCGGGGCAAATATTTGTGTGATGAACTCGATTTTTTGTTACTGTTATTTGTATTTGTATTTATATATTATGTATCGTCGTCTAGTGCCCATAGTACAAGCTTTGCTTAGTTTAGGAAAAGGTCAAACATAGACCTGCCCTGGTGTAAGAAAAATAATAACTGCTGTTTGTGCCAAATTTCATGTCAATTTGCTTTGTGAATTGTGATAATGAGAAAGTAAGAAATCTGATTGCCAATATCATTATTTTACAGGAAAATCATACTTACTGGCTTTATACTTTTTGTTACCATTGCTGACGGATAAACGATTGTGTACGATAATTTATGATCCTACGAGTGTACAATGGAATAGCTCATTCCGGGGCACGCCCGCCACATGCCAAAACCTTCGCAACCTTCAGAAAATTGTAAATAGCATGTGTAAATTATGTATTCGTTATCATAACCGCAGTTCATCCATCTTAATTAAAACCGCGCACGCCCTTACCTGCGTAGTTACCTACTCAAATATAACTAAAACATAACCTAAATTACAGTGCCTCAATAAACCTATGGTGTAATTTCTCTAACTTTGAGGCTCACCCAATACCAATTATTTTACGCTTTGCTTTGCCTATAATGAAATTTAATTGTTGTCAAACGAACGTCTTAGGGTTGCCTAAATGCTCACCTTATATACCTTTTGTAAATGGAAAGAAATCTTTTATAAATGAAAAAGATATTAGCAAATTCGAAAAATTTAGCCCTTTTTTCTGTCTACACCATAAAAGACATTTAATGCTTAGTTTTATTATCCTAGGATCGGGTTAGGGTTGGTTGGATGAGAGAAAGTCAAGAGCTCGATATAGTTTTTATCGTTATAATAGCTTATTTCAAATCTTCGCTATTTGGTATTCTTTATTCATTAGTTCTGATTAGCACAATGAAATTACATAATACGCAACTACTGTGATTTTATTATTAAGTTGATACGCTCTGCTACCATAATGGATTTTGATTACTTAGTAAATAAAAGATAAACTTTCGTGAGACTGAAATATTTGACGTTATATTTTCCAGAACATGGGAAGAGCGAACAAAAGACGAAAGACGGCCATAGACAAAATAGATCACCATAAAGAATCTCGATAATACCAACAAAAACTTCATAAAGAAAATATATTGCGTTCATTATCCAACAATTATCATATGTCATGTCATACAAGCACATTATTGTATTGCTTATATGTAACAAAATAGGTAGCAACCCTAACGGCAAAGTAATTAAATTTCACAGGGCTTTGGTTGACGATTATAAAGCTTAGGTATCACAGGAAAGCCCCGTTATTACGAACAGTCACCAAACCACCGGGATTACTCCAAATTATTATAGTAGTGTAAACAGTGATAAGTGACGTGCCTAACTATAAAGTACTCATCAGTAAACAATAAACAATAACATGTCAACCCTGGGAAAAGTAGATTGTTTTATGTGGATAAATTACTTGTTATCTATAGATTAGATTTCACACAATATTTATTTGAATATTTTTTTCACTCATCAAATACCTTTTACCTAGTAATGTGCCGTTCTTGAGAAATTATATGAATCTGGACCGTTCTCGAGAATATTTCTTATCCAAAATTGAGAACGTTCTTTAAAATTCTCGAGGCACATCCCTAATCGAGCTCCATCGTTCTTTAAATCCTTATTTAGTCTAAACAGGACTTAGTTAACAATGCAAACGAGTCGGTATATTTAGACGGACACACAGACTAGTCCATTGAATGAGTCCCTCCAAGGGGGGTCTAGAGTGCGTGAGTTAGTAACGTAAGATGTTTTTTCGGAAACATGTCAAGAGTCCCTAGGTAATAAACATACTAAAACCCCGGGACACTAGGAGGAGCCCCGGAGTGGGGGGAGGGGGGGAAAGGGTCCATTTTTTCATTTTTCGCTTAAATCTCAAAAACGGTACATGTTAGAGAAAAACTTTTAAGGAAAAGTTGAAAGGCCATAAAATTATCTACAAGTTCTACCTAAATATTTTTTTTTCTATTCGCAGCCGTTTTCGAGCTACATCCCATGAAAGGTGAAAAATTCGAAAACTACCCTTATATAATATTTTGACAATCGATTCCTCCTAAAGGCTTCCATGGAGGAATGTGTTTTTTTTACCAATTATAGACCTAATTAAGAGCAATCTATCAGTACCGGTCACAAGTTGCACTTTTGAGCTTTTTGGAAGAAAAAAAATAAAAAGGTCAAGTTGCGTAACTACCCTAATATAATATTTTGACAATCAATTCCTCCTAAAGGCTTCCATGGAGGAATGTGCTTTTTTTTACCAATGATTGACCTAATTAAGAGCAATCTATCAGTACCGGTCACAAGTTGCACTTTTGAGCTTTTTGGAAGAAAAAAAAATAAAAAGTTCAAGTATCGTAACTACCCTAATAAAATTCAATTCCCCGTAAACGCCTCCGTGGTGGAATCTGGTATTTTTATCAATGATAGACCTAATTATGAGCAATCTATCTGTACCGGTCACAAGTTGCACTTTTGAGTTTTTTTGGAAGAACAAATAAAAAGATCAAGTTCAGTAACTCAAACTACCCTAATATAATATTTTGACAATCGATTCCTCCTAAAGGCTTCCATGGAGGAATGTGTTTACTTTACCAATTATAGACCTAATTAAGAGCAATCTATCAGTACCAGTCACAAGTTGCACATTTGAGTTTTTTGGAAGAAAGAAATATTTTTTGATCGATTGATGTGATAAACATGGGTATGTAGTATGGGGAAATTGTTTGAGCCAAAATCATTTTATACTGCGTGTAACTCAGAAACGGTAGGATATAGGAAAAAATTATTGAGGTACAACTTGTAGATAATTTTATGGCCTTTCAACTTTTCCTTGAAAGTTTTTCTCTAACATGTACCGTTTTTGAGATTTAAGCGAAAAATGAAAAAATGGACCCTTTCCCCCCCTCCCCCCACTCCGGGGCTCCTCCTAGTGTCCCGGGGTTTTAGTATGTTTATTACCTAGGGACTCTTGACATGTTTCCGAAGAAACATCTTACGTTACTAACTCACGCACTCTAGAACTTTTTATTCAATGGACTAGACAGCGATTTGGGGGCGAGCACGCCACACATATAATTACCCACAATTAGTCCGATGGGTATCGCCGGGGTAAATTAAAACGGCGGTACTTGTTCTAATGCATTTGGACATGCGACTGTAAAATGATACTAGGGATATAGATAGCGTACACAGCTGATTTTGTTATTGCCATAAAATACTTGATACTTGTAGAGAATTTTGCCCGATATTTTTCACGACAACAATTCACAATACTTGCCACGCAATGCCTAGTTCGTCCCTGGTAATTTTGTGTACAGTCTGTCAGCTCTCAGATTGGGATTTAGGTTTGGGTAAAAACTGTTTCTCATCTGGATCGCGTAATAGCGAACGAGACAGGTATAAATTAGATCAAAGTGTAAGTACTGATGGCGTATCAAGTAGGGCTTCCAACCCCGCGTTTGTATGGACATTCCCAGGGTCCTGGGATTATCCATACAATACATCCCGGCATTGGAAGCTCTAAGCAAACCTTCAGTTTGACATAAGAAAACGTACCAAATGGTGAGAACTAGGATTACGAATATTTGATACTTGCATAGACATCGTATGGGCGACGAACTCGCCAGGACATCATGAATAGCTATTCAAAAAGGTTGCCAGGTGATTCTCCGTGCGTTCTAACAAGGGCCGAGCCAGTCGTTTTAATTTATGATCTAACTAGGATCGCACCCGGGAGTGACTTCGTCATGAT